>CM046877.1:291024363-292426186 GCA_025667525.1 Glebionis coronaria
AGTCAAATTTACGTGTTTTACCGTAAAAGTCGTAAAATATACACTTTAAAAAAAATCTCAAATTTTGAAATAAACTTTATAATTAAGTCCAAAATGACTTAAAACCATCCCGAAAAATATTCATATGACCAATTACCTCATCCGAGACCTCTAAATGCTAAACCGTAAATCGTAAAAAATACGATTTTCTATAATACATTATACGTATACGTACAACCACTAAATAACACCATCTCACTTCATAGTCACTATCATGTGAGCTCATGAACATGAAATCATCACACATAGTTTCACTCACAAGGTACCCCGTACCAGAAACGATATCCAAACCACAATCTATACACACCAATAAGCACATAAACACGTAAAGACACGCAACAAGCACAAAATAAAACCAAGTGACGAACCTCAAAACCAGGGTTGTCACATCACTCCCTCCTAATAGAAATCTCGTCCCGAGATTTACTCCTTAGGATCAAACACACAAGCAACAATCACATGAGGATACTTGTTCTAAACGAACTCCTCTTATTTCCACGTGAACTTTAGTTCAAGTTTCAAAATACCACATATACAAACCAAAAATAATTTAAACTCATTGCCAAACTCTTGACCTCACAGTCAATAAACCTCACAAATGAAACAAGTCCCGAATAACCGTACATGCTAAATGCATTCTCAAACAACCTTTACCAATCTCAATGCATGAAATGTATCATGTATACAACTCATTTCCACCAGGCAATTCTATGCTCATAAGCTAATGGTCCGATCTTTCCAAAGATCATAAATGGACTTACAAAACTCTACATCAACTCTTCCATAAAACATACCACCCATTACTATGGGTGAAACTTCATACACAACTTTGTCACTAACTCTAGTGGTTTCCTCCTTTCTATATAGCATCCCTTCTTGCACTCATCCTTTCCACAAACATCACTACCACATTAGTAGCCTCTTTTACCAATTCTAGTCCACAATGGGGACATCTCACCCTATCCTTTCACATAGTGCCTCAAATGGCATTTATCGACTTCTAGTATGATAACTATCGTTATATGAAAACTCAGCCATCGCTAAAGAGTTTTCTAAATCCCTCTAAATCAATCAGCCATGCCATCAGTGTAACACCTAAGGTGGTATAAATGTCTCACTCGCCTATCCTTTTCTAGTCAGCTGGATATACTCATATCCAATCATGCTTCATCAACCCCCTTTAGTCCGTACTCCAAACTAACTAAAAATTCCAATTTCCTTACAATGTGACCTACGACGGTCTTTCAAATATCCATTAGTTCTTCTCAGCTTCACTTCATTCTTCTTATTCCATGTCTCATCAACCATGCTTGCCTTTCCCAGATGGTACTTGGCCATGCAATTTTCTTTCGTCACTTAACTCTACCCACCACCTTTGCCAAATGTCCAATAAAGGTGATTGAATATGTGTTGGAGACGTTCATGATCCGTATAGATCATTCTCTACGTCTCGTACACCAAATGCCTCTAGTATTCTAGGCAGATATAACAATCCAGCTCCACTAACTAAGTCTATCCACTTCTTCTAAATATCCAGTTCCTGCAACGTATAAGCAATCGCCTTTCTTTGTCGTCCTCGTATGCGTCCAATTCCTTGCTCCACGTATCGTCATGCTTCTTGAATTCATCCAGTCCTTCTGATAATGCCAAGATCGGCTCATTATCCAATCCACTTCTTCAGTCTCCAAAACGCTTCCTCATCCTTCTTCACTTCGCCCCTTGCTGGTTTCATGATATGCCATCATCTCTAACTACTCATCATGGTAAACTTAATACTAAAACTCACACTCGGAAATCTCACGTATAACTCCACTCTGAAACCAACACATAATTCGCCTTACTCTCCTTCTCAGATTCGAGTAGATCAAGATGTCGTCGATGCTCCCGATGACAACTCGTTTATACACGTTCATGCACACTTGGTTCATTGACACCATGAAAACCGCTAGTGCTTTGACGAAGCCAAATGCATAATCGTAAACCCAAAGCGTTCATACAACATCCTTAGCAGTTTCAACTATGTCCTCCTTGCACCCTCTCTTAGCGGCAATACGAATAAATTCCTACCCCGTTCTACTTGCAAAATTCTACACGCATTTTAAAAGACCAATGCTTCCTCTCATCAGCCCAATCAACCGCTTTCCACATCCAATCTACTACTAAGCAACTCAACTTTTACCTTGCATCCGTTGTAATTTCCATCAAATCTTGTTCTTGAAATCATTCCATCAACAATTTCCTTGGAAAGGCACTAACTCCAACTCCTCTCACTACTCCTACTTGCTTTATTCATGGTTCTATCTCAAAATAATAGGCAAACCTACTAAATTTCAGGAAATTTTTAGAAACCTTACATGCCTTATGAACAATATCCCCTTCCAACACTCTCTATGGCACGTTACTTGTGCTAATATCCATACATTTCAAAAATCTCTATTCGTCTCCTTTGGCACTCTTATTAGACCTCATGACCACATTAGTTCGTCTACGAACTTCTTTCCTCCCCACTAAGGGTATTCCGACCGTTCTCTCATGGTCACCTACTTAATCGCATAGGCGCGACCAAGTCTTTCATACGACTACCTCAACGCTCTCGAACAATACGAAACCAAAACTACATCCTGAATCCATCAGATACGATCAACGAATCAAACCAACGGATAACTAACGACATTTCACGTGCACCAGTTAAATCAAGTCAAAAACCATGAGACTCAAAAGAAAACTCAACCCAAAACGTGTATCAATTCAAAATGACCCATGACAACGAAAATAATCCAAGAAACACCCAATGGCAACCAAAACATATTACGCCCCGCGACATATTATTTAAACCGTGCAAAAGATCGACTTTTTCAAAAGAATATATATCTTTTTTTATTTATTTATTATTACCTCCCACATCTATGTGACTCAAACAATCTACAAACAACCCTCTTGACGAACTCAAAACTCAACTCAAAAACAAGGTATCCCGTGCATCCCAAATCATAAAAATAAACTACTATTCAAACTCAACCTTTAACCCGACACTTGTACAATAATTCCGGCCAAGATACTGACCTCCCATGACTATACTTTCTGAGTTTTTGAAAAGTACGTTTCGAGTACATAATTTTTGGCTTTTGATTCACTCAAAAAGCTCTAAAAACGAACAAGTTATGACAAAATCAGTTTTATACTAGTTATTTTAAAAAAAACTAAAGAATAGACTTAGTGATTAATGTACCCCTTTTAAATGACAGATATAATTGTATGTGAAATCTTCATAAACTCAATTTAACCTTGTATTAATAATTATAAATGACGTGAATCGGTTAAACCCAATTATATAAACTATGTAAGTAGAAAGAAATTTTACTTCGATTTATTTTAAAGAAAGTCTTTTAGCATTTGAAATAAATAAGTTTTGATTAAAAGAAATCTTATGTTACATCTTGTTTCAAACACGACTCCAACACCTTACCCTTATTTTACCTAATACAACCAACTATCTAACCCTATAATAGATTTCCAAGTCCCCCTTTTTCTCAATATATACCGACCAAACGAAATGTAAGACCCAACACAAAAGATTTCATTATCTCAAAAGAAATCCCAAGTTATTTCAATAGACTTGAAACCAAAAACGCCATTTTAAAACGTACACGTGAAATCCGAAACTCAAAGAATACGTTACAAGACACACTTCAAAAGATTCAAAACGTCGTTGAAACTCCACCAAACTCGAGCACTAATAAATTGTTTAAACACAAGAGAGCACTAGGCACGTTCAAGTTATAATAACTACTGAACGACCGTAAATCATAACATAACATCTATTAGTATATATACATCCGCATATGTATACCTATGGAATCTCCCAAACATACTCGTTAACATACTTGTCAAGTCAATCAATTGCTTTATACGCTCGTTTTCCCATACGAGTAATCACCATCTCACCTTGCCACAACAAGGCATAAAGCCCACCTCCAAAACCAAACCATATCGTGTGACCCCAAAATCACACAACACAACTATAACTCAACACATATAACATACTAAAAAATAGCCATATCGTAGGCAGCCGTTACATAAACCCATATATATACGTATACCTAAATTCTACATCTCATCATATACAAGCATGTACTAACCCCCTTTCATGCAATCATACTTGAGAACCCATTGAAGTTGTGGTACTTGTATAACTATGTTGGCCACCATACTTATACAATTACCCTTCCCCAATGCACTCCCTCCTATGATGACAATTATAAGAATTAATATAACATATAACACATAAATCCATCTACTCACATAAGCTCATAACCGCATAAACGATAAAGTCCAAAACTCCATCTATTAAAATAACATAGTAATACTCTTGGAATACAGAAATCCATAGTCTAGCTAAAACAGCCTTGACTAAATCCAAAACGAAAACATAATCAGTTATAATTCATGTCGCCCATAAGAGTGGAAACAGCTTAAAATCCTTCATATCCACCTACTCCTAATAACTCGAACCACCACATGATTCTTAGGGAACATGACTTAAACATCAAAAGAAAAATAATATACCTCAGGTACATAAAATAACCCAACACAAGATAGAAACTACCATGTACCAAATTATGTACTATAATGTACAATTTAAGCAAAATACGACAATGACTAGCGTGGATGATTATGGTTCAACTAGCACTAGTCACACCCCGAAAAGAAAATAACATGTGGCTAAGTATGAACATACTATGGTTCAATTCATACAAGTCAAAACATCGCAATAAATAACATCCAAAACACATCAATTAATATAAGATGCACACATACTCCTATGACGCCTATATGCAGGGACCCTTAAGCTATAGACTAGGCTACGCGACTAGGAAACCTAATTCTATATAACCATTGTCTCTGATACCATTCTATCACACCCCACCATGGCGGAATATAGGGCACGACGTATGGATATCATCACAACAATAGCGTGTCTATAGAGATAACTAAATGATATAAGAAATGTCATAAATGGCGACACAAATGTCATGAAAATATCTCAACATGCAGGAGTCTAGGTAAGTAGGTAACAGTCCTACCTCTTACCCAAGACAAACAAATAACGCAAAAAATCGACATATAGGTTCATAGTATCACTTAATCAAAACACCTAAAAATGAACTACGAAGGAACGGGGATCTCCTTCTAAATGCAATCCTAATGCCTCCAAAGCTAGCCACTTCTATACCCAAAATTAACCACATTCTCACCTGAAAGAGACACTAAAACACGTCAACATAAAGTTGGTGAGAGTCATAGGTTTATACTCTGTTATAAATACGTTTTTACGTATATTAGAAGTATCGGTCACTCCACAATATTATTAATGATTGTAATAGCTCGTAGGTAATAGTTGCTTATTAAGTTAAGTAAGAACTGGTCCATGGGCTTGTCATGGACCGGCCCAAGCCCAATGTTGCTTGGAAGTATAAATACCCCTTTCCTCCTTGGAAAGGGGTTGGTTGTTGTCATTTTTCTAGTTCCACTTAATAAAATACACATATTTTTTCTCTCACTTTCTCTCTCTAGTTTCTCTCTCTAGAAAACATCAACCCACTTCATAGATTCATAGGTTATCAATATTCTACATTTGGTATCAAGAGCTATGGGGTGATTTAAGGTAATGATTTGTGTTATTTTTTAGTTTTTGATTGTATTAGTGTTCTTTAAGAAGATCATCTTGATTATTGGAGTTTTTGGTGTTTTTGTGATTGGGATTAGTGGATAAGTACTAGTTTTTACTTATTATTGTAGAAATCACAAAACTTTTTGGGTTATTTGGTAAAAATCTGGGCTTAATCTTCATTTTTGTGATCGACTGTTCATACGAACAAAGTTTCTGATTACCCAGCAAAGTTCCGAACCAACACCAAAAAGTTCCGAACCAAAAAGTTCCGGATCAACCAAAGTTCCGAACCAAAAAGTTTCGGATCAACCAAAGTTCCGGATCAAGAAGTTCTGAACCAAAAGTTCCGGATCAAGGAAGTTCCGAACCGAAAGTTCCGGATCAAGGAAGTTCCGAACCAAAAGTTCCGGATCAAGGAAAGTTCCGAATCAAGGAAAAAGTTCCGGATCAAGGAAAGTTCCGGATCAAGGAGAAAGTTCCGGATCAAGGAAAGTTCCGGATCAAGGGAAAGTTCCGGATCAAGGAAACAGTTCCGGATCAAAGGAAAGTTCCGGATCAAGACTTCCGAACCAAAAGTTCCGAATCAAGCTATTTCCAAGCCAAAATCTTCCGAATCAAACTTCCGAATCAACAAAAAGTTCCGAATCAAGGGTTATTTTGCTTGTTTTGCCGATGATTTTTTAGAGGATTTAATCTTGGTTTCTTACAACAAAAACTCTACACAATTCACAAGCTTTACTTCACTGCTCGATCAACCGATAATCTTTGTCTCTTTGAAGTTGCCAAAATGAATCCGAATTCAGTAATGCCTCAGATGACATCCCTTACGGATATTTCCGTCATTACGGGAACGGATAATCGCCCTCCAATGCTCATCAAAGAAGTTTTTGAAGCATGGCAAGGCCGGATGATGTCTTACCTTAAGGGAAAACCGGTTTATGGGAGGCTTATGGTTAAGTCAATTTTAAATGGTCCACTTGACTATGGTACCATCGTGGCTAACAATGTGACTCGACCAAGAGAATTTGAAGAACTTACACCAGCTCAACAACTTGTTGCCGATGCAGACGAAAAAGCTCTTCAAACAATTCTCCAAGCTCTTCCCCATGACATCTATAGGATGGTAAGTCAGTATACGGTCGCAAAGGATTTATGGGAACGTCTAAAGGTGTTGTTACAAGGTACGTCTCTCACCAAACAGGAAAGGGAATGTCAGTTGTATGATATGTTTGATAGATTCACGTACAACCCAGGGGAAACGCTTCACGATTATTACTTCAGGTTCACCACTCTCATGAATGATCTGAATGTATACAATCTCGTGATTGCTCCATTCCAGGTTAACACTAAATTCTTGAATACTTTACCTCAAGCTGAATGGGGTGAGTATATTACCGATGTTAAGTTAACCAGGGATTTGCATAAGTGCAATTTGGATCAACTTTATGCTTTCTTTCAGCAGCATGAGAAACATGTGATCATGCACCGTTCGCCTCGAGGTATGTACCCTGATTCATTAGCTTTGATGGCGAATCAACCAAGCTTGTCTCACAACAACACTCCTTATATTTTGGGACATCAAGCCTATCATCCATCACCTTACATGACACCAACCTTTCCCCAATACTCGATTCTACCGCAACCACCCACCTCACATCAGCAACAATATCGGTTTAGTGCACCTTCATCACAATATGCTACACAACCTCACCTAGCAAGTATTGCACCTTATGCTCAATCTTCATATTCTTCTTATCAAGAGAATGCAGCATATCCAACAAGCTACCCTGATCAAATGAGTATTCCTTCTAGTGATTATGCAGCTCATCAAGACCAAGCAATGTACTGTGATGATGAGGAAGTCCCTGTTCCTGTATTCAAACAAGGTGCTGACCCAGTTGAAGTGTTAACCACTATGTCTGCTTATCTCACAAGGACTTTAAGCAAACGATAATTTAGGGAATCAACTCCTACCAACAATCAGTTGAGGAATTCATCCAATTCTCGCCAACAAGCTACTATTGAGAATGGCAGGGTAATGGTTCAGCCTATTCAACCATATCAGGGGAGACCTACCACATCAACTACCAATGCTCGCACGGTCAATCAGGCTCCAATGGCCAATCCTGCTCCACGGGCTATATCCACAGGCAAGTTGAGAATGATTACATGCTACAACTGCAAGGAAGAGGGTCACATGTCCAGGGATTGTAAGAAACCCAAGAGGAGAAGGGATGGACAATGGTTTGCAGAGAAGATCTATTTGGTGAATGCTCAGGCACAAGGAAGGGAACTTGATGAAGAGGAGCTTGCATTTCTTGCTGATCCAGGGATTGCTGAAGAAGACACTGTCACCACACAGAATGCAGCATACCAAGCAGATGATCTCGATGCGTATGACTCAGACTGTGATGACTTTCAATCTGCAAAGGCTGCTCTCATGGCAACTATCTCCAGCTTAGGGCCAGAAAAGAGATCTGAGGTACTTATTAATACCACTGATGCTAGTATTCAACCACATCAAGTTGTGCAAGAGAGTGCTGATTCGAATGATTCTTTGGTGGTGAGTCTTTCAAATGAGGAGACAATCAATGATAGCAATATCAATGTGAGTCCCCAGACTTTGAGTGAATCACAACCGGGAGCCATTTCGCATACGCCTACTCCTGCTCAACAAGATTTGGTCATGGTTCCTGCTACATTACTTAGCCAAATGAATGCTGCTCTCTTAGAAACCCTAGCTAAGAATAAGAATTTGTCTGATGGGCTTGCCTTAAGCAACGAGAAAGTTCAAACTTTAGAATTAGTGCCTTCGTCTAGTGTTCTAACAAATCCCGAATATGATCACTTTCGAAAGAAACAAATGGGTCACTTGCAAGAAATTGAAAACTTAAGAGCAAATCTGTCTAATGAACTTAAAGAAAAGGAGTTAGTGGTCACTAATTTTCAAAAACTTCAAACGGATTTTGAATCACTCGAGTCTAAGAAGAATGAAATGGAGATTAATGCTACTAATAAGATTAGAAGTCTAGATTACTTGCTTTTAAGACAATACGCTGCTTCTCAACTAGTGCACTTATTTGATGCTTCGTTTAGAGAATTTAACTTATCACGTCAAAAAGGCCTTCCCCCTAACCCAAGGTATGCAAAACAAGCTTTAAGACATAATCCAAGACTTTATAATGCAACTCAATTAGGATTGGCCTTAGACCTGATTGTTATTTTCAATGATCGAACAAGTAAGGATTTAGTTGATGAGGATCGGTCATACAATTCTGCAAAATATCCCGAGTGTGATTATTTTAAATTGAATAAGGAGCTTGCAAAAACGGATTTTAGAATTCGCTTCCATATGGACAAAGATCTCATAACAGCACCGACCTACATATTAGATGAAGAAAACCCTAGTACATTTCCTACACTTGTCAATATGGAAGGTCCTAAGGAAATTCCAAAGGATCTTCCACCTGTTAGCACTGTATGGTTAAACTTGCAAGAGATTAATCAATACTTTACTAATTTTGACAAGGTCATTTTGGAATGTACGACTTCAAATGGCTTAAATGCCGGAGAATGGGCTTTCGAACATATGAACGAGGTGTTTAAAAATGAGATCAATCCGATTGTCGAAAGTCTAAAAGGAAGTTTTGCATCTCTTAAGGAAAATCTTGTGTTTGAAATTGGTGAAG
The DNA here is from genome assembly GCA_025667525.1 of Glebionis coronaria. NCBI lineage: Eukaryota > Viridiplantae > Streptophyta > Magnoliopsida > Asterales > Asteraceae > Glebionis > Glebionis coronaria. The sequence continues at coordinate 291,033,763 of CM046877.1, forward strand.
TTCAAAAATTGTTTTGTGAAATGGACACCGCTTACGAACTACAACTAATTGAAAAAGAAAAGATTTTAACCGAATATGACCGATTCTTGTCTGCAGTAATCTCGTGTGATGTGCTTACTACTGTAAATGTTAATTATTCGAATGAGCTTACATCCGCTATGATTAATTGTGATGCTGTGCATATATGTGATGATGTTTGTGATCTCTCTATAAATGTTGCTGATACTGTAAATGAGGTAGATAATCATTCTTGTCACGAATCTAACGCTGAGTTTTTAAAGCTACAAGATTCTTACAATTTACTTTCAAAACGCTTTAATCAACTAGAACAACATTGTATATCTTTAGAATTAAAACAACAAACTCAAAATGAAGATCTTTTGATATCAAATGGTTGTGAAAACGGTGTTGAGACGAGTGACAAGATGATTGCAATTGTTAAGGCATTAGAGGAAGAGATTATGAGATTGAAGAGAGATGTGTCATCAAATGAAACATTAAAATTGGAACTAGAGGCTGCAGAGTCTAAAAACCAGGTCTTAGAAATTAGACTTTCGTCTGTTCTAGGGGAGATGGATCGGACAAGACAGGGACTACCCGCTCTTTATGGTTCACTAGAAGAACGCTTCGCTTTTAATGCGGCACAGCAACAATCTTATGTTGAACAACTGAACCAAAAGTGCAAGGAAATCTCTGACTTGAACATCCTGCTCATTGACAAAAATATGGTTTTGGCTGAATTAAAAGAGACACTTCTTCTCACCCGACAAGAAGTTGTTGACAACTTAGCTACCGACTCTGCACCGTCCACTAGTGCTCCAACAACCAAGTCAGTAGTGCTTTATAAGAACCCGCTTCATAAGAGAAACCCGGTTACCTACAATGATTATATGAGGAATGCCATTAAGCATGTAGATCTTGTTAGGGATATCTTAGACGATCTTCATGCCTTAGATCCCTCAAGTAGCTACTATTATTCGGCTCATGAATATATTAAGCGAGTTCAATATTGCTTAGCATATTTGCAATACATAGGTACACCAGGTTCTGCACTACTCACTAATAGGCCCATTGCTGTAACTCCATTTAATAAGAGTCCAGGAGCAAAACCGTCATTGGCACAATCAAGTAAGGCACCTTTAAAATCTGTTGCTAATGTTCCCACTTTGCCTTCTACAGGATTAAAAGAGACTACTAAGGCTAAAGGATCGCCACTCAAGAAAGATAAGATCAAGCCCTCCACTAGTAGTGCCAAAAAGAAGAAAGTAGAAGCTCACCATAGGAATGTTAGTTCAGTTTTAAATAAAAAGAATCATGTTAAGACTAAAAGCTCTGCGCCTGTGCAGAAGCCAAAACCATTCGTGGATTCTAATTTAAATTGTTGGAATTGTAATGAATGTATGTTTTCCCAACATCATGATTTGTGTCTTATTGATCATGTGAATGAAATGGATGCTATTAGGAATGGTCTTGAATGGAAGCCAACGGGTAGAACTCGTGCCCAAGTTGGCTGGCAATGACGTCCCACTGGTAGGACCTTTACATTAGATGGAAAAATGTGCCCTTTAACTAGGAATGCATCCATTGAGGTTAGGTCTGAGCGTCCTTTAGTTAGGCACACTCGCACTCAAGTATGGAAACAGCGCCCTTTAACTAGGTCAGCTCCCACTATAGTGCCTATCAGTGAAGAAATACCACAGGATTTAAACCAACTAGAATCTACACCACCAACTAGGAAGAAGAAGGCTAGGAAATCTAAGAAACCTAGAGTTAGCAAATCTAAGATTATTAAATCTGTACCTGCTAATAACAAGGAACACTCAGATTCCGATACCTCTACATTGTCTTCGTGTGGTGATATTTTCAGGTGGTCCAAATCATCCTCTGGTATTTGGACTCCGGTTGTTCAAAGCATATGACCGGAGATCGCTCGATGCTCTGAAATTTCGTCAGCAAGTTTCTTGGTACGGTTAAATTCGGGAATGATCATATAGCAAAGATAATGGGGTATGGTGAATATCATATTGGAAACGTTACGATTTCAAGGGTATACTATGTAGAAGGTCTTGGTCATAACTTATTTTCAGTAGGACAATTTTGTGATTCCAACCTAGAGGTTGCTTTTCGACAACATACATGTTTCATCCGCAACTTGGAAGGAAAAGATTTGTTGAAGGGTTCTCGTGGTGCAAATCTTTATATGTTGCACCTACAAGACATGATGGCCGCCTCTCCAGTATGTCTTCTCTCTAAAGCATCTAAGACCAAGTCTTGGTTATGGCATCGCAGATTATCTCATCTTAACTTTGATGCTATTAATCATCTGGCTAAAAACGAATTAGTTCGTGGTCTTCCAAAGCTCAAATTTCACAAGGACCATTTATGTTCCGCGTGTTCAAGAGGGAAAAGTACCAAGAAATCATACAGGCCCAAAGCTGAAGACACCAATCAAGAAAAACTTCATCTTTTGCATATGGATCTTTGTGGGCCAATGAGAACTGAAAGTGTGAGCGGTAAGAAATTCATTCTGGTTATTGTGGATGATTTCTCCAGGTTTACATGGGTTAGATTTCTACGTACAAAGGATGAAGCACCGAAGGCTATCATCACTTTTCTGAAATTCATTCAGGTACGTTTGAATACTACTGTCCATCGTATTCGTACAGACAATGGAACAGAGTTCGTCAACCAGACTCTTCGTGATTACTATGAGGGAGTTGGTATCTCACATGAAACATCCGCTGCACGCACTCCACATCAAAATAGTGTCGTTGAAAGACGGAATCGTTCGCTTATGGAAGCGGCAAGGACTATGCTAATTTATGCGAACGCTCCATTGTTCTTGTGGGCAGAGGCTATATCTACTGCATGTTTCACCCAAAACCGTTCTATCATTCGGAAACGCCATGGAAAAACACCTTACGAGCTTCTACATGACCGTAAACCCGATGTTTCATTTTTTCATGTGTTTGGTGCTCTTTGTTATCCAAACATTAATAGTGAGAACTTGGGTAAGCTTCAACCGAAAGCCGATATAGGTATTTTCATTGGTTACTCACCGTCCAAGAAAGCATACGGAATTTACAACCGTCGTCTTGGCAAGATTGTAGAAACTATGGACGCAGATTTCGATGAGCTGACAGCGATGGCTTCTGAGCAACACAACTCTGAACCCGCGCTTCATGAAATGGGAACCGGTGCTATTAGTTCCGGATTAGTTCCCAATAATCCTACTTCTACATCATTCTTACCACCATCAAGGCCCGAGTGGGATAAACTGTTTCAACCGTTGTTTGACGAATTCTTTGATCCCCCAAATGATGAAGTTCCAACACCCGTAGTGATAGCTCCAATTCCTGAAGTTGTTGCTCCAGCCAATGAAGCTTTATCTAATGCATCTTCAATTCACATTGAACCGGATGCACCTTCACCAAGTGATTCTCAAACTACACCTGAATCGTCACCCCTACTTGTGCCTAATGATGTGGAAGAGGATTCTATTGATCACGACTTGGAATATGCTCACCTACAAGAGCTTCCTTTCTTTGGTGTAGCGATACCTGAAAACCCTTCAGCCGCATCTACCTCAGAAGAAGCTCCTTCTATTGTTCACTCCAGACCACCTAGGATTGAAAACCATAGCACTAAATGGACAAAAGATCACCCAATTAGGAATGTCATTGGAGATCTAGATCGACCAGTCTCTACACGCCATCAATTACAAGAGAGTGCACTCTATTGCTACTTTGATGCATTTCTCTCTGAAGTTGAACCTAAAAATTGGCAGCAGGCTATGACTCAATCATCTTGGATTGAAGCCATGCAGGAGGAACTAAATGAATTCCAACGACTTGAAGTATGGGAATTAGTTCCTCTCCCTGACAAGGTTAACATCCTTACCTTGTTATGGGTTTATAAGGTTAAACTTGATGAGATGGGTGCGGTATTGAAGAATAAGGCTAGATTGGTTGCTAGAGGATATAAACAAGCCTTGGGTATAGACTTTGAAGAATCTTTTGCTCCTGTGGCAAGATTGGAGGCGATTAGACTATTCCTTGCGTATGCTGCTCATATGAACATGATTGTCTATCAAATGGATGTGAAGACGGCATTTTTGAACGGTGAACTAAGGAAAGAAGTCTATGTTAGTCAGCCGGATGGGTTCGTTAGCACGGAGTTTCCTAATCATGTGTACAAGCTTAAGAAGGCTCTCTATGGGTTGAAACAAGCTCCACGCGCGTGGTATGATCTCCTCTCAACATATCTCATCTCGGAAGGCTTCTCCAAAGGCAAGGTGGACCCCACTCTATTCACTCTCAAGGAAGGCAACGACATGATTCTGGTACAAATTTATGTTGATGATATAATATTTGCTGCCACTAACATAGAATTGTCAAATCGCTTTGAGAAGATAATGTCCACACGATTTCAGATGTCGATGATGGGAAAAATTTCATTTTTCTTAGGGTTACAGATTTCTCAAAATCCCAGAGGCATCTTTATTAATCAATCCAAATATGCTCTTGAATCTTTAAAGAAATATAACTTTGAAAATTGTGACCCCGTGGACACTCCAATGGTGGAGAAATCCAAGTTAGATGAAGATAGGAATGGGACTATTGTCGATCCAAAACTTTACCGTGGGATGATCGGCACCCTTCTCTATCTGACTGGTAGCAGGCCTGATTTGCAATTTGCTGTATGCATGTGTGCCCGGTATCAGGCTCGGCCTACCGAAAAGCACCTACATGTTGTGAAAAGGATCTTTCGGTATCTAAAAGGAACACTTCATCGTGGTCTATGGTATCCGAAAGATTCCTCTATTGCTTTAATATCATACGCAGATGCCGATCATGCTGGATGTCAAGACACGAGGCGTAACACTTCTAGATCTGTGCAACTCCTTGGAGATAGATTGATCAGTTGGTCTTCAAAAAGGCAGAAAAGCGCTGCAATTTCTAGCACGGAGGCTGAATACATCGCCATGTCCGGTTGTTGTGCTCAAGTCCTTTGGATGAGATCACAATTAACTGACTACGGTTTGGGATTCAACAAAATCCCGATGTATTATGACAACAAGAGCGCCATTGCCCTTTGCTGCAACTATGTTCAACACTCCCGGGCCAAGCACATAGACATTCACTACCATTTCATTAAAGAGCAGGTGGAGAACGGAGTGATCGAGCTGTATTTTGTCACTACTGAGTACCAGCTGGCGGATATGTTCAACCAAGCATTAGATCGAGGACGAATCGAGTTTTTGATCGACAAGCTTGGCATGAAATCATTCACTCCAGCGACTCTCAAAGAGTTGGCAGAAGAATCAGCTGAATAGTGGTGGTAAACTATTCAGAGTATCCTTTGTTCGTGATCATGTATATTATCGTAAATATATAAACCACAAAAGAAAAATACAAAAATATAAAACCAAGAAAAACCATAAAAAAATATAAAACCAACAAAAATCATAAAAAATATAAAACCTAGAAAAACCATAAAAATTATAAAATCAAGAAAAACCAAAAATATTTTTCGTTTTTTAAATCGGGCATGTCTTTTAGTACGGTAATATTTACGGCCTTAGAAATGTCGATCAATATTGACACGGTTCCATAAATAGAGTCCGTATAAAAGTTGTACATTTTTAAAACATGCCCATTATGGCTTGTAGTTATTTCAGACTGCAACCCGGTTTTCATATTAAAGTCACGTATTTCCTTGGAAAACGTTGGCTCAGAACGGGAATTAATTTTCTCGGGCATGATTTACAAGCCAAATCATGCAAAGGGATCAAGTTTACTTTATAACTTGGTCTAACACGAATTTGTGTACGTCTTAGTGCATTAATTTGTTAAAATAAGAGAAATCTTATTGACACCACGAATCAAACTTTTTCAAGATACAAATTGGAAATGCTTTCATCAATATTTGACTCTTTAAACAATGACTACAGCTCTTTAAATAGAAAACGGGTCATCGTTTAAGGGGGAGAAAATATTAACTCATCTTCGTCATTAAATCGATTTTCAAAAGTGATCGTGGAAAATTAATTGGCTGATTGGTAATTAAGTGGTGTTGCTTTAGAATACGACTTGTGCTCGTTCAATGTGATAGGAATGGCTTTAAGATCTTGGAGTTTTGCTAATAGATTGAGTTGCTTAAGTTGTGTGAAGGTTTAGTTGGCAAAAATTATTTGTGAAAAATGAAAAATGATAAAACAAAAAGGAAAAGAATAAAAAGGATAAGGATCTTAAGTGATTAGTTTTGAAAGTTGTAAAATTGACCTAGTCAAAACATAATCCCCCACCCCCTTTTCTTTTCTTATCATTCACTGTTTCATTTTTCTCCCTGCCGCCATTGTTATACACACACACAAGCTTTCATATCACTTATTTTCCATCAATCAACCGGTTCATTCAATATACAAGGTAATTACATCGTATTTTTAACTCTTTAATTCGTCTAATTCATCATGAAAAACAAGCTAATTAATTCGGGTAATCATCTCTATCAAATTAGGGGTCGTATGATTAATTTAGGGTTAATTAACTAGGGATTTTTGGTGGGTTTTATGCGGAATAGCATTAGATTATGATTGGTTGCCTTTAGATTACCTTAGAACTCACAAACGCGATTAGAAAAATCTTTCATAAGTGTGTTTGTAATGTTCCGGATGAACTTGGATAAAAACTTCAGAATGAAGGAATTTTCTGAAAAACTTCTGAATGAAGGAATGTTCCGAACGAACTTCCGAATGAAGAACTTCCGAATGAAGAAGTTCCGAATGAAGGACTTCCGAATGAAGGAAGTTCCGAATGAAGAACTTCCGAATGAAGGATGTTCCGAATGAAGAACTTCCGAATGAAAGAAGTTCCGAATGAAGGACTTCCGAATGAAGAAGTTCCGAATGAAGAACTTCCGAATGAAAGAAGTTCCGAATGATGGACTTCCGAATGAAGAAGTTCCGAATGAAGAACTTCCGAATGAAGAAGTTCCGAATGAAGGACTTCCGAATGAAGAACTTCCGAATGAAGAAGTTCCGAATGAAGGACTTCCGAATGAAGAAGTTCCGAATGAAGAACTTCCGAATGAAGAAGTTCCGAATGAAGGACTTCCGAATGAAGAAGTTCCGAATGAAGAACTTCCAAATGAAGAAGTTCCGAATGAAGAACTTCCGAATGAAAAAGTTCCGAATGAAGGAATGTTCTGGATGAAGAAGTTCCGAATGAAGGAAAGTTCCGGATGAAGTGTTGTTTGATTGATAGTATTTGCATGCTATAAGTACGTGTTGCATTATGTTGTTGAAATATGTTATGCTTAGATATAAGAATGATATATATCTATATGTTTTTGTGCATCAACCTTTCATGTCTTATCTTAAGCAGATACAATGACTAATCCAACAGTACAAGCAATCCAAGACTCTAAAGAAGCCGCTATTGCTAAAGCACGAACCCTCAAGTTCATACCAAACAATTACCGGCTGAAGCAAGTCTCAAAATCCACTCACCATGGGTTTAAAGTAGCCATAGCAATTCTTGATCAATCCCATTTTAAGAATGCTTTAAGAAGTAGTGCCTCGGTGCCTTATGATTATATGTATGAGTTCTGGGCTACCAAGGAAATCACTTCAAACAAGATCACCTTCACCATCGACAACAAGCAGCAGACGCTCACAGTTTCAGACTTCCGTAAGATTTTTGGTATACGGGATACACCCAAAGGCATGTCATTTTTGAGGGATCCTACTAAAGATGAATTCATGGAGTTATTTGACGCTATTGGATGTCCTGAAATAAGAGTTGCGTCTGAGTTTACCACTGCTAAAGTAGGACAACCTTGGAGAGCATTGTTAGGTATTCTCAGTAGATGTCTTACACCAAAAACAAGTGGGCATGATGCTTTGCGCAGTCCAATAATGAACATCTTCTATGGCATGTACAAAGCTGCAAATGCAGATTATGCATTATTGATATGGGAAGAATTCACCTTTCAACTCTTCCATAACAAGAAGCTGAAGACTAATTTCTTTCCTTATCCTCGGTTTATCAAGCTTATCATTCATTATTTTATGAAGAATGATGTTACTATTGATAGGCGTGCAGCAAGTCGGTATCACACTGAAGAAGATGATGATACTGTAGATTTAAGGCATGAAGGACCAGCTGGTGGTGTTATTCCTGGTCCTATTCCCGATTACCTTCTGACGCAAAGAATTAAGGGTTCTGCTGATTACAAGCTACTGCAGCTAGAAATCAAGAAGCTGAAAGCAAACCTTCAGACTGGAGAAGACTCGTCTACTACGGTCAAGAGTAAAGGTAAACGCAAGCAACCAGCTGCGTTACCTGAACCCGAAACCAAGAAGAAGAAGACTGAGGTTAAGAAGGGAAAGGGTAAGGCTGATGAGATGGTTCTACGTGACGAAGAAGATGTTGTTGATCCTACTCTTGACAAGACGGAGAGAAAAATGATGAAGATAGCTATTCAAAGGAGTAGGAAAGATACGGGCGGTAGTGGTTCAGGTGCAAGGGTAAATATTGAAGAAGAGTACGAGGAGCCAGAGGATATTGATGAGTTTGGGTCACCCGAAAGGTATTCTACTTTGAAGGAGACATCAATCCCAGTTTCAGCAAGTGTGGAAAAGGAGTCTGTTGCTCCTACGATCATGGTGTCAACTAAACCTTTAGCAACTCAACCTCCACCAATACAACCCTTACCAACCAGACCGGCTTCAACACCATTTCTTCCACCACCTATAACTCCCATCCTTAGTACCGTAGTTACAACCGATCCTCTTCAATCAACCCAGAGCAGCTCTGCAACATCTACAATGGCTGCATTGGTGATGGCCGAAATGTTGGATAAACATACGGATAATCACAAGAGAGAAATGGATGAACTTCGCCAAGAGCTACATAGACGAGTTCAAAGTGAAGAAGCATCTAGGAAAGCCCAAGAAGAGATGCTTGCTAAGTTCGCTGCAGATATGGAATTAACGCGAAAAGCTCATGCAGAAGAACTAGCTCGGGTTAAGCAGGCTGAGGCTGATAAGCATGCTGCACGTATCACCAGACTTCAAGCGATGAGGGATAAATACAAGGAGCAGAAAGAAGCACTTGAAGCTTCTGTTGAAGAAAAAGTGAAACAATCTGTTGAGTCCATTATGCCAAAACTGCGTGATGAGTTGAAGACACTCGCAGCTGATAATTTGATGATCAAGTCATCCAATCCTTCAGAATCCGCCTATAAAATTGCTTATGAGTTAACGGATTTTGAATTAAAGAAGATCCTCAAAGCTCGTATGGTGGAACTTGGATCGTTTGATAAGTCTAGGATTCAACGGGCTCTTTACAAATCCCTGAATGACGCTATCATGGAGGATGATAGGTTATTCAAAACGTTTGGAAGTGTGGTACCATACCACATTCTACCTGAGGAAGAAAGGGAAGAAAGTGAAGAAGATGAGGGTACTGGTGAAGATGAAGGTGGAGAAGAAGAAGAAGAAGAAAAGGATGATGAAGATGACGATAATGGTGATGATGATGAGGATGAGGATGATGATGATGATGATGATGATGATGGCGATGATGGTGGTGATGGTAATGAGGAGAGTGCTAGGGGGAGCAACGGGGATAACAATGAGGATGATGATGGGGGTGAACAGCCTAAAGAGGGAGATAAGGTTACCAGTTCCAAGAAACCTGCTAAGTCTGGAACCAAGTCCAAGAAAGATGCAGCACAGAAGGACAAATCAACATCATCGGAATCAAGACGATCTAAGTGGCGCCACGATGTGAATGCTACTACAGCGTCATCGATTCCTGGTACTTCTATTGCTGTATCTATACCTGTTACCACTAACCCTGTTAGTCCTGTTATTGTTGCTCCTGTGAATGCAGAATCAGTAACGGAACCCGAAGCTGCACAACACTCGCCCGTTCATGACATCGCCGAGATGCCTGAATCAGAACCAGCAGATGTTCGCGTTTCTACTCCTCTACAACAAGCACAACAATCTACGGTTCCTGAACCAAGCACACGAGACTGGGCAGATACGTTGGAGATTGACGAGACTGCACCACCACAGGCTTGGATCACGGCAGCAGCGCAATATGATCCGATCACAGACGCTGATAAAGATGTTTTGTATCTCCGTATCCGCAGTCCGATTGACTTATGTGCATTTCTTGCTCATGAGTATAAGACTTCGGTTACTCCATCTTTGGTGAAGAAAGCGCTGAAGGATAAGAGACTTCGCGCCAAAACCCGGTTAACCCGAATGGAGTTCGAGTATTATGCCGATGAGATCCTGAAGGCTCTGAATACCGTTCAACGGCCAGGTCTTCATGAATCAGAAAGAGCTCCTCCTCCACTTGATCCTACTCAAGATAATCAGATAGCTCTCGACTTCTTCGTCACCTATGATCTTGAGTATCTTCTGAAGGGTTCATCAAAGTACGCAACATCCTTGACCTTGCTGAAAGCTGCCAACTGGGGGACAATACCCTGGATCGAGGAAAAGGTAAACAGACTCTGGGTCCCAAGGGTAACTCGTAATTATGATATGTATGCTGTTATAGGTGCATCTCATTGGGACGAACGAGTCCGAAGGGCGTACAGGGGTTGCTGCCTAGTCAATTCTGGAAGTAATGTTAGATCCGATATCCGCATCTCCAGCATCTTAGGGTTGAAAACTGAAGCCAAGAATGGCTATTATCATGTGACGGAGATTCGCTTGAAAAGGGAGGATGACAGAGAATACAAAATCCAGCAGGGAGATTTTTTTATCATTCGCCTTGAGGATATCGAAGATATGTTGCTTCTGATGACCCGAGATCAACTCACACATATTCCTCGTGAAGACCTCATTGCCTTGAATACAGCACTTCGTATGTTCACACGAAGCGTTGTTATCAAGAAACGAGTTGAAGATCTTCAGTTGGTAGTCGAAAGCTACCAAAGGAAGCTCAACTTAACCCGTCCAGTGAATCAAGTTCTACCTCAACATGTAGATAGATGTCCTTATACCGGCATTTCTGTCCCGAATTGCGTCATTTTCAACTTGAACAGTCGAGGTTTAATGAAGTCTATGAGGGTGGGTGAGCTTTATAAGTACAGTGATGGGACTCTTCTACAAGTCAGAGGAAAGTTTGAGCATCTTAACTCGGGTGGGACTTTGCCAGAGATGACGGAGGATTGGCATTCGGGTTATCGGCAGATGGCGAAGTATGTGATCAAGAAGATTGATCAAAAGCTCCGTGAACGTAGATTGACGAGGAGCTTGGAAAGATTCGTTGGTGGTAGACCATATGGAGTGCACCACAAATTACTGCAACGATCCATTTAATGGGTCGTACATTTCAGGTCCACTTTATATTGGTTTTCAATTGTGAATATGTATATTTGTGAATATTGTGCTTTTGCGGCTTGATGTAGTGTTAAGGTGTGATAATTTTTCAAGAATTTCTCATGAGATTCTAAATCTTTCAAAATATATCATACTAAAGCACTACAACTATCCCTTATTAAATTAAGGGGGAGCATTAACTTGTTCTATGGCCAAACATCGATTTCATTTTTTACCCAAAGACCGGTTAATCCATTCAATATCCCAAATATTAATGGTTAACATTTTGGATAAGGGGAGAAAATGGGATTAAGGAGACTTAAGTGATACTTGGCTAAAAGATGAAAAAGATTTAACGATAATCCAACTTAATATGTGTAAAGCACGTATTAAGGGGGAGCGTTTTTGATGATCAAAAACACCTAAGGTACGAAACTTTTGATGTCAATATCACAAGTACTTTAGGTGATTTTCAATGATTTTTCATGGTGGCAATTCCTTCCCAAAACACGCTTAAATTCACGACGAATGTGGTGACAAAAGGGTGGTAGGAATAGGTTTAGTCCAATGATTCATCAGAGTCGATGGAATCTTCCCAAGGACAATTCCCTAGATAGAATTAGAAGTCCTAGGAAAGATGGAGAAAGAATGTGAACGTAGCTGAATGCCGACCAAGTACTTAAGCTAGCACTGGAACAATCACAACAAGGTGCTAGTGATGACGTATTGGTAAGCATTGAAGGGGTTGAAGAATGAAAAAGAATTGTAAAGATAAAGGGTGTAAAGAAAGAAGCCCTCCTTACAACTTTAGGCAGAAATCGGGTCAATACATATGCTATTGAGGTCATTTTTTGCTAATGATTCTCGGTATTGAAGAAAGACATCATGGACCCAGTGATGCAATGCACAACCCTTCCCAGCTAACTCAAATATCTCTCAAAAGGTATTTGTTTTAATCACACGGAGATCAACACGTTATCTATTGGTTTATTCACTCCGAATAGACTGGTATTGAAAAGGTGGCACTCCTCTCCAGCCATCGCTCACTAAATCAAAACGCACAATCGAGTCTAGAGCCAAGAGATCATCAAAAGTCTCATTAGGACACTTTCCATTTATTCCTTGCTTTCTCACACACTGTGAAAAGTAAGAGATTTTCATGAGTCCTACGCAGTATTCCTGTAATATTGCCAGAACATCTGAGTGATACGCAAGTATTACAATGAAGATGGAAATCCTGCTTGAGCCAACATCAAACAAGCTTATGGTAGGTTACACGTGCGGTTCTTTTAGAACCAATCTTGTGAAAAACTGGAAAGAAACAGTGGTTTAATTCTTAATTGAACTTAAACTCGTTCCAGGCCTCTTCGCATTATCATATGATCTTGCCAGAACACTCAGAGTGACTCTTTATTGATCACAGTGACGAGTGGAAATCCTTCTAGTGTTAACATCAAACATCACTTGGTAGGTGACGTGCAAGATTCTTTATGAATTGAGCTCGTGACAACTAGAAAGCAACGATGGTGAAAATCTTAATTGAAATTCACTTGTTCCAGGTTTCATGAATTGACGGCTTCAAATCACAAGGATAATTTATCCAAGTGATTCACTCTTTATGTTCGCAGTCAGCTTTGGACGGTCGAATAAAGAGAACGGGTTTACCCGCGAAATCCTGTCAGGAAGTTACTTAATTGAAACTATCCGTCACGGGTACGATATCTAATATCGTCCAACGGTCTTCACCGACCGGAGGTAAAATGCTACCGAATTAGAATAAAATGTTCAAAGCCATTTTATTCGTGTCGTTGCTGTGTACCTGTTAAAGACGGTGGCGTTGCTGTGTACCTGCTAAAGACGGTGGCGTTGCTGTGTACCAGTGAAGACGGTGGTGTTGCGGTGTACCTGTAGAAGTCGTTCCCACATGCTTATGTTTTTCTGCATCAAAGTTTAGCAAAAATTCAAGAAAGTACAAGATAAAGTCTTCCGCTGTACCAAACTCTGAAACTTTCGAGAATTCAACAAAAAGACATGAGTGTGTGGAACATGGAGTCACGAGGAGGCAAAATTCACAAGAAGGGAAAAGATCGCACGTGAAAGGCCAAAAGAACAATGCTCTCAAGCCAAAGCCTAAAAGATCAAACCAACATATTCACAACAAAAGAAAGAAAAGAAGAAAAGACTACGAGCTAAAGAACGAAGACTTAGTATAGTATGCTAGGTTTAGAACTTTGTAACGGGGAGTGACCTCCCTTAGGGGGAGATTGTTAGAAATACTTTTTTACGTATATTAGAAGTATCGGTCACTCCACAATATTATTAATGATTGTAATAGCTCGTAGGTAATAGTTGCTTATTAAGTTAAGTAAGAACCGGTCCATGGGCTTGTCATGGACCGGCCCAAGCCTAATGTTGCTTGGAAGTATAAATACCCCTTTCCTCCTTGAAAGGGGTTGGTTGTTGTCATTTTTCTAGTTCCACTTAATAAAATACACATAGTTTTTCTCTCACTTTCTCTCTCTAGTTTCTCTCTCTAGAAAACATCATCCTACTTCATAGATTCATTGGTTATCAATATTCTACAGACTCCAACGCCAAATCAGTTATAAGCTGTGAATAACAACCATCAACAAAAGAACATATGGACAATGTGTTACAAGTATGCATTAACAACTAGCATTCAAGATCAATCATTCTAAACCAAAACCAAGGCTCCCAGCCTTACCAATTACCATGGTACCATAGATGATCACACTATGTACCTATCCCAAGGCTACCACCTTGTCATTATCCATTGGTCCCATAGAAGATCACGCTATGTACCTATCCCAAGGCCCCTACCTTGTCAAACCAGAATAACTGAGACGGCACGTGTCCCCCGATCCAAATCATACACAATCAAGAATCACATAGCAGTTAATCACATAAGTGTACACACAAGTCCATCACACACCTTAAAAACATTCAAAGCATCAATTTATAAATAACTCAACACAATGTCTCTTCCATCCCATCTGGAAGTCAAAATCAATAGTAAACATGGGACTATGAAACTTACCTGATTAAGCTTCTCCAAATGTCCTCGCACTAGCAAAAAGCTAACAAACCAAAAACACGTAATCAATACATGATCCAACCACTAAAATGGCTCATCAACCTATGATGGACATCTAGCCTCCTCCTATATAAATACCTCATTTATATTCTCTAAGCATCTCATTACAGCCCTCTATAAAGCCCTTAACTCCTTTTACTTCATAACACATCCCGTCAACATTTTACCCAAAACAGTCTCGTTTTTCATACCTTAAACTATGGGTCGATCTCCCCCTTAAACATACCCATGATCTCTGTAAAAGGAATATTCATGCCCTTACATATGTTAGCTAACACCTCCCATCCCCCAACATTAAAGCTACTGTTAAGGCCCCGATATATATATATATATATATATATATATATATATATATATATATATATATATATATATATATATATATATATATATATATATATATATATATATATATATATATATATATATATATATATATATATATACTTTTGTCATTCCAGATTTACTGATTTTAAACATACAAAAAGTTTGTTAGGATTAGAGGGTCTTACCCTAAACCACAACCTTATCCCAAGTGCAGATACTTACTACAATATATAAACCATCTCTTATGTTCGTTAGAAGATCCCAATGCAACCCTAAGTACCCCAAACAACCCAAAACTTAAAAAGAAAACAGGCTGAATTCAAAACTGTTTTGACCTCCGACTGTTGTAACCTGTTTTTGACCCACTTCATGACCTCCAATATAGTTCTCGTTTCTTGCATTGGAAAGCTACTTCAATTACCTTTTCAGGGATACTTGGATCGCAAAATAAGAGTTTGTAGAACTCCCGATATGATCAAAACAATTGACTCAAAATTCTGCCCAGTTTTTAAAAACGGGTTTAACAAAATCAACCTCATTAGTTAACCCTAATACCTCTAATTACAAACCCTAACTTATGAAATCATTATAACCTCATTATTATAACATTAATTTACTGTTTTTAAATTAAACCCTAACCAAATTCCATCATAAGATGATTAATCAAAACATAAAAACAATTAAATTAAAAAGGGTTAAGAAGATTTACCTATGATTTATGAAAACCCCAAAATTTTATGAAGAACCCTAATTTTTATATAACTCGCGAATTTTCTTAACCTCCAGGAGAAAAATAATGAATTTGGATTGTGATTAAAACAATATATATGGTGTACATAAAATCCTAGTCCAAGAATAAGCCCACTTTCTTTTTTTTCCCTCTTTTTCCTTTTTTTCCTTTTTTTCCTTCTTTTCAGCGTCCAAAACCGACCTAAACCCCTTCAAATTCGTTTTTATTTTTATTTTTATTATTTAATATTATGTTATTAATATTACCTTAATTTACCTTAATTTATTTCAGCTCCTAAAGCCTCCAAAACCTCAAAACCGTAAAACTAGTCAAATTTACACGTTTTACCATAAAAGTCGTAAAATATACACTTTTAAAAAAAATATCAAATTTTGAAATAAAATTTATAATTAAGTCCTAAATGACCTAAAACCATCCCGAAAAATATTCACATGACCAATTACCTCATCCGAGACCTCTAAATGCTAAACCGTAAATCGTAAAAAATACGATTTTTCTATAATACATATACGTATACGTACAACCACTAAATAACACCATCTCACTTCATAGTCACTATCATGTGAGCTCATGAACCTGAAATCATCACACATCGTTTCACTCACAAGGTACCCCGTACCGGATACGATATCCAAACCACAATCTATACACACCAATAAGCACATAAACACTTAAAGACACGCAACAAGCACAAAATAAAACTAAGTGACGAACCTCAAAACCAGGGTTGTCACATCACTCCCTCCTAATAGAAATCTCGTCCCGAGATTTACTCCTTAGGATCAAACATAGAAACAACAATCACATGAGGATACTTGTTCAAAATGAACTCCTCTCATTTCCACGTGAACTTTAGTTCAAGTTTCAAAATACCACATATACAAACCAAAAATAATTTAAACTCATTGTCAAACTCTTGACCTCACAGTCAATAAACCTCACAAATGAAACAAGTCCCGAATAACCGTACATGCAAAATGCATTCTCAAACAACCTTTACCAATCTCAATGCATGAAATGTATCATGTATACAGCTCATTTCCCCTAGGTAATTCTATGCTCATAAGCTAATCGTCCGATCTTTCCAAAGATCATAAATGGACCTATAAAACTCTACATCAACTCTTCCATAAAACATACCACCCGTTACTATGGGTGAAACTTCATACACAACTTTGTCACTAACTTTAGTGGTTTCCTCCTTTCTATATAGCATCACTTGTTGCACTCATCCTTTCCACAAACATCACTACCACATTAGTAGCCTCTTTTACAAATTCTAATCCACAATGGGGACATCTCACCCTATCCTTTCACATAGTGCCTCAAATGGCATTTATCGACTTCTAGTATGATAACTATCGTTATATGAAAACTCAGCCATCGCTAAAGAGTTTTCTAACTCCCTCTAAATCAATCACCCATGCCCTCAGTGTAACACCTAAGGTGGTATAAATGTCTCACTCGCCTATCCTTTTCCAGTCAGCTGGATATACTCATATCCAATCATGCTTCATCAACCCCCTTTAGTCCGTACTCTAAACTACTTAAAAATTCCAATTTCCATACAAAGTGACCTACGACGGTCTTTCACATATCCATTAGTTCTTCTCAGCTTCACTTCGTTCTTTTTATTCCATGTCTCATCAACCATGCTTGCCTTTCCCAGATAGTACTTGGCAATGCAATTTTCTTTCGTCACTTAACTCTACCCACCACCTTTGCCAAATGTCCAATCAAGGTGATTGAATATGTGTTGGAGACGTTCATGATCCGTATAGATCATTCTCTACGTCTCGTACACCAAATGCCTCTAGCATTCTAGGCAGATATAACAATCCAGCTCCACTAACTAAGTCTATCCAGTTCTTCCAAATCTTCAGTTCCTGCAACGTATAAGCAATCGCCTTTCTTTATCGTCCTCGTATGCGTCCAAATCCTTGCTCCACGTATCGTCATGCTTCGCGAAGTCATCCAGTCCTTCCGATAATTCCAAGATCGGCTCATTATCCAATCCACTTCTTCAATCTCCAAAACGCTTCCTCATCCTTCTTCACTTCACCCCTTGCTGGTTCCATGATATGCCATCATCTCTAACTACTCATCATGGTAAACTTAATACTAAAACTCACACTCGAAAATCTCACGTATAACTCCACTCCGAAACCAACACATAATTCGCCTCACTCTCCTTCTCAGATTTGAGTAGATCAAGATGTCTTTGATGCTCCCGATGACAACTCGTTTATACACGTTCATGCACACTTGGTTCATTTACACCATGAAAACCGCTAGTGCTTTGACGAAACCAAATGCATAATCGTAAACCAAAAGCGTTCATACAACATCCTTAGCAGTTTCAACTATGTCCTCCTTGCACCCACTCTTAGCGGTAATACGAATAAACTCCTACCCCGTTCTACTTGCAAAATTCTACACGCATTTTAAAAGACCAATGCTTCCTCTCATCAGCCCAATCAACCGCTTTCCACATCCAATCTACTACTAAGCAACTCAACTTTTACCTTGCATCTGTTGCAATTTCCATCAACTCTTGTTCTTGAAATCATTCCATCAACAATTTCCTTGGAAAGGCACTAACTCCAACTCCTCTCACTACTCCTACTTGCTTTATTCATGGTTCTATCTCAAAATAATAGGCAAACCTACTAAATTTCAGGAATTTTTTAGAAAACATACATGCCTTACGAACAATATCCCCTTCCAACACTCTCTATGGCACGTTACTTGTTCCAATATCCATACATTTCACAAATCTCTATTCGTTTCCCTTGGCACTCCTATTAGACCTCATGACCACATTAGTTCGTCTACGAACTTCTTTCCTCCCCACTAAGGGTATTCCGACCGTTCTCTCATGGTCACCTACTTAATCGCATAGGCGCGACCAAGTCTTTCATACGACTACCTCAACACTCCCGAACAATACGAAACCAAAACTACATCCTGAATCCATCAGATACGATCAACGAATCAAACCAACGGATAACTAACGACATTTCACGTGCACCAGTTAAATCAAGTCAAAAACCATGAGACTCAAAAGAAAACTCAACCCAAAACGTGTATCAATTCAAAATGACCCATGACAACGAAAATAATCCAAGAAACACGCAATGGCAACCAAAACATATTACGCCCCGCGACATATTATTTAAACCGTGCAAAAGATCGACTTTTCCAAAAGAATATATATCTTTTTTTTATTACCTCCCACATCTATGTGACTCAAACAATCTACAAACAACCCTCTTGATGAACTCAAAACTCAACTCAAAAACTAGGTATCCCGTGCATCCCAAATCATAAAAATAAACTACTATTCAAACTCAACCTTTAACCCGACACTTGTACAATAATTCCGGCCAAGATACTGACCTCCCATGACTATACTTTCTGATTATTTGAAAATTAAGTTCCGAGTACATAATGTTTGGCTTTTGAATCACTCAAAAAGCTCTAGAAACGAACAAGTTATGACCAAATCAGTTTTATACTAGTTGTTTTTAAAAAAAACTAAAGAATAGACTTAGTGATTAATGTACCCCTTTTAAATGACATATAATTGTATGTGAAATCTTCATAAACTCAATTTAACCTTGTATTAATAATTATAAATGACAGAATCGGTTAAACCCAATTATATAAACTATGTAAGTAGAAAGAAATTTTACT
This sequence comes from Glebionis coronaria, assembly GCA_025667525.1. NCBI lineage: Eukaryota > Viridiplantae > Streptophyta > Magnoliopsida > Asterales > Asteraceae > Glebionis > Glebionis coronaria. Next base: position 291,052,999 of record CM046877.1, read on the forward strand.
TCGCTTTATTTTAAACAAAGTCTTTTAGCATTTGAAATAAATAAGTTTTGATTAAAAGAAATCTTATGTTACATCTTGTTTCAAACACGACTCCAAACCTTACCCTTATTTTTCCGAATACAAGCAACTATCTAACCCTATAATAGATTTCCAAGTCCCCCTTTTTCTCAATATATACTGACCAAAAGAAATGTAAGACCCAACACAAAAGATTTCATTATCTCAAAAGAAATCCCAAGTTATTTCGATAGACTTGAAACCTAAAACACCATTTTCAAACGTACACGTGAAATACGAAACTCAAAGAATACGTTACAAGACACACATCAAAAGATTCAAAACGTCGTTGAAACTCCACCAAACTCGAGCACTAATAAATTGTTTAAACACAAGAGAGCACTAGGTACGTTCAAGTTATAATAACTATTGAACGACCGTAAATCATAACATAACATCTATTAGTATATATACATCCGCATATGTATACCTATCGAATCTCCCAAACATACTCGTTATCATACTTGTCAAGTCAATCAATCGCTTTATAAGCTCGTTTTCCCATACGAGTAATCACCATCTCACCGTGCCACAACAAGGCATAAAGCCCACCTCCAAAACCAAACCATATCGTGTGACCCCAAAATCACACAACACAACTATAACTCAAAACATATAACACACTAAAAAAATAGCCATATCGTAGGTAGCCGTTACATAAACCCATATATATATATACGTATACCCAAATTCTACATCTCATCATATACAAGCATGTACTAACCCCCTTTCATGCAATCATACTTGAGAACCCATTGAAGTTGTGCTACTTGTATAACTATGTTGGCCACTATACTTATACAATTACCCTTCCCCCAATGCACTCCCTCCTATGATGACACTTATAAGAATTAATACAACATATAACACATAAATCCATCTACTCACCTAAGCTCATAACCACATAAACGATAAAGTCCAAAACTCCATCTATTAAAATAACATAGTAATACTCTTGGAATACAAAAATCCATAGTCTAGCTAAAACAGCCTAGACTAAATCCAAAACGAAAACATAATCAGTTATAAGTCATGTCGCCGATAAGAGTGGAAACAACTTAAAATCCTTCATATCCACCTACTCCTAATAACTCGAACCACCACATGATTCTTAGGGAACATGACTTAAACATCAAAAGAAAAATACTATACCTCAGGTACATAAAATAACCCAACACAAGATAGAAACTACCATGTACCAAATTATGTACTATAATGTACAATTTAAGCAAAATACGACAATGACTAGCGTGGATGAGTATGGTTCAACCAGCACTAGTCACACCCCGTTTAACACCCCCAGATTTACACGCAGCGGAATACATCTTTGGATGCTAAACAATGATACTACAACACATAATTTATAAAGAACGACTCAAAAAGAGACGTTTTAGATTTATCGTTCCTAAAACATTTGTCAGAGTAGCGTAGTCCCAAGACATCGTAACCAAAGTACAACCAAAACAAAAGATATAAATTGTTTTGAACAAAAAGGAACGACAAATATTCAAAGAGTTTATGTTGCAAAGTAGTGCACAACATCAACAAAATGCCGAGTGAATCTATAGGTTTATATAATCATTTTGAACACAAGCAAAGATTTTAAGTTTGTGGCATGCTTAAAGGCAACAAGCATCAAATAATAATTTGCATCAACAATAATAATTGTATATAGCATAAATTACAGTAAGCTCATGGAACCGAGCCTTTAGACACTCCCTTTAGAGGTCTGATAAGACAGGAGAATTATTAATTGTCGGTTACCTCCAGATTATTGGTACATTGCTGTATACCTGACTTCTCAATACAATATGCTCAAACAGTGTGGAGGTCGGGCCTAAGCTTCTATGACAAGTCCACAAAAACTGAACCGGGGCGGCTTTCCCCATAGATCTATTAATTGTACTAGCGGTTAACCCATCATAGATTAATTAACGGTCCATAATTGAGGCTTTAACTAAGGCAATCACTTAATACAATTTAAAGGCAACCACGGGTCCATTCATAGTGGGACAAAGCATACCATAAAAATCTTGTGTTCTAAGTTTATAAACATGTATTCCCCCTCGCGGGTTTAAAAACTTTTAATAACTAGTATAAAGCGAGGCTATAGACTCACCTTAGCCAATAGTGGTAATGAGACCCGACGATAGATGATGCCTTTCAAACACGAGAACCGCAACCTATCAAATGAGGTGCGTTCATTAATAATAGACTCGAAAAATACCCATACATAAGAATATAAAACTCGACTCATAAAATCACGACAAAATCGAGAGAAAACTATACAAGTGATACTATTACACTCTCCTATATATTCATTTTATTATTCTACGCCTTTAATAAAAATCTGCCGGAATATACCGAATGTCCAAGCCGTTTTTCCATACTTAGACATATCAACTTTTTATGATACTACTCAGAGAACTCACTTACTATATGTAGAAAGTCCCCCCAAGAGCCCATTAAAAGATTTTACTTCTAAAGTTCCCTGCCCGACTCATCTTTGAATCACAAAATCCGGACAGTTTAGCGACCTTGACTTACGAAACCATTTTGACCATTCTAAACAACTCCATTTGTAAAACCGCCACTTGATTCTAACAATAGACTCAAAATACTAAACTTGGGGCCTGAGAACAGCCCTTGAATCATTTTAAAACTCATTTTATAGTCCCCGAGATTCGATGCAAATATCGACAACAATTTTCGGATTGTGTCGACACTCGTCTCCCGGTACACGAAAATCAAACTAGTGTATCTTCCACCTCGTTTGGAGTTGGAAGGCCTACTTTATATCAAATCGAAGCTAACGAAATTCTCTACAACATCATCCCATCATATCATCCTATATTCAGACTTAAGACCCTCGAAAATGGCCTCAAACCTACTGCCCAAAATTGACTATAAAAATCTCTTACAAAATCAAGTTTTTGATTAAAACCAATCATTTTTATCATCAACCTAAGCCCCTAATATCATCATAAACCAATCCTAACACTTGTATCATCACAAAATTCAAAACCCAAAAATTAAAAGTTCATCTTTTTAACAAAAACATAGCATAAACATATATTGATCATCAATAGTAACACATGCATGATCAAAATCTCCACCTAACAATTCAAAAAAATAAAACTTGATGCATGTAGCTAAAATTTGTATCAAAATGTAGCCCTTTGAATTCTAAGGATGGGACTTTGATTTGTTTTGGAAGATTCAAACAAGATAATCAAGAAAATTGAAAGATTTGGTGTGGTGTTCTTTGTGTTGTATGGAAAAGAAGGAGAGAATGGGTGGGGGGGGGGGGGGGGGTTTGTTTTTATTTTTTAAATATTTTGTATGTGTAAAAGTGTAAGTGGAAAAAGCTTATATAGTCCAAGGTTAGGGTAGTTTTTGCCAATTTGTGATAGTTTTGGTCCAAAATGTAATAAAATAGTTTAAAATGGTAGAAAATGTAAATTGTAAATTTTTAAATATTTACGAGACTCGGGTTTCGTAAAAATACTTTTTAAAAGTTTAAACGCACACGAAAAATAATAATATAACGACTCGATACGTAATTAAAACGAGATCGTCGAAAGTATTTAATATCGAAACGATCGATAATAAAATATAAAAATTTTGGCATCCGCCGGTATCGCGATCACTAGTAGTCCTCGTTACTCGTCAAAATATTAAAATATAATATTCAATATCGGTTTCAACTTAAACCATTAAGCATAATAGTATTTAACGTTATAAAATACTTCAAAATAATTGAAATAGAAATAAATTATGACCTTATTTTTACGGGTTTTACATCCTCACCACCTTAAGGGAGCGACCTCCCGGCGCTCAACTCACCTCATACACGAGTTGATCACTACCCGGAAGGATGACGGCATTCCTTATAAAGAAGTCTTCACGTTCCCACGTGAATCTCGATCCACGATCTCCACTGGTTCTTTTACAAAACGCAACTGGTCGTCAAGTTGTATCTCACCAAAAAGGAATAAATAAATCCTTATCCACAAGTCACTCGTCAAGCTCGACACATGAAAAGTTCATGAATCACACGAAGCTCATTCGACGACAAGAATAGATGACATGATTTTTCGGGTAAGTCCAGTTAAAAAAAATGTTGAAATTTAAAGAATAGCCACTGGCCGGATAGCCATGGACACACATCAAAAAGAACTAACAAGAAAAACATTTTCGTCATCAGAGGGTGCTCACACGCGGGTCCCTACTCAAAAGATAATACAAAGACACCATCTCACTTTCGCCAATGCGCATTCAAAAACTCAATGAACATCGTCGTTGAAAGTCAAAAAGATATTACATAATATGTGTTCTACATGATCGGACGTCATCGGATGATGCCGTCTCAAGTTCTCACAACTTAAGATCATTTGACTAGATCACACACCATATAAGTACATAAAAGAAAAGGTCGAACATAAACATCGAGTATAGATCTCCACCGTTAATCATCGAGAAAACCTTGAAAGAACCCTTGATAATAACTACTTGATCTCCAGAGTCTTCTATGATCCTTCGATAGTAGCAAGTAAGATTACAAAAACTTCATATCCATGATAAGTTGCCATTGATAACTCGGTCCTCAATCATTCCACAAGTACACACATAAATCCTTGTGACACTTATCGTTTCTTCTTATACACTACTTCCCGAGATTCATTTCAAACTCAGAATAAAATAATGATATCCAATACGAGGAACAGAACGAGATAAAAATGAATTCATTAAACGCAATAACGGACAAGATGTGGTAAAATGATTTAAGGTTGACGATCGACGAGGGATCTCGAATCACGTAACCGTAAAACATAATAATTCACAATACTAGAAAAAATGAGAGCGAAGAATGAATTAAATATTAACATTAAAATAATGTTTGTCACAATTATCCGTCCCGGATTTGGTATTACCTTAAAACTCAATTGAGGTACTTTCTTGATAAGGATGATATATCAAAAATAGGAGTTAAATAGTTTCATAATTTATTTTGGTTGTCTTAAGAAACTTTGAAAGAATGACATAAATTTATTAATTAAACTCGTATTGATGGTTACGATTTAGAAAATATAATTTCCAAATTAAATCATTATTAGGAATATAAATTCAACCGGTAATTTCATTACATTAAAAGTAAAGTATGATAAATCAGTTAGTTCAAAAGATAGAGCATAGTTTCATTTTAAACATTAGTTTTAGTCATACAAAAGATGATGTATAAATTTGACCTTTACTTGTGATAGTTATTTCGATAACTGAAAATCATTTGAAAAAATGTATAAAAGTTCCAAAAAAATTTTATAATACGTTGTAGAAATACATAAAGTTGTTCATTATTTCAAAATAAATATGGGTTACATTCGGGTTTCGAAATGTGACAAGATAACAAACGAATACGAATGGAAATAATAGTCAACAATTAGTACGAAATCAATGGTACAAAAGGGGACGAAGCAAATGTCGTATAAATTCTTAAAGAGAATAATAAAATAAAGGCGTTGATGGTAAGACGATAAGAAATAATAGATTAAACAAGTTGTCAATTTTGTTAGTGCGGTTGATGGTTCACCAATATCAGCTCGTTAACTTAGCGGTGGTCGATACATGATCGGAAAGAAGATCCATACAAAAATTTTAATAAATAAAATTCCTAATAATCACTTGTAATTAAAACAAATCAAATGAACGATGTTAGTGTTTAAAGAGAGAAGTCAAAGCACGGTTCACAAGAGTGGATTTTGAGACAAACGAGAGTGACGGACGTCATCCCGGATACACGGAAATCACTCTAGTGATAATTCATTATTCACGTGCGGAGACATTCCAAAGATCTATCCAGTCGCATAAAGAAGATTGGACGAGAAGGAAGGATAAAACATTGAGACTTTCAAGTCATTTATCAACAGTCAGTAATTAGACGAACGGTCAAAAGAAATCAGTTATAAGACAAAATGAAGTAACAAGTGGAAAAACGATTGTCGAGTAAAAACGTACTTAAAATCACGTAATTCGTTTAACGAAAGGTAAGAAAACATATGCGGATGCATAGAAATTGTGCTACTTGCATAAAATATAAAGGTTTTCAAAACTTCTTTTTAATTTATTTCATTTTATTTATCTTTATCATAATTACAAGTAAAAAGTTGACTATCATCAAGATTTTTAAGGTGACTACTATTCAGCCTAGCATGGCTCCTTCTAAATTAGACATAGGTGATCAGGCCATGTATAATTTAGGAATAGCAATGCAGTGCTCAGTTTCGTCGAAAAGTATTACGTTTCTTATGTTTATAAAAACCATGCCATTTGTAAAATGGAATTTAAAAATAGTTTATAAATTTATAGGATACAAGTAATTTGTGAGATACTTAATAAGCAACTTTTAATCTTACGAAAAGTATTTTATAAGACCAAAGTAAAAATAATTGGTGAAAATAATCGTAAAACAATATCAGATTTATTTATAAGGTGACATCATGACAACGTATAAAGTAGCCAAAGGTTTGCAAAAAGTAGCAAATAGCAGCTCATAAAACAACCAATGAAATGGTCACGAGTTAGTAAGGTTTCAAAAGGTTATAAGGTTTAGACGGAAACGCCATGAGACACGTGATGAGAATATCGACGAAGAATATGAAGGCAAAACTTCAAAACTCAACCCAAATCAGTGGAAGGTTAGAAGAAAAAGAAAATAAAATAACATCGAATGACAAATGAGTCATATATATGAAAAGAATAAAACAATCCACATGTGTATTCTTTGTAAGATACTCGACACAACATGCTTTTAAGAAAGTATGTTATTCGTTTTTAAATTACACCATTAATCCGGTAATTGCTAATCCTATACTGTTTCTATTTTTAAATATTTTCACATGCAACTAGTATTCGTTAGTTGTAAAATAATATTTGTTAAAATTTTACGATCTCAAATGAAATCAAAACAGCTTCGAAACATTTAAAACTCATGTTCTGAATTTTCTATCAGATTTAACTTTTAAATATGAGCCGATTAATTGACCCGATAAACGACATCTCCAAGACTCGGAGTCTAAAGCATTTTGATGCAAAACGACGTTTCAGACGACTTTCTAGTTTTACCCGAGACCTGAAAACCAATGTAAAATGACCAAAATACCCCTGCAAGTTCTGTGCAGGTTTGACTATTTTATTTTAAAAACACAGGTTTTACTTTTAAGTTTTGACCTGTTTATACTGCCCCTACAGTTTCAGCATAGTGTATTTTTCGACACTTTCTAACGGCTCAAAAAATATATATATACACATGTCTTGTGGATTTTACAATAATGAAAAGTAAATCTCATAATGAGCATCAAATAAAAATATAGCATAATGAATGACATAAGATGCTTCAAGGTATTCAACACGAAATTTAGGAAGCAAAACGGTGAATGACGTTCGTAATTTAAGTTTCAAGGTGCAATGTAGGCAAATCTCCTTGGTGCCACGATTGTCCAAAAACACAAAGCATAACAAGAAAAGAAAGGAACATCAACGGGTTGCACTCCAGGAGCAAGAAAGTTAATGAAAAAAAATGATACAATTTTATAGAAGTAAAAACGTATTCCAATCTAGCGCCATAATCTAGACGAGGATTTATAAAATGACGATGACGTTACCGAGATATAAGCGAACAATACACTTCGGAGTCGATACATATAAATGTCAATAAGTTAAATCTTCGCATGCCGTGTAAAACGGTGATAATAATCAACAAAATCTTATGAAAAACCATGATATTATTCAACACGATTATAAGAAGTGTTTCAAAATGTGTGACTCACACAATAGCGGTTAGTCTATTCCAAGGACACATTGAGTTACACAATGGTCTAGAGATTACGTTTCAAGACGTCCAAGCACAAACAGCCGGAAAGCGATTTGGATATCTATAGATATCTCAAAGGGTTAAACAATGAAAGTAACGTGCGCAGATGAAGGTATGTAAGGTCATAATATAAAATTTGTAATAAAAGCAATTTAAATACTTCAAAAATAAATATAGAAAGATCTTGAAAATTCAATGTATTTATTTAAGTTAATCATTAATAAATGATAAACTTTTATCGAAAAGTTTAACGACATAAATATATATATATATATATATATATATATATATATATATATATATATATATATATATATATATATATATATATATATATATATATATATATATATATATATATATATATATATATATATATATATATATATATATATATATATATATATATATATATATATATATCGATTAAACGGATCCTAGATATAAATATATATCCGTAAATGGATCATAGTATTTATTTATAAATACTGGGCAATAAGGTATACGTAATAACGTATACTAAAGTGGTAATCCCAGGAGTAGCTTGAACCTGAAGTCACGCGAAGTCCGGTGCACATGACTCTTTGAAAAATAAAAACTGACAGTTATAGTTTAGGTTTTTAAAATAAAGACCTAGTTCTCTATAACTCATGGCTCTGGTACCAATCTTTAACACCCCCAAATTTACACGCAGCGGAATACATCTTTGGGTGCTAAACAATGATACTACAACACATAATTTATAAAGAACGACTCAAAAAGAGACGTTTTAGATTTATCGTTCCTAAAACATTTGTCAGAGTAGCGTAGTCCCAAGACATCGTAACCAAAGTACAACCAAAACAAAAGATTTAAATTGTTTTGAACAAAAAGGAACGACAAATATTCAAAGAGTTTATATTGCAAAGTAGTGCACAACATTTATTCACGTGGCTTACAAGCTTCACCCTTCCTGATTACCTGAAATACATGTGAGAAAATCATCAGCAAAATGCCGAGTGAATCTATAGGTTTATATAATCATTTTGAACACAAGCAAAGATTTTAAGTTTGTGGCATGCTTAAAGGCAACAAGCATCAAATAATAATTTGCATCAACAATAATAATTGTATATAGCATAAATTGCAGTAAGCTCATGGAACCGAGCCCTTAGAAACTCCCTTTAGAGGTCTGATAAGACAGGAGATTTATTAATTGTCGGTTACCTCCAGATTATTGGTACATTGCCGTATACCTGACTTCTCAATACAATATGCTCAAACAGTGTGGAGTTCGGGCCTAAGCTTCTATGACAAGTCCACAAAAACTGAACCGGGGCGGCTTCCCCTATAGATCTATTAATTGTACTAGCGGTTAACCCATCATAGGTTAATTAACGGTCCATAATTGAGGCTTTAACTAAGGCAATCACTTAATGCAATTTAAAGGCAACCACGGGTCCATTCATAGAGGGACAAAGCATACCATAAAAATCTTGTGTTCTAAGTTTATAAAACATGTATTCCCCCTCGCGGGTTTAAAAACATTTAATAACTAGTATAAAGCGAGGCTATAGACTCACCTTAGCCAATAGTGGTAATGAGACGATCGTCGACGATAGATGATGCCTTTCAAACACGAGAACCACAACCTATCAAATGAGGTGCGTTCATTAATAATAGACTCGAGAAATAACCCATACATAAGAATATAAAACTCGACTAATAAAATCACGACAAAATCGAGAGAAAACGATACAAGTGATACTATTACACTTTCCTATATATTCATTTTATTATTCTACGCCTTTAATAAAAATCTGCCGGAACATACCGAATGTCCAAGCCGTTTTCCCATACTTAGACATATCAACTTTTTATGATACTACTCAGAGAACTCACTTACCATATGTAGAAAGTCCTCCCAAGAGCCCATTAAAAGATTTTACTTCTAAAGTTCCCTGCCCGACTCATCTTTGAATCACAAAATCCGGACAGTTTAGCGACCTTGACTTACGAAACCATTTTGACCATTCTAAACAACTCCATTTGTAAAACCGCCACTTGATTCTAAAAATAGACTCAAAATACTAAACTTGGGGCCTGAGAACAGCCCTTGAATCATTTTAAAACTCATTTTATAGTCCCCGAGATTCGATCCAAATATCGACAACAATTTTCGGATTGTGTCGACACTCGTCTCCCGGTACACGAAAATCAAACTAGTGTATCTTCCACCTCGTTTGGAGTTGGAAGGCCTACTTTATATCAAATCGAAGCTAACGAAATTCTCTACAAGATAATCCCATCATATCACCCTATATTCAGACTTAAGACCCTCGAAAATGGCCTCAAACCTACTGCCCAAAATTGACTATAAAAATCTCTTACAAAATCAAGTTTTTGATTAAAACCAATCATTTTTATCATCAACCTAAGCCCCTAATATCATCATAAACCAATCCTAACACTTGTATCATCACAAAAATCAAAACCCAAAAATTAAAAGTTCATCTTTTTAACAAAAACATAGCATAAACATATATTGATCATCAATACTAACACATGCATGATCAAAATCTCCACCTAACAATTCAAAAAAATAAAACTTGATGCATGTAGCTAAAATTTGTACCAAAATGTAGCCCTTTGAATTCTAAGGATGGGACTTTGATTTGTTTTGGAAGATTCAAACAAGATAATCAAGAAAATTTAATGATTTGGTGTGGTGTTCTTGGTATTGTATGGAAAAGAAGGAGAGAATGGGTTGGGGGGGTTTGTTTTTATTTTTTTAAATATTTTGTATGTGTAAAAGTGTAAGTGGAAAAAGCTTATATAGTCCAAGGTTAGGGTAGTTTTTGTCAATTTGTGATAGTTTTGGTCCAAAATGTAATAAAATAGTTTAAAATGGTAGAAAATGTAAATTGTAAATTTTTAAATATTTACGAGACTCGGGTTTCGTAAAAATACTTTTTAAAAGTTTAAACGCACACGAAAAATAATAATATAACGACTCGATACGTAATTAAAACGATATCGTCGAAAGTATTAAATACCGAAACGATCGATAATAAAATATAAAAATTTTGGCATCCGTCGGTATCGCGATCACTAGTAGTCCTCGTTACTCGTCAAAATATTAAAATATAATATTCAATATCGGTTTCAACTTAAACCATTAAGCATAATAGTATTTAACGTTATAAAATACTTCAAAATAATTGAAAATAGAATTAAATTATGACCTTATTTTTTACGGGTTCTACACCCTGAAAAGAAAATATCATGTGGCTAAGTATGAACATACTATGATTCAATTCATACTAGTCATAACATCGCAATAAATAACATCCAAACACATCAATTAATATAAAATGCACACATACTCCTATGACGCCTATATGCAGGGACCCTTAAGCTATAGACTATGCTACGCGACTAGGCAACCTAATTCTCTATAACCATTGTCTCTGATACCATTCTGTCACACCCCACCATGGCGGAATATGGGGCACGACGTATGGATATCATCACAACAATAGCGTGTCTATAGAGATAACTAAATGATATAAGAAATGTCATAAATGGCGACACAAATGTCATGACAATATCTCAACATGCAGGAGTCTAGGTAAGTAGGTAACAGTCCTACCTCTTACCCAAGACAAACAAATAACACAAAAAATCGACATATAGGTTCATAGTATCACTTAATCAAAACACCTAAAAATGAACTAAGAAGGAACGGGGATATCCTTCTAAATGCAATCCTAATGCCTCCAAAGTTAGCCACTTTTATACCCAAGATTAACCACATTCTCACCTGAAAGAGGCACTAAAACACGTCAACATAAAGTTGGTGAGAGTCATAGGTTTAGCCTCCAACGCCAAATCAGTTATAAGCTGTGAATAACAACCATCAACAAAAGAACATATGGACAATGTGTTACAAGTATGCATTAACAACTAACATTCAAGATCAATCATTCCAAACCAAAACCAAGGCTCCCAGCCTTACCAATTACCATGGTACCATAGATGATCACACTATGTACCTATCCCAAGGCCACCACCTTGTCATTATCCATTGGTCCCATAGACGATCACGCTATGTACCTATCCCAAGGCCCCTACCTTGTCAAACCACAATAACTGAAACGACACGTGTCCCCCGATCCAAATCATACACAATCAAGAATCACATAGCAGTTAATCACATAAGTGTACACACCTTAAAAACATTCACAACATCAATTTATAAATAACTCAACACAGTGTCTCTTCCATCCCATCTGGAAGTCAAATCAATAGTAAACATGGGACTATGAAACTCACCTGATTGAGCTTCTCCAAATGTCCTCGCACTAGCAAAAAGCTAACAAACCAAAAACACGTAATCAATACATGATCCAACCACTAAAACGGCTCGTCAACCTATGATGGACATCTAGCCTCCTCCTATATAAACACCTCATTTATATGCTCTAAGCATCTCATTACACCCCTCTATAAAGCCCTTAACTCCTTTTACTTCATAACACATCCCGTTAACATTTTACCCAAAGTCCCGTTTTTCATACCTTAAACTATGGGTCGATCTCCCCCTTAAACATACCCATGATCTCTGTAAAAGGAATATTCATGCCCTTACATATTTTAGCTAACACCTCCCATTTGCCACAACCTTAAAGCTACTGTTAAGGCCCCGATATATATATATACATATATATATATATATATATATATATATATATATATATATATATATATATATATATATATATATATATATATACTTTTGTCTTTCCAGATTTACTGATTTTAAACATACAAAAAGTTTGTTAGCATTAGGGGGTCTTACCCTAAACCACAACCTTATCCCAAGTGCAGATACTTACTACATTATATAAACCATCTCTCATGTTCGTTAGAAGATCCCAATGCAACCCTAAGTAGCCCAAACAACCCAAAACTTAAAAAGAAAACAGGCTGAATTCAAAACTGTTTTGACCTCCGACTGTTGTAACCTGTTTTGACCCACTTCCCGACCTCCAATTTAGTTCTCGTTTCTTGCATTGGAAAGCTACTTCAATTACCTTTTCAGGGATACTTGTATCGCAAAATAAGAGTTTGTAGAACTCCCAATATGATCAAAACAATTGACTCAAAATTCTGCCCAATTTTTAAAAACGGGTTTAACAAAATCAGCCTCATTAGTTAACCCTAATCCCTCTAATTACAAACCCTAACTTATGAAATAATTATAACCTCATTATTATAACATTAATTTACTGTTTTTAAATTAAACCCTAACCTAATTCCATCATAAGATGATTAAACAATACATAAAAACAATTAAATTAAAAAGGGTTAAGAAGATTTACCTTTGATTTATGAAAACCCTAAAATTTTATGAAGAACCCTAATTTTTATATAACTCACGAATTTTCTTAACCTCCAGGAGAAAAATAATGAATTTGGATTGTGATTAAAACAATATATATGGTGTACATAAAATCCTAGTCCAAGAATAATCCCACATTCCTTTTTTTTCCTTTTTTTCCTTTTTTTCCTCTTTTCTGCGTCCAAAACCGACCTAAACCCCTTCAAATTCGTTTTTATTTTTATTTTTATTATTTAATATTATGTTATTAATATTACCTTAATTTACCTTACTTTATTTCAGCTCCTAAAGCCTCCAAAACCGTAAAACCGTAAAACTAGTCAAATTTACGCGTTTTACCGTAAAAGTCGTAAAATATACACTTTTAAAAAAAATCTCAAATTTTGAAATAAACTTTATGATTAAGTCCTAAATGACTTAAAACCATCCCGAAAAATATTCATATGACCAATTACCTCATCCGAGACCTCTAAATGCTAAACCGTAAATCGTAAAAAATACGATTTTCTATAATACATATACGTATAGGTACAACCACTAAATAACACCATCTCACTTCATAGTCACTATCATGTGAGCTCATGAACATGAAATCATCACACATCGTTTCACTCACAAGGTACCCCGTCCCGGAAACGATATCCAAACCACAATCTATACACACCAATAAGCACATAAACACGTAAAGACACGCAACTAGCACAAAATAAAACTAAGTGGCGAAACTCAAAACCAGGGTTGTCACAATACGTATACCCAAATTATACATCTCATCATATACAAGCATTTACTAACCGTCTTTCATGCAATCATACTTGAGAACCCATTGAAGTTGTGGTACTTGTATAACTATGTTGACCACCATACTTATACAATTACCCTTCCCCCAATGCACTCCCTCCTATGATAACACTTATAAGAATTAATACAACATATAACACATAAATCCATCTACTCACATAAGCTCATAACCACATAAACAATAAGGTCCAAAACTCCATCTATTAACATAACATAGTAAAACTCTTGGAATACAAAAATCCATAGTCTAGCTAAAACAGCATAGACTAAATCCAAAACGAAAACAAAATCGGTTATAATTCATGTCGCCCGTAAGAGTGGAAACCGCTTAAAATCCTTCCTATCCACCTACTCCTAGTAACTCGAACCACCACACGATTCTTAGGGAACATGACTTAAACATCAAAAGAAAAATAACATACCTCAGATATGTAAAATAACTTGATAAAAGATAGAAACTACCTTGTACTAAATTATGTACTATAATGTACAATTTAAGCAAAATACAACAGTGACTAGCGTGGGCGATTATGGTTCAACCCGCACTAGTCACAAACCCGAAAAGAAAATAACATGTGACTAAGTATGAACATACTACGGTTCAATTCGTACTAGTCAAAACATCGCAATAAATAACATCCAAGCACATCGATTATTATAAAATGCACACATACTCCTATGACGCCTATATGCAGGGACCCTTAAGCTATAGACTAGGCTACACGACTAGGCAACCTAATTCTCTATAACCATTGTCTATAATACCATTCTGTCACACCCCACCATGGCGGAATATGGGGCGCGACGTATGGATATCATCACAACAATAGCATGTCTATAGAGTTAAATAAATGAAATAGAAATGTCATAAAAAGGTGACACAATGTCATGACAATATCTCAAACAATGCAGGCGTCTAGGTAAGTAGGTAACATGCATACCTCTTACCAAAGACAAACAAATAAACAAACATCAAACATATAGGTGTCTAAAATGTACCACTTATTCAAACATTAAATAAATACTAAGAGGAAAGGGATTCCTCCTAATGCTATCCTAGAAGCCTCTAGACTCTAGCCACTTCTAACATCATCCTTCTCAACTATCCCACCTGAAAATGACACTAAAATCTGTCAACATAGAGTTAGTGAGAACATAGGTTTAAGTTATCAATATATCTTAAGAAACCTTGTCAACCGCTGTAAATAAGTTGAAGAGAACAAGTTTAAGCAATGGACCATAATGTGATAATCATGTTACATACAACTACAATCAAAGCACAATTATAACAATCAAGAACACACAATAAGAACAATGCAACACACTATTAACAATCAAGAAGTATCCCGTCACACACACAAGAACACACCACACTATCCGGATCTTTCCCACACCACCTGTGGAAGATGAACTATATCCCTGTCGAGATATCTTGCCTCCGAAGAGACGATGCACAAGTACTCAGGACGGATCGTGCCCCACGAACCAAGAACTCAGAACCAAGAACTCAGGACGGATCGTGCCCCACGCTCCACACACATCACAACTGGTCCCATAGACGCCTATACATCTATGTACCAATGCCAATCACAACACAAACAAGATTCACATATCAAAGCACATATGAGAACAAATAAGCACACATGTCACACAATAGCACATCTATGTCCAAATATTTATAAGAAAAATATAGTACCAAAACACTTTAAGAACACCACAAGTGTCATCTCCATCCCATACTAGAAAAACATTTAAAAACTTGGTTAAAATGGGACTATGAACTCACCTGAATGCTTCTTCACAAGTCCTCGCACTAGCAACAAGCTAAGAAACCAAAAACACGCAATCAATACATGAACCAATCACTAAGATGGCTCATCAACCTATGATGGACATCTAGCCTATTCCCATATAAATACCTCGTTGATAAGCTCTAGTCACCCCATTACTCTTCCCTAACAAGTCCTTAACTTGGTTAAGTTTAATAACCATCACGTTCATATTTTACACAAAACAGTCCCAATTTTAGGTCTGAAAACTTTAAGTCAAACGTCCATTTAAACATACCCATGGTTTCTGTAAAAGGAATATTCATACCCTTACATATTTTGGCTAACACCTCCCACTTGTCCTAACCTTAAAGCTACTGTTAAGGCCCCGATATATATATATATATATATATATATATATATATATATATATATATATATATATATATATACTTTTATCATTCCAGATTTCCTGATTTTAAACGTACTAAAAGTTTGTTACAATTAAGGGGTCTTACACAAAACCACAACCTTAGCCCAAGTGCAGATACTTACTAAAATATATAAACCATCTCTCATGTTCGTGAGAATATCCCAATACAACCCTAAGTACCCCAAACAACCCAAATTTTAAAAAGAAAACAGGCTGATTACAAAACTGTTTTGACATCCGACTGATGTAACCTGTTTTTGAACCACTTCCCTACCTCCAATTTAGTTATCGTTTCTTGCATTTGAAAGCCACTTCAATTACCTTTTCAGGGATACTTGGATCGCATCTTTAATATTTCTATAACACCCGATATGATCAAAACAATTGACTCAAAATTCTGCCTAGTTTTTAAAAACGGGTTTAACAAAATAAACCTCATTAATTAACCCTAACCCCTCTAATTACAAGCCCTATTTATGTAATCATCATTTTATGATTAATACAACATTAATTTACTGTTTTTATATTAAACCCTAACCTAAATCCATTATAAGATGATCTATTAAACATAAAAACAATTTAATCAAAAAGGTTTATGAAAGTTTTACCTTCAATTCAATGGAAGATGAAAAAAACCCAATTTTTATGAAGAACCCTAATTCTCCTCTTCTTTTAGTCGACTATAACTCCAGGGAAAGAAAAAAATGCGTTTGATTTAGTGTTGGAGGTTCCTTATATAGCCAAAACAATCCTTGTCCAACCCAATTACCACTTACCATAAATCTTTTCCTTTTTTCCTTTTTTTTCTCTTCTAAACCGACCTATACCCCATAAAATTCGTTTTTCTCTTCATTTTATTATTAATAAATATCTTATTAATATTACCTTAATTTTCCTTAATTTATTTCAGCTCCTAAAGCCTCCAAAACCTCAAAACCGTAAGACTAGTCAGTTTTTACGCAAATACTGTAAAAGACGTAAAATATACACTTTTAAAAAAATCTCAAATTTTGAAATAAAATTTATATTTAAGTCCTAAATGACTTAAAATCATCCCAAAAAATATCCATATGACTAATTACCTCATCCGAGACCTCTAAATGGTAAACCGTAAATCGTAAAGATACGATTTTCTATAATACATATACGTATACTTAAAACCACTAAATAACACCATCTCACTTCATACTCACTACCATGTGAACTCATGAACATGAAATCATCACACATCGTTTCACTCACAAGTTACCCCGTACCGGAAACGATATCCAAACCACAATCTATACACACCAATAAGCACATAAACACATAAAGACACGTAACTAGCACAAACTAAAACTAAGCGACGAACCTCAAAACCAGGGTTGTCAAACCTACTCACTTAATAGATGTCGTTTCTGATAGCGAGGATGATTTACCCCTTGGAAGCGGCTGGATTGTATCTTGGGCGGTTTAGCCATCCCCCATTTGTGCTGGTACATACACACATGTGATTACGACTAGTGACGACTGATTGTATTGTTTTTGTACCCTTTAGGAAAAGGAAGGTAAATTAGGGTAAGTATTAACGAGTGATTTAGGAAAACCACAAGTTATGACCCAAATGGGGATCGTTCTCTCGAGGAGGCACGTGTGTTGTGTAATGAAATGATTTTGATTGATGATTTTATTAAGAAGAAAAGAGAAGAGAAAATGACGAAGACGTAAAAATAAAAATTAACGAAAACAATCACTACTAGAAAGTTAAGACGTAGAACCTTAAAAACTACCAAAATTAAAATTTTAACCTAAAAAATTCCTAAAAATTACTAAAAATCCAAAATAATATTCTAAGAGTTTACAAAAAATCCAAACTTGCTAAAACCTTTTAATTAATTAAATAATGACTTTTTAATGCTAATTAAAGCCCTAAAAATCACTTTTAATTATTAAAAAGCCCCAAACAAGATCCAATAGTTTGTAAACCTCAAAAATGACCTAATTAAGCTAAAAACTATTTTTAAAAATTTTAAAACCTAATAAAACTATTTTTTAAACTCTTAAAAACTATTAAAATCTATTAAATTTAAATTAATTCTAAAAATTAAATGAAAAGTCCTAAAAAGATTTGGAAAGTGACAAAGTTCCTAATTTAATGACTACAATCTAGGAAAAATGAAAAAAGTAGAAAAAACAAACTTTGAATTTTTAATAATAAAATAATATTAAAATAATCAAAAAAATAAAAAGTTTATAAATTAATTCTAAAAAATTACCAAAAATCCTAAATAATCTAACTAGAACAGAAATACAATCAAAAGTTTCTAAATCCTTTTTATTAATTTTATATTAATTTTTAAAGTTGTTAAAAAACCCTAAAATCAAATAAAATCAAAAATAAGACTTTTTGAAAAATATTTTGGATGTAAACCTCAAATTACTTAATTAAAACCTAAAAACTATTTTTTGGATTTTTAAAATGCTTTTTACTATTTTTAATTGACTTTCTAAAAATTAAACTAAAAATAATCCTAATAAATAAATTAAAAATGGGAAAAATAATATTTTTGGACAGAAAAGTCCTAAAACCTAATACTATCCTAGGAAAATTGCTAAACAGTAAAAATCTAAGAGAAATAAGCTAGAATCAGCTTATTTATAAGCTGTTAACCAAATAAGCTATAAAACAAAATGCCCTTAAGTATAATTTGAAACCAACCTATCAGTCAAAGTCCCTAGGGCGCAGATGGTTAGCACGTTTGGTTGTGGGAGGAGTGGCGCAGGTTCGAGTCCTGGCCATGTCCTTTTTGTTATTTTATTTTTTTTTTCTTTTTTTAACTTTTAAAAACTCAAACAGTAACACTTTTAAGCACAAAAACACAAACACAATTTCAAAACAATCAAGATTAAACAAGATTTGGGCAAAAACGTGCCCAGTTCTATTTTTTGAAGAACACAAGAAGATCAGATATCTTCACTTGTGAAATTCAGACAAGAGGAGCTTGTCTGCTGATTTTTGGTGGATGTTTTGATTGGACAAAGGCACCCCTATACTCTTTGGAGTATAGGGAGTCAAGAGCAAGCAGAAACAAGCAAGTACTTAGCAAGAATCAAGCACAAAAGATCAAAATAAGCAAATGAATGTTGCTGATATACTAGGTCTAGGTCTGGTGGGTATATGCAGATTTCAAATGCACAAACTTGAACTTTAAGGTCTCAAATCTTGCACATAAACTCACAAAATGGTATTCAAACTATACCCAACCCTAAGTTAGCCTTTAATCCAACAGACTACAAGACTTGATGCACAAATTCCACTCAAATCATGCACAATGAGCAGTTTTCTGATTAGGCAATGTTTTACCTTTTTAAACATGCAAAAGTGCTTAAAACCTACTCAAACTGAAACCAAAGAGCATATAACACTTAAATACAACCTAGGGAATGTTTCTAAACAGGTTTTAACATAAAATTTAATCACAAATCTTTGCTAATCCCTTGTCCCAAACACCCTTTAAGAAACTGAAATACAAGTTTAACAAACCAAATGATTTCAAAACACAATCAAACTGATTTAAATTACTTGAAACATGCATAAAACAACCAATTAAGTGAACTCAAACACTTAAACAATCAATTTAACAACTTGCATACAATTTTCATAAAATCACACAAAAATCAGAAAAATGAAAAAATGAAAAATGAAACAATAGACTACCTCAAGGGTCCTACATCCAGGACCCTTTGTGGTTGAAAAACCACCTCCAATAGACCCGGTTCTATGCAGGACCTTGAACACCACTCCTTCAACCAATCTGCTAAGAGAAAATGGAAAAGGAACAATATAACCAATATACTGATTTTTTTTCTTTCTTTTGAAACCTTTTGAAACCTTTTAAAATCTTCTCAACTAAACTTCCTTTCAAAACACTTACACAATCACTAAATAAATCTGGAAATCCAACTTGAAACAAGATTTCACCAAGAAATCCACCAAATTCAGAAACTTAAGATAATTTTGAAAAACCAAAATTACTTCAACAAATTTTTCAATGGAACTCAGATTTTACTCAACAAACAATATACCAACTTTTAAAAACACTAAAAGGAATTAAATTTACTAACAAAATACCAACTTTAATTTCTTAAAAAAGGATTACAATTTTTTGGAGTAAAAATCTGGAACAAGAGGAAATAGAGGTACAGGCACCTCTATTTATACACTGAATAGAACTATCTAGAATGATAAAACCCTAGCTAATGGATTGCCAATAAAGCCCTTGGTCTTTAAACTTGGAATCTTGGCCAAAATTGGCCTTCATGTGATCTTGTACTAGATGACAGATTGATAAAATGATCTTGGACGTTTATTAATCCTTGGGGACAAAGGAATGCTTGTGGGGCGTTCATTTGGTCAAGTGCCATGTGATGGGTGTAGCAGGGGAGGGGACAAAAGGTGGAGGGGTCCTTTTCTGGGTTGTGGGGTGTGTTGGGAGTGGGGTAAGGAGTAAAACCCCCAAGGTTAATTGGGATTAACATTAAAAATGAAGGTGATTAAAACTGGGTTTTTAGGGTTTTTATGGAAGAAGGTGGTTAAATAGTTTGATTTGATTAGGATTAGGGATTAATTTGTTGTTTCCCACGTTTTTTAAACCGTTTGAAAAGTTTAATTTAAGTGGAAGGGTGACTGGGATGGGGGTGTGACGTGGGATCATATGGTTGGTTGGAGGAGGTGAGGTGGAAGAGTGATTGGTGGGGAAAGTTTGGGATGTTTGGCAGTAATGGCCCCCATAATTCCTTGCTTTGTTCACTTTGTGAAAAATGCTGTCAACGCCCCATTTTACACTTGACAACTTTGGACAGCTTGTCAAAAATGGCACACAATGTTTCAAAAACTTTTCCAAGGGCCTTTAATGCATATTCTTCATTTTCCAAGGGCTTTTCTTGTATAGTCTTCAAACTTTAGGGACCCTATTCATAATTTTGAATATTTGAGGGGTATAAAGTATTAATCTTCCAAAGTTGAGGGACCAAAGTTGCCAATCTTCAATTCTTCAAGGGCATTTTTGTAAAATCCAAACTTGGGCCCGGTTCATTGTGCGGCTTCGTTTCCCGTGTTCGTTTTTGAATGATTCTTGTGATCTTTTGCCATTTCCTCAATATCCGTACCTAAAATTACACAAGTAACAAACACGAGCATATATTTTGGTATATTTAATGATATTTTATGCATTTTAAGCCTGATTTGGACGATGAGACCATGTATAAAAGCAGTCTCATCACTCCCCCATACTAAACCATTGTCGTGCCCTCACGCAATGCTAGAATTAAGTATCAAAGCACCTCCAAAATTCATTTTTATTCACTTATTGGAATGATAAACTAGCTACACTACCACTATTACTACTACTTGTGTTATAGACATAATGTATGATTTTCATCGCAAAATGGGACGTTTAGGTTCATAGAATAAGAACACGTGAATGCTTCGTTAGAAATAATTTTGTCGTCCTCATTTAAGAGACTTAGCCTAATGTGTAGTTAAGGAATCAAAGCTAAGTGCTCAACACGCACGGTCGAGTCAAAAATTACTCTTATTCTCGCCATCGGAAAATCTACATTCGTGTCTTAAACACTTATGAAATATGAGAAAAATTTTAAAATTAGGCCATTTTTAGCCTTATTTTGCAACAAAACGATAAACAAAACGATAAACTTTGGAAAGCGTGAGGGTTTGGCAAGGCAAGTATCTATTCACCCCCCCCCATACTAAAGTTAAACATTGTCCTCAATGTTTTGAGTCTAGGGGTACAAACACCCCCATACTAGAGACGTAGTCGAATGCCTAATCTAGCATGGAAAGGGTGTAACCAATAAATTAATAGCCGTTTATGAAGTGTGCTAAAAACCTAAGGTTAGAACATAAAAGGATATATCATATGGATATCGGGAAAGGCCTCCAAAGAAAACGATCGAGTGCTCCCATAAACGAACACGAGAGGCTCCAATCGTGAAGATCATGATCGAAAAACCACAATTCACAAACAACCACGGAACAAAGGTTGGAAGGGCACAAATCCCCTCACATTAAACTACATTAGAAAGCAATAATATGTACATGGATAAGCATGGGTCTCCCCCACGAGGCACCTTGTTTTTATAACGGAGTCAAAAGCTCGACTCGAATCCCCATAAATGTGATCATTTAGGGATAATCATGGTGTGGTCAATTTTTGGTGGGGCTTACATGATAAACAAGGCCCAAAAGCACATGGAGTACTTTAAAAACCCGATAAACGTATACCGGGGTCAAAGATAGCGTCCTCGTTTTCGGATGAAAGACGAAACAACGCTTCTTCAACACAAACCCCAATGGGGTAGAAGAAAATAGGAGAGAAGAAATAGAAGGGTGGGACAATGGGTAAGTCTCTAAAAACATGAGCTACTCGAGGTAGACTCGCACCAATCAAATGAAAAGATTTTCCATTTATTGCATCGGTGGAAGACCGAGATTTCCCTATATAAGCAATTCCAGGATCAAATATCTCGTCCTCGGTGGAGAAAGGGGAGGGAACATAAGGGGATTCCCCCACGCTAAGTCCACACAAAGCATCGTCAAAAGGAGAAGACGAGCTTGTAGTACTCAATAAACGTGGTGATGACGGAGTTAGAGTTGTAGAAAAAACTTTTAAATATAATTCAAAATCTTTTCCTTTTTCATCTTTTAAACTCTCCTTGTGAAAACCCGATTTGATTATGTCAAAAATATTTGGTGTATCTAAAGCAATGTTAGTCACACTAAAAATTCTCATATTTTGAAATATTTTTGGCTTAGGTGGTGGCAAGTTTTCAAAACGTTTGTCAACAAAGAAAACCTCCCCATCGGGATCAACGTATTCATCATCTGAAGAATCACTCGAGATTGGAATCGAAGGCCTAACACTCTTAACCTCCACCGGCGGAGGGGACAGAACTTCATTTTTCTCAACAACTCCTAAAACTCTATTGGAAATCTTTTTGCAAATGCTTGTGATTGGATTGACATTGTACAAAGATGTGATGGAATACACATGAGAAAGAGTGGAGTTTTGGGTTGCATTAATGACGAGTTCTTCCTTATTGAAACGAAGAGTGATTTTTCTCGCATGCACGTCGATAAGTGCTCTCGAGGTATCCAAAAAAGATCGACCTAAAATTAACGGAACTTTAGGATCGATAGGAATATCAACAACAATAAAGTCTACAGGATAGTAGAACTTTCCAACTTTCACAAAGACGTCCTCGGCAACTCCACAAGCTAGAATCGTAGAATGATCGGCCATCTCGATTGACATTCTTGAAGGAGTGAGATTGGGAAGATTGAGCGATTTAAAAATCTCAAGAGGCATCAAATTAATACTAGCACCAAGATCGGCCAAGGCGTAGCATTCTTCCATGTCTTGGATAGCACATGGGATTAAAAACATTCCAGGATCACCGACTTTTTGAGGTATGCGGCTTAGAAAAACCGAAGAACAACTAGACGATTTTTGCAATTTTTCTTTGTTATTCAACATACTTTTGAAGTTTGCGGCAAATCGAGGCATCATGACTAAGGCGTCGGCAAAACTTATATTAAAATGCAAGTCACGAAACATTTTCATAAAGAGTTCAAATTGATAATTATTTCGTTCTTGTGTCTTTTCCTTGTCTCGTCTTGAAGGGTAGGGTAAAGGTGGTGTGGGTTGGGGCAAAGTAGGCATAGGCATCGGCCTTGGAATCTCGGGTTCCATGATTGGTGTGGGTTCAACCGTAGGTGTGGCTTGAGCGGTACTTCGTGGGCTTGTGATTTGCTCCTTTTCAACCAACACCTCGGGTTCTTTCTCGATTTCCTTCTCCATAGAAGTACTTGGACGAGAAATGGGTTCTTTGAAAGTTTTACCACTACGAGTAGTAATAACCTTCAATTCTCCTTTCGGGTTCACGATGGTATCACTAGGAAGACCACCCGAAGAAGAGGGCTTACACATGATAGATTCAAACATTTTAGCCATACGGTCCTCAAACTTAGATTGCCTAGCATCCGCTTTTAACAATTCTTGCTTAATCTCATGTTGACCTTGCTCCATTTTTTGTTGATTTTGTTGGAGTCGTGTGACATTTCCTTCCATTTTATTAGCATGAGTTTTAAGTTCATTAGCAAGTTCGTTTTTAAGCTCGTTTTTCAACTCGGACCTTAAGCTAACCATTTCACGTTGCATATTGTCAAACTTAGCATCATTAGCCTTAGCATAATTCAAATATTCTCCTTGAAGATTTTTGGTGTGATCATTTTGAAAACCTTGAGCATTAGTTTGAAAATCACGGTTTTGGTTTTGGTTTGAAATTTGCCCATTTCCAGTTTGATAATTACCCTTGTTATAATTCCTTTGATTTCCTTGGTAATTTCCACCTTGGTTGTTGTTGCGATAGTTATTAGCATTTTGATTTGGTGGAGCTTGATTTTGGCGGGAACCTTGACCGATTTGGTTATAAGTTCCAGTGGCTACAAAAGCATTCGAAGTGTTACCATCCGCGGTAATGCACTCGGAAAGATCATGAGCTCCCCCACACGACAAACAACTTTTAGAAACCGCTTTAACCGAAGCGGAATTCGAAGCTTCTTGAGCTTTCCAATGGGACATAAGGCTAGCAAATCTATCAAAAAATCGGTTTTCTTCATTTGCTTCATCATGTAAAGCATTGATACTACAAGACGATGATGAGCCCATTTTGGCAACACTCGGTGTGTGACGAGGGCTATAAACCTTAGACCTATTCTCAATTATGACCAAAGCTTCTTCAACCGTTTTACACAAAAAATTACCACCCGCGGCGGCATTTAGATAATCTCTTTCATGATCGTTAAGTCCATTGTAAAACGTGTCTATTTGGTGTAAGTCGGAAAAACCGTGATGAGGACATTCATGTAACATCTCCTTAAACCTATTCAAAGCCGTAGAAAAACTTTCATTTGATTCTTGTGAAAATTTAGAAATCTCATTTTTCAAATGCGTAGTCTTAGAGGGCGGAAAAAATTGGTTCACAAACTTAGAAACGAGATCCTTCCACGTCAATATAGAATTGGGTGGCTCTTTCTCTAACCAAATTTTAGCGGGCCCCGCTAAGGAATACGGAAAAAGCATCATCTTAATCGAGTCATTCGAGACATCCTTAAATTTGCACGTGGCGGTAAGACGATTGAATTGGCGGATATGGTTGTGGGGATTGTCCTTCTCATCACCACGAAATTTGTTGTTTTGGATCATTGACAACAAACCCGTTTTCACCTCAAAATTCTCCGCAAGGATTGCGGGAATCACAATAGCTTCTCCATAACCCTCGGTGGGTGCTTGAAGTAACTCCATCATAGTTCGATTCGCCATGGTAGGTGCTTCTCGTACAATGGGTTCGTCAATAGGAGACTCCTCACTAGAATGAGTTGGAGTGGGAGTTTTGTTCTTTCGTCTACGTGCACGTTTTGCTTGATTACGAGTGAGCATAAACGTCACGTACAACGAGGAGACGAGCAAAGAAGATTCTTTTTGGTATTTTGTGTTTTTCAATTTTTTTGTGGTTTTTGATGGTATTAACTTTTTTGGAAATTGGTGAAATGTATTAAGTAGACAAAAAGTCCACAAATCTCCTCCTTAATCAAATCTCTTGATTAAAGAAGCCTCAAGGAATGAAAACGATCACGTGGAGTGAACGCCTTCGATGACTTTAGAACGATGGTGGAACACCAAATCGTTCAAGAGGGTTTAATCAATAGAAACCAAGAAAATATATGATATGTAATAATACTTTGGGCGACAAAACCCTCGATTCACTCTCAAAATCAAATACGCACAAGCAAGCGGAGGAAACGAGGCGGCGCGAAGCACTTAAGAGCCTTTTTCCTTTAGGTCGTGAAATACAACCGCCTTATACCCACCTTATAGTTTGTATTATCAAGATTAAGCTTCACGAAAGTATTTATCTATTTTTGCCTTTTTCTTTGGTTTGAGATTCGAATACAATGATCGAGTGATGAAATCCCGAATCAAGGTTGTGATTGCACACGTATTTGGAGTACTTGTGAATTTATTGTTCTACGTATACAATAAAGTAATAATATTCACACAAAAACCGAAAAACGATAATACGTATTAGTAGAGTGCTACTAATACAAATACTATTATGGCTAATATAAAAAACAACAATGGTTCAATCAAAACACAACACGCCTCCCCGGCAGCGGCGCCAAAAAATGATTGTATTGTTTTTGTACCCTTTAGGAAAAGGAAGGTAAATTAGGGTAAGTATTAACGAGTGATTTAGGAAAACCACAAGTTATGACCCAAATAGGGATCGTTCTCTCGAGGAGGCACGTGTGTTGTGTAATGAAATGATTTTGATTGATGATTTTATTAAGAAGAAAAGAGAAGAGAAAATGACAAAGACGTAAAAATAAAAATTAACGAAAACAATCACTACTAGAAAGTTAAGACGTAGAACCTTAAAAACTAACAAAATTAAAATTTTAACCTAAAAAATTCCTAAAAATTACTAAAAATCCACAATAATATTCTAAGAGTTTACAAAAATCCAAACTTGCTAAAACCTTTTAATTAATTAAATAATGACTTTTTAATGCTAATTAAAGCCCTAAAAATCACTTTTAATTATTAAAAAGCCCCAAACAAGATCCAATAGTTTGTAAACCTCAAAAATGACCTAATTAAGCTAAAAAATATTTTTAAAAATTTTAAAACCTAATAAAACTATTTTTTAAACTCTTAAAAACTATTAAAATCTATTAAATCTTAAATTAATTCTAAAAATTAAATGAAAAGTCCTAAAAAGATTTGAAAAGTGACAAAGTTCCTAATTTAATGACTACAATCTAGGAAAAATGAAAAAAGTAGAAAAAACAAACTTTGAATTTTTAATAATAAAATAATATTAAAATAATCAAAAAAATAAAAAGTTTATAAATTAATTCTAAAAAATTACCAAAAATCCTAAATAATCTAACTAGAACAGAAATGCAATCAAAAGTTTCTAAATCCTTTTTATTAATTTTATATTAATTTTTAAAATTGTTAAAAAACCCTAAAATGAAATAAAATCAAAAATAAGACTTTTTGAAAACTTTTTTGGATGTAAACCTCAAATTACTTAATTAAAACCTAAAAACTATTTTTTGGATTTTTAAAATGCTTTTTACTATTTTTAATTGACTTTCTAAAAATTAAACTAAAAATAATCCTAATAAATAAATTAAAAATGGGAAAAATAATATTTTTGGATAGAAAAGTCCTAAAACCTAATACTATCCTAGGAAAATTGCTAAACAGTAAAAATCTAAGAGAAATAAGCTAGAATCAGCTTATTTATAAGCTGTTAACCAAATAAGCTATAAAACAAAAAGCCCTTAAGTATAATTTGAAACCAACCTATCAGTCAAAGTCCCTAGGGCGCAGATGGTTAGCACGTTTGGTTGTGGGAGGAGTGGCGAAGGTTCGAGTCCTGGCCACGTCCTTTTTGTTATTTTATTTTTTTTCTTTTTTTTTAACTTTTAAAAACTCAAACAGTAACACTTTTAAGCACAAAAACACAAACACAATTTCAAAACAATCAAGATTAAACAAGATTTGGGCAAAAACGTGCCCAGTTCTATTTTTTGAAGAACACAAGAAGATCAGATATCTTCACTTGTGAAATTCAGACAAGAGGAGCTTGTCTGCTGATTTTTGGTGGATGTTTTGATTGGACAAAGGCACCCCTATACTCTTTGGAGTATAGGGAGTCAAGAGCAAGCAGAAAGAAGCAAGTACTTAGCAAGAATCAAGCACAAAATATCAAAATAAGCAAATGAATGTTGCTGATATACTAGGTCTAGGTCTTGTGGGTATATGCAGATTTCAAATGCACAAACTTGAACTTTAAGGTCTCAAATCTTGCACATAAACTCACAAAATGGTATTCAAACTATACCCAACCCTAAGTTAGCCTTTAATCCAACAGACTACAAGACTTGATGCACAAATTCCACTCAAATCATGCACAATGAGCAGTTTTCTGATTAGGCAATGTTTTACCTTTTAAAAATGCAAAAGTGCTTAAAACCTACTCAAACTGAAACCAAAGAGCATATAACACTTAAATACAACCTAGGGAATGTTTCTAAACAGTTTTCAACATAAAATTTAATCACAAATCTTTGCTAATCCCTTGTCCCAAACACCCTTTAAGAAACTGAAATACAAGTTTAACAAACCAAATGATTTCAAAACACAATCAAACTGATTTCAATTACTTGAAACATGCATAAAACAACCAATTAAGTGAACTCAAACACTTAAACAATCAATTTAACAACTTGCATACAATTTTCATAAAATCACACAAAAATCAGAAAAATGAAAAATGAAACAATAGACTACCTCAAGGGTCCTACATCCAGGACCCTTTGTGGTTGAAAAACCACCTCCAATA
The DNA here is from genome assembly GCA_025667525.1 of Glebionis coronaria. Classification (NCBI taxonomy): domain Eukaryota; kingdom Viridiplantae; phylum Streptophyta; class Magnoliopsida; order Asterales; family Asteraceae; genus Glebionis; species Glebionis coronaria. The sequence goes on from CM046877.1 coordinate 291,081,789, forward strand.
GACCCGGGTCTATGCAGGACCTTGAACACCACTCCTTCAACCAATCTGCTAAGAGAAAATGGAAAAGGAACAATATAACCAATATACTGATTTTTTTTCTTTCTTTTGAAACCTTTTGAAACCTTTTAAAATCTTCTCAACTAAACTTCCTTTCAAAACACTTACACAATCACTAAATAAATCTGGAAATCCAACTTGAAACAAGATTTCACCAAGAAATCCACCAAATTCAGAAACTTAAGATAATTTTGAAAAACCAAAATTACTTCAACAAATTTTTCAACGGAACTCAGATTTTACTCAACAAACAATATACCAACTTTTAAAAACACTAAAAGGAATTACATTTACTAACAAAATACCAACTTTAAATTCTTAAAAAGGGATTACAATTTTTTGGAGTAAAAATCTGGAACAAGAGGAAATAGAGGTACAGACACCTCTATTTATACACTGAATAGAACTATCTAGAATGATAAAACCCTAGCTAATGGATTGCCAATAAAGCCCTTGGTCTTCAAACTTGGAATCTTGGTCAAAATTGGCCTTCATGTGATCTTGTACTAGATGACAGATTGATAGAATGATCTTGGACGTTTATTAATCCTTGGGGACAAAGGAATGCTTGTGGGGCGTTCATTTGGTCAAGTGCCATGTGATGGGTGTAGCAGGGGAGGGGACAAAAGGTGGAGGGGTCATTTTCTGGGTTGTGGGGTGTGTTGGGAGTGGGGTAAGGAGTAAAACCCCCAAGGTTAATTGGGATTAAGGTTAAAAATGAAGGTGATTAAAACTGGGTTTTTTTGGGTTTTTCTGGATGAAGGTGGTTAAATAGTTTGATTTGATTAGGATTAGGGATTTATTTGTTGTTTCCCACGTTTTTTAAACCGTTTGAAAAGTTTAATTTAAGTGGAAGGGTGACTGGGATGGGGGTGTGACGTGGGATCATATGGTTGGTTGGAGGAGGTGAGGTGGAAGAGTGATTGGTGGGGAAAGTTTGGGATGTTTGGCAGTAATGGCCCCCATAATTCCTTGCTTTGTTCACTTTGTGAAAAATGCTGTCAACGCCCCATTTTACACTTGACAACTTTGGACAGCTTGTCAAAAATGGCACACAATGTTTCAAAAACTTTTCCAAGGGCCTTTAATGCATATTCTTCATTTTCCAAGGGCTTTTCTTGTATAGTCTTCAAACTTTAGGGACCCTATTCATAATTTTGAATATTTGAGGGGTATAAAGTGTTAATCTTCCAAAGTTGAGGGACCGAAGTTGCCAATCTTCAATTCTTCAAGGGCATTTTTGTAAAATCCAAACTTGGGCCCGGTTCATTGTGCGGCTTCGTTTCCCGTGTTCGTTTTTGAATGATTCTTGTGATCTTTTGCCATTTCCTCAATATCCGTACCTAAAATTACACAAGTAACAAACACGAGCATATATTTTGGTATATTTAATGATATTTTAGGCATTTTAAGCCTGATTTTGACGATGAGACCATGTATAAAAGCAGTCTCATCAACGACTACACTAGGTATGTATCTGGGCTCCAAAGTATTTTGTCATGGGTCGAACGTCGTGATCTTATGCTGTTGTATGGGTTGGTTGATGCTGAAATTCCTAAGTCACCTAGTGAGGTTCCTAACTAGCCTGGGTTGGCTCTTTGGGGAGATTTGAAGTTAATGTTGGATTCACCCCCTGATTCTCCTAGTGTTGGTGTTTGGAAGGAGCAACCTCGTTGGGTGGTTAAGAGGTGGAAGTTGTATATTGGTTGTGTTGTGCATGTGTTGGAACTAGGGTCTAGTGCTTGGGTTTTTATGCTTGTTGATTTGGAGTATCCCTTGACTATTTCTACCATGGAAGCCATGTTGGAGAGGCACCTGGTGGTGTCTAATGCTCCTTCTGGAAACGAGTCTTCTATGGCCACTGCCTTGGTTGAAGGAATTCAAGCTCGGTTACTTGCAGACAAGGTTGCTGCTTCTGGTATGTGATTGGTTTATTTCTTCTATACTTTTGCTATACATACATTCTTTTCACCAATATGTACAGTGATTGGTGACTGACGCTTCACTTAGTTATTTTAGTTAAAGAATATACTTTTATATAATATCTGCTTATACTTCTAACATGTGATGGACTTTCAAACTTTGTACATAATATAATATCTGCTTATACTTTTCCATCATGAAACTGTTTCACATTTGGATTTTTCACACTTGGGCTATCATGTGGTATACTACTGGTGTTGGAGATAGTCCACACAACAAATGGTGTTCAACTCACCATGTCTTGAAGACAAGAAATAGTTGATTCACCATGAGGGTACGACTCTGGTGCGATTCTCAAATCTGTTGATGGTTGCCAGTTTACCCAAAATTGGATGGTTTTCACTTGCCTTGGTCCTAGACTGAAAAGTGGCTAGTCCAAGGGGGTGCGGCTCTTGGTAAAGACTCATATCAAATCCGTTGATAGCTGTAGTAGCTTGCTCAAAGCTATAGGGTTTTCAGCTCACCGCTGCTTTATTGCTAAGAGTTAGCTAGTCCAGAAGGATATGACTTTTGGTAAAGATCTAAATCAAATCCTTGACGGCTGTGATGATTTGCCCAAAATCATTAGGGTACTCCAACTCACCATTGATTTACGTTCTAAGAGTTGGGCTGGGTTCTAGTCTCCTAGGGTGATGCTTATTCCACCACAAAGACTAGCTAGCCCAAGAGCGAGCAACTACTTGGTAAAGGCTTATCAAATCTGCTCACGTTGCTGTGAAGATTCAACAAGTGTAGATATGTTCCAAGCTTTCAAGAAGCTTCTCAGAGTTACTCGTTGCAGCGGTCTTTATGCTTTCACTTCTGATAGTTATATTGCTGCTATTGTTTTGTTGTTTCAATCCTTGTGCTGCTTTGCAAGATCTACCAAGAAACTTGAACTCAACCAGTCAAATTCAAGTTTAGGGGAGGATTTTTAGGACATATGTAATAGTTATTTGTAATAGATAAACTAGGAGGTATGTAGTTCCTCCTGGTCCTAGTAGTAGTAGGAGCAACACGTGCTCCTTGTCTAGTAGAGAGTCAAACAATGTTATTCTTAGTAGTTTGTTAGGATATGCATGAACTATGTTACAAAAGGATATGCATATCAGGAGATACACGTTTATGTTTAATGTAGTATTAGGGTTTCCTTGTGTTGGGAATAAAATATGGGTCAGTTCACTAGACGCTGATAAGAAGAATGTCAACGCTGATAGGATGACATTGGACGCTGACAGCCAAGCGTTGACATTGAAGAAGTCAACGCTGACAGCCTTGAAGATTGACACTGATGGAATATCTTCATACGTATCTTTTGTTTATTTGTTTCTTTATTTATGTATGGTAAAGATAAGCACAACATTGTATTTTCTATTATTATCTTTACCTAGAATAGTTGATTCGTAGCTTATTGTACAAGACTTCTTGTTCTATAAAAGAAGGTCTTTTAGGTTAAAGTCATATATCAGTTTTCATAAGTTTTCGATTGTTAAACCCTTTCATTGTAATCAACAAGAATCATTCTAATACAAGTGAAAGTTTGTTTAACATCTTTGTGTTTTAGATCAAGTGTTAATTCCGCATAACACTTTGTTACTTTATTCATAAGCAAAGGTTTCTCTACGTGTAGTACTTGATCTAATCTCGTATACACAAAGCTTAATCGATCTAAGTTTGGGATCAACAAGTGGTATCAGAGCTTGTTGAGAAACTTTTGATCTTTAAGTAACGCAAGAACCCTAAAACACCAAAAACCCTAAAAACCCTAAAATTCTCAAAACCCTAAAAAACATCATGTCTGGCACAGATCAACCTGCTTCTTTGCTACAAAACAACTCCTCAAACCCTAGTATCAAAATTCCCATGTTTGATGCCAGGAACTTTGAGCTTTGGAAGTCCAATTTTGAGCAATATATAGCTATTCATGACTACACTCTTTGGGAGATTATCGAATATGGGAACACATTCGACAAAGCAGCAAAGATTACTGCTGCAATTGCCACAAGGACAGCTGTTCCTAATTGTCCTGAAGCTGATAAGGTGGAAAAGCCTGGAGATGGGAGAGCTGTAGCTGTTGAAGATATAGCCAAGAAGAGGGTGGACATGAAAATCTTGAACATCTTGAAACATGCCCTAGGTCATGAGAATCAGCACAAATACAAACACTTTGAGTCTGCAAAAGAGCTTTGGGAAGCTCTTGAAGTAGCACATGGTGGCAATGCTGACACAAAAGAAGAAAAGAAGAAGCAACTCTTGCATGAGTATGCTGTCTTTAAAGCTCAACCTAATGAGAATCTCAGCAGTGTGAGAAGTAGACTTCTTGACATCACAAGTCAACTTTCCTTCATGGGAACACAGATTGATGACCCTGAATTGAATGCTACTTTTCTCAAAAGCCTTGGTGATGTATGGAAGATTGAGACAAGATCCATTCTTGTCAATAACACTCACAAGACCTCCAGGTTTGATGACATCTTCAACAAACTAAGACTGTTGGAGAATGAATGGCAATTGGATAATGATAATAAATCTTCCAGTAGCAACATGGCCTTCTTCTCACAAAGTGAAGGTCAATTTGATTCCATGAACTTCTATGGACATCCAGCCACTGGATCTCAATGTGTCAACGCTGGATCTCAGCCTGTCAGCGCTGGATCATATCCTGTCAACGCTTTATACTCAAGCGCTGACACACACAATCATGGCGCTGATAGAATTAAACCTGCTGGTTTTGATCTAGATACTGTGTGTGCATTCATTGCTTCTTTGCCCAGTGATTCAAGAATTACATATGAAGATCTTGAGCAGATAAGTGATGAACAATTGGAAGAAATGGACATCAAGTGGACTATGGCTCTTGTAAGTTTAAGAGCTAACACGTTCAATAAAAGGTTCAAGAAGAAGATGACCTTTAATGCTAAGGATGTTGCTGGATTTGACAAATCCAAGGTTGAGTGCTACAACTGTCATAGGATGGGGCACTTTATGAGGGAATGCAGATCTCCAAGAAGATCTGATGTTGGTAAGCCTTCAAGCCAAATGGTTAAAAACCCAGACCCCAAGTCCATGGTTGCTGTTCAACAAATTGATGGAGTTGGAGAATGGGACTGGAGCTGGATGGCTAAGAATGAGGAAGAGGACAGAGCTTTGGTTGCTGAAGTTAAAGAAGAGCATGCTGAATATGCTCTCATGGCACACTCCTCCTCTTCATCAGATAATGAGGTATATGATGATGCTTTCTGTTCTAAGGGTTGTCGTTTAAATACTGAAAAACTAAAACAAGAGATAGTTAAATTATTAGATGAGGCAAGTACTGAAAGATGCAAAGTATCTAATTATCAAATTGCTCTTACCCAAACAGAAAAGACAGTAGCTGAGTATAAGAAAATGGAGTTTGATTTAAAGGATCAAATAAATATCTTAAAACATGAGTTACATCAGAGTAAGGATGTTCAAGATATAGTAAATAGGGTTAATCTTGATTTGATAGCTCAGTTAGAGGAGGCTAACAAAAATAAAGATAATGTGAGTCTTAAAATCCAAAGATTTGATAAGGCCACACAATCCCTAGGAGAGTGTGTTAGTAAACAAAGAGACTCTAAGGATATGAGTGGGATTGGGATGAATAATTATACTGGTGTTCCACCACCAGCTGGGGATTTCTATGGTGTCCAATCAAAGGACTTATCTTGGACTGGCTTGCCAGAATGCCAAGAGGAGGAATTCATTCCTCCACCTAGAGTGACTTCCCCAGTTGAGGAATACAAGCAAAAACTGACTGACCTAGATGAGTGGAAGAAAGCTAACCACACCTTGTTTGTTAAGGGAGGGTTGTTGTGTGAAAGTCCAAATGAGCCCACACCAATCAAGAGCCTTGATCCTAAACCTATTAAGATCACACACCCTACCACTGGCAAAGCTGTTGACCTTGGCCCACAAACTGTTAGAAAACCTAGTGTTAAGTATGCTGAGATGTATAGAAATACTAGGTCACCAAAAAGCCAAGTTAGTAATCATGGAACAGGCTTCTTTGCTTCTAGACCTAAGACTATGTCTAGAAAAGCTTGTTACACATGTGGTAGCTTCTCACATTTGGCATACAAATGTGTCAACGCTTCCAATGTCAACGCTGATAGGAACCATTTCAGCGCTGACAAAAGTCAACATAGGTCAAATACTGTCAGACCCAATACCTTTGTGAACAAAAGTTCACAAGTTGTTAGACCAGCCCCATTCTTTTCTAGAGGGTCTAACACACAAGGCGTAAGACCTTTTCAAAAGTCAAACACTTGGTCAAATAGGCAATGGGTTCCTGTAGCAAACCCTAGGTTTAACGCTGATAAGAGCAATCGGGGCGCTGACAAGAGAAATTTCAGCGCTGACAGACACACTGCTAAACCTAGGTATTTGCAACCACAGGGAAATAGGTCTAAAGCTTCTACTAGCTTAACATGGAGACCAAAACAAGACCAAAACCCTAATTCTACTGGTATCTCTATGACATGCAACAGGTTTCATTATATTTCAAAGGCATTGTCAACACCAATTGGGGTTAACTGGGAATTTCATTCAAACAGGGATGAAAATGGGGTTGTTATGAGAACCAAGTCTGTTCTTGTTGAACAACCAAATGAATCCAAGTCTTCCAAGGCTTGGATTCCCAAAGAAAACTAATGTGTTTTCTTTATGTGCATGGCATTCAGAAGAAGATCAATGATTATGGATACTGGGATAGTGGATGCTCAAGGCACATGACTGGAAAAGAAGACTATCTGACCAATTTCTCTCCTATTCAAGATGGTGATAAGGTATACTTTGGAGGGGGCTATGGCACCATCACTGGAAAAGGAACCCTTGTCACCGACAATCTACGGTTTGAGAATGTCTTCTTGGTAAAAGAACTGGATTATAATTTGTTTAGTGTATCACAAGTGTGTGATAACAAAAATAAGGTTCTTTTCACAGATACTGAGTGCTTGGTGTTAAGCAAAGATTATAAGCTACCTGAGGAAAAATACATAGATTTTAGAACACCAAGGCATAAAGACATATATAATGTGAATCTTAATGGAATTAAGATTAATAATAAAATGTCATGTCTGTATGCTAAAGCCTCAGTAGATGAAAGTAATCTTTGGCACAGGAGATTAGGGCACATAAACTTTAAGAATATCAATAGACTTGTGAGGCTTGGTTTAGTTGATGGTTTGCCTGAAAAGGCTTTCCACAATGACCACTCTTGTGTTGCATGTCTTAAGGGCAAGCAGCACAAGGTCTCATTCAGGTCTAAACAGGTGCACTCTAGTTCTAAACCACTTCACTTATTGCATATGGACCTCTTTGGTCCAACTAATATAGAAAGTTTGAAGGGTAAATCATATTGTTTTGTTATCACTGATGATTATTCCAGGTTTACATGGACTTTCTTTTTAGCCAAGAAAAGTGAAACTGCCCAAAGTCTGATTAATTTCATTACCCAGATAGAGAAGAAGAATGGTAATGAGGTCAAAATTATTAGAAGTGACAATGGGGGTGAGTTTAGAAATCAGTTGTTAGATGATTTTTGTGCCAAGAAAGGGATTACTAGGCAGTTTAGCATAGCTAGAACCCCACAGCAAAATGGGGTTGCTGAAAGGAAGAATAGAACCCTTATTGAAGCAGCCAGAACCATGTTGGCTGATGCCCACTTTCCTATAGCCTTTTGGGCTGAAGCTGTTAACACAGCTTGTTATGTTCAAAATAGGGCATTGGTCAACAAGATACATAATAAGACACCTTATGAATTACTTTGGGGAAGGAAGCCCAATATTGGCTTTCTCAAGCCATTTGGTTGTCATGTAGTTGTTTTAGAAACTAGTGAGGCCCTAGGTAAATTTGATTCTAAAGGTGATGAAGGCTACTTCATGGGTTATTCAGTGCAGAGTAAAGGATATAGGGTTTACATTAAAAAGGAAAAACGTATACTTGAAAAAGTACATGTTAGGTTTTTAGAGAGTAAACCTAGTGATCCTGAGAGTGGTCTAAATTGGTTGTTTGACTTAGAACCTTTATCTAGAGCTTTAAATTATATGCCTGTTACTGATCCAGACATTGTGAAGGTAACTTCAAGTGTTTTGGAAAAGAGAATTGGTAATGTTTCAGGTATACAGGTTGCTAAGGAGGATGGACCATCAGCAGTTAAATCATCTCCCACACAAGAATATGTTACACTTCCTATATGGACAGATGAGTATTATGCTGCTGCTGCTGCTGCTAGAAAGGATAATGGTGGTTTTCAAATACCACCAAATACAAACGTGCATACTTCTTCAGGCGCTGACAAAGGGAAATCAAGCGCTGACAAGAGCAATTCAGACGCTGATGGATCAAACGCTGACAACAACAGTTCAAGCGTTGTTAGCCCAAGCGCTGACAAACAAGGTTCAGATTTTGGTGACACCTTTACACAGCTTTTCTCTTCCCATTTTGAACAGGGTGGCCCTTCCAATGTCCATGAAGAGATTTCTGTTGATCAAGAAGAATCTGAAGAAGATATTGGCAACATGGAGCGTGAAGTTGAGGACACCAGACTCTTTGAAGGAGGAGTTCTTACTTCCACAGCAAAGGATCACCCCACATCTCAGATCATTGGTGATGTTATGGCTCCAGTTCAGACAAGAAGATCCCATCAAAGTCTTGGTGGATTTATTGCCAATATACACAAGAAGGTTGATACCCCTCTTGTACAAGCATGTTTGTTTGCCTGTTTTCTGTCACAGGAAGAACCCAAGAAAATTTTTGATGCTCTCAAAGAACCAAGTTGGGTGGAAGCAATGCAGGATGAGCTTCACCAATTTGCTATACAGGATGTTTGGGAGCTGGTTGATTGTCCTAGATATGTGAGACCAATTGGGACAAGATGGGTTCTAAGGAACAAGAAGGATGAAAGAGGTATTGTGGTCAGAAACAAGGCACGTTTGGTAGCTCAGGGATATACACAAGAGGAAGGAATTGATTATGAAGAAGTTTTTGCACCAGTTGCAAGAATTGAAGCTATAAGAATTTTTCTAGCTTATGCCTCTTGTATGAATTTTACTGTTTACCAAATGGATGTGAAGAGTGCTTTCCTCTATGGGACAATTGTTGAGGAGGTATATGTCATGCAACCTCCTGGTTTTGAAGATCCTGAGAATCCAGACAAGGTTTATAGAGTGAAGAAAGCTATGTATGGACTTCATCAGGCCCCAAGAGCATGGTATGGTACCTTTTCTACATATCTGGTGGACAATGGTTTCAAAAGGGGCACCATAGATGAGACACTATTTACAAAGAAGAAAGGAAAACATGTGTTGCTTGTGCAGGTCTATGTTGATGACATCATTTTTGGGTCTACTGATCCAAAAATGAGTGAGGACTTTTCCAAGCTCATGACAGATAAATTCAAGATGAGTGCAATGGGTGAGATGAACTTCTTTCTAGGTTTACAAGTTCAGCAGAAAGAAGATGGTATCTTCATCTCCCAAGACAAGTATGTAGCTGAAATCTTGAAGAAATATGGTTTTTCTCCACATGAGAAGGAGGCTTCCACTCCTATGGATAGGCAAAACCCTTGGGGAAAAATTGGAGCTGGAAAGGATGTGGATGTTAGGCACTATAGATCAATGATTGGTTCATTGATGTATCTTACAGCCTCAAGACCTGACATCATGTTTGCTGTGTGTGCATGTGCACGCCATCAAGTGACTCCCAAAGAATGTCACCTTTTTGCTGTGAAGAGAATTTTTAGGTACCTAAGATGTTATCCAGATCTTGGATTGTGGTACCCAAAAGATTCTCCCTTGGACCTTATTGCATATTCAGACAGTGACTATGGTGGTGACAAGTTTGATAGGAAATCCACAACTGGTGGATGCCAATTTCTTGGGAGTAGATTGATATCTTGACAATGCAAGAAACAAACAGTGGTGGCAAACTCTACAACTGAAGCAGAATATGTTGCAGCAGCTGCTTGTTGTGGACAAGTCTTACGGATTCAGAACCAGCTGTTGGATTATGGGTATAATTTTATGCATACCAAGATTTTTGTAGACAATAACAGTACTTTATGCATTATTAAAAATCCTGTACATCATTCTAAAACCAAACACATAGAAATTAGACATCATTTTATAAGAGATTGCTTTGAGAAAGGTTTAATACACCCAGATAGGGTAGCCACAGAAGACAATGTGGCTGATTTGTTAACTAAACCTTTTGATGCTGGAAGATTTCAATATTTGGTAACAAATATTGGAATGGTTAATCTCACTTAATATGTGTTTTGGAACCTTTTTGTAAAAGTATGTACAGGATAATGCATTGTTATTGGTCTTTGTGATGATTTAGATTTTCCACATTATTTTTCTAACACTGACAAAGGTAAATGTAACGCTGTCAAGTGATTATTTTGCCGTTGTTAGAGATATTATTGTCTAACGCTGACAAGAGTTTCTTCAACGCTGTTAAGTGTTGTCGGGACGCTGTCAGCAACAAATGTTAGTTTTGTGGTTTTCATCTAAATGTGTAGGTGATGGTAGCTTTATGCCATTGGATACAGAGTTGCTTATGGATCTTTGAAGAGCTATTTGGACATATTTTGTTTATGGATGATGGTTGGAATATTTATATTCCTATCTTGACATAAATTTTTAATGTTCATATATATTTTGAGGACTCATGTATCATAGTTTAAGGGGTGGTTTAAGGAACCTTTAGGACTCTTGGGTATTCTTACAATACTCTCATCACAATTCTAGATTGTGTCCACAGGTGAGTATGGGTTAGTTTTACTAAACCATGAGGCACTGTAGCATGCATAGTATATCAACTTTGCATGCTGCCAAGACATCTTTGGCCTAGAATTGGTTGTGGTCTGATGGGAGACTTGGGAATACATTGGTTATGGGTTTACCTGGGAGTTACAAAGAATTTTGTGAAATAACTTTGTTGGTAAGTATTTTGGTTAGCAATGGACTCTAGAGGACATTTGTGTCTATCTTGCTTATGCAAGTGTGCATAAATGGACAGTGCTTGCCGCCCAGTAATTATTATCAACTTGTAAGATATTTCCCTTAGGATAAATTACTTTGTTAAGGTCTTTTTCTTTTTAAATATTTTTATTTTTAGACGCTGACAAGTTTTTCTCCAACCGCTGTTACGTCCAATCATGACGCTGACAAGGCTTTAGGCAAACGCTGACAAGAAAATATAGCCATTGGGCGCTGATGGGCTATTTTTGACCATTGACACCTAGTGGGCCCTACCCAGTTGTTATTTTTGACTAATCTTTGGCCGTAATTTTGGGGAGTTGTTACTTTTAATTAATGCATGAGATAAGTTATATTTGATTCAATATTTTCATCATTGCTCTTTGAATATAACCGCCTCATTTTTGACCAATCAAAATCATGCATCTCTCCTATAAATTTGGCTAATCTTTTTATTCTGGGTATTCATATTTTCTTGTCTAAACACTTTTTCTCCTAGATTTTTCCCATATCACATAACCTAAACAGCTTTCAATCATGGCACCCAAATTCAACTCAAAGAATTTAACATTGGAGTTCAAGAGCCAACACAATATGGTAGCTTACTTGACTGCTGATGATGCTTTGTTTCCTCAGTATTCACAAATGGTGGCATTTTTAAATGCATCCTATCTAAGGTATGCACTTTCTCATACACCATTAGTCCCTGTCGCACACATTAGACAGTTTTGGAACAATGTAAGTTCCACAACAGCTAATGGAGTGACCACATTAACATCTACTGTTCATGGAAGAACATGGGTGGTCACTGAAGCCTTGGTTCGCCAAGCTTTACGTCTTGATGACGCTGATGGTGTGACTACTCTTGCCATTGCAACAATAGAACAGGGTCTTAGGGAATTGGGTTATCCTATTCCTGCTGATGTCACTTTAAATAAATATCATAAGCAGGAATTTCCCTCTGACTGGAAATATTTGATACATGTCCTTTTACAATGCTTAAGTCCAAAATGTACTTCTTTTAATGAAATAAACAGGTCAATAGCAAGTGCTTTGGTTTGTATAACACGTGGGCTTAAGTATAATTTTTCAAAAATGATTTTTGAAGGGATGTGTAAAAACAAGGGAAGTAAAATGACTTTGGCTTACCCTAGATTTTTGCAAATGGTCTTTGATTTACAAGAATATTGTTCTAGGGATCATGACACTTTTTATGAGATCCCTAAACAACAGAAAACCATTTTTGCTAAAATGAGCTCCACAAATGAATCCATACCTCTTACTCAACCCATGCTTGAAGTAATTCAGGCTGCTCAACCACAACCACAACCAGAACCTGAACCCCAACTTGAGCCTGTTCATGAACCATCACCTTCACCAGAAAACATGGACATTGACCAACCCAGCGCTGACACTCACAATGTGGGCGCTGACACAGCCAATCCCAACACTGATACAATCCCTGAACAATCCCAAACACCCCTTAACCAACCCACACCCACACCATCTACTTCATCTTCCACCCCATTACAATCTAGGTTGACTAAACGCCAAAGGGTTACTGGAGTGTTCTCCTCTAGTGATCCTAGCCTTGTAGCAGAGAGAACCACCTCCACAAGTGTGGCTGGTGACATGGGTGAGGCTGGGGCTATTGACACAGGCTTAGATGCTGGTCAAGACAGTCCCAACATCATTAAGACCTCATCCATGCCTGATGATTCTATTTTGGGAGGTCAAATCCCCATTCTAGCTGAGGGCAGATTGGAACCTATGACAATAATTGAATTGACGGCTGCTGTCATTAGCTTGCAAAAGCAAAATGTCAGTCTTGTACAAATTGTCAACAAACAGGGACGTGAACTCCAAGTTTTGAGAGAGAGGGTCACTGTTTTGGAGAATCCAAGTAGCAGGAGTCTAATGGAGGAATCTTCCAAAGGGGAGGATGAAGAGGATGAGGAGGATGAGCTGATTCATACAGCTAGTGAGAAGAGTTTAGAGAAGAGTTCACAATTTAGTGAGTCTTTACAGGTTGCTGAAGCTCTCACCAACTTGAAGAAGCACCCAGTTATTGATACATCCAAGGTGACACCATTAAACTTGGAAGCAACTTTCAAAGAAACATTGGGCGCTGATACAGGTTTGAACGCTGACACATCCAGCGCTGACAAAGGTAATCGTGGCGCTGATAGGAGTAACTTGAACGCTGATAAAGTTGCAGGTGGTGTTGATGTATTCCAGCCATCAACAATCATCAAAGATGTGTCCACACAGGTTTCTTCTTCTACTTTACCAATTATTGATCCAAAAGACAAAGGTAAAGGGATTCTGATTGAAGAAGATGTTCCAAAGAAAGATGCAGCACAAATTGCATTTGATGAACAGTTGGCTGCACAACTTGTGGAAAGAGATTTGAAGAGGAGTAGAAGATCACCATTTGTTGTTTCTGAGAGTGAGGAAGAAAGTGGTGATGATAAAGAAGGTGATAGCTCAGATTCAAGTATTCAAATTATTAAAGATCCAGAAAGGCTTGAATATGGGGATGAGCTTGCAAAGGAAAGGTTGAGTGAGTTGAAGAATCAGATTGATTGGGACCTACCAGAAATCACCAGAATGTACCATGCTTGAGAAGACAAGGTTATGGACAACCCAGGGATGAGCTTGTCAGATCAAATTTGGGGGTTGGAAGTACTTCTCAGGGTACAAGATGACATAAAGGTGATTATGAGGTTTAATGCACAAGAGGTCAAGACCTGGCTCAAAAGAGATAGAAGGCAGTTGTACTATAAGTTGCTTAGATGTCATCAGCCTAATTGGACATCAAAGAAGTTGCTGGCCTTATCTTTTGAGGAGCTAGAGTATAGGGCACATCCTATTTGGAGGAAGGTGCAAGAACAGAATGTCTACAAGTTTCTTTCAGAAGAAAGGAAACAAGAGCTTGCTGAGGAAATGCAGATTCAAAAGGAAATGAGGATTGCTCAAAGACCAGTGAAGAAAGGAGATCCTTTCCAATTTCCTAAAGACATGGATGTGTATTTTCCAACTGAAGGTGTTATAAGGAAGCATCTCAAGCTTTCTCCATTGGAAGCTTCAGATTTGGTAAATGTAGTACCTCTAGATGACAGAAATCCAATCATCAGTTTTGATGAAGATGAGTGTGGATTTTGGAAGATTGGCAGATTTGGAAAGGAGGTACATACTTTCACTTCAGTTATTTCTATATTTGCAAGCATAGACAGAGAAGACTTGGTGCATCTATGGAGATTAATAGAGGCCAAGTATACAGCTGAAGCACCTACTTCAGCAAATGGAATAAGACTTTGGAACACATTTATGACTTTGTGTGGTCCAAAAGAAGCAGATCCTGCCATATGGAAGGATCTTGAAGATGATCTCAGTAATCTTCATTGGAGGCTTTATTCTACTTGTGGTGTATTTCATATGAGCTCTACAAAGTTTTCAGAGTATTTACTTGTGGATGCTGACTATTTCTTGTCCAAAGAAGTGTTGGAGAAGATGCTAGAGACACCCTTGGAGATTGATTATACTAGTGACGTGGCCAAGGACTTGATCAGATATGTTTATCACCAACATAAGAAGTTTTTGCAAGATTCCTCCTAAGTCTTAAGTTTTTATTCAGAAACTTGATCATTGGAATGGATATCAAGTTTAGGGGAGGATTGTTGGGAATAAAATATGGGTCAGTTCACTAGACGCTGATAAGAAGAATGTCAACGCTGATAGGATGACATTGGACGCTGACAGCCAAGCGTTGACATTGAAGAAGTCAACGCTGACAGCCTTGAAGATTGACACTGATGGAATATCTTCATACGTATCTTTTGTTTATTTGTTTCTTTATTTATGTATGGTAAAGATAAGCACAACATTGTATTTTCTATTATTATCTTTACCTAGAATAGTTTATTCGTAGCTTATTGTACAAGACTTCTTGTTCTATAAAAGAAGGTCTTTTAGGTTAAAGTCATATATCAGTTTTCATAAGTTTTCGATTGTTAAACCCTTTCATTGTAATCAACAAGAATCATTCTAATACAAGTGAAAGTTTGTTTAACATATTTGTGTTTTAGATCAAGTGTTAATTCCGCATAACACTTTGTTACTTTATTCATAAGCAAAGGTTTCTCTACGTGTAGTACTTGATCTAATCTCGTATACACAAAGCTTAATCGATCTAAGTTTGGGATCAACACCTTGTAGTATAAAAGGAACCCATTGGCAGAAGGGTTAGACACACCTTTTACCATTATTCAATTCATATTAATAGTAGAAATATCCTTTGTAAGGGTCAAGTGATTTAGTTATTCTGTTTCTTCTTGATCATAGTATTTGTATTCCACACTTATACTTTGTATTACGTTAAGAGTCTCTCTGTGAATAGACTTGTGATTACAGAAGTCATATGAGTGGGGATTAGCTCGGGTAGTGATAATTGCTTCCATACGAACAAAGGCATAAGATTGATACTCGCTCTGAGATCCGCCAAAGCCTTACAATTCTCTACACCGGGTAAATTGCAAGGGATAAGGAATCGACCAGGATCTCCAAGGTTAACCGGAATATTTCTCAAAAGAACCGCATAATAATTCTCATTAAGTTAGGTTTAAGCAATCTAAAGTAACTTTTCCTTGTCAGTTAAAAGATCCTTAAACATTTTGGTGTACTTAGGCATGTGAGCGAGAGCCTCAGAAAAGGTGATATTAAAATTCAACTGTTTGAACATTTTTAGGAAGTTTGAAACTTGAATATCATCCTTATTATTTAATTTCTCTTTCCTCAACCTTGATGGATAAGATATATTAGTTTGAGATGAAGGCTTTCGAGTGGATTGCTCACTCACATCCTTGGGTGGAGGAGGGGTAAAAGTGGAAGGTGAAGAGTGAACATAAGGTGTAGACGGATTACTTAGGGGAGGAATCTCACAATTAGGTTGTGAAAGAGGATGGGTAGAAGTAGAAGGAATCTTGGGTCCTTGTTTATCAATGGTAGGTGAAGAAAAAGAAGGCCCGTCGATTGTCTTACCTCTCCTAGTAGTGATGGCATTCACATTATCCCTAGGGTTGGTTTCGGTGTTAGAAGGGAGAGCACCTTGGGGTCTAAGGGTTTGTAACATTTGCATAAATTTCCTATCCGTGGACTCTTTCATTTCCTTAAGCTTATGGTCTTGCTCATTAAGTTTTTGGAGAACCAAGTCCGTTTGAGGATTAGGCATATTGAACCCTTGATTATTAAACCCTTGTTTTGGAAAACCTTAGTTTTGATATTGAGTATAATTTTGAAAACCTTGGTTATTAAAGCCTTGATTGTTATTATTAAACCCTTGATTTTTCCCTTGAAAATTCCCTTGATTTTGGTTATAGCCCCTTACATTTGAATTCCCTTGAAAATTACCCCTTCGTGGACCTTGGTTCCTATTTGGGTATTGGGTATTTTGGGCGGGTGGGGGTGGTCTTTGAGGAGCTACAAAACCCGGGGGAGACAAATTGTTAGTAGACTTATATGAAAAATGGTTAACATCAACATTCGGTTTAAAGTGAACCCTCTCATTTTCATTGGTAATATAAGACTAGACTTCTTGCTTGGGTTGATTATAAACCTTATCACAATTGTAGTATGAATGTGGTCCACCACAAGTCTCACAAGTATCACCTAAAGCATGTACATGTCTAGTAGGAGGGTTATCAACTCTTAAAGCAAGATGTTTAACAATTGTAGCAAGTTCTTTAATTTGATTGTTAACGTTGTTAATGCAATAATGACTAAAAACGTTACTTGCATTTTTCGGTCTCGCTTAGTTTTGATTACGACAATATGTAAAAACAAGCATTTACGAAAACAATGAAAAACGAATTCTTGAGTTCAAGTATTTTTCATTTTACCCATTTTCACTTAAGGTATGGATAAACAAGTACTAACCTTAATCAAGTGATCAAGTGATTTAATCTTTTCTTAAAACTCACTTTTTATTAAGTGTGACAAGTTTTTATTAAACTTTCTTTTTAATAAAATGTTTTATTAAATTAATTATTTGAAATTTGAAAATGGCATATTCTTATTTGGTTAAGAATATCCTTTCAGTATATTTTTTATATCCAGATAAGACCTCCACCACTAAAGGACAAAAAGGAGCGGAGTCTAGTTCGGCGGTACCTTAGCACCTAGGCCGTACCTTATCGATAAGGTACCGCGGGCTAAGATAAGGTACCGTGGGCAGAACTAGCCATTGGCTCCTTTGTCCTATAAATAGTGGACCATTCTCAGCTTTTCATCTCACCTCTTTTGCACATTTATTTCCACATTCAAACCCCTTCTTTAATAACTCAAATCTTTGATCATTTGTTTGGTTATTACTTGTTTAAGAAGTGAATCTTGTTCTTCCATCCCTTCCTCTCCAAGTGCAAAGAGAAGAACACTATCCTTGTGAAGTGTTGAGTCCACCACCAAAGATTCATTGAAGATCTAATTTTATACATTTGTAGTTGTGTCATAGTTGTGAAGATCCAAGTAGTTGTGTCTATTTGGAACTTGTGTATGTACTAAGTATAGTTGTGTAGATTGGTTCTAGCTACGATTAGGGCTCGACTTTTAGCTTAGAGTCGGAAATTGGTTAAGCGACGTGTACGGTTTTCTCCACCATAAGGAGCTTATTTTGTAGTGAACTCTCTAGTAAGGAGTACTCGAGGAGTGGAGTAGTAACGAGGAGTGAGCTTCGTTGCCGAACCACTATAAATCCTTGGTGTTCGGTTTGATCTTTCTTTACCCTTAACTCTTTACATTCTTTATTCTTTATGCATATACATGTGTTAGTATTAGATTAGTTACACTATCATTTTTTATTCTTTGTGGATATATTTTTGTTAGTATTAGTTTAGTTACACTATCATTGTTCATATTGTGCATAAGAAGATTTCACATATTTCCTCAAGCCTAAGTTTTTGAAAAAGGATTTTTGGAAACCACATTTTAACAAGTAAATATAAGAAACTTTTCAACCCCCCCCCCCCTTTCTACTTTCTACAATTGGTATCAGAGCGGGTTGCTCAAGAATTTTTAAAGTATATTGTATTTTAAAACTTGAATCGATCTATGGATTCCAACAAATACCTAGAAGGGAAATCTATGCAAATACCACCACTTTTTGAAACCGATAGTTTTATTTATTGGAAAAATAGATTTGAAACTTATGTGAAATCAAAAGATTTAGATCTTTGGCATGTTATTACCAATGGTGATTTTTTACCCTTTCATATTAATGAAGTTTCTAAAACAAAAGAATTGGTCACTTTTGACAAAGCTAATGACGATACTAAAAAGAAACTTTCAAAAAAATAATGAGGCTAAAATGGTGATTTATAATGCTTTGACTAAGAAAGAGTATGAAAGAATTTTTATGTGTGAAACCGCTAAAGATATTTGGAACACTCTTTTAGTAACCCACCAAGGTAATAGCCAAGTCAAAGAAAGCAAAATCGATCTTCTTGTCTAACAATATGAACAATTTGTCATCTTAGAAGATGAAACTATTGATAGTGGATTTGCTAGGTTTAACACCATTATTACTAGTCTAAAAGCACTTGATGAAGGTTTTTCTAGCAAGAACAATGTTAGGAAGTTTCTAAGGGCCTTACATCCAAAGTGGAGAGCAAAAGTCACGACGATTGAAGAGTCAAAAGATCTCTCAACTTTATCACTCGATGAACTCATAGGAAACTTGAAGGTTCATGAGATGATAATTTTGAAGGACTCTGAATTAGTGAAAACTAAGAGTGAAAGGAAATCTCTTGCACTTAAAGCCAAGAAGGCACAAAGTGACCATGATAGTTCCTCGGAAAGCGATGACGAGGAGTATGCATTGGCGGTGAGAGATTTCAAGAAGTTCTTCAAGAGACGAGGTCAACACGTTAGGCAACCCAACTATGACAAGAAACCATTGTCAAAAAATCGGTTTGTCAAGAACGAAAAAGGTGATAGGAATTGCTTTAGATGTGGTGATCCAAATCACTTCATTGGTGATTGTCCAAAGCCCGCTCGTGATAAGAACCACACGGCGTTCGTTAGTGGCGCTTGGAGCAATAGCGGTGAAGATGATGATGACAACCCCAAAGAGGAGAAATGTCTAATGGCTCACACTTCTAAAGAGGTACATTCCGAAACCGAATATTATAGCAATGATATTTCCACTTGTGATGATACTGAATTTGAAGGCAAATATGATAGTTTACACAAACTTAGTCTTAAATTCATAGAAAAGAATAAAACCTTAAAAACAACCATAACTAAGCTTGAAAATGAGATCAATGAACTTAGGGAGAAATTGGCTAAACTTGAGAAAAATAAAGAGGTTGATTTAAGTTGCTTAAGTTGTGAGAAACTTAGATTAGAGAATGAAGATCTCAAGAGCACCTCCATTAAATTGGAAAAGTTCATGAAAGGAACTAGTGCTCTTGATGATATGTTAAACAAACAAGTTCATTCTAAGGAAAGACTTGGTCTAGGTTTTAACTCAAATGAAGCCTCAACTAGTGAACCAAAACAAGTCAGGTTTTCACAAAAAACGCCCACTGTCAGCGGTTCTAAATTGTATGGCGCGGTTCCTTATCCCTATGGAACCGCCGCCATAGATAAGGTACCGCGGGCAGAGGATGATTTTGGTGAAAATCCTGAACTTTCTGAAAAGTCTAAGTTAGATGAAAAACTAAAGCATCTTACTGTTAATAAGGTAAAATTACCCATACTTGGCGACAATGCTATTGGTAAGTTCTACAAGCCATTAAGTAAACCTCTCATGGGAAATAGAAGTTTATCTAGACTATCCTCTACTCCACCTAGAGTACGGAATGAGTCTAAGCCTAGAAGTAGAACGACAACGCCTAGAAGAGATAATCAAAACAATTCACGATCTAGAAGTAAAACTCCAACACATAGAAGGAATAATCATAACTCTAAACCTAGATCAAATACACCTAGGAGAAATAATGAACAACAAAATGGTTACATGAATTACTACCCTCCTCCATTTTGTTCTCCATGGGGAACCCCTTCTTCATTCATGCATCCCAACCAAATGCAAGGGATGTTTGGAACTAACAATTTTGTACCCACGAGATATTGGGGACCAAATGTTTGATCTTGTGTGTTGTTATCTAGATATGCTTGGGAATTGATTTTGAGCCCGATGAGTGGATTAAGGATAGTGGATGTTCTAAACACATGACGGGTAATCGAAGTTTGTTCTCGCATTACAAAGCATATGATGGAGGTAACGTCACATTCGCTAGTAGTCTACGTGGTAATATCATTGGCAAAGGTACGGTTTCTCTTAACTCCATGACCATTGAAAATGTTGAGCACGTAGATAACTTAGGATTTAACCTTTTAAGTATAGGTCAAATTTGTGATAATAAGTGTAAGGTCATCTTTTCGGAACATGACAGTGAAATCATAAAAGATGGAAAAGTCATTGGAAAAGGTGTTAGAAAGCATGGGCTTTATGTCATGAAGGTTAATAAGAAGTCAAAGGACAACATATGTCTTGCGACTATAGATGATAGTTTAACTCTTTGGCATAGGAGATTAGGTCACGCTAATATGCGTTTAATTCAATATTTAGTCTCTAAGGAGTTGGTAAGACACCTCCCCAAGATTAAGTTTGATAGTCACTTTTGTGATGCTTGCAAAGTTGGAAAGCAAGTTCACTCAAGTCACAAAGCCAAGAATTTTGTTTCGACCTCTCGGTGCTTAGAGCTCCTACATATGGATCTTTTTGGACCTTCCGCCATACGGAGTTATGGAGGTAACCTTTATACCCTAGTTATAGTTGATGACTATTCTAGATTCACTTGGACTAGATTTTTGGCATCTAAGAATGATGCTTTCGATCACTTCGAAATCTTTAGTCAAAGAATTCAAAATCAAATAGGATGTTCAATTGTTTCTATTAGGACGGATCATGGTAGGGAATTTGATAATGAAGTGCAATTTGGTGCCTTTTGTGAAGCTCATGGTATTACCCATAACTTCTCGGCTCCTCGCACTCTACAATCAAATGGGGTAGTTGAAAGGAAGAGTAGGACTCTCCAAGAGATGAGTAGGACGATGTTAAACGAGCAATCTTTGCCTAAAAAGTTTTGGTGCAATGTCGTGGACACATCGACTTATATTCTCAACCGAATTCTTATTCGACCTTTCCTAGGAAAGACACCCTATGAGATTCTTAAAGGTAAGAAACCCTCATTAGAATACTTTAGGTTGTTTGGAAGCAAGTGCTTTATCCTCAACACGAAAGACTACCTTACCAAGTTTTACCCAATGTCTTACGAAGGTATCCTTTTAGGTTATTCCCAAACTAGTAAAGCCTACATAGTCCTAAATAGAACCACGGGGGTTATTGAAGAATCACTCAACGTAACCTTTGATGAAACCCCTCCTTCGCCCAAGCACCACCATTGGTTGATGATGACTTGGATGAATTAGAAGTAGTTAAAGCCAACGAGGTTAGAAAAATAGGAGTTGAAGACCTTAGTGTTGAAAAGGAAGTAAACATTAAGGAGTCTAGGGATCATACTCTCAATAATGTCATTGGTGACTTAAATCAAAGGACCCTAAGATCTCAAGTTCAAAACCAAAGCAACTTCTTTTGTTTCGTCTCCTTGATTGAACCAAATAATGTTAAAGAAGCTTTGTCGGACGAGAGTTGGGTCATTGCAATGCAAGGAGAATTGAACCAATTCGTTGCCAATGATGTTTGGGAACTTGTTCCTCCACCTAGAAGTTCTACCATTATAGGAACCAAATGGGTATATAGGAATAAGTTATATGTAAATGGTGTTGTGTCTCGTAACAAAGCTAGACTTGTAGCACAAGGCTATAATCAACAAGAAGGGATTGATTATGACGAGACATATGCACCGGTAGCTAGATTAGAATCAATTAGAATCCTTTTAGCCTACGCTTGTGCCTTATATTTTAAGCTTCAAAAAATGGATGTAAAGAGTGCATTTCCTAACGATTTGATCAATGAGGAGGTATATGTGGCTCAACCTCCCGGCTTCATTGATTTTGAGAAACCGGACCATGTTTACAAGCTTAAGAAAGCAGTTTATGGACTCAAACAAGCACCCAAAGCTTGGTATGATAGACTTAAAGCGTTTCTTGTTAAACATGAGTATACCATGAGAATGGTAGACAATGCACTCTTTACAAAGAAGAAAGGTCCTCACCTCATAATCGTACAAATATATGTTGATGACATTATATTTGGCTCAACTTGTCAAGAATTGTGTGATGACTTTGCCAAAATCATGCAAAATGAGTTTGAAATGAGTATGATGGGAGAACTTAACTTCTTTTTAGGACTCCAAATTAAAAAAATGGACGATGGTATTTTCTTTAGTCAATCTAAGTACGCTAAAGAAATGCTAAAGAAATTTGGATTAGAAGAATCTAGACCAATGAAGACCCCTATGGCCTCGGATACTAAACTCACCGTAGATGATGATTCTGAGTCGGTAGACAACACCAAATATAGAGGTATGATTGGTAGTTTGTTGTACCTAACGGCAAGTCGACCGGATATCATGTTTAGTGTTTGCCTTTGTGCTCGCTTCCAAGAGGCTCCCAAAACCTCTCACCTTGAAGCGGTTAAGCGTATCTTCCGATACATTAAAGGCACAATACATTTAGGATTATGGTATCCTAAAGGGACCGGCGTAGAAACCATTGTCTACGCGGACTCGGATCATGCGGGAGACTATGTGGACCGGAAAAGCACTAGTGGAGTTTGTACCTTCATGGGTTGTTGTTTAACTTCTTGGTTCTCCAAGAAACAAACCGCTCTTGTAATATCCACCACGGAAGCCGAGTATGTGAGTGCCGGAAAAGCATGCCAACAAGCTCTATGGATGAAGCAAGCGCTTGTTGATTACGAGATTTCTCTTGATGATGTTCCCATCATGTGCGATAATAAAGGCGCTATAGACCTAAGCAAGAATCCCGTGCAACATTCGCGAACCAAACACATAGAAATTAGACACCATTTCCTTAGGGATAATGTTCAAAATGGGAACATTTCTATTGAAAAGGTGCCCTCCGAGGACAACTTAGCCGATATCTTCACTAAGCCACTTAAGAGGGAACCTTTTAATTACTTACATCTAGGTCTAGGATTAATGGAACATCTTCCTTAAATTCTTTTCTTCTTGTGTGTTTTCTTTTACCACTTTGAGTCTTTGAGTATTTTAAACTCCTTTTGAAAAATCTTCTCCTCTCCTTTTCAAAATTCTCAAAGTCTCTTTCGAAAATGGTTGAGAAATTCGTTTGACATTGTTAATTCAATCTAAAAACGAGTTTTTCATAGATTCTCGCTATTAATCTAGAGCTTACATAATTCATATGTATGATTCTCTCAAACATAGCAAGAACAAGATAGAATCATGGAGAATCATTGTGTCATGACTTAAGGTCTTGTCTTACACACCTCCTACATCGATTTTTTTTTATTATCTATGTATTTTGGTCAAATCTCTATTTGGTAAGTTTGCATATGTTTTCTTTGTCTATCTTTGCTTTTAAGCATATCCCTATGATAAGTTAGACTAGAAAAATAAGATTTGCTGAAAAATCTTCCTCCAAACACCAAACCCTGCTTCTACAGGCGGTTCCATATGTGAACCGCGGTACCTTATTGATAAGGTACCGCCACCCTAGATAAGGAACCGCCTACAGTGCCTTCCTTTTTCGGGTTTTTGTCTGAAACTACAGATTTGCTCCAACGTTTTTGAGAATCTTTGTTTCAAACCCTTTGACCACCCCAAAAATACCCTAAGCCTTCCCTATTTAAACCATAAGCATTTTGCATTACTTCACATCCAAAATGTCTTATTCTCCCAATGAAAGCCTTGAATCTCCTCCATTTTTCTCCAATTTCTTTCAATCCAAACCTACCCAAGAACACTCTTAATCACATGTCTCCTACCAAGAATGTTGATTGTGGAACATCTTTTCTTCCACCACCACCCTTTAGTGTTCTTCCTCCTTCTCGTGATAATGTCATGCATCATGGAACATATTGTCAATGTTGTCAATATCAACACCTTTCTATAGCACACATCTATGAGGAGTTGAGCTACATCAAGAGTCTCTTAATCAAGCCTTCTCTTCACTTTGATTATGAGATCTCCAACAAGCCACCACCACCACCCTCTGCTATTACCTTGTCTTTCATATAAGCATTGGTTGCTTATCCACAAGACACCAAATTCAAGCAAATCTTAGAATTCTAGAATAACTAGGATAAGATTTATGCTTTTGGCTTGTTCCTTTTTCCATACTTCTTTGTATGATGTTCTTTTAGTAACCTATCTTAGATCTTTGTCTTTGTGTTTTCTTTTCTTTTATTTTTTTATGTGACCTATTGCTATATATTGTTGGTTGTTTCTTTTGTTCAACTAACCCTTCTATGTAGCTTGTCACCATATCTCGATTCCTCGGTGCCCCAAGCTAGGGGGAGTAAGCACCAAGGGGGAGTCTTTGCAAAGTCCGTTTCTTTAACACCGGATTACGCAACCTTTTTGCTTCGACAAAGGGGGAGAAATGAATAAACTCGTCTTCAAAAATCTTGTTTTTGTGTGATTGAGTTTATGTATTGTCGGAATCAAAAAGGGGGAGATTGTTAATGCAATAATGACTAAAAACGTTACTTGCATTTTTCGGTCTCGCTTAGTTTTGATTACGACAATATGTAAAAACAAGCATTTACGAAAACAACGAAAAACGAATTCTTGAGTTCAAGTATTTTTCATTTTACCCATTTTCACTTAAGGTATGGATAAACAAGTACTAACCTTAATCAAGTGATCAAGTGATTTAAGCTTTTCTTAAAACTCACTTTTTATTAAGTGTGACAAGTTTTTATTAAACTTTCTTTTTAATAAAATGTTTTATTAAATTAATTATTTGAAATTTGAAAATGGCATATTCTTATTTGGTTAAGAATATCCTTTCAGGATATTTTTTATATCCAGATAAGACCTCCACCACTAAAGGACAAAAAGGAGCGGAGTCTAGTCCGGCGGTACCTTAGCACATAGGCGGTACCTTATCGATAAGGTACCGCGGGCTAAGATAAGGTACCGCGGGCAGAACTAGCCGTTGGCTCCTTTGTCCTATAAATAGTGGACCATTCTCAGCTTTTCATCTCACCTCTTTTGCACATTTATTTCCAGATTCAAACCCCTTCTTTAATCACTCAAATCTTTGATCATTTGTTTGATTATTACTTGTTTAAGAAGTGAATCTTGTTCTTCCATCCTTTCCTCTCCAAGTGCAAAGAGAAGAACACTATCCTTGTGAAGTGTTGAGTCCACCACCAAAGATCCATTGAAGATCTAATTTTATACATTTGTAGTTGTGTCATAGTTGTGAAGATCCAAGTAGTTGTGTCTATTTGGAAGTTGTGTATGTACTAAGTATAGTTGTGTAGATTGGTCCTAGCTAGATTAGGGCTCGACCTTTAGCTTAGAGTCGGAAATTGGTTAAGCGACGTGTACGGTTTTCTCCATCATAAGGAGCTTGTTGTGTAGTGAACTCTCGAGTAAGGAGTACTCGAGGAGTGGAGTAGGAACGAGGAGTGAGCTTTGTTTCCGAACCACTATAAATCCTTGGTGTTCGGTTTGATCTTTCTTTACCCTTAACTCTTTACATTCTTTATTCTTTATGCATATACATGTGTTAGTATTAGATTAGTTACACTATCATTCTTTATTCTTTGTGGATATATTTTTGTTAGTATTAGTTTAGTTACACTATCATTGTTCATATTGTGCATAAGAAGATTTCACATATTTCCTCAAGCCTAAGTTTTTGAAAAAGGATTTTTGGAAACCACATTTTAACAAGTAAATATAAGAAACTATTCAACCCCCCCTTCTAGCTTCTACAAACGTCATTATCCCCTCCACTAGCACTAGCGATATTAGCCCTTGCATTCTTTTTTTGAACTTTGGCTTTATTTTTAATAATGTCCCAAGCATCGTTCATAGATTTTACAAGAATATTTCCCCCCGAAGCACTATTTAGTGAGTCTTGGTCAATCAATGTTAATCCATTGTATAAAGTATAATTTGATGAGCTTTAGTAAAACCATGTTGAGGACACTTTCTTAAAAGCTCCTTAAATCTATCCCAAGACTCACTAAATGTTTCCCCATATTGTTGTTCAAAGGTAATGATGTCATTCCTTAAAGCGGAGGTCCGGGATGGTGGAAACAAGTAGTTAATGAACTTGGTCTTTAAATCCACCCATGTGGTGATACTTCGGGGTGGTTCCTTATGAAGCCAAATTCGGGCTTGTCCCTCGAGGGAGAAAGGAAAGAGTAGCAAATGAATTGCCTCTTGTGGCACCCCATTGTACTTAACAGTATTGGCCAAATGTAAAAACCTCTTAATGTGAGTGTGTGGTTCATCATGAGTCGGCCTAAAAATGGTGTAGCGAAAACCATTTGAATAAAACCCGTCTTAAGTTCAAAATCATTCGCTACAATATCAGGCACCACAATCGCGTCATCATTTCCCTCAAAGTAAGATTGCAAGATCTCAATCATAGGTCGGTTATTCGTTGCTATCGTAGTGTCGAAAAGCTCGATTCTTGGGATCGGCTTGAATAACGGTGTTTTTGTTGTTCTTCTTCGTTTTAGAAGAACTAGAAGAATTAGGTACACCATTTGGTATGTGTGTACGCGCGCGAGTGCGCATACAACTAAAACCGAGGCGTAAGGGGATTTCCCTTGTTGACTTTGAAAGGGAAGGGGTTATCCCTCTCGAGGTTTGATATTAAAATGCTACAAGAAAATATATACTTAATACTACTTGGGTGGCAGAACCCTCGATTAGCCTTCCTTCTCAAAATACTCACAAGTGAACGGGGGGGAATGAGGTGGCACGAAGCACTTAAGTACCTAGCTTCCCTTAGATGACCTTTTATAACACGTCGCCTTTATATTCACCTTAAAGTTCTTATTCTTTCGAATTCTTGCTTAACGAAAGTATTTATCTATTTTTTCTTTTTATTTTTTTATCGATACACGTATATAGTATCGGAATGCCTCCAAATATGGGGTATTGCAAGCAATACTTAAGGAATATCGTGTTGGTTCTTATATGTAATATCTATAGTAAAAAGAAAATCTTTTTGTATTTTTATTTTAAAATAAAATGTATGCACAATTGTTGTCCTTAATTTGTGATGATCAAAATAAGAAAGAAAGGAAGAAAATAGTTGAAAATTAGATGGATTTTAAAGAGAGAAAGTAGAGAGAGAAATAAGAGAGATGTGTGTGAAACTTTAGTAATATTAGATTAGAAAGTGAACGACCAACACCACCTCTCCTAACATGCTAGGAGAGGTATTTATAGCCTTTCCTACATGTGTCATAATGGGCTATATGTTTGATTGGGCCGGGATTGAATAAATGCTTAGTACCTTGAAAGAGGCCTTTTAAGCTAGCCATCAAGCCCGTAATGTCACGACTATTATACTACTTATTACAACGTTCTAATAAATGTTACAATAATAAACTATGACCGAGAATTCTTGTTTGACTCAATATTTTGAGGGTAACAGTCTCCCCTAATGTGAGGTCATTCCTCTTTGATATTTCAAATTCAATGGAGATTACGAATCTCATCATAAATGAGTCTTGAACGTGTAATAGTAGTCTTGTTCCTTCATGCTGTGATCTTTTCGACTTTGTGTTTAAACTTGAGATCTTCAAATCATTCTTGACTTGTCTTAGCCATCTTGCGATCTTGTGTCTACATCCATATGCTCATACTATGCACAATCTTGAAAGCTTGCTAACAATCTCCTTTGAAGAGATATCATTCCTTTACATTAATTGATAAGGAATATTTTGATCATTAGAGTTGTGGAAGACTTTCGCTTTCTTGATTGTTGAATATGTCTTTGGGCATGAGTATCTGGTTTTGAATCTTTGACTTTGATGAGTACACAGTAACGCCACCTTCTCGAGACAAAACATAGACACAGACTGAATGGCCTTGACATTCTTCCTAAATTGGTAGCGATTTACCTCCAGTCGGTGAAGACCGTTATATGATATTAAATATCGTACCTGTGATTAAGTAGTTTTAATTAAGAACCTCCTTGACAGGGTTTTGTGGCTGTACTAGCCGTTCTCTTTACTCGACCGTCTCAAAGCAAGA
The DNA here is from genome assembly GCA_025667525.1 of Glebionis coronaria. Classification (NCBI taxonomy): domain Eukaryota; kingdom Viridiplantae; phylum Streptophyta; class Magnoliopsida; order Asterales; family Asteraceae; genus Glebionis; species Glebionis coronaria. The sequence goes on from CM046877.1 coordinate 291,110,050, forward strand.
GTGTGAACATAAAGAGTGAATCAATTGGATAAATATCCGCTTAATTAAAGTCATCAATTCAAATTCCTGGAACAAGTTGGATTCATTAAGAATCTTATCATTGTTTCTTTCCAGTTGACACAAGCTTGATTCATAAGAATCTCGCAAGTTACCTACCATAGCGCTGTTTGATGTTGACGCTAGAAGGATTTCTGTTCGTCACTATGAATATTAATGAATATCACTCTTAATGTTCTGGCAAGACCATAAAGATATTGCGTAGAAACCTGAAACGAGTTTGAATCAATTCAGAATCAAACCACTGTTGCTTTTCAGTTTACACATGTTTAATTCTAAAAGAATCTTACACATGACCTACCGCAGTGCTGTTAGATGTTAACACTAGAAGGATTTCCACTCATCATTGTGAATACTAAGTAGTATCACTTTGCGTGTTCTAGCAATATCGCAAGGATATATCATAGGACTCTCTTGTTCGTCATCCGTGTGTCCTAACGAGATTTGATTGCTCTTGGCTCTAGACTCGATTTGTGCACTTTTAGTGGTCGGAGGCTGGAGCAGATGCCACCTATTCAATATCAACTATCTCGGAGTGAGAAAGTCAATAGAAGTCTTTGTTGATCTCCGTGACAATAAGACAAACTTCTATTGAGAGAAGCCTGAGTCAGCTGGGGAGGGGTTGTGCATTACATCAGTGGGTCCATGATGCGTTGTCTTCCTAATGTGTTGACCCAGTTTCTGCCTAAGTTGTATGGAGGGATTCTTTCTTTACACCCTTTATCCTTACATTTCTTTTTCATTCTTCAACCCCTTCAATGCTTACAAGACATCATTACTAACACGTTGTTGTGATTTTTCTAGTGCAAGCTGCAACAATCCGTCAATTTATGGTTGATATTTTATTCTCAAGTATTATTTAAAAACATTATTTTAATGTTATATTATGAACTCACTCATTTATGGGAAGAAATTTGGGTTTACGTCCTGAAGTAGCATCGACTACGTTTAAACCGGAGGAATCTACGGTACGTGCTTACGTTTACATACACTGTTTTGGTGACAGTCCGACATTTCAGGAAATAAATTAATCCGTGAATATTATTATGGGATTTTTAATTTGAGTTAGTTCATAAACTCACAAATTTACGAGAAGAGATTAGGACTTACGTTCATAATTTAACGTCCTTTACGACTAAACCGGAAACCCTAGGTTTACGTATTTACGTTTTTGAACTCCGTTTTTGATGCGACAATTTTTATTAGATTCGTTTTGTGCCGTTGATTCATAATTTATAAAAACGTTTTTCGTAAAATGACCCGAGGGCACGCAAAACGAGGAAACTAGAATCGAGGAGTACCCGTAAATTAGTGAAGATGAGACAAGTGGGACACTTGTCCCACCCCACTTATAACCGGCCAAGATAAGCCATACAAACACCTTGGTGTCAACTTAATAAGCTAACTAAGGACACTTGTCCTTAGCTTGCTTACAAACCACTTCACCACATCAAAACTACTAGCTACAAACCATTTCTCTCAATTTACAACATGAAAATCTCACACACAACTCTCTCCTCTCCCCTTTTTGGCCGTCCTCAACTATAGCACCACCACCATAATCATCAAAAATTTACCATAAACAAGGGCTACAATCTACATATGTTGACCATGAAGATTTGAGGTGATCATAACCTATGAAAAGGAGTTTTCATGAGTTTAAAGGGCTGATTTCATGTAGATGTTCATCCATCCAAAGGACCCGAAAAGTTGCCTTGCTAAAGTTGAAGATTTGATAACAAGAACCAAGTCTTGTTCATCAAAAACCTCATCTTTTCATCACTAATGGTGGTATAGAGATTGTTCTTCCCATCCTCTTGTTATTTTGATTATGTAATCTTGTAATTGCTTTATTTATGTATATGTATATGATGATGAATGATGATTAAAAATATTATGTGGGGATTTGGTGTTGATAAACATGATTAAAATGATTAAAAGTTATATGAAAGAATGATAAAATCTAGCTTAAACAAGTAGGCTGTATAAAACAGAAGATGACCATGTGATAACTTGTAAAAATGGCATAGATTAATTGTTATAGAGTAAGTAATAAGATTTATATACATGTGAGAGTTGGCCATACAATGGAAACATAAAAATGAGTGAGATATAATCAAAACAAGATTAGAGTGCAAATCTGCCTATACTGTTTTGGACGAATTTATTAAAATATATAAAGCTTGATTCATCAGTAGCTATAAAGGAATAAAATGAAGCATATATCATGTAGTTTCTGTCTTAAAAATTTGAGGTCCTATCTCATTATAGAACTCTAGATATGGACATTTTAGTGGACTAAAAATTTAGGACTGATTTTGTAATTAAATAGTATATAATTTAAGCACTCAAAAATTTATATAAAATATACATATATAAATCCCACTAGTTGATAATAATCATAAATAAAGATATATATATATATATATATATATATATATATATATATATATATATATATATATATATATATATATATATATATATATATATATATATATATATATATATATATATATATATATATATATATATATATATATATATATATATATATATATATATATATATATATATATATATATATATATATATATATATATATATATATATATATATATGTATTGATATTAAAATGGGACATGTTATATAAATTACAAGTATAAATGTTTTTCCAAGTTATAAAACTATATACCTAAGTTTTACGTCTTTTCGGCTAAAACAGAAAGGTTAACGATTTTGTCAAATAAAACTTAGACGGTCGGACCCGTCTAATGTAAACTTTTATAAACTCACATACTGATGTATAAACTTATATAACAAGTAAAAACCGATAAAACCTGAGCATCATAACATATATTGTAGACAATAACGGGCCAAAGTAGCCTTTTTGGACTATAAACCCGACTAGTTTGGTAAAACACTTATAAACATACTTAGTGGGCTTAACCCACTTGGGCCTAACTTGTAAGTATAATACTGATATTAAAAGTGTAAAATGGATCACTATAAGGTAATGGACTTATAATGGGCCTAATGGGCCTTGACAAGTAAAGAAGATGAACTAGTGAGACAAGTATAAAAGTTGTCAACACATAACACAAAAATGAGTAAATGAGAATGTTCAATCCCACTTGATCATCATCATACTCATGATATCATCATATGTATATAATTAATTGTTATTTTTATAAAGTCATTGGACAAGAGTCTAAGACGAGTATTATTTGTCTAGGTTTCCGTGATTCAAGCACGTACCGTACATCCGAATTGCCGATAACCCACTTTCCCACATCAACGTGAGTTCATAGCCTCGCACTCTTTTAAATGTTTTTATGAAATGTTTTATAAACCCGCGAGGGAGATAACATGCTAGTTTTAATAAAAATAGGACACCAGTTGTCCCGATTGTTTGTTAATTGATTTGGACCCGAATGATTGTATGACCCGATGAATGATTATATGACCCATAGCGTGATTTTGTGACGACACGCTAACTTAGATGGGAAAATGAGTTTCGGGTTAGCTACCCGTTGTTTGTTGTAGTAAGGTAACAATGTCATGCGGCTTATAATAATCCAAATAACGAAATACTGCTATAAGCACTGAGTTACGATATATTGCCTAACTAGAAATACGGGGTCTTATTATTGATATTATGTTCGTGTTTTGGTTTTACATAACCATATTAATATAACGGTTTTTATTTAACTTTATACAACGTTATAAAACGTATTGTATGATGTTCTTACGACTTTGGTTCGTATAACGATTTTGAAGGCAAAAGCCTATATTATGATTTTTGATAAGGATTTGTATAAAATGACTTTGGCTATTTTATGGACTATTACAAAGATTTGTACAAAATGATTTTCGGTAATAATTATATACCGATGATATATTGATGGTTTTATTAAACTCTATGAATTCACTCGGCGTTTTCACTGACCTTTTCTTTTAACATGTTTTATCTCAGGTACTTGAAGGTAATTCTAGGGAAGACAACAAGAATTCATGGCGCGCACTTAAATAATAATTTCCATTCAAATGCTTTGTAAAACCTTTATGAAATACAATGACTTGGGACCTATGTAAAATTGATATTTATGAATGGAAATGTTTTATTATTAAACGACGCAATTTTTAAGCGTTGTCTATGATGTGAGTAATGTGCTATCCCGTAACACCAACGAGTATTCCGCTGTATTGAATTGTGTATAATTGGGGGTGTTATAGTTTTGTACGAGAGCTCTCGTTATAGAGAACGAAAGATTTTTAAAACCAAGGTTTTGAATAAAACATTTCAAAATCTTTTAACTATAAACATTTTTCTCAAAATGTCTAAAAATCTTTTGACTATTACGGTGCCATAGAATTCCCGAGTTACCGACAAGGCTAGACTGAGAAGTGTTATTTTAATATATATATATATAACTTGGATTATATAAATATGACGTAATTTGATTACATGATGGTTTGATGATTATTTTTATATTAATATTAATACGAGGTATTTATACGACGTAGATTGTCACAAGGAACCCTAACTCCCCTAGGAAATCATTCGAAGCATTTCCCGTAGGAATTCTAGCTATTCTAGATCTAAACCAAGTTCTGGATATTTATGATCCCAACAAAATGGTTGATATTCGTAGAAATGTTGATATTAGTTGATTGTGACATTGAAGAAGAATTGGCGAGATTAAATCTAATATCGATGTCATGACGATCTTTCCTTATAGAGTGGAGTTTGACAAAACGTTACCACCTGGAAAGGTATCATCTGATTCGTTGTCACCCAATTCTTAAATTTGAAATCGAAAGGGTGAATGTTGCACTTGAGGCTGTCATTGGAACCATTACCCAAAAGCCTCATGCCACTAGTACCTTTCTGAGAAGTCTAATTGAATGTGTGAGTCATTTCATACTAGTGACTCATTTGATAACCATTGTTGTAAGAGCTATAGGATTGGAAATTAAGTGTTGATCATATCGAGCTTTTATTTCCATTTTAAGGTTTAAGAATAAGGTTGAAAGTATTGGAGAATGAGGTAGGATGTCGCATTGAGTATAAGTTGATTGAAACATGAATAAAGTAAAATTTAACTCATATGGAATATAAAATTGTTAAGAGGAATTCGTTAAGTCATGTGATTGAATTATAAGGTTTTAAATGATTGTTGGTTCGTGTTAAGGGTTGTTCCTAGGCCATTGTCCAATGACGAGGATGCCCAGTGTCCAATAAATAAGTTGAGGAAATCTTCTTCTGAATAGGGACCGATGGATCTTCTGGGACAGGTGGAACCCCCATGACTCTTGTAGATTAGTATTCATTGTGGTATCTTTTAAAAATCCCTAACTTAACTGAGACATCAGTTGGTAGGATGAGTTCTTGGAATTGTATGACATAGTGACACGTAATGTGTTACGGTACAATTTTAACTTGTTTGTGATTAATGAAAAGACTACCGTTGACTGCTAAATCCTACATGTATCGATGTTATCTATCTTTTATTGCTTCATACTAATGTTCGCATTAGTGATTCAACCATTGAACAAGTACTCATCTCGAATTGAGTTACGTTGTGGATTATTCTTTTTGAGCGCCATGGAGGTCATGAACCTCATGATTAATTGGCTAAGCTCATTTCCTGACATATTCTAGTTAGTTCTTGGTGAACAAGCTTTCATCACTCTTTTGGAGATCACTCATTGTTTTTATAAGATAAAACAATATCCCTTGAGAAAAATCGAATTTTCATCACTATAAGGATTATTCAAAGTGAGATTTATAAGTGATTGTTATCGAAATGAAGTTGTTTATAAAACACCTTGGAAAACTTAATTGTTTTCATAACAAAGAAAATCTTTGTAAATTTATTTTTGATTCTTATTTAAGAATTAAGCACGAAAATGTTTTTATTATAAACATGATGATAAAATTTTGACGAACTGAGTATTACATCGTTAATCTTGAAATTTTATATAGTTGCGCGCCTACATACAATTTGGAAGAGACCATGCAAGGCTGATTAGTAGACACCATAAAATTGATTAATAAACACTATATTTTCTTTGAAGTTATGAGAGATTAAATTTTATGAGATCTGCAATAAGTGCAAAATAGGGACATATTGTTACAGACTACAAATGTGCCCGTACCATTTATTCTTCTGAATTGAATTTACTCATCTGTGGATATTGTCTTATCTGACATTCCCTTTCTGTCCAATTCTCTCGTAGTGAGATTCTTTGGAAAAGTATCTGATTATCGAGTGTAGATACCAGACTGGATGTATCGATGTTCCTATCATTTCTTTTGATTAGATTTCATTTGAATGACCTGGGTAACGATCCGAGGAGCTTTCAAATGCGTAATCAAATTAGGAAAACATGGGATATATTCATATTCGTTAAATGTTTTCGTCTGTATTTGATTTGAAATTCTGTCGCGTAGATTATGCGTTGACCTTACTCTTTTAAGGTTAGTTATGTCTCCAAATATCCTTGAATTTGTGAAAGATCATGAGTTATTATTAGTCTTTTGAGAATTTCACATCTTATCAACGACAATGAAACTGGAAAGTTGATAGTGCCAATAGAATGGATTAATTGATTATGACATGAAGACATTGTTTTAATTGATGGGAACTCGAGTAGAATTCCCCTAAATGATAAGATGTTGATTATCAAAAATGATCTAAATAATTCTTGATGGATGACCATATCCTGCATTTAGACTTGAAATTTTACCATGAATGGTTGTGAACTAGTCATAAGATTTTGTAATCTATAATGAAATTAAAATAAATTTATTAAAAGATGTTTTTGTTATCTGAAACTTTATGAGGTATTTATTGGTGAATTACCTAGACTTCCGCCATTAAGGCAAGTTGAATTTAGTATTTATTATATTCTCGGTGTTGCACCTATGGCATGTGCACTGTACGTCAGCCCCATCTGAATTAAAGGAATTACCGTACAACTGAGAGAGTTGTTGGAGAAAGATTTTAGTCTACCGAGCTCGTCATCGTGAAGAGCTATGGTATTATCATTCCTTATATTTATTAATTACCGTGAACTAAGTAAATTGACGATTAAAATCTATATCCACTACCCAAGATGATAGATTGTTCGATCATTTACAAGGTTCTAGCGTATGTTCTAAAAATTTGATCCACGGCATGGTTATCATCAACTTCGCGTTCGCGAAGAAGATTATCTATTCCAATCAATACATCCAGAACTTGTTATGAACATTATGAGTTTCACGTGATGTGGTTTGCATTGACGAATACACATGTAGCATCCATAAATTTGGTGAATCACGTGTGTAGGCTGTAATTTGATAAATTCATGCTTGTGATCATTACGGACCATTTGTTTGTTTCTAAGAATAAGAATGAGTTAATAATTATTTGTAAAATGCCCCGAATTGTCCGAACAATAAAAATCTGTACCTTGAATAATTAACATGTGATTAACGGCTTAATCATTCACATTATTTGACCGTGTGATTAATAGATAATGGAATCTAAATTGTAAAACCCGCATGCTTTTACCATGAACAGTACACTTATGATCGTACGTACATGATTAAAACTTTCCTTAAATAACATGAAAACGTACCATAAATATTATATACAAGAATTACGTACGTGTTATTACACGATAAGTATTAAATACGCGTTAGTACACGATAATTATTAACAATAATAATTATGGTCACGAACATAAAATCACGAACATATAATTACGCACTTACGTATATTATTAATACGATGATCGTCGTTACGTATAAGTAATATTAATAACATGAATAATTAATAATTACGTAACACGTAAACACGAATACTTAAAACGATTATTATTATTACTACGTATATTAAATTACACGACAAGTAATTACGTACGTAATATTCACTTTTACACGTATATAAATAACTATGAGAATTGACATTTCAACATGCGATTACGCGCGTCTTTTAGCAAGACGCGAATTTTTTATAAAATCTATAAGGGCTGTTGATGGGCCATTTGGACAAGAGAGGAAAAGAGAAAACATGTGCTCTAGGCCCATGCGTGTTTGATGCGTGTATAACCAAAACAGACGGAGGGGGACTTTTTATTTTGGACAAATGATATCAAAAAAATAAAACCCTAGAACTAGAAAGACCAGCCGCCAGTTTCTTTCCCTCTTTCTTTTCTGGCCGACGGTTTTCTACACCAAGAATCAAAGAGAAACAACCATGACTCGATCAAGAACAAGAGTGTATTCGTGTTGATTGCTAAACCTTAAAAACATGTACGTAAAAACCCTAATCTTGTTTTTTAATTTTTTTTCCCTTTGTTAATTAATCAAGAACACGAGTTTAAGAATCTAAAGCATGTTAAAACGAGATATATATATATAAAGGGGGTCAATCGGGGTGTTGTTGTGTTCATTTGGCACACAATCGGGGTGTTGTTGTGTTTATTTATCAACCAAAAATAAATAAATAAAGGAGAGGATCGTGACAAGATCAATTCACAATTGTTGGAATAGAGATAGAAAAGAAACATCCATACCAATTGTAATGATAATATGTCAAAGGGTAAAAAGCTTAGAATTTTTGGAATCACCCAAGAAAATTCAAGATTTAACCATCAACTCTCAAAAAAACAAGGAGAGGATTTTGAGGAAATCAATTCAAAATTGTTGGAATAGAGGTAGAAAAGAAACATCCAAGAATTTGAAGATATCATCTCAAGGGGTTAAAAACTTAGAATTGATGGAACAAAAATATCTCAACCTAGAGACATTTTTGACAAAAAAAAATAAAAATAAAGGAAAACCAAAAGAGGATAAATCGACGCTTTAAGAAAAATTCGGGATATAGGACATTATAGGCAAAAATGCGTATGAATGTCGACACCAAATGGTGTTTAGCATACGATAAACTACATGCTTAAAGTTTCGTAGCTCTTCTCAATCATTATGGATGTTCAAAGAACAATTACATGATGAGGAAAGGGTAAGGCTCGACTCAACATAGTTTAGAAAGACTAGAAGAAAGAGACTCGACTTAGAAGAGCATGATTAAAATGAACTAAGAGAGACTCAACAAAGAAGTTAAGGATAACTTGACAAATTGATTCATGAATACTATACCTTAGAAGGTGATAGTGAAATCTCGAAAGAAAATGAGAGAAGAAACTCAAAAGAAGCTCAAGAAGACATGAAGAGTTAGTACAAAATCTGACACATAATCAAGTAAGCACATAGGATAAATCATGCAATGCCTTATGAAGTCTACAATAAACCAATGTAGAGAAGGTGCGCACTTAACACATATGGCATGCAAGAAACAAGATTACTTAAAAAGAGAAGAGTAAGTAAAACATGTTAGCACGTAGCATTTAAGGACATGCATGAGTTAGACACATCTAAGAGATATTATATCGGAATTGCTTGACAAAGACAAAACCTTTATAATAAGCATGCATTCATTAACTAATCAATTAAGCATATAACATACGGATAAGCAAGAAGATATATAAGCAAGTAGCATACAAGCAAGTTATCTATCTAGATATCACAAATCAAGCTACATGTAATGTAAATCTCCAAGAAGATTCCTAATTCTTATTAGTTTAAGAAAAGGAATCAAAATAAGAGAAAAGAAAAACATAATAACAACAAGATCCAAGACTCAAATAAAAATCATGTTGAAAAACATGAAAGGAAATACAAGAGAATAAATATCGTACAAATATGTAGAAAAAAACAAGCCTAAAACTTAAGCATAATTTTAATCTTAGTTACTTTAGAATCCTAAGATTTGCTTAAATTAGATGTCTTAGCAATAAGCAATCCACATGCTTAAATGAAAGACAAGGGTGGTGGCGGAATTTGGTGGGGTGAAAGGTGAAGTCACCAAGGGTTCAACAAAGTGATTCACAATGGGAATGCTTTAGATGGGTTGAGGTTGGGTTGTCACATCCAAGAGAGTACTTGGAGTGAAGGGTGAGGTTAGCTCATTCATTCTAGATTAGAATGCAGAGGAGGTAGAATCATGAGAATGGTTGGTACCATGGGTTGAGGTAGTCTTGCATGGAGCAAGAGGTGGTGAGGGTGATGAAGAGATGAGAATTGGAACAATCTCATTCTTGGGTGTGTGAAAGGGTGAAGAGTTAAGTTTGGGTTACTTAATCTTAATTTTGAGGTGAGGTTCTTGTAGAAACTATGGTAGTAATGGGTGGTTTAAGGGGTAAGGATGAATGGTTTGAGGTGTGAAGAACATGGCTAACAAGGTGGGTTTAAAATGGTGAGGGGATGATCCAAACTAGTAATGGGTTAAAAAGGGAAAGCCCAAGATAATTTGGGAGTGATCAAAGGTTTGAAACAAAGATTCCAAAGGGTGTTGGAACAATTGGGAAGTTTCAGAAAACCCGAATTTGAGAGCTTCTGCCCGCGGTTCTTTATCTCCACCGACGATTCCATATAGATATGGAGTCGCCGTCTATTTAAAGAACCGCCTACAGAGGCTAGGTTTAGGTGGTGAAGGAGGATTTTCCAATTCAGAAAATCCTAATGTTCTAGTCTAACTTATCATAAAGTCATGCTTAAGAGCAATAAAAACTAGAACACACACAAAGGAAACACACATAGGTTCAATTAGCACGAAGAGGAAAGCTAAGAAAAACCTAATGGCTAAAAAAGAAAAACACTCCTAATGACATACAAAGTTCAACAAAGTAAACTATCATTAGTCATATATAGGAAGAGCCATTTAGCCGATTTAGAGAATGAGTATGAGACTATCACTAGAGGTTCTCAATTAAGGCTAAACACTACCATTTTTATGATTTATACACCAACTCAACTTCCCACATGGAAGTAATTCAACCGTTAGGTCAAATTAAGATCCTACTGCATATATTCTCTAGTAGTCATTCTCAAGTTATACAAAATGTAATTACAACATTTTCCTAATAAAGTTTAGCAAGGATGAAACTTGCATGGCGACACAATGCATGACCTAATGAGGGTAAAGAATACACCATTGCATATCTTGTCAAACAAGTCTAGTTAAGGTTAATTACCTTAATAGAACTTGAGGACAATAACACTGAAGTGTATAAACAAAGTTTACACAAACCAAAGGAACACTCTTGATTGGTCTTCAGAAATGACACATTTATAAATTGCATAGCAATGTAAATTACTTGAGTATTTCGGATGAAACATCCAAGTTATCAAACCGACTCTATTGTGTATTATAAGTAATTATTAAACAAAATATATCTAACAATTTGAACAAGTAGATTCAATATAACACCATCAACACAAGTGTGAGTTATGATCCGATGTATATTATTAATAAACCACATTCATGTCTACACTAAAAACCTGTCAATTAGATTCGATAATGATACCAATCATAGTTTGAATAATGCATTGATATTTAATCGAAATCATTCTTGATTCCCACAAACACTCTTTTAAGAGAAAATAGCTAATATTTTCAAAGGGTGTTTCATGTTTTATAGTGAGACATCTATCTACTTAAAATAATAACACAATGATCGAGTAAGACGACCCAAATCAATAGATTTGATAAGCTCCCAAAGCTTTCAAACCTAAGAGTGTTAATAAACATAACGAGGTGTACAGGATGTTTATATAACATATATAAACCTAGAGATGTTGATCCTATATGCAATGCACAAATAATGTTGCAACCAATATACAAGAAATCTAGCATATATCCTAATAAGAAAGAACTAGATACTAACAAATACCAAGCAAGGCACAAGAGACTAGACATATAAGCAATACTACTACAAATAGCAAGGAACACTTAATAATGTCTACATATAATAATAACACACAAAGAAACACACACAAACAATTAGCTTAACACATAAAAGCATTCGTCCATGTTTTGAGTGTTAGATATACCAACGTATACATAGCTTGATCTTATTTGAAAATAGTTTTCGACACATTTCAAAATTTAATTAAGTTCAACACTTTATAAATATATCAATTTACAAAGATATATCAACAAGAGATGTCCAACTTAATATAAAAGAGTAAAACACAAGTTTTACGACAAACCGAGACTCAATACTTTGGACAAAGTATAGAACTTATAAAAAATTTAAACTTTAAATTTTGAATAAAGGTTTGGAAGCATTTTTAATTGAAAGAAAACTCAATTACGTTCGAAACGCCGGGTGGCACGACTTCTACGGACTTACGGTTTATTTTATATGATTTTTCAAAGTTTGCAAAAATCTGAGTCAGACTGACTGCGGTTCCTTATTGATAAGGATCCGCGGGGAACAATAAAGAACTGCGGTCAGAGGACAAAAAATGAGTTTTTGGCCAAATCATTTGGTAACTTTTTGGAAGGACTTAGGACTCTAAAAAATCATTTTAGACACATAGAACTCGTATTTTAGAGTTAATTATGACACAAAATATTTTTATACTTCCAAACATGAAAGATTTAATTCAAGCTATTATACAAAGTTTATTTAACACCAAAACTTGTACCAATGAAACAACAAAACACATTTCATAAGTAATCACTCTTCATGAACAATTTGATACAAATATCTTCTCTATTTTTAAAAACCGTTTTCATTTTTAAAAACCATTTGTTTTGAAAAAGAGAGTAAAGATCGATCCAAGCTTTAAGGTACAATATACTTCAAAGATCTTGAATAACCTCTCTCTGATACCAATTGTAGAAACTAGAAGGGGGGTTGAATAGTTATTAGTTAGTTTTCAAAACATTTCGGCTTAATCCACTGTGCGCGGTTCCTTATGTGTACCCGCGGTTCTTTATCAATAAAGAACCGCCGGTCCATTTAGGGAACCACCGACAGTGAACTTAACCTTTTGTTGCATGTTAAACTTTGACAATCCTTTGTATCAAATTCTCGATCAAGCTTGACTAGATATGAGATGTGTTTGATTGAAAGATAAATACTACAAGTAAGTAAAGACACAAACACATCAAATCAAGAGTACATCAAGCAATAGTCTAAACACTAAGCACACACGTACTAAGCATAAGCTTTTCCACAACTAGGATGTTTAGACTAAGTGATGTACACTTGACCATAATCTAAACACGAAGCACACACGTACTAAGCCTTAGCTTTTCCGCAACTTAAGTGTTTAGATTATGAGATGCACACAACACACAACATATAAATACATCTATAATAGTAAAGACATAAATGTAAAGGAAAGTACCGACACGATGATTTATAGTGGTTCGGCCACGAAGCTCCTCTTCGCCCTACTCCACTCCTCGAGTACAACTTACTCGAGAGTTACTTCACTAGTCAACAAACTCCTTAAGGTGGAGAAACCATACACAACGTCGCTTATCCAATTTCCGACTCTAAGCTAAAAGTCGAGTCCTAATCTTAGGTAGGACCAATCTACACAACGTCGCCCACTTCACCATTTTACGACACAAGGCTAGATGTCGAGTTATAATCGAAAGATAGAACCAATCTCCACGACTCTTCACATTGAAGCTAAGTGAGAAATACACTAGACACAACTACATCACTTTATAGTTTAGTGAGAACTCACAAGACACAACCACATCACGTTATAGTTTAGTGAGAACTCACAACTCTTCACAACTATACAACTCTTTACCCTAATTATGTTTTATGACCCAACATAACAAACCTTGTGTTTATGGCCTAAACACATAAACCATATAGATCTAAGTACTTACCACTTAGATCTATGACTCTAACACTATATCCAAGTATTAACAAACTTGGATCTACACAACTAACACCTAATCCAAGGATACCCATCACTTGGATCTTCTACCCATACAAACACATCCAAGTATACCCACAACTTGGATCTTCTACTTATACATAGTAGGAAGACTAAAAACATAACTTAGATCTATATAAGGAGAGATCTTCATCATGTAGTGAACCCAACACATCATGGTAATGATAGTGTTCTTCTCTTTGCACTTGAGAGGATAAGGAGATTGAGGTTAGAATCACATCTTAAACAAGATTAATCAAAACTAACTAATCAAGGATCTAAGATGGCTTTGAAAGAAACTGTGTAAAAAGGGTTGAAAGAAAACCTGGAAATGATCCACTATTTATAGGACAACATTGCAACGGTAAAAAACACCCGCGGTTCCTTATCTCTACCCGATGTACCTTATCAATAAGGAACCGCAGGTTCCTTTAAGGAACCTCCGCGTCGGAGTCCGTGCAAATTTGTCCTTTAGTGGGGATATGCCATCTGGGGTAGTTTATACCCTCAAAGGATATTCCTTTGGCATATGGAATATGCCAAATTCAAATTCCATTTTCTTTTTAATAAAACATTTTCTTAAAAATAAAGTTAATTAAAATCTTTTGTCACATTTGATTAAAATGTGAGTTTTAAGAAAATATTAATCCTTGATCACTTAGTTAGGTTAATGACATGTTTGTACATACTTTGAGTGATTCATGCCGAATGCGGTCTTGGAGGTGTCGAGAGAAGTATACAAATGTATTCTTGAGTGATTACGAGTACCTTAACATTTTACATAATGTATTGCGAATTATATGTTTGTCATCAACAAAAAACAAAGAAATTATATCGACAAAGCATCGTAATGTTTTCACTAACAGTTATGTGTCATTTTTTCATGCATAATGTTCCTCGTGAACTGTGGCTATGTGGACTGAACCCCATTAGTTCATAATTAGTCACATAAATTTTTTTCTTATAAGTTTTGATAGATGAGTTTCATTTATTTATGTTTCATGTATCATTATTGCAGGAATTATGACTAAGTAATGGTTGGTACATGACTGGCCCTATTTAGTCGCATGTGCTTTTATCGAAACTTTTAACTTTGGGACCGACCCATAGGCGTCCCCTCGCCATGTCTTTTGTTTTGGGACCGACCCATAGGCGTTCCCTCGCACATATACAGGTTTTTAAAAACTACATTACGTATTCATGCACTGCTTATCATGCATAAATTTTTTCTCATGATTTATTGGCATAAATTTTTTTTCATGTCCCCTCATAAGTTACTGTGTTTTTATGTCAAGTATGTTTTCATACTGTCATGGTTAACTTCAGTTTCATGCTGATTATGTTATGCACTCCTTCATGATAGATTGTTTCATGTATCTTCATGATAATTCCGTCTTCATGTTGATTACGTCTTACGCCTCTTTCGTTATTTATGCTTTCCTGCAAGACATTGTTGGATTTCATTGAATCCTGCTTTCATGATAGTCATGGTTGGTTTTCATTGATCATGCTGTCAGGCAAATCATCGTTGAATTTTGTGTAACCACACTTTAACGTATCTCGATACAACCAGAATGATGTCTATGCTAATACTGCCAAGTTATCATGATGGTTTTTCCTAACCGTCTAACCGATATACCTTCCTTAAATCATGAGAAATGATCGACCCCATACCGATCATTTCATGTGCATTTCGTGTGTACTCCATGTACCGTATTCCGTGTGTATTTCACATACCTTAATCCTTGTGTATTTCACTTGCAATACTTCACGACTATTCGCTAGTCGATTCTAAATCATCTCAGGCGTATGTTCACTTGCTGATATTCTACAAGATTGCCGATGCCGCTCATAACTTGGAGATGTTACCAAAGGTTGATGCTGCTGATGTTTGGAGTCGCTACAAGATGCGGACGCTGTTCAGAACCTAGAGATCCTACAAGACGAAGACAAAGGCTTTAGAGCAAAGCTATTGGATGAGAAGATACTTCACCATCAGATGATTTTTATCAATCATTGTCCCAAATTCTTAGTTACATGTCACACGTCATTCAGTTGTCATTTCAGTCATATGAGCGCAAACCGGTACCAGCCGGCCACTCAGCTGAATAGTTACATGAATCACAGTCATGAGAATGACCGTCATGGAACTGATAAACAGGATGATAGTAACAACTACTATGACAACAACTATCCTAGAAATCACAACCGAGGCTCCGGCCGCGGACGTGATCAGACATACAAATGATCAGTATTCCGACCGATCCGCCAAATCTGGCATAATAACCTAATATGGTAGTTCTATTGTTTCACGTCTCGAGACACATGTCAAGACATCAGTCAAGACACATGTCTCACGTATACTTTCTGAAGACACATGTCAAGACACCAGTCAAGACATATGTCATGCTTATATTTACAAGACAGAGTCAAGACACATGACTCACGTCCAATTATGGAATATTTCTAAGAAATCCAGGGTACCCTCCCAGGGTATATCCATTTTATTGTGCCATGTATTAATCAGGACACAAGAATTTCAGTACCATTACCGGTGCATCAGTAAGAATTGTCACGTTGCCCGATGACACTTCCATTTCTTGTACCCATATCTCATAGATTCATGACCAGGAAGGACGCCATTCGTATCACTCATGTATACGAGGGTTTTCCTTTAGTGTACTGATAAGATCCCAACTGATAGCGCATTACCTCGGACATATGCGAGTTGAATTTAATCCTAATTATGGACTACGAACCGCACATCATGCTACGATTCATGAGTGTGTATGGTGGTGTTCAGACTCCTATATATATTCAGCATGATTTTCCATCAGGAAAATCTGTACAAATCATTTATGCTTTACAAGCACGTGCTTGGTTATCCATGACTGCTAAAATTTTTAGCTGTCAGTTAAGATATGACCACCGAAGTCCTTTTACGCATAACCAGACGAGTATTCCAAAATCTTCCCATAAATTCCAAAAGAACCTACAAGGAGAAGGACGGTACCATGAGATTATGTGTCGACTACCGTCGATTTAAACAAATCACCATTCATGACCGTTATTCTCCTCCACTTATTGACAACATGTCCAATCAACCTTATAGTGTTAATCACTTTTCCAAGATCGAACTCATGATCATGCAGCCAATAGTGACGAGTGAAAAAGCAGGACATGTCCATGACTGATATTCGTGCACGACTCGGTTATGCTAGATTTATGATTTTGAATTAGTCTCATCAATGCTCAAACAACATTATAAGAATGAGTTTCCATGAACTCATAAGCAAATTCATCAGTGTTTTCATTGAGGATAACCTGGTTTCCCTCTAAGCATAGAGAAGAACAGGAAGACCATATTGGCACCATGTTACAAATTCTATGACAGGAGGAATTTCACCCTGGAAATTTTCCAATATCAATTTTGTTTGATTACAGTGACACGCTGAATCACATGGGTTTCTACGGTTAATCTTACCATGACTCAGCTTATGTGTAAAGGAGAGAACCCTACACTACATTAGGTGTTCTAGAAAATCCTACGCTAGGAGAAGTCTAGATTCAGAGACTCGGAGTTTCGCAAACTCCTATGTATCAAGTTCTACGAAGCAAGATATAGTTACGTTCATATCTAGGTACCTGGCATACCAACAGGTTAAGATATGACACCAACAGACTGGGATGTTTTCATCATCTGAAATTGTGAATTGAAATGGGACAAGATCTCCACGGATTTTGTTTACCAGTTTAACGCAAACTCAGAAGAAGCATGATGCTATCTGGTTTATTGCAAACAGTTTGATCAAGTCTGCAGAATCCTTACATCCGCAAGGAATTCAGAACCAACAGATTGATCGGACATGTTCCAGCCAAGGCTCATCCGATCACTTGGCAATTCCTCAGTTATCGGGTCAGACAAATATTCATAATTGTGCTCCTTATTTACTTCACGTCCTTGTTCTAATTTCACGACTTGCTTTCGCGCTCACGTTCATGACACTATTCACGTTCATGATGGCATCTCAGCTTACGATTTTACGTTCATTTTTCTCATTCTGGGAAGTTTTGCAAGAACTTTAGAGACCAGACCCAAGTTTAGTATAACTCCCTATCCTCAGATAGACGTTTCTCGTCATATTCTATGTCTCACCTTGTAGAGTTTGGCGTTACCGCCATTATATTCTATGTACACGATATGTTTCACATGTCATGTTCATTCCATGTTCCTCATATCATGATCAAGATATGATACACGTATCATGGATCACGATATGTTTACTCATACTACACTCACCAAATTTTCCAACGTATCACGTTCAAAATTTTCCACGTATCACGTTCAAAAATTTTCACGTGTCACGTTCAAGATTTTTCACGTACTACGTTTCTTTGTGTCTCGCGCATCGTTGCTAATTATCAGTAAGTTAGAGTGTTTTTCACGATAACGTGTTAGTTACCCTTACACGTTAATTCTTATTCCCTCGATCAAATTTAGGGGATCTACCTTACGTTGATAAACAAGAACTTCTTCTTATTTCAAGTCAAGGTCAGGAGGACCAAGATTTATCATTCTGTCAACATCTGTGTAGGAACCGTTCCAAGAGGGAAGCCACTTGGAAACGGACAAGTTCATCCGCACTTCTTATCCGTTTTTCTCTTATCAATTAGACATGTCCTTTCAGTCACGTCACGTTCCATGTCCTTTCAAGACATGTCACGTTCCACGTTCCTTCTACCGTGTCACCTGCACGTTCATTTATCTTACATACCCTCTCAGTTTGATTCGGGTATGTTTATCTTTCAGTTTACGTTATATATAATTCGGGGACGAATTATTCTTTTTAGGGGGGAAGAGTTCTAAAACCCGCATGCTTTTACCATGAACAGTACACTTATGATCGTACGTATAGGATTAAAACTTTCCTTAAATAACATGAAAAGGTACCATAAATATTATATACAAGAATTATGTACGTGTTATTCCACGATAAGTATTAAATACGCGTTAGTACACGATAATTATTAACAATAATAACTATGGTCACGAACATAAAATCATGAACATAAAATCACGAACAGATAATTACGCACTTACATATATTATTAATACGATGATTGTCGTTACGTATAAGTAATATTAATAACATGAATAATTAATAATTATGTAACACGTAAACACGAATACTTAAAACGATTATTATTATTACTACGTATATTAAATTACACGACAAGTAATTACGTACGTAATATTCACTTTTACACGTATATAAATAACTATAAGAATTGACATTTCAACATACGATTACGCGCGTCTTTTAGCAAGACGCGGATTTTTTATAAAATCTATAAGGGCTGTTGTTGGGCCATTTGGACAAGAGAGGAAAAGAGAAAACATGGGCTCTAGGCCCATGTGTGTTTGATGCGTGTATAACCAAAACATACAGAGGGGGACTTTTTATTTTGGACAAATGATATCAAACAAATAAAACCCTAGAACTAGAAAGACCAGCCGCCAGTTTCTTTCCCTCTTTCTTTTCTGGCCAACGGTTTTCTACACCAAGAATCAAAGAGAAACAACCATGGCTCGATCAAGAACAAGAGTGTATTTGTGTTGATTGCTAAACCCTAAAAACATGTAAGTAAAACCCCTAATCTTGTTTTTTTTAATTTTTTTCCCTTTGTTATTTAATCAAGAACACGAGTTTAAGAATCTAAAGCATGTTAAAACGAGATATATATATAAAGGGGGTCAATCGGGGTGTTGCTTTGTTCGTTTGGCACACAAACCGAGACCAATTATGGTCTCGGTGGTAAATTAATCCCAACAACCGCAACCCTAATTAGGGTTTTGGCTTGGTTTTGTCGGACAGTGGAAACAGCGAACAAGCAGGGGGAACCACTGGCTACGGCCAGTGGTGTTTATGTTCAAGCAGTGGGAACCGAGAGCTGGTGCTCTCGGTGGGATATTGTCACAGGCTGGGGGAACTCACCACAGGCGGGGGCATCATCTAAACTGCCAGGGTAACTGGCAGTTTAAGGGGGTGATTGGTTTCTGGTTTTAAACAGAATTTGGGGCTGTTTGGCAATGGGTTTAAGAACAGTTTAGGGGGGGGGCTATTTGGTTCGGCCTATATATAAACATAATACGAGTTTCACGGGATTTCACGGGTTTGGTTTTCGACACGTTTTCATAAAATAATACACGGGTTTGGGTTATATATTTTTACGAGTTTAATTAGCTTAACATGTATATTATTTACAAGACAGTTAAATTAATAAATCATGATTTATTATTCTAAGATTAATTAAATTAATTTAACATGCTATATAATTAAATTAATTAAAATATGGACTTAGGTTTATTATTAATAATTAATAATACATGATTTAACCTAAGTATTTTTATTTATTTAATTTAGACTATAGTAATTAATTAATTAATAAACATGACTTATAATTAATTAATTATCATGACTTAGGTTATATTAATATTAATATTAATACATGTTTTAACCTAAGTATTTTATGCACTTTAATTTAATTAAATCATGTATATTTAATTAAATCTTATAACCTATAGTTTATTATTTTACATATAATAATTAATAAACTATACTATTTTATTACATGACTTAGAATATTAATCAGAAAACACTTAAGCTTATATAATTAGCTTATTTAACCAGCTTATATCTAATTATGGAAACTTTCTATTTTTAGAAACTTATTTAAATAAGGAAGCTAATCTATTTATGGAAACTTTCTATTTTTAGAAACTTATCTATTTTAAGCAGTAATTCTATTTTTGGAAACATTCTATTTTTGGAAACTTTCTATTTTTGGAAACTTTCTATTTTTGGAAACTTTTCTATTTTTGGTAACTTTCTATTTTTGGAAACTTTCTATTTTAGGAAACCTGCTATTTTTGGAAAGTTACTTATTATCACACAACAAGTATAATAATACATCAAATACAAGAAATACTTAATCAGAATAGACAGAATATAAGATAAACATAGTATAAAGATTAAAACAGTAAACCATGACATGAACGTGTAAAATAAGCTAAGACATGACATAAAACCAGTTACGTATTTAGTAATCAGATACTTATACACGTATGTATTTATGTAGCACTAGTGATACCAAAGTAGGACTCTCTTCCGTTCGTCTTCTTCGTTCACTGGACATAAGGTACGGATTCCCGTCCTTTCAGTATGGACATTCTTTCCTTATTAGGATTCCCCGTATGTAGCCAACTGTTTTCCCATAGTATAAGTTTATATGTTTGATTGCTTAAGTTTAATTTAGGATACCTGAAGCCATATACATGCATGACCAGTTTCACCTAGTTATGGAGGTACCATAACCATAACACTAGAGGCACTGGTGTTATGACTTCCCCACGGCAGAGTGATTGCTCGTGGCGTCCCTTCAACTTTTGGCCATATTATTATATTTATCATGTGGGGCGTATGGGTGCATCCTAGTTACATGTTTTCAGCAGATTACTCAGTGTGAATGTGGTCTGTGCCTTGCATCCTTCACAAGGAGCTGATCCCTCCTACCCAAAACCAGTATATTAAATTAGAGACAACCCCTCTAATTTTCATGATGAGGTCACCTCTCCAAGTATTCATGCATGGTGTATTTTCATGACCTATATTGGCTAATGGTAAAATATGTTAAACAGTTTTTACAAGATAAACATAAGGCTTTTCAAACTATAAAACCAGTTTTACTAAGACTTAACCGGGTTATCCAGGACTTAGTTTCTTCCGCTGTTTTCATGCTTATTTGCTTATATTATTTCATGCTTTATTTATACATCCGTGCACTGAGCATTTTGCTTAGCCGTTACTTTCCTTTCCATGTCCCAAAACGGCAGGTACCCTAGGAAAGACTCGAGCATTTGTAGGACATGCATCGGATGGAAGCTGCTAGAGACTTCTTTTCCCTTTTGCCTTCATATACTTATGCTTGTTTAGTCTTTCATTCATTTATTTTGCTTTATATGTTTTGGTCTTATGTTTGGGAACCGATGTTTGATTCCGGTTATCCCTATGGTTATGTAATGTTTTAGACATTTATCCTTGTATGCTTTGATGACACGCCATAGTTATGTGTGACATTCCATTTATCAAAATGGGGTGTTACATAAATTGACTCTTTGAAAATTTGAGCCATTTAAGACTTTGAGTTTTACCAAAAAGATAGTGGAAATATGTTTTGACAAATGTTTTATAAAAGGATTTTTAAGGAATCATTCCCTTAAACCCAAATCATTTAACTAAACTCCTGTTTAGGGGTAAATGTTTGTGTATACCTCAAGACAACTTGAGAAGGGTTGAGGAAAACCATTTAAACCATGACTTGGAATTTGAAACAACAATTTTTGTTTGTCAACTAAGAAAATTGTGACCAATGTATAAACCAAGATTTTTCGAACATTTACGAATCTCACTAATTATTTTCGGTAAATCAACAAAAATCGTGTTAATTCAATTCAAATTTATTCTTTTGAACATTTTCTTATAATTGGACGAACCGAGAAAATTTAAAACTTTTTACGTTTACGTTTCATCAAAATTAAATATTTATTATTTAATTACTAGTAATACTTATCGACGCTTTAAACGTCGGATCGAGCAAAACTGATAAAAATAATAGTTGAGACGAGGCTAAAACATAGAAAATATGAAGAAAGAATTTCTGAGTAAATTGTGGACATGATAATTATTTCATCAGGAAAGATGAATGTAAATACTGACACATTATGTAAAAATAAAGAACCAATTATGATGTATTTCTTAATAATGACTGTGCAAAATAAATTGCCGAACAATTTAAAAATAACTGATGCTTGTAAAAAGGATAATATAGATAATAAAAGGGGATCGCGACTAATGTGAACCATTAGAATTGAGAAGCCGATGGCGTTAAATGTTTTAAAGGCCACTTGTGGTTGCCTAAATATGGAGGATTTCGAGATTTAGTCATATTGGAATCTCATAAGATTAAGTATTCTATTTACGTCATTTCTGACTAAATGTATCTTTATCTGAAGAAGTTGTACTGATGCAATTTACGAAGGCAGACATCGCCTCGTACATTAGTAGACGTCTAATTATTGGAAAGGTCATCATCTGAATTTGATTCGATTTGGGTCATCGTCGACAGACTGACCAAATCTGCTAATATCATTCCTGCTAATGATAGATTCTTGAAGAAGAAATTGACTCTTTTGTATTTAAAGGAGTTGTGTAAACATAGTGTGCCTGTATCGATCATCTCTATCAAGATCCTCGCTTCGCATCGAATTTCTAGAGATTTTCACTGAAGTCATTAAGAACGAACCTTGATGAGAGTACTGTTTACCACCCCAATCGAAAGGACGAGGAAAAGTAATGATACCAAACACTAAAAGTGTTGTTTTATGTTTGAATGATTGACCTTTGGTAATAAACCGTATAACCACTTTCCTTTGGAGAGATTATCATTTATAATTACTGTATTAGGATCGAGATCGAATCTTGTAAGGATCTAAATATTAGAGCATCTGTAAGCAGGAGTTGGGAGGAAGACACCCGACATACACCCATTGTGAGTTGTACATGTCTTTTAGGTTTAAGGTTTCCTATGATGACAAACCTAACCTTACAAAATACCCAACCCGCGAGACCTGAAATGATTGTTGAAATTAGAATCTCATTATTGACTTCCAGTAGTGGGCAGGAGGTCATGTGAATATGAAATATAGATCTTGAAGTACAGGATGGGTAGCAAAGTTATGCAAAAAAATTTCACCTTGGAAAAATGAATTTAAGATCTGAAAGATCATGGGAAATAAGTCCCCGTTGTATGGGACCATTGAGATGATGTAAAAAGATTGGTTTAAAAGGCATATAAGCTAGATCTACCCTAGGACTTCAAGGACTGCGTGAATTATGTTTAGTATATCGAACTTGATAAAATATCTATCAAGTGAAAATCTGATTACTTCTTGATAATGTTTAGATCGGCGAAAAGTGGCATTCATCAAAAACCCGTGAACATCATGGATAGAGAAAGTAAGTCAACATTAAGCCTGATCTTATTCCCATAGTTATGTTTGATGAAACTCGCGTATTGTAATGAATTACACTTGTGAGAAAGGACCGAATGTGGAGGAAATACCCACATGGCCCTAACTCTATAAGAAGCGAGTAGTATGATAAATCGATCTTCGAGGACAAAGATCCTGTTTAGGGGTAAATGTTGTGACAATCCGTCAATTTATGGTTGATATTTAATTCTCAAGTATTATTTAAAAACATTATTTTAATGTTATATTATAAACTCACTCATTTATGGGAAGAAATTTGGGTTTACGTCCTGAAGTAGCATCGACTACGTTTAAACCGGAGGACTCTACGTTACGTGCTTACGTTTACATACACCGTTTTGGTGACAGTCCGACATTTCAGGAAATAAATTTATCCGTGAATATTATTTTGGGATTTTAAATTTGAGTTAGTTCATAAACTCACAAATTTACGAGAAGAGATTAAAACTTACGTTCATAATTTAACGTCCTTTACGACTAAACCGGAAACCCTAGGTTTACGTATTTACGTTATTGAACTCCGTTTTTGATGAGACAATTTTTATTAGATTCGTTTTGTGCCGTTGATTCATAATTTATAAAAACGTTTTTCGTAAAACGACCCGAGGGCACGCAAATCGAGGAAACTAGAATCGAGGAGTACCCGTAAATTAGTGGAGATGAGACAAGTGGGACACTTGTCCCACCCCACTTATAACCGGCCAAGATAAGCCATACAAACACCTTGGTGTCAACTTAATAAGCTAACTAAGGACACTTGTCCTTAGCTTGCTTACAAACCACTTCACCACATCAAAACTACTAGCTATAAACCATTCTCTCACTTTACAACATGCAAATCTCACACAAAACTCTCTCCTCTCCCCTTTTTGGCCGTCCTCCACCATAGCACCACCACCATAATCATCAAAATTTTACCATAAACAAGGGCTAGAATCTACATATGTTGAAGGCCTATTGAAGTCATGAAAATTTGAGGTGATCATAACCTATGAAAAGGAGTTTTCATGAGGTTAAAGGGCTGATTTCATGGAGATGTTCATCCATCCAAAGGACCCAAAAAGTTGCCTTGCTAAAGTTAAAGATTTGATAACCAGAACCATGTCTTGTTCATCAAAAACCTCATCTTTTCATCACTAATGGTGGTATAGAGATTGTTCTTCCCATCCTCTTGTTATTTTGATTATGTAATCTTGTAATTTATTTATTTATGTATATGTATATGATGATGAATGATGATTAAAAATATTATGTGGGGATTTGGTGTTGATAAACATGATTAAAATGATTAAAAGTTATATGAAAGAATGATAAAATCGAGCTTAAACAAGTAGGCTGTATAAAACAGAAGATGACCATATGATAACTTTTATAAATGGTATAGATTAAGTAATAAGTTTTATATACATTTGAGAGTTGGCCATACAATGGAATCATAAAAATGAGTGAGATATGATCAAAACAAGATTAGAGTACAAATCTGCCTATACTGTTTTGGACGAATTTATTAAAATATTTAGATGTTGATTCATCAGTAGCTATGAAGGAATAAAATGAAGCATAAATCATGTAGTTTCAGTCTTAAAAATTTGAGGTCCTATCTCATTATAGAACTCTAGATATGGACATTTTAGTGGACTTAAAATTTAGGACTGATTTTGTAAATAAATAGTATATAATATAAGCACTCAAAAATTTATATAAAATATACATATATAAAACCCACTAGTTGATAATAATCATAAATAAAGATATATATATATATATATATATATATATATATATATATATATATATATATATATATATATATATATATATATATATATATATATATATATATATATATATATATATATATATATATATATATATATATATATATATATATATATATATATATATATATATATATATATATATATATATATATGGATATTAAAATGGGACATGTTATATAAATTACAAGTATAAATGTTTTTCCAAGTTATAAAACTATATACCTAAGTTTTACGTCTTTTCGGCTAAAACCGAAAGATTAACGTTTTCGTCAAATAAAACTTAGACGGTCGGACCCGTCTAATGTAAACTTGTATACACTCACATACTGATGTATAAACTTATATCACAAGTAAAATCCGATAAAACCCGAGCATTATAACATATAATGTAGACAATAACGGGCCAAAGTAGCCTTATTGGACTATAAACGCGACTAGTTTGGTAAAACACTTATAAACTTACTTAGTGGACTTAACCCACTTGGGCCTAACTTGTAAGTATAATACTGATATTAAAAGTGTAAAATGGATCAATATAAGGTAATGGACTTATAATGGGCCTAATGGGCCTTGACAAGTAAAGAAGATGAAATAGTGAGACAAGTATAAAAGTTGTCAACACATAACACAAAAATGAGTAAATGAGAATGTACAATCCCACTTGATCATCATCATACTCATGATATCATCATATGTATACATAATTGTTATTTTTATAAAGTCATTGGACAAGAGTCTAAGATGAGTATTATTTGTCTAGGTTTCCGTGATTGAAGCACATACCGTACATCCGAATTGCCGATAACCCGCTTTCCCACATCAACGTGAGTTCATAGCCTCACACTCTTTTAAATGTTTTTATGAAATGTTTTATAAACCCGCGAGGGAGATAACATGTTATTTTTAATAAAAATAGGACACCAGTTGTCCCGATTGTTTGTTTATTTATTTGGACAAGAATGAATGTATGACCCGATGAATGATTATATGACCCGATGTATGAAGTAAAATGGATTATTAAAGTTAGGTTATGTCACTAAAAGTCCCATCAGCATGAATTGTGAACTACCGGGATTTGGTAGACGCTTGTGCACATAATAGTACTATTTGGGGACGATCACTCCAGTTCGCGCCTTGACGATTGATCCCCGTCGTGCCACATTGATTAGTAAGCGAATTTATGTATGTGAAGATTTCCATAGCGTGATTTTGTGACAACACGTTAACTTAGATTGGAAAATGAGTTTCGGGTTAGCTACTCGTTGTTTGTTGTAGTAAGGTAACAATGTCATGCGGCTTATAATAATCCAAATAACGAAATACTGCTATACGCACTGAGTTATGATATATTGCCTGACTAGCAATACGGGGTCTTATTATTGATATTATGTTCGTGTTTTGGTTTTACATAACCATATTCATATAACGGTTTTTATTTAAGTTTATACAACGTTATAAAACGTATTGTATGATGTTCTTACGACTTTGGTTCGTATAATGATTTTGAAGACAAAAGCCTATATTATGATTTTTGATATGGATTTGTATAAAATGACTTCGGCTAATTTATGGCCTATTACAAAGATTTGTACAAAATGATTTTCGGTAATAATTATATACCGATAATATATTGTTGGTTTTATTAAACTCTATGAATTCACTCGGCGTTTTTGCTGACCTTTTCTTTTAACATTTTTTATCTCAGGTACTTGAAGGTAATTCTCGGGAAGACAACAAGAATTCATGGCCCGCACTTAAATAATAATTTCTATTTAAATGCTTTGTAAAAACCTGTATGAAATACAATGACTTGGGACCTATGTAAAATTGATATTTATGAATGGAAATGCTTTATTATTAAACGACGCGATTTTTAACCGTTGTCTATGATGTGAGTAATGTGTTATCCCGTAACACCAACGAGTCTTCCGCTGTATTGAATTGTGTATAATTGGGGGTGTTACACTAGCTTCAGTACTTAGTTTGCATTCAACTACGTTCACATTCTACTCCATCTTTCCTAAGGACTTCTAATAATCTATTGGATTGTCCCTAGGAAGATTCCTCTGGTTCTGGTTGGATCATAGGACTTAAACCTAACCATCCTTTTTACACCAATAACGTTGTAAATTTTAGATGTTGTGGGTATGAGATCGTAACCATAAGTGCTTGAGTCTTTAGATCACATTTTAATCACATTTTCTCCCCCTATCTCTAATATATAAAATCGTTTGATCTTAGAGATACCATACTTGATTAAAATATATTGCAAAAAATAGTCTTGAAAATCTTTGGGAGGAAAATGTGTCTTACTTAGCATGAGGATATGATCCAAATTTCGCTTTTTAAGGATCGGAGTTGTTGAACACACAATTTTTGAATGATTTTGAATAATCATTGAAAAAACTCTTGAAAAATTTATGTTCAACGCATTTTGAAAAACTCTATTTCTTTTTGGCGAAAAGGTTTTTCTAAAGCATAAACTTGAGTTCATAGACTTTGGATATCTTGACAAATCCACTCAAGTGTAAGAAGATTTATCTTCTTTTGCTGAGGGTAAGCGCACTAAATCGTACACTCCCCCGAGAATATAGATCCGGGTTGCAATCTAAAAGTGATTACAAGCCATTGTGTTGAGCTCAAAACCTGGAATGTTTTGTGACAAGCTCAACCCAAGATAGATTGCTCAACCCAAGATAGATTACTCAACCCGTTGTTGGAAAAATTATCCAAAATAGACATTTTCCTTTATTAAAAGTAGAAATGACATGTTTTGAAAAATATTTACAACTTTAATTCGAGCTTTATGTACACACCCGTGTCGTTATTGAGCGACATTTCTAGGCGCGTCCATATTATCGATACTGAAAGACATGTCGAGAAGAACCTTTTTAGTGCTTTCAAACATTTTTCCGTTTTTTATTTTGTTTTTATATGTTCATTTACGTTTTATTTTATTTTTGTATTTTTAATGTTTTTCGAAAATAATCCAAAATATAGTTTTTTACAACAGAAGAAGGTGATATAGAATGTACAGAATTGGAACCCTTTGAAGAAGAAGAAGTGGGTTCAGAATCCGCTGATGTACCTGCAATGACAGAAGAAGAATTTCCACAAATACTAGTGTTAGGAGTAATATATTCCTTTTCTACATTCAAAGCATTCACATTCGTGCTAGCGCAGGTTTCATCACTCTTTTCTATCGGAATCCACTTAAGATCAAATTCCTTGAAGATACTACCAGTTGGTTTCCACAGAAGACTAGATATAGGAGTAGTTTTCTCTTGCACAGCGGAAGACTTCTTTGGAGAGAAACTATGTCCTTTTTGAATCCACGTTTCAGATTTAGTATGATTGCTTTTCTTTGCGATAGGTGTGTATCTCCTTGTTGACTTATGGGATTATGGATTCGATCTCCATTTGAAGGAACGAGATTTGACCTCATAGAGGTATTGCAGAATGCAATGATCATGATTTCCATTGTGAATGCCCTTTTTTCAAGTGGGTCATACAGGAAATTTGGGATTCACGAAAGTACTTGTATTCCTTGGTTTTCCAAATCGTTCAGGCGTAGTGTTCGAAACAAGACCATTTATGGACGTTTTCCAATTCCTAGATTGCTTGTGAGGGATCTTAGGTCTTGGTTGACTATCATTAGGACTGTGTTGAACTCTAGCTGGATTTGGTGAACTAGGTTTTGAATACACGAGATTGCCTTTCTAAATCTTCCCTTTTTTCTTAAAATCCTCTAGGTTGTTGGTATGAACTATGTCATTTGGACCTATAGATTCCTTTGTGGACGCGAAAGTCACACGTTTTGGAGGAGTCCTATAAGTGCTAGGTACATTCACATGGTTGGGTTTAACAACAGTGTGCTTTCTAAATGGAGGAACATAGGGTGAAATGGATGGTTTTGGAACACTTGTTTGCACATCAGTCTTAGGGGGGAACCTAGATTTTACATGAGAAGAATTGGAGAAAGGAGTCGGTTTTCCTAAGATAGATGGCTTTGGATCCTTGTAGGCATTGGGCAATCGAACAAAAGGTTTCACAACTTTAGGTTCCACAGTTTTCCCACCCATTTTGGCAACGAGTTTCTTAAACTCCTCTATGGCTATGTCCTTTTCTTGCAACAAAGCTTTCAAGTCTGTAATTTCCATACTCTTTTCGTTCATTTCTCGACACAAGGCGGAAAGTTTTACTTGCAATTTTTTGTCATTTGGACCTTTTCCGACGTCTTTTTGCAAAGCAAGTTCAAGATAAGGACAATGTTTTTAAAGGAAATCAGTTTTATGTTGAAGTAACTCAAAAGCCTTTTTATCAACATTTTCT
Source organism: Glebionis coronaria (assembly GCA_025667525.1). NCBI lineage: Eukaryota > Viridiplantae > Streptophyta > Magnoliopsida > Asterales > Asteraceae > Glebionis > Glebionis coronaria. The sequence continues at coordinate 291,140,132 of CM046877.1, forward strand.
TTACGTTTCGAAAGCTCAATTTCAAGACGTTCACACTCTTTGACTTGATTAAGATATTTGCATGCCACGTCAGAATATTCATCGATATCAGCACAAGATGTAACATAAACACACATAATATCTTTTTAGAGGCATTCTTGCAAGAGAAGATCATATGCTATAGAAAATTCGTCTCATTCAGGTTGATGGTCGTTCACTTCTTGTTCAAGAGATTCCACATATTTCAAATCATCAAACATTTCTTGCTTAATTAATGTTTCAAATTCCAAAATATGTTTTTGCGTTCTTTCCGCAAGCGGAATCAAAATACTTTTCACAAGCACAGTTATATCGTGAGGAATTTCTTTGTTGCCTTTCAAACGTTCACGTTCGTTCCAGTCGTCTTCAACAACCTTTTTTAAATTTACAATGTTTTGTTTAAGAAAACTAAGTGTTTGCTTACTCTTGCTTACAGAAGCTTAATATGGCAAGTATCAAATAAATTTTGAAACATTAGTTTTATTAGTGGCAAAAATTTGTCTCCATTTAATTCTTATTTGTTCACATTCGTAAAAGATTTGCTCACGAGACTTCTGTGTTTGCGGTTTAAAAAGACCATAAAGACTGTTTTCATAAGCATAATTATATGGTTTAACAAACTCTTTATTAACTTTTGATCTACTCTCTTCTTCTAATTCGGTTGTCTCTTCACTATCGGACCTTACAACAAGGCAATCAAGATCGGTCCATTGGGAGTCATCAAGATATAAGTGCTGATTCTCAGATCGAGCTTGCTCAAGGTACTTAGGATTTGCAAAACTAGGTCTATCATTGAAAAACGAACGAGTTACCAACATTCTCATGGTTTGAATTAACTGATTAGTTTTGTAAACAATTTTCTTGTAAAAATCAATTTGAGTTTCAAGTTCCACCATTTTGTCGATGTCTTTCGCTTGTTTAGTTTTGAAATCCTTTTCCAACTTTTCAACCACTATTGTCTTTTCATCAGCAAGTTTAGTTTTTTTTTCTTGAATTCGAGAGATGATTTATAGATTAAATCATACGAATCAAATGATATAACAACAACCAATCACAAAACTACCCCATGGCGATTGATACCAATTGTTGTCCCTAATTTGTGATGATCAAAAAAAGAAAGAAATGAAGAAAATAGATGAAAAGTAGATGAATTTTAGAGAGAAAAAGTAGAGAGAGAAATAAGAGAGATGTGTGTGAAACTTTAGGAATATTAGATTAGAAAATGAAAAACCAACAACACCTCTCCTAACATGCTAGGAGAGGTATTTATAGCCTTGCCTACATGTGGCATAATGGGCTATATGTTTGATTGGGTCGGGCTTGAATAAATGCTTGGTACCTTGAAAGAGGCCTTTTAAGCTAGCCATCAAGCCCGTAATGTCACGACTATTATAATACCTATTACAACGTTCTAATAAATGTTACAATAATAAAATATGACCGAGTATTCTTGTTTGACTCAATATTTTGAGGCTAACAATAATAAAAGACAAGAGAAATCGAAATAAGAAAAATAATAATAATAATTAATAATTTTGGTGTAATACTTTAGGAAAAGTAATAGTTTTGGGATATTTTTTTAATTTTTTTATTGCAATTCTTAGGAAAGAATATGCTTTTGATGATTTTTTTATTTTTTTTGTATTTTTATATTTTTATGTTTTTATATTTTTGATGCGGCAGCGGCGCCAATTTAATATTGGAAAATATTTTATGCGGCAGCGGCGCCAAAATCCAAATCGTCTCACGAAAAATCGTCAATCGTAACAAGATCGATGCAACAGCGGCACCAATTTAATATTGGAAAATTTATGTGTATAGAAATTAATGTTTGTTTTTCCTCGACTCGACTCGAATTGATATCAAATTAATCACAAGATTTATCGTTTTTTGTTAATAATACTTGTTTGGTAACTATTTTTAATTCAAACAAACACTTAAAAATTGTAAAGATATTATACTATTTAAAATATTTATTAGTCTAAAAACAAATTGCAATTACCATAAATAAAGCAGAAAGTACAAATAGACAAATCACAAAAAGGAAATATAAAATGCAAATAATAAGCTATTAAAATGTAAAATCTAAAAATTACCCAAATTGAAAATGTAAAAATGTCAAAAGTTGAAAAATACTTTTTTATATTTTTTAGAATTTTTGTTAATATTTTTTAATATTTAATTAAACTATTTTTTATTAATTTAAATTTAAATTTAAATTGAAAATGAAATTAATTATAAACTGGTTTTTAAAACTAGTAATAAGCCCAGCACAAAGTTAGCCCGAAACCAAATTTATAATGACCCAAGCCAACAAACAATAAGGCCAAAGTATTACCCAGCTCAGAATACTTTTGGGCCAAAAATGTAATATGCTGAAAGATAAATACCTAAGTGCAATATACTATTCGTGCAACAACTAAATAAGCATGAAAATAGGAGGACCAAATAGCCAAAAAAAACAAATACAACTTATGAAAAACGGGGTAATAAGCTTTTCAATGATTTTAGGCTCAATACTCAACCAAATAAGCTCGTTTAACTTGCAAAAGATTTCTAATCCAAAATAAGCTAGGGAAAATCAATTACAGCTTTTGTAATAAGCTCAAACCCTAGATCAAATTACCTAATAAGCACAAAAGTAGATTTTAGCTTATCTAGCTTATTTTAAAGGCTGTAACTTACCGAATCTGCTCATAAGCTAACAAAAGAGATGAAATGTTACTTGGTTTAAGCACTCTAAATAAATAATTAAAACTAAAAATCCAAATCAGCTTATTATTAAGCTATGTTAACTTTTTGACTTTTATGAATAAGCACCGAAACCTCCAGATCTACTCCTAAGATTTTTATAAGCTACTTTTGTGAAGAACTTAAGCTAGGTGATGGCTAGATAAGCAAATTGAAAAAGCAAAAAGCAAACAGTGGAAACAAGCTTGAACATGCAATTTTAATCCAAATCCTAGGCTTATTTAGTTGTTAATATGTGACAATCCGTCAATTTATGGTTGATATTTTATTCTCAAGTATTATTTAAAAATATTATTTTAATGTTATATTATGAACTCACTCATTTTTTGGAAGAAATTTGGGTTTACGTCTTGAAGTAGCATCGACTACGTTTAACCGGAGAATTCTACGTTACGTGCTTACGTTTACATACACCCTTTTGGTGACAGTCCGACATTTCAGGAAATAAATTTATCCTTGAATATTATTTTGGAATTTTAAATTTGTGTTGGTTCATAAACTCACAAATTTACGAGAAGAGATTAGGACTTACATGCATAATTTAACGTCCTTTACGACTAAACCGGAAACCCTAGGTTTACGTATTTACGTTTTTGAACTCCGTTTTTGATGAGACAACTTTTATTAGATTTGTTTTATGTCGTTGATTCATAATTTATAAAAACATTTTTCGTAAAAAGCCCCGAGGGCACGTAAATCGAGGAAACTAGAATCGAGGAGTACCCGTAAATTAGTGGAGATGAGACAAGTTTACACTTGCCTCACCCCCACTATGGGTGGCAAGACTTAGACAACACACCATATGTGGTGTCAAGTTTATATACACACCAAGGACACATGTCCTTAGTGCATACACAAACCACCAGACTAACAAAACTTGCTACACCATAAATCATTTATTATTTCATACATGCAGAACAAGTCAAACACTCTCTTCTCTCTCTATGAACGTCCATAGCCACCCTCCTATCACCATTTTTATCAAATTTTAACCATAAACAAAGGCTATAATCAACATATGTTGAAGCCTACTTGAAAAGATGAAGATTGGAGGTGATTATTACATGTGAAAAGGAGTTTTCATGGAGGTCTTTGGGAGGATTTTTATATCACCCCCACAAATGCTATGCGCAGCGGAACTACAACATTTTGGTGCTACGTAGTGATCATCACACATAAGCTATATTAAACGACTCAAAGAGACGTAAAAGTTTAAACATAAATTTAAACATTATTAAAATCATACAAGTCTACAGTTTTCCAAATCCCAAGATAATACTAAACAGAGTTTGCGTTAGGTCCCCACTGAATCTCAACCCAAAAGTACATTTTTGCTCACATGACAGAAAAATAAAAGAGTTTTAAGTTAAATAAGGGTGGAAAAACAAGTAGACCGCCAAGCCACAACAACTTCCATCCTCGCATGCTCCGCTGCTATCAATCCTGGTTACCTGAAACACATGCTTGAAACTGTCAACACAAAGGTTGAGCGAATCTATAGGTTTATCAAATCATAAGTTGAACATAAGTATTAAAAACCAATCATGATCATTCAATAGCATTGTCGCGCAAACAATCTATTATTCAAGGATATGACAATTGTGTTTAAGCTCATGACACTAATCCGTTAACTCAATCACCCGCGTAATAATTACCGGCGTGATTCAGATGAAACCAGTGCCCATACTAAAGGCATTAGTTGCAATTATACCTTATCTCTTATCATAAATTATCCGTCCGCAGGGGGTATCAACGTACTAGCCCTCGTCTCGGATAGGGTAGTCAACCCCATAGTACTATCACTTTGTATAAGCGGCTATTTCCCCCTTCGCAAGGGCAAGACAATAGTTAATAGTTCATGAAATTAGGGCATTTTGCAACTAGGTACTCAACACAATTTCAAGGCAACATTCGGGTCCAACAATCATTCATGACTTATGTTCAATTCCATTTAAATAGCATGTATCCCCCTCGCGGGTAAAATCATTTGAAATAATTAAAGAGCGAGGCTATAGACTCACCTTGCGTAGTAGTAGTGGTTCTAGCGAAGACGTAACGAGAAATATCACTGACGACGTGGATGCCCGGCAAAATCAAACACTTGACCTAAAAATCAAGGTACGTAAACCAAATCAATACTCCGCGTACATTATTGTACTAAACACACGCAAATGCAAACACACTCAATGCTTATGAAAACTCACGCCAAAGTCAAACAAGTAGTTGTTACTAGACTTATATCATTTATCAATGTTATTAAAGTTACTATCCATTTTACGATTTCGCCGATACTTACCAGAAGTATGGGCTGTTTTCCTAAACTTATACCCTTTTATAAAATTTTGGGAAAATTCTCAAAAATACCTTAAGACCTGTAGAAATTACATTTTTAATCCCCTTAAAAGTTTTCGCTTTAACGACCCGTTGCTCAACACATTACTAAGCCTACGTTTTTCGGACTGATTTTGCACATTGACCAAGTTGGACTTGTTTGACCCATTTAAAATGTACCATTGACCCATTTGACACCTAAGTCTTATAATAGACTCAAATATGCAGGTTTGAGACCAAAAATCAACCTTTTACCATTTACCAAACTAAACCTATGGTCCCCGGGATTTGACCCAAAACCAAACACAAATTCGGATTGTGTTGGTTCTCATCTCCCGGTACACGTATTTTCAAAATAACATAACTTTTGACTCGTTTGGAGTCGTAAGCTCTACCTTATACCGAAACGAGCGTCTCGACGACCAATACAACTACATCCTACAATCATAACCTGGACCTAAACCTAAAACCACGAAAATAGCCCTAAACAATCTGTTTGAAAACGACTCATTCAAAATCACCTTTCTACTTGTTTTTAATCCATCCAAACATCACCTAAACCTAGATTAACCACTCATACCCATTCCCAATCACCCAAACAGCCTATAACACTATAACAATCGAATCCTCATCAAAACCTAAAGCCTAAATCATACATGCAATTGGTTCCATTCATTCAAAAACATCTAAAACACAATCCTAAACATGAACCCACAACACAAAACATCAAACTCATCAAACCACAACCAATCCCACTTTGGCCGTGGGTTTGGTGTAGCAAAAATACCCAAGAAAAACAGCCCCCAACTCATTTTATTGATGATTCATCCTTATAAACACATGAATTAAACATGTGTACCATTTAATTAGACCAAAATCCATTTTTGTAAAATCATAAATTTTTGGAAAGATTTCTTGATTGCATGTGTGTTTTTGTAAGTGGGATTTACTTACAAGGTGAATTGGAAGGTTGGTCTTTGATTAGATTCTTCAAAAACCCATGAAAAACAATGGTGGTGGTGGTTGTGTGGTGGTGGCCGTCGGCCATGGGAGAGAAAAGGGGAAACCCTAATTTTTTTGAGAGCGAAATGAAAGTGTGTGTTCACTTGCCCCCTTTTTGTAAAATTTGAGGGGCCTTCTTTGCTATTTTGTAAATCTTTTGGCCTCACTTGTAAACGACTCTTCCAAATAGCGGGAACGACCTATTAGTCGACTTGAAAATTTTACGGAAGTCGGGGGGTTGTCCCGAACCCTCGAAAATACTTTTAAATGGTTCAAACGCACACAAAACGAATATACACATGGTTCCGACTCGACTTAACACGTAATAAAAATAAAATCTCGAAAAACTCAAATATCGATCAATCGATAATAAAAGATAAATTTTGGGCATCCGTCGGTATCGTAGTCGTTTTCGGTTCTTCTTAAATCGGCAAACGTTAAATTACGACCGTAAACGTTGGTTTCAACTTAAACCGTCAAATAAATCCACGATAAAATTTCTTAAAAATTTCAAAAATATACGTAAAATAGGATTAAATAAATGACGTTGGGCTCGGGATATCACATCCACAAGTGAGCCACAACTTAAGAGAGATGCTCATACTGAACAGCTCTTGAGACAATAACTTAGCATCTTACGACACTTTCACGGGTCTTACATCCTCCCCTCCTTAAGGGAGCGACGTCCCGGCGCTCTCCGGTTCTTATACTCGCATTTCGTACTACTAGAAAGATAAGTGTACTTCTTCCTAAAGAAGTCTTCACGTTCCGTTGTGGACTTCGGTTCACGTCTCGGGTTCCATCACACCTTCACAATGAGTATTATACCATGCTTCAATCTCTTAACATCTCGATCCATGGTCTCCACTTCAATTTCCCGATTTCTTCCTACGGTTATCAACACGTCTCTTCTCATAGCTCCTCGCGGTTAACAAGTGATTCTTAATTTACACCATCTCTTCCGTAGCCTCTCGAATCATTTCAAGTCCATTCAACTGACTTTTTCCTACTTCATTCTATCCAACTAGCGATCTATATTTTCATCAACATGATTCTTCAAAGGCTGCAGCTTCTATGCTACCATGGTAAATGTCGTTGTACAAAGATACCACCACGGCAAGTGTCGGTATCAACAGCTATCAAAATCAATCACACACGCTCGTAGCATGTTTTCCAACGTTCGAATCGTCCTTTCACTTAGTCCATCATCTCATGAAAACAATTACTGACAAAATAAAATCGCACGGGTCGCACATAACCCAATTGAAAACGTTCAGAATATACAAGAAGAAGTAATTAATACTAATCATACGAAATCACCTTAATCGCAATATTATGTACATACAAACCTATTTCGTCAAAAACGAATTCATCGATACGGTAATCATTCGACGTATACATAACTCCCTCGAAGACATCACAATCCAATCGCACACAAAAGCCATAATGAAACACATACAACCACATTACGACACGTTTGCAACATAGCCAAACCATGCCAAGTCAATGAGTTCAATCAAGTTAACTCATGCTTGCTAATCAGCCGAGCCATGATAAAATAAAAATATTTGACATGATTCTCGGATGAGTCCAGTCAAAAATAAATTTGCAAGTTAAAGAAGGTTCACGAGCTTGCTAGCTATGGATGCATATCCAAAAGAAAATAAAATAAAATAAAATACATACATATGTCATCGTAGGGTGCTCACACACGGATCCATACCCAAAAGATATTACAAGAACACCATCTTACTTTCATCTCAAACATGGTCAAAATCTCAATAAGCATCATCGTTCACAGTATATAAAAAATATACATATATATTACATGGCACGTGTTCTCCATGATCGGACTTCATTGGACAATGTCGTCTCAAGTTCTCACAACTTACGATCACTTGACCAGATCACATACAACATAAACACATAAAAGACAAGGGTTCACCACAAAAACATCGACTATATTTATCCATCGTTTAACCATCGATAATCAAGGATGATTGAGTCAAGCAAAGAGGATTCCTCACTTAAATAAACGAATACGGCAATGGAATTGTCTTCCAACTACCGATGCATACATGGTAAACTTTAACAGTTTATCGCGTGTCGTTAAACATATCAAAAAAATGAGAAAAGAAAATAATAAAAAAATAAGGTACAATACGTTTGATGCAGGAGAAGTCTTATTTATTTCCCTCGGAGTTATTCGAACTCGGAGTTCCTCTACTTCGGCAGTCTTCTATTTTTGTTTAAAACTTCTTCTCAGTGTCGATACTAGCCCCTTAGGTATTTAATCAACACCCTCGCGATTCCGATGAAATTCGCATGTTACATCCAACACATAAAACATTTTCCAAAATTACTCGGTCACAGTGACTTACCAAGTCAACGCCAAACAAAAAGAAAAGATTTCAAAGAACACAAGAAAATTCAAAAATTTTCTTTAAGAATCAAAGAAATTACGACTACTTGCAAATATGATCCACCATTTTAAAAAGAAACGTTCTCATCCAAACGTTTATCAAAACACTACAAGTTTCAAGATGACCAATTTGTTTGACACGATAGTGCCCTTCCTAAACTATGCATAATTAGCTAGATCATGCATACTTAAGGGTCAAGCAACGACAATTAACAAAACAAGACTCTTCCCGAATTATGCATAGTTAGCTAAGCTGAGCATAATTGAGGATCGAGTGACGACACAAACATTATTATTACATACCAAATATGACTACGAAAGTTTTCGACCTAATCTTCAAAATAATTAAACCATTTGAAATGAAATTTGAAATGGGAAAATATTGTTACCATCGTTTTAAGAAACACATCAAACATTTTTCGTCCACTTTGTAAAAATACTTTTGCTTGGCCTTTTTATGAGAAAATAAATAAATAAATAAATAAATAAATCGACACCATTCGCATTTGGTTGAACGAACCATTTGACACACTCATACATATTTTCAAAATAAACTACTAACAAATTAAAGGTAAGGTGGTTCATGATTAAAGATCATTGCAAGCACAACGAGTAATAAAATCAAAAATCAATGAGATCGAACGAGGTAAACGAGCAATATAATTGCCAGCTAAAATTAACTACATCAGAAACGAAAATACTTCAAATATATGACAAAAGTCTCGGGATAAGAACAGCGATCTACGAATACATGGAGTAAAAATTGAATATCAACACAGTGCGTCAAAATAAAACAACGCTCATAATTCCCATCGTCTCGAGTTGCACACACATTCCACCAAGGGTATACGGAGAGAGGAGAATAATCACTTGGTCGAATAGAAACAATTTCACCAGGAAGATCGAGTTCTTTCACCTCTACAATTCGGTAAATCGGCTTCGCCTCCTCGCTTTTGTTCAATATAAATAAATAGCCAATTTAATGAAGATTTATAGCATCATTCAAGTAAATACAGAATTTTAGGTTCCATTAACCGAAAGAAGAAAAGTCACAACGTCCATGAACAGGACAAAATATACCGGGTGACATACCCTCATCATCAAGTCCTAGAGAAATAGTAGTTTTAAAATAAATATAATAATAATGGTTTCATATCATGGAAAATATTAAAATGAACAGTCACATGACGACTCAAGTTCAAATACAGACTCATAAAATCAAAGAAGGGATGTCGGACGATCGGACCATCGTGACTCAAAACATTACATATACATCTTAAGAAAATAATATAAATATTCGTTTGTTGGGTAATCCATTTGTATTTTCTAGTTACTGTTACCTGGTACATTGTAAAACCGAACATTTGCACATTTTTAATTTGTGTTACCCCATTAAAGATTTCAGACCTTTCACGTTTCAATCTATACAAAGTTTTTTTTTTCTAGAAAAATTACAGTTGCAAGAAAATTTCTAACATTAGTTGATTTGGTAACTCGGTTATTATAACTGGTAAAATCGTTTATTTTGAAAGTCTCGCTACTTGTGTCAGAATGTCATTAATGTTCATATCTTAAGTACCAAAAGCGTACATAGTAAGAATTTTCAAAGTTCTACGTTTTTATTATTACGACTTATATTATCACATATATACAAATATCCAACATGACTCAAACTAGTCCAATTAACTCTTAAAATCAACTTTTGACTTTTTATTATACATAAGTCTTCCTTAAAACTGATTTGTATGCTATATTTTATTCACGCGACTCGAGCCAGGCGTCAAAGACGTTTCACGCAGTATTATCTCGGATAAATTACTGATTTTAGTCGAGACTTAAATCTCAAAATAATAATAATATAATATTATAATAATAAATCAGAAATGCTTATTTCAATAATTCTAAAATATAGAAAATTCGAATTTTAAATCTTTAACCCTATATCAAGTGATTTTAAAATTAACACATCTCGTAGCGGAATAAAACAAAAGATTTTTCAAACGATTTTAAACAAGCATCATCGAATTATGTATAGTGATTCTATATAACGACAATTTAAATAAACAAATGATTTCCAATGACGTTCCATCAATGTTTAAAAATTTATTTCAAGCGTTAGAATTTCTCACTTATAGTGTATATTCCGATTTTATCCTAGTTTATTTACTACGACAAGTGACGAGTTTTTGTTTATACCAATGCATACGTAAACATAACCTTATGTTTAAAATAAAACAAATTTTACAAAGTTTTTATCTCCAAAATACATGACCAATTCTTCTACTCATGTTTTATATTACAAGATACGCCAAAAGTTTGCTACATTGACCCGAAAATTAATTCATACTAAATCCAAGTTACATATACTCAACAGTCATATCGTAAATTTTATTATAAACTCCTTTTTCAAATTATATTAAATAAATTCTTAACAAATCCATCACTAGCTTCTAGTATCAAATTGTTAATATATAAAAACAAAGATTTTACGAGTAGTATAAATTACTGATTTTGATATACCAACCAAGGTTGAAGGAAAATAATTTCACATTACTCATTTATTCTCTACACATATTTTACTGGTTTCAAGACACATCATAGGTCGATTTTTTTATCCAAAAGTTTTATCCGCCAAGTATTAAATATGTAAAACACTTTATGTTTAAACCACACAATCAACAAAATTTAGTGCTTACTTAACTCACACAAATGCCGGACCTCGTCATGTATAATATCGAATTCAAAATAATGAAACAACAAAACAAAATGAAATAAACGAAGCGAGAATACGTATGTCAACTAAGTGTTGTTATCGGCCTCGGATGAGTCTCGAAATCGTACACCACAAAATTAACACAAACCAACCAAATTCTAAGTTATCGTGATTGATCACAACACTAGTCTATTTTTTTTAAATGTATATTTAAATTCAAGTAGGATGATAAAAACGATTAAATGGCGATACGCCTCCATCACGTTTCATAATATACACACATGTGATTCGTCGCTACGATGTACGCATCGTTGATTATACTTCGTCTATATTATAGTTACGCCAACTATCATATCAAACCCATAAGGAATAAAGGAAATAAAGTAATACGTAAGTAAATTACGTTTCAAAAGAAAATGTCCAAAATGACACATCACGGTGCGATAACGACAATCGAGATCAATCTAGTCAATATACAATATGTTACGAAGAGTTATTTACGTATCTAGAGTATCAAACGAGGTTCATATTTGGTTATCCGAACAATAAATTAATTATCAAGATTGATAATTAGCGGTAAGGCCGAATTCTCAACAAAACCGCATTTTAATGTACGATGATTACCCAAGGACCATTTCTTCGCGTGCAATGCCTTTAAATACCATAGTATATACATACTTATACATACAACCATTCCTACATACACGTAGGATTACAACGCGGTGTTGCCATGTAATGCAATGTAGCCCGTTATGCCAAATACATGCAACATATAAGATAATCTTACGAGAATTTGCAAATTACGATGATAAGTACTCAACGTACACAACAATATATCTCAATATATATCTAAGTATTTACTTACTAAATACTATAGAATTCATGTTAGTTTGGGGGATACATCTAAAATATAAAGCAATGCTAAAGAAATCTTACCGGAGCCATGCAGGATAGTTGTGTGCTTGGACAATTTCTTACGACACCAAAAGTTATAATTTAGGATTTTTCAAAATGACCTAGTTCTCTATAACTCATGGCTCTGATACCAATCGATAACACCCCCACAAATGCTATGCGCAGCGGAACTACAACATTTGGGTGCTACGTAGTGATCATCACACATAAGCTATATTAAACGACTCAAAGAGACGTAAAAGTTTAAACATAAATTTAAACAATATTAAAATCATACAAGTCTACGGTTTTCCAAATCCCAAGATAATACTAAACAGAGTTTGCGTTAGGTCCCCACTGAATCTCAACCCAAAAGTACATTTTTGCTCACATGACAGAAAAATAAAAGAGTTTTAAGTTAAATAAGGGTGGAAAAACAAATAGACCGCCAAGCCACAACAACTTCCATCCTCGCATGCTCCGCTGCTATCAATCCTGGTTACCTGAAACACATGCTTGAAACTGTCAACACAAAGGTTGAGCGAATCTATAGGTTTATCAAATCATAAGTTGAACATAAGTATTAAAAACCAATCATGATCATTCAATAGCATTGTCGCGCAAACAATCTATTATTCAAGGATATGACAATTGTGTTTAAGCTGATGACACTAATCCGTTAACTCAATCACCCGCGTAATAATTACCGGCGTGATTCAGATGAAACTAGTGCCCATACTAAAGGCATTAGTTGCAATTATACCTTATCTCTTATCACATATTATCCGTCCGCAGGGGGTATCAACGTACTAGCCCTCGTCTCGGATAGGGTAGTCAACCCCATAGTACTATCACTTTGTATAAGCGGCTATTTCCCCCTTCGCAAGGGCAAGACAATAGTTAATAGTTCATGAAATTAGGGCCTTTTGCAACTAGGTACTCAACACAATTTCAAGGCAACATTCGGGTCCAACAATCATTCATGACTTATGTTCATTTCCATTTAAATAGCATGTATCCCCCTCGCGGGTAAAATCATTTGAAATAAGTAAAGAGCGAGGCTATAGACTCACCTTGCGTAGTAGTAGTGGTTCTAGCGAAGAAGTAACGAGAAATGTCACCGACGACGTGGATGCCCGGGAAAATCAAACACTTGACCTAAAAATCAAGGTACGTAAACAAAATCAATACTCTGCGTACATTATTGTACTAAACACACGCAAATGCAAACACACTCAATGCTTATGAAAACTCACGCCAAAGTCAAAAAAGTAGTTGTAACTAGACTTATATCATTTATCAATGTTATTAAAGTTACTATCTATTTTACGATTTCGCCGATACATACCAAAAGTATGGGCTGTTTTCCTAAACTTATACCCTTTTATAAAATTTTGGGAAAATTCTCAAAAATACCCTAAGACCTGTAGGGGGGAAATCACATTTTTAATCCCCTTAAAAGTTTTCGCTTTAACGACCCGTTGCTCAACACATTACTAAGCCTACGTTTTTCGGACTGATTTTACACATTGACCAAGTTGGACTTGTTTGACCCATTTAAAATGTACCATTGACCCATTTGACACCTAAGTCTTATAATAGACTCAAATATGCAGGTTTGAGACCAAAAATAAACCTTTGACCATTTACCAAACTAAACCTATGGTCCCCGGGATTTGACCCAAAACCAAACACAAATTCGGATTGTGTTGGTTCTCATCTCCCGGTACACGTATTTTCAAAATAACATAACTTTTGACTCGTTTGAAGTCGTAAGCTCTACCTTATACCGAAACGAGCGTCTCGACGACCACTACAACTACATCCTACAATCATAACCTGGACCAAAAATTAAAACCACGAAAATAGCCCTAAACAATCTGTTTGAAAACGACTCATTCAAAATCACCTTTCTACTTGTTTTAAATCCATCCAAACATCACCTAAACCTAGATTAACCACTCATACCCATTCCCAATCACCCAAACAGCCTATAACACTATAACAATCAAATCCTCATCAAAACCTAAAGCCTAAATCATACATGCAATTGGTTCCATTCATTCAAAAACATCTAAACCACAATCCTAAACATGAACCCACAACACAAAACATCAAACTCATCAAACCACAACCAATCCCACTTTGGCCGTGGGTTTGGTGTAGCCAAAACACCCAAGAAAAACAGCCCCCAACTCATTTTATTGATGATTCATCCTTATAAACACATGAATTAAACATGTGTACCATTTAATTAGACCAAAATCCATTTTTGTAAAATCATAAATTTTTGGAAAGATTTCTTGATTGCATGTTTGTTTTTGTTAGTGGGATTTACTTACAAGGTGAATTGGAAGGTTGGTCTTTGATTAGATTCTTCAAAAACCCATGAAAAACAATGGTGGTGGTGGTTGTGTGGTGGTGGCCGTCGGCCATGGGAGAGAAAAGGGGAAACCCTAATATTTTTGAGAGTGAAATGAAAGTGTGTGTTCACTTGCCCCCTTTTTTGTAAAATTTGAGGGGCCTTATTTGCTATTTTTTAAATCTTTTGGCCTCACTTGTAAACGACTCTTCTAAATAGCGGGAACGACCTATTAGTCGACTTGAAAATTTTACGGAAGTCGGGGGTTGTCCCGAACCCTCGAAAATACTTTTAAATGGTTCAAACGCACACAAAACGAATATACACATGGTTCCGACTCGACTTAACACATAATAAAAATAAAATCTCGAAAAACTCAAATATCGATCAATCGATAATGAAAGATAAATTTTGGGCATCCGTCGGTATCGTAGTCATTTTCGGTTCTTCTTAAATCGTCAAACGTTAAATTACGACCGTAAACGTTGGTTTCAACTTAAACCGTCAAATAAATCCACGATAAAATTTCTTAAAAATTTCAAAAATATACGTAAAATAGGATTAAATAAATGACGTTGGGCTCGGGATATCACATTCACAAGTGAGCCACAACTTAAGAGAGATGCTCATACTGAACAGCTCTTGAGACAATAACTTAGCATCTTACGGCACTTTCACGGGTCTTACAATTTTCAAGAAGGAGTTTAGGGCTGATTTCATGGAGGTGTTCATCCATTTGAAGGACTCAAGAAGTTGCCTTGCTAAAGTTTAAGATTTGGGAACAAGGAACCAAGCCTTGTTCATCTAAATCCTATCTTTTCATCATCTTTGTGGTACAGAGATTATTTCTCCCTGTCATCTTGTTATTTTGAATATGCAATCTTGTATTTTCTTCATTTATGTATATGTATATGATGATGAATGATGATCAATATATTATGTGGGGATTTGGTGTTGATAAATTTGGTTAAAATGATTAAAATCTACTTGAAAGGATGTTAAAATCTTGCTTAAATTAGTAGGCTGATGAAAAACAGTAAAGAACCCTATTATAACTTGTTAAAATGAGTTTGATAAATTAATATACAGTAAGATGTGAGGCTTATACATATGTGAGAGTTGGGCACTCAATGGAATCCATAAAATGAGTGAGATATGATCAAAACAATATTGAAGTCCAAATCTGTATAGTCTGTTTTGGACGAACTGTTGAGACATTAAGAGGTTGAATGAGAAGTAGCTAAAACTGAGTTACTTAATATGTAGTTTTTGCCATCCAAATATGAGCTTCTATCTCCTTGTAGAACTCAAGATATGGTAAAAATGGTGAAAGTGAAAATAATAATCAGATTTGTAAAATAAAAGTATATAGTATAATATTAGCACTCAAGTTAATATAATATAAAATGTATAACTAAAACCCACTAACTTATATATTACATATAAATAATTATGTACTTTAATAAATAAAAGGGACATTTTATTAAAATGGCAATTTGATAAGTTTATAAGTTATAAAACTATATACATGAGTTTTACGTCTTTTCGGCTAAAACTGATAAATTATCGTTTTTGTCAATTAAAACTTAGACGGTCGGACCCGACTAATGTAAACTTTTTATAACTCATATACTGATGTATAAGTATATTTGACAAGTAAAAACCGATAAAACCCGAGCTTTATAAATTATGGACATTAACGGGCCAAAGTAGCCTTATTGGACTATTGACCCAATTAGTTTGGATAAACATTAATGGACTTACTCGTTGGGCGTAACCCACTTGGGCCCAACATATGAGTAAGGGCCTGATATTAAAAAGTATAAATGGGCTAATATAAATTATTGGACTTTAATGGGCTTATTGGGCCTCAATATGGAATTTGATTGAAACTAGTGTAACTAGTCAAAATTTTTACTAACAAATAAAACTATAATATGTATGAAGAGATAAAATCCCACTTGATCATCATCATACTTGTAATATCATCATATATATACATATCCATTGTTTTTATAAAGTCATTGGAAAAGAGTCTAAGACGAGTATTATTTGTCTAGGTTTCCGTGATTGAAGCACGTACCGTACATCCAAATCGCCGATAACCCGCATTCCCAATCAACGTGAGTTCATAGCCTCGCACTATTTTAAATGTTTTATGAAATGTTTTATGAAATGTTTTATGAAATGTTTTATAAACCCGCGAGGGAGATAACATGTTAGTTTTAATAAAATAGGACACCAGTTGTCCCGACTGTTTGCTTATTGATTTGGATCCAAATGATTGTATGACCCGATGAATGTTTATATGACCCGATGAATGAAATGAGATGGATTATTATTAGTTAGGTTATGTCACTAAAAGTCCCATTAGCATGAATTGTGAACTACCAGGATTTGGTAGACGCTTATGCATATAATAGTACTATTTGGGGAAGATCACCCCAGTTCGCGCCTTGACGGTTGATCTCCGTCGTGCCACATTGATTGGTAAGCGAATTTATGTATGAGAAGACTTATATAAGCGTGATTGTTATGACGACACGCTGTTTTAGATGGGCAAGAAGGAAATTACGGGCTAACTACCCGTTGTTTGTTATATTAAGGTAGCAATGTCATGCGGCTTATGATAATCTAATAACAAAAATACTGCTATACGCATTGAATTACAATATATTGCCTGACTAGCAATACGGGGTCTTATTATTGATATTATGTTCGTGTTTTGGTTTTTCAAAACCATATTCATATAACGGTTTTTTATTTAACTCTATACAACGTTATAAGACGTATTGTATGATGTTTTTGCGACATTGGTTCGTATAATGGTTTTGAAGGCAAAAGCCTATAGTATGATTTACAACAAAGATTTGTATAAAATGTTTTTGGCTTATTTTATGGCCTACGACAATGAATTGTACAAAATGATTTTCGGTAATAATTTTATACCGATGATATATTAACGGATTTCATTAAACTCTATGAATTCACTCGGCGTTTTCGCTGACCTTTTCTTTTAACATGTTTTATCTCAGGGCACTTGAAGGTAATTCTCGGGAAGACGACAAGAATTCATGGCTCGCACTTAAATAACAAATTCCATTCAAATGTTTTGTAAAATAGTATGAAATACTATTACTTGATACCTATGTAAATTTGATATTTATGAATGGAAATGCTTTATTATTAAACGGCGCGATTTTTAAGCGTTGTCTATGATGTGAGTAATGTGCTATCCCGTAACACCAACGACTCTTTCGGTGTATTGAATTGTGTAAATTTGGGGGTGTTACAGATTGGTACCAGAGCTCTCGTTATAGAGAACGAAACATTTTTAAAACCAAGGTTTTGAATAAAACATTTCAAAATCTTTTAACTATAAACATTTTTTCACAAAATGTCTAAGAATCTTTTGACTATAACGGTGCCGAAGAATTCTCTAGTTACCGACAAGGACAAACTGAAAAGTGTTATTTTAATATATATATATAACTTGTATTATATATATATAATGTAATTTGATTACATGATTGTTTGATGATTATTTTAATATTTATACAAGGTATTTATACGACGTAGATTGTCACAAGAAACCCTAACTCCCCTACCCAATCAATCGAAGCTATCCCGTAAGAATTCTAGTTATTCCAGATCTAAACCAAGTTGTGGATATTTATGATCCCAACAAAATGGTTGATATTCGTAGAAATGTTGATAGTAGTTGATTATGATCTTGAAGAAGAATTGGCGAGATTAAATCTGATATCGATGTCATGACGATCTTTCCTTATAGAGTGGAGTTTGAAAAAACCTTACCACCTGGAAAGGTGTCATCTGATTTGGTGTCACCCAATTCTTAAATTTGAAATCGAAAGAGGGGAATGTTGCACTTGAGGTTGTCATTGGAGCCTTTACCCAAAAGCCTCATGCCACTAGTTCCTTTCCAAGAAGTCTAATTGAATGTGTGAGTCATTTCATACTAGTGACTCATTTGATAACTATTGTTGTAAAAGCTATAGGATTGGAAATTAAGTTTTGTTCATGTAGAGCTTTTATTGCCCTTTCAATGTCTAAGAATAAGGTTGAAAGAATTGGAGAATGAGGTAGGATGTCACATTGAGTATAAGTTGATTGAAACTTGAATTAAGTAAAATTTAACTCGTATAGAGTGTGAGATAGAGGAAGTTGTTAAGTCCTGTGAGTGAAGTATAAGCTTTTAAATGATTGTTGGTTCGTATTAAGGGTTTTTCCTAGGCCATTGTTCACTAACGAGGATGCCCAGTGTCAAAGAAAAAAATTGAATAAATCTTCTTCTGAATTGGGACCAATGGATCTTCTGGGACAGGTGGAACACCTAATGACTCTTGTAGATTTGTAATCATTGTGGTATCTTTTAAAAATCCCTAACTTAACTGAGACATCAGTTGGTAGGATGAGTTCTTGGAATTGTATGACATAGTGACACGTAATGTGTTACGATACAATTTTGACTTGTTTGTGATTAATGAAAAGACTACATTTGATTGCTAAATCCTACATGTATCGATGTTATCTATCTTTTCTTGCTTGTTCATAATATTCGCATTAGTGATGCAACCATTGAATAAGTACTCATCTCGATTTGAGTTACGTTGCGGATTATTCTTTTTGAGTGCCATCGAGGTCATGAATCTCATGATTATTTGGCTAAGCTCATCTCCTATCATATTGTAGTTAGTTCTTAGTGAACAACTTTTCATCACTCTTTTGTAGATCACTCATTATTTTATAAGCTAAAATAGTATCCCTTGAGAAAATTGAATTTTCATCACCATAAGGATTATTCAATGTGAGATTTATAAGTAATCGTTATCGAAATAAAGTTGCTTATGAAACACCTTGGAAAACTTAATGGTTTTCACAACAAAGAACATCTATGTAATTCATTTATATTCTTATTCCAGAATTAAGCATGAAAATATTTTTATTTTAAACATGATGACAAAGTTTTGAAGAACTGAGTATTGCGTCGTTAATCCTAAAATTTTATATAGTTGCGCGCCTACGTACAATTTGGAAGGTACCATGCAAGGCTGATTAGTAGTCACAATAAAATTGTTAATGAACATTACATTTTCTTTGTAATTGTGAAAAATTGAATTTTTATGAGATCTGCAAGAAGTGCAAATAGGGACATATTGTTAAGGCATCTACATATGTGCCCGTACCATTTATTTTCTGAATAGAATTTACTCATCTGTGGATATTGTCTTATTTGA
This sequence comes from Glebionis coronaria, assembly GCA_025667525.1. Taxonomy (NCBI): domain Eukaryota; kingdom Viridiplantae; phylum Streptophyta; class Magnoliopsida; order Asterales; family Asteraceae; genus Glebionis; species Glebionis coronaria. The sequence goes on from CM046877.1 coordinate 291,159,883, forward strand.
CAATTGACAACCCTTTCTTGTCCAGTTCTCTCGTGATGAGATTCTTTGGAAAAGTATCTAATTACTGAGTGTTGATACCCGACTGGGTGTATCGGCTTTCCTATCATTTCTTTTGATTAGATTTCATTTGAATGACCTGGGTAACGATCCGAGGAGCTTTTGAATGCGTACTCAATTTATGAAAAAATTGGATATATTCATATTCGTTAGTGTTTTCGTCTGTATCTGATTTGAAATTCTCTCGTGTAGATTATGCGTTGACCTTAGTCTTTTGATGTTAGTTATGTCTCCATATATCCTTGAATTGTGAAGGATTACGAGTTATTATTAGTCTTTTGAGAAGTTCACATCTTATTAACGTTAATGAAACTCGAAAAGTTGGTAATGCCAGTAGAATGGATTGATTGACTATGACATAATTTCATTGTCTTAATTGATGGGAGCTCGAGTAGAAATCCCCTAAAAGATAAGATGTTGATTAACAAAAGTGATCTAAATAATTCTTGATGGATGACCATATCCTGTATTTAGACTTGAAATTATACCATGAATGGTTATAAACGATCATAGATCTTGTAATCTAGAAAGAACTTAAAGTAAATTTATTAAAAGAGGTTTCTGTTATCTGATATTTTAGGATGTATTTGCTGGTGAATTACCTAGACTTTCGCCATTAAGGGAAGTTGAATTTGGTATTGATTATATTCCCGATGCTGCACCAGTGGCGTGTGCACTGTACGTCAGCACCATCTGAATTAAAAGAGTTACCCTACAACTGAGATATTTGTCGGAAAAGGCTTTTATTCTACCAAGCACGTTATCATGAAGAGCTATGGTGTTATCATCCCTTATGTTTATTGATTATCGTAACTAAGTAAATTGACGATCGAAATCGATATCATTACCCAAGATGATAGATTTGTTTGTTCATTTACAAGGTTCTAGCAAATCTTCTAAAAATTTAATCCACGACATGGTTATCATCAACTTCGCATCTGCGATAAAGATTATCTATTCCAATCGCTACATCTGGGACTCGTAATGAACATTATGAGTTTCATGTTATGTTGTTTGGATTGACCAATGCACAGGTAGCATCCATAAATATGGTGAATCACGTGTGTAGGCTGTAATTTGATTAATTCATGCTTGTGATCATTAAGGACAATCTATTTGTTTATAAGAATAGGAAGGAGTTAATAATTATTTATAAACTGCCCTGAATTGACCGAGAAATGAAAACTTGTACCTTGAGTATTTAACATGGGATTTAAGGCTTAATCCCTTACATTATTTGACAGTGTGATTAATAAATAATGAAATCTATATTGACTCTTTAAAGATTAGAGCCATTAAGGCTTTGGGTTATACCAAAAGAAAGTGTAAAAAAAATGTTTTGACAAATGTTTTATCAAAGGAATTTTAAAGGGATTATTCCCTTATACCCAGAACATTTAACTAAACTCTGTTAGGGGTAAATGGTTGTGTATACTTCTAGACAACTTAAGAAGAATTGAGGAAAACCATTTAAACCATGACTTGAAATTTGAAGCGACAATTTTTGCCTTTCAACTAAGAAAATTTTGACCAAAGTATAAACAAAATTTTTTCAAACATTACGGATCTTATTAATTACTTTCGATAAATAAAAAAAAATCGTGTTAACTAAATTCAAATTTATATTTGAACATTTTTCTATAATTGAACGAACTGAGAAAATTTAAAACTTTTTTTACCTTTACATTTCATAAAAATTAAATATTTATTATCTAATTACGTGTAATATTATCGACGCTTTAAACGTCAGATTGAGAAAAACTGATGAAAATAATAATTGAGACGAAATTAAAACTTTGAAAATATGAAGAAATTATTTTTGAGTGAATTGTGGTCATGATAATTATTTCATCAGAAAAGGTGAATGTAGCTGATGCTTGTACGAAGGATAATATAGATAATAAAAGGGGTTCGCGGCTAATGTGAACCATTATAATTAAGAAGCCGGTGGCGTAAAATGTATAAAAGGCCGCTTGTGGTGGCCTGAACATGGAGGATTTAGAGATTTAGTCATGTTGGAATCTCATAAGATTAAATATTCTATTCATGCCATTTCTGATTAAATGTATCTATACCTGAAGAAGTTGTATTGATGGCAAATTATGAAGGCAGACATCGCCTCATACATTAGTAAACCTCTAACTATTGCAAAGGTCATCATCTAAATTTGATTCGAATTGGGTCATCGTCGACAGACTGACCAAATCTGCTAATATCATTCCTGTTAATGATAGATTCTCGATGAAGAAATTGACTCTTTTGTATTTAAAGGAGTTGTGTAAACATAGTGTGCCTGCATCGATAATCTCTATCAAGATCCTCGCTTCGCATCGAATTTCTAGAGATTTGCTGAGAAGTCATTGGGAACGAACCTTGATGAGAATACTATTTGCCACCCCAATCGAAGGGGCGAGGTAAAGTAACGATACAAAACACTAGAAGTGTTGTTTAATGCTTGAATAATTGACCTTTGGTAATAAACCGTATAATCGCTTTCCTATGGAGAGATTATCATTGATAATTATCGTATTAAGATCGAGATCTAATCTTGTGAGGATCTAAATATGAGAGCATCTGTTGTTAGGAGTTGGGATGAAGATACCCGACATACACGCATTGTGAGTTGGACATGTATTTTAGGTTTTAGGTTGCCTATGATGACAAACCTAACCTTACAAGATACCCGACCCGCGAGACCTGAAATGATTGTTGAAATTAGGATTTGATTATTGACTGCCAGTAGTGGGCAGGAGGTTATGTGAATATGAAATATAGATCTTGAAGTGTAGGATGGGTAGCAAAGTTATGCCAAAAAATTTCACCATGGAAAAATGAATTGATGATCTGAAAGATCATGGGAAATAAGTCCCCGTTGTATGGGACCATTGAGATAATGTAAAAGTTTATTTGAAAGGCATATAAGTTGGATCTACCCTAGGACTTCAAGGGCTGCGTGAATTACGTTTCGCATATCGAACTTGATAAAACATCTATCAAGTGAGAATCTGATTACTTCTTAATGAAGTTTGGATCGGCAAAAAGTTGCATTCGTCCGAAACCCGTGAACATCATGGATAGAGAAAGTAAGTCAACTTAAGCCTGACCGTATTCCCGTAGTTATGTTTGATGAAACTCGCGTATTGTAATGAATTACACTTGAGAGAAAAGACCGAATGTGGAGGAAATACCCACATGGCTTTAACTCTATAAGAAGCGAGTAGTAAGATAAATCGATCTTTGAGGACAAAGATCCTGTTTAGGGGTAAATGTTGTGACAATCCATCAATTTATGGTTGATATTTTATTCTCAAGTATTATTTAAAAATATTATTTTAATGTTATATTATGAACTCACTCATTTTTTTGAAGAAATTTGGGTTTACGTCTTGAAGTAGCAACGACTACGTTTAAACCGGAGAATTCTACGTTACGTGCTTACATTTACATACACCGTTTTGGTGACAGTCCGACATTTCAGGAAATAAATTTATCCTTGAATATTATTTTGGAATTTTAAATTTGTGTTGGTTCATAAACTCACAAATTTACGAGAAGGGATAGGACTTACGTGCATAATTTAACGTCCTTTACGACTAAACCGGAAACCTTAGGTTTACGTATTTACGTTTTTGAACTACGTTTTTGATGAGACAATTTTTATTAGATTCGATTTTTTGCCGTTGATTCATAATTTATAAAAACATTTTTCGTAAAACGACCCGAGGGCACGTAAATCGAGGAAACTAGAATCGAGGAGTACCCGTAAATTAGTGGAGATGAGACAAGTTTACACTTTCCTCACCCCCACTATGGGTGGCAAGACTTAGCCATCACACCATATGTGGTGTCAAGTTTATATACACACTAAGGACACATGTCCTTAGTGCATACACAAATCACCAAACTAACAAAACTAGCTACACCATAAACCATTTCTCATTTCATACATGCAAAACCACTCAAACACTCTCTTCTCTCTTTATGAACGTCCATAGCCACCATCCTATCACTATTTTCATCAAATTTTTACCATAAACAAAGGATATAATCAACATATGTTGAAGCCTACTTGAAAAGATGAAGATTGGAGGTGATTATAACATGTGAAAAGGAGTTTTCATGGAGGTCTTTGGGCTGATTTTCAAGAAGGAGTTTAGGGCTGATTTCATGGAGGTGTTCATCCATTTGAAGGACTCAAGAAGTTGCCTAGCTAAAGTTGAAGATTTGGTAACAAGGAACCAAGCCTTGTTCATCAAAATCCCATCTTTTCTTCATCTTGGTGGTATAGAGATTATTTCTCCCTGTCATCTTCTTATTTTGAATATATAATCTTCTATTTTATTCATTTATATAAATGTATATGATGATGAATGATGATCAAAATATTATGTGGGGATTTGGTGTTGATAAATTTGGTTAAAATGATTAAAATCTTCTTGAAAGGATGTTAAAATCTTTCTTAAATTAGTAGGCTGTATAAAAACAGTAAAGAACCCTATGATAACTTGTTAAAATGAGTTGCATAAATTAATTTACAGTAAGATTTGAGGCTTATACATATGTGAGAGTTGGCCACTCAATGGAATCCATAAAATGAGTGAGATATGATCAAAACAATATTGGAGTCCAAATCTGTATAGTCTATTTTGGACGAACTGTTAGATACATTTAGAGGTTGATTGAGCAGTAGCTAAAACTGAGTTGCTTAATATGTTGTTTGTTCCATCCAAATATGAGCTTCTATCTCCTTGTATAACTCAAGATATGGTAAAAATGGTGAAAGTGAAAATAATAATCAGATTTGTAAAATAAAAGTATATAGTATAATATTAGCACTCAAGTTAATATAATATAAAATTTATACCTAAAACTCACTAACTTATATATTACATATAAATAATTATGTACTTTAATAAATAAAAGGGACATTTTATTAAAATGGCAATTTGATAAGTTTATAAGTTATAAAACTATATACATGAGTTTTACGTCTTTTCGGCTAAAACCGATAAATTAACGTTTTTGTCAATTAAAACTTAGACGGTCGAACCCGTCTAATGTAAACTTTTTATAACTCATATACTGATGTATAAGTATATTTGACAAGTAAAAACCGATAAAACCCGAGATTTATAAATTATGGACATTAACGGGCCAAAGTAGCCTTATTGGACTATTGACCCAATTAGTTTGGATAAACATTAATGGACTTACTCGTTGGGCTCAACCCACTTGGGCCCAACATATGAGTAAGGGCCTGATATTAAAAAGTATAAATTCGCTAATATAAATTATTGTACTTTAATGGGCTTATTGGGCCTAAATATGGAATTTGATTGAAACTCGTGTAACTAGTCAAAAATTTTACTAACACATAAAACTATAAGATGTATGAAGAGATATAATCCCACTTCATCATCATCATACTTGTAATATGATCATATATATACATATCCATTGTTTTTTTATAAAGTCATTGGAAAAGAGTCTAAGACGAGTATTATTTGTCTAGGTTTCCGTGATTGAAGCACGTAGCGTACATCCAAATCGCCGATAACCTGCCTTCCCAATCAACGTGAGTTCGTAGCCTCGCACACTTTTAAAGGTTTTATGAAATTTTTTATAAACCCGCGAGGGAGATAACATGTTAGTTTTAATAAAATAGGACACCAGTTGTCCCGACTGTTTGCTTATTGATTTGGACCCAAATGATTGTATGACCCGATGAATAATTATATGACCCGATGAATGAAATGAGATGGATTATTATTAGTTAGTTTATGTCACTAAAAGTCCCATTATCATGAATTGTGAAGTACCGGGATTTGGTAGACGCTTATGCATATAATAGTACTAATTGGGGAAGATCACCCCAGTTCGCGCCTTGACGGTTGATCACCGTTGTGCCACATTGATTGGTAAGAGAATTTATGTATGAGAAGACTTATATAAGCGTGATTATTGTGACGACACGTTGTTTTAGATGGGCAAGAAGGAAATTACGGGCTAGCTACCCGTTGTTTGTCATAGTAAGGTATCAATGTCATGCGGCTTATGATAATCCAATAACGAAAATACTGCTATACGCATTGAATTACAATATATTGCCTGACTAGCAATACGAGGTCTTATTATTGATATTATGTTCGTGTTTTGGTTTTTCATAACCATATTCATATAACGGTTTTTATTTAACTCTATACAATGGTATAAGACGTATTGTATGATGTTTTTGCGACATTGCTTCGTATAATGGTTTTGAAGGCAAAAGCCTATAGTATGATTTACAACAAAGATTTCTATAAAATGTTATTGGCTTATTTTATGGCCTGCGACAAAGAATTGTACAAAGTAATTTTCGGTAATAATTTTATACCGATGATATATTAACGGATTTCATTAAACTCTATGAATTCACTCAGCGTTTTCGCTGACCTTTTCTTTTAAAATGTTTTATCTCAGCTACTTGAAGGTAATTCTCGGGAAGACGACAAGAATTCATGGCCCGGACTTAAATAACAATTTCCATTCAAATGTTTTGTAAAATTGTATGAAATACTATGACTTGGGACCTATGTAAATTTGATATTTATGAATGGAAATTCTTTATTATTAAGCGACGCGATTTTTAAGCGTTGTCTATGATGTGAGTAATGTGCTATCCCGTAACACCAACGGCTCTTCCACTGTATTGAATTGTGTAAATTTAAGGGTGTTACATAATAAGCCAAACAAATAACTAGAAAGTTATTGTCCAGCCTCTAAACTTCTCAGAAAACTAAATCTCAAGTCATAACTCTGATTTATGAAAGATCTATGGATAATTAAAAGTGCATGTTTAGCTTATATGTTGTGATAGTTTATGAAAAACACTTTGCACACAAAGATCCGTTTGACTTAAATATAGACCATAAGTTTGACTGTTTAACCAACACCTAAACATGAATCTCAAATAATCAAATCCAAACAGCAGTTAAGGTCTTAATATGCAGATTTAACAAAGTAACTATGAGATCTAATGATTATGCAGCTAAAACAAGTTTTCAAACAGCTAAAACAACACACAATAACCAGATATGAGTAATCAAATTTAACCAAAACACAAGAACATAGCAGATTAAAACATAACCTAGTTTTTGCCTAAAAACTAAAATAAGAGATTACCAAGCATCCATGCCTCCTTTGATGAAGATCAAGCTGAATCCTAACTTCACTAACCTACTCTAACTTCTTTCAACACAAATCAACCACAAAATCACACAGAATCAATATCTGTGTGATTTAAAACCAAATTTCCCTCCAAAATTTCCAGACTCTTCAATAATGCACCAAATATCAAGCCACAAGTTCCTAGAGCTTAAACATAAGCTCTATAGCACGAATCAATATCAAACAGCACAATTCAAACACTAGATAAAGCTGAAAATTCGAAGACGACAGATGAACAGTAACATGAACTCAAAATTTTATTTATTATGTGAATTTGGAGTACAACTTTTGAAAGGAAATTACAATAACTATTCTAGCTACATATTAAACTATTTTGTTGGAAATTTAAGCTAAGAAATTAAGCTTTAAAAGGGGTATGAGAGGTGTGAGGAGCGTGGGAGTATTTATAGGGAGTGAGAGAGAGTGAGGGTACGTGGGTTTGCGTGTGGGTGAGGTGAAGAATGCATGAGTGACAGGTTGTCAGAAATTGACAGCTGGATTGGCCAATTAGAAAACACCACGTGGCTAGGGGTTGTATATAATTTGGGTGTTTTTTGATTGGATGAACGAGATGGATTGCGACTTATTTCATTGGATTCGTCTCTCCAAGACGACCAATTTTGATGTTGATGATTAAGCTTGAAACAGCCTCCTTCGTCCTCTACGTTTTACTGAAGCGATGGGTTATGAGAGTGACACGTGTCACTCTCTTGTTGGTTGTTTTTGGCCTGAAAAAAGGGGAGGGTGTGTTGGCAATCCGTGTGACAATTTTCTTGCAATTCTATTGGTTGGGGTGTATTAAACCAGATCTGAATCCGTGTGATACCCCTTCCTTGTCTCTCATTGGTTGAATTTGCTAGGTTAACAAAGTCTTTGTTTTCTTGGCAATTTCAGTCCTTCCACTTTGCAATTCTTCATTTTTTTGTCCTTGTCTTCAATAAATCATCCATTTAGGCCCTTTGACTTCCAAACTTTTGCACTTTTGGTCCTTTGACTTTGACTTTTTCTTTGTCTTTTCTTCGATAAAAGTCCGTGAAATCCCGTGTTTTCTTCATTTATGATCTTTTGTACCTATTTCACATAAAAACACAAAAAGACGTGTAATTCCGACATTTACGTTTATAAATACACGTTTTGGTTTGGTTTTCCTTGTTTTAAATGGTAAAAGGATAAGTGTTTACACACTTATTAATTCCCAACACAAACTATAAAAAACCTTAAAATAGCTACAAATACACATGAATCAAGCAAGAACACACATTAATAACAACAAAATCAAATAAACTCTATCATACTAATGCTTAACCTAAGAGATTTAAAAGAAAATGTAATTCTTGATATTTATGCTAACAATCAGAATTAAACAGTGATTATGATCTCATTTAACCCGAACAAAAGTACCTACAAAGCCTCAAACCTCAAAAGTACGTTTGCCCTAGTTAATAACACTAAACCAACCACCTTCTTTGTCACAACTTTGAAAAAAACTTAACAAAGGAACTATGAAATAAAAAGCAAGAAAAAAAATTAACATAAATGAGCAATCAAATATCTAGTAAATAATTTACATTCAGCAAACAATTGTTGAGCAATAATAAGTAAAAAAGTGGAACTAACTCATATTGAGTTGACTAATCATCCTAGCCAACTAAGCTTGTTGTAAGCAAGTACCAACAACTTGAGCTTATCACTACACTACAACTTATCTCCAAGGTTTATCAAGCCAATAATCTACATAAGACTTGGATAAAAACCTACCTTCTAGGAACCTGAAAATAAGAAAAGGAAAGAGCAACAAAAGAACACTTAGCAGAAGCTAATCTTATGGTACAGTAGATCTCAAAGAAAAAAATAAGAACCTTGAAATTCTTTGATGAAAATTTAAAAACTTTTGAAAATAAACTTGCAGGAAGTAAATAGTGACTGAAAATAAACACTCTCAAATAACCTTAACTAATAGCTTATGAGATAAGCAATAAGCCAGTTTATCAAATAGTGGTTCTTAAAAAAACAAAATTTTGATGTTTGAATAAAACTAAAAATAAATTTGCAAGAAAGTAAATGTTTAAAAGAAAAGTAAATGTATTGAAAACAATGGAACTTAGTTTTTCGATTTCATTGAAATTCATATCAAATTACAAATTTAATAAAAAGTAAAATTGGAACAATGTTCTAGCTACTAGAAGGATAGAAGTACAATTTTACCTAGCTGGATAGAAGTACAATTTTACCAAAATCCCTAAGCAAAAACTAATAATATGCGATTTTAAGAAGGTTCTTTAGCATCATGTGAGTGCCAGTGCTGATGAAGAGATCTTAGGCGTCTATTGGTTGTGTGTAGCACGCCAAACAATCCAATCGATTGATTAGTCTTCAAACTTTGTTGACTTGAACAACCCGTGAGTTTCTCTGAGCTGGAATGGGGTCCATGTTGCTGATGTTGAGGAATTGTTGGGTCTAATATAGAGTTCATGTGACAAAACAAAAGACAAGGACTACTTTTGCCAAAGTTTGATACTACAAGCTGGTGGAAGAATTACTTAAAGATACTAATTCACCATATGTTTTATTTATTTAAAAAGATTTAGTAGTTATTTGATATTATCCCTTTGTAAACAGTTTATGGCTTCTAATATATAAAGAAACACAGACCGTGGGTTTTTATTATTATTCATCATGTAAACCTACAACATATGTGTTTGTCTCTAGGCGTCTAAGTCTTCTTATAAGACGCCTAGGTTATGTTTTGTTTTTATGTTTAATAAAAGATCAAACGTTTGTTTCTAAACATCTTGTTCATAACGTGTTTCATTTTATTCCGCATTGTTCTTACAAGTGAATGAGATTCGTTCCTAGCAGCCTAAATATCTAGGAATTCTAGGATTCCACAATTGGTATCAGAGCGGGTGGCTCTCGATGCTAGGATGAACGAGGTGTTCGTTCCTGGTGAAAAAGAAGAAAAACCCGTCTAGGGGTTATATGCAGTTTTGTGTGTGCATCAGTATTCAGAAGCCCATAACTTTTTCGTTAACCGTTGGATCGTCACGAAATTTTGGCTGGAGGTTATCAGCATACTTTTCTTGGATCTCACTAAAGCGATCTTCAAGTTCAGTTTTAAAGAAGAAGTTATAGTCCATCAAAGTTCACTTCAGACTAGGTTATTCAAGTTTTCTGTTTTTGCTTTATTATTAAAACTAGGGTTTGTATAAACCCTAGATCACATTTGAAAACAGAAAAGAAGAGTTCGATTCTTTGTTGCAAGGAAATCTCAATTAAGATATTTAGATTTGGTTTGTTTAAGATTTTAGGGTTTTGGTTAAAAACCCTAATTATTAAATTTGCTCATTTATAAAGATAGAAGATTGAAGCCTGAATCATTCTATCTATGTTCATACTTTCATATGGTGCAACATATGAAAGTGATTTTACATGCGTGTTTTATTCAAGAGGGAAAAGATATTGCTTTACAGCTATAAGCATCATGTGAGGCTACATTGTTTGGGTAATGTGCAAGTATGGTACAGTGATTACTTTGTGTTTTATAAGGAAATGGCATCTATTAAATAAGGAAAAGTGTTGGTGGTCGAAAGGTTTTATAACGTACAGCAGCACAACAATTGACATCTAGGGTTTTGCTAGAAGAATAACTTGGCAGATCATGGTAGAAGAATATGGACGTGCGATTTGTATAGTGGTCCATAATTTTTGTTATATTTGCAAACAACACATGGGAGTATGATATGGACTGCTTGAGGTACTGTATCTACAATACTGTTAAAAATCAATAAAGTGCCATGAATATTTTAAGCTACCGTGGTCCTATTTTAGCAGCAGACGTACTTCTGATTGTTATATGAAGTCCTATTTATTTTGTGATGGTTCGATAGTACATGTGGGGTATTGTTTGCCTTTTTCATGAGGGATTGTGTATTCATTGGTAAACTAAACACGTGTGGATTAATACAAATGATAAAACAAACGTGGTCACAGGTCTGATATTCACGTCGGGTTTATGTTCGATTTGTGATTGCTGCTAGTTTGTTAAGGTCCACAGGAAAAAGACGTGTGAAGATATTATTCTGGTATACAGCTCAACATGGTAAGTGTATAACAGTTATGCTATTTTTGAGGGATTTTATTCCTAGAGGTTCCCTAAAATAATTGGTTATCTATTTTGGACGTATATACCTATGTTTATCACGTTTGTATTTGGGCTCGTAATAATAACAAGGAAACAAACGTGTTTAATATTGATTACTGGTTAGGACAACATAATCAGTGGATATAAATAAACAAAAGGAAGACACGAAGTTTGTGGTTTGTTGTATACATTGGGTAATGTTTTTAGCCACTGACATAGTTATACGTAGCCACTGACGAAGGTTATAACCATTGAAGATGTCAGCGACTCGCTCTAGCCGTGACAAACACGTTTTATCCCCAGACAGATACAGTGTTGTCCGAGACAACACACACTAAAGTGATATTGGATAAGGAAGGATATCGGGTAAAATAGAAATTGCTGCTATTTAGTATTTTGATTGAGTTTTTGCACAAAAAACGAGGAGGTTACACACACAGGTACATGTGATCTCTGGAATTATTTAGAATATCATTATGATATATATGGCTCAGATATTTATGGCTCGGATATTCTTATAATAATTGATGTTCAAAGTAGATTTTTGAGGATTGGTGTTTTATCATATCTTAAAGTCGTGAACTCCCAACCACTGACTTTTAAGGTAACTTGTTCGTGCTTCAAGTTGTGACAAAGGACTTGATAAAAAGGTAGCAAAGGTACGAGATCTGTGTATTGGTGCTTTAAGCTCGTATTTGCTATTGTATGTGCCTCACTTTGTCAGCGTGAGGATTCTTTTTGTCAAGAGGCTTCTACTCATTATTTCCGTGAGTTTTGGAGTCTACTCATTGATGAGTGAGTTTTGGAGTTGCGTGATTAGTACAAGACATGGAACACAAATTTGGTTTATTCTACTTCTACATCAAAATATTATAGTTATTTTTCTTCAATATCATTACACAGAGCCTACATATGGAGAGTCTTCAAGATTGTATATTTTCACAAGACCCTTATTTGATGTGACAAAAAGGGGAAGAAGTGAACTTAAGGGGAAGCAACTTGGAACATGTGCACAAAGGGATACAAATTTTATCATCATCAACTAGGGGAAGATTGTTGGGTCTAATATAGAGTTGATGTGACAAAACTAAAGACAAGGACTACTTTTGCCAAAGTTTAATACTACAAGCTGGTGGAAGAATTACTTGAAGATAATAATTCACCAGATGTTTCATTTATTTAAAAAGATTTAGTAGTGATTTGATATTATCCCTTTGTAAACAGTCTGTGGTTTCTAGTATATAAAGAAACACAGACCGTAGGTTTCTATTATTATTCATCATGTAAACCTACAACATATATGTGTGTCTCTAGGCGTCTAAGTCTTCTTTTAAGACGCCTAGGTTATATTTTTCTTTTATGTTCAATAAAAGATCAGACGTTTGTTTCTAAACATCTTGTTCATAACGTGTTTCATTCTATTCCGCCTTGTTCTTACACGTGAATGAGATTCGTTCCTAGCAGCCTAAAGATCTCGGAATTCTAGGATTCCACAGGAATAAGGCACATGGGTGAGTTAGTTATTGGTTAAATTGCAAGACTAGAAAGTCTTAGCTTTTTCCTCCTTGATTTGGCCTTGATTGAATCTACTACTTTGGGAAGGGTTTATAGTATGAATTGGTTAACTAACTGAAGTTTAACCACTTTGGGGATTAATCCTTTGTTTCCCATGTTTATCATTTTTAAACTTTGGAAAATATCACTTTCAGTCCCTCTGTTTTATTGAATCCTTGGTAGCCATTTTCGTGTTATAACAACTTTCTCTTCTTTTCAGGGTTAGTCCTTGAGGTTGTAATAATTAAAGAATAAGGACTACTTTTGCAATACTTCTAAAATTTAGGGTCCCTTTGTGTATATTTTTAGAATGAAGGGTATAAAGTGGATATTTGGGAAAGTTAAGGGGTAAATGGCAATTTCACAATTCTTTAAGGGCATTTTGGTAATATGAGCTCTTAGGGTTTCAAAACCCGTAAAACGACATCCGGCTTCGGATTTATTGTACGTCTTCATTCATCTGTGTCCGTGTTATCTTGTTATTGGTATTTCCATGTGATTTCTCGATATCTGTGCCTACACATAAAAAACAAATCAAGCATATATTTTGCACTTTGTATGATATTTTACTAATTTTAAGCCCATTTTTTGGTAGAAAAAGATGAATAATTAGAGAAACATCAATTCCCCTATACTAAACCATTGTCGTGTCCTCACACAATACTAGAATTGAGTATCATAGCACCTCCATTTTTCATTTTATTGAACTTTTATTAAAGATAAACTTAACTAAAAGTGTTTCGGACATAATGTATCATTTTCATCACCCGTAAATGACTTTTAGTATTATTGAATAAGAATACGTGAATGATTCATAGATATAATTTCATCGACCTTGATTTCCACCCACTTCATACTAAGCGTGAAACGAGATTATTGTCTTTTAGAAGTTTGTAATGCTAACAATACTCATATACGTTAATTGTGAAACTTTGCCTCCCTTATTCTTAATTGGTCTCTCTAAATTTTTTTGGTCATAATGATCAAGAGAATTCACATTTGACTTATGTGAATAAGAGATTAGGTAAAAAATAGAGTAATAATAGTGCAACTAACTATCAATTACTAACCTTTCCTAATAGTAACGGTGTCAAAAAATTTAATCAACTGGAAAGATCGATAAATACAGTTTACAGCGGATTTGAACATTTGACTTATTCACCATGAATTTTATTTCCTTGCTTATGTAAAGGTTTTATTATCATAGATTACCTCGGATTTTTCGGGCTTCGTTCTTGCCTTTCCTTTTATTTACCCCATTTAGGAACAGTTTTATTACTGCCAAAGACGAAGATCCTCATCCTAGAAAGGAAATTTTGGATCTTTAAAGCTCTAAGATTTTAAAGTCATTCACTTATATTTCACATTAATTTTTGGCCTTTTCAGCTTTGAATTTTTGTTATTTGGTTGAATGACTTAAAATTATTATTGGAAAGCTTTTGATTATTCGGGGTGCCAATACTTCAAATCTGTAACGCTGGCGAACCTTTAATGTCTTCCTAATGTAATTACACAGAAACCATGAGAATTAGTTAAAATTTTATGATAATGATCAAACTGCTAAAACAATATTTATTAACAATTTATATAAGCGTAAGGTGGGGTAATGGGAGAAAAAGAACACAATCAATACACATGCGTTTTTAAAATAATACGAATATTCTACGTTTAGCATAGTGACTTATAATCGACTCTATCACTTCTCGTCTTCAATATAATGAGACTTAGCCTAATATAGTTAAGGAACGAAGCTATGGGCTCAACACACCAGGTCAAGTAAAAAGTTACTCTTATTCTCACCATCGGAAAACTTACATTCGTGTAAAAAACACTTATGAAGAAGACGAGAAATATGAAAATTTTGCTATTTTTGCCTTATTTTTTAAGCAAAACTTAAAAAAATAGAGCATGTGAGAACTAAGAAAAGCAAGTATCTATTTACCCCCCCCCCCCCAATAGTAAAACCAAACATTTTCCTCAATGTTTAAAGCTAAGGGTGAAACACCCCCATACTAGAGAGAAAGAGTCGAATGCTAAATTCTAGCATGGAAAGGGTATAACGAATTAAGCCCTTTATAAATTATGCTAAAAGATAAACTTTAGTGAACAAAAGTATATCATCGAATATCAGATTCTTCAAAGCAAAGGATCGAAGCTCGAGTGGTGCGTGAATAAAACAAACACGAGAGGCTTCGATGATGATGAAACCTAGATAATCACATAAAAAAAACACGAAAAATAAGGTCAGAAGAGAACATGTCTCCTCACATTACACTATTAGAAAGCGATAATATGTACAAGGATAAGCATGAGAATCCCTCACGAGGCACCTCGTTTTTATTACCGAGTCATGAGCTCGACTCAAATCACCAAAAATAGGTATGGTCAAAACCGGTATTAAAGACTCAGTCCTTTCATGGAGCAAATAGGCATAATTAACGTAGGAAACAACAAAAAATAGAAAACAAATACAATGAGCAATCAGATAAATCAAATGCAACAGGAGAAAGTAGAAGATACAACAAAAAGAGAATCAAAATTACCTCTAAGAAGAAGAAAGACGGTGAATAACAAAAAATACAAACACTACAGAACACACACTTAGTAAATTTGCATAACAAAGTTATTTAACAACACAAATAGAAATATAAAACACCACGAAAGAAAAAGTAACCAACATACCTAATTAACCAAAGTAAAAATTGGCCAAGCCCAGAAACCCAATGTATAATCTCAAATCTAAATAACAGACATGTGTAAAAAAGATTTACAATAAGCATGCAGTTAGACATCCCAGGCAAAGCAATTAATGATAATAAAGCCAAGGCCACGTTGGGGAGTTTTTATCCCACCAAAAAGAGAAAAGTGCAGTGACAAAATAATATTAAAATACCTACTGTTCACAATGTGAGACACAAAAATTACCATAAACAAAAAAATTATAATAATATAAAGGGCATAATGTACGTAGTGTATTCATAAAAATAGTTAAACGTTGATTAAAACACGTAAGAAAAAAACTAAAATAATAACTAAATAAATTATAAAATGTGAAAATAAATATTACAAGATGCTAAAGTAAAAAGAATAGACATGAACTGCCTAATGTGAGAGTGTTGGGAATAATTTTAGTACAAATAACATTTTTCATAACCAGTATTAATACATGTTGGAGATACGTTTTTCGTATATAGAAAGTCTCGGTCACTCCAACAATATAGTTAAGGGATCATAGTATAGTTTCATGGGCCAGAGGCGCAAGTCCACTAAGGGACTTGGGTATATAAACCCCTTTCCACCATGGAAAGGGGTGTTGGTTGTTTTATTTTCTCACATAATACATTCATATTTTCTCTCATCTCTCTCACTACTTTATCTCTCTAGAAACAACAACCCTCTTGATAAATCAAAGATTATCATACTTCTACAATTGGTATCAAGAGCCAGGGGATGAAATAAAGATTGGTTTCGTGTTGTTCATGCTTTTTTAAGTATGTTTAGGTGTTTTTGATTGATTATACCAAAGTTTTAAATTTTTTTCGTGTTTTTGTGTTGCCAAGTGACCTATATCTCTTCTAACTAGTTTTAGTAGCGATTTTGGTATTTTAGTTTGGTTAGTATCATGAATTACAAGGTAAAAAATCTCACCTTTTTGTTGGTTTCAAGTCTCGGAAACTTTATTCCACATTCCGATCAGAATATTGCGATCGCAAAAACCCTGGTGGTTTCTACATTGCGATCGAATATCCCGATAGTCATATTACGATCGTTTATTATGATTGTGATTGCGATCGATTATTCCGATCGTGCTTTACGATCAGGTATAGAGATCTAATATTATGATCAGGTATTGCGATCTAATATTACGATCTAGTTTTACGATCTAATCTTACGATCAGGTGTTACGATCTAATATTCCGATCACAGATTGCGATCCAATATTCCGATCACAGATTGCGATCCAACATTACGATCACGGATTGCGATATAATCAAAATATAACAACATCCTTATTTAAACAACACTAAACACACATAATCTTATTTCATTGCTCGATCATTTTTGGTAATCTTTATTCAAGGGATCATAAAATGAATTCACATTCATACATGCCAACAATGACATCGCTTACTGACCTTTCTATCATCTCGGGTACCGATACCCGTCCAGTCGTCCACCATTGCTTATCAAAGATCTTTTTGAATCATGGCAAGGTCGCATGATGTCTTATATTATGGGTAGACCCAGTGGGAGACTCATGGTTCAATCCATTGAGCAAGGACCACTCGATTTGGGTGAAGTTACTATAGACAATGTGACTAGGCCAAGGCTATTTCATGAACTAACGACTGTTACAAATCATTGCCGATGCGGATGACAAGACCGTTAATACCATCAAGCAAGCTCTTCCACCCGATACTTATCGTATGGTAAGCAATTACAAGGTAGCAAAGGAACTTTGGGATCGCTTAGCATTTTTGTTACAAGGGACTTCACTTTCTAAGCAGGAACGAGAGTGTCAACTCTATGACTTGTTCGATAGGTTCTCATACATTCCAGGGGAAACACTTCATGACTACTACTGGCGCTTCACTACTTTGATGAATTATTTGAATGTGTATAATCTCACAATTGCTCAGTTTCAAATCAACACCAAGTTCTTGAACATGTTACCCAAAGAGTGGAGCCAAAATGTCATCGATGTTAAATTGATTAGATCGACTTTATGCTTTCTTGCAGCAACACGAGAAGCATGTGCTCCAGAAGCGCATGTCTCAAGGATCTTATTCCGAACCATTGGCATTAATGGCAAATCATCCAACATTGTCATATAACAACACTTGTAACACCCCCAAATTTATACAACTCAATACAGCGGAAGACTAGTTGGTATTACGGGATAGCACATTACTCACATCATAGACAACGCATAAAAATCGCGTCGTTTAATAATAAAGCATTTCCATTCATAAATATCAAAATTTACATAGGTCCCAAGTCATTGTATTTCATACAAGTTTTACAAAGAGTTTGAATGGAAATTATTATTTAAGTGTGGGCCATGAATTCTTGTTGTCTTCCTGAGAATTACCTTCAAGTACCTGAGATAAAACATGTTAAAAGAAAAGGTCAGCGAAAACGCCGAGTGAATTCATAGAGTTTAATAAAATACATCAATATAACATTGGTATAAAATTATTACCAAAAATCATTTTTGTACAAATCATTGTAATAGGCCATAAAATAGCCAAAGTCATTTTTATACAAATCCTTATCGAAAAACATAATATAGGCATTTGCCTTAAAAATCATTATACGAGCCAATGTCGTAAAAACATCATACAATACGTTTTATAACGTTGTATACATTAAATAAAATCCGTTATATGAATATGGTTATGTAAAACCAAAACACGAACATAAAATCAATAATAAGACCCTGTATTGCTAGTAAGGCAATATATCGTAATTCAATGCATAAAGTAGTATTTTCGTTATTTATGGATTATTACAAGCCGCATGACATTGTTACCTTACTACATCAAACAACGGGTAGTTAGCCAGAAACTCAATTTTCCCATCTAAATTAGCGTGTCGTCACAATAATCACGCTTGTGTAAATCTTCTCATACATAAATTCGCTTACCAATCAATGTGGCACGACGGGGATCAACCGTCAAGGCGCGAACTGGGTTGATCGTCCCCAAATAGTACTATTATATGCATAAGCGTCTACCAAATCCCGGTAGTTCACAATTCATGCTAATGGGACTTTTAGTGACATAACCTAACTTTAATAATCCATTTTATTTCATCTATCGGGTCATTTAATCATTCATCTGGTCATACAATCATTCGAGTCCAAATCAATAAACAAACAATCGGGACAAATGATGTCCTATTTTATCATAACTACCATGCTATCTCCCTCGCGGGTTTATAAAACATTTCATTAACACATTTAAAAGAGTGCGAGGCTATGAACTCACGTTGATGTGGGAAGGCGATTATCGGCGAGTTGGATGTACGGTACGTGCTTCAATCACGGAAACCTAGACAAATAATACTCGTTTTAGACTCATGTCCAATGACTTTATAAAAATAACAATTATGTACACATATGATGATTTTATATATATATGATGATCAAGTGGGTTTACATATTATCATTTACTCATTTTAGTGTTATGTGTTGATAACTGTTATACTAGTTTACTAGTTTTACCTATTTACATGTTTTAAGACCAATAAACCTATTATAAGTTCATTAACTTGTATTAATCCATTTCATACTTGTATTATCAGTATTTATACTTTACATGTTGGGCCCAAATGGGTTAAGCCCAATAAATAAGTTTATAAGTGTTTTAGTCCATTTTGTTGTATTATTAGTCCAATAACGTTAACTTAGCCCGTTAATGTCCGTATGTTTTATAGTTCGGGTTTTATCGGTTTTCACTTGTTATATATGTTAATATATCAGTATATGAGTTTATAAAAGTTTACATTAGACGGGTCCAACCGTCTAAGTTTCATTTAACAAAAACGTTAATTTTACGGTAATAGCCGAAAAAGTCGTAAAAATCATGTTTATAGTTTTATAACTTATAAAACTTATCAAACTACCATTTTTATAAAATGTACATTTATTTATCCTTATACATATTTATATAAATATATTATATAAGTTAGTGGGTTTTAATTCACATTTTATACTATTTTTATTTGAGTGCTTATATAATACTATTATACTTTAATTTCCCGAAATCTGATTTTTACTTTCATGTTCACCAAAACAGCCATATCTAGAGTTCTATCTGGAGATAGAAGCCCAAAGTTTTATGGCATAAACTACATGATATGTGCTCCATTTAATTCTTTTATGGCTACTGTTGAATCAGCCTCTAAGTATTTTCTAAAATTCGTCCAAAACAGTGTACTCAGATTTGCACTCTAAACTTGTTTTGATCATATCTCACTCATCCTAATGATTCCATTGCATGGACAACTCTCACATGTGTAAAAGACATATTACTTACTGTATATTAATTTATTCAAGCCATTTTATCAGTTTATCATATGATTCTTTACTGTTTTATACAGCCTACTAAATTAAGCATGATTAACCATTTTTACATATAGTTTTTTCATCTTTTTACCCATGATTATCAACACCAAATCCCCACACAATATTTTTATCATCATATATCATCATACATATATACATTTAAGAATAAAATACATGATTACATAATCAAAATTAGCAAAAGGATGGCGAGAACAATCTTTATACCACCATGATGATGTAGGTTATGATCAAGACATGGATTTTGATGGAGAAACTTGTGATAAACCAAGACGATCTTCAAGACCACCATTATTCAAGAACTCCTTGTGGAAAATCAGCCCTAAGACTTCATAGAAACTCCTCCTTGGATGTTATAATCACCACCAATCAAAAGGGCTTCAAAAGGGCATCATCATATATGTAAATAACATAGGATTTGTGGTTGAATCAAGATCAAGTGAGGGTGTTTTTGGGGTAAAGTGGACGGCACACATAGAGAGAGGGAGGAGAGTTGAGTTGTTTTGCCTGTGTTGAATGAGAGCTAGTGGTATGGTGGAATGGTTTTGCTAAGTGTTAGCTTGATTTGTAAGCTTGGTAAGACAAGTGTCTTACTTAGCTTATAAAAATGACACCAAATGTGGTGTGGTGTAGCAAGTTGGGCCGTCCCATGTGTGGGGTGGGGCAAGATTTATCTTGTCTCATCCCACTAATTTACGGATACTCCTCGATTTTAGTTTTCTCGATTTGCTTGCCCTCGGGTGGTTTTACGAAAAACGTTTTTATAAATTATGAATCAACGGCACAAAGCGAATCTAAAAAAAATTGTCTCATCAAAAACGGAGTTCGAAAACGTAAATACGTAATCCTAAGGTTTCTGGTTTAGTCGTAAAGGACGTTAAATTAAAATCGTAAGTCCTAATCTCTTCTCGTAAATTTGTGAGTTTATGAACCAACACAAATTTAAATCTCAAGATAATATTCACGGATAAATTTATTTTCTGAAATGTCGGACTGTCACCAAAGACGGTGTATGTAAACGTAAGCACGTAACGTAGAATCCTCCGGTTTAGACGTAGTCGATGCTACTTCAAGACGTAAAATCCAAATTTCTTCCCAAAAATAAGTGAGTTCATAATATAACATTAAAATAATATTTTTAAATAATATTTGAGAATAAAGTATCAACCATAAATTGACGGATTGTCACAACACTCCATATGCTATAGGACAACAATCTTATCACAAGCCCATGTTTCAGACTCCAAGCTTTCCACAGTATTCGATCTTACAACAACCACCTACATCATTTCAGCAACAATATCAACAACTAGCACTATCATCACCACCATACTCTCATTATCAACCACCAACAACTCCTGGCGTCCCTTACCAGCAACATGAAGTTCCTCAAACCCATAACTCACAACATGTCAGTACTCCTTCAAATGTGTATGCAGCTCAACCAGCACCAGTTTTCTACTGTGATGATGAGATTCCAGTTCTTGAGTTCAGACAAGGGGATAATCCTACTGATATACTTGCACAAATGTCTGCTTACATCACTCAAGCGTTGAACAAAAGAGGTTACAGAGGACCATCTCCAACAAATAATCAGTTGAGGAATTCTTCTAACTCTCGTCAACAAGCTACAATCCAAGATGGCAGAGTTACTATGCAACCACTTCAGGGGAGACCAAGTTCATCCGATACTGGTGCGCGCTCATTTTACACTGATCCAAAGGGAAACAACACTGGCAAAGTAAAAATGATCATCTGCTATAACTACAAAGGGGAAAGACACATGGCTCGGGATTGCAAGCAACCAAAGAGAAAGTGGGATGGTACATGGTTTCAGGAAAAGATCTACTTGGTCAATGCTCAATCACAATGTCGAGAGCTCGATGAAGAGGAGCTAGCATTTCTAGCAGATCCAGGAGTTGCGGATACTGAAGGACTCACATCAACTTCTACCAATAATGCCGCATATCAATGCGATAATCTTGATGCATACGATTCAGACTGTGATGACCTTAATACCGCCAACGCAGCTCTTATGGCAAATCGTTCACTTTATGGGGCTGATACAATCTCTGAGGTACTAAATACTGCAAATGATACTAGTATTGTACCTTATCAAGTTGAGCAAGTGTCTGCGTATCCGAAACAGCCTCCGGTGGTTAGTAATTCAAACGAGGAGAGAAACAATGATAGCAATATAAATGCAAGTCCCCAAACGTTGAGTGAAACACAATCGGGAGCTATTACGTCTACAAATTCATCTGCTCAATAATATTTGGTTATGGTGTCAGCATCTATGCTTGTCCAAATGAATAATGCGGTCCTTGAAACCCTCGGTGTTAATCAGACATTATCTGCTGAGCTTGCTTTATATAAGGAAAAGTTTAAAACCTTGGAATTAACTCCAGTGACAACCACCTTAACCGATCCTGAATTGATAGGTTTAGGAAAGTCCAAATGGATAACTTGCTAGAAATTGAAAGTTTAAGAGCAAATCTTTCAAAAGAACTTAGAGAAAAAGAGTCAGTCGTTAATAATTTTCAAAAACTGCAAACGGATTTCGAAATTCTCGAGTCTAAAAGGGTTGAAACGGAAATTAAGGCGTCTAAGAAAGTTAAAAAGACTGAAGTTTTGCTTTTAAAACAATACTCCGCTTCACATCTAATACACTTGTTTCATTCATCTTTTAAGGAATTCACTCTATCGCGTCTAACTGACCTGCCACCTAACCCGGGTTATGCAAAGCAAGCTATTAACCACAACCCGCGACTTTATGATGCTACAAAACTTGGTTTGGTCTTAGACCCGATTGGTAATTCGAATGAATCCGATAATATGTCACTTCATGAAGAGAATCGGTCAAAAGTGATTTTTACATATCCTAAGTATGATTATCCACAGCTTAATGCCGAGAATGCAAAAACGGATTTTAGACTTCGCTTTAATATACAAAGGGAATTTATCCATACACCAATTTACATGTCTAATTGAGAAAACCTTAGTATATTTCCTACAGTTGTCAATCCGAATGAACCTAAGGATATTCCAAAGGGTCTTCCACCGGCAAGTACAATATTGCTAAGCTTGAATGAGATTAGGCGATACCTTACCGGATTTGACAAGGTCATCAAGGAATGTACGACTTCAACGGCTCAAACCGCTGGAGAATGGGCTTTCGAACACATGAAAATGGTGTTTGAGAAAGATATCGTTCTGTTTATAAACAATATTAAAGAGGGATTTCTAGATCTTGGGGATAATCTTAATTTCGAAATTGCTGAAGTTCGAAAAGTTCTCAAGAAATGGATGATGCTAATGAGCAACATCTAATTGAGAAAGAACAGATTTTGTCCGAATGTGACCGATTTTTGGAACATGTTGTGTCTCTCGATGTGATGCAAGTTGTTACTATTGAATGTGCTATTGAGATTACATCTGCTATAAATAAATGTGATGATGTGCATGCTCTCTCTGTGAATATTGTTGAACCTGTGAATAATGTAGATAATCATTCCTGTCACGAATCTAACGTTGAACTTTTAAAACTTCAAGATTCTAATAACTCACTTTCAAAACGTTGTGATGAGCTTTAACAACATTGTATATATCTTGAAATTGAAAACCAGTCTAAAAACGAAACTCTTTAAAAAACAAATGATTGTGAAAACACCGTTGAGACCAGTGACAAGAGGATTCAGGTGGTTCTGGCTTTAGAGGAAGAAATCACGAGACTTAAGAGAGAGTCATTAAATGACAAAGTGGAACTAGAGGCCGTAGAGATTAAAAACCATGCCCTAGAAAATAGAATTTCTTCTATGCTAGGGGAGTTGGAAAGAGTAAGGAAGGGTGTCTCATAAGTTTCTGGTTCAATAGAAGAACGCTTTTCTTTTAATGCGGTAGAGCAAAAGTCACTTATTTACCAACTGAACAAGAAATGTGAGGAAATCTCTGACCTAAATATTCAGCTCATAAGGACAAAAAGTTATTGATAACTCCGCTACCATCTCTGCACCGTCCACTAGTGCTCCCAAACCCAACCCACGTGTGCTTTATCGGGACCCAAAATTTAAACATAGTCCAACTAAGTTTGCAATATACATGAAAAGTACCTTAGAACATGCAGATCTAGCTAGAGAGACCATTGATGATATGCGCAAACTAGATCCCACAAGTCATCTTCTATATGAGCTTTTCTTATATGTAGATCGCGTTCAAGATTACTTAGAAAACATAGAATATATCGGTCAACCGATATCAACACCACCTAAATAACTAACCCCCACCATTGCCATAACTCCATTAAATAAGACCCCAGGAGCTAAGCCTGTTTTAAACACACCTATAAAGGATAAATCAAAATCTGTCACTAATGCTCCCTTGGCTTCTACAGGAGTAATTGTATCTACTAAGGCTAAAGGATCTCAAGACAAGTAAGATAGGATCAATCCTTCCACTAGTAGGACTACGAAGAAGAAAGTAGAAGTTCACCATAGGAATGTATTTTTGTTTTAAATAAAAAGAATCATGTAGCTAAGACAAAATGCTCTGCCTCTATGCAGAAGCCTAAGCAAAAATTGAATTGTAATTTGAGATGTAGGAATTGTAATGAATGCATGTTTTCTCAGCGTCATGATCTATGCCTTGTTGATCGTGTGAATGAAATGTATACCATTATGAACAATCTTGAATGGATTCCAACGGGGAAGAAATTCACCCAAGTTGGTTGGAAATGGAAACCTGCTTGTGACAATCCGTCAATTTGAGCTCGTTATTTTATTCTCAAGTATTATTTAAAAATCATTATTTTATAACTAATTTATGAACTCACTCACCTTTGGGAAGAATAAGGGTTTACGTCTTAAAGTAGCATCGACTACGTCTAAACCAGAGAACTCTACGTTACGTGCTTACGTTTACATACACCGTTTTTGTGACAGTCCGACATTTCAGGAAATAAATTTATTCTCGAATATTATTTTGGAATTTAAATTTGTGTTGGTTCATAAACTCACAAATTTACGAGAAGAACTTAGGACTTACGTGCATAATTTAGCGTCTTTTACGATTAAACCGGAAACCCCAGGTTACGTATTTACGCTTTTGAATTCCGTTTTTTATGAGACGACTTTTATTAGAATTTCTTTGTGTCGTAGATTCATAATTTATAAAAACGTTTTTCGTAAAATGACCCGAGGGCACGCAAATCGAGGAAACTAGAATCGAGGAGTACCCGTAAATTAGTAGAGATGAGACAAGTGGGACACTTGTCCCACCCCCATACATGTGGTGGCAACTTAACCTCATGGGAGCTTGTTGTGAAAGTCTTATACTAACATGAGACACATGTCTCATTTACTTGCAAACCACAAACTAAAACCATCAAACCTTCTCTCCCACTTTTCACATACATGAAAACTAGCTAGAAATCTTCACCAAAACCTCTCTTCCTCTCTCTTGTTGCCGTCTAACCTCCACCCTAAAACACCATCTTCATCAATTTTTAACCTCAAACTTTATCTATAATCAACATATGTTGATCACCACTTGAAAAGATGAAGATTGGAGGTGATTTTAAAAAGTAAAAAGAAGTTTCTATGGAAGTAAAGGGATGATTTTCAAGAAGGTTTTCATCCACTTAAAGATTTCAAAAAGTCCATTGCTAAAGTTGAAGATTTGGTAACTAGAACCAAGCCTTGTTCATCAAAATCTCACCCTTTCTATCACTTTGATTGGTATAGAGATCATTTCTTTCTATCATCTTGTTATTTTGTAAATGTACTAATGTATTTTCTTCATAAATGTATAAGTATATGATGATAAATGATGATCAAAATATTGTGTGGGGTATTTGTGTTAATATATTAGGTTAAAAAGACTAAAATCAACAAGTAAAGATGTTAAAATCTTAGATTATTACATAGGTTGTATAAAACAGTAAGTATCAATATGATCACTTGGCTAAATGGCTTGGATTATTAAATATACAGATAGATATATGATTTTTACATATGTGGTGAGTTGGCCACTCAATGGAATCATTAAAATGAGCAAGATATGATCAAAATACTATAGAGGTACAAATCTTTATAGTCTGTTTTGGACAGATTATTTGTCATACTTAGAAGATGATTGAGTAGTGGACAAAGTTATTTGTAGCACACATCATGTAGTTTATGCTGCTTAGATTTGAGCTTCTATCTCCTTGTAGAACTCAAGATATGACAAAAATGGTGGAATGGACTTTAGTAATCAGATTTGTAAATAAACTATATAGTATAAAAAGAGCACTCAAGTAAATATTATTATAAAATAAATATATAAAACCCACTAACTAACAATAACATCTAATGTTATAAAACTATATATAAGTTTTACGTCTTTTCGGCTAAAACCGAAAGATTAGCGTTTTCGTCAAATAAAAGTTAGACGGTCGGACCCGTCTAATGTGACATTTCTATAACTCATATGCCGATATGTAACCACATTTGACAAGCAAAAACCAATAAACCCGAGCTTTATAACTTAGGGACCTTAATGGGCCAAAGTATCCTTATTGGACCATTAGCCCAACTAGTTTGGTTTAATGTTATTGGACTTACTCAGGGGCTTAACCCACTTGGTTCCAACATATGAGTATGGGTCTGGTCTTAAAAAGATAAATGGACTAATAAAATGATATTGGACTCTTAATGGGCTTATTGGGCCTTAATGTGTAAATGGGCTAAAACTAGTGTAACTGGTATGATAAGCCTAAATTAACTAGTACTTAACAACAAATAATGTTGTAAGGTGATAAAACCCCACTTGATCATCATATATTGACATCATTACATATACACAACAACTTTTTATAAAGTTATTTGGCATAGCCTAAGACCGAGTATTATTTGACTAGGTTTCCGTGATCGATTCACGCGCCGTACATCCTAATTACCGATAACCCGTCTTCCCACACCAATGTGAGTTCATAGCCTCGCACTCTTTTAAATGTTTTATGAAATGTTTTATAAACCCGCGAGGGAGATAACATGCTAGTTTTAATAAAAATAGGACACCAGTTGTCCCGATTGTATGCTTATTGATATGGAACCGAATGATTATATGACCCAATGAATAAAATGAAATGGATTATTATTAGTTAGGCTATGTCACTAAAAGTCCCATTAGCATGAATTGTGAACTACCGGGATTTGGTAGACGCTTATGCATATAATAGTAATATTTGGGGAAGATCACCCCAGTTCGCGCCTTGACGATTGCTCCCCGTCGTGCCACAGTGATTTGTAAGCGAATTTATGTATGAGAAGATTTATATAAGCGTGATTATTGTGATGACACGCTGTTTTAGAAGGGTAAAGGAATTACGGGTTAGCTACCCGGTATATGTTGTAGAAAAGTAATAATGTCATGCGGCTTATAATAATCCAATAATGAAAATACTGATATATTGCATGACTAACAATACGGGGTCTTATTACTGATATTATGTTCGTATTTTGGTTTTACATAACCATCTTCATATAACGGTTTTTATTAAACTCTATACAACGTTATAAAACGTATTGTATGATGTTTTTATGAAAATGGATCGTATAATGGTTTTGAAGGCAAAAGCCTATACCATGATTTACGACAAAGAATTGTACAAAATGTTTTTCGGTAATGATTATATATACCGGTGAAATAGTAACGGTTTTTATTAAACTCTATGGATTCACACGGCGTTTTCGCTGACTTTTTAACATGTTTTATCTCAGGTACTTGAAGGTAATTCTCGGGAAGACGACAAGAATTTATGGCCCGCATTCAAATAAAATTTCCATTCAAATGTTTTGTAAATTTGTATGACATACTATGACCTGAGGACCTATGTAATTTGATATTTATGAATGGAAAATGCTTTATTATTAAACGACGCGATTTTTAAGCGTTGTCTATGATTTGAGTAATGTGCTATCCCGTAACACCAACGACTCTTCCGCTGATTCAAAATGTGATTATTTCGGGGTGTTACAGTTTGGTATTAGAGCTCTCGTTATAGAGAATGAAAGATTTTTAAAACCAAGGTTTTGAATAAAACATTTCAAAATCTTTTAGCTAGAAATATTTTTAAATAAATATTTTGAGAAAAGTGTTTAAAAATCTTTTGACTATAACGGTGCCGAAGAATTCCCGAGTTACCGACAAGGCCAGACTGAGAAGTGTTATTTTAATATATATAACTTGGATTATATATATATATATATATATATATATATATATATATATATATATATATATATATATATATATATATATATATATATATATATATATATATATATATATATATATATATATATATATATATATATATATATATATATATATATATATATATATATATATATATATATATATATATATATATATATATATATATATATATATATATATATATATATATATATATATATATATATATATATGTGTTGTAATTTGATTACATGATTGTTTGATGATTATTTTAATACTTATACGAGATACTTATACGACGTAGATTGTCACAAGAAACCCTAAATCCCCTAGCAAATCAACCTAAGCTATTCCTGTAGGAAATCTAGCTATTCTAGATCTAAACCAAGTTGTGGATGTTCATAATCCCAACAAAATGGTTGATATTTGTAGATATGTTTATATTAGTTGATTATGATCTTGAAGAAGAACTGGCGAGATTAAATCTGATATCGATGTCATGACGATCTTTCCTTATATAGTGGAGTTTGACAAAACCTTACCACCTAGAAAGGTGTCATCTGATTCGGTGTCACCCAATTCTTAAATTGAAATTGAAAAGGTAAAATTTTCACCTGAGGCTGTCATTGGAACCATTACCCAAAAGCCTCATGCCACTAGTATCTTTCCGAGAAGTCTAATTGAACGAGGGAGTCATTTCATACTAGTGACTCATTTGATAATTATTGTTGTAAGAGCTATAGAATTAGAAATTAAGTGTTGTTCATATGGAGCTTTTATTGCCCTTTCAAGGTCTAAGAGTAAGGTTGAAAATTATTAGAAAATAAGGTAGGATGTAGCATTGAGTATAAGTTGGTTGAAAACTTGAATAAAGTCAAATTTAACTTGTATGGAATACGAGATTGATAAGAGGAACTTGTTAAGTCCTGTGGTTGAATTATAAGGTTTTAAATGATTGTTGATTCGTGTTAAAGGTTGTTCCTAGGCCATTGTCCACTAACGAGGATACCCAGTGTCCAAGAAATAAATTGAAGAAATCTTCTTCTGAATTGGGACCGATGGATCTTCCAAGACAGGTAGAATACCTAATGACTCTTGTAGATTAGTATTCATTGTGGTATCTTTTAAAATCCCTAACTTATCTGAGACATCAGTTGGTAGGATGAGTCCTTGGAATTGTATGACATGGCGACACGTAATGTGTTACGGTACAATTTTTGACTTGTTTGTGATTAATGAAAAGACTACCTTTGATTGCTAAATCCTACATGTATCGATCTTATCAATCTTTCCTTGCTTCTTCCTAATGTTCACATTAGTTATGAAACCATTGAACAAGTACTCATTTCAGAAAGAGTTGCGTTGTAGATTCTTCTCTTTGTATTCCTGATTACCATCCAGGTCATGAACCTCATGATTAAGTGGCTAAGCTCATTTCCTATCATATTGTAGTTAGTTCTTGATGAAAAACTCTTCATCACACCTTTTGCAGATCACTCCTTGTTTTTATAAGTTAAAACAGTATCCCTTCAGAAAAATTGAATTTTCATCATCATATGGATTATTCAAAGTGAAACTTATAAATAATCGTCATCGAAATCAAGTTGTATATGAGACACCTTGGAAAATTTAACTGCTTCCATAACAAAGAACAGCGCTGTAGATTCATTTGATTTTATCTCATGATTAAGCATGAAAATATTTATATTTTAAACATAATGACAAAGTTTTGACGAACTGAGTATTGCATCATTAATCCTAAAATTGTATATAGTTGCACGCCTACGTACAATTTGGAAGGGACCATGAAAGGCTGATTAGTAGTCACCATGAAATTGTTAATAAACACTACATTTTTCTTTGTAATTGTGAAAGATTAAATTTTCTTTATGAGATCTACAAGAAGTGCAAAATAGGGACATATTGTTAGGAACACCTGCATATGTGCCCGTACCATTTATTTTTATGAATCGAATTTAATTATCTGTGGAAATTGTCTTATTTGACAATTGACCTCCCCTTCTTGTCCAATTTTCTCGTGGTGAGATTCTTTGGAAAATTTTCTAATTATCGAGTGTTGATATCCGACTGGGTGTATCAGCGTTCCTGTCATTTCTTTGATTAGATTCCATTTGAATGACATGGGTAACGATCCGAGGTGTTTTCGAATGCGTACTCACATCGAGAAAACATGGGATATATTCATATGCGTTAATGTTTTCGTTTTTATCTGATTTTAAATTCTCTCGCGTAGATCATGCGTTAACCTTACTCTTTTTAAGGTTAGTTATGTATCCAGATATCCTTGAATTTGTGAAGGATTATGAGTTATTATTAGTCTTTTGAAAAGGTCACATCTTATCAACGATAATGAAACTGGAAAGTTGGTAGTGCCAGTAGAATGGATTGATTGATTATGACATAATATCATTATCTTAAATTGATGGGAACTCGAGTAGAATTCCCCTAAAAGATAAGATGTTGATTATCAAAGGTGATCTAAATAATTCCCGATGGATGATCATATCCTGCATTTAGGCTTGAAATTATACCGTGAATGGTTGTAAACTAATCTTAGATTTTATAATCTAGAAAGAACTTAAAGTAAATTTATTAAAAGATGTTCCTGTTATCCGAGACTTTCTAAGGTATTTGCTGATGAATTACCTAGACTTCTGCCAATAAGGCAAGTTAAATTTGGTATTAATTATATTCCCGGTGTTGCACCTGTGGCATGTACACTGTATGTCAGCACCATCTGAATCGAAAAACATACCGTACAACTGAAAGAGTTGTCGGAGAAAGCTTTTATTCTACCGAGCTCGTCATCATGAAGAGCTATGGTGTTATCATTCCTTATATTTATTGACTACCATGAACTGAATAAATTGACGATCAAAATTTATATCCATTTCCCAAGACGGAAGATTTGTTCAATCATTTACAAGGTTCTAGCGTATATTCAAAAAATTGATCCACTGCATGGTTATCATCAATTTCGCATCCGCAAAAAAGATTATCTATTCCAATCACTACATCCAGAACTCGTAATGAACATTATGATTTTCATGTTATGTCGTTTGGATTGACCAATGCACATGTAGCATCCATAAATTTGGTGAATCACGTGTGTAGGCTGTAATTTGATAAATTCATGCTTGTGATTATTAAGGACCATTTGTTTGTTTCTAAGAATAAGAATGAGTTAGTAATCATTTGTAGACTGTCCTGCGTTGGCTGAGCAGTGAAAACTTATACCTTGAGTATTCATCATGTGATTTAAGGCTTCATCCTTTACATTATTTGATTATGTGATTAATGGTAGTGGAATCTATATTGACTCTTCAAAGATTAGAGCCATTAAGGCTTTGGGTTATACCAAAAAGAAAGTGCAAAAATGTTTTGACAAATATTTTATCAAATGATTATTACGGAATCATTCCCTTATACCCAGATCATTTAACTAAACTCCCTTAGGAGTAGATGTTTGTGTATACCTCAAGACAACCTAAGAGGGATTGAGGAAACCATTTAAACCATGACTTGGAATTTGGAACGACAATTTTTGCTCTTCAACTATGAAATTTTTGACCAAAGTATAAACAAAGATTTTTCGAACATTTACAGATCTTATTAATTATTCTCGATAAATCAACCAAAATCGTGTTAATTAAATTCAAATTTATGTTGATGATTTTTCAATAATTGGACAAACTGAGAAATTTAAAAAAATTTACGTTTACGTTTCATAAAAATTAAATATTTATTATTTAATTACTTGTAATATCTATCGACGCATTTAACGTCGGATTGAGCAAAAATAATAAAGATAATAGTTGAGACCAAAAAAAAACTTTGAAAATATGAAGAAAGAATTTTTGAGTGATTATGGTCATGATATTTAGTTTATCGGGGAAGGTGAATGTAGTTGCTGACGTATTATGTAGAAAGAATAGAGAACCAATTAAGATGTGATCCTTAGTATTGACCATACAAAATAAATTGCCGAGCAATTTAAAAATAGCCCATGTTTGTAAAAAGGATAATATAAATAATGGAGGGTCTCGTGGTTAATGAGAACCCTTATAAATGGGAGCCGATGGCGTTAAGTGTTTAATAGGTCGTTTGTAGTTGCCTAAATATGGAGGTTTGTGAGAATTAGTCATATTGGAATCCCATAAGTTTAAGTATTCTACTCATGCCATTTCTAGTAAAATGTATCTTTATCTAAAGAAGTAGTACTGATGGCCAATTATGAAGGCAGACATCGCCTCATACATTAGTAAACATATAACTCTTGCAAAGGTCAAGGCTGAGCACCAAAATCCATAAGGATTGCTTCTACAGCTTATAATTCTTGTTTGGAAGTTAGATAGAACCACCATGGATTTTATCAAAAATCTTCCAAGTTCATCATCTGAATTTGATTCGATTTGGGTCATCGTCGATAGAGTGACCAAATCTGCTAATATCATTCCCGTTAATGATAGGTTCTCGATGATGAAATTGACTCTTTTGTATTTAAAGGAGTTGTGTAAGCATGGTGTTCCTGTATCGATCATATCTATCAAGATCCTCACTTCGCATCGAATTTCTAGAGATTTACTTAGAAGTCATTGGGAACGAATCTTGATGAAAGTACTATTTACCACCCCCAATCGAAGGGACAAGGTAAAGTAACAATGCAAACACTAGAAGTCTTGTTTTATGTTTGAGTAATTGACCTTTGGTAATGAACAGGATAACCGCTTTCCTTTGGAGAGATTATCTGATGACGTATAGTCCCTAGTCGGGTCATGAACCCGGCCCACGGGTACTACCCGCATCCGACCCATTACTGATGGGTGGGATTAATGTCATTTAAGCTTATGGGCTTAGATGAACAGTAACCGCACACATGTGTGCGGCCCACGGCCCGACATGGCCGGTACATGGTTAGACAGAATCATACTCTTACTATGATTAGGATTTACCCCAAGGGAGAGGATATTCACTCACCATAACTAGAAGATAACAATCAATCTAATTCTGGTACTTATCCTTTACTTGCGGCCGAAGCATCAATGACAGCCCATTAGGGTTTCACTGCCTATATAAGGAACCCCCAAGGGTTCCACAAAGGTATTACATTCTACACACTCACAACTCATCCGATTCTTAAACCCTAAACCGATTACTTACTCTCAAGCCAGAGCTTAATCGTGGGATACATTCCCACGATAAGTCTAACGCGTGTTATTTTAGTGTCCAGGATCCCAACCAGATATTTCACTTGGTGCAGGAGCCGGACCCCAGCCAACCCGAATTAAGCCTAATTCGGGTCTAGCAAGGATCATCCAACTTTTGTATCAACAAGTTGGCGCCATCCGTGGGACCCATACACTAAGCTAAAGCAAACCTCATCTCAATCTCCTTCAATGACGAAAGGACACCAGCAAGGAAACCCCAGGAACACGAATCCTGGGAACCGGAAGTCCACAGGGGACGGGATACTCATTCCCAACCGATCCCCTAGTAACCAAACAGGCGGACCGAATAACCGAAGTGTTCTTCAGTCCACGGGTGTGACAAGCACGTTCGTTATCACCCCACCACCTACTTTGACCTTGGACAACCCTGATCCAGGGAGTGCGTGTAACCCCCCTAACAAGGAACTGCGCAGACCATCGACTGAGGAAGAAGTGGAGGTCGAACCACTTAGTGACGAAGATCTCACTCGAGTTCTCACGCAGAACCTCGAGAGGATCGTCCCAGGAATCGCATCCAGGTTGAACCTAGGTAGGGACCTCAAATCTAGGCTCAACTTTGGCAGTGCCGGACCGGGCACCTCTCCTCAAACTAAAAGGAAACAAAGGACACGACACCAGGAGCGAAACCTCTTTGAGGAAACTCCCCAACCTAGGAATGTGTTCGAACGCATAGGGGATCGTATTATGTAGGAACTACTGTAATCCCATGAGGAGGGAGAAAGGTCCGACGATTCACCCAAGCGACTAGACTTGGAGCTAACCAGAACTAATCGCCGCACAAGCATGTGGGACAGGATGAATACCGGGAAGAAGGCTCCTAGCTCTTCTCACAAGAGCTATCCTTAGCCAAAGAATGAGGCACCACCCCCTTCTCTCGGTCCACCAGGAGAGGATTCGAATGACCATCCACCCAAGCGTCGCCGACCTAAGCGTACTCCTCCACCGCCACCAGACAATGAAGAGTACTACGACGGCCCTTATTATCGCGAAGCGGGAGCAGAAGATCTCTCTCGCCCATGGTGTGATCCTAATCTCACCCGTCCTTGGGCTTATCCCAGGGAAGATCCTTTTACCCTCCGCATATGGAATTACTCCGAGGATACAACGCGTCACATGCCGACGTGCGTCAAGACGTATGATGGGTCTAGTGATCCGGACGATCATCTAAAGATATTTGACACGCAGGCGAAAATTGAACGATGGATGATGAGACTGCTTTTATACATAGTCTCATCGTCCAAAAAGGGCTTTAAATGCATTAAATATCATGAAAATGGCCAAATATTTGCTTGTGTTTGTTGCTTGTGTATTTTAGGTACGGTTATTGAGAAAATGACAAAAGATCACAAGAATCATACAAAAATGAACACGGGAAACGAAGCCGCACATTGAACCAAGCCCTAATGAAGAATTTTCCAAGAAAACCCTTGAAGATTTGAAGATTATTCAAGAAGGGTCCTCCAATATTGAATAATTGACACTTTATACCCTTGTATCTCCATAATTACAAGATTGGTCCCTAAAGTGTGTCAATATTGCAAAAAGGGCCCTCCACATTGAAGAATTGGCAATTTTAGTCCCTCAACAAAACTAAAATGTCAATATTAGTCCTCCTTAAAGTCAAACATACCATGAAGGACTTCAGGTTACAAGAAATTACAAGTTTGGTCCTTTAAAATATGTCAAATTACCAAAAGGACCCTTGACTTTGAAGAAATGGCAAAAATGGTCCCTCATTAATTATGACTTGGCAATTTCAGTCCTCCAAGAAGTCAACAAGACAAGTCAAGACCATTATCTATGAAGAAAATTCCAAATCGTCCTTCAAGAATCATGAAATGGCAAGAAATACCCCTGAAATTACTTTACAAAACTTTTGGGGGCAAAAGTGTGAAGTTGGAAACTTCAATTACAAAGGAAAACGAGTTTTGGCTTAATTATTTACAAGTGAAAGAAAGAAGAAAGGTTGGGGACCAAAATAGACAGACATCACAACTTACCTAGACCACTTGGGGCTTGACACGTGCCCCACTTACTCCTTACAACCAATCAGAGCTCACCATGGCGCCACATCACTTCCCACTTATAACCAACTTAAATTAATCTGATTAGTTTATTAAATGTGGCGCTAAATACCAGTTTTAAACATAAATCTTGATCAAACACACATCTATTCACCTCAAGAACAATTTTTGGTTTTCCTAATCCTGATGTAATTAGGCCCTAAGATTGTGCAGATTTATGATTAAGGGTATTATCAACATAACCCAACCTTTAAACTGGCCACCTCATTACTCAATAGTCCCACACAAGATTCCCCTGCTGCAAAAAAGAAGAAGCTGCCAAAACTACACCAGTTATCCAACGTGCATGATTCTTGCTTACTTTCTAAGCTCATTGTAAGCCCTTGGATACATTCCAACACATGCCAGCTCCACAACAAAACAAGAACTCGTCGCATGATCAAGATAACTTCAAAACCCTCAAGGGGAATTTTGGGACTTCTACTGCATTAGGGTTCACATTTTTTAGCTTTCACTAGTTCATTGTACGCCTATAAAAGGCATAGGACTCACTACATTTCAGTTTGCTCTTGAATTTTCCTTTCTTCAAAGTTCTGTAAATCCATATTCAGTTTAATGAAATGAGTTTGAATCTTTGAAGAAAAGTCAAGTTCCATTGTTATTTCCTGTTTGTTTATGTTTATTGTTTGCTAAAACCTGAATCTCAAAACGTTTTCACAAGGAGTGTGCAAAACATTGCACATTTTCCTATAGCTTGATATTTTGCTAAGTTTCATGGTACACCTTGGAATTCTTGTGCTATAAAGCTTATCATAGCATCTTGATATTGTGTTATCAAGGTGTTGTGAAGCTTATAACCTAGGGATAATCAAGTGTGGGGTACAAGAGTTTCATTAATCAAGGCTTGGTCACTTTTCTGATTTTTATAATTTGCTTCTAACTTTGTTGAATCTTAGCAGACTTTATTGTGGAAGCTTGTGCTTGTTCTTGCTAGCACATAAGCTCAAAATTCGTGGGTGTGGATGTACATCCATGAGGTTTACACCATTCTACCTCAAATCTGTTAAAAATTTGGATTTTTGGTGAATTTGTGTGTTGCTTGTGTTCTTGTTGATTTAGTGGTCTAATCTTGTTCAATACAACATATTATACTTGTTAATGTGTTTGATTGGGCTTGGATGGTCTTGAAATACACTTATACTTGTTTTAAATTGATTTGAAAAAGATAAGGGGTGTTTGGGATTATCTGTTTAAGATCATTGAGTGTTATTGTGTTGTTGAAAGTTATTGTTTATGCTTGTTATCTGTTATTGGCTTGGTTGAGTACCAGTTTCTGCAAGTTATTGGCTTTAAACCTTTGAATCAAACATTGTGCTATATCTCATTGAATTTGATTGATTTTGACCTAAGATTTTGGAAATATCTAGAATATATGCATGCTTAGGGTTAAAAGTTGTTAAATCATGGATAATACAACATATGTGATAGATTTGAGTGTTTGAATTTGGCTTGTTGGTCAAGTGCATCAGCAAAGTAAAAATCTGCTGGTGTTAGTGTTCATCAGTAACCTTATTGTGCTTGAATCTTTATTTAGGCCTTGTATCATTGCATGAAACCTGTTTAAACTTTTTCATTTGAGTTTATTATAGCTTGTGTATGCTTTTGGTGCAATTTGGTTGGTTGAAATTTGCTTAAACAACTTATAAATGCTTAACTGCTTATTTGTTCTGTACTAATTAGCTGATTGTGATTGTGTTTTTGTGATTGCTATTGACTCCTTATGATTAACTGATCATTTGGGTGCCTTTGTGAAACTTGAATCCACAAAAAAGTCACTAAAGACAAATAGTCAAACAAGTCAAGTAGTGGGAAAAGTTTCCACTGCTCCGACACCAAAACTCGCCCCTACTAGTGTTAATTTTCAGTTAGCTTATTAATAAGCGTATTGGCTTATCCAGACCTGCAACAACTTATTTTTTGTGATCAATCTTCCTCATTTGACCCATTTGTTTGAACTGGAGCTTATCAGACTTTGACTTTGACTTTTTGCTAGAAAACTCATATAGTTGACTTTTAATTAAGTGCTTATTTGCTTATTCCAGCTTATTGAGTGAACTTATTTGAGAAATTTTTGTTGATTAAACTTAGTTAAGTCATTTAAAAGCTTTTGAAACTTGAATTAGCTCTTGGGGTGGCCTAGAACTCGAAAACGACTATTTTGTCGTTTTGTGAAGATAGCTTATTGCTTTTTCAGGCTTATTCCTTGAGCTTATTTCAAATTTCTTTTTACAGAACTCTTAGGTAACTCAAAAGAAGCTTCTGTGTTTAATTTTAGCTTATGGCATCAGCTTATAGCTTAATGGGCCAAAAAGCCCATTAAGAATAAGCTGTGGTGAAATAAGCTAACTTAAGGGCATTTTCAGCTTTTGGGCATGTGGAAAATTGTGTTTATAATCAAATTTTAGGTCAGATAGGAGCTTTTGGGCCATTTTTATAAACATTTTTCTTATTGGGCTTATTTTGGCCCAATAAAGGTCTGTTTTGGACTTTGGCCCATTTGGAGGGCCATTAGGGGTATTTAGGTAATTTCAACTTCATTTTTGTGTTTATTAGGTTAAAATAAGCTAGTTTGCAACTTTTTAGAATTTTTTATAAATTTTGGATTTTTAATATTATTTTATTATTATTTTATTATTAAAAACTAAAATTTAGATTTTTCAAGTTTTTATATTTTTCTTAGGTTAAATATATTAAGTTAGGAATTTTACAACTTTTAGAATATTTTTATTGTCATTAGATTAATTTTTAAAATTATTTTAAGTTTTAAGAGCTTTTAATTGTTTTTAAATAGTTTTTATTAATTTTAAAATTTTCAAAAATAGTTTTAAATTTAGTTAAGTAATTTTAAAGGTTTACAATTGAAAAAATCTCATTTTGGGCTTTTTGTTAATTAAATTGATTTTTTGGGCTTTCATTAGCATTACAAAATTATTATTTATATAAACAAAAGGTTTGAGTGATTTTTGATTTTTTGTAAACTCTAATTACATTATTTAGGATTTATTGCATTTTTCTAGGAATTTTTAGGGAAATGTTTTAATTTTGCTACTTTTTACGGTTTTACGTGTACGACTTTATCGTCTTAGTTTAATTCGTCATCGTAACCGTCATTCTCTTCTAATTTCATTTCTATTTTCATTTCTCATAATCATAATCACATCATTAATCATCTCTTAACACACACACCAAGCCTCCTTGAGAACGATCCCCACTTTGGGTCATAACTTGTGGTTTTCCAAAATCACTTGTTAATACTTACCCTAATTACCCTTTTGTTTTTCCTAAAGCAAAGGTGTGTAAAAACTCCAATATCATTTTGGAGATGCTGCCAGGGAGGCGTGTTGTGTTTTGATTTGGCAATTGTTGTTTTATTATATAGCTATAATATCTATTTGTATTAGTAGCACTATACTAATACGTATTATCGGTTTTTCGTTTTTTGTGTGAATATTATTAATATATTGTATACGTAGAACAATAAATTCACAAGTACTCAAAAAGTATGAAAACACAACCTTGACTTGGGAGGTCATTACCCAATCATTGTATTCGAATCTCAAACAAGAAAGAAAAGGAAAAAAATAGATAAATACTTTCGTGAAGCTCGATTTTGAAAAATACAAACTATAAGGTGGGTATAAGGCGAGTATTATAAAATATACCCTAAGGAAAAAGGCTCTTAAGTGCTTCGCGCCGCCTCGTTTCCCCGCTTGCTTGTGAGTATTTTGAGATTGAAAGCTAATCGAGGGTTTTGCCGCCCAAAGTATTATTAAGTATCATATATACTTTCTTGGTTTCATTGATTAAACCCTCTTGAACGTTTTGGTGTTCCACCAACGTTCTAAAGTCATCAAGGCGTTCAATTCACGTGATCGTTTTCATTCCTTGAGGCTTCTTTAATCAAGAGATTTGATTAAGGATGAGATTTGTAGATTTTGGTCTAATTAATAAAATCACAAAAATAAAAAAAAAAAGTAAAAACAATCAAAAACCACAAAAAATTTGGAAAAATACAAAACACCAAAAAGAATCTTCTTTACTCATCCCCTCGTTGTACGTGACGTTTATGCAAACCCGCAACCAAGCAAGACGTGCACGTAAACGAAGAAACCGAAAGGAGTCAACACCTACTCCTAATCTTTCTAATGAGGAGCCTCCTATTGACGAACCTATCGTAAGAGAGGAACCAACCATGGAGAATCGAACTATGATGGAGTTACTTCAAGCACCCACCGAGGGTTATGGAGAGGCTATTGTAATTCCCGCTATCCTTGCCGATAATTTTGAAGTGAAAACCGGTTTGTTGTCGATGATCCAAAACAACAAATTCCGTGGTGATGAAAAGGACAACCCGCACAACCATATCCGCTAATTCAATTGTCGTACCGCCACTTGCAAATTTAAGGATGTTGCTAATGACTCGATTAAGATGATGCTTTTTCTGTATTCCTTAGCAGGGCCCGCTAAAATTTAGTTAGAGAAAGAGCCACCCAATTCTATATTGACGTGGAAGGATCTCGTTTCTAAATTTGTGAACCAATTTTTTCCGCCCTCTAAGACTACGCATTTGAAAAACGAGATTTCAATTTTTTCACAAGAATTTAATGAGAGTTTTTCAACGGCTTGGAATAGGTTTAAGGAAATGTTACATGAGTGTCCTCATCACGGTTTTTCCGACTTGCATCAAATTAACACGTTTTACAATGGACTTAATGATCATGAAAGGGATTATCTAAATGCCGCCGCGGGTGGTAATTTTTTGTGTAAAACGGTTGAGGAAGCTTTGGTGATAATTGAGAATAGATCTAAGGTGTATAGTCCTCGTAGCACGTCGAGTATTCGTAAGGCTTCGTCTTCGTCTTCACCTTCTTTGTCTAATACAATCGATGCTTGCCAAATTGAGTCGAACCTGGAAAACAAAATCTTTGATAAGCGTAAAGGACTTTTAATTGAATTCAAATTTGGAGAACAAAGTGCTCCCGCTACGGCTAAAGTGGTTGAGGCTTCATGTATGTATTGTGGTGGAGGTCATGATTTCTCCGAGTGCATTACCAACGGTGGTAACACTTCGAGTGCCTACGCGGCCACGGGAACTTACAACCAAAACGGTTAAGTTACCCGCTTTAATCAATTGACTCCACCGGGTTTTGCTTCAAATCAAAATGGTAACAAAAACTATCGAAACAATCAAGTTGGTTTCAAAAACAATTACAAAGGAAACTATGGGAATCAAGGGGCTAATAATAAAGTTCCAAACAAAAACAAGGGTTTGCAAACTTTGAAAGATCTTCCAAATGAATTTGTTGAATAGGCTAATGGAAACGATGTTAGGTTTGACAACATTCAAAGAGAAATCATTAGCCTAAGATCCGAGTTTAAGAACGACTTGAAGAAAGAGTTGAAAAATGAGTTAGCAAATGAGCTTAAAATCCATACAAACAAAATGGAAGGAAATGTAACTAGGTTACAACAAAACCAACAAAAAATGGAACAAGGGCAACATGAAATTAAGCAAGAAATGATTAAGGCCGAGAAGATGCAATCCATGTTTGAGGACAAAATTTCATCTATGTTTGAGGCTATTATGTGCAAACCGTCTTCGAGTAGTCTTCCTAGTAACACCATATCGAACCCTAAGGGAGAGATGAAAGTGATTACCACACGTAGTGGTAAGACACTCAAGGAACCGACTCCTCAACCAATTGCTCCTACGGAGGAAGCAATTAAGGAAGAACCCGAGGTGGTGGTCGAAAAGGAGCATGTCCAAATCCCACGAAGTACCGCTCATGCCACACCTACGGTTGACCCATTACCACATTTGGAACCCGAGATTCCAAAGGCTATGCCTATGCCTCAACCCACACCATCGTTGCCCTATCCATCGAGACTTAGAAAGGAGAAACGTCAAGAGCGCGACAATTACCAATTTGTGCTTATTATGAAAATGTTTCGTGATTTGCACTTTAATGTGAGTTTCGCCGATGCTTTGGTCATGATGCCTCGATTTACCGCTAACTTTAAGAGTATGTTGAACAACAAGGAGAAATTGCAACAATTGTCTAGTTGTTCATCGGTTTATCTTAATCGCATACCTCAAAAAGTCGGTGATCCCCGTAAATTCTTTATTCCTTGTGCAATCCAAGATATGGAAGAATGCTATGCCTTGGCTGATCTTGGTTCTAGTATTAACTTGATGCCACTTGCAATCTTCAAGTCGCTCAATCTTCCTAATCTTACTCCTTCACTAATGTCTATCGAGTTGGCCTACCATTCCACGATTCCCGCATGTGGATTGGCAAAAGACGTTTTTGTGAAAGTGGGAAAGTTCTATTATCCGGTAGACTTTATCATTGTCGATATTCCCACGGATCCTCAAGTTCCTCTCATTTTAGGTCATTCGTTTTTAGATACGTCTATGGCTTTGATTGATGTTCATGCTAGAAAGATCACCTTACGTTTCAACGACGAGGAACTTTTTATAAACGCAACTCAAAACTATCAAATCTCTCATGTTTATTCCGTTGCAACTATAAACCTCGTTGATATGATTGACGATGTTTGCGAGGAATTTTCACACGAAGTTCTAGGTTTTGGTGATGATGAAAATAGTGGCAATCCCACTATGTTAGATCCCATTCTTGATAACTCGACACCAACCTTCACTCCATTTGAAGTGGTGGTTTTACGTTGGAAGAATTCGATGTTCCACGTACTTGTAACGAAGACCTCGACAATGATGCGGACTTCTCGATTATCAAGGATTTTCTCAACGATTTCCCATTTCCTCCACCCGAGGAGGTTATGAGTATCGAGACCAAATCTTTAATTTAGGAACCACCTATCCTCGAGTTGAAATATTTACCTCCTCATCTCGAATATGTATTTTCGGAGGAGGGCGACAAGTTGCCGGTTATTATTGCGAAAGAACTTTCGGATGATAAAAAACCATACTTGTCGATGTTCTAAAGGATCACAAAGGGGCAATTGCGTGGAAGTTATCCGACATTAAGGGGATCGATCCCAAATTTTGTACCCACAAAATCTTAGTGGAGGAGGATTACAAGCCCGAAATCACATGTCAAAGGAGGGTGAACCCCAAAATTCACGACGTCATCAAAAAGGAAGTCCTTAAACTCCTTTACGCGGGAATGATTTACCCTATTTTCGATAGCCCTTGGGTGAGTCCTATTCATTGTGTCCCTAAAAAGGGTGGAATGACCGTTGTTCCAAACGATGCCAATGAGTTAATTCCCACTAGACTCGTAACCGGATGGAGAGTGTGCATTGACCATCGTAAGTTGAATGAACCCACTCGAAAAGACCATTTTCCCTTGCCCTTCATGGACCAAATGTTGGAGCGTCTTGCGGGAAACGATTTCTATTGCTTTTTAGATGGTTTTTCCGGTTACTTCCGAATCCCCATCGATCCTCGTGATCAAGAAAAAACTACGTTTACGTGTCCATATGGAACGTTTGCCTATCGTAGAATGCCATTCGGACTTTACAACGCACCGGAAACCTTTCAAAGGTGCATGATGGCTATTTTTCATGATATGATCGAGAAGACGATGGAAGTCTTCATGGATGACTATTCCGTGTTTGGTAGTTCGTTCACTTCGTGTTTGTCGAATCTTGAGAGAATGTTGAAGCGTTGTGAGGAAACCAACCTTGTGCTTAATTGAGAAAAATTTCATTTTATGGTTAAAGGTGGAATCGTCTTAGGGCACAAGGTTTCGAAAGCAGGGATTGAGGTAGATCAAGCTAAGGTAGACGTCATCGCCAAATTACCTCATCCCAAAACCGTTAAGGGAGTTAGGAGTTTCCTAGGCCACGCGGGCTTTTATCGTCGATTCATCAAGGATTTTTCAAAGATCTCTCGACCTATTACACATCTCCTTGAAAAAGATGCACGTTTTGTCTTTGACGAAGATTGTGTACGAGCCTTTGAAATCCTTAAGAGGAAACTTACCGAAGCTCCCATTCTTGTTGCTCCCAATTGGAACCTCCCCTTTGAGCTCATGTGTGATGCTAATGACTATGCTATTGGGGCCGTATTGGGGCAACGTCGTGAAAAACACTTCTTGCCTATTCAATATGCTAGCAAGACGATGACCGAGGCTCAACTAAAATACACTACAACGAAGAAGGAATTCCTTGCAGTGGTGTATGCATTTGAGAAATTCCGACCTTATCTCGTCTTCCCGAAGTGCATAGTGTATACGGATCATTCGGCTATCAAGTATCTTATGGCTAAACAAGATGCAAAGCCAAGATTACTTCGTTGGATTCTCCTCCTTCAAGAATTTGATCACAAAATTGTTGACAAAAAGGAGCCGAGAATCTAGCGACCGATCATCTTTCTCGTTTGGAAGATCCTCACAAAAGTGTTTACGAGCCCAAAGAAATCACCAAAACATTTCCGCTCGAGACACTTGGTGTAGTGAATTCTAAGCTTGATTTTTCCACCCCATGGTTTGCGGACTTCGCAAATTACCATGCGGGCAACTTCATCATCAAGGGTATGACGACTCAAGAAAAACGAAAATTCTTTCGTGATGTCAAGTTCTATTTTTGGAATGACCCTTACTTGTTTCGAACTTGCGCGGATCAAATTATTCGACGATGTGTCTTTGGTACCGAAGCTTCTAACATCCTTAGAGCTTGTCACGAGGAACCCACGGGTGGTCACCATGGTGCTAATCTCATGGCTAAGAAGGTCTTTGATGCTGGTTTCTTTTGGCCTACTATTTACCGAGATGCACATGAGCTCGTGAAGTCGTG
Organism: Glebionis coronaria; assembly: GCA_025667525.1. NCBI lineage: Eukaryota > Viridiplantae > Streptophyta > Magnoliopsida > Asterales > Asteraceae > Glebionis > Glebionis coronaria. The sequence continues at coordinate 291,204,280 of CM046877.1, forward strand.
TGACTCATTCCAACGACAAGGAAAAACCTCACAAAAATATGAAATGCCACAAAATATCATCCAAATGTGTGAGATCTTTGACGTTTGGGGCATTGACTTTATGGGGCCGTTCCCATCATCTCGTGGTAATAAGTACATCCTTGTCGCCGTTGACTACCTATCTAAGTGGGTGGAAGCTAAGGCTTTGCCCACCAATGATGCTCGTGTGGTAGTCAAGTTTTTGAAAAGCTTGTTTTCTCGGTTTGGAACCCCTCGTACGATCATAAGCGATCGTTGAACCCATTTTTGTAATGACCAATTCAAAAGGGTCCTAAGGAAATATGGGGTTACACATCGGCTTTCTACGGCTTATCACCCACAAACGAGTTGACAAGTCGAGGTTTCAAACCGAGCGTTGAAGAGGATCTTAGAGAGATCCATTGGGGAAAACCGACAATCTTGGTCGGATAAGTTGGACGATGCTTTATGGGCCTTTAGGACCGCTCATAAGACGCCCATTGGGTGCACTCCTTATAAGCTTGTGTATGGGAAGAATTGTCACTTGCCAATTGAACTCGAACACAAGGCTTATTGGGCCCTAAAATATTGTAATGATGACATGGAGACCGCGGGAAAACACCAGAAAATGCAATTAAATGAATTGGTAGAATTAAGGGATATTTCTTATGAAAATTCAATGATTTATAAAGAAAAGACTAAAAAGTTGCATGATTCAAAAATTAAAAACCGGGTTTTTAACATTGGGGATCTAGTTTTGCTTTTTAATTCTCATTTGAAAATCTTTTCCGGTAAGTTGAAATCTCGTTGGTCCGGTCCATTCACCGTGACTCAAGTTTTTCCATATGGGACCATCGAGCTAGCTCAAAATGATGACCCCAATTTCAAGGTGAATGGACATAGGTTGAATCACTACTTTGGCGGGGAAGTTCCATCCTTGAACTACCTTGACCAAATCACCTTCCCCAATGATAATTAATATTGAGGGGATCGAGTCGAGCTCATGACTCAGTAATAAAAAATGAGGTGCCTCGTGGGGGAGTCCCATGCTTCTCCTATGTACATATTATCGCTTTCTAATGTAGTAACGTGTGGGGATTTGTGCCCTTCCAACCTTTGTTCCATGGTTGTTTGTGAATTGTGGATTTTAGATGATCATTATCTTCGCGATTGGAGCCTCTCGTGTTCGTCTTATGGGAGCACTCGGTCGTTTGCTTTGAAGAATTTCTCAATATCCATGATATATCCTTTGATGTTCTAACCTTAGGTTTATAGCACACTTCATAAACGGCTTTAAATTTAACGGTTACACCCTTTCCATGCTAGATTAGGCTTTCGACTACGTCTCTAGTATGGGGGTTTGCACCCCTAGAAGCAAAACATTGAGGACAATGTTTAACTTTAGTCTGGGGGTGAATAGATACTTGCCTTGCCAATCCTTCACGCTTTCCAAAGTTTATCTTTTTGTTTATCGTTTTTTGCAAAATAAGGCTAAAAATGGCCAAATTTTAAAATTTTTCTCATGTTTTATAAGTGTTTGAAGACACGAATGTAGGTTTTCCGATGGCGAGAATAAGAGTAATTTTTGACTCGATCGTGCGTGTTGAGCACTTAGCTTTGATTCCTTAACTTCACATTAGGCTAAGTCTCTTAAATGAGGACGAGAAATGATAGTGTTAATTATAAGTTACTATACTAAACGTAGAGTACTCGTATTCTTTCAAAAACTCATGTGTTCTCGTTGTTTGCTTATTCTCCCTTCGCTTGTAAATAGTTTTTGCTTAATAAATATTGACTTAGCGGTTTAGTCTTGATTGTTGGGTTTCTAGTCTTTTCTAGTAGCTTCCATGTAATTAAATTGGGAAGACATAAATGTATCGCCAGCGTCACGGTTTTGAAGTATTGGCACCCGAATAATCGAAAGCTTCACCCAATAATAAGATTTCAAGTGCTCACCTAAATCAAGCAAACAATTTGAAGCTCACAAGGCCGAAAAATCTATGCAAAATTGAAAGTGAATCAAGCCTTAATCTTTGAAGCTTTAAAGATCCAAAATTCGCCTTAGCGTGAGGATATACGTCTTTGGCAAATAAAACCACCGATGAGGTGGATAATAAAAGGCAAGGCAAGACCAAAGTTATAATAAAAGCTTCATGGCGAAGTTAAATAAAAGATGGAGGTAAACCTATGATAATAAGGTCCTTCCGTTAGGGGGCGTATAAAAGTCTTGGTAATAAGTCTCATGTTCAAAACCGTTATAAAACCGTATTTATCGATCCTTCTTATCGACTTAATTTTTTGACATCGTTGTCTATTAGGAGGGGTTATTAATTTGATGGTCTTGGTTACACCGTTAGGACTCTATTTTTAGACCTAAATCCCTATCATCGCATAAGTCAAACAATGTATCCTCGTGAAACATTCAAGACAAAATAAAATATAAGAGATACAACTTAGGAAAATGGGAGGATAAGTACGTGATTATGGCATATGAGTAGTGTTAGCATTACTAACTTATAATGACAATGATCTCGTTGCACGCTTGCATGGAATTGGGGTGAAAATCGAGGACGACGAAATTATTTCTAACGAAGCATTCGCGTGTTCTTATTCCATGAACCTAAAAGTCCCATTTTGCGATGAAAATCATACATTATGTCTAAAACGCAAGTAGTAGTAGCAATAGTAGTAGTATAGCTAGTTTATCATTCTATAAATGTGAATAAAAATGAATTTTGGAGGTGCTACAATACTTTATTCTGGCATTGCGTGAGGGCACGACAATGGTTTAGTATGGGGGAGTGATGATACTGCTTTTATACATAGTCTCATCGTCCAAAAAGGGCTTTAAATGCATTAAATATCATGAACATGGCCAAATATATGCTTGTGTTTGTTGCTTGTGTATTTTAGGTACGGATATTGAAAAAATGACAAAAGATCACAAGAATCATACAAAAATGAACACGGGAAACGAAGCCGTACATTGATCCAAGCCCTAATGAAGAATTTTCCAAGAAAACCCTTGATGATTTGAAGATTATGCAAGAAGGGTCCTCCAATATTGAAGAATTGACACTTTATTCCATTGTATCTCTATAATTACAAGATTGGTCCCTAAAGTTTGTCAATATTTCAAAAAGGGCCCTCCACTTTAAAGAATTGGCAATTTTAGTCCCTCAACAAAACTAAAATGTCAATATTAGTCCTCCTCAAAGTCAAACATACCATGAAGGACTTCAAGTTACAAGAAATTACAAGTTTGGTCCTTTAAAATATGTCAAATTACCAAAAGGACCCTTGACTTTAAAGAAATGGCAAAAATGGTCCCTCATTAATAATAACTTGGCAATTTCAGTCCTCCAAGAAGTCAACAAGATAGGTCAAGACCATTATCTATGAAGAAAATGCCAAATCGGTCCTTCAAGAATCATGAAGTGGCAAGAAATACCCCTGAAATTACTTTACAAAACTTTTTGGGGCAAAAGTGTGAAGTTGGAAACTTCAATTACAAAGTAAAACGAGTTTTGGCTTAATTATTTACAAGTGAAAGAAAGAAGAAAGGTTGGGGACCGAAATGGGCAGACATCACAACTTACCTAGACCATTTGGGGCTTGACACGTGCCCCACTTACTCCTTACAACCAATCAGAGCTCACCATGGCGCCACATCACTTCCCACTTATAACCAACTTAAACTAATCGGATTAGTTTATTAAATGTGGCGCTAAACATCAGTTTTAAACATAAATCCGGGTGAAACACACAACTATTCACCTCAAGAACAATTTTGGGTTTTCCTAATCCTGTTGTAATTAGGCCCTAAGATTGTGCAGATTTATGATTAAGGGTATTATCAACATAACCCAACCTTTAAACTGGCCACCTCATCACTCAATAGTCAAACACAAGATTCCCCTGCTGCAAAAAAGAAGAAGCTGCCAAAACTACACCAGTCATCCAACATGCATGATTCTTGCTTACTTTCTAAGCTCATTGTAAGCCCTTGGATACATTCCAACACATGCCAGCTCCACAACAAAACAAGAACTCGTCACATGATCGAGATAACTTCAAAACCCTCAAGCGGCATTTTAGGACTTCTACTGCATTAGGGTTCACGTTTTTTAGCTTTCACTAGTTCATTGTACGCCTATAAAAGGCATAGGACTCACTACATTTCAGTTTGCTCTTGAATTTTCCTTTGTTCAAAGTTCTATAAATCGATATTCAGTTTAATGAAATGAGTTTGAATCTTTGAAGAAAAGTCAAGTGCCATTGTTATTTCCTGTTTGTTTATGTTTATTGTTTGCTAAAACCTGAATCTCAAAACGTTTTCACAAGGAGTGTGCAAATGTTTGCACATTTTCCTATAGCTTGATATTTTGCTAAGTTTCTTGCTACACCTTGGAATTCTTGGGCTATAAAGCTGATCATATCATCCTGATATTGTGATATAAAGGTGTTGTGAAGCTTATAACTTGGGGATAATCAAGTGTGGGGTACAAGAGTTGCATTAATCAAGGCTTGGTCACATTTCTGATTTTTATAATTTGCTTCTAACTTTGTTGAATCTTAGCAGGCTTTATTGTGGAAGCTTGTGCTTGTTCTAGGTAGCACATAAGCTCAAAATTTGTGGGCGTGGATGTATATCCATGAGGTTTGCACCATTCTACCTCAAATCTGTTAAAAATTTGGATTTTTGGTGAATTTGTGTGTTGCTGTGTTCTTGCTGATTTTGTGGTCTAATCTTGTTCAATACTGCATATTATACTTGTTAATGTGTTTGATTGGGCTTGGGTGGTCTTGAAATACACTTATACTTGTTTTAAATTGATTTGAAAAAGATAAGGGGTGTTTGGGATTATCTGTTTAAGATCATTGAGTGTTATTGTGTTGTTGAAAGTTATTGTTTATGCTTGTTATCTGTGATTGGCTTGGTTGAGTACCAGTTTCTACAAGTTATTGGCTTTAAACCTTTGAATCAAACATTGTGCTATATCTCGTTGAATTTGACTGATTTTGACCTAAGATTTTGGAAATATCTAGAATATATGCATGCTTAGGGTTAAAAGTTGTTAAATCATTGATAATACAACATATGTGATAGATCTGAGTGTTTGAATTTGGCTTGTTGGTCAAGTGCATCAGCAAAGTAAAAATCTACTTGTGTTAGTGTTCATCAGTAACCTTATTGTGCTTGAATCTTGATTTAGGCCTTGTATCATTGCATGAAACCTGTTTAAACTTGTTCATTTGAGTTTATTATAGCTTATGTATACTTTTGGTGCAATTTGGTTGGCTGAAGTTTGCTTAAACAGCTTATAAATGCTTAACTGCTTATTTTTTCTGTACTAATTGGCTGATTGTGATTGTGTTTATGTGATTGCTATTGACTCCTTATGATTAACTGATCATTTGGGTGCCTTTGTGAAACTTGAATCCACAAAAAAGTCACTAAAGACAAATAGTCAAACAAGTCAAGCAGTGGAAAAAATTTCCACTGCTCAGACACCAAAACTAGCCCCTGCTAGTGTTAATTTTCAGTTAGCTTATTAATAAGCCGTATTGGCTTATCCAGACCTGCAACAACTTATTTTTTTTGTGATCAATCTTCCTCATTTGACCCATTTGTTTGAACTGGAGCTTATCAGACTTTGACTTTGACTTTTTGCTAGAAAACTCATAAAGTTGACTTTTAATTAAGTGCTTATTTGCTTATTCCAGCTTATTGAGTGAATTTATTTGAGAACTTTTTGTTGATTAAGCTTAGTTAAGTCATTTAAAATCTTTTGAAACTTGAATCAGCTCTTGGGGTGGCCTAGAACTCGAAAACGACTATTTTGTCGTTTTGTGAAGATAGCTTATTGCTTTTCAAGCTTATTCCTTGTGCTTATTTCAAATTTCTTTTTACAGAACTCTTAGGTAACTCAAAAGAAGCTTGTGTGTTTAATTTTAGATTATGGCATCAGCTTATAGCTTAATGGGCCAAAAAGCCCATTAAGAATAAGCTGTGGAGAAATAAGCTAACTTAAGGGCATTTTCAGCTTTTGGGCCTTTGGAAAATTGTGTTCAGAATCAAATTTTAGGTCATATAGGAGCTTTTGGGCCATTTTTATAAATATTCTTCTTATTGGGCTTATTTTGGCCCAATAAAGGTCTGTTTTGGACTTTGGCCCATTCTGAGGCCCATTAGGGGTATTTAGGTAATTTCAACTTCATTTCTGTGTTTATTAGGTTAAAATAAGCTAGTTTGCAACTTTTTAGAATTTTTTATAAATTTTGGATTTTTAATATTATTTTATTATTATTTTATTATTAAAAATTAAAATTTAGATTTTTCAAGTTTTTATATTTTTATTAGGTTAAATACATTAAGTTAGGAATTTTACAACTTTTAGAATATTTTTATTGTCATTAGATTAATTTTTATAATTATTTTTAGTTTTAAGAGTTTTTAATTGTTTTTAAATAGTTTTTATTAATTTTAAAATTTTCAAAAAAAATTTAAAATTTGGTTAAGTCATTTTAGAGGTTTATAATTGAATAAATCTCATTTTGGGCTTTTTTTAATTAAATTGATTTTTTGGGCTTTAATTAGCATTAAAAAATTATTATTTAATTAAATAAAAGGTTTGAGTGATTTTTGATTTTTTGTAAACTCTAATTACATTATTTATGATTTATTGTAATTTTCTAAGAATTTTTAGGGAGAATTTTTAATTTTGCTACTTTTTACGGTTTTACGTGTACGACTTTATCGTCCTAGTTTAATTCGTCATCGTAACCGTCATTCTCTTCTAATCTCATTTCTATTTTCTTTTCTCATAATCATAATCACATCATTAATCATCTCTTAGCACACACACCAAGCGTCCTTGATAACGATCCCCACTTTGGGTCATAACTTGTGGTTTTCCTAAATCACTTGTTAATACTTACCCTAATTACCCTTTTGTTTTTCCTAAAGCAAAGGTGTGTAAAAACTGCAATATCAATGGACCATGCCCATATGGTGCCAGATGTTCAATTCAACCTTGATCGGCAATGCTCGTGATTGGTTTGAGGGACTTCCTCCCCGAAGCATTGATAGCTTCACTGAGCTGCGTACTGCGTTCAAGAACAATTATACTCAGCGAAAGAAGTTTAATAGTGACCAGGTCTCGTTGGCAACCGTCAAGCAACGGCCTGGGGAATCTACGGAGGCCTTCACCGAATGCTTCAATGAAGAGTGCACACGCACAAAGACAATGCCGGAACTTCTAAAAATTTCCGATTTTATGCACGCCATAACGGACAGGGAATTAATCAGACGTCTCAATGACAAGCGACCGGAGAAGTATGACGACCTTATGGAAAGGGTCAGGAACTTCATAGAGGGAGAAACCGCGGTAGCCGCGGCCTACCCTTCAAAAGGAAACAGCTATCGATCGAACGACCAGTCCGGGAGACAGTCGGGTGGTCAAAGCAACCAGGGCAGTGGGAGGAGCTCGGACTACAAGAGCCAAAACAAAGGAGGGCGGTCGGAGGAAAAATTTACCCCTCTAAAGATCTCATTCCCTCCTATCACGGCAAGTGACGTAGCTGATGCGCCTCTCACGATTGAAATAAGCATTGGAACACACAATGTCCGTCGTATGTATGTGGACGGAGGGTCACCGGTAGAAGTACTATACGAAAAATGTTTCGTACAGCTACGACCAGAAATAATAAGCCAATTAGCACCGGCCACGTCGCCGCTCATCGGCTTTAGTGGAGACACCATTTGGCAAATAGGACAGTTGTGTCTGCTTATAACCATTGGGAATGAAGAGCATTCCACCACGGCGTGGATGAACTTTATGGTGATACGCTCACACTCTCCATACAATGGGATCATAGGCAGACCAGGTATCGTGGCCATACGGGCAGTACCCTCCACAGCTCACGGAATGATTAAATTCCCTGTGTAAGGAGGAATAGTCACTATCTATAACACAATCATACCAGCATCCTAATGTCATACCGTGACAACACCAGTTGCACCTGTTCCACCCAAGGATGGATCACCACCTCCCAACTGGAAGGTAGCAATCCATCCTGATTATCTGGAACAAGAGGTATCCATAGCAGGAATACTCTCGAATAGCGACAAGAGGGCCATGTGCTCTCTCCTAAAAGCAAACTTAGATGTATTCGCATGGGAGCCCAAGCATATGACAGGCGTACCACGTGTGATAGCAGAACATAAACTCCAAATCCGCCATGGATATCCTCCCGTTAAGCAAAATAAGCGCGGTCAGGTACCAAAACGCAGCCAAGTAATATTGGATGAAGTACGGAAATTGGTGGATGTAGGTATTATGCGCGAGGTGTACTACCACGAGTGGTTATCCAATCCGGTCATGGTCAAGAAGCATGACGGGAGCTGGCGCATGTGCGTGGACTTCACAGATCTGAACAAAGCTTGTCCGCAGGACTGCTATCCGTTACCGGAGATTGACTGGAAGGTGGAATCCCTATGTGGATATCCCTTTAACTGCTTCTTGGATATATACAAAGGATACCACCAGATCCAGATGGCGGAAGAGGACGCAGAGAAGACGGCATTCCATACTAGTCAAGGCGTGTACTGTTATACAAAAATGCCATTCGGACTAAAGAACGTCGGGGCAACGTATCAGAGGCTTGTTGACAAAGCCTTCGACTCACAGACAGGCCACAATCGTGAGGTCTATGTTGATGATTTAGTCATCAAAAGTCATACGGAGGATGCACTTCTCCGTGACGTCCAAGAGATGTTTGATACATTGAGGAGGATTAACATGAAACTGAATCCAAAGAAATGCACGTTTGGTGCAACTGAAGGGATGTTCCTTGGATATATGATTGATCCAAATGGCATCAAGCCTTGCCTGGAAAAGACGGACGCGGTAATACAGTTACCATCTCCCCAGACGCGAAAAGAGGTAATATCATTAAATGGGAAGTTGGCCGGGCGAAACAGGTTCTTATCGAAGTCCACGAAGAAGTCACTCCCCCTATTCAAAACAATCAAGGAGTGCATCAAGAAGGGAGATTTCCGGTGGACAAAGGACGCGGAGGAAGATTTTGGTCAGCTCAAGCAACACCTCGCATCTCTTCCTATGCTAGTGGCCCCCCGGCCCAAGGAGGAGCTCATCATGTATTTGTCAGCCACACATGGAGCAATAAGTGCGATACTCATGACAGATAGGGACACAGTCCAAACTCTGGTCTACTTTATAAGCAGAACACTACAAGGGACAGAGTTGAATTATTCTTCTATGGAGAAATTGGTTTTGGCATTAGTGTTTGCCACGAAACGGTTACGCCGGTACTTTCAGGCGCAACCAATTGTGGTTATTACTGATCAACCAATATAACAAGTCATCTCAAGACCAGATGTGGTCGGTAGGCTACAGAAGTGGAGCATTCTATTGGGAGAACATAACATCTCTTATAGACCAAGGACAGCGGTTAAAGGCCAAATCTTGGCAGATTTCTTGATAGAGAAGCCGGACGAGGATGGACCGGTCGTACAACGAGAGGAAACTCCAGCATAACCTTGGGTATTATTCACTGACGGATCCTCGTGCACGGATGGATCAGGAGCTGGTCTCATCCTTACGAACCCGGAAGGAATGGAGTTTATATACGCCCTACGCTTTGAGTTCACAGCCACCAATAATGAGGCAGAATATGAAGCATTGATTGCGGGTTTAAAAATCGCCGCTAGAATGGGAGTCCGCAACCTTGAGGCCTACGTAGACTCACGGCTTGTCGTGAACCACATTCAAGGGGGTTACATAGCCAAGGAGGATAACATGGTTCGATACTTGGAGAAAGTCAAGTCACTCATCGCTGCTTTCAGGAAGTTTTCTATCAAACAGGTACCAAGAGGTGAAAACAAAAAGGCGGACGCTCTTAGTAAGATCGCGTCTACAAGTTTCGCCCACTTATCCAACCAAGTCTTGGTAGAAATACTAAAGGAAAAGTCTATAACGGAAGGGGAAGTCGCAGCTATTGTTGAGGAAGACGGACCTACATGGATGACCCCGATCATCAACTATTTGAATAATGAAACCCTTCCGGACGAGGAAAAGGCGGCACAGCGTATCAAAAGGAAGTCGCAACACTTCGAGCTTCGAGAAGGTATTCTTTACAAGCACTCTTTCTTACAGCCGTGGTTGCGGTGTGTTGGGCCACGCCAGGCTACTTATGTGATTAGTGAGATACATGAAGGGTTATGCGTCATGCACATAGTTCCCGAATCTGTAGTAGCTCGAGCTCTATGCACAGGATATTATTGGCCTACTATGCATAGTGATGCACGCGACATGATTCGCAAATGCAGTGATTGCCAAGTGCACAGACCAGTACCACGACATCCGCAGCAGGAACTAAGACCCATTACATCCCCATGGCCATTCTATAAGTGGGGGATTGACATTGCAGGACCTTTCCCCGTAGCTGTAAGGGGAGTTAAGTCCTTGATTGTCGCAATGGACTACTTTACACGCTGGATAGAGGCTAAGGCAGTAAAATCCATCACAAGCAAACAAGTTAAAAAAGTTTGTTTGGGAGAACATCGTGTGCCGTTTTGTCTTGCCAGGAGAAATCATCTCGGACAACAGGAAGCAGTTCGCGGTAAATCCTTTCAAAGACTGGTGCGCAACATTGAATATCACGCGTCGCTTCGCATCTGTTAAACATCCGCAGACAAATGGTCTTGTGGAACGAGCAAATAGAAGCTTGGGTCAAGGCATCAAGGCACGCTTGGATGAACGAAGTGCCAAATGGGTGGATGAACTGCCACATGTTCTATGGGCACATAGGACTATGATCAAAACAGCCAATGGGGACACTCCATTTGCACTGGCCTACGGCACTGAAGCCGTTATACCAGCAGAAATCAGAATGCCGACCATCCGCACAGCGGAGGTTAATGTAGTCACAAATGACGAGCAACTCTGGATTAATCTGGACATGTTGGAGGAAAAAAGAGAGATAGCAGCCATCAATGAGGCCAAGTCCAAGGCACGGATGAAGGCTTATTATGACGCCAAGGTTAAAGGTGTTTCTTTTCGACCGGGAGATTTTGTTTATCGTGCCAACGAGGCAAGCCGAGCGGAGAATACAGGAAAGCTGGGCCCTAAGTGGGAAGGATCGTATGAGGTTACGGAAGCCTTAGGATGGGGCGCATACAAGTTACGTGACATGGATGGTCGTGACTTGGAACGCACATGGAATATCTGCAATCTTAAAAGGTGTTATCTTTGAAAAGCTACGGCTTCCGCATGGACACTCCGCTATATCTAGCTTCAATGAAGATACATGGGTTCTCTTTGTTTTATTTTTTATGCTTTCTAGGTTCCCTTTGTTTTTTAGGATTTCCCATTCTTGTCAAAACAAAAAACATAAACGTTCTAATAAAATGTCGTGGTGCCTAGCTAGCTCCACGGCTCGTTCTTGTGCAAATTATTGTCTTACTTTTTTAGATTCTATGAACAAATTATTGTCGTATATATTTAGTTGTTATTACTATAATGTGCTATCTCTTATTCATATGCATTCATTCAATACCGTACATGTACTATGCGCCTCCAGGCGGGGTAAGAGGATTAAGTGAGCCTAATAATTCAACTTTTCGTATAAGAGGGATGAAACCCCAGTGACACGGATCATGTATCCTTACTAGACACCTTACTCACAAGACGTTGTGATAAGTTTCCATATGCCGCGCTCACGTAGTGCTTTGCATGGTAAAGACGCACGCCGCACGTCTCGTAAAATATAGACTTGATTTCATTTTTGAGTAAGACGTGACATGTCATGCAACACATGTATATGATATCTAAAATAAATAAATAAATACACAAGTTTCAAATTCAAACCACCAAAATAGTCGTGGTCGTCACGGACTTGCTTGCATAAGTATAACAAGTTATCACAATAGCATCAGTTCTAGCCGTATACATACACGGACGAATAAAATGGTACAAATGTTTACAATGTAAATTACAAAGGAGGTAGGAAATCCCCTATCTCTTTCTTCCCTTCTTCAATCAAGGTGCGGAGGACCTCTCCGTGAGCATTCTTTCCATCTTGTGCCCTGATCATGTTCGCGTCCAGGGCCTCGGCCAGGAGCTTTTCACCTTTCATCACCTTCCACACAGAGTCGTAGGTGGGCAGGGTCAGTTGGATGGGATCAGCGGTGAGCTTGGACATTATTACCCCATTGGGGGCATCCTTCAGTGACTCTAGATCGTCTAGGAAGGGGTGTTGAATTTCAGCAAGGGCGGCCATTGATGAGGTCATCTTGTCTTCGGCTAGAGGGTTGTGGTAGGCATGCTGGGTAATATCTTCTTCCTTGCTTATTAGCTCCGCATCTTTGATCAGCCCCTCGTGCCTACCACGGTCAATACCGTCCGATACAATGTCAGAAAAAGCCTGCAACAGGTAAGGAGCCTCCGTTACCTTGCTCACAGCGAGCCGCATTCCCTGGCCAACCATCCATCTACGCCCAGCTATGGCTGTGAGCAAAGGAGGACACAACACTTCGGCGCAGTCCGTTGACATCCTGCTTAGCTCACCCTCAGCTACCGCAGCTTGCTCTTCCAAGGTAGCGTACGCCTGGGTAAGTTCATCCTTCAGCGTGTCGCGCTCCTGATAAATAGTGAAGGCTTGTACGGTTACGGCTTTAGTGGCGGCTTGGGCTGCAGATACCTATGCATGATACTTGGAGTTACTACAAAGACAAATATGGGTTTTTTGCGTGAACAAATAAGTGTTAATATAAGTATATACCTTCTCATTGGATGCAGCTAAAAGGGCCTCCAGCTCAGCAATGAGTTCATCACGTGCGTTGGCATGGTGGGCTTGTTCTTTGACAATTGACTCTGCCACGACCAACGTTGCCCGCAAGGATGTGATAGTTTTCTCGTGCTTATCCACCAGTTCTTCGCGGCGAGCTATCTTTCTATCAGTGCGACTCACATTAGCCAAAGCTTTGATCAGACGACGTCTTAGGGCTGCACCAACTATCACCTGGTGTGCGGAGGATACATCAAACTGCTCCAGCAGCGTCTCGTGCTCAGTTTTTCCAAATCTTGCGCCAGCGCTGGAGGAGTGATGTGTTCAATGAATTCAGAGCACTCGGACTCCACCTCCAACCTTGTTAAGCTAGACAAGTTCCAGGCTAGGTGGAGGCTGGTGTCGGGTCCCTCAGGACGTCGCTCCTCAGCATGAGTTACGGGAGTGGATGGAGGTCTCATTGATGTCAAGGATGAGGGTTCCCTTTCCACCTCCTTCTCTTGGGCTACTGTCGATGGGTCCACCCTGTTATTAACACTTATTAGTTTTGTTTCTGGATTATATCCTTTGAAATGTTAATGGGTACTTACGTAGTGCCAGTCAAGGGTTCTATGATGGTAGGAGCCACGGCATTCACAGGGGTGGCCATCCAGACTTGATTATCTGCGTGAAGCGAAAGGTCGACCTAGGTCGTGGAGGCGCTGCTCCTTTCCTGGAACTGCGGATGATCCTTCCTTAGCTTCTTTGGGTGAGCATTATGTGCCCCCGCCCCATCCCCTAGGTTTTTTGCTACCTTCCTGGTAGTCTTCCGTTTCCTTAGATTTGGGCTTTGATGATTGCGGGGACCCAGAAGCTTGTATTGTTTCTTCATCATCACCGGTGCGGTTGTCAGCAGGGTTGGTGAATTCTTCTTCTTCTTCTTCTTCTTCATCCTGGTGCGGCACGACGTCCTCTAGCAGCAGTTCTTCACCATCTTCATTATTAAAGTCAAGAGGGGACTTCTCAATCACGGGCTCTCCCTCATCTGATCGCTGCTCAGTGGTTTCTTCCAGCGGGATGGTTTTGTCTACGGTGGCTTCCAGCAGGGGGAGTTCATTTTCTTTCAGTGGTCGGAATCCTTCAGGAACTTTGCTTGGATCGCCTTGGCGTAATAATCCATGTAGCTTCTGCGGACATACAAATACACACAGATTAGTAATTTCACAAAGTACTTTGAGACATGTTTGTATCTACAGTATGAAAGACCTACCCTGCCCACGTTCGGTCAGAAAGCACGGATAACTATCCTCTCTCCCATAGTAGTAGCGGCTGATCCCTACAAGGCACAGGAAGTGCTCCGGCAAACCCCTATGGAATTCTGTGCGGTGGGTATCTAAAATTTTCCAATACTTACTACTATAGTCTTTGGATTTGAGAGGATAGTCTTTGGGTACTCTGGTTTTGAGGATGAATGGAGTGGGGAATACATTCTCATCCACGAAAAAATAATTGTTGTACCAATTCTTAAGGGAATCTAAAGGTTTCCTATATGTCATGGGGGCGATCGCGGATCGTTTCTTGAATGACAGCCACCCATTCACTAGTTGGGGGGAGTAAAAGACCCAAAATAGATTCACGATCGGGGTTACCTCACAAGTATGGCAGGTAATCTTAAACTGATTGACTTTACATGCCCTTATGCAGTGAAGCTGGGTTATGTGGAAGTCATAATATAGAAGCAGATCTACCAAAAACTTAGATAAGGGGATGCGGTAGTTAGCCGAATCAAATAGGCGTGTGTATACGCCTATCTTTCCCTTCGGAGCATCCGTAATCGCTTCACCGTCACCTGGATAGGTCGGATGTACGCTTTCAGGAATATAATACTTAGACAAAAAGTCTATGTATTTCTCCACAGGCATCACGTTAAGGACATCCGTGATAAGAGGATTGTCCTTCACCATGTTTTATAAAAAGGATTTGAGAGGCGTGATGATCTAACCTACGGTGGAGAAAATCCATGGGATAAGAAGCGAAGGTATGAAGGAATGAGCTTGGGAATAACAATGGCGGAAAGCAATATAAACTGTGTGTGTAACAGTAGCACACACCAACTCTTATATAGGGTTGCCTCGATTTTTGAGGTAGCATGGATGTGTTCGCCACGTGTAAGCCACTACACCCATCCAACGGATGGGATTTCTAACACTTCTAAAACGTCAGAATGAACCCACGGGTCACTTCTTGACAGTTTTACGTGGCTCAAGGGTGGGCCTTTTTGGTGCACTTTTACAGGCGTGCGTCTAACAATTGACTACCATTAATGCATTCATTAAAGTTGTCCCGTTCGGCTTATTTTGGAGTGCGGCCGTAATTGCAACAGATAGGTCTACATGACATTGTATAGTCTAGAGGTTACGCCTACGGCTGTAACAACTAGACTGGGGGGACATGATGACGTATAGTCCCCAGCCAGGTCATGAACCCGGCCCACGGGTACTACCCGCATCCGGCCCATTACTGATGGGTGGGATTAATGTCATTTAAGCTTATGGGCTTAGATGAACGGTAACCGCACACATGTGTGCGGCCCACGGCCCGACATGGCCAGTACAGGGTTAGACAGAATCATACTCTTACTATGATTAGGATTTACCCCAAGGGAGAGGATATTCACTCACCATAATTAGAAGATAAAAATCAATCTAATTCTGGTACTTATCCTTTCCTTGGGGCCGAAGCATCAGTGACAGCCCATTAGGGTTTCACTGCCTATATAAGAAACCCCCAAGGGTTCCACAAAGGTATTACATTCTAAACACTCATAACTCATCCGATTCTTAAACCCTAAACCGATTACTTACTCTTACGCCGGAGCTTAATCGTGGGATACATTCCCACGGTAAGCCTAACCCGTGTTGTTTTAGTGTGCAGGATCCCAACCAGATATTTCACTTGGTGCAGGAGCCGGACCCCAGCCAACCCGAATTAAGCCTAATTCGGGTCTAGCAAGGATCATCCAACTTTTGTATCAACATTATCATTGATAATTATCGCTTTAGGATTGAGACCGAACCTTGCGAGGATCTATATAAAGAAAAGTTTAAAAGCATCTGTAGGTAGGAGTTGGGATGAAGATACCCGACCCGCTAGACCTAAAATGATTGTTGAAATTAGGATCTGATTATTGACTGTCAGTAGTGGGCAAGAGGTTATGTGAATATGAAATGTAGATCTTGAAGTGCAGGATGGGTAGCAAAGTTATGCCGAGAATTTTTCATCATGGAAACATGAATGTATGATCTGAAAGATCGTGGGAATCTAAGTCCCTGTTGTATGGGACCATTGACATAATGTAAAGATTTGGTCCGAGTGGCATATGAGCTAGATCTACCCTAGGACTTCAAGGGCTGCATGAATTATGTTTCGTATAACGAACTTGATAAAAATTTTATCAAGTGAAAATCTGATTATTGCTTAATAAAGTTTGGATCGGCGAAAAGTTGCCTTCATCGAAAAACGTGAACATCATGGATAGTGAAAGTAAGTCAACTTAAGCATGATCATATTACCATAGTTATGTTTGATGAAACTCGCATAATTGTAAGAAATTACACTTGTGAGAAAAGACCGGATGTAGAGGAAATACCCACATGGCTTTAACTCTATAAGAAGCGAGTAGTAAGATGAATCGATCTTTGAGGGGTAACTGCTGCGACAATCCGTCAATTTGAGGTCGTTATTTTATTCTCAAGTATTATTTAAAAATCATTATTTTATTATTAATTTATGAACTCACTCACCTTTGGGAAGAAATAAGGGTTTACGTCTTAAAGTAGCATCGACTACGTCTAAACCAGAGAACTCTATGTTACGTGCTTACGTTTACATACACCATTTTTGTGACAGTCCGACATTTCAGGAAATAAATTTATTCTCGAATATTATTTTGGAATTTTAATTTATGTTGGTTCATAAACTCACAAATTTACGAGAAGAAATTAGGATTTACGTGCATAATTTAGCGTCTTTTACGATAAAACCAGAAACCCTAGGTTTACGTATTTACGCTTTTGAATTCCGTTTTTGATGAGACAATTTTTATTAGAATCGTTTTGTGCCGTAGATTCATAATTTATTAGAATCGTTTTGTGCCGTAGATTCATAATTTATAAAAAAGTATTTACGCTTTTGAATTCCGTTTACATACACTGTTTTTGTGACAGTCCGACATTTCAAGAAATAAATTTATTCTCGAATATTATTTTGGAATTTTAATTTATGTTGGTTCATAAACTCAAAAATTTACGAGAAGAAATTAGGATTTACGTGCATAATTTAGAGTCTTTTACGATGAAACCGGAAACCCTAGATTTACGTATTTACGCTTTTGAATTCCATTTTTGATGAGAAAATTTTTATTAGAATCGTTTTGTGCCTTAGATTCATAATTTATAAAAACATTTTTCGTAAAACGACCCGAGGGCATGCAAATCGAGGAAACTAGAATCGAGGAGTACCCGTAAATTAGTAGAGATGAGACAAGTGGGACACTTGTCCAACCCCCATACATGTGGCGGCAACTTAAGCTCATGGGAGCTTGTTGTCAAAGTCTTATACTAACACGAGACACATGTCTCATTTACTTGCAAACCACAAACTAAAACCATCAAACCTTCTCTCCCACTTTTCACTTACATGCAAACTAGCTAGAAATCTTCACCAAAACCTCCCTTCCTTTCTCTTGTTTCTGTCCAACCCTCACCCTAAAACACCATCTTTATAAATTTTTAATGGACTAATAAAATGATATTGGACTCTTAATGGGCTTATTGGGCCTTAATATGTAAATGGGCTAAAACTAGTGTAACTAGTATGATAAGCCTATGTTAACTAGTACTTAACAACTAATAATGTTGTAAGGTGATAAAACCCCACTTGATCATCATATATTGACATCATTACTTATACATAACAACTTTTTATAAATTTATTGGGCATAGCCTAAGACCGAGTATTATTTGTCTAGGTTTCTGTGATCGAGTCACGCGTCGTACATCCTAATTGCTGATAACCCGTCTTCCCACACCAATGTGAGTTCATAGCCTCACACTCTTTTAAATGTTTTATAAATCCACGAGGGAGATAACATGCTAGTTCTAATAAAAATAGGACACCATTTGTCCCGATTGTATGCTTATTAATATGGACCCGAATGATTATATGACCCAATGAATGAAATGAAATGGATTATTATTAGTTAGGTTATGTCACTAAAAGTCCCATTAGCATGAATTATGAAATACCGAGATTTGGTAGACGCTTATGCATATAATATTACTATTTGGGGATAATCACCCCAGGTCGCGCCTTGACGGTTGATCCCCGTCGTGCCACAGTGATTGGTAAGCGAATTTATGTATGAGAAGATTTATATAAGCGTGATTATTGTGACGACATGTTGTTTTAGATGGGCAAAGGAATTACGGGTTAGCTAACCGATATATGTTGTAGAAAAGTAACAATTTCATGCGGCTTATAATAATCCAATAATGAAAACACTGATATACGAATTGAATTATGATATATTGCCTGACTAGCAATACGGGTTCTTATTACTGATATTATGTTCGGGTTTTGGTTTTACATAACCATCTTCATATAACGGTTTTTATTAAACTCTATACAATGTTATAAAACGTATTGTATGATGTTTTTACGACAATTGTTCTTATAATGGTTTTGAAGGCAAAGCCTATATTAAGATTTACGACAAAGAATTGTACAAAATGATTTTCGGTAATGATTATATATACCGGTGATATATTAACGGTTTTTATTAAACTCTATGGATTCACTCGGCGTTTTCGCTGACTTTTTAACATGTCTTATCTCAGGTACTTGAAGGTAATTTTCGGGAAGACGACAAGAATTTATGGCCCGCATTTAAATAAAATTTCCATTAAAATGTTTTGTAAATTTGTATGACATACTATAACCTGAGGACCTATGTAATTTGATATTTATGAATGGAAAATGCTTTATTATTAAACGAAGCGATTTTTAAGCGTTGTCTATGATTTGAGTTATGTGCTATCCCGTAACACCAACGACTCTTCCGCTGATTCAAAATGTGATTATTTGGGGGTGTTTCACCATTGGTAGGACATTACTGCAAATGGAACTAAGTGTCCTTTAACTAGGATAATGTCCACTGAAGTTAGGTCTCAGCGTCCTTTAAATAGGAACTCCATCACTAAGAATTGGAAAAAGAGCCCTTTAACTATGTTTGCGTCCACTATTGTGCCTACTAGTGAAGAAGTACCTCAGGTTATTAAACAACTAGAATCTAAGCCAACATCTAGGAAGAAAATTTGGAAGCCTAAGAACTCTTCTGATAGCAAATCTAAGATAAATATATATGTACCTGCTAACATAGAGGAACAATTAGATTCCGATACATTGTCTTCGTCTGGTGATATTTTTAGGTGGTCCAAATCATCCTCTGGTATTTGGACTCTGGATGCTCAAAGCATATGACCGGAGACCGCTCGATGCTTAGAAATTTCGTCAGTAAGTTTCTAGGAACGGTTATATTTGGCAACGACCATATTGCGAAGATCATGGGCTATGGTGAATATCAAATAGGGAATGTTACTATTTCAAGGGTGTATTACGTGGATGGACTTGGTCACAACTTATTCTCAGTAGGATAATTTTGCGACTCAAACGTTGAGGTTGCTTTTCGACAACATAGTTTCTTCATTCGTGATCTTGCAGGAAATGACATGTTAAAAGGTTCTCGAGGGGATAATCTCTACACACTGTCCATTCAAAACATGATGGCCGCCTCTCCTGTATGCCTTCTCTCCGAAGCCTCTAAGACCAAGTCATGGTTGTGGCATCGCCGGTTATCTCATCTTAACTTTGATGCTATTAACCATTTGGCTAAAGACGAGCTTGTTCGTGGTCTTCCAAAACTTAAGTTTGACAAGGATCATTTATGTTCCGCGTGTTCTTTGGGGAAAAGCACCAAGAAATCATACAAACCTAAAGCTGAAGACACCAACCAAGAACCACTATATCTTTTGCACATGGATCTTTGCGGGCCAATGCGTACGGCTAGTGTGAGTGGTCGAAAATATATCCTCGTAATAGTGGATGATTTCTCAAGGATTACATGGGTTAAGTTCTTAGCAACCAAGGATAAAGCACCAGCATATATTATTACTTTTCTTAAGATGATCCAGGGGCGTCTTAATGCTACTGTTCGCCGCATTCGAACTGATAATGGAGCTGAGTTCGTTAATCAGACTCTACAAGACTATTATGAAGAGGTCGGTATTTCACATGAAACTTCAGTTGCTCGCACTCCACAACAAAACAGTGTCGTGGAAAGACGTAACCGTACACTTCTGGAAGCTGATAGAACCATGTTGATTTATGCGAATGCTCCTTTATTCTTATGGGCTGAAGTAGTGGCAACCGCATGTTATACCCAAAACCACTCCATCATTCGTAAGAGCCATGGAAAAACTCCGTATGACCTACTTCAT
Source organism: Glebionis coronaria (assembly GCA_025667525.1). Lineage (NCBI taxonomy): Eukaryota > Viridiplantae > Streptophyta > Magnoliopsida > Asterales > Asteraceae > Glebionis > Glebionis coronaria. The sequence continues at coordinate 291,224,625 of CM046877.1, forward strand.
AGACACAAACCCGATATTTCATTTCTTCATGTGTTTGGTGCTCTAAGCTATCCAAATACTAATAGGGAAAATTTGGGCAAACTTCAACCGAAGGTTGATATTGGAATTTTCATTGGTTACTCACCCGCAAAGAAAGCTTACCGAATTTATATCCATCGTCTTGGCAAGATAGTAGAAACCTTGGATACCGATTTTAATGAGCTGACAGCGATGGCTTCTGAGCAACACAACTCTGAACCCGCACTTCATGAGATGGGAACCGGTACGTTTAGTTCTGGATAAATTCCCAACAATCCTGATTCTCCATCATTTACACCACCTACAAGGCCCGAGTGGGATGAGTTATTTCAACCAATGTTTGATGAATTTTTTTGATCCCCCAAGTGATGATTCTCCAACACCTGCAGCAGTAGCTCCGATTCCCGAAGTTGATGCTCAACATAATGGAAATCAGTCTGATGCATCTACTATCACTATTAAACCAGATGCACCATCCTCCACCAACTCTCAAACTACACCCGAATCATCACCCCCACTCGTTCCTAATGATGTTGAATAGGATTACTATGATCATGATTTGGAACTTTCTCACCTACAAGAGCTTCCATTCTTTGGTTCACAAATACCCGAAAACCCTAACGGTGTGTCTACCTCAGAAGAATCTCCTACAATCGTTTACTCCAGACCACCACGGATTGAACATCACAACACCAAACGGATAAAGGATCACCCAATCCGCAATATTATTGGTGACATCGATCAACCAATCTTGACACGTCATCAACTACAAGAGCACGCATTATATTGCTTCTTTAATGCGTTTCTCTATGAGAAGGAACCTACATTTTGGCAACAAGCCATGCAACAATTATCTTGGATTGAATCCATGCAAGAGGAACTTAATGATCTTCAACGTCTTGAAGTATAGTAATTAGTTCCTCTACCCGACAACGTTGACATCCTTTACATTGTTGTGGGTATATAAGGTTAAACTCGATTAGACTATTCCTTGCTTATGCTACTCACATGAATATGATCGTCTACCAAATGGATGTTAAGACGACATTTCTTAATGGTGAATTAAGGGAAGATGTCTACGTAAGCCAGCCAAATGGATTCGTCAACTCGGAGTATCCTAATTACGTGTATAAGCTCAAGAAGGCTCTTTATGGGTTGAAACAAGCTCCACGCGCGTGGTACGATCTCCTATCGTCTTATCTGATATCGAAAGGCTTCTCCAAAGGCAAAGTGGACCCAAAATTATTCATTCTCAAGGAAGACAACGACATGATATTGGTACAAATTTATGTTGACGATATAATATTTGCTGCCACTACTCAAAGACTGTCTGACCATTTTGAGAAAATCATGTCCACACGTTTTAAGATGTCAATGATGGGAAACTTTTCATTTTCCATAGGGGTGCAAATTTCTCAAAATCCCAGAGGCATCTTAATTAATCAATCCAAATATGCTCTTGAATCGTTGAAAAAGTATCATTTTGAAAACTGTGACCCAGTGGATACTCCTATGGTGGAGAGATCCAAGTTAGATGTGGATAGGGATGAGATTTCTGTCGATCCTAAACATTACCGTGGAATGATCGGCACCCTTCTCTATCTGACTGCTAGCAGGCCTTATTTGCAATTTGCTATATGCATGTGTGCCCGGTATCAGGCTCGACCTACTAAAAAGCACTTACATGTTTTGAAAAGGATCTTTTGGTATCTTAAAGGAACACTTAATCGTGGTCTTTGGTATCCGAAGGATTCCTCTATTGCACTAATATAATATGCAGATGTGGATTATGCTGGGTGTTAAGATACTCGACGTAGAACTTCTAGCAGTGTGCAACTTCTTGGAGATAGACTGATTAATTGGGCATCCAAAAGGCAGAAAAGATCTGCAATATCAAGTACAGAGGCTGAATACATTGCTATGTCCAGTTGTTGTCCTCAAGTTCTTTCGATGAGATCACAATTAACTGACTACGGTCTTGGATTCAACAAAATCCCGATGTAATGTGACAACAAAAGCGCCATTGCCCTTTGCTGCAACTACGTTCAACACTCCCGAGCAAAGCACATTGACATACGCTACCACTTTATCAAAGAGCAAGTGGAAAATGGATTAATCGAGCTGTATTTTGTCAACACTGAGTACCAGCTGGCGGATATATTCACAAAGCCCTTAGATCGAGGACGTATCGAGTTTTTGATCGAAAATCTGGCATGAAATCATTCTCACCGGCGACTATTCTAGAGTATCCTCTTATCGTGATCTTTTATATTATCGTATATATATAAACCACAAAAAGAAAAATACAAATATATAAAACTAACAAAACCATAAAAAAGTATAAAATCAAGAAAATCAAAAAATATTTTTCATCTTAAATCGGGCATGTCTTTTAGTACGGTAATATTTACGGCCTTAAAAATGTCGATTAAAATTGACACGACGCCATAAATAGAGTCCGTTTGAAAGTTGTACATATTTTTAAAACATGCCCATATGGCTTGTATTTATTTCTGACTACAACCCGCTTTTCGTATTAAATCACGTATTTCTTTTGAAAACCTTGGCTCACAACGGGAATTAATTTTCCGGGCAAGGTTTACTTAAAAACCTTGTAAGGGAACAAGTTTACTTTACAACTTGGTCTAACACAAATTAGTGTACGCTTAAGTGTACTTATTTTGTTAAGATAAGAGAAATCTTATTGCCACCAGAATCGTTCCATAAAATCACTAAACGGAAAAGGTCTTCATGGATATTTGTCTCATTAAAACAATGACTACAACTCTTCATGAATAGAAAACGCGTCAGTGCTTAAGGGGGAGAAAATTTCAAATCATTTTGGATTTAAATTGGTCTTCATAAAAGTATTTTTTAGATAAATGCAAAACAATAGTCGACATCATCATATGCTATGTGTGCCTTGTGTGGATTTTGATTTGATTTTACGAATTTAACTTTGAGCGTTAGGTGTATGTGATCGTGTTCGTTTTCAAGATAAGAAGTTACGGGTTAGTGAGTTTACTAGTTCACTTGGTTTTAAAAGTGTTAATTAAACAATTTTACTAACTAGGGGACCAAAATTGCAATGTCTTGCAACAAGGGGGACCAAAATGAAATTTCTTGCAACTTTGATTGACCAAAGTCAAAACCAAACCCCCCTCCTGATCTGTTTCTTCCCATCGCAAAAATCACTCACACAAATACATATTATAACACTCGCCGCCATTGTTAAGATTTCCCAAGCTTCATTTTGCGTCAAAACACATCTAGGTAATTCATACCGTATGTTTTTTCATGTGTTATCTCATCTTCGTATCTTAAACAAACGACCCTTATATCTTGATCCAATCCGATTAGGGTTTGATGTTTTTTGTGTGATAAAAGTGTTAATTGAGTGATGGGATTTTTATTAGACTTACAAAAACATAGCATATGTCCCGTAATCGATCTTACAAAAAGTTGCATTGTTATAATCGCCCACATTCCGATGGAATATTACGATGGCATGATTGTGATGACTGCATATTTCAATGGGAATTATTGCGATGGGGTCATTCCGATGGCTCATTGCAATGGGTTATCGCGATCGGTTATTCTGATGGCTTGTTGCGATGGCTCATTGTGATGGGTACATTGCGATGGCTTACACTGCGATGGAATACATTGCTATGGCACATTGCGATCCCACATTGCGATGGGTCATTGCGATGGCATCATTGCGATGGTGACATTGCGATGGGGCATTGTGATCGCACATTGCAATGACATTTCGATGGAGCATATATTGCGATGTACTTTGGGACTGCGATGGAGTTTGTATTCCGATGAACTTTGATAGTGCGATGGACACATAGGACTACATAGTGATACATAGACTTATATTCATTGTGACTTGTGATACTAAAATGAACGTTGTAAGATTAAGAGTTGTTATACATAAGACAAAATACTAAGTGTAGTTTCTTCTTAGTGTTATGCAATACTATGAGGTGACATTTGTTGTGTTACATTTAACATGCTACGGAATTTTCATGGATTATGTGATATGTATGTGAGTATATATCAAGTGTATATGTGCTATTTAAGAAGGAAAATGTCGATCACCGAAGAACAACAACTCCAACTTGATCTTGCACTTGTTCCACTTAGTGCTAGACTGCCACCTACAGCAAATAATTTTCGTCTGAAAGACGACTTTGATCCCACTTTGGCAGTTTTCAAAGTAGCAATGGATATTCTGGATATGTCACCGATAAAGGATGCATTACGCTCCACCGCCTCAGTTCTTGAAGTCTATATGCATGAGTTTTGGACTACTGCCACAATTTAATAAGGAAAAAAATTGTCATAGCAGATTATCACCTTTATGTTCAACAACACGAACCTGACACTTGATTAGAGTCAATTTAGGCAATTTTTCAAGTTACCTATGTTAGCAACAGGAGAACACTATGTGCCTAACCCAGATATAGATGAACTGCTTAGATTAATTCGAGCTCTGAACTATGAGGGTGAAATTCTTAATATATCTCAATTTAATACGTCACACATCGGGCAACCATGGAAAGCAATTGTCACTATCATTGTCAAGTGCCTCACTTCAAAGGTTCGTGGATCAGACGCAATGAGACCCCCGCATTTTCATATCTTTTGGGGAATCTACACTGGAGCTAAAGTGGAGTACGCACTACAACTTTGGGACGAATTTTGCCATCAATTCACTAGCACCAAGAAGAAGTCTTTGCATCTTCCATTTCCACGGTTCACAAAGGTCATAATTAATCACTTCATGAAGAGTAATCCAGCCATTAATCCTCGTGGGAATTTCTTCTATCATACTCAAGATAGAGATAATGTGTTGGACCATATGACTGCTGATAATCAATTCACAAAGTACTCACTACGTCCAGCTCTCGTTCCTGATGTAATGATCAATGAAGGGATCAAGGAAAGTGACCCCTACCAAGAGGTGCTCCAGGATATTGAAGCATAGATTAAAGAGCAAATGTAGATCCCTCTGAGAAACAAACAGGTAAACGGAAGAAAAGGATAGCCAAGCATCAAAAGACTTCCTCATCTAAAGTGAAAAGAAAATGGAAAGAGCACCTCAATGATGAAGACGACGAAGAAGTAGATGAGATGATCAGAACGGATGACGAATAGGAAGAGCAACAGTTTCTAAGAAAGGCAAAGAAGCCAAAGAAAAACAAAGGTAAAGAAAAAACATGATGAAGACGAACCAGCTAAAGAGCATATTTCTCAAGACAAACAGATGCGTCTCACACTTAGACAGAGCAGAGAGGAGGCTTTCGCAACATCCAAAGGTTCAGGCTTTACACCAACTGCTGACTTAGATGAATTTGGTGAACCTGATGACGATATTTACTTTTATGAAGATCCTAATGATGAAGATGTTGGTACATTCAACTTTGAAAGTCGTGAGCATAGTGAAGAGGGTGGTGGTAGTGACAACACAAAAACAAACACACTGTACCATGATGTTAATATCACCACATCATTTTCGGCACCAACTTGCACTGTGATTTCTGAAGATGCTCATGCAACTCTCATTCCAGGAACTCAACTCCAAAGTAAGTCTACTTCTGGTTCTGATGATGTTATGAAATATCTTAATTTTGAAGGGGAAGGCGTCGAAGTCACAAATACCGATCTGTCGAAGAATGAGAATATGGTGGACGTTCCTATAAATTCAGTTACAACAACTACCATTCCACCATTTACTCCCCCCCCCCCCCCCGGTCATCACGAATTTCATCATACCAACTCCCAGACCTGAACTCATTGAACAACCTGTACCAACTACCGCCCCAATGACTGAACCAACACCGCCACCAATCATCTCACAACAAGTACCAACCACCGCCCAAGTAACTATAACAACACCGCCACCAATCCTCGAACAACCTGTATCATCCACAACCTCTCTAACACTTATGGTTACACCTCATCCATCATATACAGTACAACAAGTATCATCCACCTCCAATCCATTTCTCACGGTCGATGATCCACTTATTTAGAACCTTCAAAAACAATTGGAGGATCAGGCAAAACAAATTGAATTGCTGAATGGTAGGATTCCTGATCAAGCCCCCAGAGAACATCAAAGTGACGAGTCTAAACTCAAGAAGCTATATATCCGACACCGTCTCAAAACTTAAAAGTCAGCATAGAAAGCTCCTAAAAGAAAAGGACGCACATGACAAAGAAAATGTTGCTTTTATCAATTCCATTCAAAGTAAAGTGAAGTCATATGTCGATCAAGAGCTCCCAACTCTATTCACCACAGGTTTATCTGATCTTCATTTAATGCAATTGTTAGAAACTCGATTGATCAATATGGGCTCTAAGACAACGAAGACAAAACGCAAACTTCTGCATTATCTCAAAAAAGCCATCATTGAAGATACACCTGAAGATGATGAAGAGTCTGAGAATGAAGATGAAGACGAAGACGATGTCAAGATAGAAGAAAATGAGGGTAATGGAAATGAGGATAAAGATGGAGATGATGGTAAAAATGATGACGATGATGATAAAAATGAAGATTATGGGGATGATGATGATGATGATGATAATAGTGATGGGAATGGTATGGGAAAGGGTGATAAGGGCAAGAATACGGGTAAAACTGGAGAAAAGTCAAAGCATGGTAAAGAGGATAAGGAATCTGAGAAGGGTGTTGAAGAAGAAGAAGAAAGTTGTACTGGAACCAAAGAAAAGGATGTGGATGCAGAACCAACAGAGAGTGAACAACAAGAAGACAAAAAAGATGATGAAACCATTGACAGCAGCAAGGAGGATTCACCATGCATATCATTAACCATTGATGATGGAGATATAGAAAATCGTCAAAAGAACCTCCATGGTACATTCATCTCACGAGAATCTCAAACTAAAGACACAGGTATGTCCACTGCACTGGTTACTACTACTGTTTCTCCTATAGCACATGTAGAACCTATGCATGAAAACGAACCTCAAGTGTCTATGCATGAAGACGAACCCCAAGTGTCTATGCATGAAGACGAACCTCAAGAGTCTATGCATGAAGACGAACCCCAAGTGTCTATGCATGAAGACGAACCCACGGTGTCTATGCCTGAAGATGATTCTACTATACCCCACTCTCCACCTCCTACAACGGATTAACATTACTCTGACATGGAATTCGAAGACTTAAATATACCGGAACCGACTTTTGCTGAATCTCTTGTCATAGATGAGACTGTACAGTAGCGACAATAGATTAGTAATGCAACACCACAATATTCTTTCTCATCGGCAACAGATATTGAGCTGACTATTTTCCTCAACAATGCAATCGATTTTTCATCTTTCCTTATGTATACTCACGGGAAACCCTCTATGACTCCAGATATTCTCAAAATGTCAGCCGCAGATGTGGATTTCTTTGATACCATGAAGATCATCAACAATGAAGCTGAATATCACATCAATGAGCTTGCAAAGGCCATGAAAGCGACGACTTCAGGGATTCAGACTCCAGTATTACAGCCTCTCACACCTATAGTCATTGCCGGTTCTAAAACTATTCCAATGGAATGTTTGTCATAATCTCGAGTATCTAGAAAACGACGCGAAAAAATATGCTACATCAATCACCATGGTCAAGGCTATAAATCTGGAGAATGTACCTTGGATTGAAGACAAATTACCTGATGCTCTATGGCAAAAGAAGTTGCTAAAATTTTATGATCCTCACGCAGCACTTGGAACTTCTCACTGGAATACAAAGAAGAGGTTAGATTACAACCACTTCCATCGTGCACAACCAAGTTCTCCTGTTCAATCAGATCGTAAAAGTAAAAGCATACAAGGAGCCACCACTCATACGGTATTTGGTTATGACTATTTGAATGTCATTTGCTTCAAACGCACTGATGAAAAAGAATACAATATCGATGAAAGTGACCTCCAATACCTTCGCCTTGAAGACATTGAAGATCTTCTCCTGATATTGGCTCAAGAAAAAGTCGATCACTTGTCGCCTGACATGGTAATTGCATTAAGTTCAAATCTTCGCCAATTCACTCGAAGGATCGTCAGAAAAATTCGAGTTGAAGACTTACTTGGTGTGGAGAGTTACCAACAGAAGCTAAACTTACAACGTCCTCATATAACTCCGCTCAGTCAATACCACAGAGACAATTTTCCATACATGGGAACTCTGAAACCGGAAGCAGTGATATTTTGTTAGAACGAGACAGGAGTCACGCAATTTATGAGATTTTTAGAACTGCATAAATTCAGAGATGGCACACTCAAACACGTTTGTGATGACCTGACTGTTCTCAATGCCGGACTACCGCTTCCAACAGTTAAGTACAGATGGACAGACCAATGCAAGAAAGGTTCTAGCTACGCGATTAAGAAGATTGAGGAAACATTAAGGAGGCGCTGGTTGATAAGAAGTCTGGAACGATTCGTAGGTGGAAGACCATATGGAGCACACCAGAGGCCTACGGAACGATCTATTTAATATGGATTGTTTTCTCTCAGTTCAACTCCATATGTATTTATATTTTGAATATGTGAATATGATTATAATAGGCTTTTGTGGCATAGTGTAGTGCAAGAGTATGAAAATTTTCAAGAATTTCTCAAGAGATTCAAAATCTTTCAAACATATCATACTTAAGCACTATAACTAACCCTTATTAATTGGAGGGGGAGAATTAATATGTTCTATGGCCATCAACCAATTTCATTTTTAACCCAAAGACCGGTTAATCCATTAATATCCAAAAGATTAATGGTTAACATTTTGGATAAGGGGAGAAAATGGGATTAAGGAGACTTGTAAAACATATGTGGCTAAAAATGAAAAAGGGCTTAATAGAAAATCCAACTTGATATATGCTACGCATATGTTAAGCGGGAGCATTTTGTTGTCAAAACACTGAAGGTACAAAAACTCTTGATATTTATATCACAAGTACCTTAGTGATTTTAAGGAATTTTTCATGAAGACCAATACTTACCCAAAACACACTTAACTCACGACGAATGTGGTGACAAAAGGGTGGTAGGATTAGGTATTAGTCCAATGATTCTTCCACAACCAAAAGAATCTTCCCAAGGACAATTCCATAGTTAGAAAATAGAAGTCCTTAGGAAAGATGGAGAATGGATTGTGAATGTAGCTGAATGCCGACCAAGTACTGATGCTAACACTGGAACAATCACAACAAGATGCTAGTGATGATGTATTGGTAATCATTTAAGGGGTTGAAGAATGAAAAGAAACGTAAAGATAAAGGGTGTAAAGAAAGAAGCCCTCCTCACAACTTAGGCAGAAACCGGGTCAACTCATCTTGAAGACAAAAGTATCACGGACCCAGTGATGCGATGCACAACCCTTCCCAACCAACTCAAATATCTCTCAAAAGATATTTGTTTTAATGTCACGGAGCTCAACACGTTATCTATTAGTTTATTCACTCCGAATCAATTGATATTGAAAAGATGGCAATCCTCTCCAGCCTCCGATCACCAAAACAAAATGCACTATTGAGTCTAGAGCCACGAGATCATCAAAAGTATCATTAGGACACAATTTGAAAAACAAGAAAGATTTTTTTGAGTCCTACGCAGTATTCTTGCAATATTTCTAGAACATTTGAGCGATACGAAAGTATTACAATGAAGATGGAAATCCTGCTTGAGCCAACATCAAACAAACTCATGGTAGGTGACACGTGCGGTTATATAAGAACTAATCTTGTGTTAACAGGAAAGAAACGATGGTTTAACTCTTAATTGAGATTAAAATTATTCTAGGGCCTCTACGCATTATCCAAGTGATCTTGCTAGAACACTCAGAGTGACACTCTTTAGTGTTCACAGTGAAGAGTGGAAATCCTTACAGTGTCAACCTCAAACCGCACTACGGTAGGTGACAAGCAAGATTCTATCAGAATCAAGCTCGTGACAACTGGAAAGAAACGATGGTGAAAATCTTAATTGAAATTCACTTGCTCCAGGATTCATGAATTGACGGCTTCAATCATGCGGATGTTAAAATCCAAATGATTCACCCTTTATGTTCGCAGTCAGCTTTGGACGGTCGAATAAAGAGACCGGGTTTACCCGTGAAATCTTGTCAAGGAGATCTTTAATCAGAGCTACCTGTTACAAGTACGATACTTATTATCGTCCAATGGTCTTCACCGACTGGAGGTAAAATGCTACCGAATTAGAATAAAATGCAAAGCCATTTTATTCTTGTCTTATTATGTTGCTGCATTTGAAGACGGTGGTGTTGCGGTGTACCAGCTAAAGTCGTCCTCTCATACCTATCCCTTCTGCATCAAATATTTCAGCAAATTCAAGAAAGTTTGACCTAAAAGTCTTCTGCTGTATCAACTCTGAAACTTTCAAGAATTCAACAAAGGATAGGTATGTGGGACATGAAGTCACAAAGAGGCAAACATCACAAGAAGACAAAGATTGCACGTGAAAGGCCAAAAGAACATGTTCTAAGCCAAAGACTGATGATATTCAACACATATTCACAAAAATGAAGAAAAAAGAAAGTGGACTACGAGCACGAGAACGAATATCTAACATGCTAGATTAGGACTTTGTAAAATTCGAGTGACCTCCCTTTGGGGTTGGAAATACGTTTTTCGTATTTAGAAAGTCTCGGTCACTCCAAAGCATCAAAGACTAAATCATGGTTATGTCATTGTCGGTTATCTCATCTTAACTTTGATGCTATTAATCATTTGGCGAAAAACAACCTTGTTCGTGGTCTTCCTAAACTTACATTTCACAAGGACCATTTGTGTTCCGCGTGTACAATGGGGAAAAGCACTAAGAAATCATACAAACCCAAGACTAAAGACACCAACCATGAGAAACTTTATTTGTTGCATATGGATCTTTGTGGGCCAATGCGTGTTAAAAGTCTTAGTGGTAACAAGTACATCCTCGTCACTGTCGATGATTACTCTCGTTTTACATGAGTGACATTTCTTTCAACAAAAAATGAAGCACCTAAATTCATCGTCGGATTTCTCAAGATGATTCAAGTGCGTCTCAAAACTATTGGCTGACGCATTCGTAAAGATAATGGAACCGAATTTGTGAATCAAATCCTGCGTAATTATTATGAAAAAGTTGGCATATCTCATGAAACATCCGTTGCTTGCACTCCACAACTAAACGGTGTCGTTGAAAGGCGAAATCGTACACTTATGTAAGCTGCTCAAATGATGTTAATTTACGTAGAGGTTCTATTGTTTTTATGGGCAGAAGCAGTATCTACAGAAGTTTTCACCCAAAACCGGTCACTAATTCGTAAACGCCATGGTAAAACACCTTATGAGCTTCTACATGGAAAGTACTAGACTTATCATATCTTCATGTATTTGGCTCTCTTTGCTATCCAAATAATGATGGTGACAATTTGGGAAAACTTCAACTCAAGGTTGATATTGGTATTTTCATTGGTTATGCACCCACAAAGAAGGCATACTGAATCTACAATCGTAATTCTCGTAAGATCCACGAAACCATGAATATTGATTTTGATGAGCTGACAGTAATGGCTTCTGAGCAAAGCAGCTCTGAACCCGCACTTCGAAATAGGACCCAGTAACATTAGCTCTGGTCTTGTCCCAAACAACCCTACTTCATCATCATTTACACCACCTTTTAGGAATGAATGGGATACGTTGTTTCAACCGTTCTTTGATGAATTCTTTACTCCTCCAAGTATTGTTGCTCCAGAACATGAAGTAATAGCTCCGGTTACCGAAGTTGTCGCTCCAGCAACCGAAGCACAATCAGATGCGTCTGCACCTACAATTGGTCAAGATATACCTTCTACAAGTAATTCTCAACCAACACCCGAATCAACTACCCATGTCATGCCTATTGATGATGAAGAGGATGATGATGATCACGGTTTGGAATTCGCTCAAACTCGTGAACTTCCATTCTTTGGTGTACCTATTCCCGACCTTAATCAAGCTGGGTCGTCCACCTCAGAGGAAGCGCCTACTACGGTCTACTCCAATCCACGGATTCGTGAACATGACAGCAAGTGGATAAAGGATCATCCTATAGATTCTATTATTGGTGACCCTAATTGTTCGGTATCCACACGAAGTCAACTACAAGAAAGTTCAATGTTTTGTTACTTTGATGCTTTTCTCAGTGAAGTTGAACCTAAGACGTGGCAACAAGCATTTACCCAATGTTGTTGGATAGAAGCTATGCAAGATGAACTTAATGAATTTATACGTCTTGATCTAAGGGAACTTGTCCTGTGCCCGGATCAAGCGAAGTTACTCACTTTGAAATGGGTTTACAAGGTGAAACTCGACGAGTTATGAGGAATATTGAAGAACAAGGCTCGACTATTAGCTCAAGGATACACGCAATTATTGGGCATCGACTTTATGGAATCCTTTGCACCGTTGCCCGTTTTGAAGCTATTAGACTATTCCTCGCTTATGCAGCCCACATGAATATGATCGTCTATCAGATGGATGTGAAGACAGCATTTCTCAACGGTGAAATCAAGGAAGAGGTCTATGTTCAACAGCCGGATGGTTTTGTGAATTCTAAATATCCTAATCACGTGTACAAGCTTAAGAAGGCTCTCTATGGGTTGAAGCAAGCTCCACGCGCATGGTATGATCTATTATCACAATTACTCACTACGCAAGGCTTTGCTAAAGGTAAGGTGGATCCCACGCTGTTTATTTAGAAAGAGGTAAAGATATGATTATGGTACAAATATATGTTGATGATATTATATTTTCTTCCTCGACCCAAACCTTATCGGATGAGTTTGGGACACTTATGTCTTCTAAGTTTAAGATGTCAATGATGGGCAAGGTATCATTTTTATTAGGACTTCGGATATCTCAGAGTCATACAGGCATCTTTATCAATCAATCCAAGTATGCCCTTGAATCGCTAAAGAAATTAAAGATTGAATCTTGCGACCCGGTGGATACTCCAATGGTGGAACGAACCAAGCTAGATGCAGATGAACATGGGATTGTTGTTGATCCGACACCTTATCGTGGAATGATCGGTACCCTTCTGTATATCACAGCTAGTCGACCTGATCTTCAGTTTGCTATATGTATGTGTGCTCGGTATCAAACTGGGCCTACTGAGTTACACTTAGCTACTGTTAAACGGATCTTTTGGTATATTAAAGGAACCATTAATCGGGGACTTTGGTATTCGAAGGACTCTTCGGTTGCACTCATTGCATATGCAGATGCGGGTCACGCGGGTTGTCAAGATACAAGGCGTAGCACAAGTAGAACATTGAAACTACTAGGAGATCGACTTATTAGTTGGGCATCGAAAAGGCAGAAAAGTGTTACAATTTCAAGTACGGAAACATAATACATAGCTATGCCCGGTTGCTGTGCTCAAATTCTTTGGATGAGATCCCAATTAACCGACTATGGTATAGGTTTTAACAAAATTCTGATGTACTACGAAAACAAAAGTGCAATTGCCTTATGCTGCAAGAATGTTCAATTCTCCCGGTCGAAGCATATTGACATTCGCTACCACTTTATTAAGGAGAAAGTGGAAAATAGAGTAATAGAGCTTTACTTTGTCCTATCTGAGTATCAACTGGCGGATATTTTCACGAAGGGTTTATGTGACAGTCCGTCAATTTATGGTTTAGATTTTATTCTTAAGTATTATTTAAAAACATTATTTTAATGTTATATTATGAACTCACTTATATTGGGAAGAAATTTGGATTTACGTCTTGAAGTAGCATCGAATACGTCTAAACCGGAGGACTCTACGCTACGTGCTTACGTTTACATACACCGTTTTTGGTGACAGTCCGGCATTTCAGGAGATAAATTTATTCTTGAATATTATTTTTGGAATTTTATTTTGTTTTGGTTTATAAACCCACAAATTTACGAGAAGAAATTAGGACTTACGTGAATAATTTAATGTCCTTTACGACTAAACTGGAAACCCTAGGTTTACGTATTTACGTTTTTGAACTCCGTTTTTGATGAGACCATTTTTAGTAGATTCTTTTTGTGCCGTTGATTCATAATTTATAAAAACCTTTTTCGTAAAACGACCCGAGGACACGTAAATCGAGGAAACTAGAATCGAGGAGTACCTGTAAATTAATAAAGGTGAGACAAGTTTACACTTGCCCCACCCCTATACAAGTGGCGGCCAAGCTAAGCTAACACACTTCATATGTGTCAACTTGATATTAAACCAAGGACACATGTCCTCCTTTCCATTCAAAACCATCTAACACTTAAAACTAGAAAACTACAAACCATCCTCCCATTTCTCACATGCAAAACAAATTCAAACTCTCTCTTTCTCCTCTTGTTGGCCGTCCACCATAGCACCACCACCATCAATGTCATAAAAATCTAGCCATGAATTCTATGTATAATCAACATATGTTGAAGTTTAGCTAAAAGGATGAAGATTGGAGGTGATCTTAACATCCAAAAATGAGTTCCATGGAGTTTATGGGCTTATTTTCATGAAGATATTCATCCATTTTAAGGACACAAGAAGTTCATTTTCCAAGTTGAAGGTTTGGTAACTAGGAACCAAGCCTTGTTCATCAAAATCCCATCTTTTCAACATATTGGTGGTATATAGATTATTCTTCCTATCATCTTGTTATTTTGAATATGTAATGTTGTATTTTATTCATTTATGTATATGTATATGATGATGAATGATGATCAAAAGTATTATGTGAGGATTTGGTGTTGATAGATTTGATTAAAAATATTAAAATCTACTTGAAAGGATGTTAAAATCATGGCTAAAAATGTAGGCTGTATAAAACAGTAAAGAGCTAGATGATAACTTGTTAAAGTGGCTTGGATAATTTAATATACAGTAAGGTAAATGGCTTGTACATATGTGAGAGTTGGCCACTCAATGAAATCCATAAAATGAGTGAGATATGATCAAAACAATATTGAAGTTGAAATCTGAGTAGTCTGTTTTGGACGGACTGTTAGAGACATTCAGATGTTGATTGAGCAGTAGCTAAAACTGAGTTAATTGTATCACATATCATGTAGTTTGTGGTGTCCAAAAATGATCTTCTATATCCTTGTATAACTAAAGATATGGTAAGAATGGTGAAAGTGAAAATAATAATCAGATTTGTAAAATAAAAGTATATAGTATAATATTAGCACTCAAGTAAATATAATATAAAATGTATACTTAAAACACAATAACTTATATATTACATATAAATAAGTATGTACTTTAATAAATAAATAGGAGATTTTATAAAATGGCAATTTGATAAGTTTATAAGTTATAAAACTATATACATAAGTTTTACGTCTTTTTGGCTAAAACCGAAAGATTAACGTTTTCGTCAATCAAAACATAGACGGTCGGACACGTCTAATGTAAACTTTTTATAACTCATATACTGATGTATAAATACATATTACAAGTAAAAACCGATAAAACTCGAGCTTTATAACATATGGACATTAACGGGCCAAATTAGCCTTATTGGACTATTAACCCAACTAATTTGGCTAAACTCTAATGGACTTACTCATTGGGCTTAACCCACTTGGGCCCAACATGTAAGCATATGGCTGAGGTTAAATGTTTAAAATTGGACTAACAGAATGTAATGGGCTTATTGGGCCTTGACATGTAAACAAGTTAAACTAGTAAAACTAGTATAAAAATATACCAACACATAACACTATAATGTGTATGAAGAGATAATATTCCACTTGATCATCATCATACTCATGATATCATCATATATATACATAGACATTGTTTTTATAAAGTCATTGGACAAGAGTCTAATACAAGTATTATTTGTCTAGGTTTCCGTGATTGAAGAACGTACCGTACATCCAAATCGCCGATAACCGCCTTTCCCAATCAACGTGAGTTCATAGCCTTGCACTCTTTTAAATGTTTTATGAAATATTTTATAAACCCGAGAGGGATATAACATGTTAGTTTTAATAAAAATAGGACACTAGTTTTCTCGATTGTTTGCTTATTAAAGTTAGGTTATGTCACTAAAAGTCCCAATAACATGAATTGTGAACTACCTGGATTTGGTAGACGCTTATGCATGTAATAGTACTCTTTGGGGAAGATCATCCCAGTTCGCGCCTTGACGGTTGATCCCCGTCGTGCCACATTGATTGGTAAGCGAATTTATGTATGAGGAGATTTATATAAGCGTGGTTATTGTGACGACACGCTGTTTTAGATGGGCAAATGAGTTTCGGGTTAGCTACCCGTTGTTTGTTATAGTAAGGTAGCAATGTCATGCGGCTTATAATAATCCAATAACGAAAATACTACTATACGCATTGAATTACAATATATTGCCTGACTAGCTATTCGGGGTCTTATTATTTATTATGTTCGTGTTTTGGTTTTACATAACCATATTCATATAACGATTTTTTTTTAACTCTATACAACGTTATGAAACGTATTGTATGATGTTTTTACGACACTGGTTCGTATAATAGTTTTAAAGGCAAAAGCCTATAGTATGATTTACAACAAAGATTTGTATGAAATGTTTTTGGATTATTTTATGGCCTACAACAAAGAATTGTACAAAATGATTTTAGGTAATAATTTTATACCGATGATATATTAATGGATTTCATTAAACTCTATGAATTCACTAGGCGTTTTCGCTGACCTTTTCTTTTAACATGTTTTATCTCAGGTACTTGAACGTAATTCTCGGGAAGACGACAAGAATTTATGGCCCGCACTTAAATAACAATTTCCATTCAAATGTTTGTAAAATAGTATGAAATACTATGACTTGGGACCTATGTAAATTTGATATTCATGAATGGAAAATGCGTTATTATTAAACGACTTGATTTTAAGCGTTGTCTACGATTTGAGTAATGTGTTATCCCGTAACACCAACACTCTTTCGCTGAACTAAAGTATGAATATTTGGGGGTGTTACAGTTTGGTACCAGAGCTCTCGTTATAGAGAACGAAAGATTTTTAAAACCAAGGTTTTGAATAAAACATTTCAAAATCTTTTAACTATAAACATTTTTCTCAAAATGTCTAAAAATCTTTTGACTATAACGGTGCCGAATAATTCCCGAGTTACCAACAAGGCCAGACTGAGAAGTGTTATTTTAATATATATATATATAACTTGGATTATATATATATACATATGATGTAATTTGATTACATGATTGTTTGATGATTATTTTAATACTTATACGAGGTATTTATACGATGTAGATTGTCACAAGAAACCCTAACCCCCTAGCAAATCAATCGAAGCTATTCTCGTACGAATTCTAGCTATTCCAGATCTAAATCAAGTTGTGGATATTTATAATCCCAACAAAATGGTTGATATTCGTAAAAATGTTTGTATTAGTTGATTGAAATCTTAAAGAAGAATTGGCGAGATTAAATTTGATATCAATGTCATGACGACCTTTCCTCATAGAGTGGAGTTTGACAAAACCTTACCACCTAGAAAGGTGTCATCTAATTCGATGTCACCCAATTCTTAAACTTGAAATCTAAAGGGTGATTGTTGCACTTGAGGCTGTCATTGGATCCTCTACCCAAAAGCCTCATGCCACTAGTACCTTTCCGAGAAGTCTAATTAAATGTGTGAGTCATTTCATACTAGTGACTCATTCGATAACTATTGTTATAAGAGCTATAGGATTGGAAATTAAGTGTTGATCATATCGAGCTTTTATTTCCCTTTTAAGGTTTAAAAATAAAGTTGAAAGTATCAGAGAATGAGGTAGGATATCGAATTGAGTATAATTTGGTTGAAGCTTGAACAAAGTAAAACTTAACTCGTGTGGAATATGATATTGTTAAGAGGAATCCATTAAGTCCTGTGATTGAATTATAAGGTTTAAAATGATTGTTGGTTCGTGTTAAGGGTTGTTCCTAGGCCATTGTCCACTAACGAGGATGCCCAGTGTCCAAGAAATACATTGAAGAAATCTTCTTCTGAATTGGGACCGATGGATCATCTGGGACAGGTGGAACACCTAATGACCATTGTAGATTAGTATTCATTGTAGTGTCTTTTAAAAATCCCTAATTTAACTGAGATATCAGTTGGTAGGATGAGTTCTTAGAATTTTATGACATGGCGACACGTAATGTGTTACGGTACAATTTTGACTTGTTTGTGATTAATGAAAAGACTACCTTTGATTGCTAAATCCTACATGTATCGATGTTATCTATCTTTTCTTGCTTGTCCTAATGTTCGCATTAGTGATGCGACGATTGAACAAGCACTCATCTCGGTTTGAGTTGCGTTGTAGATTCTTCTCTTTGTATTCCTGAGTGCCATCGAGGTCATGAACCTCATGATGATTTGGCTAAGCTCGTTTCCTATCATATCGTAGTTAGTTCTTGCTGAACAACTTTTTATCACTCCTTTGCAGATCACCCATTGTTTTTATAAGTTAAAACAGTATCCCTTGAGAAAAATTGAATTTTCACCACCATATGGATTATTTAAAGTGAGAATTATAAATAATCATTATCGAAATGAAGTTGCTTATGGAACACCTTGGAAAACTTAATTGTTTCCATAACAAAGAACATATCTGTAAATTCATTCTGATTCTTATTCCAAAATTAAACATGAAATTAGTTTTTATTGTAAACATAATGACAAAGTTTTTACGAACTGAGTATTGCATCGTTAATCCTGAAATTGTATATAAGTGCGCGCCTACATACAATTTGGAAGGGACCATGCAAGGTTGATTAGTTATTCACCATGAAATTATTAATAAACACTAAATTTTCCTTGAAATTCTGAAAGATTAAATTTTATGAGATCTGCAAGAAGTGAAAAATAGGGACATATTGTTAGGGACACCTAAATATGTGCCCGTACCATTTATTTTTCTGAATCGAATGTAATCATTTGTGGAAAATTGTCTTATTTGACAATTGATATTCCTTTCTTGTCCCATTTTCTCGTAGTGAGATTCTTTGGAAAAGTATTTAATTACCAAATGTTGATACCTGACTGGGTGTGTTGACGTTCCTATCATTTCTTTTGATTAGATTTCATTTGAATGACCTGGGTAACGATCCGAGGAGCTTTCGAATGCGTACTCAAATCATGAAAACATAGGATATATTCATATTCGTTAGTGTTTTCGTTTGTATCTGATTTAAAATTCTCTCGCGTAGATTTTGCGTTGACCTTACTCTTTTAAGGTTAGTTATGTCTCTTGCTATCCTTGTATTTGTGAAAGGATTACGAGTTATTATTAGTCTTTTGAGAAGTTCACATCTTATCAACGGTAATGAAACTGGAAACTTGATAGTGCCACTAGAATGGATTGATTGACTATGACATAATGTCATTGTCTTAATTGATGGGAACTCGAGTACAATTCCCCTAAAAGATAAGATGTTGATTATCAAAAGTGATCTAAATAATTCCCCATGGATGACCATATCCTGCATTTAGACTTGAAAATATACCATGAATGATTATGAACTAGCCATAGATATTGTAATATAGAAAGAACTTAAAGTAAATTTATTAAAAGATGTTTCTGTTATCTATAATTTTAGGAGGTATTTGCTGGTGAATTACCTAAACTTTTTCCATTAAGGCAGGTTGAATTTGGTATTGATTATATTCATGGTGCTGCACATGTGGCGTGTGCACTGTACGTCAACACCATCTGAATCGAAAGTGTTACCGTACAACCGAGAGAGTTGTCAGAGAAAGCTTTTATTCTACCAAGCTCGTCATCATGAAGAGATATGGTGTTATCATTCCTTATATTTGTTGATTACCGTAAACTTGGTAAATTGACGATCAAAATCCATATCCACTACCCAAGATAATAGATTTGTTCGATCGTTTACAAGGTTCTAGCGTATATTCAAAATTTGATCCACGACATGGTTATTATCAACTTCACGTCCGCGAAAAAGATTCTATATTCCAATCACTACATCAAAAACTCGTAATGAATATTATGAGTTTCATGTTATGTTGTTTGGGTTGACCAATGCACATGTAGCATCCATAAATTTGGTGAATCACGTGTGTAGGCTATAATTTGAGAAATTCATCCATGTGATCATTAAGGACCATTTGTTTGTTTCTAGGAATAAGAATGAGTTAATAATTATTTATAAACTGCCCTGAGCTGGCCGAGCAATGAAAACCTGTACCTTGAGTATTTAACATATGATTTAGAGATTTGATCCTTTACATTATTTGACCGTGTGATTAATGGTAGTGAAATCTAAATTGACTCTTCAAAGATTAGAGCCATTAAGGCTTTGGGTTTTACCAAAAAGAAAGTGGAAATATGTTTTGACAAATAATTTATCAAAGGATTTTTAAGAAATTATTCCTTTATACCTAAATCATTTAACTAAACTCCTTTAGGGGCAAATGTTTGTGTATACCTCAAGACAACCTAACAGGGATTGAGAAAAAACATTTAAACCATGACTTGGAATTTGAAACGACAATTTTTGCTTTCAACTAAGAAAATTTTGACCAAAGTATAAACAAAGATTTTTCAAACATTTACAAATCTTGTTAATTATTTTCGATAAATCAACAAAAATCGTGTAAATTAACTTCAAATTTATTTTGAACATTTTTATATAATTGGTCGAACTAAGAAATTTAAAATTTTTACGTTTACGTTTCATAAAAACTAAATATTTATTATTTAATTACTTGTAATAACTATCGACGCTTTAGACGTCGGATTGAGCAAAACTAATAAAATGATAGTTGAGACAAAACTAAAAATTAGAAACTATGAACAAAGAATTTCTGAGTGAATTGTGGTCATGATAATTACTTCATCAGGAAAGGTGAATGTAGATACTGACACATTATGTAGAAAGGATAAAGAATCAATTAGGATGTGTTCCTTAATAATGGCTGTGCAAAATAAATTTCTGAGCAATTTAAAATATAGCTGATGCATGTAAAAATGATAATATAAATAATAAAGAATTTCGCGACTAATGAAAACCATTAGAAATGAGAGCCGATGGCGTTAAATGTTGAAAAGGCCACATGTTGTTGCCTAAATATGGAGATTTTGAGATTTAGTCATGTAGGAATCTCATAAGTTTAAGTATTCTATTCATGCCATTTCTGATTTAATGTATCTTTATCTGAAGAAGTTGTACTGATGGAAAATTATTAAGGCAGACATCGCCTCATACATTAGTAAACGTCCAACTATTGCAAAGGTCATCATCTGAATTTGATTCGATTTGGGTCATCGTCGACAAACTGACCAAATCAATATCATTCCCGTTAGTGATAGATTCTCAATGAAGAAATTGATTCTTTGTATTTAATGTAGTTGTGTAAACATAGTGTGCCTGTATCGATCATCTCTATCAAGATCCTCGCTTCTCATCGAATTTCTAGAGATTTCCTCATAAATCATTGGTAACGAATCTTGATGAGAGTACTGTTTACCACCCCAAATCGAAGGGACGAGGTAAAGTAACGATACAAACACTAGAAGTCTTGTTTTATGTTTGAATGATTGACCATTGGTAATGAACGGGATAATCGTTTTCCTTTGGAGAGATTATCATTACAAATTTTCGTATTAGGATCGAGATCGAATCTTGTGAGGATCTAAATATGAGAGCATCTGTAAGCAGGAGTTGGGATGAAGACATCGGACATACACACATTGTTAGTTGGACATGTCTTTTAGATTTAAGGTTGCCTATGGTGACAAACCTAACCTTACAAAATACCCGAACCCCGAGACCTGAATTGCTTGTTATAATTAGGATCTGATTATTGATTGCCAGTAGTGGGCAGGAGGTTATGTGAATATGAAATGTAGATCTTGAAGTGCAGGATGGGTGGCGAAGTTATGCCAAAAAATTTCACCTTGGAAAAATGAATAGATGATCTGAAAGATCATGGGAAATAAGTCCCCGTTGTACGGGACCATTGAGATAATGTAAAAGTTGATTTGAAAGGCATATAAGCTGGATTTACCATAGGACTTCAAGGGCTGCGTGAATTATGTTTCGGATATCGAACTTGATAAAATGTCTATCAAGTGAAAATCTGGTTACTTCTTGATAAAGTTTAGATCGGCGAAAAGTTGCATTCATCAAAAACCCGTGAACAGCATGGATAGAGAAAGTAAGTCAACATTAAGCATGATGGTATTCCCGTAGTTATTTTTGATGAAACTCGCGTATTGTAATGAATTACACTTGAGAGAAGAGACCGAAAGTGGAGGAAATACACACATGGCTTTAACTCTATAAGAAGCGAGTAGTAAGATAAATTGATCTTTGAGGACAAAGATCCTGTTTAGGGGTAAATGTCGTGAAAATCCGTCAATTTATGGTTGATATTTTATTCTCAAGTATTATTTAAAAACATTATTTTAATGTTAAATTATGAACTCACTTATTTTGGGAAGAAATTTGGATTTACGTCTTGAAGTAGCATCGACTACGTCTAAACCAGAGGACTCTACGTTACGTGCTTACGTTTACATACACCGTTTTTGGTGACAGTCTGACATTTCAGGAAATAAATTTATTCTTGAATATTATTTTTGGAATTTTATTTTGTGTTGGTTAATAAACCCACAAATTTACGAGAACAAATTAGGACTTACGTGAATAATTTAACGTCCTTTACGATTAAACCGGAAACCCTACGTTTACTTATTTACGTTTTTGAACTCCGTTATTGATGAGAAAATTTTTATTAGATTCGTTTTGTGTCGTTGATTCATAATTTATAAAAACGTTTTTCGTCAAACGACCCGAGGACACGCAAATCGAGGAAAGTAGAATCGATGAGTACCCGTAAATTAATAGTGGTGAGACAAGTTTACACTTTCCACACCCCTATACAAGTGGCGGCCAAGCTTAGCAAACACACTTCATGTGTGTCAACTTGATATTAAACCAAGGACACATGTCCTCCTTTCTATTCAAAACCATCTAACACTTAAAACTAGCAAACTATAAATCATCCTCCCATTTCCAACAAGCAAAACAACTTCAAACTCTCTCTTTCTACTCTTGTTGGCCGTCTACTATAGCACCACCACCACCATGTTCATCAAAAATCTAGCCATGAATTCTATGTATAATCAACATATGTTGAAGCTTAGCTAAAAGGATGAAGATTGGAGGTGATCTTAACATCCAAAAATGAGTTCCATGGAGTTTATGGGCTGATTTTCATGAAGATATTCATCCATTTGAAGGACCCAAGAAGTTCATTTGCCAAGTTGAAGGTTTGGTAACAAGGAACCAATCCTTGTTCATCAAAATCCTATCTTTTCATCATATTGATGGTATAGAGATTATTCTTCCTATCATCTTGTTATTTGAATATGTAATCTTGTATTTTTTTCATTTATGTATATGTATATGATGATGAATGATGATCAAAAGTATTATGTGGGGATTTGGTGTTGATAGATTTGATTAAAAAGATTAAAATCTACATGAAAGGATTTTAAAATCATGTCTAAAAATGTAGGCGGTATAAAACAGTAAAGAGCCAGATGATAACTTGTTAAAGTGGCTTGGATATATTAATATACAGTAAGATAAATGGCTTGTACATATGTGAGAGTTGGCAACTCAATGGAATCCATAAAACAAGTGAGATATGATCAAAACAATATTGAAGTTCAAATCTGAGTAGTCTGTTTTGGACAGACTGTTAGAGACATTTAGATGTTGATTGAGCAGTAGCTAAATTTGATTTAATTGTATCACATATCATGCAGTTTGTGGTGTCCAAAAATGAGCTTCTATCTCCTTATAGAACTCAATATATGGTAAAAATGGTGAAAGTGAAAATAATAATCAGATTTGTAAAATAGAAGTATATAGTATAATATTAGCACTCAAGTAAATATAATATAAAATATATACTTAAAACCCACTAACTTACATATTACATATAAATAAGTATGTAATTTAATAAATAAATGGGACATTTTATAAAAATGGCAATTTGATAAGTTTATAAGTTATAAAACTATATACATAAGTTTTACGTCTTTTCGGCTAAAACCGAAATATTAACGTTTCCGTCAATCAAAACATAGACGTTCAGACCCGTCTAATGTAAACTTTTTATAACTCATATACTGATGTATAAGTACATATTACAAGTAAAAACCGATAAAACCCGAGCTTTATAACATATGGACATTAACGGGCCAAATTAGCCTTATTGGACTATTAACCCAACTAATTTTGCTAAACTTTAATGCAATTACTCATTGGGATTAACCCACTTGGGCCCAACATGTAAGCATAAGGCTGAGGTTTAAAGTATAAAATTGGACTAATAAAATGTAATGGGCTTTTTGGGCCTTGACATGTAAACAAGTTAAACTAGTAAAACTAGTATAAAAATTTACCAACACATAACACTATAATGTGTATGAAGAGATAAAATCCCACTTGATCATCATCATACTCATGATATCATCATATATATACATTGCCATTGTTTTTATAAAGTCATTGGACAAGAGTCTAAGACAAGTATTATTTGTCTAGGTTTCCGTGATTGAGGCACGTACTGTACATCCAAATCGCCGATAACCGCCTTTCCCAATCAATGTTAGTTCATAGCCTCGCACTCTTTTAAATGTTTTATGAAATGTTTTATAAACCCGCGAGGGAGATAACATGTTAGTTTTAATAAAAATAGGACACCAGTTGTCCCGATTGTTTTCTTATTGATTTGGACCCGAATGATTATATGACACGATGAATGAATATATGACCCAATAAATGAAATGAAAGGGATTATTAAAGTTAGGTTATGTCACTAAAAGTCCCATTAGCATGAATTGTGAACTACCGGGATTTGGTAGACGCTTATGCATATAATAGTACTATTTGGGGAAGATCACCCCAGTTCGCGCCTTGACGGTTGACCCCCGTCGTGCCACATTGATTGGTAAGCGAATTTATGTATGAGAAGATTTATATAAGCGTGATTATTGTGACGACACGTGATGAGACTGCTTTTATACATAGTCTCATCGTCCAAATAGGGCTTTAAATGCATTGAATATCATCAAAATACCCATATATATGCTTGTGTTTGTTGCTTGTGTATTTTAGGTACGGATATTGAGAAAATGACAAAAGATCACAAGAATCATACAAAAACGAACACGGGAAACGAAGCCGCACATTGAACCAAGCCCTAATGAAGAATTTCCCTAGAAAACCCTTGAAGACTTATGAAGAAGGGTCCTCCAATATGGAAGAATTGACACTTTATACCCTTGTATCATCATAATTAAAAGTTTGGTCCCTAAAGTTTGTCAATATTGTAAAAAGGGCCCTCCACTTTGAAGAATTGGCAATTTTAGCCCCTCAACAAAGCTAAAATGTCAATATTTATCCTCCTCAAAGTCAAACACATCATGAAGAACTCCAAGTTACAAGAATTACAAGTTTGGTCCTTTGAAAATCTCAAAATTACCAAAAGGACCCTTGACTTTGAAGATTTTGCAAAAATGGTCCCTCATCAAACATGAATTGGCAATTTCAGTCCTCCAAAATGCCAATCATACAAGTTAAGACCATAATCCATGAAGAAAATACCAAACCAGTCCTTCAAAAATCACAAATTGGCAAGAAATACCCCTGAAATCATTTTAGAAAACTTTTTTGGGCAAAAGTGTGAAAAAGGAAAAGTTGATAAGAAGGATTTTGGCGTTGATGGCTTTTAAAACTGAAAAGACAAGCAAGAAAGAAGTGAGGGGTGTAACATGGTAGACATCAATTATTACCTAGACCAACCAACACACGCCACCTGTCCCACTCACTCCTCACCTCCAATAACATCCCACCATTTCTCCACATCACCCTCCACTCACCAGATTAATATTAATTAATCTTGGCGCGTTAACACCAAATTTAAATAAACCCACCCCTAATCCGGATCAAATTAGCAACTTTTTACCAAGAACACAAATTGGGGATTTACTAATTACTCACAATTAAACCCTAAGATTGTGCAGATTAGTGATTGAGGATCATATTAACACAACCCAACCTTAAAATACCTTGCCACCTCACTTCCTTGTCCCACACAAGATTCCCCTGCACCAGAACAAAACATCAAAAAGTCACAGCCATCCAACCATCCTCATTCAGCTTTCATTCTAAGCTTCTTTGTGAACCCTTAGATGCAAATTCACCTTGCCAACTCATGCTACAAGCCAAGAAGAGTCACATGATTCACAAAATGTTCAAACCTGCAAGGGAAAAATGGGGACATCAAGCATTAGGGTTATATGTTTTTCCTTGCATTTCTAGAACCATTGTAGCCTATATAAAGGCATTTAGGCTTTACATTTCACCTGCTTTTGGTTTTTCCTTGTTCAACAACTTGTAAATCCCCTTTTCTGATTAATGAAAGTGTGTTAAGTTTGTTGAAGAAAGACCAAGTGCCACTTAATTTTAAGCTTGTTTATGTTATTTGTTAACTGAAATTGAATCTCAAAACCTGTTTTTAAGGAGGGTGCAAAAGTTTGCATTTTTCTTTTAAGCTTGATATTTTGCTAAGTTCTTGTTCAAACCATGGAATTCTTGGGATATAGGGCTGATCATAGCATCCTGATATTGTGTTATCAAGGTGTGGTGAGGCTTATAACTTAGGGATAATCAAGTGTGGGGTAAGAAGGTTGCATCAACCAAGGCTTTTTACTTTTTTGATTTTGATATTGTGCTTCTAACCTTGTTGAATCTTAGTAGGGTTGCTGTTGGAAGCTTGTGCTTGTTCTAGCTAGCACATAAGCTCTAACATTCGTGGGTGTGGATGTACATCCATGAGGTTTGTCTTAAAACCTTGAAAATATGATAAATTTTGGATTTTTTTTATTTGTGCTCTACTTGTGTTCTTGTTGATTTCTTGGCTTGAATCTGCTTAATCTTGCATGATAATGTTGTTTATATGCTAGATTGGTCATTTGGTAAACTAAATCTCACTTTTGATTTGAAAAACTTGGTTTTGAAAACTTAAATGGGTGTTTGGGTCTACCTGTTTGAGTTGAAATCTTGGTAATGTGTTTGTGAAAGTTTGTGTTTGTGCTCTATATCTGATATATGCTTGGTTGAGAGTGTTTTGCTGCAAGTTTCTGAGTTTGAAACATTGAATCACATAATCTGCTATATCTTGTTTAGTTTGACTGATTTTAACCTAAGATTTTGGGAAAACCTAGAGTTTATGCATGCTTAGGGTTAAAAGCTGTTAAAACATCATTAATATAACATACTTGATAGATTTGGAGGTTTGAATCTGGCTTGTTGGTCAAATACATCAGCAAAGTGTAAAACTACATGTGTTAGTGTTCATCAGTAACCTTCATAAGCTTGAATCTTGATTTAGGCTTTAAGCCATTGCATGAAAACTATTTAGACTTGTTCATTTGAGTTTATAATAGCATGTGTATGCATTTGGTTGAATTTGGTTGGCTGAATATTGCTAAAGCTGCTTATAAGTGCTCAACTGCTTATTGTTCTAAGTCTGTGACAGATCTGGTGCTTAATTGAATTAACTATACAAATTGGTTGTTGCTTGTTGTGATTTTTTGATTGTTATAGACTCTTTATGATACAAAGATCATATGGGTGCCTTCGTGAAATCTGAATCTCTAAAAAGTTCACTAAAGACAAAAAAGTCTACAAGTCAAATAGTGGGAAAAGTTCCCACTGCTCAACACCCAAAACTAGCCCCTACTAGTGTTAATTTGTACTCAGCTTATCATTAAGCTATTTTAGCTTATCCAGACCTGCAACAACTTATTTTTTGTGATAGATCTTCATTATTTGACCCATTTGATTAGACTGGAGCTTATTGGACTTTGACTTTGACTTTTTGCTAGAAAACCAACTTATTTGACTTTTTCATAAGTGCATATTTGCTTTTTCCAACTAATTGAGTCAGCTTATTTGAAAACTTTTTGTTGAAATAGCTTAATTAAGTCATTCAAAAGCTTTAGAAACTTTAATCAGCTCTTGGGGTGGCCTAGAACTCAAAAACGACTATTTTGTCATTTTCTATAGATTGCTTATTGCATTTTCAGGCTTATTCCTTGGGCTTATTTCAAATTTCTTTTTACAGATGTCTTATATAGGAGAAAAGAAGCTTGTGTGTCTAATTTGAGCTTATGGCATTAGCTTATAGCTTAATGGGCCAAAAAGCCCATTAAGAATAAGCTGTTTGGTATAAGCTTGCTTATTTCACATTTTCAGCTTTTGGGCCATTGGAAAAAGTTCTTTAAAATCAAATTTTGAGTCAAGTAGTGCTTTTTGGGCTTATTTGGGCCACTTTTTCATTTTGGGCTCAAATTTGGCCCATTAAGGATCTATTTTGGGTTTAGCCCATTTTCAAGGCCCATTAAGGGCATTTAGGTAATTTCAAGTTCATTTCTGAGTTATTTAGGTTAAATTAAGCTAGTTTGCAACTTTTTAGAATTTATTAGGATTTTTGGATTTTTATTAATATTTTAATATTATTTTATTATTAAAAATTAAAAGTCTGATTTTCTAAGTTTTTACATGTTTCCTAGGTTCTAGACACTTAATTAGGAATTTTGCAACTTTCCAAATATTTTAGAGTCTTTTAATTATTTTCTAGAATTATTTTAAGTTTTTATAACTTTTAATAGTTTTTAATTGTTTAAAAATAGTTTTTAGTGGTTTTAAAGTTTTGAAAAATACTTTTTAGCTTAATTAGGTTATTTTTAAGGTTTTCAAACTTTAAGATCTTGATTGGGACTTTTTAGTAGTTAATATTGATTTTTAGGGCTTTAATTAGCATTAAAAAGTTAATATTTAATTAATTAAAATGTTTTGGTAAGTTTGGATTTTTTGTAAACTCTTAGAATATTTTAGTGGATTTTTTGGGATTTTTAGGAATTTTTAGGGTAAAATTTTAATTTTGGTGTTTTTTATGGTTTTACGTGTACGCCTTTATCGTCTTAGTGTAATCCGTCTTTGTAACCGTCATTCTCTTCTTATCCCATTTCTATTTTTCTTTCTCATAACAATATAATCACAAAGATAATCATTTCATTACACACACACCAAGCCTCCTTGAGAACGAACTCATTTTAGGGTCATAACTTGTGGTTTTCCTAAACTACTTGTTAACACTTGCCCTAATTGCCTTGTTTTCCTAAACAAGTGCTAATTTACAACTTGTTTTCCTAAACAAGTGCTAATTTACAACTATCATTTTGGCGCCGCTGCCGGGGAGGCGTGTTGTGTTTTGATTTGGAATTGTTGTTTTTATATACTAACCATAATAGTATTTGTATTAGTAGCACTCTACTAATACGTATTATCGGTTTTCGATTTTTGTGTGAATACTATTACTATATTGTATACGTAGAACAATAAATTCACAAGTACTCGAAATACGTGAGAAATCACAACCTTGACTTGGGAGGTCATTACCCAATCATTGTATTCGAATCTCAAACCAAAGAAAAAGGCAAAAATAGATAAATACTTTCGTGAAGCTCAATTTTGAAAAATACAAACTATAAGGTGGGTATAAGGCGGATATTATAAAATATATCCTAAGGAAAAAGGCTCTTAACTGCTTCACGCCGCCTCGTTTCCCCGCTTGCTTGTGAGTATTTGATTTTTAGAGCTAATCGAGGGTTTTAGCGCCCAAAGTATTATTAAGTATCATATACACTTTCTTAGTTTCATTTGATTAAACCCTCTTGAACGTTTTGGTGTTCCACCAACGTTCTAAAGTCATCGAAGGCATTCACTTCACGTGATCGTTTTCATTCCTTGAGGCTTCTTTAATCAAGAGATTTGATTAAGGAGGAGATTTGTAGATTTTTGTCTACTTAATACATTCACCAAAATCCAAAAAGGTTAATACAATCAAAAACCACAAAAAAATTGAAAAATACAAAACACCAAAAGAATCTTCTTTGCTCATCCCCTCGTTGTACGTGACGTTTATGCTAACTCGTAATCAAGCAAGACGTGCACGTAAACAAAAGAACAAAACTCCCACTCCTAATCTTTCTAGTGAGGAGTCTCCTATTGACGAACCTATTGTAAGAGAAGCACCAACCATGGCGAATCGAACTATGATGGAGTTACTTCAAGCACCCACCGAGGGTTATGGAGAGGCTATTGTGATTCCTGCTATCCTTGCGGTGAATTTTGAGGTGAAAACGGGTTTGTTGTCGATGATCCAAAACAACAAATTCCGTGGTGATGAGAAAGACAATCCACACAACCATATCCGCCAATTCAATCGTCTTACCGCCACTTGCAAGTTTAAGGATGTCTCGAATGACTCGATTAAGATGATGCTTTTTCCGTATTCCTTAGTGGGGCCCGCTAAAATTTGGTTAGAGAAAGAGCCACCCAATTCTATATTCACGTGGAAGGATCTCAAGTCTAAGTTTGTGAACCAATTTTTTCCGCCCTCTAAGACTACGCATTTGAAAAACGAGATTTCAAAATTTTCACAAGAGTTTAATGAAAGTTTTTCAACGGCTTGAAATAGGTTTAAGGAAATGTTGCATGAATGTCCTCTTCACGTTTTTTCCGATTTGCATCAAATTGACACGTTTTACAATGGACTTAATGATCATGAAAGGGATTATTAAAATGCCGCCGCGGGTGGTAATTTTTTGTGTAAAACAGTTGAGGAAGCTTTGGTGATAATTGATAATAGATCTAAGGTGTATAGTCCTCGTAGCACGTCTAGTGTTCGTAAAGCTTCGTCTTCGACTTCACCTTCTTTGTCTACTACCATCGATGCTTGCCAAATTGAGGCGAAATTGGAAAACAAGATTTTTGATAAGCTTAAAGGTCTTTTGATTGAGTTCAAAGTTGGAGAACCAAGTGACGCTACGGCTAAAGCGGTTGAGGTTTCATGCATGTATTGTGGTGGAGATCATGATTTCTCCGAGTGCATTACCAACGGTGGTAACACTTCGAGTGCCTACGTGGCCACAGGAACTTACAACCAAAACGGTCAAGTTACCCGCTCTAATCAATTGACTCCAACAGGTTTTGGTTCAAATCAAAATGCTAACAACAACTATCGTAACGATCAAGTTGGTTTCAAAAACAATTACAACAAGGGAAACTATGGTAATCAAGGGGCTAATAATCAAGTTTCAAACAAAAATCAAAATGATTTTCAAAACAACAACAAAGGTTTGCAAACTTTGAAAGATATTCCAAATGATTTTGTTGAATACGCTAATGAAAAATGATGCTAGGTTTGACATTATTCAAAGAGAAATCATTAGCATAAGATCCAAGTTTAAGAACGACTTGAAGAAAGAGTTGAAAAATGAGTTAGCTAATGAACTTAAGATCCATACCAACAAGATGGAAGGAACCGTAACTAGGTTACAACAAAACCAACAAAAAATGGAACAAGGGCAACATGAGATAGAACAAGAAATGGTTAAAGCCGAGAAGAGGCAATCCAAATTTGAAGATAAAATCTCATCTATGTTTGAGGCAATTATGTGTATACCGTCTTCGAGTAGTCTTCCTAGCAACACCGTATCAAACCCTAAGGGTGAGACGAAAGTGATTACCACATGTAGTGGTAAGACACTTAAGGAACCGACTCCTCAACCAATTGCTCCTACGGAGGAAGCAATTGAGGAAGAACCCGAGGTGGTGGTCCAAAAGGAGCATGTCCCAATCCCACGGAGTACCGCTCATGCCACACCTACGGTTGACCCATTACCAACATTGGAACACGATATTCCAAAGGCTATGCCTATGCCTCAACCCACACCACCTTTTCCTTATCCATCGAGACTTAGGAAGGAGAAACGTCAAGAGCGCGACAATTACCAATTTGAGATTTTTATGAAAATGTTTCATGATTTGCACTTTAATGTGAGTTTCATCGATGCTTTGGTCATGATGCCTCGATTTGCCGCTAACTTTAAGAGTATGTTGAACAACAAGGAGAAATTGCATCAATTGTCTAGTTGTTCATCGGTTTATCTTAATCGCATACCTCAAAAAGTCGGTGATCCCGGTAAATTTTTGATCCCTTGTGAAATCCAAGATATGGAGGAATGCTTTGCCTTGGCCGATCTTGGTGCTAGCATTAACTTG
Organism: Glebionis coronaria; assembly: GCA_025667525.1. Classification (NCBI taxonomy): domain Eukaryota; kingdom Viridiplantae; phylum Streptophyta; class Magnoliopsida; order Asterales; family Asteraceae; genus Glebionis; species Glebionis coronaria. Next base: position 291,256,875 of record CM046877.1, read on the forward strand.
ATGCCACTTGTAATCTTCAAGTCGCTCAATCTTCCTAATCTTACTCCTTCACTAATGTCTATCGAGTTGGCCGACCATTCCATGATTCCCGCATGTGGATTGGCGGAAGACGCTTTTGTGAAAGTGGGAAAGTTCTACTATCCCGTAGACTTTATCTTTGTTGATATTCCCACGGATCCTCAAATTCCTCTCATTTTAGGTCGTTCGTTTTTAGATACGTCTATGGCTTTGATCGATGTTCATGCTAGAAAGATCACCTTATGTTTCAACGACGAGGAGCTTGTTATAAACGCAACTCAAAAATCTCAAATTTCTCATGTTTATTCCGTTGCAACCATAAACCTCGTTGATATGATTGACGTGGTTTGCGAGGAATTTTCACAAGAAGTTCTAGGTTTTGGTGATGCTGAAAATAGTGGCAATCCCACTATGTTGGATCCCATTCTTGATAATTCGACACCAACCTTCACTCCATTTGAAGGTGGTGGTTTTACGTTGGAAGAATTCGATGTTCCACGTACTTGTAACGAAGACCTCGATAACGATGAGGACTTCTGAATTATCAAGGATTTTCTTAACGATTTCCCATTTCCTCCACCCGAGGAGGTTATGAGTATCGAGCCCAAATCTTCACTTGAGGAACCACCTATCCTCGAGTTGAAAGATTTACCTCCTCATCTCGAATATGTCTATTTGGAGGAGGACGACAAGTTGCCGGTTATTATTGCGAAGGAACTTTCGGATGATGAAAAAACCGCACTTGTCGATGTTCTAAAGGATCACAAAGGTGCAATTGCGTGGAAGTTATCCGACATTAAGGGGATTGATCCCAAATTGTGTACCATCAAAATCTTAATGGAGGAGGATTACAAGCCCGCAATCTAATGTCAAAGGAGGGTGGACCCAAAAATTCACGACGTCATTAAAAAGGAAGTCCTTAAACTCCTTGACGCTGGAATGATTTACCCTATTTCCGATAGCCCTTGGGTGAGTCCTATTCATTGTGTCCCTAAGAAGGGAGGAATGACCGTTGTGCCAAACGATGCCAACGAGTTAATTCCCACTAGACTCGTGACCGGATGGAGAGTGTGCATTGACTTTCGAAAGTTGAATGAAGTCACTTGTAAAGACCATTTTCCCTTGCCCTTCATGGACCAAATGTTGAAGCGTCTTGCGGGAAACGATTTCTATTGCTTTTTAGATGGTTTTTCCGGTACTTCCAAATCCCCAACAACCCTCGTGATCAAGAAAAAACTACGTTTACGTGTCCATATGGAACGCTTGCCTATCGTAGAATGCCATTCGGACTTTGTAATGTACCGGGAACCTTTCAAAGGTGCATGATGGCTATTTTTCATGATATGATCGAGAAGACGATGTAAGTCTTCATGGATGACTTTTCAGTGTTTGGTAATTCGTTCACTTCGTGTTTGTCGAATCTTGAGAAAATTTTGAAACGTTGTGAGGAAACCAACCTTGTGCTCAATTGGGAAAGCGTCATTTTATGGTTAAGAGTGGAATCCTCTTAGGGCACAAGGTCTCGAAAGCGGGGATTGAGGTAGATCAAGCTAAGGTAGACGTCATCGCCAAATTACCTCATCCCAAAACCGTTAAGGGAGTTAGGAGTTTCCTAGGCCACGCGGGATTTTATCGTCGATTCATCAAGGATTTTTCAAAGATCTCTCGACCCATTACACATCTTATTGAAAAAGAGGCACGTTTTGTCTTTGACGAAGATTGTGTACGAGCCTTTGAAATCCTTAAGAGGAAACTTACCGAAGCTCCCATTCTTGTTGCTCCCAATTGGAACCTCCCCTTTGAGCTCATGTGTGATGCTAGTGATTACGCTATTGGGGCCGTACTGGGGCAACGTCATGAAAATCACTTCTTGCCTATTCACTATGCTAGCAAGACGATGACCGAGGCTCAACTAAAATACACTACAACGGAAAAGGAGTTCCTTTTCGTGGTGTATGCATTTGAGAAATTTCGACCTTATCTCTTCTTGACGAAATGCATAGTGTATACGGATCATTCGGCTATCAAGTATCTTATGGCTAAACAAGATGCAAAGCCGAGATTACTTCGTTGGATTCTCCTCCTTCAAGAATTTGATCACAAAATTGTTGACAAAAAAGGAGCCGAGAATCTAGCGGCCGATCATCTTTCTCGTTTGGAAGATCCTCACCAAAGTGTTTACGAGCCCAAGGAAATCACCGAAACATTTCCGCTCGAGACGCTTGGTGTAGTGAATTCTAAGCTTGATTCTTCTACCCCATGGTTTGCGGACTTTGCAAATTACCATGCGGGTAACTTCATCATCAAGGGTATGACGACTCAAGAAAAACGAAAATTCTTTCGTGACGTCAAGTTCTACTTTTGGAACGACCCTTACTTGTTTCGAACTTGTGCGGATCAAATCATCCGATGTTGTGTATTTGGCACCGAAGCTTCTAATATCCTTAGAGCTTGTCACGAGGGACCCACGGGTGGTCACCATGGTGCTAATCTCACGGCTAAGAAGGTGTTTGATGCCGGCTTCTTTTGGACTACTATTTACCGAGATGCACAAGATCTTGTGAAGTCATGTGACTCATGCCAACGAAAAGGAAAAGCCTCACAAAAAGATGAAATGCCACAAACTATCATCCAAGTGTGTGAGATATTTGACGTTTTGGGCATAGACTTTATGGGGCCGTTCCCATCAACTCGTGGTAATAAGTACATCCTTGTTGCGGTTGAATACCTATCTAAGTGGGTGGAAGCTAAGGCTTTGCCCACCAATGATGCTCGTGTGGTAGTCAAGTTTTTGAAAAGCTTGTTTTCTCGGTTTGGAACCCCTCGTGCGATCATAAGCGATCGTGGAACCCATTTTTGTAACGACCAATTCGAAAGGGTCCTAAGGAAATATAAAGTTACACATCGGCTTTCTACGGATTATCACCCACAAACGAGTGGGCAAGTCGAGGTTTCAAACCGAGCGTTGAAGAGGATATTGGAGAGATCCGTTGTGGAAAACCGACAATCTTGGTCGGATAAGTTGGACGATGCTTTATGGGCCTTTAGGACCGCTCATAAGACGCCCATTGGGTGCACTCCTTATAAGCTTATGTATGGGAAAAAATGTCATTTGCCAATCGAATTGGAACACAAAGCTTATTGGGCCCTAAAGCATTGTAATGATGACATGGAGACCGCGGGAAAACACCGAAAATGCAATTAAATGAATTGGATGAATTAAGGGACATTGCTTATGAAAATTCATTGATTTATAAAGAGAAAACTAAAAAGTTGCATGATTCTAAAATTAAAAACCGGGTTTATAACATTGGGGGATCAAGCTTTGCTTTTTAATTCTCGTTTGAAAATCTTTTCCGGTAAGTTGAAATCCCTTGGTCCGGTCCATTCACCGTGACTCAAGTTTTTCCTTATGGGACCATCGAGCTAGCTCAAAATGATGGCCCCAATTTCAAGGTGAATGGATGTAACACTCTCAAATTTCGTATCGGTACAACGGAAGGGTCTTTTAGAGTGTTACGGGATAGCACAATAACTCCAATCATAGACAACACATAAAAGTGGTTGTACAAGGTTCAACATACATTCATTCGATATAAAGTTTTAAAGCGTACAACAGGTCCCAAATTATACAGGTCATTAAGTTTACAAAACATAGATCGAATGAACATTTTTATTATTATGTGGGCCATCAGAGTCGATCTCCATCCGGATTACCTTCAAGCACCTGAGATAAAAACATGCAAAAATCATATCAGCGAATGCCGAGTGAATTCATAGAGTTTAATAAAACCGTTATATAAAACAACCGTTAAAATCAGAACACAAGTATAATATCAAAAGTAAGTCCTCGTATTGCTAGTCAGGCAATATATAAATTAAGCATACATCTTAAACCGTCCATGAGACCGTAGCCTCAATATTACCATTATAGGTAATATTATTATCGTTCTTAGCATCGTTATCGTATTGTATTGAAATATATTTTATGATTATTATTAGCCGCATGACATTGTTACCTTACTATCAAAACAACGGGCCGCGAACCCGACAAATAATTTTCCCATCTAAGTTAGCGTGTCGTCACAAAAATCACTCTATGTAAATATTCTCATACATAAATTCGCTTACCAATCAATGTGGTACGACGGGGATCAACCGTCAAGGCGCGAACTTGATCGTCCCCAAATAGTACTATCATATGCATAAGCGTCTACCAAATCCCGGTAGTTCACAATTCATGCTAATGGGACTTTGAGTGACATAACCTAACTACTAATAATCCTTTTTGTCTCTTTTATTGGGTCATAGTATCATTCGGGTCAATATCATTAAGCATACCATCGGGACTACTTGTGTTCTATTTTATCAAAAACTAGCATGTTATCTCCCTCGCGGGTTTACAAATCATTTTATAAAACATTTAAAAGAGTGCGAGGCTATGAACTCACGTTGATAATGAAAGGCGGATTATCGGCTACGGGCGAGCTTCGGTCACGAAAACCTATATAAATAATAATCGGTCTTAGACTTTTGTCCAATGACTTTATCAAAATAACAAATATACATATGATGATTTGTACATATGATGATGATCAAGGGGTTTTATATATTCTTATTTACTCATTTTAGTGTTTATGTATTGGTAACTTTTTACTAGTTTACCAGTTTTACCTATTTACATATTTTAAGTCCAATAAGCTTATTATAAGGTCATTAACTTGTATTAATCCATTTTATACGTATCTTATCAGTATTTACACTTTACATGTTGGGCCCAAATGGGTTAAGCCCAATAGGTACTTTTTATAAGTGTTTAACTTATTTAGTTAAATTATTAGTTCAAGAGATTTAGAGAGCATCGTTCTAATAGCTTATTAGTTTTCACTAATTTACCATAAGCCAATTCCACCTCGTAACTGGTATTTATCTCAACAAGTTCAATGTCAATAAGGGCACAAAATTTAGTGGATACAAAGCTCCTATCAGCACCCGAATCAAATAAAGCAACAGCATAATGATTGTTGGGTAAAAACGTACGGGTAACGACATTTGGATCCACTTTCTTCACCTCAATTGTTCCAAGTTCTCGCTTTCAACTTAGGGCATTCCAATTTCCTATGACCTTCTTCATTACAGTTGAAGCAAATGGTTCCCTTCTTACACCTTTCAACCTTGTGTCCAAGCTTTCCGCAATTTCGGCACTTCCAGCAGTCGCCAGCATGCCTCTTGTTGCCACACTTAGGACATCTATCATCGTTGTGTAGTGTGTTGTTGGTAAGAGAATTTGCATTCCCCTTTCTCTGGTTCTGACGGCGATTGAAATTCTTCCTATTATCACCTCTATCTACACAATCACCGTCACCCTTTGTTTTCTCACCAACACGGGCTTCATCTTCCCTATCCTGAATTATCTGTCCAATGAGTTGGTAAGCCATTCGAACAGCATCATCAACTATCAGTGGTTTAGATGATGTCACGTCCCCCCGGATATTCTTGGTCAACCCTTTAATATATTGCTCAATTCGGATCTCTTCGGGTTCCACCAATCGAGGACATAGCAAGGCCAACTCATGGAATCGGTTTGTGTAACTATCAATGTCCACACCTTTCATTCTCAGTTGAATCAACTCCTGTTCTAACCTAATGATCACACTACGGGGACAAAATTCCAAAGTCATCCATTTCTTAATTTCAGCCCAAGGAGTAGCATTAGCAGCATCAATACCCATGAAAGCAATTCTCCCGTTCCACCAAGTCAACGCACGACCTTTAAGAGTAGCCATAGCAAAAGTCACCTTATCTTCCTCCTTACATTTACTAATCCGAAACACCGAATCAATATTCTCAATCCACTGGCTTAATCCTACAACACCTTCAGTTCCATTAAAGGGTAGAGGTTCACACTTCATGAACGTCACATAAGTACAGCCACTAACTTCAGGTGCATTAGTTCCAAGTCCTCCTACATTTCCTCCAGCATTAGCATTCACATTATTAGCATTCACATTCATATTAGTACCACCAATTCCACTACCGCCAGCTCCACTACCGCCAACTCTACTACCGCCAGCTTCATTTCTAGCATTTGCCATAAATTCAGTCATAGATGCGGTAACTTGCTCCGTAATAATCCTACGTACATCATCCTCAGTCACAGCTTTCTTGGGCGGCATAGTTCTATAATTTCACAATTTCAAAGTATTAAGCATTCACCCAATCGAGGGATTCATATAATATGGATTAAATTCATAATCAGGATACAAATAATGCACAATATGGAATTCAAGACAAGATACATATTTCATTCGATTTGAAACAAAAGCATTGTCTTAGTTACATCCCATATCAAAGTTCTAGCACTATACATACTCAAAATTTGTGCCAGGTCTACTACTAACAAGTCGATTCAGTCAAAGTTACAAAAGTACAAAAGATACAAAGGTCACTACTAAACACAGACTGGTCTACTGAGAACCGCCAGATGGTCCATCATCCATCGTCTTCTGTATCTTTGTCGGACGATCACTAGACACATCTTCAGCTGGGCGCTTACGGATCACTCCTCTTTCAACCATGTCAGCATAAAATCTACTATTCTAACCCACAGATATATTCAACTCTTTCTCAGCTTTCTCATGCGTCGCACGAGCTACATTCAACTAAATCTCCATAGAATTCACCTTTTTCTTCATAGCAACAAACTCACCACTTTCTAACACCGATAACCTCCTAAAAGCCTCATTCAAACCACGCTCTACATCAGTCAAATCCAAACTAAGCAATTCCCGCTCTTTCTCACCAACCTTAGTCTTTGACTCCAAATAAGCAACATGAGTCTGAACAACACCTAATCCAATCTCTGTCATACTAATCTTAACACGGGAAGCATCTAGATCACGTCTCAAGGCCCATGGTGCAAGACCATCAATATGAGTAGCCTCTCGAGCACTAGACGACTCTCCTATCACACGTCTACGAGTAGCAATACCATCAGTACCGTCAGGTGCATTATCATCCTCATCCTCCTCTGATTCAGAATCAGATTCAGACGATTCAGACATTTCATCTCTAGGTAGCTCAACCTCAGAATAAGATAAATAAACTGGTGGGGGTAAAGGCTCGCCCTCTGGAACATCATAAGGGTAAATAAGCTCGGCTTCCTCATCATCATCAACCTCATCGTCTATACCTATATCCTCCGCGACATCCTCGTCGTCAATCTCATCATCTAAATTATCTAACCCAATCTCATCACCATTCTCAATATCAACATTATCAATCTCATTCTCTACCATATTAACCTGAGGGGCAATCTGATCTCCTAGTCCTATCTCGGGCTCGGGATCCTCAAATGGTTCCTCCTCATCATCCATATCATAATCTGCTAAGTCTAAATATGGATCATCATCTACATTAGGTTCGGGAATAGCATGGTTCTCTATAGGAATATTAGGGTCAGACATGACAATCTGCATTTATATATATATATATCTCGTATTATGATAACATTCTTATTAAACAATTACATACTGAAACCACGATATATACATATATATAAATTAAATTATATATATCAAAATATATATCTTCTCAATAGGGCTTGTTGGTAACGTCGGAGATCTTTGGCACCGTTATAGTCAAAAGATTTTTCAAATATTTTCTCAAATGTTCATAGTTAAAAGATTTTGAAAAGTTTTGTTCAAAACCTTGGTTTTTTTCTAGAAATCTTTTGTTCTCAATAACAAGAGCTCTGGTACCAAACTGTAACACTCTTAAATTTCGTATCGGTACAGCGAAAGGGTCTTTTAGAGTGTTACGGGATAGCACAATAACTCCAATCATAGACAACACATAAAAATGGTTGTACAAGGTTCAACATACATTCATTCGATAAAAAGTTTTAAAGCGTACAACAGGTCCCAAATTATACAGGTCATTAAGTTTACAAAACATAGATCGAATGAACATTTTTATTATTATGTGGGCCATCAGAGTCGATCTCCATCCGGATTACCTTCAAGCACCTGAGATAAAAACATGCAAAAATCATATCAGCGAATGCCGAGTGAATTCATAGAGTTTAATAAAACCGTTATATAAAACAATCGTTAAAATCAGAACACAAGTATAATATCAGAAGTAATCCTCGTATTGCTAGTCAGGCAATATATAAATTAAGCATATATCTTAAACCGTCCATGAGACCGTAGCCTCAATATTACCATTATAGGTAATATTATTATCGTTCTTAGCATCGTTATCGTATTGTATTGAAATACATTTTAGGATTATTATTAGCCGCATGACATTGTTATCTTACTATCAAAACAACGGGCCACGAACCCGACAAATAATTTGCCCATCTAAGTTAGCGTGTCGTCACAAAAATCACGCTATGTAAATCTTCTCATACATAAATTCGCTTACCAATCAATATGGTACGACGGGGATCAACCGTCAAGGCGCGAACTGGGGTGATCGTCCCCAAATAGTACTATCATATGCATAAGCGTTTACCAAATCCCGGTAGTTCACAATTCATGCTAATGGGACTTTGAGTGACATAACCTAACTACTAATAATCCTTTTTATCTCTTTTATTGGGTCATAGTATCATTCGGGTCCATATCATTAAGCATACCATCGGGACTACTTGTGTTCTATTTTATCAAAAACTAGCATGTTATCTCCCTCGCGGGTTTACAAATCATTTTATAAAACATTTAAAAGAGTGCGAGGCTATGAACTCACGTTGATAATGAAAGGCGGATTATCGGCTACGGGCGTGCTTCGGTCACGGAAACCTATATAAATAATAATCGGTCTTAGACTTTTGTCCAATGACTTTATTAAAATAACAAATATACATATGATGGTTTGTACATATTATGATGATCAAGTGGGTTTATATATTCTTATTTACTCATTTTAGTGTTTATGTATTGGTAACTTTCTACTAGTTTACCAGTTTTACCTAATTACATATTTTAAATCCAATAAGCTTATTATAAGTTCATTAACTTGTATTAATCCATTTTATACTTGTCTTATCAGTATTTACACTTTACATGTTGGGCCCAAATGGGTTAAGCCTAATAGGTACTTTTTATAAGTGTTTAACTTATTTAGTTAAATTATTAGTCCATTATGCTAACTTAGCTCGTTAATGTCCGTATGTCCTATAGTTCGGGTTTTATCGGTTTTTACTTGTATTAGATACTTATATATCAGTATATGACTTTTAAAAACTTTACATTAAGACGGGTTTGATCGTCTAAGTTTTAATTGGCGAAAAACATTAATTTTATGGTAATAGCCGAAAAAGTCGTAAAAATCCTGTTTATAGTTTTTATAGCTTATAAATCTTATTCAAATACCATTTTTATAAAGTGTCCACTTATTTAACCTTATACATATTTATATAAATGAAATGCATAAGTTAATGGGTTTTAATTTCATATTTTATACTATATTATTTGAGTGCTTATATAATAGTATTAAACATTAATTCTTCAAAATCTGATTTTTAGTTTCATCTTCACCATTTTTATCATATCTAGAGTTCTACAATGAGTTAGAAGCTCATTTTTGGATGGCATGAACTTAATATTATGTGCTACAATTAAATTAGCTATAGCTACTGCTCATTCTATGTCTAACTATCCTTAACAGACCCTACAAAACAGACTATTCAGATTAGCACACTCATGTTGTTTTGATCATATCTCACTGATTTTGATGATTCCATTGCATGGCCAACTCTCACATGTGTATGACATCTTATAATTACTGTAAATGGATTCCACCATGAAATTTTATCAGTTTAAGTCTTGGTTACTTACTGTTTTTATACAGCCAACAATTTAAGCATGATTTTAGCCTTGTTTCTTATGGTTATTCATCTTTTTAAGCATATTTATCAACACTTGATCCCCACACAACATTTTTATCATCATATATTCATAATATACATATACAACAAGAAAGAAAATACATTTGATCTTTACAAAAATAACAAGAGAAATGGAAAGGATGATCTTCTTTACCAACCAAGATTATATCTTGTTTTTGGAAGAAAACAACTTGATGAACACCAAATATATCTCCAAGATCATCAATCACCAAGATAGTTTGTTGAGAAATTAGCCCTAGGACACAAGCAAATCACCTCCTTTGTTGTTAAAATGGCCACCAATCAATCAAGGCTTCAAGGTTTCTCCATAATATAGCTAGATAACATGTATCTTGTGGCTAGAAAAGATCAAATGGTGGTGTATGGTGGTGGAGTGGGACGGAAATAGTAGAGAGAGTGAGAGAGTTTTGAGTAGTTTTGCATGTGAAAATGGAAGGAATGGTTTAGCTTAGATGGTTTTGTGGTTAGTGGGATATGAGTAGCTTCAAAATGAAGCTTAAGTTACAAGTGTAGCTTAAGTTAGTGTAAGGCTGCCACATCTTTGATGTGGTGTCCTAGTTTGGCCGTCCCTTTAGATAGTGGGGTGGGATAAACTTTTTTGTCCCATCCCTCTAATTTACAGGTATTCCTCGATTCTAGTTTCCTCGATTTGCGTGCCCTTGGGTCGTTTTATGAAAAACGTTTTTATAAATTACGAATCAACGGCACAAAACGAATCTAATAAAAATTGCCTCATCAAAAACGGAGTTAAAAAACGTAAATACGTAATCCTAAGGTTTCCGGTTTAGTCGTAAAGGACGCTAAATTATGCACGTAAGCCCAAATTTAAATCCGTAAATTGTGAGTTCATCAACCAACACAAAAATAAGTTTCAAAATATTATACGAGAAAATAATTCACTACCTAAAAATGTTAGATTGTCACAATGGACATAAGTTGAAGCACTACTTTGGCGGGGAAGTTCCATCCTTGAACTACCTCGACCAAGTCACCTTCCCCAATGATAATTAGTATTGAGGGGATCAATTTGAGCTCATGACTCGGTAATAAAAAACAAGGTGCCTCGTGAGGGACTCCCATGCTTATCCTATGTACATATTATCGCTTTCTAATGTAGTAACGTGTGGGTATTTGTGCCCTTCCAACCTTTGTTCCGTGGTTGTTTGTGAATTGTGGACTTTAGATGATCATGATCTTCACGATTGGAGCCCCTCGTGTTTGTTTTATGGGAGCACTCGATCGTTTGCTTTGAAGACTTTCTCAATATCCAAGATATCCTTTGATGTCCTAACCTTAGGTCTTTAGCACACTTCATAAACGACTTTAAATTTAACGGTTACACCCTTTCCATGCTAGATTAGGCATTCGACTACGTCTCCAGTATGGTGGTGTTTGCACCCCTAGACTCGAAACATTGAGGACAATGTTTAACTTTAGAATGGGGGGGTGAATAGATACTTGCCTTACCAAACCTTCACGCTTTCCAAAGTTTATCTTTTTGTTTATCGTTTTTGTTGCAAAATAAGGCTAAAAATGGCCAAATTTTAAAAATTTTCTCATGTTTTATAAGTGTTTGAAGACACGAATGTAGGTTTTCCGATGGAGAGAATAAGAGTAATTTTTGACTCGACCGTGCGTGTTGAGCACTTAGCTTTGGTTCCTAAACATCACATTAGGCTAAGTCTCTTAAATGAGGACGAGAAATGATAGGGTTAATTATAAGTTACTATGCTAAACGTAGAGTACTCGTATTTCTTTCAAAAACTCATGTGTTCTCGTTGTTTGCTTATTCTCCCTTCGCATGTAAATATTTTTTGCTTAAAAATATTGACTTAGCAGTTTAGTTGGGATTGTTGGGTTTCTAGTCTTTTCTAATAGCTTCCGTGTAATTAAATTGGGAAGACATTAAGGTATCGCCAGCGTCACGGTTTTGAAGTATTGGCACCCCAATAATCGAAAGCTTCACCTAATAATAAGATTTCAAGTGCTCACCTAAATCTAGCAAACAATTTGAAGCCCCACAAGGCCTAAAATCTATGCAAAAATTGAAAGTGAATCAAGCCTTAATCTTCGAAGCTTTAAAGATCTAAAATTCGCCTTAGCGTGAGGATATACGTCTTTGGCTAATAAAACTATCGATGAGGTGGATAATAAAAGGCAAGGCAAGACCGAAGTCATAATAAAAGCTTCATGGCAAAGTTGAATAAAAGATGGAGGTAAACCAAAGATAATAAGGCCCTTCCGTTAGGGGGCGTATAAAAGTCTTGGTAATAAGTCTCATGTTCGAAACCGTTATAAAGTCGTGTTTATCGATCCTTCTTGTTGACTTAATTTTTTGACATCGTTGTCTATTAGGAGGGGTTATTGATTTGATGGTCTTGTTTACACCGTTAGGACTCTATTTTTAGACCTAAATCTCTATTATCGCATAAGTCAAACAATGTATCCTCGTGAAACATTCAAGACATAATAAAATATAAGAGATACAACTTAGGAAAATGGGAGGATAAGTACGTGATTAGGGCGTATGAGTAGTGTTAGCATTAGTAACTTATAATGACAATGATCTCGTTACACGCTTGGCATGGAATTGGGGTGAAAATCGAGGACGATGAAATTATTTCTAACGAAGCATTCACGTGTTCTTATTCTATGAACCTAAACGTCCCATTTTGCGATGAAAATCATACATTATGTCTAAAACGCAAGTAGTAGTAAAAGTAGTAGAGTAGCTAGTTTATCGTTCAATAAAGTGAATAAAAATGAATTTTGGATGTGCTACGATACTTTATTCTAGCATTGCGTGAGGGCACGGCAATGGTTTAGTATGGGGGAGTGATGAGACTGCTTTTATACATAGTATCATCGTCCAAATAGGGCTTAAAATGCATTGAATATCATCAAAATACCCATATATATGCTTGTGTTTGTTGCTTGTGTATTTTTGGTACGGATTTTGAGAAAATGACAAAAGATCACAAGAACCATACAAAAACGAACACGGGAAACGAAGCCGCACATTGAACCAAGCCCTAATGAAGAATTTTCCCAAGAAAACCCTTGAAGACTTGAAGAATTATGAAGAAGGGTCCTCCAATATGGACCAATTGACACTTTATACCCTTGTATCTTCATAATTACAAGTTTGGTCCCTAAAGTTTGTCAATATTGCAAAAAGGCCCTCCACTTTGAAGAATTGGCAATTTTAGCCCCTCAACAAAGTTAAAATGTCAATATTTATCCTCCTCAAAGTCAAACACATCATGAAGAACTCCAAGTTACAAGAATTACAAGTTTGGTCCTTTGAAAATCTCAAAATTACCAAAAGGACCCTTGACTTTGAAGATTTGGCAAAAATGGTCCCTCATGAAACATGAATTGGCAATTTCAGTCCTCCAAAATTCCAATCATACAAGTTAAGACCATAATCCATGAAGAAAATACCAAACCAGTCCTTCCAAAATCACAAATTGGCAAGAAATACCCCTGAAATAATTTTAGAAAACTTTTTGGGGCAAAAGTGTGAAAAAGGAAAAGTTGATAAAAAGGATTTAGGCATTGATGGCTTTTAAAACTGAAAAGACAAGCAAGAAATAAGTGAGGGGTGTAACATGGCAGACATCAATTGTTACCTAGACCAACCAACACACGCCACCTGTCCCACTCACTCCTCTCCTCCAATCACAGCCCACCATTTCTCCACATCACCTTCCACTCACCAGATTAATATTAATTAATCTTGGCGCCTTAACACCAAATTTAAATAAACCCACCCCTAATCCGGATCAAATTAGCAACTATTTACCCAGAACACAAATTGTGGATTTACTAATTACTCACAATTAAACCCTAAGATTGTGCAGATTAGTGATTGAGGATCATATTAACACAACCCAACCTTAAAATACCTTGCCACCTCACTTCCTTGTCCCACACAAGATTCCCCTGCACCAAGGATGAACAAAACGCTAAAAAGTTGACAGCCATCCAACCATCCTCATTCAGCTTTCATTCCAAGCTTCTTTGTGAACCCTTAGATGCAAATTCACCTTGCCAACTCATGCTACAATCCAAGAAGAGTCACATGATTCACAAAATGTTCAAACCTACAAGGGCAAAATGGGGACTTCAAGCATAGGGTTATACGTTTTTCCTTGCATTTCTAGAACCATTGTAGCCTATATAAAGGCATTTAGGCTTTACATTTCACCTGCTTTTGGTTTTTCCTTGTTCAACAATTTGTAAATCCCCTTTTCTGATTAATGAAAGTGTGTTAAGTTTGTTGAAGAAAGACCAAGTGCCACTTAATTTTAAGCTTGTTTATGTTATTTGTTAACTGAAATTGAATCTCAAAACCTGTTTTTAAGGAGGGTGCAAAAGTTTGCATTTTTCCTTTAAGCTTGATATTTTGCTAAGTTCTTGTTCAAACCTTGGAATTCTTGGGCTATAGGGCTGATAATAGCATCCTGATATTGTGTTATCAAGGTGTGGTGAGGCTTATAACTTGGGGATAATCAAGTGTGGGGTAACAAGGTTGCATCAACCAAGGCTTTTTACTTTTCTGATTTTGATATTGTGCTTCTAACCTTGTTGAATCTTAGCAGGGTTGATGTTGGAAGCTTGTGCTTGTTCTAGCTAGCACATAAGCTCTAACATTCGTGAGTGTGGATGTACATCCATGAGGTTTGTCTTAAAACCTTGAAAATCTGATAAATTTTGGATTTTTTTTTGGATTTGTGCTCTACTTGTGTTCTTGTTGATTTCTTGGCTTGAATCTGCTTAATCTTGCACGATAATGTTGTTTATATGCTAGATTGGTCATTTGGTAAACTAAATCTAACTTTTGATTTGAAAAACTTGGTTTTGAAAAGTTAAAAAGGTGTTTGGGTCTACCTGTTTGAGTTGATGTCTTGTTATTGTGTTTGCGAAAGTTTGTGTTTGTGCTCTATATCTGATATATGCTTAGTTGAGAGTGTTTTGCTGCAAGTTTCTGAGTTTGAAACCTTGAATCACATAATATGCTATATCTTGTTGAGTTTGACTGATTTTGACCTAAGATTTTGGGTAAACCTAGAGTTTATGCATGCTTAGGGTTAAAAGCTGTTAAAACATCATTAATATAACATACTTGATAGATTTAGAGGTTTGAATTTGGCTTGTTGGTCAAATACATCAGCAAAGTGTAAAACTGCATGTGTTAGTGTTCATCAGTAACCTTCATAAGCTTGAATCTTGATTTAGGCTTTAAGCCATTGCATGAAAACTGTTTAGACTTGTTCATTTGAGTTTAATAGCTTGTGTATGCATTTGGTTGAATTTGGTTGGCTGAATATTGCTAAAACTGCTTATAAGTGCTCAACTACTTATTGTTCTAAGTTTGTGACAGATCTGGTGCTTAATTGAATTAACTGTACAAATTGGATGTTGCTTGTTGTGATTTTATTGATTGTATAGACTCATTATGATCCAAAGATCATTTGGGTTCCTTTGTGAAATCTGAATCTCCAAAAAGTTCACTAAAGACAAAAAAGTCTACAAGTCAAATAGTGGGAAAAGTTCCCACTGCTCAACACCCAAAACTAGCCCCTGCTAGTGTTAATTTGTACTCAGCTTATGATTAAGCTATTTTAGCTTATCCAGACCTGCAACAACTTATTTTTTGTTATAGATCTTCATTATTTGACCCATTTGATTAGACTAGAGCCTATTGGACTTTGACTTTTTGCTAGAAAACCAACTTATTTGACTTTTTCATAAGTGCTTATTTGCTTTATCCAGCTTATTAAATCAGATTATTTGAAAACTTTTTGTTGAAATAGCTTAATTAAGTCATTTAAAAGCTTTAGAAACTTGAATCAGCTCTTGGGGTGGCCGAGAACTCAAAAACGACTATTTTGTCATTTTCTGTTGATTGCTTATTGCATTTTCAGGCTAATTCCTTGGGTTTATTTCAAATTTCTTTTTACAGAAGTCTTATTTAGGACAAAAGAAGCTTGTGTGTCTAATTTGAGCTTATGGCATTAGCTTATAGCTTAATGGGCCAAAAAGCCCATTAAGAATAAGCTGTTTGGTATAAGCTTGCTTATTTCACATTTTCAGCTTTTGGGCCTTTGGAAAAAGTTGTTTAAAATCATATTTTGAGTCAAGTAGTGCTTTTTGGGCTTATTTGGGCCACTTTTTCATTTTGGGCTCAAATTTGGCCCATTATGGATCTGTTTTGGGTTTATCCTATTTTCTAGGCCCATTAAGGGCATTTAGGTAATTTCAAGTTCATTTCTGAGTTATTTAGGTTAAATTAAGCTAGTTTGCAACTTTTTAGAATTTTTTAGAATTTTTCGGATTTTTGGATTTTTATTAATATTTTAATATTATTTTATTATTAAAAAATAAAAGTCTGATTTTCTAAGTTTTTACATTTTTCCTAGGTTCTAAACACTTAATTAGGAATTTTGCTACTTTCCAAATATTTTTAGAGTCTTTTAATTATTTTCTAGAATTATTTTCAGTTTTTATTACTTTTAATAGTTTTTAATTGTTTAAAAATAGTTTTTAGTGGTTTTAAAATTTAGAAAAATACTTTTTAGCTTAATTAGGTTATTTTTAAGGTTTTCAAACTTTAAGATCTTGATTGGGACTTTTTATTAGTTAATATTGATTTTTAGGGCTTTAATTAGCATTAAAAAGTTAATATTTAATTAATTAAAAGGTTTTGGCAAGTTTGGATTTTTTGTAAACTCTTAGAATATTTTAGTGGATTTTTAGTGATTTTTAGGATTTTTTAGGGTAAAATTTTAATTTTGGTGCTTGTTCCGGTTTTACGTGTACGCCTTTATCGTCTTAGTGTAATCCGTCTTCGTAACCGTCATTCTCTTCTTATTCTATTTCTATTATTCTATCTCATAACAATATAATCACAAAGATAATCATTTCATTACACACACACCAAGCCTCCTTGAGAACGAACTCATTTTAGGGTCATAACTTGTGGTTTTCCTAAACTACTTGTTAACACTTGCCCTAATTGCCTTGTTTTCCTAAACAAGTGCTAATTTATAACTATCAACACGCTGTTTTAGATGGGCAAATGAGTTTCGGGTTAGCTACCCGTTGTTTGTTATAGTAAGGTAGCAATGTCATGCGGCTTATAATAATCCAATAACAAAAATACTGCTATACGTATTGAATTACAATATATTATCTGACTAGCAATACGGGGTCTTATTATTGATATTATGTTTTTGTTTTGGTTTTACAGAACCATATTCATATAACGTTTTTTATTTAACTCTATACAACGTTATGAAACATATTGTATGATTTTTACGACATTGGTTCGTATAACGGTTTTGAAGGCAAAAGCCTATAGTATGATTTACAACAAAGATTTGTATGAAATGTTTTTGGCTTATTTTATGGCCTACAACAAAGAATTGAACAAAATAGTTTTCGGTAATAATTTTATACCGATGATATATTAATGGATTTCATTAAACTCTATGAATTCACTCGGCGTTTTCGCTGACCTTTTCTTTTAACATATTTTATCTTAGGTACTTGAAGGTAATTCTCGGGAAGACGACAAGAATTTATGGCCCGCACTTAAATAACAATTTCCATTCAAATGTTTGTAAAATTGTATGAAATACTATGACTTGGGACCTATGTAAATTTGATATTCATGAATGGAAAATGCTTTATTATTAAACGACGCGATTTTAAGTGTTGTCTATGATTTGAGTAATGTGCTATCCCGTATCACCAACGACTCTTCCGCTGAACTAAAGTATGAATATTTGGGGGTGTTACACTTTAGATCGCGCTCGAATGGAGTTTTTGACTGACAAGCTAGGTTTGAGAACTTTCTCGCCTGAGACTCTAAAGGAATTGGCAGATGAAGCGAAAGAATAGTGGTGGTAAACTATTCTCCGTATCCTTGGTGATCATTTGTATATACTGTATATATTTTTATCCACAAAAGAAAAATACAAAAATATAAAACCATATAGAAACCATAAAAATTGAAAAAATTCAGAAAAAAAATCCAAATATATTTTACTTTATTTTTCAAAGGCATGTCTTTTGGTACGATAATATTTACGGCCTTAGAAATGTTGATTAATATTGATATAGCGCCATAAATAGAGTTCGTACAAAAGTTGTAATTATTTCATCAAACATGCCTAAATGGCTTCTAGTTATTTCAGACTGCAACCCATTTTTCATATTAAAGTCAAGTATCTCTTTTAAAAGCTTTGGCTCAACAACGGGAATTAATTTTCTCGGGCATGGTTTACTTTATAACCATGTAACGGATTGTTTTTACGTTATAACACAATCTAACACGGATATATGTACGCATCAATGCATTTATTTGTTAAATCAAGAGAAATCTTGTTTTTATGAAGTTATCATCTCTACTATCGTAGCAATCTACAACTGGTATCTACATACTCGACGATGCGACTACTCAACTGACGACTACAGCTCTTTCGATGGAACACAGGTCAACAATTGAGGGGGAGCAATTGTCAAGCATTAATAATCTTTGATGATGAAAGTGCCAAGTTCACTAATTGGTGTCAAGACAACAATACCAATCTTACATGTGGTGTCAAGAGATGACTTCAGACGTGACGAGGCGACCAACATTTGCCGACAAGAACCATTTGATCTTATCATATGATGCTCTCATCAATCAGGTCCAACATTGTCAATCATTCTAATATGATGAATATGTGATTCTTTAACAAATCGGTATCAAAACTATGTTAAAACTTCATTGAATCAATTGATATCAAAAATATTGGTTGGGTTAATATTTTTAATATGGGGGAGAAAATGTGATTTAATATGGGAAACGATTAATCGCAAATGGTTTGACTTAACGTGATAGCTCATCCCGAAATGTGCAAAATGTTTTCGAATATTGTGGCATATGTTAAGGGGAGAAAAATGGATTTTCTATATCAAAAATGGATTTCATGGTGACATCTACTTACCCTCAACCCATTTATTTCACGATGATGAAGATTGTGGTGACATAAGGATGGTATGATAGGTTAAGTCAAATTATTCTTCCAAAACCGGAGGAATCTTCCCAAGGACATTCCATAGCTAGAAATAGTAGTCCTTAGGAAAGATGGAGAAAGATTATGAATGTAGCTGAATACCGACCAAGTACTTAAGTTAGCACTGGAACAATCACAACAAGGTGCTAGTTATGACGTATTGGTAAGCATTGAATTGGTTGAAGAATGAAAAAGAATTGTAAAGATAAATGGTGTAAAGAAAGAAGCCCTCCTTACAACCTGTAACACCCTATTTTGGTAAACGGAATGTCACGTGTGATTATGGCGTGTCATCAAAGCATACAAGGAATATGTAGTAAAACATACATGACCATAGGGAAAAACGGAATCAAACATCGGTTCCCAAACATAAGCCCAAAACATAAATAAAGTAAATGAACTAGGAAAGACTAGACAAGCATAAGTATATGGCAAAAAGAAGAAGAAGTCTATGGCAGCTTCAATCTTATGCACTTCCTCCAAATGCTCGAGTCCGTCCTTGGGTACGTGCCGTTTTGGGACATGGAAAGGAAAGTAACCGCTGAGCATAACGCCCAGTGCACGGATATAAGACATAGTATGAATGGCTGAAAAATAAATAAGACTAATAGTAGCAGAAATGTATAAGTCCTAGAAAACCTGGAACGTGTTCATAAAACTGATTTTATAGTTTGAAAAGACTTATTTTTTTATATGAAACCTGTATTAATTAGCCAAGTAGCCCATATAGGTCATGAGGTTCCATCGTGCATGAATACTTGGAGGGGAGACCTCGTCATGCAATTAGAGGGGTTGCCTCTAATTAATTAGTCTAGGTAGGAGGGATAAACTCCTAGTGAAGGATGCAAGGCACACATCGCATTCACTCTGATAATACTGCTAAACATGTAACTAGGATGCACCCATATGCCCCACGTGATAATATAATACAATGGCCAAAACTTAAAAGGGACGCCACGAGCAATCACTTCGCCATGGGGAAGTCATAACACTGGTGCCTCCAGTGTTATGGTTATGGTACCTCCATAACTAGGTCACACTGGTCATGCATGTATATGGGTTAGGATCTTAATCTAGCATAAGTATCAAACATATGAAACAAATACTGGGAAAACAGTTGGCTGCAGACGGGGAATCCTAATAAGGAAATAATGTCTATACTGAAAGGACGTGAAATCCGTACATTAAGTCTAGTGAACGAAGAAAACGAACGGAAGAGAGTCCTACTTCGATCTCACTAATGCTACATAAATAGTATACGTGTATAAGTATTATGATTACTTAGTACGTAACTGATTTTATATCATGTCTTAACTTGTTTTATATGTTCATTTCTTGTTTTACTGATTTTAACGTTATGTTGTGTTTATCATGTATTATGTATATTCTGATTAAGTATTACTTGTATTTCTTGTATTATTATACTTGTTGTGTAATAATAAGTAACTTTCTAAAAATAGTAGGTTTCCTAAAATAGAAAGTTTCCAAAAACAGAAAGTTTCCAAAAATAGAAAGTTTCCAAAAATAGAAAGTTTCCAAGAATAGATTAACTTCTTAAAATAGATCAGTTTCGAAAAATAGAAAGTTTCCAAAAATAGTAAGTTTCCTGAATTAGAAAGTTTCCATATTTAGAATTAAGCTGAATTAATATCATAAGTCATGTAGTTATAATATAATTTATTAATAATATTCTGTTAATTAAATAAACTATAGGTTATACGATTTAATTAATTAAAAGCATGATTTAATTAAATTAAAGTGTATAAAATACTTAGGTTAAAACATGTATTAATACTATATTAATAATAACTTAAGTCATGATTATCAATAATTATATTTCATGTTTAATAATTAATTAATACTATAGTGTAAAATAAATAAATAAATACTTAGGTTAAAACATGTATTATTTAATAATAATAATATCCTAAGTTTCATGTTTAATTAAATTAATTATAAGCATGTATTAATTAATTTAATTATCTTGTAAAAATAATATACTTGTAAAATTAATTAGACTTGTAAAAAAAATCATGAACCGAACTAGTGTGTTATCTAATTAAAACATATCGTGATCCGGACCCGAACCCCATGAACCAGACCAAATTAATTTAATAATTCTTGCAAAAATATAACCAAGGTTTAAATAACATAGCTTAACTTGAAAAGATTAAATCAATATTAATTAGATTAAATAACATTAATATTGCATGATTAATTTAATACCCTAATTAAATTAACTAAAATAACTTGAAAATGTTAAATTAAACATCCTTTTTTTTTAATTCTTTAAACTCCCATCCAAACACCCGGACCAAAACAAACAGCCAAACACCCCTGTGTTGCTGCTGGCTGCGCAACAGCCACTGGCATTTGCTAGTTTCCCCCTGCTGCGTCAAAAGTACCCACCGAGAGTCATAGACTCTCGGTTCCCACTGCCTGACCACTACAGCCTCGCTGCTTCACCACTGATTAAGTTAAACAGCCACTGAGGCTGTTTGGTTTGTGGCTGAACGAAGGAACCCACCACCGAGAGTCATATACTCTTGGTTTTATGCTAGCCAAAACCAAAACCCAAGCAAAACCCGACACCTTATTATGTTTTAATTATTTTACCACCATGTTTTCATGGTTTATTAAATAGTTTCATGAAGCAAATAAAAAGATTAAAAGGTAAGGAATTCTGAATACCGTGTACGTAACCATTGAAGGTCTAGAAAACGAACACATACATGAACCCGAATCACGGATCAAACCATCTTTTCCCTTCTTTCCTGTATAGCCGGCGGCCTCCCTGGTTGTTCTAGGGTTTTATTTTATTTTCTGTTTTTACAAAAGAAAGAGACATACGCGTGTTTTATTTAGTTTCCCTGGTGGATTTTTGGGCCTTGGGCCCTTTTGATCCTTTGTCAATACAAGCGGCCAAACGCCCCTTTTAGTATAGTGTTTCCAATTTCGTGTTTAAATTTATGTAAGTGTATGTTCGTTTTTGATTTCTCGTGTTTTAGCTTCTTGCCATGTTTAAAGTATTTTTCGTAATTACATATTAATAAGTAATTAATATACATAATTCTTGTGATGCATAAATAAATTAAAAGTTTTAAACCAATTCGCATTATAATAAATACTTGTACGTAACCGGTATGCGTCGTCTAATAATAAACATACACGCAGTCACATGTTCGTGATTTAATGTTCAATCTTTCATGTTCAAGATTATAATTATTATGGTTAATAATTATCGTGTAATACCACGTACTTAGTATTTATCGTGCATTAACACGTACGTATTTCGGAATTTAATATTCGTGACACGTGTTCATGATATAATCGAAAAGTTTAATTGGTTCATATGCTTACGTAATGTAGTGTTAATGGCTTTTAAAACTTAAAAGACAAGCAAGAAATAAGTGAGGGGTGTAACATGGCAGACATCAATTGTTACCTAGACCAACCAACACACGCCACCTGTCCCACTCACTCCTCTCCTCCAATCACAGCCCACCATTTCTCCACATCACCCTCCACTCACCAGATTAATATTAATTAATCTTGGCGCCTTAACACCAAATTTAAATAAACCCACCCCTAATCCGGATCAAATTAGCAACTATTTACCAAGAACACAAATTGTGGATTTACTAATTACTCACAATTAAACCCTAAGATTGTGTAGATTAGTGATTGAGGATCATATTAACACAACCCAACCTTAATATACCTTTCCACCTCACTTCCTTGTCCCACACAAGATTCCCCTGCACCAAGGATGAACAAAACGCCAAAAAGTTGACAACCATCCAACCATCCTCATTCATCTTTCATTCTAAGCTTCTTTGTGAACCCTTAGATGCAAATTCACCTTGCCAACTCATGCTACAAGCCAAGAAGAGTCACATGATTCACAAAATGTTCAAACCTGTAAGGGCAAAATGGGGACTTCAAGCATAGGGTTATACGTTTTTCCTTGCATTTCTAGAACCATTGTAGCCTATATAAAGGCATTTAGGATTTACATTTCACCTGCTTTTGGTTTTTCCTTGTTCAACAACTTGTAAATCCCCTTTTCTGATTAATGAAAGTGTGTTAAGTTTGTTGAAGAAAGACCAAGTGCCACTTAATTTTAAGCTTGTTTATGTTATTTGTTAACTGAAATTCAATCTCAAAACCTGTTTTTAAGGAGAGTGCAAAAGTTTGCACTTTTCCTTTAAGCTTGATATTTTGCTAAGTTCTTGTTCAAACCTTGGAATTATTGGGCTATAGGGCTGATAATAGCATCCTGATATTGTGTTATCAAGGTGTGGTGAGGCTTATAACTTGGGGATAATCAAGTGTGGGGTAACAAGGTTGCATCAATCAAGGCTTTTTACTTTTCTGATTTTGATATTGTGCTTCTAACCTTGTTGAATCTTAGGAGGGTTTCTGTTGGAAGCTTTTGCTTGTTCTAGCTAGCACATAAGCTCTAACATTCGTGGGTGTGGATGTACATCCATGAGGTTTCTCTTAAAACCTTGAAAATCTGATAAATTTTGGATTTTTTTTGGTTTTGTGATCTACTTGTGTTCTTGTTGATTTCTTGGCTTGAATCTGCTTAATCTTGCATGATAATGTTGTTTATATGCTAGATTGGTCATTTGGTAAACTAAATCTCACTTTTGATTTGAAAAACTTGGTTTTGAAAAGTTAAAAGGGTGTTTGGGTCTACCTGTTTGAGTTGAAATCTTGTTATTGTGTTTGCGAAAGTTTTTGTTTGTGCTCTATATCTGATATATGCTTGGTTTAGAGTGTTTTGCTGCAAGTTTCTGAGTTTGAAACCTTGAATCACATAATCTGCTATATCTTGTTGAGTTTGACTGATTTTGACCTAAGATTTTGGGAAAACCTAGAGTTTATGCATGCTTAGGGTTAAAAGATGTTAAAACATCATTAATATAACATACTTGATAGATTTGGAGGTTTGAATCTGGCTTGTTGGTCAAATACATCAGCAAAGTGTAAAACTGCATGTGTTAGTGTTCATCAGTAACCTTCATAAGCTTGAATCTTGATTTAGGCTTTAAGCCATTGCATGAAAACTGTTTAGACTTGTTCATTTGAGTTTATAATAGCTTGTGTATGCATTTGGTTGAATTTGGTTGGCTGAATATTGCTAAAACTGCTTATAAGTGCTCAACTGCTTATTGTTCTAAGTTTGTGACATATCTGGTGCTTAATTGAATTAACTGTACAAATTGGCTGTTGCTTGTTGTTATTTTTTTTATTGTTATAGACTCCTTATGATCCAAAGATCATTTGGGTGCCTTTGTGAAATCTGAATCTCCAAAAAGTTCACTAAAGACCAAAAAGTCTACAAGTCAAACAGTGGGAAAAGTTCCCACTGCTCAACACCCAAAACTAGCCCCTGCTAGTGTTAATTTGTACTCAGCTTATCATTAAGCTATTTTAGCTTATCCAGACCTGCAACAACTTATTTTTTGTGATAGATCTTCATTATTTGACCCATTTGATTAGACTGGAGCTTATTGGACTTTGACTTTGACTTTTTGCTAGAAAACCAACTTATTTGACTTTTTCATAAGTGCTTATTTGCTTTTTCCAGCTTATTGACTCAGCTTATTTGAAAATTTTTTGTTGAAATAGCTTAATTAAGTCATTTAAAAGCTTTAGAAACTTGAATCAGCTCTTGGGGTGGCTTAGAACTCAAAAACGACTATTTTGTCGTTTTCTGTTATTGCTTATTGCATTTTCAGGCTTATTCCTTGGGCTTATTTCAAATTTCTTTTTACAGAAGTCTTATTTAGGACAAAAGAAGCTTGTGTGTCTAATTTGAGCTTATGGCATTAGCTTATAGCTTAATGGGCCAAAAAGCCCATTAAGAATAAGCTGTTTGGTATAAGCTTGCTTATTTCAAATTTTCATCTTTTGGGCCTTTGGAAAAAGTTGTTTAAAATCAAATTTTGAGTCAAGTAGTGCTTTTTGGGCTTATTTGGGCCACTTTTTCATTTTGGGCTCAAATTTGGCCCATTAAGGATCTGTTTTGGGTTTAGCCCATTTTCTAGGCCCATTAAGGGCATTTAGGTAATTTCAAGTTCATTTCTGAGTTATTTAGGTTAAATTAAGCTAGTTTGCAACTTTTTAGAATTTTTTAGAATTTCTTAGGATTTTGGGATTTTTATTAATATTTTAATATTATTTTATTATTAAAAATTAAAAGTCTGATTTTCTAAGTTTTTACATCTTTCCTAGGTTCTAAACACTTAATTAGGAATTTTGCTACTTTCCAAATATTTTTAGAGTCTTTTAATTATTTTCTAGAATTATTTTAAGTTTTTATAACTTTTAATAGTTTTTAATTGTTTAAAAATGGTTTTTAGTGGTTTTAAAATTTTGAAAAATACTTTTTAGCTTAATTAGGTTATTTTTAAGGTTTTCAAACTTTAAGATCTTGATTGGGACTTTTTATTGGTTAATATTGATTTTTAGGGCTTTAATTAGCATTAAAAAGTTAATATTTAATTAATTAAAAGGTTTTGGCAAGTTTGGATTTTTTTTAAACTCTTAGAATGTTTTAGTGGATTTTTAGCAATTTTTAGGGTAAAATTTTAATTTTGGTGCTTTTTACGGTCCTACGTGTACGCCTTTATCGTCTTAGTGTAATCCGTCTTCGTAACCGTCATTCTCTTCTTATCCCATTTCTATTTTTCTTTCTCATAACAATATAATCACAAAGATAATCATTTCATTACACACACACCAAGCCTCCTTGAGAACGAACTCATTTTAGGGTCATAACTTGTGGTTTTCCTAAACTACTTGTTAACACTTGCCCTAATTGCCTTGTTTTCCTAAACAAGTGCTAATTTACAACTATCAACACGCTATTTTAGATGGGCAAATGAGTTTCGGGTTAGCTACCCGTTGTTTGTTATTGTATGGTAGCAATGTCATGCGGCTTATAATAATCCAATAACAAAAATACTGCTATACGTATTGAATTACAATATATTGCCTGACTAGCAATACGGGGTCTTATTATCGATATTATGTTCGTGTTTTTGTTTTACATAACCATATTCATATAACGGTTTTTATTTAACTCTATACAACGTTATGAAACGTATTGTATGATTTTTACGACATTGGTTCGTATAACGGTTTTTAAGGCAAAAGCCTATAGTATGATTTACAACAAAGATTTGTATGAAATGTTTTTGGCTTATTTTATGGCCTACAACAAAGAATTGTACAAAATGGTTTTCGGTAATAATTTTACACCGATGATATATTAATGGATTTCATTAAACTCTATGAATTCACTCGGCGTTTTCGCTGACCTTTTCTTTTAACATATTTTATCTCAGGTACTTGAAGGTAATTCTCGGGAAGACGACAAGAATTTATGAACCGCACTTAAATAACAATTTCCATTCAAATGTTTGTAAAATTGTATGAAATACTATGACTTGGGACCTATGTAAATTTGATATTCATGAATGGAAAATGCTTTATTATTAAACGACGCGATTTTAAGCGTTGTCTATGATTTGAGTAATGTGCTATTCCGTAACACCAACGACTCTTACGCTGAACTAAAGTATGAATATTTGGGGGTGTTACACTTTAGATCGCGCTCGAATGGAATTTTTGACTGACAAGCTAGGTTTGAGAACTTTCTCGCCTGAGACTCTAAAGGAATTGGCAGATGAAGCGAAAGAATAGTGGTGGTAAACTATTCTCCGTATCCTTGGTGATCATTTGTATATACTGTATATATTTTTATCCACAAAAGAAAAATACAAAAATATAAAACCATATAAAAACCATAAAAATTGAAAAAATTCAGAAAAAAATCCAAATATATTTTACTTTATTTTTCAAAGGCATGTCTTTTGGTACGATAATATTTACGGCCTTAGAAATGTTGATTAATATTGATATAGCGCCATAAATAGAGTTCGTACAAAAGTTGTAAATATTTCATCAAACATGCCTAAATGGCTTGTAGTTATTTCAGACTACAACCCATTTTTCATATTAAAGTCAAGTATTTCTTTTAAAAGCTTTGGCTCAACAACGGGAATTAATTTTCTCGCGCATGGTTTACTTTATAACCATGTAACGGATTGTGTTTACGTTATAACACAATCTAACACGGATATATGTACGCATCAATGCATTTATTTGTTAAATCAAGATAAATCTTGTTTTTATGAAGTTATCATCTCTACTATCGTAGCAATCTACAATTGGTATCTACATACTCGACGATGCGACTACTCAACTAACGACTACAGCTCTTTCGATGGAACACAGGTCAACAATTGAGGGGGAGCAATTGTCAAGCATTAATAATCTTTGATGATGAAAGTGCCAAGTTCACTAATTGGTGTCAAGACAACAATACCAATCTTACATGTGGTGTCAAGAGATGACTTCAGACGTGACGAGGCGACCAACATTTTCCGACAAGAACCATTTGATCTTATCATATGATGCTCTCATCAATCAGGTCCAATATTGTCAATCATTCTAATATGATGAATATGTGATTCTTTAACAAATCGGTATCATATCTCACACATTGGTATCATGAAGATAAAACGGACTTGCATTTTTCTTCCCAAAAACTTTGTTAAAACTTCATTAAATCAATTGATATCAAAAATATTGGTTGGGTTAATATTTTTAATATGGGGGAGAAAATGTGATTTAATATGGGAAACGATTAATCACAAATGGTTTGACTTAACGTGATAGCTCATCCTGACATGTGCAAAATGTTTTCGAATATCGTGGCATATGTTAAGGGGGAGAAAAATGGATTTTCTATATCAAAAATGGATTTCATGGTGACATATACTTACCCTCAACCCATTTATTTCACGATGATGAAGATTGTGGTGACATAAGGATGGTATGATAGGTTAAGTCCAATTATTCTCCCAAAACCGGAGGAATCTTCCCAAGGACATTCCATAGCTAGAAATAGTAGTCCTTAGGAAAGATGGAGAAAGATTATGAACATAGCTGAATACCGACCAAATACTTAAGTTAGCACTGGAACAATCACAACAAGGTGCTAGTTATGACGTATTGGTAAGCATTGAAGGGGTTGAAGAATGAAAAAGAATTGTAAAGATAAATGGTGTAAAGAAATAAGCCCTCCTTACAACCTGTAACACCCTATTTTGGTAAACGGAATGTCACGTGTGATTATGGCGTGTCATAAAAGCATACAAGGAATATGTAGTAAAACATACATGACCATAGGGAAAAACGGAATCAAACATCGGTTCCCAAACATAAGCCCAAAACATAAATAAAGTAAATGAACTAGGAAAGACTAGAAAAGCATAAGTATATTACAAAAAGGAGAAGAAGTCTGTGGAAGCTTCCATCCTATGCACTTCCTCCAAATGCTCGAGTCCGTCCTTGGGTACCTGCCGTTTTGGGACATGGAAAGGAAAGTAACCACTGAGCATAACGCCCAGTGCACGGATATAAGCATAGTATGAATGGCTGAAAAATAAATAAGACTAATAGCAGCGGAAATGTATAAGTCCTGGAAAACCTGGAACGTGTTCATAAAACTTGTTTTATAGTTTGAAAAGACTTATTTTTTTTATATGAAGCCTGTATCAATTAGCCAAGTAGCCCATATAGGTCATGAGGTTCCATCGTGCATGAATACTTGGAGGGGAGACCTCGTCATGCAATTAGAGGGGTTTCCTCTAATTAATTAGTCTAGGTAGGAGGGATAAACTCCTAGTGAAGGATGCAAGGCACACATCGCATTCACTCTGATAATACTGCTAAACATGTAACTAGGATGCACCCATACGCCCTACATGATAATATAATACAATGGCCAAAACTGAAAAGGGACGCCACGAGCAATCACTTCGCCATGGGGAAGTCATAACATTGGTGCCTCCAGTGTTATGGTTATGGTACCTCCATAACAAGGTCACAGTGGTCATGCATGTATATAGGTTAGGATCTTAATCTAACATAAGTATCAAACATATAAAACAAATACTGGGAAAACAGTTGGCTGCAGACGGGGAATCCTAATAAGGAAAGAATGTCCATATTGAAAGGACGGGAAATCCGTACATTAAGTCTAGTGAATGAAGAAAACGAACGGAAGAGATTCCTACTTCGATCTCACTAATGCTACTTAAATAGCATACGTGTATAATTATTATGATTACTTAGTACGTAACTAATTTTATATCATGTCTTAACTTGTTTTATATGTTCATTTCTTGTTTTACTGATTTTAACGTTATGTTGTGTTTATCATGTATTATGTATATTCTGATTAAGTATTATTTGTATTTCTTGTATTATTATACTTGTTTTGTAATAATAAGTAACTTTCTAAAAATAGTAGGTTTCCTAAATCAGAAAGTTTCCAAAAACAGAAAGTTTCCAAAAATAGAAAGTTTCCAAAAATAGAAAGTTTCCAAGAATAGATTAACTTCTTAAAATAGATCAGTTTCAAAAAATAGAAAGTTTCCAAAAATAGTAAGTTTCCTGAATTAGAAAGTTTCCATATTTAGAATTAAGCTGAATTAATATCATAAGTCATGTAGTTATAATATAATTTATTAATAATATTCTGTTAATTAAATAAACTATAGGTTATACGATTTAATTAATTAAAAGCATGATTTAATTAAATTAAAATGTATAAAATACTTAGGTTAAAACATGTATTAATACTATATTAATAATAACTTAAGTCATGATTATCAATTAATTATATTTCATGTTTAATAATTAATTAATACTATAGTGTAAAATAAATAAATAAATACTTAGGTTAAAACATGTATTATTTAATAATAATAATAACCTAAGTTTCATGTTTAATTAACTTAATTATAAGTCATGTATTAATTAATTTAATTATCTTGTAAAAATATTATACTTGTAAAATTAATTAGACTTGTAAAAAAAATCATGAACCGAACTAGTGTGTTATCTAATTAAAACATATCGTGATCCGGACCCGAACCCCATGAACCAGACCGAATTAATTTAATAATTCTTGCAAAAATATAAACAAGGTTTAAATAACATAGCTTAACTTGACAAGATTTAATCAATATTAATTAGATTAAATAACATTAATATTCCATGATTAATTTAATACCCTAATTAAATTAACTAAAATAACTTGAAAATGGTAAATTAAACATCCTTTTTTTTAATTCTTTAAACTGCCATCCAAACACCCGGACCAAAACCAACAGCCAAACACCCCTGTGTTGCTGCTGGCTGCGCAGCAGCCACTGGCATTTGCTAGTTTCCCCCTGCTACGTCAAAAGTACCCATCGAGAGTCATAGACTCTCGGTTCCCACTGCCTGACCACTACAGCCTCGCTGCTTCGCCACTGATTAAGGTAAACAGCCACTGAGGCTGTTTGGTTTGTGGCTGTACGAAGGAACCCACCACCGAGAGTCATATACTCTCGGTTTGGTGCTAGCCGAAACCAAACCCACGCAAAACCCGACACCTTATTATGTTTTAATTATTTTACCACCATGTTTTCATGGTTTATTAAATAGTTTCATGAATCAAATAAAAAGATTAAAAGGTAAGGAATTCTGAATACCGTGTGCGTAACCATTGAAGGTCTAGAAAACGAACACATACATGAACCCGAATCACGGATCAAACCAGCTTTTCCCTTCTTTCCTGTATAGTCGGCGGTCTCCCTGGTTGTTCTAGGGTTTTATTTTATTTTTTGTTTTTACAAAAGAAAGAGACATAGGCGTGTTTTATTTAGTTTCCCTGGTGGATTTTTGGGCCTTGGGCACTTTTGATCCTTTGTCAATACAAGCGGCCAAACGCCCCTTTTAGTATAGTGTTTCCAATTTCGTGTTTAAATTTATGTACGTGTATGTTCGTTTTTGATTTCTCGTGTTTTAGCTTATTGCCATGTTTAAAGTATTTTTCGTAATTACATATTAATAAGTAATTAATATACATAATTCTTGTCATGCATAAACAAATTAAAAGTTTTAAACCAATTCGCATTATAATAAATACTTGTACGTAACCGGTATGCGTCGTCTAATAGTAAACATACACGTCGTCACATGTTCGTGATTTAATGTTCAATCTTTCATGTTCATGATTATAATTATTATGGTTAATAATTATCGTGTAATACCACGTACTTAGTATTTATCGTGCATTAACACGTACGTATTTCTGAATTTAATATTCGTGACACGTGTTCATGATATAACCGGAAAGTTTAATTGGTTCGTATGCTTACGTATTGTACCGTTCATGGCATTTAGAAGAGAGTTTTACAACTCTTCCCCCCTAAAAAGAATAATTCGTCCCCGAATTATAGATAACATAACCTGAAAGAATACGGACGTGGAACGTGACGTGCCCGAAAAGAACATAACTGAATATGGCATGATTAGAGGATAAAATCCGGATGGACTCGTCCGTTTCAAAGTGACTTCCCTCTCGAAATGGTTCCTCCACAAGATCTTGACACATATGATAAATATTGGTCTTCATGAACTTGACTTGCCAATACGTAAACGTTTCTGGTTATCACTATAAGATAGATCCTTCTGAATTCGATCGAATGGATACGAAATAACGCGCAAGGGAACAAATGAAACGTTACGATGAAAAAAAAATAACTTAAAGTAACTGATAGTAGTAACGTCTTAGCAATGATGCGTGAGACATACTGAAACGTAGTACGTGAAAAATTGTGAACGTGATACGTGAACAATTTTGAACGTGGTACGTGGAGA
Organism: Glebionis coronaria; assembly: GCA_025667525.1. NCBI lineage: Eukaryota > Viridiplantae > Streptophyta > Magnoliopsida > Asterales > Asteraceae > Glebionis > Glebionis coronaria. Next base: position 291,288,672 of record CM046877.1, read on the forward strand.
TATGGTGACTGTAATATGGGCAAACATATCATGATCAATGATACGTGTAACATATCGTGAACGTGATATGAGAAACGTGGAATGAACATGACATGTGAAACATATTGAAATTGTGTATATTTGAAGTTCGTTTTCTCGATTCTTAACCAATTGAAAGTCCTAACAAAATCGGGTTTATGATCGTTTTTGGTTGGTAGGGTTATTTGGCTTTTCTATGTCTAATTGAACAATCAAGTAAAAATTTGCAAAATATTAACTACGTATCCGTAAAACAATTAGCAAATACCATGTTTTTATTCAAATAAGGACAAAAATGTAAAACTATGGAATTAAAGTGCTTAAAATGTAAATTCTTGAAACTAATATGCTTGAAATGTAAAATCAGGAAACTATAAGGACTAACTATGCAAATTTACCAAACTACTAACTAATTTGTAACAAACTTGAAAACTAATTAACTGAAAATGTAAAGTTTTGAAAATGTAAGGATTGATTACATGCAAACCTTAGATTAGTGAAAGATTAGCTAAAAATTCACATAGTAACAAACTAGAAGGACCAAAGTGCAATTAAAGGTGAAATTTTCTCAAAAACGGGCAAGGATGATTAATAAGCTCGTTTAAGCTATATACTTGACCAAATAAGCTCTAACAACTTGCAAACAGCTTAAAACTCAATTTTACTTAGCCTTGTAAGAGGAATAAGATGGAAACTTAGTCAAACTCAAATAAGCCAAACTTGATAAGCCACAAATAAGCTTTCTAATAAGCTAGACGTGCACAAGCTGATTTTATGGCCAAAACATGTTTATCGAGCCATTAGGAGTATGGAATATCTTTTGAAATTGAAAATGATCAAGAAACGAATTGGGAAAATAAGAATAAGCTAGAACTAGCTTATTTGACCAAAGTTTGACCAAATTTTGAAAAAGCTGAAAATCTCCAGATCTACTCAAGAACAACTTCTTAACACAAATATGAAAGAAAATTAGGAGGTTTATGAAGTGGAAATGCTGTTATGAGAAATCAGTTAAGCCTTTTATCATAGAAACATCACTTTGCTATCCAGCTTAATAAAATGCTTATTTCTTCCTTGATTCTTAAAACTGTACAATTTCCTAATGAGAGCTTAAAGTTCAGATGTTAATTGACAAATGAGAGCTGGTTTGAAGTAATTTCATTAAGAAATGAACAATTGCCAAGCAAATCAAAACAGTCGCTTTTTAAAAACTTTTGATAACCAATTGCATTTTTGACTTTGTATTTGACGTGAAATCTACCAAAAATTATTTAATATGACTGAAAGGATGTAAATGACTAAAGTTTATACCATCAACAACACTAAAACTTCAATATGATAGCTAAACCAAACACTAGTTACTGAATTTATATCAAATTTTGTGAAAGAAATTTGAGCAAATTGTTATACTGAACAAAATAAGATATCAGACAAAGTTTATTAACCAAAGTGAAGTGTAAAGGAACCGATAACAAATAGTTACACAAGCTAGAACTCAAAATGCACAAGTAGGCTAAGTATGACTGATAAGATGAACTCAGTAACAAATTTAAGCTAGTGAACAATTAACAAACTAATAAGAAGCTTATCTAATCAGCAAAGATCAACACAAGCACAAGCTAAACACATTTGATCATGTTAGCAAAGATGATTAAGCTAGAATTTAGCATGCCTTGACTGTTTAGTGGAACCAAAACAAGAAAACATGAAACCTTTTAGCTAGGGCCTCCTCTGATGGAGTAGGTAGGCGCTGAGCCTCCTAGATAGTGTTAACCACCACCTTAACACTATCAATCACTAATCAACCAGCTAACATCATCATCATCACCATTGTTGAACAATTCTGCTTCAAAATCAACTCAAAATGCTACTAGATGAATAGAACAAACTCAAACAGCTACAATCTTCACTTAATAACTTCTCATGATCAATGGTGATCACAAAAAGCTTATAACAGCACTAGGATAACAATGATGCAGTTTGAACAGTAGATTGAAGGAGATGAAAGGAGATTTTTATTGATTGAAGGTAAAAGTTGGTTACAAATTCTTTTAAGTAGTTAAAACTAAGATAACCAACTCAAGAGCTTGTCAGACTCTTGAGTTTGTTATGCTAACTAACTAGAAGCTAGGATTGAAGGAGAGAAAAAGGAGATGTGTGTGAAAATTTCACACTTAAGCTACAATGACAAATGAAGGTGATAATCCCAATTTATAGACAAAATGTGAGAGTGATTTGGGGTTGATGACGTGTTCCCACCACTTAATTGTTGCCACGTATCCTCAAGCTGCTAATTGCTCATCCTTGTGTTCTTCATGAATTGGGGGTTTTTAATCCCTTGAGTTTGAGCTTGATTAGTTGTTACCAATGTGTTCCTCTCTTGAAAACGAGTAGGTTTCATGTAGAAACCATTTTATGAAATTCAGTGTAGCTAAAATTCGTTCCTGGGCTTGTTGGAGAAGAAGGCGCCACGTGTAAGGTTCTGGTTGGGAGAGAGGGTAACACACGGATTATCCAATTTGGATAATTTGAATTATTCAATGGCGCTTCCTGATTGGCTGAAATTAAAGCTAGTGGGTAATACTGTTGCTTTGTGGCGTAGTTAATGAGAGGGTGAGGTGTCTTCATGCTTGGCAATCCGTGACCCCTTATTCTTGCCTTCTCATTGGTTGGACCCATAACACACGGATTGAACTTGTTTTTACTTTGAAAAATGGCAAATTAAACCCTTGTATTTTGGCAGATTTTCAATTAAGGCTTAGAACTTCATTCCTTTGGCATAAATGGTCCTTCCACTTGCATTCTTGATAAGTTTGACCCTTTGACTTAGTTGACTGAGTTGACCATGTTTGACTTTTATCTTGACTTTGGAAAATTTACACTTTGAGTCCTTCAACTTTGGAGTGTTGTCAAGATAGGTCCCTTATCTTCAAAGTCTTGTCATCTTTGATCCTTCTTTGTCTTTTTCATCCAAATAAGCTTGATTTCTTCTTGTTTGCTTGAAAATGTATCCTTCTTACCTATTTATACACAAACACAAAACATACCACATAATTCCGCTTTATAGCACAAAAGTTAGGTACTTTCTTTGTGTTTTAGGGTGATTTGTTGATTAATTGATATGAGTTTTTGCTCATATCAAATCCCCTACACTTGAACATTTCCAAGACCTCATGCAATGCTATATTTTAAAGCACAAATTTAGATTCTCCTCATAATTAACCCACCTTGGCCAATACGGAATGCTATTACACTATGCTACTCTACATGATGCATGATTTTGATTTTTGAACAATGCAATGCAAAAGAAACAATTCTATTTATATCTTTTTGGATTTTTCTTGAAATGGCTTTGATGGAAATAACTCATAAAGAAACCAATGACTTAGATTAGGGCTTTGGTACCATGGACACTTATCACCTCAAGTTTCACTTTTCCCATACCAAGCTTAAAAATGGGATCATTGCATTCACAAGTAAAAATGTGCATCAACTTATTCATGACAATTAAATGTGGAACCGGTTATTATTTGAGCAAATTGCTTTTGAGCAAATTTGTCATTATTTAAAGCGTGAAGTATAAGAAATGCAAAATCCAAAAATAAGGAAGCACGGTTTTAATTCTAAGTAATCCTCTCATCCATTAGTTGAGAAACCACTCACAATTAATGTAACTCCGTTTCAAGAATAATAAGTCATTCGCCTTATGTGTAAAATCTTCATGTCATGCATTAATAAGTAGCTACACACTCGCTAAGGAAAGAAAAATAAAATTCACGCAATAATTTACATCCGCCATCTTTTTGGATTTTGGATCTTTAACCCCGCAACCCGTCAAGGTAATATTGGATTGGAGCAACTATTAAATCCCCGCAAACCATCAAGGTAATATTGGATTGGAGCAACTATTAAATCCCCGCAACCCGTCAAGGTAATATTGGAATCTAATAGTTACTATAATTAACACTTCACTGCCCCTCTTGGGAGTCTTGTATAATTAACTTTTTTTCTCTTTTTTTTTCTAGCCACTCATTTTTTATAAGCCGCTCTTATTTTTCTTTATTCCTCACAAAGAAAGTTGAAAAGAATAAAAGGAAAAACACCCGCTATGTATTAAGCATGACATAAGTCTAGTACACATAAAATGTTCTAACTTAGAATCTTAGGACGTACTTATATAAACCGTGAATGACTAGACAAAAATGCATAAGAGATTACAAACCAATTAAAACCGTTCTTGATTATTTATTAACATATATACATGCGAATAAAATACAGGTAAAGAAGAGAAGGGTTTAACCACAAGTAATTATCATGAAGTTTATCTAGCCCTTTTATACTTGCTTCAACTCTATCATTTCCCATTCTCCACAGATTTAAAATCTCAAAGAATGAGATTGGTGGATGCTTAGCCTAATAGACCAATGAAGGACTACATGGTTAAGGATACTAGCTAGAGAATGCTTGGATAAGCAAACTCGGGTTGAGTCAAAATATCCATGGCGGGCCTAATATGTCAAAGAAGTCTAAATTTGTTAAACCATGTTTTTATTATATTTTTTCTTTTTATATATTTTTGATGAAAAGTAAAAGAAAATATATACAATGAAAATGTGTTATGCAAATGAAAAATGATTAATGCAAAAATTATGAATGCATATTTTTGGTGGCCAAAGTAGATCAAAGATTTGAAAAATGATTGAAAAATTAATTTTCCAATTTATCATGAAAGTCAATGACAAGTTCTAGGTAAAGTCACTTCGATAGAAGACCACCATACACTTAAGTTAAACATTGTCCTCAATGTTTAAGAGCATGGAAGTATAAAACTTCCCCTACACTTATGACAATGAATAGACTTTGCTTACCCAAGTTAAGGAAAGATCAACTATAGTGAATTAATTTTTAAAGCACAAGGTGTCTATGAAAGATCACAATAGTAACGAAGTGAACCGGATACAAGGGCCTCCTCCATAAGCTCCAAAGCACATGATGAGTGAGCAACCCTACAAACATCATGAAGACAAAAGAAGGTCTCCCCAACACTTCTCAACAATTTGCTATCCTTATTTCTAACCTACAACACTCTAGATCTAACAACTTCTAAACCTAGTTATTCAAGCTTGATTTAATGAGTCTCTAGCTCGACTCTTCCCACAATGAATTAATGCATGGGGAAAATGGGGATCTCTTGGACCATCTCCAAGGAAATGTCCTCCCCAAAATAGTGCTTCACACGGTGACCATTCACTTTAAAATTTGGACCATCGGGTTGTGACAACTCAATAGTTCCATATGGAAATACTTGAGCAATAGTGAATGGACCGGACCATCTCGACTTAAGCTTGCCCGAAAAAAGTTTCAACCTTGAGTTAAAGAGGAGAACCGGCTCTCCAACTCTAAATTCACGGTTCTTGATCTTAGCATCATGCAATTTCTTAGTCTTCTCCTTATAAAGCAAAGAATTCTCATAGGCATTGGCTCTCAATTCATCAATTTCATTAAGTTGATCCTTTCTATGTGAACCAGCTTGGTTTAAATCCAAGTTAGCCCACTTGAGAGCCCAAGAAGCCTTGTGTTCTAACTTGAATGGGAGATGGCATGCTTTTCCATAGACAAGCCTATAAGGGGTACAACCAATTGGTGTCTTAAAAGCCGTCCTAAAAGCCCACAAAGCATCATCAAGCTTATCCGACCAAGAAACTCGATGCTCTCCCATCGTTCTCTCCAAAATTCTCTTTAAACCACGATTTGTGACCTTGGTTTGACCATTGGTTTAAGGGTGATATGCGGTAGAAAGTCTATGATTAACTTCATATTTCTTCATAACTCTTGTGAACTTTTCATTGCAAAAGTGCGTACCACGATCACTTATGATGGCCCGAAGTACACCAAATCTAGCAAACAATTGCTTCAAAAACTTCACAACAACTCTAGCATCATTAGTAGGTAAGGCTTTGGCCTCAACCCATTTTGACACATAATCCACCGCTACTAGTATATACTTGTTTCCCTTGGAAGATGGAAAAGGTCCCATAAAATCTATGCCCCACACATAAAAAATCTCACACTCTTGAATAAAATTTTGTGGCATCTCATCACGTTGTGTAATTTTTCCTTGTCGTTGACATACATCACAAAACTTCACCATCTCTTGGGCATCTTTGTAGATAGAAGGCCAATAGTAACCCGAATCAAAGACTTTCTTGGCGGTATAGTTGGGCCCAAAATGTCCACCCGTAGGTCCTCTATGACAAGCTTCTAAAATCTTAAATGCCTCGGGCCCATCTACACACCGTCTAATGATTTGGTCCGCACATTGCCTAAAGTGGCAAGGATCATCCCAAAAGTAGTACTTTACTTCCTTTAGAAATTTCTTCTTTTGTTGGGAAGTAAGACCCTCTATAAGCACAATCCCCACAAGATAGTTTGCAATATCCGCAAACCAAGGGGTGGCATCCTCTTGAGGAGATAGACATGAGCTCCTCTAATGGAAATGATTCATTTATTTCTTTATTAGGAAAATCTCCTTGAAAAGGATGCTCAAGTCTACTCAAGTGATCCGCCGCTAAATTCTCGGCTCCTTTCTTATCTCGAATATCTATCTTAAAATCATGAAGCAATAAAACCCATCTCAAAAGCCTAGGCTTAGCATCTCTTTGTCATGAGATACTTGAGAGCGGAATGATCCGTATACACTATGGTTTTCGATAGCACAAGGTATGGTCTAAATTTCTCAAAGGCATAAACTATAGCAAGCAACTCTTTTTCCGTGGTAGTATAATGAATTGTGCACCGGTCATGGTTTTACTAGCATAATATATAGGTTGAAAATGCTTATTCACTCTTTGTCCTAAGATGGCCCCGACCGCATAATCACTAGCATCACACATAAGCTCAAAAGGTAATTCCCAATTTGGAGAAACCAAAACGAGAGCCTTTGTCAACTTCTCCTTAAGAGTCTCAAATGAATCAAAACACTCTTGGTTGAAAATGAAAGGAGCCTCTTTTTCCAAGAGGTGAGTCATCGGCCTTGCTATCTTAGAAAAATCTTGTATGAAGCGTCTATAAAATCCCGCATGACCTAAGAAACTCCTTACACCTTTAACCGTAGTGGGTGGGGGAAGCTTAGCAATCACATCAATTTTAGCTCGATCCACTTCTAATCCCTTATTGGATATTTTGTGTCCCAAAACAATTCCCTCTTTCACCATAAAATGACATTTCTCCCAATTAAGAACTAAACGTGTTTCCTCACACTGCTTAAGCATTCGTTCTAAATTTATGAGACAAGAGGTAAATGAATCTCCAAAGACGAAGAAATCATCCATGAAAACCTCCATAGTTTTCTCTATCATATCATGGAAAATTGCGATCATACACCTTTGAAATGTCCCCGGTGCATTACACAAGCCAAAAGGCATTCTATTGTAAGCAAATGTACCATAGGGACAAGTGAATGTGGTATTTTCTTGATCCTTAGGGTCAATGGGTATTTGAAAATAACCCGAAAAGCCATCAAGAAAGCAATAGTACTCATTTCCCGCTAAGCGTTCAAGCATTTGGTCCATAAAAGGTAATGGGAAGTGATCTTTCCTAGTAGCCTCATTGAGCTTCCTATAATCAATAAAAACTCTCCAACCGGTAACAAGTCTCGTAGGAATAAGCTCATTGTTCTCATTAGGTACTACGGTGATTCCACCCTTTTTTGGAACACAATGTACCGGGCTAACCCATGGAGAGTCGGAAATGGGGAAAATCATGCCCGCATCAAGGAGTTTAATAACTTCCTTTTTAATGACCACATGGATTTTTGGGTTAACCCTTTGTTGGCTTTGAATGGCGGGTTTGTAATCATCCTCCATAAGGATTTTATGTGTATAAAAATGTGGATCAATTCCCCTTATGTCGGATATTTTCCATGCTAAGGCTTTCTTATGTTTCTTAAGGACTTCTATGAGTTTCTCATTCTCATCCTCTTTCAACTCTTTAGCAATGATCACGGGTAATCTCTCTTTGCCCTATAAGAAAGCATACTCTAGGTGGGATGGAAGGTCCTTAAGTTCAAGTGGAGGTGGACTCTCTATGGAAGGTTTAACTATGGATGGATCATCATTGGTTACTTCTTGTGGAATGGGTGAAGGAATGGGGTCCTCATTGAGCAACTTTTGGATGGTGAGAATATCTTCTTCCCAATTGATGGGAGAATCATATTTACCAAGAAAGTTGGACTCAAATTCCTCCAAAAGGAAATCACTCTGTCCAAAAGGTCTTAAGGAGGGAGCAATTGAGGCCACGGTTTCAACATGGGGCATATCCTCACTATTACTCTTGCAAGCGTCATTAAAATGCTCATCACACACCTCATCTAACACATCAACTATGTTAATAGTCTCACAAGGTTTAAACTCCTTAATCTCTTTCCTATTACAAACTTTCCCTAGCTTAAACACCACTTTCTCATCCTCAACTCTCATAATTAGTTCTCCCTCCGCCACATCTATCAAAGTACGACCCGTTCTAAAAAACGGTCTACCAACAATCAAAGGAACTCTAGGGTCCATGTCATAATCAACCACTACAAAGTCGACCGGAAAGGTAAACTTATCCACATCTACAAACACATCCTCCGCGATACCTATGGGGGTAAGCTATGGTACGGTTGGCTAACTCAAGTGTCATCCTAGTGGGAGTGAGCTCGGGAAGAGAGAGTTTTTTTACAAACCGATAAAGGCATGAGGTTTATGCTTGCCCCTAGATCCGCCAAAGCCATGCAATTTTCCACCCCGGGAAAATTACAAGGTATCAAGAAGCGCCCCGGATCTCCAAGTTTTGTTGGTAAGGTTTTAAGTAGGACGACGGAACAATTTTCATTAAGGGATGTGTTGGGCAAATCAACCAATTTTTCCTTGTTGGAGAGTAAATATTTCAACATCTTAGCAAATTTTGACATGTAAGCAAGAGCTTCCGCAAAGAAGATGTTTATGTTGAGTTTCTTGAACATCCTTAATAAATTTGAGACTTGGATATCATCCTTGTTCTTTAACTTATTCTTTTTTCAATCTTGAAGGGTAAGGAAGATTTGGTTTAGGTGTAGGTGTTGTAGTGGAAGATTTGTCTTTGTTAGCTTCTTCATTGGGAGTTATGGAAGGTAAAGGAGAAGTGGGAATAGATTGAGAAGGTGTGGTTGATTGAATAGGAGCATTTGGAGGTGGTGAAGTGGATGTAGAAGGCTTGTCACATGTAGGAACAAAAGTGGGTTTAACAATAGGAGGTGTAGGAGGTGAAGGATCCTTTGTTGACTTTCCACTTCTTGTTGTAATAGCATTGACATTTGCCCTTGGGTTTGTTTGTGTGTTAGATGGTAAAGCCCCTTGTTGTCTTTAATTGAATGCTATCAAAAGCCTATTAGTTTGTTCCTCCGATATTAGTTTCATTTGGTCATTCATTCTTTTCTCACTTTTACGAATTCTCCTCTCAACATATTCATGAGTGTCTTGTAGCCCATATCCTTGATTTTGAAGTTGAGGGTAACCTTGATTTGGGATTTGAGGGTATCCTTGATTTGGGATTTGAGGATATCCTTGTTTTGGGAAGGGTGGGAGTGGTGGATTAAACCCTTGATGTGGTGGATAAAAAGTATTTCCTTGATTTTGAAAATTGTTAGGTGCCTTGTAGTTATTCCCTTGATAATGTGGTCTTGGACCTTGATTTCTTTGTAACAATTGAGGGGGATGTTGTTTAGGTTGGGTGGGTGGTTGGGGTGGGAATCCCGATGGATTAAGGTAATTTTGAGACTTGTAAGAAAGGTTGTTTGGATTTATGTTAGGCTTGAAATGTTCACGATGTTCCTCTTGGTAAGCATAACATTCCCCTTGATATCCTTGCACCTTATCACATTGTTGATAGGAATGGGGACCTCCACAAGTCTCAAATGAAAGAGTAATAACATGCACATCATTTGTGGAATGATTTCCCATAGAAAGATTCATAAAGTCATTCATCATTGTCTCTTATATCTTTTGAGTGTTTTGCATGATTGTTTGATTTTCCTTTTGAGCTTCAGTCAATGCTTGAATGCATGAAATGAGTTGAGTCTCCAATGGTTTAGAACCTCCTTCTTAAATGACATGTACTCTTTCATCAAATTGTGTGTTAGTTTGCACCATTGCTTTGGTCTTAATAATATCCCAAGCCTCTTGAATTGATTTAAGAAGAATATTTCCTGCCGCGGAAGCATTGAGTGAGTCTTGGTGATGAGGTTTAAGGCCATTGTAGAAAGTATTGATTTGGTGAACTTCATCCAATCCATGGTTAGGGCATCTCCTCAATAACTCTATATACTCCTCCCAAGCATCACTAAATGTTTGACTAGGTTTTTGTTGAAAACCTATAATTAAGTTCCTCAAAGTCGTGGTCTTAGATGGGGGAAAGAACTTGTTCAAAAACTTCTTAATGAAACCATCCCATGTGGTAATGCTATCGGGTGGTTGTGTATCTAACCAATGCTTAGCCGACCCTCTAGTGAAAATTGCACCAATATCAACTTAATGGCATCATAGGGAACTCCATTGTACTTAATGGTGTTGCAAAGATTAAGAAAATTCTTAAGGTGATCATGTGGATTATCATTCTTGTTCCCATAAAAAGGTGTGTTTGAAACCAAGTTAATCATGGATGTTTTTAGCTCAAATGTGTTTGCGGGAATATCAGGTATCTTGATAGCATCGGCATATCCTTGCACATTAGATTGCAAGTGCTCCATCAAAGGTCGAGTATCAACTCCGGCCATGGCTTCTTGTAGTGGATGGATTAAAGCACGATTCTCGGGATCGGCTTGATGGACGGTGGTGTTCCTACTCTTTCTCTTTTTCTTCATTTTCGGAGGAAGGGGTTGTACACCAATCGGTATTTATGCACGCCCGCGAGTGAGCATGCAACTCAATACGAGGAATGAGAGAGAAGCTCTCGTGTGCCTTTGAAGAGAAAAGGTCTCGGAAGAGACGCAGCATTACGAGCTATTCGCAGAAGTGGTATACTATTAACTTTCGTACGGGATGTAACTCCTATGCCACATAATGGCTGTAGACCCCCGAAAAAAAGACGTGTATAGAAAAAAAATGGAAGATATTTCAATAGCAAGAGAAACAAGTTATCCTCTTCGAGTTTCAATATGAAATATCCACAAGAAAATAATAATATACGTATGTACTACTTAGGTGCAAGACCCCTAATGAAGCCTTCCTTCTTAGAATACTCACTAGTGAACGAGGGGTTAGGTGGCGCGAAGCACTTAAGTACCTATTGACCCTTAGATGGCATTTTATAGCACATCGCCTTTCTATTCACTTTATTGTTTGTATTCTTCGAATTATTGCTTATTGGAAGTATTTATCTATTCTTGCTTTATTGAGTTTGATCGATACGTGTGTCAAGGATCGGAACGCCCCTCAACACGGTGTATTGCCTTGGCAATACTTATGGAGAATATGTGTATTGGTTGTTCTTATACGTATACGTATTTACTTATAATAATATATGGAAAATATTTTTGTATTTATGGTTTTTTATAGAAAATACTATATGTACATAAAAACCGAAGGAATCCAATAATATATATTTTTGGGTGCAATCTCTTAGGAAAAAGATAGCTTTTTGGATTTTTTAATTTTTTTGGTCAATTCATTAGGAAAATAATTGTTTTTTGTTATTTTTTAGTTTTTATTATTTTTATATTTTTAATTTTTTTTATTGTTTTTGATTTATGATACGTAAAAATAACGTTCACTAGGTGAACGGATCCCAAAAGCCAATGAAAACCGTCAATCGATAGTCTCTCGTAAAGTCAAAGAACCGGCAGCGGCTCCATTTGAAATTGTGTATAATTGAAGTTCGTTTTCTCGATTCTTAACCAATTGAAAGTCCTAACAAAATCGGGTTTATGATCGTTTTTGGTTGGTAGGGTTATTTGGTTTTTCTATGTATAATTGAACAATCAAGTAAAAATTTGCAAAATATTAACTACGTATCCTTAAAAAAATTAGCAAATACCAAGTTTTTATTCAAATAAGGACAAAAATGTAAAACTATGGAATTAAAGTGCTTAAAATGTAAATTCTTGAAACTAATATGCTTGAAATGTAAAATCAGGAAACTATAAGGACTAACTATGCAAATTTACCAAACTAGTAACTAATTTGTAACAAACTTGAAAACTAATTAACTGAAAATGTGAAGTTTTGTAAATGTAAGGATTGATTACATGCAAACCCTAGATTAGTGAAAGATTAGCTAAAAATTCACACAGTAACAAACTAGAAGGACCAAAGTGCAATTAAAGGCGAAATTTTCTCAAAAACGGGCAAGGATGATTAATAAGCTCGTTTAAGCTATATACTTGACGAAATAAGCTCTAACAACTTGCAAACAGCTTAAAACTCAATTTTACTTAGCCTTGTAAGAGGAATAAGTTGGAAACTCAGTCAAACTCAAATAAGCCAAACTTGATAAGCCACAAATAAGCTTTCTAATAAGCTAGACGTGCACAAACTGATTTTATGGCCAAAACTTGTTTATCAAGCCATTAGGAGTATGGAATATCTTTTGAAATTTAAAATGATCAAGAAACGAATTGGGAAAATGAGAATAAGCTAGAACTAGCTTATTTGACCAAAGTTTGACCAAATTTTGAAAAAGCTGAAAATCTCCAGATCTACTCTAGAACAACTTCTAAACACAAATATGAAAGAAAATTAGGAGGTTTTGTGAAGTGGAAATGCTGTTATAAGAAATCAGTTAAGCCTTTTATCACAGAAACATCACTTTGCTATTCAACTTAATAAAATGCTTATTTCTTCCTTGATTCTTAAAACTGTACAATTTCCTGATGAGAGCTTAAAGTTCAGATGTTAATTGACAAATGAGAGCTGGTTTGAAGTAATTTCATTAAGAAATGAACAATTGCCAAGAAAATCAAAACAATCACTTTTTAAGAACTTTTTAAGTTAAGTATGACCCATACCTTTTGATAACCAATTGCCTTTTTGACTTTGTATTTGACTTGAAATCTACCAAAACTTATTTAATATGACTGAAAGGATGTAAATGACTAAATTTTATACCATCAACAACACTAAAACTTCAAAATGATAGCTAAACCAAACACTAGTTACTTAATTTATATCAAATTTTGTGAAAGAAATTTGAGCAAATTGTTATACTGAACAAAATGAGATATCAGACCAAGTTTATTAACTAAAGTGAAGTGTAAAGGAACCAATAACAAATAGTTACACCAGCTAGAACTCAAAATGCAAAAGTAGGCTAAGTATGACTGATAAGATGAACACAGTAACAAATTTAAGCTAGTGAACAATTAACAAACTAATAAGAAGCTTATCTAATCAGCAAAGATCAACACAAGCACAAGCTAAACACATTTGATCATGTCAGCAAAGATGATTAAGCTAGAATTTAGCATGCCTTGACTGTTTAGTGGAACCAAAACAAAAAAACATGAAACCTTTTAGCTAGGGCCTCCTCTGATGGAGTAGGTAGGCGCTGAGCCTCCTAGATAGTGTTAACCACCACCTTAACACTATCAGTCACTAATCAACTAGCTAACATCATCATCATCACCATTGTTGAACAATTCTGCTTCAAAATCAACTCAAAATGCTACTGGATGAACAAAACAAACTCAAACAGCTACAATCTTCACTTAATAACTTCTCATGATCAATGGTGATCACAAAAAGCTTATAACAGCACTAGGATAACAATGATGCAGTTTGAACAGTAGATTGAAGGAGATGAAAGGAGATTTTTATTAATTGAAGGTAAAAGTTGGTTACAAATTCTGTTAAGTAGTTACAACTAAGATAAACAACTCAAGAGCTTGTCAGACTCTTGAATTTGTTATGCTAACTAACTAGAAGCTAGGATTGAAGGAGAGAAAAAGGAGATGTGTGTGAAAATTTCACACTTAAGCTACAATGACAAATGAAGGTGATAATCCCTATTTATAGACAAAATGTGAGAGTGATTTGGGGTTGATGACGTGTTCCCACCACTTAATTGCTACCATGTGTCCTCAAGCTGCTAATTGCTCATCCTTGTGTTCTTCATGAATTAGGGGTTTTTAATCCCTTGAGTTTGAGCTTGATTAGTTGTTACCAATGTGTTCCTCTCTTGAAAACGAGTAGGTTTCATGTAGAAACCATCTTCAGAAATTCAGTGTAGCTAAAATTCGTTCCTAGGCTTGTTGGAGAAGAAGGCGCTACGTGTAAGGTTCTGGTTGGGAGAGAGGGTAACACACGAATTGTTATCCAATTTGGATAATTTGAATTATTGAATGGCGCTTCCTGATTGGCTGAAATTAAAGCTAGTGGGTAATACTGTTGCATTGCGGCGCAGTTAATGAGATGGTGAGGTGTCTTCATACTTGGCAATCCGTGACCCCTTATTCATGCCTTCTCATTGGTTGGAACCATAACAAACGGATTGAACTTGTTTTTACTTTGAAAAATGGCAAATTAAACCCTTATATTTTGGCAGATTTTCAATTAATGCTTAGAACTTCATTCCTTTGGCATAAATGGTCCTTCCACTTGCATTCTTGATAAGTTTGACCCTTTGACTTAGTTGACTGAAGAGTTGACCATGTTTGACTTTTATCTTGACTTTGGCAAATTTACACTTTGAGTCCTTCAACTTTGGAGTGTTGTCAAGATAGGTCCCTTATCTTCAAAGTCTTGTCATCTTTGATCCTTCTTTTTCTTTTTCATCCAAATAAGCTTGATTTCTTCTTGTGTGCTTGAAAATGTATCCTTCTTACCTATTTATACACAAACACAAAACATACCACATAATTCCGCTTTATAGCACAAAAGTTAGGTACTTTCCTTGTGTTTTAGGGTGATTTGTTGATTAATTGATATGAGTTTTTGCTCATATCACATATCGTGAACATGGAATACGGTGGCGGTAACGCCAAACGCTATAAGGTGAGACGTGGAATGTGACATGAAACGTCTGTCTGAGGATAGAGATTTATACTAAACTTGAGTCTGGTATCTCAAGTTCTTGCAAAACCTCCCAGAACGAAAATGAACTTAAAATCGTAAGCCAGGATACCATCATGAATGTGAATAGTGTCATGAACGTGAGTGTGAAAGCAAGTCGTAAAATTGGAACAAGAACGTGAACGTAAATAAGGAGCACAAATGCGAACCTTTTTCTGGCCAGATAGATTAGGTATTACCGAGTGATCGGATGAGCCTTGGCTGGAACATGTTCGATCAATCTGTTGGTTCTGAAATCCTTGTGGATGTAAGGATTCTGCAGACTTGATCAAACTGTTGGCAATAACCCAGATAGCATCATGCTTCTTCTGAGTTTGCGTTAATCTGGTAACCAAAATCCATTGAGATCTTGTCCCATTTCTGTTCACAATTTCTGATCATGGAAAAACATCCTAGTCTGTTGGTGTTCTATCTTAGCCTGTTGGTGTTCTATCTTAGCCTGTTGGTATGTCAGGTACTTAGATATGAACGTAATTGTATCTTGCTTCGTAGAAACTTGATACATAGAAGTTTACGAAACTATGAGTCTCCGAAATTAGGCTTCTCTTAGCGTAGGATTTTCTGGAACACCTAATGTAGTGTAGGGTTCTCACCTTTACGCATAAGCTGAATCATGGTAAGATTAATCGTGAGAATCCATGTGATTCAGCGTGTCACTGTAATCAAACAGAATTTATATTAGAAAATTTCAGGGTGAAATTTATCATGTCGTAGAATTTGCAACATGGTGCAAATATGGTCTTCCTACTCTTCTTAGACTTAGAGAAAATCAGGTTGTCCTCGATGAAAACACTGATGAATTTTTTTATGAGTTTATATAAACTCAATTTATTAAGTCCATAATGCTACTGGAGCATTAATGAGACTTATACAAAATCATGAATCTAACATGACCGAGTCGTGTACGAATAGCAGTCACGAAAATGTCCTACTCTTTCACTCGTCACTGTTCGCAGCATGATCATGAATACGATCTAGGAAGAGTGATTAATACCCTAAAGTCGATTGGACATGTCATCAATACGTGAAGGAGAATAACGGTTATGAATGGTGATGTGTTTAAATCGACGGTAGTCGTCACATAATCTCATGTTACCGTCCTTCTCTTTGAAGGTTCTTCTGGAATGTATGGGACGATTTTGGAATAGTCGACTGGCTATGCGTAAAAGGACTTCAGTAGTCGTGTCTTAACTGACAGCTAGAAAATTTTAGCAGTCATGGCTAACAAAGCACGTGCTTGTAAAAGCATAGATGATTTGTACAAATTTTCCTGATGGAAAACCATGCTGGATGTATTCAGGAGCCTGAACATTACTGTACAAAATCATGAATCGTAGCATGGTGTGTTGTCCATAGTCCATAATTATTATTAAATTCAACTCGCATCTGTCCGAGGTAATGCGTTACAGCTTGGATCTCATCATTAGGCTGAAGGAAAACCTTCGTATACATGGGGAATACAAATAGTGTCCTTCATGGTCATGAATATATGAAATATGGGTGCAAGAAACGAAAGTGTCATCGAGCAAACGTCACAGATCTCACTGATACACCAGTGATGGTACAGAAATTCTTGTAGCCTGATTAATACATGGCACCACAAAATGGATATACCCTTTGGAGGGTACCCTAAATTTCTTAGGGATGTTCCAGAATTAGACGTGAGTCATGTGTCTTGACTCGTGTATTGGGAAATATAAGCATGACACGTGTCTTGACTGGTGTCTTGACATGTGTCTTCAGAAAGTATACGTAAGACATGTGTCTTGAGATGTGGAACAAATAGAACTACAAATATTAGGTTATTATGCTAGAATTGGCGGATCGGTTGGACTACTGATCCTATGTATTTCTGATCACGTCCGTGGCCGGAGCTTCAGTTGCGATTGCTAGGATAGTTGATGTCACAGTAGTGGTTACTATCGTCTTGTCTGACAATTCCATGACGGTCATTCTCATGACTGTGATTCATGTAACTATTTAGCTGAGTGGCCGGCTGGTACCGGTTCTCACTCATATGACTGAAACGACAACTGAATGACGTGTGACATGTAACTAAGAATTATGGACAATGATTGATGGAAATCGTCTTGTGGTAAAGCATCTTCTCGTCCGATCGCTTTGATCTAACGCCTTTGTCTTCGTCTTCTAAGATCTCCAGGTTGTGAAAAGCATCATCATCTCGTAGCGTCTCTAAAATCAACAGCATCAACCCTTAGTAACATCTCCAAGCTATGAGCGGCATCAGCAATTTATAAAGTATCAGCAAGTGGAATACACACATGGGATACGGTACATGGAGTACACATGGAATGCACATGAAATGATCGGTATGGGGTCGATCATCTGACATGATTTTAAAGGAAAATAATTGGTTAAACGGCTAGAAAGACCATCATGATAACCTGGCAATGCCACTATATACATCATTCTGGTTTCATATAGAAACGCTAACGTGTGGTTAAACGAATTTCAACGATGATTTTCCTGAAAGCATGATTAGTGAAAACCAATCACGACTATCATGAAAGCAGGATTAAATGAAATCAATAATGTCTTGCGTGAAAGCATAAACAACAAAAGAGATGTAAGACGTAATCAACATGAAGACGAAATCGTCATGAAGAAACAAGAAACAACTTAACGTGAAGGAGTATACAACATAATCAGCATGAAAATGAAGTTAACCATGATAAGATGAAAACATACTTGACATAAAGACATAGTAACTTATGAGGGGACATGAAAAAAATTATATGCCAATAAATCATGAGAAAAATTTTATGCATGAAAACAGTGCGTGAATGCATGATGCAGTTTATGAAAACCTTTATATGCGTGAGGGTAAACGCCTATGGTCAGTTTACACAAAACAAAAGACATGGTGAGGAGAAGCTTATAGGTAGGTCCCAAAATTAAAAGTTTCGATAAAAGCACATGCGACTAAACAGGGCCAGTCCTGTACCAACCGTTACTTAGTCATAAACCTGCGACAATGATACATGGAATAAATGAGTGAAACTCAGCTGTCAAAACATAACAGAAAAAATTTTATGTGACCAATTCTGAACTACTGGGGTTCAGTCCACATTAGCCATAGTTCACAAGGAACATCATACATGAAACAATGACACATAACTAAGTATGGATGACGGTTGTTCATCCACATTAGAAAAACAATACCGATGAAAACATCATCGTTAAAACAAAAAGGTGCTAAAAACACTAATACGTGGAATAACAAGTGTTGCCTTAGGAAGCTTCTAGTGACTACCCACTAGTCACAGGTCGAGTTTCAGGTCGAAGCCTTGGCTCTGATACCATAAATGTAACACCCCATTTTGGTAAATGTAATGTCGCGCGTGATTATGGCGTGTCATCAAAGCATACAAGGAATATGTAGTAAAACATACATGACCATCGGGAAAACTGGAATCAAACATCGGTTCCCAAACATAAGCCCAAAACATAAATAAAGTAAATGAACTAGGAAAGACTAGACAAGCATAAGTATATGGCAAAAAGGATAAGAAGTCTATGGCAGCTTCCATCCTATGCACTTCCTCCAAATGCTCGAGTTCGTCCTTGGGTACCTGCCGTTTTGGAACATGGAAAGCAAAGTAATGGCTGAGCATAACGCCCAATGCATGGATATACGACATAGTATGAATGACTGAAACATAAATAAGACTAATAGAAGCGGAAATGTATAAGTCCTAGAAAACCTGGAACGTGTTCATAAAACTGGTTTTATATTTTGAAAAGACATATGTTTTTATATGAAAACTGTATTAATTAGCCATGTAGCCCATATAGGTCATGATGTTCCACCGTGCATGAATACTTGGAGGGAGACCTCGTCATGCAATTAGAGGGGTTGCCTCTAATTAATTAGTCTGGGTAGGAGGGATCAACTCCTAGTGAAGGATGCAAGGCACACATCACATTCACTCTGGTAATAATGCTAATCATGTAACTAGGATGCACCCATACGCCCCACGTGATATTATAATATAATGGCCAAACTGAAAATAGATGCCACGAGCAATCACTTCGCCGTGGGGAAGTCATAACACTGGTGCCTCTAGTGTTATGGTTATAGTACCTCCATAACTAGGTGACACTGGTCATGCATGTATATGGCTTAGGCTCTTAATCTAACATAAGTATCAAACATATAAAACAAATACTAGGAAAATAGTTGGCTGCAGACGGGGAATCCTAATAAGGAAAGAATGTCCATACTAAAAGGACAGGAAATCCGTACCTTAAGTCTAGTAAACGAAGAAGACGAACGGAAGAGAGTCCTACTTCGATCTCACTAATGCTACATAAATAGTATACGTGTATAAGTATTCTGATTACTGAGTACGTAACGGATTTTATATCATGTCTTAACTTGTTTTATATGTTCATGTCTTGTTTTACTGATTTTAACGTTATGTTGTGCTTATCATGTATTCTGTATATTCTGATTAAGTATTACTTGTATTTTTTGTATTATTATACTTGTTGTGTAATAATAAGAAACTTTCTAAAAATAGTAGGTTTCCTAAAATAGAATGTTTCCAAAAACAGAAAGTTCCAAGAATAGATTAACTTCTTAAAATAGACCAGTTTCTAAAAATAGAAAATTTCCAAAAATAGTAAGTTTCCTGAATTAGAAAATTTCCATATTTAGAATTAAGCTGAATTAATATCATTAGTCATGTAGTTATAATATAGTTTATTAATAATATTCTGTTAATTAAATAAACTATAGGTTATACGATTTAATTAAATATAAGTATGCTTTAATTAAATTAAACTGTATAAAATACTTAGGTTAAAACATGTTGATCCTAAACTTAGATCGATTTAGCTTGTGTAAACGAGAATGAATCAAGTTAAACACTTAGAGAAACTTTGTTGTATATAAAACAATCTAAGTATTATGCGGAATTAATACTTAAACAAGAACACACAAACAGGATAAACCAAACTTTCACTTTGATTGATTAATCGAACTTGCGTACAATGAAAGTGTAAAAACATATATCGAACTAAACCTAAAGGCCTCCTTTTGTAGATTAAGGAACCCTGTACAAGAGTCTACGTATCAGCTATTTTAGGTAAAGATAAACATAAGAAATACATTGTCAAACATATCTTTACTAGAAACATAAAACGTGTAGACTAAGTATCCTATCAGTGCTTGACTTCTTCTTATCAACGCTTGACTTCTTCCTTTCAACGCTTGACTTGACAACGCTTGATTTCTTCCTATAAACGTCCAATTTCCTCTTGTCAGCGTCTAAGTGGCTTGACTTCATTTTATTCCCAACAATCCTCCCCTAAACTTGATGTCTACTCTAGTAATAAAGTTTCTAAATAAAAACTAAGTACAAGGAGGATTCTTACAACTACAAATTACTTATTAAGTTGGAAATAAATAAATCTAAGAAAATCTTTGCCAACGTCACTTGTGTAATCCATCTCCAGCTGTGTTGACACCATTTTCTTCAAAACTTCATTGGACATAGGATATTTAGCATCCATAAGAAGATACTTAGAAAACTTTGTAGTACTCAATTGATACACACCAGCTGCTGAATGTAGATGCCATTGAAGTCCACTGACATCATCAAGATCCTTCTATACTAGATCCTCATCATTTGGCTCACACATCCTCTTGAATGTTGACAAAATCTTTATTCCATTGACTGAAGTAGGTGCTTCAGTCTCATACTTGGCCTGCATCAACCTCCAAAGGTCTGTCAAGTCTTCCCTATCCAGGCTTGCAAACAAAGACATAAGAGTTGTGAAAGTTTGTACCTATTTCCCATATCGGCCAATCATCCAAAACCCACTTGCATCTTCCTCATAGTGAACTATAGGGTTACTGGAATCATGAGGTAACACCTCTACCATATGTGAAGCTTCCAATGGTGAGAGCTTAATACTCCTTCTAATAACAGCTTCACTAGGATTCACTCTATCCAATTTTTCTAGGAACTAAAGTGGAACTCCCTTCTTCAATGGTATTGGTGTAACCAAAGCCTGTTGGATCTGCATCTCTTCTGCAAGTTCTTCATTTCTTTCATCTCAAAGAAGCCTGATAGTATTCTGCTCTTGAACACTTGCCCATATAGGATAAGCTTTATATTCCAACTCATCAAAAGACAATCCCTGCAACTTCTTAAAAGTCCAACCTCCTTGATGACATCTGAGCAACATGTAGTAGAGCTCCCTTCTATCCTTCTTAGTCTATGAAAGAACTTTTCTAGCTTTATACTTCAGAATTACCTTGCAATCCCTTTGAACTCTTAGTAGAATCTCTAAACCCCAAATTTGATCTGATAAAGTCATGTCCGGATTCTCCATTACCTTGTTCGCCTATGCAAAGTACATCTGAGCAACTTCAGGCATCTCATAATCCACCTGATTTTTCAACTCTGTAATCTTTTCCTTTGCCAACTCATGACCATATTCAAGTCTCTCTGGTTCTTCAATAATTATTACACTTGAATATGTGCTCTCATCATCACTGTGTTCCTTACTCTCAATAGCAGTTTCCTTCATCCTCTCCTCTTTCTCAAGTTGTGCATCCAACATGGAATCAAACTTTACTTGGGTTGCATCCTTGGGAACTACTATTTCTATAATAATCCCTTTAACTTTATCTAATATATCAATGGTGGGTAAAGATGATGGTGGTACCAGTGTAGACACATCCTTGATGATAGCTGATGACTAGGATACATCAACCATATCTGCAGGTCTATCGACGTCTAAAACCTGTGTGTCAACACCTAACTTACTCCTATCAGCGTTTAGCTTGTCAGCGTCAAAAACCTGCTTGTCAACGCTCAACTTACTCTTGTCAGCGCTTGGCTTAGAAACCTGTTCCATCATCTCCATAAATGATATCTTTGTTGGAGTTGCTAGTGAAACATCAATAACTGTCCTCTTCTTTAAGTTGGTCAAAGCATCAGCCATCTCCACACCAATAGAACCACCTGATCCTCTGTCACTTCAATTAAATGGCTCTCTAGCATCTTCCTCCCCTTTGTAAGAATCCTCCCCTGATGAAAGGACTCTTGTCTGCCTTCTCCTAGTTTCAGCAGCTTCCAAAACAACAATCCTCTCCCTCAATTGCTTGAGTTCAAGGCCTTGTGTAGAGACAGTATGTACAAGGTCTGCATTTTGCTTTTGCAAGCAAATGCAGATAGCCGTCAATTCCAACAATGTGTAAGGTTCCAATCTTCCCTCCTCTAGAATGGGAATTTGACCTCCCAAAGTAGAGTCATGGGACTCGGATGAGGTCTTAATGATGTTAGAACTGGCTTGGCCTGCATCTAAGCTAGTACCAATAGTCCTAGCCACACGCATGTCACCAACCACACTTGTGGTGGTGGTTCTCTCTGCACCATGGCTAGGACCACTAGAAGAGAACACTCTAGTAGTCCTTTGGCGTTTTTCCAACCTAAAATTAGGGGGTGTAGAAGATGATGTGGATTGGGTTTAAGTTTGAAGGTTAAGGGGTGTTTGGGTATGTTGTAAAAGGGTGTCAGCGTTTGGATTTGGAGTGTCAACGCCAACATTTAACGTGTCAGCGTTGAAGGATTCTTGGTCAATGTCCATTTGCTGGGGTCATGGTGGTTGTTCAGGTAATGGGCCTGGTTGTGGTAGTGGGTCTGGTTGAGGTTGTGCTGCTGCAATAACAACAAGCATGGCTTGGGTAAGGGGTAAGTCTCGATGAGGAGGTGTATTCATCTTTCCAAAAATTGCTTTCTTTTGAATAGGGATCTTATAAAAATCATTGTGATCCCTACTACAATATCTTTGTTCATCAAACACCATTTGTATAAATCTTTGGTAAGCAAGAGTCATCTTGCTACCCTTGTTATGACACATGCCATCAAAAATCATTTTAGAAAAATTATATTTTTGCCCAGTAGCAATACACACAATTGCACTCCCAATTGAACGGTTAAATTCATTGTGTGCAGTACATTTGGGACTCAAACATTGAAGAATGACATGTATCTTGTACATCCAAGCTGTGGGAAATTCCTGTTTTGAAGATTTGTTTAAAGTGCCCTCTTCAGGCAAAGGATAACCCAAAGCTTGAAGTCCTTCTTCTAGCTCACCAATGGGTAGGGTGGTCATACCATCTGCATCATTAAGATGCAAAGCTTGGCGAACCAAAGCTTCAGTAACCACCCATGGAAGGCCATGGACTGTAGCAGTCAATGTAGTCACATTATTAACTGTTGAGGAAGTGATAGTATTCAAAAACTGTTTAATATGAGTGACAGGGATAAGAGGAGCATGAGAAAGTGCATACCTTATGAGGGATGCATTTAAATACTCCACCATTTGAGTATATTGGGGAAACAGAGCCTTGTCAGCCTCTAAATAAGCAACCATGTTGTACTGACTTCTGAACCCCAATTCCAAATCACTTGGTTTAAACTTAGGCGACATTGATGTAGAAAGCTGTTAAAATGTTATGAAAGATGAATGTGTGTGAAAATTTAGTTAGACAAGAATAAGCAATTACCTTGTTTCAAAGGAATGAGCCAAATATATAGGAGAGATGAAAACATGTGATTGGTCAAAGATGAGGCAGTAATTTTCAAAATATAATGATTAAAATCTTGAAAATATATAACTTATCTTGTGCATTAATAAAAAGTTACCAACTCCTAAAATTACGGCCCAAATTTTTGTCAAAAATAATAACTGGGTAGGACCCAATGTTTATCAACGGTAAAAAATAACTTATCAACGCCCAACGGCTATATTCTTGTCAACGTTGGATTCTGCCCTGTCAACGTCAAAATTGGTCCTAACAATGTTTGGAAATAAAACTGTCAGCGTCCAAAAAGAAAAGTAATAAAAAAGAAAAAGGACCTTAACAAAGTAATTTATCCTAGTGAAGATAACCTATAGACTGAAAATTACCATAGGGTGGCAAGCACTGTCCAATCATGCACACTTGCTTAAGCAAGATAGAAATAATTGTCCTCAAGTGTCCCTTGCTAACCAAAGTTCTTAACAGTGAAGTTATCTTATAAAATCCTTTGTAACTTCCCAGGTAAGCCCAATAAAAATCATACCCAAGTCTCCCAACAGACCACATCCAATTCTAGGTCAAAAAGTCTTGGCAGCGTGCAAAGTATATCAACTTTGCATGCTACAGTGCCTCACGATTTAGTAAACTAACTCGTACTCACCAGTGAACACAATCTAGAATTATGATAAGAGTATTATATGAATACCCAAAAAGTCCTAAAGGTTTCCTAAACCTCCCCTTAATATAAGATATACAATTTGCCAAATAAAATACATGCAATAAAAATTTATGTCAAGATAAGAATATAAATATTCTAACCATCATCCATAAACTTGAACATGCTCCAAGTAAGCTCCAAAGATCCATAAGCAACTATGTATCCATTTGTACAATGCCTACATAATTAGATTAAAAACCACAAAACTAACATATTGTTGTCCACGTCATTTTAACACTTATCAGCGTTAAAGTAACATTTGTAAAACCCATAAAAATAAGGTCATAATTTAATTCTATTTTCAATTATTTTGAAGTATTTTATAACGTTAAATACTACTATGCTTAACCGTTTAAGTTGAAACCGATATTGAATATTTTATTTTAATATTTTGACGAGCAACGAGGACTACTAGTGATCGCGATACCGACGGATGCCTAACATTTTATATTTTATTATCGATCGTTTCGATATTTAATACTTTCGACGATATCGTTTTAATTACGTATCGAGTCGTTATATTATTATTTATTGTGTGCGTTTAAACTTATAAGTATTTTTACGAAACCCGAGTCCCGTAAATATTTGTAAAAATTGACTTTTAGTCATTTCCCGCTTTTTAACTAATATTTACATTTTGAACCAAAACTATCACAAATTGGCAAAAACTACACTAACCTTACACTATATATAAAGTTTCCACTATCTCATTTCATTTAAAAATCAATAAAACAAAAATCATCACCACTCTCCTTCCTTTTCTTTTTTTGGCCATACAACCCACACACACAAATCATCAAATTTTTGATGATCTAATTTGATTCAATCCAAACTAAAACAAGTCCCATTACTAATTTTTCAAGGTGATTCTAATGATACTAATTTTTCTTACACGCATTAAGTTTTTATTTTTGATAAAAACTAGGATTGTTAGGTGGAGATTTTGATCATGCATGTGTTAGAAATGATGATCAAATGATGTTTATGCAATGTTTTTGTTAAAAACATGAACTTTTAATTTTTAGGTTTTGATTTTGATGATGATACAAGTGTTAGGATTGGTTTATGGTGATATTAGGATGTTAGGTTGATGATAAAAGTTGTTGGTTTTGATCAAAAACTTGATTTTGTATGGTTTTTAAATGGTTAATTTTAGGCAGTAGGTTTGAGGCCATTTTCAGGTGTCTTAAGTCTGAAAATAGGTTGATATTATGGGATTATGTCGTAGATAAATTCGTTAGCTTCGATTTGATATAAAGTAGGCCTTCCAAATCCAAACGAGGTGGAAGATACACTAGTTTGATTTTCGTGTACCGGGAGACGAGTGTTGACACAATCCGAAAATTGTTGTCGAAATATGGATCGAATATTGGGGACTATAAAATGAGTTTCAAAAGGATTCAAGGGCTGTTCTCAGGCTCAAAGTTTAGTATTTTGAGTCTATTTTTAGAATCAAGTGTTGGTTTTATAAATGGAGTTGTTTAGAATGGTCAAAATGATTTCGTAAGTCAAGGTCGCTAAACTGTCCGGATTTTGTAAATCAAAGATGTGTCGGGCAGGGAACTTTAGAAGTATAATCTTTTGATGGGCTCTTGGGAGGACTTTCTACATATAGTATGTGAGTTCCTCAGGTAGTATCATGAAATGTTGAGGTGTTTAAGTATGGGAAAACGGCTTGGACATTCGATATGTCCCGACAGATTTTTATTAAAGGCATAGAATAATAAAATTAATATATAGGAGAGTGTAATAGAATCACTTGTATCGTTTTCTCTCGAGTTGTCGTGATTTTATACTTGAGTATGATTTTATTATGTATCATTTATTCTCGAGTCTATTATTAATGTACGCACCTTATTTGCTAGGTTGCGGTTGTCATGTTTATCGGGCATCTATTATCGTCGGCGATCGTCTTCAACTACTTCTACTACTTAAGGTGAGTCTATAGCCTTGCTTTATACTAGTTATTAAATGATTTTAAGCCCGCGAGGGGGAATACATGTTTTAATAAACTTAGAACACAAGTCTTTTATGGTATGCTTGTCCTTCTTTGAATGGACTCGTGGTTGCCTTTAAATTGCATTAAGTAATTGTCTTTGTTAAAGCCTCAATTATGGACCGTTAATTAACCTATGATGGGTGAACCACTAGTACAGTTAATAGATCTATGGGGGAAGCCGCCATGGTTCAGTTTGTGTCGACTTGTCACAGAAGCTTAGGCCCGACCTCCACACTGTTTGAACATATTGTATTGAGAAGTCATGTATACGGCAATGTACCAATAATCTGGAGGTAATGACAATTAATAAATCTCTTGTCTTATTAGACCTAACGGAGTGCCTAAGGGCTCGGTTCCATGAGCTTGATGCAATTTATGCTATATACAATTATTATTGTTGATGCAAATTATTATTCGATGCTTAGTAAGCATGCCACAAACTTATAATCTTTGCTTGTGTTCAAATTGATTAAATGAAACTATTGATTTCATTCGGCATTTTTGCTGATTGTTTTACTCACATGTATTTTAGGTAATCAAGAAGTGGAAGCTTGGAGGTAATGGGAATGAAGTTGTGCACTGCTTTTGTTGTTATAACTCCTTCATTTATTTATCGTTCCATCTTTAAAACAAACTAATATGTTGTTTTAACTTATCTTTTGGTAACGATTACTTGGGACTACGCTACTCTGATGAATGTTTTAGGAACGATAAATCTAAAACGTCTCTTTTCGAGTCGTTCTTTATAAATTGTGTGTTTTTATACCATTGTTTAGCACCCTAAGATATATTCCGCTGCGTGTAAATTTGGGGGTGTTATAGATTGGTATTAGAGACATGAGTTATAGAGAATTAGGTCTTTATTTTAAAAACCTAAACTATAACTGTCAGTTTTTATTTTTCAAAGAGTTGGTGCACATGACTTCGCGTGACTTCAGGTTCAAGCTACTTCTGAGATTACACTTTTAGTATATGTTATTACGTATACCTTATTGGCAAGTATTTATAAATAAATACTATGATCCATTTATGGATATATATTTATATCTAGGATCCCTTTATCGATATATATTTATGTCGTTAAACTTTTCGATAAAAGTTTATCATTTATTAATGATTAACTTAAATAAATACTATGAATTTTTAAGATCTTTCTGTATTTATTTTTGAAGTATTTAAATTGCTTTTATTGAAAAATTTTTAAATTATGACCTTACATACCTTCATCTGCGCGCGTTATTTTCATTTCTTAACCCTTTGAGATATCTATATAGATATCCAAATCGTCTTTCGGCTGTTTGTGCTTGGACGTCTTGAAACGTAATATTTAGACCATTGTGTAGCTCAATCTGTCATTGGAATAGACTAACCGCTATCGTGTGAGTCACGCATCTTGAAACATTTCTTAAAATCGTGTTGAATAGTATCATTGTTTTTCATAATATTTTGTTGATTTTTATCACCGTTTTACACGACATGCGAAGATTTAATTCATTGACATTTATATGTATCGATCCGAAGTATATTGTTCGCTTCTATCTCGGTAACGTCATCGTCATTTTATAAATCATCGTCTATATTATGGCGCTAGATTGGAATACGATTTTACTTCTATAAAATTGTATCATTTGTTTTTCATTAACCTTCTTGCTCCCGGAACGCACCCGTTAATGTTCCATTCTTTTCTTGTTATGTTTTGTGTTTTTGGACAATCGTGGCACCAAGGAGATTTGTCCACCTTACATTTTGAAGTCTAAATTATGGACGTCATTCACCGTTTTGCTTCCTAAATTTCGTGTTGGATACCTTGAAGCATCTTCTGTCATTCATTATGCTATCTTTTTATTTGATGCTCATTATGAGATTTATTTTTCGTTCTTGTAAAATCCACAAGACATGTGTGTATATATATATATTTTGAGCCGCTAAGAAGTGTCGAAAAATATATTTAATGGAGAAACTGCAGGGGGTGTAAAACAGGCCAAAACTTAAAAGTAAAACCTGCGTTTTTAAAATAAAAATAGTCAAACCTGCACAGAACTTGCAGAGGTATTTTGGTCATTTTATATAGGGTTTCAGGTCTCGGGTAAAACTAGAAAGTCGTCTGAAACGTCGTTTTGCATCAAAATGCTTTAGACTCCGAGTTTTGGAAATGTCGTTTATCGGGTCAATTAATCGGCTCATATTAAAAGTTAAATCTGATAGAAAATTCAGAACATGAGTTTTAAACGTTTCTAAGCAGTTTGAATTTCATTTGAGATCGTAAAATTTTAACAAATATTATTTTACAACTAACGAATACTAGTTGTATGTGAAAATGTTTAAAAATAGAAACATTACAGGATTAGCAATTATCGGATTAATGGTGTAATTTGAAAATGAATAATATACTTTCTTAAAAGCATGTTGTGTCGAGTATCTTACATAGAATACACATATGGATTGATTTATTCTTTTTATATATATGACTCATTTGTCATTCGATGTTATTTTATTTTTATTTTCTTCTAACTTCCACTCATTTGGATTGAGTTTTGAAGTTTTGCCTTCACATTCTTCTTCGACATTCTCATCACGTGTCTCATGACGTTTTCGTTTAAACCTTATAACCTTTTGAAGCCTTAACAACTTGTAACCATTTCATTGGTTGTTTTAGGAGCTACTATTTGCCACTTTTTGCAAACTTTGGCTACTTTATACGTTGTCATAATGTCACCTTATAAATAAATCTGATATTGTTTTACGATTATTTTCACGAATTGTTTTTACTTTGGTCTTATAAAATACTTTTCGTAACATTAAAAGTTGCTTATCGAGTAGCTCACAAATTACTTGTATCCTATAAATTTATAAACTATTTTTAAATTCCATTTTACAAATGGCATGGTTTATATATAAACATAAGAAACGTAATACTCTTCGACGAAATGGAGCACTGCATTGCTAGCCCTAAATTATACATGGCCTGATCACCTATGTCTAATTTAGAAAGAGCCATGCTGGCTGAATAGTAGTCACCTTAAAAATCTTGATAATAAAGAACTTTTTACTTATATTTTATGCAAGTAGCACAATATCTATGCATCAACATATGTTTTATTACCTTCTCTTGAACGAATTACGTGCTTACGGGTACGTTTTTACTCGACGATCTTTTTTCCACTTGTTACTTCATTTTGTCTTATAACTGATTTCTTTTGACCGTTCGTCAAATTACTAACTGCTGATAAATGAATTGAAAGTCTCGATGTTTTATCCTTCCTTCTTGTCC
This sequence comes from Glebionis coronaria, assembly GCA_025667525.1. NCBI lineage: Eukaryota > Viridiplantae > Streptophyta > Magnoliopsida > Asterales > Asteraceae > Glebionis > Glebionis coronaria. The sequence goes on from CM046877.1 coordinate 291,318,321, forward strand.
AATCTTCTTTATGCGACTGGGTAGATCTTTGGAATGTCTCCGCACGTGAATAATGAATTATCACTAAAGTGATTTCCGTATATCCGGGATGACGTTCGTCACTCTCGTTTGTCTCGAAATCCACTCTTGTGAACCGTGCTTTGACTTCTCTCTTTAAACACTACCATCGTTCATTTGATTTGTTTTAATTACAAGTGATTATTAGGAATTTTCTTTGATTAAAATTTTGAGCAGGATCTTATTTCCAATCGTGTATCGACCACCGCTAAGTTAACGAGCTGATGTTGGTGAACCATCGACCGCACTAACAAAATTGACAATTTGTTTAATCTATTATTTCTTATCATCTTACCACCAACGCCTTTATTTTATTATTCTCTTAAAGAATTCATACGACATTTGTTTCGTCCTCTTTTGTAACGTTGATTTCGTACTAATTGTTGACCATTATTTCCATTCGTATTCGTTTGTTATCTTGTCTCATTTTGAAACCCGAATATATCCTATGTTTATTTTGAAATAATAAACAGCTTTATGTATTACTACAACATATTATAATAATTTTATGGAACTTGTCTACATTTTCCATTGATTTTCAATTATTGAAATAACCAGCACTAGTAAAAGGTCAAATTTATACATCATATTTTGTATAACTAAAACTAATGTTTAAAATGAAATTATGCTTTGTCTTTTGAATTAATTGACTTATCATACTTTACTCTTAATGTAATGAAATTACCGGTTTAATTTATATTCCTAATAATGATTTAATTTGGAAATTATATTTTCTAATTGTAATCATCAAAATGAGTTTAATTAATAAATTCATGTCATTCTATTCAAAGCTTCTTGAGACGACCAAATAAATTTTGAAACTATTTTACTTCTATTTTTAATATATCATCTTTATCAAGAAGGTACCTCAACTGAGTTTTAAGGTAATAAAAGTCTGGGACGGATAATTGTGACAAACATTATTTTAATGTTAATATTTAATTCATTCTTCGCCCTCATTTTCCTAGTATTGTGAATTATTATGTTTTACGGTTACGTGATTCGAGATCCCTCGTCGATCGTTATCGTTTATGCGTTTATTGAATTCATTTTTATCTCGTTATGTTCCTTGTATTGAAGATCATTATTTTATTCTGAGTTTAAAATGAATCTCATGAAGTAGTGTATAAGAAGAAACGGTAAGTGTCACCAGGATTTATGCGTGTACTTGTGGAATGATAGAGGACCGATTTAACAATGACAACATATCATGGATATGAAGTTATTGTAATTTTACTTGCTACTATCGAAGGATCATAGAAGACTCTTTCATGATGACGAAACTCTTGGGGTCTAGTATGAAGAATAAACGAGGAATATGATGCATCACCTTCAGCACTAGAGCAGAAGCTGTCGATACAACCGTTATATTGAGAACCTTCACCAATGGACCGAATATCTTAATGAATGGAGTTAATAAATTCGTTACACCTCGAGGAGCATGTTGAAGCCGACACCGCAAGTGGAAAGACTCTGGAGATCAAGTGGTTATTATCAAGGGTTCGTTCAAGGATTTATCGATGATTAACGGTGGAGATCTATACTCGATGTTTATGTTCGACCTTTTATTTTTATGTACTTATGTGGTATGTGATCTAGTCAAATGATCGTAAGTTGTGGGAACTTGAGACGAAATTATCCAATGACTTCCGATCATGGCGAACACGTACCATGTAATATCTTTTTGACCTACAACGACGATGCTTATCGAGTCTTTGACTGCGCATGAAGCGGAAGTGAGATTGTGTCCTATTATTATTTTTTTTGAGAATGGATCTGTGTGTGAGCACACTTCGATAACAAAAATATTGTCTTGTTTTTTTGGGATATGCGTCCATGGCTATCCGGCCAGTGGCTATCCTTTAAATTGCAACATTCCTTTTAACTGGACTTACCCGAAAATCCTGTCATCTATTATTGTTGTCGAATGAGCTTCGTGTGATTCATAAAATTTTCATGTGTCGATCTTGACGGGTGACTGGTGGATAAGGATTTATTTATTCCTTTTTAGTGAGATACAACATGACGACAAGTAGCGTTTTGTAAAAGAACCAGTGGAGATCGTGGATCGAGATTCACGTGGGAACGTCAGGACTTCTTTATAAGGAATGCCCTCATTCTTCCGGGTAGTGAACAACTCGAGTATGAGGTGAGTTGAACGCCGGGACGTCGCTCCCTTAAGGTGATTAGGATGTAAAACCCGTAAAAATAAGGTCATAATTTAATTCTATTTTCAATTATTTTGAAGTATTTTATAACGTTAATACTATTATGCTTAACGGTTTAAGTTGAAACCGATATTGAATATTTTATTTTAATATTTTGACGAGAAACAAGGACTACTAGTGATCGCGATACCGACGGATGCCTAACATTTTATTTTTATTATCGATCGTTTCGATATTTAATACTTTCGACGATATCGTTTTAATTACGTATCGAGTCGTTATATTATTATTTTTCGTGTGCGTTTAAACTTTTAAGTATTTTTACGAAACCGAGTCCCGTAAATATTTGTAAAAATTGACTTTTAGTCATTTCCCGCTTTTTAACTAATATTTACATTTTGGACCAAAACTATCACAAATTGGCAAAAACTACCCTAACCTTACACTATATATAAAATTTCCACTATCTCATTTCATTTAAAAATCAATAAAACAAAAATCATCACCACTCTCCTTCCTTTTCTTTTTTTGGCCGTACAACCCACACACACAAATCATCAAAAATTTTGATGATCTAATTTGATTCAATCCAAACTAAAACAAGTCCAATTCCTAATTTTTCAAGGTGATTCTAATGATACTAATTTTTCTTACATGCATTAAGTTTTTATTTTTGATAAAAACTAGGATTGTTAGGTGGAGATTTTGATCATGCATGTGTTAGAAATGATGCTCAAATGATGTTTATGCAACGTTTTTGTTAAAAAGATAAGCTTTTAATTTTTGGGTTTTGATTTTGTTGATGATAAAAGTGTTAGGATTGGTTTATGGTGATATTAGGATGTTAGGTTGTTAATAAAAGTTGTTGGTTTGATCAAAAACTTGATTTTGTATGGTTTTTAAATGGTCAATTTCAGACAGTAGGTTTGAGGCCATTTTCGGGGGTCTTAAGTCTGAAAATAGGTTGATATTATGGGATTATGTCGTTGAGAAATTCGTTAGCTTCGATTTGATATAACGTAGGCCTTCCAACTCCAAATGAGGTGGAACATACACTAGTTTGATTTTCGTGTACCGGGAGATGAGTGTTGACACAATCCGAAAATTGTTGTTGATATTTGGATCGAATCTCGTGGACTATAAAATGAGTTTCAAAAGGATTCAAGGGCTGTTCTCAGGCTTAAAGTTTAGTATTTTGAGTCTATTTTTAGAATCAAATGTTGGTTTTATAAATGGAGTTGTTTAGAATGGTCAAAATGATTTTGTAAGTCAAGGTCGCTAAACTGTCCGGATTTTGTAAATCAAATATGTGTTGGGCAGGGAACTTTAGAAGTAAAATCTTTTGATGGGCACTTGGGAGGCCTTTCTACATATAGTATTTGAGTTCCTCGGGTAGTATCATGAAATGTTGAGGTGTTTAAGTATGGGCAAACGGCTTGGATATTCGGTATGTTCCGGCAGATTTTTATTAAAGGCATAGAATAATAAAATGAATATATAGGAGAGTGTAATAGAATCACTTGTATCGTTTTCCCTCGAGTTTTCGTGATTTTATACTTGAGTATGATTTTATTATGTATCATTTATTTCTCGAGTCTATTATTAATGTACGCACCTTATTTGCTAAGTTGCGGTTGTCGTGTTTATCGGGTATCTATTATCATCGTCGATCGTCTTCAACTACTTCTACTACTTAAGGTGAGTCTATAGCGTCGCTTTATACTAGTTATTAAATGATTTTAAACCTAATACAAGGTTTTATCCAAGTATAAAATAATTTGTTGTTCCGATCTTTTCGAATTGATTATTGGTAGAAAGTGCGACTCAATCGTTCTTGGTGAAAAATAATTTGATTTGGTTTGATTATCTAATTTTAAACTAAAAGCAAATAATTGTCGTTGAGTAATGATTAAAGCTTTTTTCTAAAAATTAAACTAAAAGTTATTTAGTAAAAACACTTAATACATGACATTTTGTAAAACTTTTAAACTTAAAAACTTAATCTATCGGAATGCAAAACTGAATGCTATCGAAATGTGCCAAACTCTAAACCATCGGAATATATTAAAAATCAGCCATCGGAATATATTCAAAACAATTCTGTCTCAAAGTTGTTCAATCGCAAAGTCCAGATCGGAATATAAGGTATCGGAATGTTTCTATCGCAATATGATCAACCTATCGGAATGATGCAATCTATCGGAATGTAGCTGACAAAAAACTGGCAGAGTTTCGACTCAAAGTAACCTTACCACCCGTCGGAATACGCGATCATAATATGCGATCGTAATCCCAGATCGGAAGAAGGGGGGGGGGGGGTAAACCAATCTATCGCAAAGTAGAACCCTCAATTGCGATAGAAACCAGCAGCCGTCGGAATGTGGGATACCCAAATATTGCGACGCACACTACACTTAATCCGAAAATGAAGAATAAACCAAGGTTTCAATAAGCAGTTCCAATAGTCTAACTTAACTGAATCTTAAACAGCTCAAAAAGCTTAAATTTGACAACTTTCAAAACATAAAATCATAAACTTTATAAAAGAAACCTTAAAAAGACTAAAACGTTTAAGTAATCCGAAAAGGGATAAGCTAAAAACATGAAATAAGCCAATAAGCACAAAGAGCTTACAACTTAAACCGTATGAGAGCTTATGTAGGAATAGAAAGATCAACCTTTTAATCACGAAACATCAAAATCAACACTAATTGTGGACCATTCGGATCAAGTATGAAATTTTGGATTAAGAACAAAGTAAAATAAAGAAAGGAAGAAAGAGATTGAAAATTAAAAGCTTTAACTTGAACTTGAGATTAACGAAATCCAAATACAAAGATTAAAAAAAACATAATCTTAAAAGAAAATATGAAAACTTAGTGAGAGAAAGTTGGGAACTTTCTCTCTCTAAAAACAAGAAAGGAAAAATAATAAAAAACTAAAACTAGCTAACCACCCTCCTAATGTGATTAGGAGGGTATTTATAGGGAAAATGGGGAGTGCATGTGTGGTGTGCTTCCTTCTTTCTTTTCTTCTCGACTCGATTTAAATCTTTGTCTTTTCTCGACGTCGTCTCGGGATTTGAACTTGTCTTAATAATTTTCTTCTATAATTTAGACTTGAGTTCTTCGACTTCATTAAACTTCCGTCTTTTAGACTTTTTCTTCGATAAATCTTCAGAATAGGTCTTGGACATCCGTTCTTTTAGCACTCTTGATCTTTTGACTTCGTCTTTTCTCGTTTTATTTGATAAAAGCCCGTGAAAGCCCGTGTTTTCTTCCTTTTTCATATTTTGGTCCTAAAACACAATAAAAACACAAACCACGCATAATTCCAACTTTTACGACATAAATTACACGTTTTGGTCTTGTTATTATTGGAAATAAGCGGTAAAAGGATAAGTGTTTTCACACTTAAAAAATCCCCTACAGTTGACCATTGCAATGCCCTCATGCAATGCATTAATTTTAAAGCACGGTTTACATTTTCTATTATAAATAACCCACCTTGGCCTTTATTAAATACTAAACATTTAAGGAAAATAAAAAGATAGAAACAAGTAAAGAAATAAAAGACTTACATTGCGTTTTGGCTGCCATGAACGTTTATCATCCTCAAGTTTTACGTTCCCCATACCAAGCTTAAAAACGAGATCACTGTTACTATAAGTTAGCAAACTAACACGAATTCATGTGGGCCAATTATTTACTTAGACTCCCTTATTCCTAGGTGTATCTCTTATATTTTAATTTTGTCTTGAATGATCACGAGGATACATTGTTTGACTTATTTTGATAGTTATTTAGGCAGAAAATAAAGTGGGACGATTTAATCAACAGTTAGCTAAAAGACAAAATCTTTTAAAACTGCTTCTCGGGGCCTCTTAAAATTCATATCTTGGCATAACTCGCTTCACGATTTGAGACCTTTCTCGGACCGATATTTGGCAGCGACTTCATACTTCAAATCTTGAGAGACGTTCTTGAAATTATGGTCTTCTCTTCATAATAGGAATTTCTTCACTTGAAGTTTTTGAGAGATTCTTCATATTTGGACCACGACTTCTTCATTTTTCTCGAATCTTTATTTTGGACTTTGATATACAACGATCCGCCTCCTTTTAGGACTTGGATCTATTTATCCTCATACCTTGTTAGGGCCTTTTTAGATAGACTTCTCCATGATCTTTTGGGGAGTATTTGCTTTTCTTCGTGTGTCTCGATCCTTCATATTAATTTTTGATAAATGATTCTTCACATCACTTTTGGATCTTTAGCAACAAAATGTAGCCCTCATTCCTTGTTAGGGCCTTTTCGGACTCGCCAATCTTCGCGTCCCGCTTCAATAAGTTATGCCTTGACTATGAACTCTAATTAATACCGAGCAACTTTTAAACGATCTTGTGCTAGAAGCTAAGTAGCTTTTCAAATCGTACAACCTTATTTATTGCAGATAAATTTATTAACAAGCGATGGGAGAATAGGCTTATAATCAACTCACATAAATTCACGAAATAATACCAAACTTATAATTGACTCTATCATCTCTCGTTCTCCACAATTTAAAATCTCAAGGAATGAGACTCGTGGATGCTTAGCCTATTAAATCAATGTTTTGGGTTTTCGAGTCGTCTATAGGATCTTGTAACTTCTTAGACTTTTTCAAGTTTAGAATTTTCATTTTAAAGTTCCCTTGATAAACGACTCTCTAGGATCAATTATAGGAACTTGCGAAAAGTTCTTGTTCTTAACCCGTGAGAGTTAAGACTTTCGCGTTTTAAAGTTCCCTATATAAACCCTAGCAAAACTTGACTTAAACGCGTTAAGGATACTAGCTAGAGTAAACCTAGATAAGTAAACTCGGGTTGAGTCAAAATATTCACGACTTTGAAAAATTAAAACCACTTTATTAAAAATTTATTCTAGCAAAGAAAGTAGATAACAATAACAAAGGAAAGACTACTAGGCCAAAATAGATCAAACATTTTGGAAAATGTCGAAAAATCAATTTTCCGGTCAAAATGAAGACAAATGCAAGGAAAAGACCACTTAACTTCGATAGAATCCCCCTACACTTAATATAAACATTGTGCTCAATGTTTAAGCATGTGGGAGTAAACTCCCCTACACTTAGGACATTGTGCACTTTGTTTAAATCTTGCTAAGGAAAGGACAACTATAGTGATTTCAATGTGAACATATAAGATATGAAATATTGAATCATGACAGTTTAGGATAGAACCGGGAAGATGGGAACACGGGATCCCGGTTCGTCAAAAGTCATCGAGGTGCTCTTTGAAGCTTGAATCCCTGTAGATAATAAGACAACAACACATACGGGGGTCCCCCTACACTTATTATGAACGCGGTAAAGGATAGATCACGGGTTGCCTCCCGAGAAGCGCTTGTTTTTGTTAACCGAGTCACGAGCCTGACTCGACCCAAAATTAATTCATGGGAAACGTGGTGAGGGATGGAATCATCTCATGAGAGATGTGCTCACCAAAGTACAACTTCAAACACTGGCCATTCACCTTAAAAATGGGCCCATTTGGCTGAGAGAGCTCAATGGTGCCGTACGGGAAGACTTTGGCGACGGTGAATGGACCAGACCAGCGGCTCTTCAACTTGCCCGAGAAGATCTTCAACCGAGAGTTAAAAAGTAAGACTTGATCACCAACGTGGAACTCTCGGTTCTTAATCCTTGCATCATGGATGATCTTAGTCTTCTCCTTGTAGATCAGTGAGATCTCGTAAGCTTCATTCCTCAGTTCATTAAGTTCGTTGAGTTAAATCTTCCGAAGATCACCGGCTTTGTTGATGTTGAAGTTTGCCCACTTCAAGGCCCAGTATGCCTTATGTTCCAGCTCGATAGGGAGGTGGCATGCTTTCCCGTACACAAGACGATAAGGTGTACAACCAATCGGGGTCTTATAAGCAGTACGAAAAGCCCACAAAGCATCATCTAACTTATCGGCCCAGGCGGCACGATGCTCTCCCACAGTACGTTCTAGAATTCGCTTCAATCCACGGTTAGAAATCTTGGCTTGACCATTTGTTTGGGGATGATAGGCGGTGGAAAGACGATGGTTAACACCATACTTAGCCATGACTCTTGCGAATTGATCATTGCAAAAATGAGTCCCGCTGTCACTGATAATAGCACGAGGAACACCGAATCGAGCAAATAATTGCTTCAGAAAGTTCACAACCACCCTCGCATCGTTCGTAGGGAGAGCCTTAGCTTCAACCCATTTGGAAACGTAGTCAACGGCTACGAGGATGTACTTGTTCCCTTTGGATGATGGAAATGGCCCCATAAAGTCGATGCCCCATACTTCAAAGATTTCACATTCTTGTATGAAATTTTGAGGCATCTCATCATTATGTGTGATATTGCCTTGTATTTGGCAAGCATCACAATGTTTAACCATTTCATGGCATCATGATAAATGGTGGGCCAATAAAATCCAGAGTCGAATACTTTCTTCGCGGTGTAATTGGGACCAAAGTAACCACCGGTGGGTCCTTTATGGCAAGCATCAAGGATTTGTACCGCTGCCGGCCCATCAACACATCGACGAATGACAAGATCCGCACATTGTTTGAAGAGGTAAGGGTCGTCCCAAAAATAATGTTCAATATCTTTAAAGAACTTTTTCTTTTGTTGGGACATTAACCCTTCCTTGAGAATTCCACCCGCTAAGTAGTTTGGAATGTCCGCAAACCATGGGGTGTCATCAAGATTGGAGTTGCTAGACATTAAGGCCTCAAGGGGAAAAGAGTCATTGATCTCTTGATTCGGATGATCCCCTTGATAAGGATCCTCAAGTCTACTTAGATGATCCGCGGCTAGGTTTTCGGCTCCCTTCTTGTCACAAATTTCAATGTTGAATTCTTGAAGGAGCAAAACCCAACGAAGAAGTCTTGGCTTAGAATCTTGCTTAGTCAACAAGTACTTCAACGCAGAATGATCGGTGTACACGATGGTGGTAGAAAGGACAAGATAGGGGCAGAATTTCTCAAAAGCATGCACTACAGCTAAAAGCTCTTTTTCGGTAGTGGTATAATGCAATTGAGCCCCCGTCATTGTCTTGCTAGCGTAATGGATTGGTTGGAAGTGTTTGTTCACTCGTTGGCCCAAAACCGCTCCAATAGCAAAGTCGCTAGCATCACACATCAACTCAAAAGGTATCTCCCAATTAGGGGTAACCAAGACCGGTGCCTTAGTTAGCTTTTCCTTAAGAAGATTGAAGGATTAAAGACACTCTTTGGAAAAGATGAAAGGAGTATCTTTTTCCAAGAGGTAGGTCATAGGGCGCGCGATTTTAGAAAAATCCTGAATTAAACGACGATAGAAGCCCGCATGACCTAGGAAACTTATCACACCCTTCACGGTTGAAGGTGGAGGTAACTTGGCTATGACATCCACTTTGGCACGGTCCACTTCAAGACCGGCTTTAGAGATTTTATGTCCCACTACAATGCCTTCTTTTACCATAAAATGGCATGTTTCCCAATTCAGAACAAGGCGAGTGTCTTCACACCGCTTAAGCACGCGTTCCAAATTGGCAAGGCAAGTAGAGAAGGAATCACCATAGACCGAGAAATCATCCATGAAGACTTCCATGGTTTCTTCAACCATGTCATGGAAGATAGCCATCATACACCTTTGAAAAGTCCCAGGAGCATTGCATAAACCGAAAGGAATTCTTTTGTAAGCAAATGTTCCATAAGGACAGGTGAATGTGGTTTTTTCTTGGTCTTGGGGATCGATGGGTATTTGAAAATAACCCGAGAAACCGTCTAAGAAGCAGTAATAGTCATTACCCGCTAGACGTTCAAGCATTTGGTCCATGAAATGAAGGGGAAAATGATCCTTTCTCGTAGCATCATTGAGTTTGCGATAGTCTATACAAACTCTCCACCCTGTAACGAGACGAGTAGGAATCAACTCGTTGTTTTCATTAGGCACAATGGTGATTCCGTCTTTCTTAGGCACACAATGGACGGGACTAACCCATGGCGAATCCAAGATAGGATAGATCATGCCCGCATCAAGAATTTTGATAACCTCTTTTTTGATTACGTCATGGATCTTAGGATTCACCCTTCTTTGGTTTTGAATAGTGGGTTTAAAGTCGTCCTGCATGAGAATTTTATGTGTGCAAAAGTGAGGATCAATTCCACGAATATCGGAGATCTTCCACCCAGTCGCTTTCTTATGATTCTTTAGCACGGCGATAAGTTGGGATTTTTCTTCTTCTTTCAAGTCCTTTGCGATGATGACCGGTGACTTGTTGTTGTCTTCAAGGAAAACGTACTCGAGATGAGACGGCAGATCCTTAAGTTCTAAATCCGTAGGATTTTCGATGGAAGGCGGAGTCAAAGTCGGATCATCGGTAGAGATATCCTTAGGAGATGGTGGAGAAATATGGTCCTCATTGAGAAGTTTCTCAATGGTACGAATGTCTTCATCCCAATTGGTGGGAGAATCGTCATATTTTAAGTCCACATCTCCCAAAGTAGCTTCAATTTCTTTCAAAAGAATATCACTTTCTCCAAATGGAGTATTGAAAGGAGTAATGGAGGAAACGGTCTCAACAGTGGGGAAAGAAGAAGAACCAATTTTACCAGCGTCTTTGAAATGTTCTCACATGCCTCATCAAGAACGTCAATGAAATTAACACTTTCATTTTCAGAAGGCTGCTTAGAAAGTTTACCCATGTTGAAGACGATTTTATCATCACCAACTCTAATGATTAATTAGCCAGCGGCTACATGAATGAGAGTGCGACCGGTCCTCAAGAATGGACGTCCAACGATTAATGGAACACGGGGATCCATCTCGTAGTCAACGACAACAAAATCCGCCGAAAAGGTGAATTTGTTGACACCAACGAAGACGTCTTCGGCTATCCCCACTGGATAAGCAACCGTACGGTTGGCTAATTCCAAAGTCATTCGTGTGGGGACTAGCTCGGGTAGAGATAATTGTTTCCAAACACTTAATGGCATTAAGTTTATACTAGCACCTAGATCGGCTAGGGCCATACAATTATCTACCCCAGGGAAGTTGCAAGGAATCAAGAAACGACCCGGATCACCAAGTTTGGTTCGTAATTTCCTTAAGAGCACTGCGGAGCAATTCTCATTAAGTTGGGTCTGAGCGATATCAAGGAGTTTCTCCTTATCACTGAGAAGATCTTTAAACATTTTAGCGTATTTCGGCATATGAGCGAGAGCCTCAGCAAATGAGATATTGAAATTCAGTTGTTTAAACATTTTGAGAAAGTTAGAAACTTGAATATCATCCTTGTTCTTCAATTTCTCTTTCCTCAACCTTGAGGGATAAGGTATATTGGGTTGAGATGAAGGCTTTGGTATAGAATTCTCACTCACATCCTTGGGTGGTGGGGGTGGAAGTAGAAGGTGGTGGAATTGGAGAAGGAGACTCATTTTCCTTAGTCACAATCGCCGGTGTAGGTGTAGGAAGCTCGGGTTCCTTTAAACATTTTCCACTGCGAGTGGTGATTGCTTTCATCTCCCCTCTTGGATTAGCAACGGTGTTACTCGGAAGAGAACCCGATCCAGAGGCTTGATTACCTGGGAAGAAACCAGCCATCATGTTCCTTAAGTCATTCGTTTGACTTGCCAAAGTGTTTCTCATATCTGCTCGAAGATCATTTCCTTGTTTCACCATATCTTCTTTCATGTTGGCCATTTCCCACTGAAGATTTTGCACTATCACATCATTAGTCCTCATGTAAGTTTCAACGTCTTGTTGTAATGCGGTGGGTTGGTTGGGAGGAGGAGCATGGTAGGCGGGTGGTTGATAAGCAGGTTGTTGGTAAACTTGGTTGGTTCTTTGAGGTGGATATGGGTTTCTTTGGTTTTGATATTGAGTTGGAGCACGTGGTTGGTTTTGATTGTTGCGATTAAGGTTGTTTGGGTTTTGAGGGGGAAAACCGGGTGGTGAAAGAAAGTTGTTTGAGCGATAGCTGAGCAAATTGCGGTCACCTTGAGGACGTGCTTGATAGCCTCCCGTGGAATAGTTACCGTTGGCGGCATACACATTTTCCGGATTTTCTTGAGTCGAAGGACAATCGGTGTATGAGTGAGATCCCCCGCATATTTCACATGATTGAGTCATAGCATTAACTTGGGCATTGATAGCTTTGGTGTTGTTAGAGGTTTGGAGAGCAAGCGATTCAACAAGCGTAGTGAGCTTATCAATTCTCTGGTCGCTCTCATTAGTGCTAGCACTAGCCACATTAGTCCGAACACTCTTGGTTTGCACTCTAGAATTGTTCTCAATAATATCCCAAGCGGCATTAGAAGACTTAACCAAAATATTACCCCCCCGAAGCACTATTTAGTGAATCTTGGTCATTCATGCTTAAACCATTGTAAAAAGTATTGATTTGATGTACTTTTGTCAAACCATGTTGTGGACACTTTCTTAAAAGTTCCTTAAAGCAGTCCCAAGATTCACTAAATGTCTCACCATACTTTTGTTCAAAAGTAATGATTTCATTCCGCAAAGCGGTAGTACGTGAGGGTGGGAAAAAGTAGTTGATGAATTTGGTCTCTAAATCCGTCCACGTAAGAATACATTCTGGCGGTTCCTTATCAATCCAATGCCCGACTTGTCCCTCTAAGGAGAAAGGAAAAAGTTGCAAGCAAATCACTTCTTTTGATACCCCATTGTACTTAACCGTATTGGTGAGTTGAAGAAACCTTTTTATGTGGTCATGAGGATCATCAATCTGGGATTGCGATCGCACATTGCGATCGCATATTCCGAAGGGTGGTAAGGGGGGGTAAACCAAGCTAGCGCAAATTAGAGCCCTCAATGGATTATTGCGATAGAAACTAGCAGCCGTCGGAATGTGGGATACCCAAATATTGCGACGCACGCTACACTTAATCCGAAAATGAAGAATAAGCCAAGGTTTCAATAAGCAGTTCCAATAGTCTAACTTAACTGAATCTTAAACAGCTTAAAAAGCTTAAATTTGACAACTTTCAAAACATAAAATCATAAACTTTATAAAAGAAACCTTAAAAAGACTAAAACGTTTAAGTAATCCGAAAAGCGATAAGCTAAAAACATGAAATAAGCCAATAAGCACAAAGAGCTTACAACTTAAACCGTATGAGAGCTTATGTAGGAATAGAAAGATCAACCTTTTAATCACGAAACATCAAAATCAACACGAATTGAGGACCATTCGGATCAAGTATGAAATTTCGGATTAAGAACAAAGTAAAATAAAGAAAGGAAGAAAGAGATTGAAAATTAAAAGCTTTAACTTGAACTTGAGATTAACGAAATCCAAATACAAAGATTAAAAAGAACATAATCTTAAAAGAAAAGATGAAACTTAGTGAGAGAAAGTTAGGAACTTTCTCTCTCTAAAAACTTTAATGGAAAAATAATAAAAAACTAAAACTAGCTAACCACCCTCCTAATGTGATTTGGAGGGTATTTATAGGGAAAATGGGGAGTGCATGTGTGGTGTGCTTCCTTCTTTCTTTTCTTCTCGACTCGATTTAAATCTTTTTCTTTTCTCGACGTCGTCTCGGGATTTGAAATTGTCTTAATAATTTTCTTCTATAATTTAGACTTGAGTTCTTCGACTTCATTAAACTTCTGTCTTTTAGACTTTTTCTTCGATAAATCTTCAGAATAGGTCTTGGACATCCGTTCTTTTAGCACTCTTGATCTTTTGACTTCGTCTTTTCTCGTTTTCTTCGATAAAAGCCCGTTAAAGCCCGTGTTTTCTTCCTTTTTCATCTTTTGGTCCTAAAACACAATAAAAACACAAACCACGCATAATTCCGACTTTTACGACATAAATTACACGTTTTGGTCTTGTTATTATTGGAAATAAGCGGTAAAAGGATAAGTGTTTTCACACTTATTAAAACCTGCGAGGGGGAATACATGTTTTTATAAACTTAGAAAACAAGTCTTTTATGGTATGCTTGTCCCTCTTTGAATGGACCCGTGCTTGCCTTTAAATTGCATTAAGTGATTGCCTTTGTTAAAGCCTCAATTATGGACCGTTAATTAACCTATGATGGGTTAACCGCTAGTACAATTAATAGATCTATGGGGGAAGCCGCCCCGGTTCAGTTTGTGTGGCTTGGCACAGAAGCTTAGGCCCGACCTCCACACAGTTTAAACATATTGTATTCAGAAGTCAGGTATACTACAATGTACCAATAATATGGAGGTAACGACAATTAATAAATCTCTTGGTTTATTAGACCTAACGGAGTGTCTAAGGGCTCGGTTCCATGAGCTTGATGCAATTTATGCTATATACAATTATTATTGTTGATGCAAATCATTATTCGATGCTTAGTAAGCATGCCACAAACTTATAATCTTTGCTTGTGTTTAAATTGATTAAATAAACCTATAGATTTCACTCGGCATTTTTGCTGATTGTTTTACTCACATATATTTCAGGTAATCAAGAAGTGGAAGCTTGGAGGTCATGGGAATGAAGTTGTGCACTGCTTTTGTTGTTCTAACTCTTTGATCTATTTAACGTTCCATTTTTAAAACAAACTAATATGTTGTTTTAACTTATCTTTTGGTAACGATTACTTGGGACTACGCTACTCTGATGAATGTTTTAGGAACGATAAATCTAAAACGTCTCTTTTCGAGTCGTTCTTTATAAATTGTGTGTTTTTATACCATTGTTTAACACCCAAAGATATATTTCGCTGTGTGTAAATTTGGGGGTGTTAAAACCTTTGTCAGCGTTAGACAAATAAAGTGGAAAATCTAACTTTGTACAAAGACCAATAACAATGCATATCCTGTACATTCTTTTACAACAAGTCCCAAAAACACATATTAGGTAAGATTGATCATTCCAATACATGATACCAAGTATTGAAATCTCCCAGTTCAAAAGGTTTAGTTAATAAATATGCCACATTTTCTTCTGCGTCAACCCTATCTGATTGTATTAAACCTTTTTCAAAATAATCTCTTATAAAATGATGTCTAATTTCTATGTGTTTTGTTTTAGAATGATGGACAGGATTTTTAATAATGCATAAAGTACTGTTATTGTCTACAAAAATCTTGGTATGCATGAAATTGTACACATATTCCAACAGTTGGTGCTGAATCCATAAGACTTGTCCACAACAAGCAGCTGCAGCTACGTATTCTGCTTCAGTTATAGAGTTGTCCGCCACTGTTTGTTTCTTGCATTGCCAAGATATCAACATACTCCCAAGAAATTGGCATCCACCAGTTGTGGATTTTCTATCAAACTTGACACCTCCATAATCACTGTCTGAATAAGCAATAAGCTCCAATGGAGAATCATTTGGATACCATAATCCCAAGGTAGGATAGCACCTACGGTATCTAAAAATCCTCTTGACAGCATGAAGATGACACTCTTTAGGAGGTACTTGATGGCGTGCACATGCACAAACAGCACACATAATGTTAGGTCTAGAAGCTGTAAGATACATCAATGACCCAATCATTGACCTATAAAGCCTGACATTGATGTTTTGTAAAAATACACTTGTTTAGGAAAACAAGGTAATTAGGGTAAGTATTAACAAGTGATTTAGGAAAATCACAAGTTATGACCCAAAGTGGGGATCGTTCTCAAGGAGGCTTGGTGTGTGTGTTAAGAAATGATTAATTATGTGATTTTATGATTATGAGAAAGAAATTAAAAAGGGAATAAGAAGAGAATGACGGTTACGATGACGATTTAAACTAAGACGAAAGGGTCGTACACGTAAAACCGTAAAAAGCACCAAATTTAAAAATTTACTCAAAAAATTCCTAGAAAATTGCAATAAATCCTAAATAATGTAATTAGTTATTACAAAAAATCAAAAATCACTCAAACCTTTTATTTAATTAAATAATAATTTTTTAATGCTAATTAAAGCCCTAAAAAGCAATTTAATTAAAAAAAAGCCCAAAATGAGATTTTTTCAATTGTAAACCTCTAAAATGACCTAACTTAATTTAAAACTATTTTTGAAAATTTTAAAATTAATTAAAACTATTTAAAAACAATTAAAAACTATTAAAACTTAAAATAATTATAAAAATTAATCTAAGGAAAATAAAAATATTCTAAAAGTTGTAAAATTCCTAACTTAATGTATTTAACCTATGAAAAATATAAAAACTTGAAAAATCTAAATTTTAATTTTTAATAATAAAATAATAATAAAATAATATTAAAAAATCCAAAATTTATAAAAAATTCTAAAAACTTGCAAACTAGCTTAATTTAACCTAAATAAACAGAAAATGAAGTTGAAATTACAAAAATACCCCTAATGGGCCTAGAAATGGGCTAAAGTCAAAACAGACCCCTTCATGGGCTCAAATAGGCCCAATAAGAAAAATGTTGGTCAATTAAGCCCAAAAACTCCTATCTGGCTCAAAATTTGATTTTGAACACCACTTTTCAAAGGCCCAAAAGCTAAAAATGTGAAATAAGCTGGCTTATATCAAACAGCTTATTCTTAATGGGCTTTTTGGCCCATTAAGCTATAAGCTGATGCCATAAGCTCAAATTAGACACACAAGCTTCTTTTGAGTTGCTTAAGACTTCTGTAAAAAGAAATTTGAAAAAAATCCAAGGAATAAGCCTGAAAATGCAATAAGCAATCTATAGAAACCGACAAAATAGTCGTTTTTGATTTCTAGGCTATCCCAAGAGCTGATTCAAGTTTCTAAAGCTTTTAAATGACTTAACAAAGCTTAATCAACAAAAAGTTTTCAAATAAGTTCACTCAATAAGCTGGAATAAGCAAATAAGCACTTATGAAAAAGTCAAATGAGTTGGTTTTCTAGCAAAAAGTCGAAGTCAAAGTCTAAGAAGCTCTAGTTCAAACAAATGGGTCAAATGAGGAAGATTGATCACAAAAAATAAGTTGTTGCAGGTCTGGATAAGCCAAAATGGCTAATTAATAAGCTGAATGCAAAATTACACTAACAGGGGCTAGTTTTGGTTGTTGAGCAGTGGAAACTTTTTCCACTGCTTGACTTCTTGACTTTTTTGTCATTAGTGACTTTTTTGGAGATTCAAGTTACACAAAGACACCCAAATGATCAGTGGATCAAGAGGAGTCAATAACAATCAAGAAATCACAATCACAATAAGCCAATTAGTATAGTTTAATCAAAACATCACCAGATCTAGCACATACATGAACAAATAAGCAATTAAGGTTCAATAAGCACTTATAGCACAATTCAGCTAGCCAAACTTAACCAAATGCATACACAAGCAATAATAAACTTAAATAAGCAAGTCTAAACAGGTTTCATGCACTGATTCAAAGTATAGAGCAAGATTCAAGCACAACAAGTTATTGATGAACACTAACACAAGAAGATTTCACTTTTGTTGATGCAATTGACCAACAAGCCAAATTCAATCACTCAGATCTATCACATATGTTATATTAATGATGTTTTAACAACTTTTAACCCTAAGCATGCATAAATTCTAGATTTTACCAAAATCTTAGATCAAAAACAGTTAAACTCAATGAGATATAGCACAATGTTTGATTTGAGGTTTCAAACCCAAAAACTTGCAGCAATATGCACTCAACCAAGTAGTTAACAGATACAAAGCACAAAAAACACCTTCCACAAACACAATAACAACTTATGATCTATAACAGGTAATCCCAAACACCCTTTTAACTTTCCAAATCCAAAATTTTCAAATCAAAAGTGTTATCCAAGACCACCCAAGCCCAAATAAACACAATAACAGATATATTAAGCAGATTTAAGCAAGATTAGACCATAAAATCAGCAAGAACACAAGTAGCACACAATTCACCAAAAATTAAGATTTTAACAGATTTTGGGTAGAAAGGTGTGTACCTCATGGATGTACATCCATACCCACGAATTTTGAGCTTATGTACTAGCAAGAACAAGTACAAGCTTCCACAAACAACCTTGCTAAGAATCAACAAGGTTAAGAGCATAACATCAAAAACAGAAAGGTTAAAAAGCCTTGATTAATGCAACTCTTGTATCCCACACTTGATTATCCCTAAGTTATAGGCTTCACCACACCTTGATAACTCAATATCAGGATGCTATGATCAGCTTTATAGCCCAAGAATTCCAAGGTGTACCAAGAAACTTAACAAAATATCAAGCTTGAAGGAAAATGTGCAAACTTTTGCACACTCCTTGAAAACAGGTTTTAAGGTTTAAGATTAGCAAACAAGTAACAATAATAAGCAGTAAACAACAATGGCACTTGACTTTTCTTCAAAGATTCAAACTCATTTCATTAAACTGAAAATGGATTTACAGAATTTTGAACAAAGGAAAATTCAAGAGCAAATGTAAACGTGAAGCCCTATACCCTTTATATAGAGGGTGTACATGGCCTTTGTAACCTAAAAATCTCAAAAACCTAAGCATGTGTTCTTCTAGAAATACCCCTTGAGGGTTTGAAGATGCTTGAACTTGTGACAAGTTCTTGGCTGCTTGTGTGAGTTGGCATGTGTGAAAGTATGATCAATGTCTTTAAATAAGCTTAGAAAATAAGCTGGAATGTGGGTTGTTAGATTGATGTCCAAATTTTGGCAGTTTGCACAAAGTGTGTAGCAGGGAATCTTGTGTGGGGTTCCATGTTGATGTAGCATGTGATTTAAAGGTTAGGTTGTGTTTATATGATCATTAATCACTAATCTGGAAAGACTTAGGGGCTAATTACAAGTAATTAGTAAACCCCTAATTATGTTCTTGAGGTAATAGTGCCATGTTTTAATCCGTTTTTGGTTTGGATTAAGTTTAAAAACTTGTTAATGGCGCCAAGATTAGTTAATAATAAACCTGGTGTGTGGATGGGTGAGGTGGAGAAATGGTGCATTCTGATTGGTTGTGGGGTGTTAGTGGGGCACGTGTCAAGCCCTCAATGGTCTAGGTAACATTTGTTGTCTGCCACATTTAGTCCCTCACCTTTAATACTCCTTTCACTTGCAAATAAATACGGCCAAACTTCATTTCCTTTGTTATTGAAGTTTCACTTTTCACACTTTTGCCCCAAAAAGTTTTGTAAAATGATTCCAGGGGTATTTCTTGCCAATTCTTGATTCTTGAAGGACTGATTTGGTATTTTCTTCAAGGATAATGCTCTTGACTTGTATGATTGACATTTTGGAGGACTAAAAATGACAAGTCTTCATTTTTAAGGGACCATTCTTGAAAAGTCTTCAAAGTCAAGGGTCCTTTTGGTAATTTTGATATTTTCAAAGGACCAAATTTGAAATTCTTGTAACTTTAAGTTCTTCATGGTATGTTTGACTTTGAGAAGGACTAATATTGACTTAGTTTTGTTGAGGGTCTAAAATTGCCAATTCTTCAAAGTAGAGGGCCCTTTTTGGTAATTTTGACAGACTTTAGGGACCAATCTTGTGATTATGAGGATACAAGGGTATAAAGTGTCAATTCTTCAATATTGGAGGACCCTTCTTCATAATTCTTCAAATCTTTAATGGTTTTCTTGGAAAATTCTTCATTAGGGCTTGGTTCAATGTGCGGCTTCGTTTCCCGTGTTCGTTTTTACATGATTCTTGTGATCTTTTGTCATTTTCTCAATATCCGTACCTAAAATACACAAGCAACAAACACAAGCATATATTTGGGCATTTTCATGATATTTTATGCATTTAAAGCCCTTTTTGGACGATGAGACTATGTATAAAAGAAGTCTCATCACTCCCCCATACTAAACCATTGTCGTGCCCTCACGCAATGCTAGAATAAAGTATCGTAGCATCTCCAAAATTCATTTTTATTCACTTTTATTGAATGATAAACTAGCTACACTACTACTATTACTACTACTTGCGTTATAGACATAATGTGATTTTCATCGCAAAATGGGACGTTTAGGTTCATAGAATAAGAACATGTGAATGCTTCGTTAGAAATAATTTCGTCGTCCTCGATTTTCACCCCAATTCCATGCTAAGCGTGCAACGAGATCATTGTCATTATAAGTTAGTAATGCTAACACTACTCATATGCCCTAATCAAGTACTTATCCTCCCAATTTCCTAAGTTGTATCTCTTATATTTTATTATGTCTTGAATGTTTCACGAGGATACATTGTTTGACTTATGCGATAATAGATATTTAGGTCTAAAATAGAGTCCTAACGGTGTAACCAAGACCATCAAATCAATAACCCCTCCTAATAGACAACGATGTCAAAAAATTAAGTCAACAAGAAGGATCGATAAACACGGTTTTATAACGGTTTTGAACATATTACCAAGACTTTTATACGCCCCCTAACGGGAGGGCCTTATTATCTTTGGTTTACCTCCATCTTTTATTCAACTTCGCCATGAAGCTTTTATTATGACTTCGGTCTTGCCTTGCCTTTTATTATCCACCTCATCGGTAGTTTTATTAGCTAAAGACGTATATCCTCACGCTAAGACGAATTTTGGATCTTTAATGCTTAAAAGATTAAGGCTTGATTCACTTTCAGTGTTGCATAGATTTTTCGGCCTTGTGGGCTTTAAATTGTTTGCTTGATTTAGGTGAGCACTTGAAATCTTATTATTGGGTGAAGCTTTTGATTATTCGGGTGTCAATACTTAAAAATCGTGACGCTGGCGATACCTTAATGTCTTCCTAATTTAATGACACGGAAGCTACTAGAAAAGACTAGAAACCCAACAATCAAGACTAAACCGCTAAGTCTATATTTATTAAGAAAATAATATTTACAAGCGAAGGGAGAATAAGCAAATAACGAGAACACATGAGTTTTTGAAAGAATACGAGTAATCTACGTTTAGCATAGTAACTTATAATTAACCCTATCATTTCTCGTCCTCATTTAAGAGACTTAGCCTAATGTGAAGTTAAGGAATCAAAGATAAGTGCTCAACACGCACGGTCGAGTCAAAAATTACTCTTATTCTCGCCATCGGAAAATTTACATTCGTGTCTTCAAACACTTATGAAACATGAGAAAAATTTTAAAATTTGGCCATTTTTAGCCTTATTTGAAACAGAAAGATAAACAAAAATATAAACTTTAGAAAGCGTGAAGGTTTGGCAAGGCAAGTATCTATTCACCCCCCATACTAAAGTTAAAAATTGTCCTCAATGTTTCGAGTCTAGGGGTGCAAACACACCCATACTAGGACGTAGTCGAATGCCTAATCTTGCATGGAAAGCGTATAACCGTTAATTTTAAAGCCGTTTATGAAGTGTGCTAAAAACCTAAGGTTAGAACATCAAAGGATATATCATGGATATTGAGAAAGTCTTCAAAGCAAACGATCGAGTGCTCCCATATAACGAACACGAAAGGCTCCAATCGTGAAGATCATGATCATCTAAAATCCACAATTCACTAACAACCATGGAAAAAAGGTTGGAAGGGAACAATTCCCCACACGTTACTACATTAGAAAGCGATAATATGTACATGGGATAAGCATGGGACTCCCCCACGAGGCACCTCGTTTTTTATTACCGAGTCATAAGCTCGACTCGATCCCCTCAATGCTAATTATCATTGGGGAAAGTGATTTGGTCGAGGTAGTTCAAGGATGGAACTTCCCCGCCAAAGTAGTGCTTCAACCTATGTCCATTCACCTTGAAATTGGGGCCATCATTTTGAGCTAGCTCGATTGTACCATATGGAAAAACTTGAGCCACGGTGAATGGACCAGACCAACGGGATTTCAACTTACCGGAAAAGATTTTCAAACGAGAATTAAAAAGAAAAACTTGATCCCCAATGTTAAAAACCCTGTTTTTAATTTTAGAATCATGAAACTTTTTAGTATTTTCTTTATAAATCAATGAATTTTCATAAGCAATATCCCTTAATTCATCTAATTCATTTAATTGCATTTTCCCACGTGTTTTCCCGCGGTCTCCATGTCATCATTAAAATGCTTTAGGGCCCAATAAGCCTTCCGTTCCAATTCAATTGGCAAATGACAATTTTTCCCATACACAAGCTTATAAGGAGTGCACCCAATGGGCGTCTTATGAGCGGTCCTAAAGGCCCATAAAGCATCGTCCAACTTATCCGACCAAGATTGTCGGTTTTCCCCAACGGATCTCTCCAAGATCCTCTTCAAAGCTCGGTTTGAAACCTCGACTTGCCCACTCGTTTGTGGGTGATAAGCCGTAGAAAGCCGATGTGTAACCCCATATTTCCTTAGGACCCTTTCGAATTGGTCATTACAAAAATGGGTTCCACGATCGCTTATGATCGCACGAGGGGTTCCAAACCGAGAAAACAAGCTTTTCAAAAACTTGACTACCACACGAGCATCATTGGTGGGCAAATCCTTAGCTTCCACCCACTTAGATAGGTAGTCAACCGAGACAAGTATGTACTTATTACCACGAGATGATGGGTACGGGCCCATAAAGTCGATGCCCCAAACGTCAAAGATCTCACACACTTGGATGATATTTTGTGGCATTTCATCTTTCTGTGAGGCTTTTCCTTGTCGTTGGCATGAGTCACACGACTTCACAAGCTCATGTGCATCTCGGTAAATAGTAGGCCAAGAGAAGCCGCTATCAAAGACCTTCTTAGCCGTGAGATTAGCACCATGGTGACCACCCGTGGGTCCCTCGTGACAAGCTTTAAGGATGTTAGAAGCTTCGGTACCAAAGACACAACGTCGAATAATTTGATCCGCACAAGTTCTAAACAAGTAAGGGTCGTTCCAAAATAGAACTTGACGTCACGAAAGAATTTTCGTTTTTCTTGAGTCGTCATACCCTTGATGATGAAGTTGCACACATGGTAATTTGCGATGTCCGCAAACCATGGGGTGGAAGAATCAATCTTAGAATTCACTACACAAAGTGTCTCTAGTGGAAATGTTTCGGTGATTTCCTTGGGCTCGTAAACAATTTGGTGAGGATCTTCCAAACGAGAAAGATGATCGGCCGCTAGATTCTCGGCTCCTTTTTTGTCAACAATTTTTTGATCAAATTGTTGAAGGAGGAGAATCCAACGAAGTAATCTTGTCTTAGCATCATGTTTAGCCATAAGATACTTGATAGCCGAATGATCCGTATACACTATGCATTTTGTCAAGACGAGATATGGTCGAAATTTCTCAAATGCATACACCACGGAAAGAAATTCCTTTTCCGTTGTAGTGTATTTAAGTTGAGCCTCGGTCATCGTCTTACTAGCATAGTGAATAGGCAAGAAGTGCTTTTCATGACGTTGCCCTAATACGGCCCCAATAGCGTAGTCACTAGCATCACACATGAGCTCAAAAGGGAGGTTCCAATTGGGAGCAACAAGAATGGGAGCTTCGGTAAGTTTCCTCTTAAGGATTTCAAAGGCTCGTATACAATCTTCGTCGAAGACAAAACGTGCCTCTTTTTCAAGAAGATGTGTAATAGGTCGAGAGATCTTTGAAAAATCCTTGATGAATCGACGATAAAAGCCCGCGTGGCCTAGGAAACTCCTAACTCCCTTAACGGTTTTGGGATGAGGTAATTTGGCGATGACGTCTACCTTAGCTTGATCTACCTCAATCCCCGCTTTCGAAACCTTGTGCCCTAAGAAGATTCCACTTTTAACCATAAAATGACATTTTTCCCAATTAAGCACAAGGTTGATTTCCTCACAACGTTTCAACATTCTCTCAAGATTCGACAAACACGAAGTGAACGAACAACCAAACACGGAAAAGTCATCCATGAAGACTTCCATCGTCTTCTCGATCATATCATGAAAAATAGCCATCATGCACCTTTGAAAGGTTCCCAGTGCATTGCAAAGTCCGGATGGCATTCTACGATAGGCAAACGTTCCATATGGACACGTAAACGTAGTTTTTTTTATCACGAGGATCGATGGGAATTTGGAAGTAACTGTAAAAACCATCTAAAAAGTAATATAAATCGTTTCCCGCAAGTCCAACATTTGGTCCATGAAGGGCAAGGGAAAATGGTCTTTACGAGTGGCTTCATTTAACTTTCGATAGTCAATGCACACTCTCCATCCGGTCACGAGTCTAGTGGGAATTAACTCATTGGCATCGTTTGGCACAACAGTCATTCCTCCCTTCTTAGGGACACAATGAATAGGACTCACCCAAGGGCTATCGGAAATAGGGTAAATCATTCCCGCGTCAAGGAGTTTTAGGACTTCCTTTTTGATGACGTCGTGAATTTTGGGGTTCACCCTCCTTTGACATTGGATTGAGGGCTTGTAATCCTCCTTCATTAAGATTTTGTGGGTACCAAATTTGGGATCGATTCCCTTAATATCGGATAACTTCCACGCAATTGTCCCTTTGTGATCCTTTAGAGCATCGACAAGCACGGTTTTTTCATCATCCGAAAGTTCTTTCGTAATAATAACCGGCAACTTGTTGCCCACCTCCAAAAAGACATATTCGAGATGAGGAGGTAAATCTTTCAACTCGAGGATAGGTGATTCCTTAATTGAAGATTTGGGCTCGATACTCATAACCTCCTCGGGTGGAGGAAATGGGAAATCGTTAAGAAAATCCTTGATAATCGAGAAGTCCACATCATTGTCGACGTCTTCGTTACAAGTACGTGGAACATCGAATTCTTCCAACGTAAAACCACCACCTTCAAATGGAGTGAAGTTTGGTTTCGAGTTATCAAGAATGGGATCTAACATAGTGGGAATGCCAATATTTTCATCATCACCAAAACCTAGAACTTCTTGTGAAAATTCCTCGCAAACCACGTCAATCATATCAACGAGGTTTATGGTTGCAACGGAATAAACATGAGAAATTTGAGAGTTTTGAGTTGCGTTTATAACAAGTTCCTCGTCGTTGAAACGTAAGGTGATCTTTCTAGCATGAACATCGCTCAAAGACATAGACGTATCTAAAAACGAACGACCTAAAATGAGAGGAACTTGAGGGTCCGTGGGAATATCGACAACGATAAAGTCTACCGGATAATAGAACTTTCCCACTTTCACAAAAACGTCTTCCACCAATCCACATGCGGGAACCGTGGAATGGTCAGCCAACTCGATAGACATTAGTGAAGGAGTAAGATTAGGAAGATTGAGCGATTTGAAGATTGCAAGTGGCATCAAGTTAATGCTAGCACTAAGATCGGCCAAGGCAAAGCATTCTTCCATATCTTGGATTGCACAAGGGATCAAGAATTTACCGGGATCACCGACTTTTTAAAGTATGCGATTAAGATAAACCGATGAACAACTAAACAATTGATGCAATTTCTCCTTGTTGTTCAACATACTCTTAAAATTAGCGGCAAATCAGGCGTCATGACCAAAGCATCGGCAAAACTCACATTAAAGTGCAAATCACGAAACATTTTCATAAAAAGCTCAAATTGGTAATTGTCGCGCTCTTTACGTTTCTCCTTTCTAAGTCTCGATGGATAGGGCAAAGGTGGTGTGGGTTGAGGCATAGGCATAGCCTCGGGTTCCAATGTTGGTAATGGGTCAATCGTAGGTGTGGAATGAGCGGTACTTTGTGGGATTTGGACATGCTCCTTTTGGACCACCACCTCGGGTTCTTCCTCAATTGCTTCCTCCGTAGGAGCAATTGGTTGAGGAGTCGGTTCCTTAAGTGTCTTACCACTACGTGTGGTAATCACTTTCATCTCACCTTTAGGGTTCGATATGGTGTTGCTAGGAAGACTACTCGAAGACGGTTTACACATAATTGCCTCAAACATAGATGAAATTTTGTCTTCAAACATGGATTGCCTCTTCTCGGCCTTAATCATTTCTTGCTTAATTTCATGTTGCCCTTGTTCCATTTTTGTTGGTTTTGTTGTAACCTAGTTACATTTCCTTCCATCTTGTTTGTATGGATTTTAAGCTCATTTGCTAACTCATTTTTCAACTCTTTCTTCAAGTCGTTCTTAAACTCGGATCTTAGGCTAATGATTTATCTTTGAATGTTGTCAAACCTAGCATCGTTCCCGTTAGCGTATTCAACAAATTCATTTGGAAGATCTTTCAAAGTTTGCAAACTCTTGTTGTTGTTTTGAAAATCATTTTGATTTTTGTTTGAAACTTGATTATTAGCCCCTTGATTACCATAGTT
The DNA here is from genome assembly GCA_025667525.1 of Glebionis coronaria. NCBI lineage: Eukaryota > Viridiplantae > Streptophyta > Magnoliopsida > Asterales > Asteraceae > Glebionis > Glebionis coronaria. The sequence continues at coordinate 291,344,675 of CM046877.1, forward strand.
TCCCTTGTTGTAACTATTTTTGAAACCAACTTGATTGTTTCGATAGTTGTTGTTAGCATTTTGATTTGAACCAAAACCCGATGGAGTCAATTGATTGGAGTGGGTATCTTGACCATTTTGGTTGTAAGTTCCCGTGCCCGCGTAGGCACTCGAAGTGTTACCACCATTGGTAATGCACTCGGAGAAATCATGACCTCCACCATAATACATGCATGAAACCTCAACCGCTTTAGCCATAGCGGGAGCACTTGGTTCTCCAACTTTGAACTCAATTAGAAGACCTTTAAGCTTATCAAAGATTTTGTTTTCCAAGTTCGCCTCAATTTGGCAAGCATCGATGGTAGTAGACAAAGAAGGTGAAGCCGAAGACGAAGCCTTACGAACACTAGACGTGCTACGAGGACTATACAACTTATATCTATTCTCAATTATCACCAAAGCTTCCTCAACCCTTTTACACAAAAAATTACCACCCGCGGCGGCATTAAGATAATCGCTTTCATAATCATTAAGTCCATTGTAAAACGTGTCAATTTGATGCAAGTCGAAAAAACCGTGATGAGGACACTCATTTAACATTTCCTAAAACCTATTCCAAGTCGTTGAAAAACTCTCATTAAATTCTTGTGAAAATTTTGAAATCTCGTTTTTCAAATGCGTAGTCTTAGAGGGCGGAAAAAATTGGTTCACAAATTTTGACACGAGATCCTTCCACGTCAATATAGAATTGGGTGGCTCTTTCTCTAACCAAATTTTAGTGGGCCCCGCTAAGGAATACAAAAAAAGCATCATCTTAATCGAGTCATTAGCAACATCCTTAAATTTGCAAGTGGCGGTAAGACGATTGAATTCGCGGATATGGTTGTGCGGGTTGTCCTTCTCATCACCACGGAATTTGTTGTTTTGGATCATCGACAACAAACCTGTTTTCACCTCAAAATTCTCCGCAAGGATAGCGGGAATCACAATAGCCTCTCCATACCCCTCGGTGGGTGCTTGATGTAACTCCATCATAGTTCGATTCGCCATGGTTGGTTCTTCTCTTACAATGGGTTCGTCAATAGGAGACTCCTCACTAGAAAGATTAGGAGTGGGTGTTGATTCCTTTCGGTTTTTTCGTTTACGTGCACGTCTTGCTTGATTATGAGTAAGCATAAACGTCACGTACAACGTGGGGGTGAGCAAAGAATATTCTTTTTGGTGTTTTGTATTTTTCAATTTTTTTATGGATTTTGATTGTTTTTACTTTTTTTTGGATTTTTGTTATTTTATTAAGTAGACCAAAATCTACAAATCTCCTCCTTAATCAAATATCTTGATTAAAGAAGCCTCAAGGAATGAAAACGATCACGTGAAGTGAACGCATTCGATGACTTTAGAACGTTGGTGGAAAACCAAAACGTTCAAGAGGGTTTAATCAATGAAACCAAGAAAGTATATATGATACTTAATAATACTTTGGGCGAAAAACCCTCGATTAGCTCTCAAAATCAAATACGCACAAGCAAGCGGGGAAACGAAGCCGCACGAAGCACTTAAGAGCCTTTTTCCTTAGGGTATATTTTATAATACCCGCCTTATACCCACCTTATAGTTTGTATTCTTGATAAGTCCTCAAAGTCAAGGGTCCTTTTGGTAATTTTGATATTTTCAAAGGACCAAATTTGTAATTCTTGTAACATGAAGTTCTTCATGGTATGTTGGACTTTGAGAAGGACTAATATTGACATTTTAGTTTTGTTGAGGGACTAAAAATGCCAATTCTTCAAAGTGGAGGGCCCTTTTTGGTAATTTTGACAGACTTTAGGGACCAATCTTGTGATTATGAGGATACAAGGGTATAAAGTGTCAATTCTTCAATATTGGAGGACCCTTCTTCATAAATCATCAAATCTTTAACGGTTTTCGTGGAAAATTCTTCATTAGGGCTTGGTTCAATGTGCGGCTTCGTTTCTCGTGTTCGTTTTTGCATGATTCTTGTGATCTTTTGTCATTTTCTCAATATTCGTACCTAAAATACACAAGAAACAAATACAAGCATATATTTGGCTATTTTCATGATATTTTATGCATTTAAAGCCCTTTTGGACGATGAGACTATGTATAAAAGCAGTCTCATCAGACATCCACCTCTTTTCAATCTCCAACCTTTCCCCAAGGGTGTTCCCTATCCATGGGTGTGCTAGCCCGCTTTTCTTGTGGAGAAAAGCCAAACTTCTTCAAGATCTCTGCTACATATTTTTCTTGAGAGATGTAGATACCATCTTCTTTCTGCTGAACTTGTAACCCTAGAAAGAAGTTCATCTCTCCCATTGCACTCATCTTGAACTTGTTTGTCATGAGCTTGGAAAAGTCTTCAATCATCTTTGGACTTGAAGAGCCAAAGATGATATCATCCACATAGACCTGAACAAATAAGAAGTCCTTTCCAGTCTTCTTGGTAAACAAAGTCTGATCTATGGTTCCCCTCTTGAATCTATTTTCCACCAGATCTGTGGACAATGTGCCATACCACGCTCTTAGGGCTTGGTGAAGTCCATACATTACTTTCTTCACTCTATACACCTTATCTGGATGTTCAGAATCTTCAAAACTAGGAGGCTGCATAACATAAACCTCTACAATTATGCCATAAAGAAAAACATTCTTCACATCCATTTGATAAACTATGAAGCCCATGCAAGAAGCATAGGCTAGGAAAATCCATATTGCTTCAATCCTTGCAACAGGTGCAAAAACCTCCTCATATTCTATCCCTTCCTCTTGTGTATAGCCTTGAGCAACTAAACGTGCCTTGTTTCTGACCACAATTCCTCTCTCATCCTTTTTGTTTCTAAGAACCATTCTTGTCCCTATAGGTCTGACATATCTGGGACAATCAACTAACTCCCAAACATCTTGAATAGCAAATTGGTGAAGCTCATATTGCATTGCTTCCACCCAACTTGGTTCTTTGAGAGCATCAAATATCTTCTTGGGTTCCTGTTGTGACAGAAAACAGGCAAACAAATATGCCTGAACAAGAGGGGTATCAACCTTCTTGTGAATATTAGCAATAAATCCTCCATGATCCTGATGAGACCTTCTAGTTTGTACAAGAGACATCACATCACCAATAATTAGAGAAGAAGGGTGATTCTTGATAGTAGATGTAAGCACTCATCCTTTAATAATTGTGTTGTCTTCAATTTCAGTCTCTAACTTGCCAATATCATCTTCAAATTCTTCTTCATCATCACCTGAATGAACCTCTCCATGTATGTTGGAATGTTTACCTTGTTACAAAACACTAGAAGATAATAAATTGTCAAAAGAGTTGTCAACGCCTGAATTAGGGTTGTCAACTTTGAGCCATCAACGCCTGAATTTGGCCTATCAGCGCCAGATTTTCCTTTGTCAGCGCTTGAAGATTCATGCATGTTTTCATCAACTGGTGTTTCCTGTGGACCACCTTTTTCCTTTCCAGCAGCAGCAGCAACAAATGCATCTGTCCATATAGGAATATTGACATACTCAAGTTGGGGAGCTGATTTGTCTGCATGTGATCCTATCTCCTTATCAACTTGTATACCTGAAATTTCAACAACTGGTTCTTCCGCAACATTTGAATTCATCTTCACAATGTCTGGATTAGTAACAGGCATATAATTTAAGGTTCTAAATAGAGGTTCCAAATCAAATGACCAATTTGGTCCACTCTCAGGATCACTAGGTTTACTTTCTAAAAATCTAACATGTAATTTTTCAAGTATACGTTTTTCTTTCTTAAGGTAGACCCTATATCCTCTACTCTGCACTGAATAGCCCATAAAATAGCCTTCATCACCTTTAGCACTAAACTTTCCTAAGGCATCACTAATATGAAGTACAACTACATGACATCCAAAGGGTTTAAGAAAACCAATATTAGGTTTTCTATTCCAAAATAACTCATAAGGTGTCTTGTTGTGGATTTTGTTGATTAATGCCCTATTCTGAACATAACAGGCTGTATTAATAGCCTTAGCCCAAAATTCAATGGGAAAGTGAGCATCAGCCAACAATGTCCTAGCTGCTTCTTGGAGTGTTCTATTCTTCCCTTAAGCCACCCCATTTTGTTGTGGGGTTCTAGATACACTAAACTGTCTAGTAATCCCTTTCTTGGCACAAAAGTCATCTAACAGCTTATTTCTGAACTCACCACCATTATCACTTCTAATAATTTTAACATCATTCCAGTCTTCTTTTCAATTTGGGTAATAAAGTTAATCAAAACATCAATAGTTTCACTTTTTAAAGCCAAAAAGAGAGTCCAAGTAAATCTAGCAAAATCATCAGTTATGACAAAACAAAAAGATTTACCATTTAAACTTTCTATATTAGTTGGACCAAACAAGTCCATATGCAGCAGGTGAAGTGGTTTAGAACTAGAGTCCACAAGTTTAGACTTAAAAGAAACTTTGTGTTGTTTGCCTTTAAGGCATGCAACACAAGAGTGATCATTGTGGAAAGCCTTTTCAGGCAAACCATCAACTAAACCATGTCTCACAAGTCTATTTATGTTCTTAAAATATATGTGCCCTAACCTTCTGTGCCAAAGATTACTCTCATCAACTGAAGCCTTAACATATAGACATGACATATTATTATTCATCCTAATTCCATTAAGATTCACATTATAAATGTCCTTATGCCTAGGTGTTCTATAATCAATGAATTTCTCATCAGGTAATTTAAAATCCTTGTTTAACACCAAGCATTCAGTATCAGTGAAAAGAACCTTATTTTTGTTATCACAAACTTGTGATACACTAAACAGATTATAATCAAGTTCTTTTACCAGAAATACATTTTCAAAACGCAAATTGTTGGTGATAAGAGTGCCTTTGCCAGCAATGATTCCATATCCTCCTCCAAAGTACACTTTGTCACCATCCTTAAAGGGGGTAAAGTTTTTCAAATAATCTTCCTTCCCCATCATGTGCCTAGAGCATCCACTATCCCAATATCCATGATCATTAACCTTCTTTTGAATGCCCTACACATAAAGAAAAAAAATAGTTTTCTTTGGGAACCCAAGCCTGATCAGACTTAAATTTATTTGGTTGTTCAACAAGAATAGACTTAGTCCTTATAACAACCCCTTGTTCATCCCTTTTGGATTAAACACCCAGTTAACCCCAATTGGTTTAGTTATGACCTTTGAAATATAATGAAATCTGTTATAGGTCATAGAAATTCCATCTGAATTTGGGTTTTGGTCTTGTTTGGGTGTCCATTGTGGAAACCTTGGTTTCCTAGATCTTTTAGCTACTAGGAATAATCATTGTTCATATGATTAAACAATCAAAGCGGAATAGAACAATAACCATTAAACAAGGTGTTTGGGCACAAGAACACATGAATTAATCAAAGGACTGCTAATTATATTAATAATCAACAACCACTAGACGTGTATACATTAATCCCACATCTAGTGCAACACATGCTTTAGGTTTACATTGTGACTGAAAGATATGAATAAAACCTAAGACCCTTGTTCCTTTTATAAACTAAGGATTAGGGTTTACAAGAGATAACTATGAATAAACATGTAAATCTTCAATTTAAATAAACAATACCGATATTCATAAATAATATTCTGAATACTTATCCTAAATAGATTTTTCCAACAGTGTTTGACTTCTATCAACGCCTAATTTACACTTGTCAACGCCTAGACACAATGTGTCAACGTTGAACAAATGCCTTCATGTTTTCTTCGTTTTGAGTTTCTGCCACATCAACTTTTTGACCCAACAATCTTCCCCTAGTAGATGTCGGCAAAACTCTTTGTGTATCTCTTGTAAGTTGTACATCATCTTCAAATTCCTTCCCTCAAGTATAGCATGTGTATCTTCCCCTTTTTGTGACATCAATAGGGAAGGAAACAAAGTATACAATCGAAGATTCTCTAAATGTAGGCTCTGTGTAATGATCTTGAGAAAAAATAAATAAAGTAATTTTGATGTAGAAGTAGAGTAACCCAAACCTATGTTCCATGTCTTGTACTATCCATGTGATAAAGAACTTATACTCATGGCAAAATATAAGCATACCTCGATATCTTGTCAACATTCTCATCCTTTGTGAGACACCGAGCACGATAATGTAACTCCTTCAAGTGTTATCACAAGTCTTCGTCACCATTCATGTAAGCACGAACAAGTTACCTTAAAAGTCAGTGACTGGGAGTTCACGACATTAAGATATGATAGAACACAAACTCGCGAAAATCTTCTTCGAACATCAAACTTACCATAAGAATTCTTCCCTTAAGCCAAGACCTCTTCATGACGAGTCAATATCTTCATATGTAAAAGCTGTAACTAAATAACTCTTTCACAAGGCTATCCCGGTTACATAATCTAATATCAATCAAAGGCTTCATGAATTGTTGCTAACTTACTTAAAAATCATTAATCCCCTTTTAAAAATATCCGATCCATTAATATCAACTTGATATTCTGTATAAAAACGGAGATCCCATGTACCTTCGTGTGTAAATACCTCTTTTTGTGTGCCAAAATCGTATCACTTTTCCAAACAGCAGCTATTCCTTTTGTTGGAAATACGTTTTTCCAAGGAAAGTCTCGGTCACATCATTATTAGCATAGATCACGAGCTATAGACTATTTAGGACATTGTAACTTGGAGTGACCTCCCTTTGGGGGAGATTGTTGGAAATACGTTTTTACGTATTTAGAATGGATCGGTCACTCCAACGATATTGGGCTCGTGATCCAATATAGCCCATATAGCCCACATGTAGGGTGGGCTATATAAACCCCCCTCCTAGCATGTTAGGAGGGGTTGTTGTTGAACACTTTCATTTATCAATTCCATCTTTTTTTCTTTCTCTCCTTTCTCTCTCTTCTTTCTCTCTCTAGTTCCTCCATTTTCCATCCATCTCAATAGGTAATTCAACAATTCCTAATCCTTAGAAAAACACGATCCTTCAATTGGTATCAGAGCTAATATTAAAAACATGCTAATATTAAAAACATTCGAAGTTTTTAAGCTCATGCACAAGGACTTATAGTCACATCACAGACTGTAACTCGTTCATCAAAGAAAGGAAAGTTTATCGCCGATGATAAACTTATCCTAACAACGAGAAATTAATTTTTCTCGGGCATGAGCTTATGTTAAAAACATTCCATGTTTTTAAGCTCATGCACTATGGCTCACAGTCAAATTACAGTTTGTGACCCGAACTTCAGAGAAATGGAAGTTTATCTCGTCAACGATAACTTACCCTCAAAACGAGAAATTAAATTTTCTCGGATACGAGCTTACATTTAAACTATTCAAAGGTTTTAAGCTCGTGTAAATGGCTCCTCGTTAAATGACAGACGATGACCCGGACTTCAGAGACAGGGAAGTTTATCTACGCAACGATAACTTACCCTCTTAACAAGAAATTAAGTTTTCTTGGACACGAGCTTATCCTAAAACCATTCAAAGGTTTTAAGCTCGTGTATAAGGCTCATCATTAAATATCAGATGATGACCCGATCTTCAAATAAAGGAAAGTTTATCGCCGATGATGAACTTATCCTTAACAACGGGAAGTTTACAACTTTTCGGACTTGAGCTCGTTTTGTAAGATATTCAACATCTTAAGCTCAAGTAATTGGTTTTCAAAACATTGAACAAAATTTTTCGAGGATTTCTCAAAAAGGTTTTCTAAATATTTCAAAATTGTGTGTTCAAAAAATGTTTTGATAAAACGAGCATGTCTTATGGAATCGATAATATTTACGATACTAGAAATGTCATTCAATAATGACACGGGGTTGTAAATAAAGTTCGAGCAGAAGTTCAAACTTTTAAAACATGCTCAAAATGGCTTGCTATTATTTTTGATAGTAACCCGCTTTTCATTTTAAAGTCAAGCATTTCACCGGAAAGCTTTGACTCAACAACGGGAATTAATTTTCTCGGGCATGGTTTACTTTACAACCATGTAAGGGATTGTGTTTACTTTATAACACAATCTAACAACGAATTAATGTACGATTCAGTGCATTTATTTGTTAAAACAAGAGAAGTCTTGTTTTTATGAAGTTATCATCTCCACCAACCGTAGCAAATTACAATTGATATCTACCTACTCGATGATGCGACCACTCAACCGGCGACTACAGCTCTTTCAATAGAACACGGGTCAACAATTGAGGGGGAGCAATTGTCCAGCATTCAGAATCCTTGACGCCGAAAGTGCCAAGTTCACATGTTGGTGTCAAGACAACGATATCAATCAAATGGAGTCATCAGATAACTTTAGACGTGACGAGGTGACCAACATTCGTGAACAAGAACCATGTGAATCTTTCATATGATGTTCTCCATCATTCAGGTCCTACCTCGTAAAATGCTAATCTTGTGAATTCATTATCATATATGATCTTTACACGTAATAAATACCTTACACTTGTGTTTAAAACGTATTTAATTTACGTTTCAGCACACCCTCATTAATTTGAGGGGGAGCTTGTGTAATTCATGAAGATAATTGGATTTGCATTTTTCTTCCCAAATTTTCTTAAAATGCTATTAAATCAATTGATATTAAAAACATCGATTGGGTTAATATTTATAATATGGGGGAGAAAATATGATTTAATATGGGATATGATCAATCATAAATGGTTTGACTTAACGTGATGGCTCATCCCGACATGTGCAAAATGTTTTCGGATATCGTGGCATATGTTAAGGGGGAGCAAAATGGATTTGCACTTCAAAATGGATTTCATGGTGACATACACTTACCCAAAACATCTCTATTCACGACGGTGAAGATTATGGTGACATAAGGATGGTAGGATAGGTTAAAGTCCAATGATTTCTCTAGAACCGGAGGAATCTTCCCAAGGACATTCCATAGCTAGAAATAGTAGTCCTTAGGAAAGATGGAGAAAGATTGTGAACGTAGCTGAATGCCGACCAAGTACTTAAGTTAGCACTGGAACAATCACAACAAGGTGCTAGTGATGACGTATTGGTAAGCATTGAAGGGGTTGAAGAATGAAAAAGAATTGTAAAGATAAAGGGTGTAAAGAAAGAAGCCCTCCTTACAACTTAGGCAGAAACCGGGTCAATACATATGCTATTGAGATCATTTTTAATGATTCTTGATATTGAAGATAGACATCATGGACCCAGTGATGCAATGCACAACCCATCCCAGCTAACTCAGATATCTCTCAAAATATATTTGTTTTAATCACACGGAGACAACGCATTATCTATTGATTTATTCACTCCGAATAAATTGGTATTGAAATGGTGGCACTCCTCTCCAGCCTCCGATCACTAAAATCTAAAATGCACGATCGAGTCTAGAGCCATTTGAGATCATCAAATATCTCATTAGGACACACTTTCATATTTCCTTGCTTCTTCACACACTGTGAAAAAGTAAGAAAGATCTTAAGAGTCCTACGCAAAATCTTCATGATCTTGCCTGAACATCCGAGTAATACGAAAGTATTTACAATGAAGATGGAAATCCTTCTTGATCGAATATCAAAAAGCGCATGGTAGGTGACTTGTGCGATTCTTTATGAATCAAACTTGTGATAACTGGAAAGCAACAGTGGTTTAATTCTTAAATGAATTTAAACACGTTCCAGGCCTCTACGCAATATCTTAGTGATCTTGCCAGAACACTCAGGGTGATACCTTAGTATTCACAGTGATGAGGGGAAATCCTTCTAGTGTTAACCTCAAACAGCACTTGGTAGGTAACTTGCAAGATTCTATACGAATCAAGCTTGTGACAACTGAAAAGCAACGATGGTGCGGTTCTTAATTGAACACTTCACTTGTTCCAGGAACATGAATTGACGGCTTCAAATCATGCGGATATTATTATCCAAATGATTCACTCTTTACGTTCGCAGTCAGCTTTGGACGGTCGAGTAAAGAGAACGGGTTTACCCGCGAAATCTTGTCAAGGAGGTTCTTTATTGAAACTACCTGCCACAAGTACGATATTTAATATCATCCAACGGCTTCACCGGCCGGAGGTAAAATGCTACTGAATTAGAATGAATTGTTCAAGGCCATTTCATTCGTGTATATGGTTTGTTGCTAACTGTCTTATGCAGCGTAACAAGAAGGTGGCATTGCGGTGTACAATCCAGAAGAAGTCATCACCACATGCTTATATTGCATACACTCAGTACTTCAACGAATTCAAGAAAGTCTGAAGGTCAAGTCTTCCGCTGTATCAAACTCTGAAGCTTTCAAGAATTATAAAGGTATGAGTATGTGGAACATGAAGTCACGAAGAGGCGAATATCACAAGTGATGAATGCACAAGATCAAGGCAAGGAAACATGCTCAAGGCTGAAGTCAAAGATCACATCAAGCATATTCACAAGAACAAGATCGAAGACTCAAGCATAGTATGCTAGGTTTAAGATTTGGTAAAATGGTGTGACCTCCCTTTGGGGGAGATTGTTGGAAATACGTTTTTCCAAGGAAAGTCTCGGTCACATAATTATTAGCATAGATCACGAGCTATAGACTATTTAGGACATTGTAACTTGGAGTGACCTCCCTTTAGGGGAGAAATTGTGATTTAATATGGGAAATTGATCAATCACAAATGGTTTGACTTAACGTGCTAGCTCATCCCGACATGTGTGAAATGTTTTCGGATATCGTGGCATATGTTAAGGGGGAGAAAAATGGATTTGCACTTCAAAATGGATTTCATGGTGATTTATACTTACCCGCAACCCATTTATTTCACGACGATGAAGATTGTGGTGACTTGTGCTTTCCAGGGTTGCCCTATGTGTGAGGTGTTAAATTGTGATAGGTTGTTGATTTCACCCTCATAATTCATGGCACGAATGACTCGAAGTATTTCATCATTCTTTGGGTTAGCCACAAATTGTTCTCCTTGTGCCAACCTAGGAAGTTTAAACAATTTCCGAAAAATGCTCAAGCTGAGTACCCTTGGTGTTTTGTTCAGTTCAAAAGAGATAGTCTTTTTGGAGAAAGATGCGGTGTTCCAGAATTCATGCATGTAGACTTCGGAACAGATGCAGTACATCTGAGTGTGTCTCTGATGGGTGATATGTCTAGGATATCCGTGGCTATTTTTAAAGCTGGTAAGGCCGGATCAAAATCATCTTGTAATCGAGAGTTATTCTCAGCATATGGAAGCCTATTACTGAGCGAAACTAGTTCAAGATCACGAAGTCGTTGTTGTTCCTTGGTGATTGACATTTTCCTGATTTGATGACATAAGTACAAATGATATACACAAAATATGTAGATGTCTTAAGTCTAAGCCAAGTTAAAGCATAGGAAAATTTCATGACAATTATTACCACAACATACACACATACATCAGATGAACAAGGTCTGTACATTTAACAGTACACTTGACATAAATGCCAAAGACATTTTTATTCTAAAGAGATAACGACCTAGCATTAGTTCTTAAAATATTTGGATTTCTTGGTGGTCATGACCAAAACCTCAGTAGGTCTAGGTTTGATTTCTACTAACACCTCATTAGATCTTGGTTTGATTTCAACCAAAACTTCAGTGGGTTTTGGTTTAGTTTCAACCACTACGTTAGGAATTGTAGGATTATCCTCAACCCAAACTATGAAGCTTTGTCTTCCATGGCCTGGCAACAAAACACAAGACATTGACTGAGTAATTTTTATCTATTTTGTTTACATAGGAATCAACTTATGTAATAAGAAACCGTTCAAGTATTCTTATGAGATAAAAATTAACTTGTTTCAATAATACTTGGTTTCGTTTAAGTGGCCCTAAAGAACTTAAACCTAATGAGGAAATAGTGCAAGCTAGGCCGAACTCATTAGAAATTCTAAGGCAAGTGCATACGCATAAGAATCCTAAGTTCATTGCAATGTATCAATCCATCGGAATCCTATCCAAGCCATCGCAATGAATCAAGCATCCTAATCCTAATGAACTGAAGTCCTATCGCAATATCTATGTCCATCGCAATAAGTACATATCCATCGCAATGAATCAAGCATCCTAATCCTAATGAACACGACCACAAATACTTATCGCCAAAATTTTAATGACCTATGCATGAGATTCTATATAGCACAAGGCACACATAGCATAACTGATGATGAAGAATAGCTAATATTTTCTGACAATCCTTTTTAACGACCAAAATTGTTTCCACGAAGAGTTAATATTTGCTCCCCCTTAATCCCTGACCCGTTTTCTATTTAAAGAGCTATAGTCAATGATTTTAAGGACACAATTATTAATGAGGACATTTGCCGGTTAAGTGATTTTATAGAACGATTCTGGTGGTAATAAGATTTCTCTTATTTTTACAAAATAAGTGCACTGAAACGTACACATATTTGTGTTAGACCAAGTTATAAAGTAAACTTAGTCCCTTACAAGGTTTTAACGTAAACCTTGCCCGAGAAAATTAATTCCCGTTGTGAGCCAACGTTTTCAAAAGAAATACGTGACTTTAATGCGAAAAACGGGTTGCAGTCTGAAATAACTACAAGCCATTACTGGAAACATGCTAGGGTGCCTAATCCGAATGATGTCAATTGGATTTGCTATCAATTGGCGCATGACAGAACATGGTGCGAGTGGATTGTGTATTTGGGATGGAAACATGTCATATCTTAAATGACAAATTTTTTAATAGACACTCATTTACGAATGTTTATTTTAAATGGCAAATTTTTGGTATAATTTTTGTATAACTTACTTTGTGGGTTGACATGACGAGACAAAGACGTGACAAAATAACAAAATTTATTTGACGAGACCAAGAAAAATTTGGCGATTTTTTAGTGGCTACGGAATGTTTGATCGGATATTATTATTATTTGAAGTTGGAGACGAATTTATCGAAGGCGTGAACTTATTTTATCTTTGACAATAACTTGCTCGTGCTTCATATTAGAATGACGACTTGGTTATCTAGTTTCCGGGTTCGGGGTGGTTGGTTGATGATTCGGATAACTATCACTTAAAGGGGTTACATTGTAGTACTCAGTGTCACGCGCTTAGTCGACGTGGATAATTTCAAGAGGTGTTGTGCTTATAGACTTCTTCAGTGATGCATTGAGTACTTAGAGATTTATACACCGTTCTTCATTCAACAATAGTGCAAGCTTAAGTCACAAGATCGAAGGATTTTTATTCAGCTTCACGTTTGATGTATCCGGTTCATTCTTTCAGTGGTCACTTCAAATTGCTTTCGCGTGGGTTGGTAAAGGTGTCCATGGAGAGTTTATGAGAAGAGATTTTCGATCAACAGCTGATTCTCACAAAATATATAATTCAGCTTATTTATTATTCTCACGTGATTTCAGGTTTATGTGCGTACGATTTGTTGATGGTTCCGAATTCGAAACCATCAAGGGGGAAGAAGAAGGAACATTGAACGCACAACGAGTACACGTGATGAACTTCATACCTTCTTTTTATTTGAAGATATTCCGGGATGACATTTGTCATAGCCGCAGAGAAAATCAGTGTTTTAACTCGTGGCGTTATCAATCTCCAAATGGTACACTACTGATTCGAGGTTTAATTGTTTGATTGTTGCAATTATTCATCATCATTATCCTATATGCATTCCCGGGACTTAATTGACTCTGGTGCATCTTCGGAAGAAGACATGTGCATTTCCGGGACTTAATTGACTCTTGTGTTACGATGTCAACTTCATGAATGGGATAAAGTGTCCACTTCAGTATTTGAGCTTCATAATTGGGATTGATTTACTTTCTTCACCTACGTGGGGGAAGAAATGTCTTGATTCTTTTTGGTATGCATAACTTGAACTCTCAGGGGGAAGAAAAATTCAGAAGAATTATTCAAACATGAGAAGAGAAGTTGTTGATCTACTTGGTGTACCCCTTACTTTCAATCCCTCTTAGCAACGTTATCAGGTTATATTATGGGATTTGCTTGTTAGATTCCGCTGTGCGCTTAATTATTCTAAGCTTTTGAAAGCTTTGAAGTTGCTTACGAGGATTGTCGATTTAGGGGGAAGCTATTTAAAAGCTTCTACATCAAGTTTATGTGGCATGAATTAGGGGGAAGCTAATTCAGAAGCTTCTCCTTAACCAGAAGTGTATGGGTTACTTAGCTCGTGCCGTTACAGTATTTCTTCTGCAAGTTACTTTAAAGATGAGTCGTTTTTGAAGACGAAGGCCTCAGAAGACTTCATGAGCATTGGACGCTTCATGGAAGCTCTCGTTCTTAATCATTTTTTACTTGTTAGGAAGAATATTGTAAGGAATTCTACACGTCGTCCCATGGGGGAAGATTGTTAGAAACTCACTTTATGTGACGACATTTAAGAATTCCCATTAGTTATCATAGTCACACACGTTTAGACTAGATTAGGTTCGTTGTATAGTTTATGTTGTGTGTGTGGCTATATATACCCCTCCTTAGCTTCCAAGGAGGGGTGTTGCTTGTGTTATTTTCATTCCTAATACATTTTCATTTCACACATTCAAACTCTCTTCTCTCTCTCTAAACCAACAATGGCTTCCACCACCATCTACCACCATGTTAGACCACCGGATAGCATTTAGCAAATCTACACCTTTGTCATCCAAGATCCTTCAATGTCCAAGATCTCATCAGTGTGTGTTGTCCAATATCGGACAAAACTTGTCAGCGTTTGAAAAACCATATCTCGGATGACACATGAATTTCTGTCAGCGCCTACATATAACTCTGTCAGCGCCCAGTTTGTACATGTCAGCACCTGGCCATCAGCATCTCATCTATGCCTTGTCAGCGTCACACCAACATCTATCAGCGTCACACCAACATCTATCAGTGGCTAATAGATCTAGGGTTTTACAAACCCTAAATCATGACTTTATGTGAAAACCATAAAATGCAGTAAACTTCGACATCGAATATCTTCTTTATGAGAGCTCAGATCGAAGATCCCTTCAGTGAGATCCTAGACACAAGTGTCAAGAACCTACAACGCGAATTTCATGACGATCCAACGGTTAACAAAGGAGAAATCGCGTTTTTACTATTACTGTTCATAGAAAACAGCATATGACCACTGCTGACTTTGACGCTTACTAACTTGTTCTTGGGGATAGATCTCGACAACCCCTCCGGTGGATATCTAGATATATGTGTGTAGAACACACACATAAATTTCGTGTCGATCCAACGGTTCAATAAAAAGTTATGGCCTTCTAAATACTTTTGCGCACCCAAAATCGCCCAAAAAAACCCTAGACGGATTTTTCTTTTCTTCTCAATACACGACCACCTTGTTAGTCCTAGCATCACGATCTACGAGGCTCTAATACCAACTGTGGAAACCTTGGTTTCCTCGATCTTTTAGCTACTAGGAATGATCATTGTTCATATGATTAAACAATCAAAGCGGAATAGAACAATAACCATTAAACAAGGTGTTTGGGCACAAGAACACATGAATTAATCAAAGGGTTGCTAATTATATTAATAATCAACAACCACTAGACGTGTATACATTAATCCCACGTCTAGTGCAACACACGCTTTAGGTTTACATTATGAATGAAAGATATGAATAAAACCTAAGACCCTTGCTCCTTTTATAGACTAAGGATTAGGGTTTACAAGAGATAACAATGAATAAACATGTAAATCTTCTATTTAAATAAACAATACAGAATATTCATAAATAATATTCTCAATACTTATCCTAAATAGATTTTTCCAACAGCGCTTGACTTCTGTTGAGTTCTGTCAACGCCTAATTTACACTTGTCAACGCCTAGACACAATGTGTCAACGTTGAACAAATGCCTTCATGTTTTCTTCGTTTTGAGTTTCTGCCACATCAACTTTTTGACCCAACATCCATGTCAAGCTAGAAGAAGCTTTAGACCCCTTTCCTTTTGGTTGAAGTATTTGTTATTACTTGGTCTAACAGTGTTGGAAACATTTCTGTCAGCGTTAAAATTGTTCTTAACAACACTGTGATTGCTTTTGTCAGCGCTAAAACTAGGGTTTGCTACAGGAACCCATTGTCTGTTAGACCATGTATTTGTATTTTCCAAAGGTCTTTGTCCATAAGCATTAGACCCTTTAGTAAAGAATGGAGCTGGTCTAATGACTTGTGGACTTTGCTGGACAAAAGATTTTGGTTTGACCATGGTTGACTTTCTATCAGCGTTGACATTTGAAGCATTTACACACTTATAAGCCAAATGTAAAAAACTCCCATAAGTTTAATAGGCTTTTCTAGACATAACTCTAGGTCTAAATGAAACGAAACCTGTCCCATTATCACTAACTTGACTTTTTGGTGACCTTGGTTTTCTATACATTTCTGCATATTTAATACTAGGTTTTCTATAGCCAAGGTCAACATTCTTTCCAATAGTAGGGTTGGTCACTTTTATGGGCGTAGACTCATTTGGGCTTTCACTAAGCATGTTACCTTTAACAAACAAAGTAGGATTGGCTTTCTTCCATTGGTCCAAATCAGTCAATTTCTTCTTATATTCCTCTACTGGAGTAAGAACTCTTGGTGTAGGAATAAATTCCTTTTCTTGGAGTTCTGGTATACCAGTCCAAGACAAATCCTTTCTAAGGACACCATAGAAGTTCCCAGCAGGTGGTGGAACACGAGCATACTCTTTCATCCTAATCCCAGTCATATCCCTAGAATCCCTTTGTTCACTAACACATTTTTCTAGGGTTTGAGAAGCTTTATCAAACCTTTGAATTTTAAGCACTACATTATCTTTGTTTTTAATGGCCTCATCTAACTCAGCTTGTATAAAACCTTTAGATCTCTCCAAGATGTCTCTAATCTCAATACTAGAATTTAGGTCATGAGTCAAAACATTGATTTGATCTTTTAGGTCAAGCTCCATTTTGTTTTATTCAGCCACAGTCTTTTCAGTTTGAACAAGTGCAAGTTGATAGTTAGATAACTTGCATTTTTCATCAAAAACATCTGATTTTAACTTTAAAATTTCTTTGTTAAGTTTTTCAGTGTTTAAACGACAACCTTTACTACAAAATGCATCATCATATATCTCATTGTCTGATGAAGATGAGGAATGTGCCATGAGAGCATAGTGAACGTACTCCTCTTCCTTCTTTTCTGCAACCAAGGCTTTGTTCTCTTCCACATCTTTGGCCAAAAAGCTCCAGTCCCAGCCAACACCATCAATATCTTGCATGGCTACCATAGCTTTTGTATCTTCAACCTTGATGATTTGGTTTGAAGGCTTTCTGTGGACACCTTGGTTTCCTCGAATCTTTTAGCTACTAGGCATAATCATTGTTCATATGATTAACAATCAAAGCGGAAAAGAACAATAATCATGTAACAAGGTGTTTGAGCACAAAGAACACATAAATTAAACAAAAGGGGTTTTCATTATATTAATAATCAACAACCACTAGACGTGTATACATTAATCCCACGTCTAGTGCAACACGCGCTTTAGGTTTACATTGTGAATGAAAGTTATGTATAAAACCTAAGACCCTTGTTCCTTTTATAGACTAAGGATTAGGGTTTTACAAGAGATAACTATGAATAAACATGCATATCTTCTATTTAAATAACTAATACAGAATATTCATAAATAATATTCTTAATATTTATCCTAAATAGATATTTCCAACAGCGTTTGACTTCTGTTGACTTCTGTCAATGCCTAATTTACACTTGTCAATGCTTAGACGCAACGTGTCAAAGTTTAACAAATGCCTTCATGTTTTCTTCGTTTTTGAGTTCTGCCACATCAACTTTTTGACCCAACAATCTTCCCCTAGTTGATGTCGGCAAAAATCTTTGTGCATCTCTTGTAAATGGTACATCATCTTCAAATTGTTTCCCCTCAAGTATAGCATGCGTATCTTCCCCTTTTTGTCACATCAATAGGGAAGGAAACAAAGTATGCAATCGAAGATTCTCCAATCTTAGGCTCTATGTAATGACCTTGAAGAAAAATAACTATAATAATCTTGATGTAGAAGTAGAATAACCCAAACTTTTATTCCCTGTCTTGCACTATCCATGTGACGTCGAACTTATAAGAAAACTTTATACTGTATAAGTAGACCTCGATCTCTTGTCAACATTCTCATCCTTTGTGAGACACTGAGCACGATAATGTAACTCCTTCAAGTGTTATGACAAGTGTTCGTCACCATTCATGTAAGCACGAACAAGTTATTGTAAAAGTCAATGGATGATGTCCATAACTTTAACAATATGATAGAACATAAACTCGCGAAAATCTTCTTCAAAAATCAAACTTACCATAAGAATTCTTCCCCTTAAGCCAACACCTCTTCATGACGAATTTTAATGAAATAACACCTTCATACCATATGTAAAAGTTGTGATTGGATAACTCTTTCACAAAGCTACCCCGATTACATAATCTAGTATCCATCAAATTCTTCATGAATTGTTGCTAACTTTCATAAAAATCATTAATCCTTTTATAAAATATCCGAGCCATAAATATCAAATTGATATTCTGTATAAAAATAGAGATCCCATGTACCTTCGTGTGAATACCTCTTTTTGTGTGCCAAAATCGTATCAATTTTTCAAACAGCAGCTATTCCTCTTGTTGTCCAATGTCTTCCTTTGTCAAAGATATCATCACTGTGTATTGTCCAATATTGGACAATACTTGTCAGCGTTTGAAAAACTATATATCGGACAACAAGTTTCAGCGTTTCCCAACAACGCTTAACTTATTCTTTGTCAGCGTCGAATTACTCTTTGTCTGTGCTAAAATCAACTTCTAACATAAACTAGCGTCAAAATAGGAAATAATATTGTATGTCTCAATTAAAACCATGATCCTCATGCATAAAAGAATTCCTAATAATCATTAGTACAACCGATTCACGCGTCTTTTCCAACTCACATATCACTTCCAAATTTGTAGGAGTTTCCATCACAAGCTTACCAATCACACGTCTGGTTTTCACGTCAGCTTATTCACTGGAATTATAGCAACACCATATTCCCACAAAAATAGAAAACAAAATATTATATCCAATATAATAAACCACACGTTTAAAACTCCCAGCATCACACGATCTCATCCATTTTGAGGCTTGGTCCACAAGGCAAATGCACAAACCAATAAACAACGGTTTGATCTTCTTTGTAACGTCTTTATCGCTGCAAAACCATAAACACATGATATGGACCACGATCATGCTGCTCTTTCAAGCATCGTATGTATCAACTACCACAGACAATAAAAAATCAAGGCCCAACTGTTTGATCATAACAGCAACCTCACATTGCCTTTCTCAATTTGATTGACTTCTTTGTATCTTGCTGCTACACCATGTATAAATGAACCAATCATCAAGACATCACTGGATCTTAGTATCTTTGCATCAAAGACCCAAGATATCATAACAGAATACAAACATAAACTGTCTTGGATCATCAACTTCAAACCTAGGGTTTAAACAAAAACCCTAAACATAGCAGTTAACCCATAAATCAAGACATCACTGAAACATGCATTATAACGTCCACGAACCTCTTTTTTTCTGTTTAGGATTGATTTAGGGTTTGGAGAAAACCCTAATTCATGATTTCATGTAAACTATACATTTCATACCTCATAATGCAGTCAACTTGGAAAGACTATAAATCGATATTGAAATCTCCAATCGAAGATCGCTTCGGTGAGATCCTAGACAAAGTGCCAAGATTCTGCAGAAATTTTTTTACGATGATCCAACGGTTAACGAAGGAGAAATCATGTATTGAATACGGCTGTTCACAGAGATCTACATAAGATCACATATCGTGCTGCTGATTTTGACGCTTAATAACTTTTTCTTGGGGATAAAACTTGACAATCCCTCCGGTGGATGTCTAGATATATGGGTATATAACAAACACAAGGAATTTCGTGACGATCCAACGGTCCAATAAAATGTTATGACCTTCTGAATAATGCTGTGCACACAAAATCGCCCAGAAAAACCGTAGACGGATTTTTCTTTTCTTCTCACAACACGGACACCTTGTTGGTCCTAGCATCACGAGACACGAGGCTGTGATACCAACTGTGGAAACCTTGGTTTCCTCGAATCTTTTAGCTACTAGGCATAATCATTATTCATATGATTAACAATCAAAGCGGAAAAGAACAATAATCATGTAACAAGGTGTTTGGGCACAAAAAACACATAAATTAAACAAAAGGGTTGTTCATTATATTAATAATCAACAACCACTAGATGTGTATACATTAATCCCACATCTAGTGCAACACACGCTTTATGTTTACATTGTGAATGAAAGTTATGAATAAAACCTAAGACCCTTGTTCCTTTTATAGACTAAGGATTAGGGTTTTACAAGAGATAACTATGCATAAACATTCATATCTTCTATTTAAATAACTAATACAGAAAATTCGTAAATAATATTCTGAATATTTATCCTAAATAGATATTTCCAACATCGTTTGACTTCTGTTTACTTCTTTCAACACCTAATTTACACTTGTCAACGCTTAGACACAATGTGTCAGTGTTGAACAAATGCCTTCATGTTTTTTTCGTTTTTGAGTTTCTGCCACATCAACTTTTTAACCCAACACTTTCCACCATCAGATCTTCTTGGAGATTTGCATTCTCTCATGAAGTGACCCATTCTATGACAATTGTAACACTCACCCTTATATTTATCAAACCCAACAGTGTCTTTAGCATTAAAGGTCATCTTCTTCCTGAATCTCCTATTCCATCTATTGGCCCTTATGCTTGCAAGTGCCATATTCCACTTTATGTCCATCTCTTCCAAATGCTCATCACTAATTTGCTCAAGGTCCTCATATGTAATCACTGAGCCATTGGGCAATGAAGAAATGTATGCACACACTGTATCTAGATCAATACCAGCAGGCTTAACTCTTGGTGAGTCAACATTGTATGTGTCAGCGTCTGAATGTGGGGCGCTGACAAAGCTTTATCCAACGTTGACACCAAGGTGATCCAGTAACGGGGTGCATGTATGACTCCCTTTGATTAAATTGACCTTCACTATGTGAAAAGAAGGCAATATTTCCATTGGTAGATTTGCTTCCTTGATCCAAAAGGATTTCACTCTCTACAATCCTCAGTTTATTGTAGACGTCATCAAAACTGGAACTTTTGTGAGCATTATTAGCAATCATAGACCTTGCTTCAATCTTCCATGCATCACCAAGACTTTTAAGGAAAGTGGTGATGATATCAGCATCATCATGCACTGTTCCCATAAATGACAATTTTCTTGTGATGTTAAGAAGTCTGCTTCTCAACCCACATAGCTTTTCATTGGGAAGAGCTTTGAACATAGCATACTCATGCAAGAGTTGCTTCTTTTTCTCTGAGGCAGTATCATCATTACCACCATAAGTGACTTGAAGGGCTGCCCAAAGCTATTTAGCAGACTCATAACCTCTATACTTGTGCTGATTAGCTGGTCCCAAAGAAAGGTTGAGGATGCTTAGAGTTTTTATGTCATTCCTTCTCTTTGCAATGTCCTTAGTTGAGACAGCTCTCCCATCGGCAGGTTGTTCTTTTCGATCAGCATCACTTGAGCCTGGAGTTGATCTTAATGTAATAGTAGCTTGAATCTTGGCAACCTTATCGAATGTGTTTCCAAATTCAATAATTTCCCAAAGGGTGTGGTCATGGATTTGAAGGTACTGCTCAAAATTGAACTTCTATAGCTCAAAGTTGTTAGGGTCTAGCATGGGAATTTTTAGGTTATGACTTGAGGAGGAGGTCAACTCTGGAGTAGACATGTTGTCTGATTTTTAGGGTTTCTTGAAAAATTAGGCTTTTTGGCGATTTAAGGTTTTTAGGGTTTTGTGTTCTTTAGATCAAAGTTCCTTAACAAGCTCTGATACCCCTTGTTGATCCCAAACTTAGATCGATTTATCTTGTGTAAACGAGAATGAAAAAAGTTAAACACTTAGAGAAACTTTGTTGTATATAAAACAATCTAAGTATTATGAGGAATTAATACTTAAACAAGAACTCACAACAGGATAAACCAAACTTTCACTTTGATTGATTAATCGAACTTGCGTACAATGAAAGTGTAAAAACATATATCGAACTAAACCTAAAGGCCTCCTTTTATAGATTAAGGAACCTTATACAAGAGTCTACGTATCAGCTAGTTTAGGTAAAGATAAACATAAGAAATACATTGTCGAACATTTCTTTACTAGAAACATAAAACGTGTAGACTAAGTATCCTATCAATGCTTGAATTCTTCTTATCAATGCTTGACTTCTTCCTGTCAACGCTTGACTTGACAACGCTTGATTTCTTCCTATCAACGTCCAATTTCCTCTTGTCAGCGTCTAAGTGTCTTGACTTCATTTTATTCCCAACAAAACATATATTAATACTATATTAATAATAACCTAAGTCATGATTATTAATTAATTATATTTCATGTTTAATAATTAATTAATACTATAGTGTAAAATAAATAAATAAATACTTAGGTTAAAACATGTATTATTTAATAATAATGATAACCTAAGTTTCATGTTTAATTAAATTAATTATAAGTCATGTATGTCATGTATTAATTAATTTAATTATCTTGTAAAAATTAATATACTTGTAAAATTAATTAGACTTGTAAAAATAATCATGAACCAAACCCGTGTGTTATCTAATTAAACATATCGTGAATCGGACCCGAACCCTATGAACCGGACTGAATTAATTTAATAATGCTTGCAAAAATATAACCAAGGTTTAAATAACATAGCTTAACTTGACATAATTAAATCAATATTAATTAGATTAAATAACATTAATATTGAATGATTAATTTAAAATAACTTGAAAATGGTAAATTAAACAACCCCTTTTTTTAATTCTTTAATCTGCCATCCAAATACCCGGACTAAAACCAACAGCCAAACACCCTTGTGTTGCTACTGGCTGCGCAGCAGCCACTAGTAGTTGCCAGTTTCCCCCTGCTGCGTCAAAAGTACCCACCGAGAGTCATAGACTCTCGGTCCCCACTGCCTGAACACTGTAGCCCTTGCTGATTCACCACTAATTAAGGTAAACAGTCACCGAGGATGTTTGGTTTGTGGCTGAACGAAGGAACCCACCACCGAGAGTCATATACTCTCGGTTTGGTTCTAGCCGAAACCAAAACCCAAGCAAAACTCGACACCTTATTATGTTTTAATTATTTTACCACCATGTTTTCATGGTTTATTAAATAGTTTCATGGATCACGAACACGAACACATACATGAACCCGATTCACGGATCAAACCAACTTTTCCCTTCTTTCCTGTATAGCCGGCGGCCTTCGTGGTTGTTTTAGGGTTTTATTTTATTTTCTATTTTTACAAAAGAAAGGGAGATAGGCGTGTTTTATTTAGTTTCCCTGGTGGATCTTTTGGCCTTGGGCCCTTTTGATTCTTTGTCAATACAAGCGGCCAAACACCCCTTTTAGTATAGTGTTTCTAATTTCGTGTTTAAATTTACGTAAGTGTATGTTCGTGTTTGAGTTCTCGTGTTTTAGCTTCTTGTCATGTTTAAAGTATTTTTCGTAATTATATATTAATAAGTAATTAATATACATAATTCTTGTCGTGCATAAATAAATTAAAAGTTTTAAACCAATTCGTGTTATAATAAATACTTGTAGGTAACCGGCATGCGTCGTCTAATAATAAACATACACGTAGTCACATGTTCGTGATTTAATGTTCAAGCTTTCATGTTCATGATTATAATTATTATGGTTAATAATTATCGTGTAGTGCCACGTACTTAGTATTTATCGTGCATTAACACGTACGTATTTCTGAATTTAATATTCTTGACACGTGTTCATGATATAACCAGAAAGTTTAATTGGTTCATATGCTTACGTAATGTACTATTCATGGCATTTAGATGACGGCTTTACACAACCTTAGGCATAAACTAGGTCAACATATATGCTATTGAGATCATTTTTATTGATGCTTGATATTGAAGATAGACATCATGGACCCAATGATGCAATGCACAACCCATCCCAGCTAACTCACATATCTCTCAAAAGGTATTTGTTTTAGTCACACGGAGACAATGCATTATGTAGAAACTAGAAGGGGGGGGGGTTGAATAGTTTCTTATAATTTACTTGTTAAAAGTTGGTTTTCAAAAATCCTTTTTCAAAAACTTATACTTGAGGAAATGTGTGAAATCTTCTTATGCACAATATGAACAATGATAGTGTAACTAAGCTAATACTAACAAATATATATGCACAAAGAATAAAGAATGTAAAGAGTTAAGGGTAAAGAAAGATCAAACTGAACACCAAGGATTTATAGTGGTTCGACAACGAAGCTCACTCCTCGTTCCTACTACACTCCTCGAGTACTCCTTACTCGAGAGTTCACTACACAACAAGCTCCTTATGGTGGAGAAAACCGAACACGTCGCTTAACCAATTTCCGACTCTAAGCTGAAAGTCGAGCCCTAATCGTAGCTAGGACCAATCTACACAACTATACTTAGTACATACACAACTTCTAAATAGACACAACTACTTGGATCTTCTCAACTAAGACACAACAACAAGTGTATAAAAGTAGATCTTCAATGGATCTTTGGTGGTGGACTCAACACTTCACAAGGATAGTGTTCTTCTCTTTGCACTTGGAGAGGAAGGGATGGAAGAACAAGATTCACTTCTTAAACAAGTAGTAATCAAACAAATGATCAAAGATTTGAGTGATTAAAGAAGAGAGTTTAAATCTGGAAATAGATGTGCAAAAGAGGTGATTTGAAAAGCTGAGAATGGTCCACTATTTATAGGACAAAGGCCCAACGGATATATCTGGCCGGGGTTCCTTAGTTCAGCCGGCGGTTCCTTATCGATAAGGAACCGCCTAGGCACTAGAGAACCGCTGCCTAGACTCCGCTCCATTTTTTGTCCTTTAGTGGTGGAGGTCTTATCTGGATATAAAAAGTATCCTGAAAGGATATTCTTAACAAAATAAGAAAATGCCATTTTCAAATTTCAAATAATTAATTTAATAAAATATTTTCTTAAAAAGAAAGTTTAATAAAACCTTGTCACACTTAATAAAAAGTGAGTTTTAAGAAAGTTTAAATCACTTGATCACTTGATTAAGGTTAGTACTTGTTTATTCATAACTTAAGTGAAAATGGGTAAAATGAAAAAATACTTGAACTCAAGAATTCGTTTTTCATTGTTTTCGTAAATGCTTGTTTTTACATATTGTAGTAATCAAAACAAAGTGAGACCGAAAAATGCAAGTAACGTTTTTAGGCATTATTGCATTAACAATCTCCCCCTTTTTGATTTCGACAATACATAAACTCAATCACACAAAAAACAAGATATTCGAAGACGAGTTTATTCATTTCTCCCCCTTTGTCGAAGCAAAAAGGTTGCACAAGTCGATGTTGAATAAACGTACTTAGCAAAGACTCCCCCTTGGTGCTTACTCTCCCTAGCTTGGGGCACCGAGGAATCGAGATATGGTGACAAGTTACATAGAATGGTTAGTTGAACAAAAGAAACAACCAACAATATATAGCAATAGGTCAAAAAAAAATAAAAGAGAAGAAAACACAAAGACAAAGATCCAAGATAGGTTACTAAAAGAACATCATATAAAGAAGTATGGAAAAAGAAACACGCCAAAAGCATAAATCTAATCCTAGTTATTCTAGAATTCTAAGATTTTCTTGAATTTGGTGTCTTGTGGATAAGAAACCAATGCTTATATGAAAGACAAGGTAATGGCGGAGGGTGGTGGCGGTGGCTTGTTGGAGGTATCATAATCATAGTGAAGAGGAGGCTTGATTAAGAGACTCTTGATGTAACTCAACTCCTCACAGATGTGTGCCATAGCAAGATGTTGATATTGACAACAATGACAATATGTTCCATGGTGCATGACATTATCATGAGAAGGAGGAAGAACACTAAAGGGTGGTGGTGGAAGCAAAGAAGTTCCACAATCAACATTCTTGGTAGGAGAGATGTGATTAAGAGTGTTCTTGGGTGAATTTGGGTTGAAAGCAATTGGAGAAAATGGAGGAGATTCAAGGCTTTCATTGGGGGAGTAAGACATTTTGGGATGTGAAGTATGGCAAAATGATTAAGGTTTAAATAGGGAAGGTTTAAGGTATTTTGGGGTGGTCAAAGGGTTTAAAACAAAGATTCTCAAAAAATGTTGGAGCAAATCTGGAGTTTCAGAGAAAAACCCGAAAAAGGAAGGCACTGTATGCGGTTCCTTATCATGCCCGGTGGTTCCTTATCACTAAGGAACCGCGGTTCACTTATGGAACCGCATACAGGGGCTGTGACTGGTGTTTGGTGGAAGATTTTTCAATTCAACAAATCTTATTTTTCTAGTCTAACTTATCAGAGTGATATGCTTAAAAAGCAAAGATAGACAAAGAAAACATATACAAACTTACCAAATAGATATTTGACCAAAGTACATGGTTAAAAGATCGATGTAGGAGATGTGTAAGACAAGACCTTAAGTCATGACACAATGATCCTCCATGATTCTATCTTGTTCTTGCTATGTTTGAGAGAATCATACATACGAATTATGTAAGCTCTAGATTAATAGCGAGAATCTATGAAAAAACGTTTTTAGATTGAATTAACAATGTCAAAAGCATTTCTCAACCATTTTCAAAAGAGAGGGTTTATCAAAAAGAGTTTGGAAGACTCAATGACTCAAAGTGGTAAAATGAGACACACAAAGAGAAGAAGGTAATTAAGGAAGATGTTCCATTAATCCTAGACCTAGACGCAAGTAATTAAAAGGTTCCCTCTTAAGTGGCTTAGTGAAGATGTCGGCTAAGTTGTCCTCGGAGGGTACCTTCTCAATTGAAATGTTCCCCTTTTGAACATTATCCCTAAGGAAATGGTGTCGAATTTCTATGTGTTTGGTTCGCGAATGTTGCACGGGATTCTTGCTAAGGTCTATAGCGCCTTTATTATCACACATGATGGGAACATCATCAAGAGAAATCCTTGTTGATCCCAAACTTAGATCGATTAGCTTTGTGTATATGAGATTAGATCAAGTATAGCACGTAGAGAAACCTTTGTATATGCTTTGTGAATCTAAGTGTTATGCGGAATTTAACACTTAAACAAGAACACAAAATGTAAACAAACCTTTCACTTTGATTATGAATGTCGAACTTGCTTACAAAGAAAGATGTTTACGAATGAAAACTTATATAAAACTTGATATTGAACATTAACCTAAAGGCCTTCTTTTATAGACTAAGAAACCTTGTACAATAAGCTACGTATCAACTATTATAGGTAAAGATAAATATAGAAAATACATTGTCGTTTCTATCCTTACTAGAAGTATTCTAGAATATAATAAACGTGTAGCTTATATCTTCCATCAGTGCTTGTCTTCAATCTGTCAACGCTTGACTTTAACTTGTCAGCGCTTGAGCTGTCAGCGCTTGATTTGTTCTTGTCAACGCTTGTTTTGTTCTTGTCAGCGCTCAAGTGATCTGGCCTTAATTTATTCCCAACAATCCTCCCCTAAACTTGATATCCACTCTTATGATCAAGTTTCTGAATAAGCATTAAGAACTAGGAGGAGTCTGACAAATCTTCTCATATTGGTAATGAATAAATCTGATCAAATCCTTTGCCACGTCACTTGAATAATCTATCTCCAGCTGAGTGTCCTTCATCTTTTCCAAAATAGCCTTGGATATGAAATATTGAGCATCCACAAGTAGATACTCAGCAAACTTTGTAGAACTCAAATGATATACACCAGCAGTTGAATATAACCTCCATTGAAGACCACTGAGGTCATCTTCAAGATCCTTCCATATTTCAGGATCTTCCTCATTTGTCCCACACATTCTTTTGAATGTGGTCCAAAGTTTTATTCCATTAGCTGAAGTTGGTGCTTCAGCCTCATACTTGGTCTCCAGCAACCTCCAAAGGTCCACTAAGTCTTCTCTATCACAACTTGCAAATAAAGATATGAGAGTGGTAAAAGTGTGTACCTCTTTACCAAATCTGCCAATCTTCCAGAATCCACATTCATCCTCATCATAACTCACAATTGGATTCCTGGAATCTAATGGTAACACCTGCACCATATCTGAAGCTTCTAATGGGGAGAGCTTGAGGATCTTTCTTATAACTGCTTCACTTGGATATAGTGGATCCATATCTTTTGGAAACTCAAGTTTAAATCCCTTCTTCACTGGCCTGGGAATCATCATAGCTTTCTTGATTTCCATTTCTTCTACAAGTTGCTCCTTTCTTTCATCTGAAAGAAGTCTGAGAGTGTTTGCTTCCTGCACTCTCACCCAAATGGGATAAGCTCTATGTTCCAACTCATCAAATGTCAAAGCTTTCAACTTCTGATGTGTCCATCCAACTCCATGACATCTAAGCAACATAAAGTAGAGCTCCCTTCTATCCCTTTTCAACTCTGAGAGAATATTGCTTGCCTTGTGCTTCAAAATCACCTTACAATCCTTCTGAACTCTAAGAAGAAGCTCCAAACCCCATATTTGATCTGAAATGGTCAAGTCTGAATTATCTATGCAGCTTTCTTCCCAAGAGTTGTACATTTGAACCACCTCTGGCATGTCAAAGTCAACCTGCAATTTCAAGTCTCTCAACTTTTCCCTAGCAAGCTCATCACCATACTCAAGCCTTTCTGGTTCTATAATCATCACACTTGAGTCTGAGCTAGCTCCATCACTTTCTTCTTCAGAAGTCACAACAAATGGTGACTTTTCTTTTTCATCTTGTTCCAACATTTGTTCAGCCAATCTTCTATCAAATTCAACTTGGGCTGCATCCTTTGGAACAATTTCTTCTACCAATTTACCCTTACCCTTATCTGATGGTGCAATGGTTGGTAAGGTAAATGGTAATACCTGAGTAGAAACTTCCTTGATGATAGATGATGACTGGAATACATCACCTTCATGTGCAGGTCTGTCAACGCCCAAATTTATCCTATCAGCGCCCAAAATACTTCTATCAGCGTCCAAAGTTGCCTTGTCAACGCTCAAATATTTTCCCTCAGCGCCTTGTGTAACCTCTCTCAACATAGCTGTAAATGATAAATTTAGATTGGTTGGAGAGATTAAGGACGTATCAAAACCTGTTTGTTCCTTCAAAGTTGTAAGGGCTTCAGCAACATCCATTGATTGACCATCTTGGCTGCCCTTATCACTCAGATTTCTTTGATCTTCCTCCCCTTTGCAAGACACCTCCATACCCCTCCTAGCATGATCACTCTCCAAAACAACAACCCTCTCCCTCAATTGCTTGAGTTCAAGGCCTTGTGAGCTGACAATTTGTACTAAGTATACATTTTTCTTTTGCAAGCTAATGCAGACTGCCGTCAATTCCAAAAGAGTCATTGGTTCTAGTCTGTCCTCTTCTAAAATGGGGATTTGACCTCCCAAGTCAGATTCATTGGGCAAGGATGAGGACTTAATTATGGTGGGACTGCCTTGGCCAGCATCTAAGCCAGAACCAATAGTCCCAGCCTCATCCAGGTCACCAGCCACACTTGTGGTGGTGGTTCTCTCTGCTTCATGGCTAGGACCACCAGAGGAGAACACTCCAGTAGTCCTTTGGCGTTTTATCAACCTATATTCAGGTGGTGCAGAAGATGGTGTGGAAGAATGGGTAGATGTGGGTTGGTTAAGGGGTGTTTCGGATTGTGAAGGTTGTGTGTCAGTGTTGGAAATAGGCACATCAACGCCAACATTTGATGTGTCAGCGTCAAAGGGTTCTTGGTCAAGTTGCATTTGTTCAGGTGAGGGTAAAGGTTCAGGAATGGGTTTAAGTTGTGGTTGAGGGTCAATTTGAGGTTGGGGGTCTGGTTGGGGTTGTGCTGCTGCAATAACAGCAAGCATGGCTGGGGTTAAAGGTAAGTCTCTATGGGGTGGTGAATTCATCTTTGTAAAAATAGCCTTCTTTTGCTCATGGATCTTATAAAAATCATTGTGATCCCTTGAGCAGTAACCTTGATCATCAAAAATCATTTGCAGAAAACGGGGATAAGCTAAAGTCATTTTTGTCCCCTTGTTTTTACACATCCCTTCAAAAATCATTTTAGAATAGTTATATTTTTGCCGTGTTGTAATGCACACAATAGCATTGGCAATGGATCTATTGATCTCATTGTGTGCAGTACATTTGGGACTCAAACATTGAAGGAGGATGTGGATGAGGTACTTCCAGGCTGGGGGAAATTCCTGCTTATGATACTTATTAAGAGTACCTTCATCAGGAAAAGGATATCCCAAAGCCCTAAGCCCTTGTTCTATTTCATTGATGGGAAGGATGGCTACACCATCAGCATCATCAAGATGCAAGGCCTGGCGTACCAAGGCCTCAGTAACCACCCAAGACCTCCCAAGAACAATAGAAGTTAATGTGGTCACTCCATTAACTGTTGAGGAACTAACAGTGTTCCAAAACTGCTTAATGTGTGTGACTGGAATGAGTGGAGCATGAGAAAGAGCATACCTTAGTGGGGATGCGTTCAAATACGCCACCATTTGTGTGTATTGAGGAAACAAATCATTATCAGCAACAAGATAAGCAATCATGTTGCGTTGAGACTTGAACCCCAATTCCAATTCTGCTGAGTTAAACTTTGGTGCCATTGATGAAAGCTGTTAATTTGAAGTGTAGAAGATGAAGTTGATAAGAGAAAAGTGTTAGACAAGAATTATAGATACCCTGTTTAAAATAGGAGCCAAATTTATAGGAGAGAAAGAATGCATGTGATTGGCCCAAAAATAGGCAAAGATTTTCAAAAATCAATCATGAAAATATTGAAAAAGTTTATAAGTTATCTCATGCATTAAATGAAAGTAACAACTCCTAAAATTACGGCTTGAAAATATGTCAAAAAGTAACAACTGGGTAGGTCCCATTGAGTGTCAACAGTCAAAAATAACCTATCAACGCCCAACGACTATAATCTTGTCAACGTTCGCCTAAAGCCATGTCAGGGTCCAATTTGGTCACAACAACGCTTGGAAAAATCTTGTAAGCGTCCAAAAATAAAATTGTTTTAAAAAGTGAAAAATGACCTTAACAAGTAATTTATCCTAGAGAAGATAACCAAAAGCTGATAATTATTATAGGGCGGCAAGCACTGTCCAGTTATGCACACTTGCATAAGCAAGATAGACATAACAGTCCTCTAGTGTCCCTTGCTAACCAAAATTCTTAACAACAAAGTTACCTTATAAAATCCTTGTTACTCCCAGGTAAATCCCATATCAAAATCATTCCCAAGTCTCCCAACAGACCACAACCAATTCTAGGCCAAAAATGTCTTGGCAGCATGCAAAGTTGATATACTATGCATGCTACAGTGCCTCATGGTTTAGTAAAACTAACCCATACTCACCTGTGGACACAATCTAGAATTGTGATAAGAGTATCATATGGATACCCAAACATCCTAAAGGTTCCTAAAACCTCCCCTTAAACGATGATACAAAAAGTTTGCTAAAATCATGCATGAACATAAAAAATTTATGTCAAGATAGGAATGAAACATTCCAACCATCATCCATAAATAAAAACTTGTCCAAATTCTTCTCCATTGATCCATAAGCAACTATGTATCCAATGGTATACTCCTAACACCATCTGCACATTTAGATTGAAAACCACAAAACTAACATTGTTGCTGACAACGCCCCGATAACACATGACAGCGTTGAAGGAAGCTTTGTCAGCGTTAGACAATTATATTGCTGACAACGTTGCAAAAACACTTATCAGTGTTCAAGCAACCTTTGTCAGTGTTAGAAAAATATAGTGGAAAATCTAAATCATCAATAAGACTAATAAAAATAATGCATCATCCTGTACATACTTTTACAAAAAGAATCCAAAACACATATTAAGTGAGATTAACCATTCCAATACTTGTTACCAAGTATTGAAATCTTCCAGCATCAAAAGGTTTAGTTAATAAATCTGACACATTTTCCTCAGTGTGAACCCTTTCTGGTTGTATTAAACCTTTCTCAAAGCAATCTCTTATAAAATGGTGTCTAATTTCTATGTGTTTAGTTTTAGAATGATGTACAAGATTCTTAATGATGCATAAAGTACTATTATTGTCAACAAATATCTTAGTATGCATGAAATTATACCCATAATCCAACAGCTGGTTCTGAATCCACAACACTTGACCACAACATGCTGCTGCAGCCACATACTCTGCTTCAGTTGTAGAATTAGCCACTACTGTTTGTTTATTGCATTGCCAAGATATTAACCTGCTCCCAAGAAACTGACATCCACCAGTTGTGGATTTCCTATCAAACTTATCACCTCCATAATCACTATCTGAATATGCAATCAGCTCCAATGGTGAATCCTTTGGGTACCACAAACCAAGACTGGGGTAACATCTTAGGTACCTAAAGATCCTCTTCACAGCATAAAGGTGACATTCTTTGGGAGTCACTTGATGGCGTGCACACGCACACACAGCAAACATGATATCAGGTCTGGAAGCAGTAAGATACATCAAGGATCCAATCATGGATCTATAATGCCTGACATCAACATCTTTCCCATCTCCAATCTTTCCCCAAGGGTGTTCTCTATCCATAGGAGTAGTAGCCCTCTTTTCATGTGGAGAAAAGCCAAACTTCTTCAAACTCTCTATATTTGTTGGACCAAAGAGGTCCATGTGAAGCATATGAAGAGGTCTGGAACTAGTATGCACCTGCTTGGACTTGAATGAGACCTTGTGCTGCTTGCCTTTAATACATGCAACACAAGAGTGGTCATTGTGGAAGGCCTTCTCAGGCAAACCATCAACTAAACCAAGCCTCACAAGTCTATTTATATTTTTAAAGTTTATGTGCCCTAGTCTCCTGTGCCACAAATTACTTTCATCTACTGAGGCCTTAGCATAAAAACAAGACATATTTGTATTCATTTTAATCCCATTTAAATTCACATTATATATGTCCTTATGCCTAGGTGTTCTATACTCAATATATTTCTCATCAGGGATCTTAAAATCCTTGCTTAACACCAAACACTCAGTATCAGTGAAAAGAACCTTATTTTTGTTATCACAAACTTGTGATACACTAAACAGATTATAATCAAGTTCTTTTACCAGGAAGACATTCTCAAAACGTAGATTGTTAGTGAGAAGGGTTCCT
Organism: Glebionis coronaria; assembly: GCA_025667525.1. Classification (NCBI taxonomy): domain Eukaryota; kingdom Viridiplantae; phylum Streptophyta; class Magnoliopsida; order Asterales; family Asteraceae; genus Glebionis; species Glebionis coronaria. The sequence continues at coordinate 291,377,970 of CM046877.1, forward strand.
TTGCCTGTAATGGTGCCATAGCCCCCTCCAAAGTATACCTTATCACCATCTTTAATAGGAGTGAAGTTCGTCAGATAGTCTTCCTTTCCTGTCATATGCCTTGAGCATCCACTATCCCAATATCCATAATCATTGATCTGTCTTTGAATGCCCTGCACATAAAGAAAACAAATTAGTTTTCTTTGGGAACCCAAGTCTCAGAAGACTTGGATTCATCTGGTTGTTCAATAAGAACAGACTTAGTTCTCACAACAACCCCATTCTCATCCTTTTTAGGATGAAATACCCAGTTAACCCCAATAGGTTTTGTAATGACCTTAGAAATGTAATTAAATCTATTGCAAGTCATTGAAATCCCATTATCATTAGGGTTTTGATCTTTCTTGGGTCTCCATGTTAAGCTTGAAGAAGCTTTAGACCTCTTACCTTGTGGCTGCAAATATTTAGGTCTGGTCACGTTTCTGTCAGCGTTGGATTTTGTCCTGTCAACACTGAAATTACCCTTGTCAGCGTTGAACCTACGGTTTGCTACAGGAACCCATTGCCTATTTGACCAGGTGTTTGTCTTTTGAAAAGGTCTTTGTCCATGAGTGTTAGACCTTCTAGAGAAGAATGGGGCATGTCTAATCACTTGTGGACTTTGCTGCACACAAGGTTTGGGTCTGACAACGTTTGACTTCCTAACAACGTTGACTTTCTTCCTATCAGCGCTAAAATTGTTCCTATCAGCGCTGGCTTTGGGAGCGTTGAAACACTTGTATGCCAAATGTGAAAAGCTACCACAAGTGTAACAGGATTTCTTAGACACAACCTTAGGTCTAGTAGAGAAGAAACCTGTTCCATGATTGCTAACTTGGCTCTTGGGTGACCTATTATTCCTATACATCTCTGCATATTTAATGGTAGGTCTTCTAACAGTGTTTGAGCCTAGGTCAACAGGTTTACCAGTGATTGGGTTAGTAACCTTAATGGGTGGTGATTCATTGGGACTTTCACATAGTAAACCTCCTTTAACAAATAAAGTAGGGTTAGGTTTCTTCCACTCATTTAGGTCAGTCAGTTTTTGTTGATACTCTTCAACTAGAGTGACAACTCTTAGTGGAGGAGAGAATTCCTCTTCTTGGCATTCTGGTATACCAGTCCAAGACAAGTCCTTTCTAAGGACACCATAGAAGTCACCAGCTGGTGGTGGAACCAGAGAGTAATCATTCATCCCAATCCCAGTCATGTCCTTAGGATCCCTTTGTTTAGCTACACAATCTCCTAGGGTTTGGGTGGCTCTATCAAATCTTTGAATCTTGAGGTCAACATTATCTTTATTCTTAATGGCCTCATCTAACTTAGCCTGTAGGTCTCTATTGACCTTTGTCATGATGTTTCTAATATCCATACTACCCTCTAGCTCATGTTTTAAGATATTGATCTTATCTTTTAAGTCAAATTCCATTTTCTTGTATTCAGAAACAGTTTTCTCAGTTTCAGTAAGAGCTAGTTGGTAATTGGACAATTTACACCTTTCAGTGCTCATATCATCTTTTAGTTTTAACACCTCTTTGTTAAGTCTATCAATGTTTAACCTACAACCTTTGCTACAAAAAGCATCATCATATACCTCATTATCAGATGAAGAGGAGGAGTGTGCCATGAGAGCATATTCAACATGCTCTTCTTCTTCAATATCAGCAACCAAAGCTTTGTCCTCTTCAGCATTCTTAGCCAGATAGCTCCAATCCCATCCTGTACCATCAATTCCTTGAACTGCTACCATAGCTTTGGAATCCTGAGTTTTAACAATCTGACTTGAGGGTTTACCAGCATCAGATCTTCTAGGAGATCTGCATTCCCTCATGAAGTGCCCCATACGATGATAGTTGTAGCATTCAACTTTGGATTTATAAAATCCAGCTGTGTCTTTAGCATTGAAGGTTATCTTCTTCTTGAACCTTCTATTCCACCTATTTGCTCTTATACTAGCAAGAGCCATGTTCCACTTGATGTCCATCTCTTCCAAGTGCTCATCACTTATCTGCTCAAGGTCCTCATATGTAATCACTGAACCATTGGGCAAAGAAGCAATGTAAACACACACAGTATCCAAATCCAAACCAGCAGGTTTAACTCTTGGAGAGTCATTCTTGAATGTGTCAGCGTCTGAAAAGGAGACGTTGACAGGACTTGTTCCAGCGCTGACATATGATGATCCAGTAACTGGATGCATATAAGAGTCCTTCTGATTGAATTGACCTTCACTATGAGAGAAGAAGGCCATGTTGCTGGTGCTAGATTTGCTTCCATGATCTGAAAGAGTTTCATCCTCCAACAGTCTTAGTTTGTTGTAGATGTCATCAAACGAGGAGCTCTTGTAAGTATTATTGGCAATAATAGATCTTGCCTCAATCTTCCATGCCTCACCAATACTTTTAAGAAAGGTAGCATTGGTGTCAACATCACCAACTTGTGTCCCCATGAAGGACAGCTTGCTTGTGATGTCAAGCAATCTGCTTCTCACACTACTCAGTTTCTCATTGGGCTGAGCTTTGAAGACAGCATAATCATGCAGAAGTTGCTTTTTCTTTTCTTCCTTAGTGTCTGCATTGCCACCATATGCAACTTCAAGTGCTTCCCAAAGATCCTTAGCAGATTCATAGCCTCTATATTTGTGCTGGTTTTCTTGTCCCAAAGAGACTTTCAGAATGTTTAGGGCTTTCATGTCAACCCTTTTCTTTGCAATATCTTCAGCACCTACAGCTCTACCATCTCCAGGTTTTTCTTTCTTATCCTCATCAGGGCATCCTTCAACAGCTGATCTTTGAGTAATGGCATCAAGAATCTTTTGAGCCTTATTGAATGAGTTTCCATACTCAATAATCTCCCAGAGTGTGTAGTCATAGATCCCCAGATATTGTTCAAAGTTGAACTTCCATAGGTCAAAGTGGGTTGCATCAAGCATGGGAATCTTGATGTTAGGTAAGGCTGAGGAGGAGGAGGTTATTGCTTCAGACATGATGTTGTTAGGGTTTTGGTGTTTTTAGGGTTTCTGAGAAAATTAGGGTTTTGGTGTTCGTGTATGGTTCTGGTGTTCTTCAAAGATCAAAAGTTCCTCAACAAGCTCTGATACCACTTGTTGATCCCAAACTTAGATCGATTAGCTTTGTGTATACGAGATTAGATCAAGTATAGCACGTAGAGAAACCTTTGTATATGCTTTGTGAATCTAAGTGTTATGCGGAATTTAACACTTAAACAAGAACACAAGATGTAAACAAAACTTTCACTTTGATTATGAATGTCGAACTTGCTTACAAAGAAAGATGTTTACGAATGAAAACTTATATAAAACTTGATATTGAACATTAACCTAAAGGCCTTCTTTTATAGACTAAGAAACCTTGTACAATAAGCTACGTATCAACTATTCTAGGTAAAGATAAATATAGAAAATACATTGTCGTTTCTATCCTTACTAGAAGTATTCTAGAATATAATAAACGTGTAGCTTATATCTTCCATCAGTGCTTGTCTTCAATCTGTCAACGCTTGACTTTAACTTGTCAGCGCTTGAGCTGTCAGCGCTTGATTTGTTCCTGTCAACGCTTGTTTTGTTCTTGTCAGCGCTCAAGTGACCTGGCCTTAATTTATTCCCAACAATCCCGTAATCAAGAAGTGCTTGCTTCATCCATAGAGCTTGTTGGCATGTTTTTCCGGCACTCACATACTCGGCTTCCGTGGTGGATATTGCAAGAGCGGTTTGTTTCTTGGAGAACCAAGAAGTTAAACAACAACCCATGAAGGTACAAACTACACTAGTGCTTTTCTGGTCCACATAGTCTCCCTCATGATCCGAGTCCGCGTAGACAATGGTTTCTACGCCGGTCCCTTTAGGATACCATAATCCTAAATGTATAGTGCCTTTAATGTATCGGAAGATACGCTTAACCGCTTCAAGGTGAGAGGTTTTGGGAGCCTCTTGGAAGCGAGCACAAAGGCAAACACTAAACATGATATCCGGTCGACTTGCCATTAGGTACAACAAACTACCAATCATACCTCTATATTTGGTGTTGTCTACCAACTCACAATCATCATATACGATGAGTTTAGTATCCGAGGCCATTGGGGTCTTCATTGGTCTAGATTCTTCTAATCCAAATTTCTTTAGCATTTCTTTAGCATACTTAGATTGACTAAAGAAAATACCATCATCCATTTGTTTAATTTGGAGTCCTAAAAAGAATTTAAGTTCTCCCATCATACTCATTTCAAACTCATCATGCATGATTTTGGCAAAGTCATCACACAATTCTTGACAAGTTGATCCAAATATAATGTCATCAACATATATTTGTACGATTATGAGGTGAGAACCTTTCTTCTTTGTAAAGAGCGTGTTGTCTACCATCCCCATGGTATACTCATGTTTAACAAGAAATGCTTTAAGTCTATCATACCAAGCTTTGGGTGCTTGTTTGAGTCCATAAAGTGCTTTCTTAAGCTTGTAAACATGATCCGGTTTCTCAAAATCAATGAAGCCGGGAGGTTGAGCCACATATACCTCCTCATTGATCAAACCGTTAAGAAATGCACTCTTTACATCCATTTGTTGAAGTTTAAAATCTAAGGCACAAGCGTAGGCTAAGAGGATTCTAATGGATTCTAATCTAGCTACCGGTGCATATGTCTCGTCATAATCAATCCCTTCTTGTTGATTATAGCCTTGAGCTACAACTCAAGGCTAGCCTTGTTACGAGACACAACGCCATTCTCATCTAACTTATTCCTAAATACCCATTTGGTTCCTATAATGGTAGAACTTCTAGGTGGAGGAACAAGATCCCAAACATCATTGGCAACGAATTGATTCAATTCTTCTTGCATCGCAATGACCCAACTCTCATCCGTCAAAGGTTCTTTAACATTCTTTGGTTCAATCAAGGAGACAAAACAAAAGAAGTTTCTTTGGTTTTGGACTTGAGATCTTAGGGTCCTTTGATTTAAGTCACCAATGACATTATTGAGAGTATGATCCCTAGATTCCTTAATGTTTACTTCCTTTTCAACACTAAGGTCTTCAACTCCTATTTTTCTAACCTCTTTGGCTTTAACTACTTCTAATTCATCCAAGTCATCATCAACCAATGGTGGTGTCTTGGGTGAAGGAGGGGTTTCATCAAAGGTTACGTTGAGTGATTCTTCAATAACCCCCGTGGTTCAATTTAGGATTATGTGGGCTTCGCTAGTTTGGGAATAACCTAAAAGGATACCTTCGTAAGACTTTGGGTCAAACTTGGTAAGGTAGTCTTTGGTGTTGAGGATAAATCACTTGCTTCCAAACACCCTAAAGTATTCCAATGAGGGTTTCTTACCTTTAAGAATCTCATAGGGGGTCTTTCCTTGGAAAGATCGAATAAGAATTCGGTTGAGAATTTAAGCCGATGTGTCCACGGCATTGCACCAAAACTTTTGATACAAAGATTGCTCGTTTAACATCATCCTACTCATCTCTTGGAGAGTCCTATTCTTCCTTTCAACTACCCCATTTGATGGTGGAGTGTGAGGAGCCGAGAAGTTATGGGTAATTCCATGAGCTTCACAAAAAGGCACCAAATTGCACTTCTTTATCAAATTCCCTACCATGATCCGTCCTAATAGAGACAATTGAACATCCTAGTTGATTTTGAATTCTTCTACTAAAGATTTCGAAGTGATCGAAAGCTTCATTCTTAGATGCCAAAATTCTAGTACAAGTGAATCTAGAATAGTCATCAACTATAACTAGGGTATAAAGGTTACCTCCATAACTCCGTATGGCGGAAGGTCCAAAAAGATCCATATGTAGGAGCTCTAAGCACCGAGAGGTCGAAACCAAATTCATGGCTTTGTGACTTGAGTGAACTTGCTTTCCAACTTTGCAAGCATCACAAAAGTGACTATCAAACTTAATCTTGGGGAGGTGTCTTACCAACTCCTTAGAGACTAAAGATTGAATTAAACGCATATTAGCGTGACCTAATCTTCTATGCCAAAGAGTAGAACTATCATCTATAGTCGCAAGACATATGTTGTCTTTTGACTTCTTATTGACCTTCATAACATAAAGCTCATGCTTTCTAATACCTTTTCCAATGACCTTTCCGTCTTTTATGATTTCACTGTCATGTTCCGAAAAGATGACCTTACACTTATTATCACAAATTTGACCTATACTTAAAAGGGTAAAACCTAAGTTATCTACGTGCTCAACATTATCAATGGTCATGGAGTCAAGAGAAACCGTACCTTTGCCAATGATATAACCACGTAGACTACTAGCGAATGTGACGTTACCTCCATCATATGCTTTGTAATGCGAGAACAAACTTCGATTACTCGTCATGTGTTTTGAACATCCACTATCCTTAATCCACTCATCGGGCTCCAAATCAATTCCCAAGCATATCTAGGTAACAACACACAAGATCAAACATTTGGTCCCCAATATCTCATGGGTCCAAAATTCTTAGTTCCAAACATCCCTTGCATTTGGTTGGGATGCATGAATGAAGGAGGGGTTCCCTATGGAGAAAAAAATGGAGGAGGGTAGTAATTCATGTAACCATTTTGTTGTTCATTATTTCTTCTATGTGTATTTGATCTAGGTTTAGAGTTATGATTATTCCTTCTAGGTGTTGGAGTTTTACTTCTAGGTCGTGAATTGTTTTGATTATCTTTTCTAGGAGTTGTTGTTCTACTTCTAGGCTTAGACACATTTCATACTCTAGGTGGAGTAGAAGATGGTCTTGATAAACTTCTATTTCCCATGAGAGGTTTACTTAATGGCTCGTAGAACTTATCAACGGTATTGTTGTCAAGTAAGGGTAATTTTACTTTATTAACAATAAGATGCTTTGGTTTTTCATCTAACTTAGACTTTTCAGAAAGTTTAGGATTTTCACCAAAATCACCCTCTGGCCGCGGTACCTTATCTATGGCGGCGGTTCCATAGTGATAAGGAACCGCCCCATACAATTTGGGACCGCGTACAGCAGACGTTTTTTGTGAAAACCTGACTTGTTTTGGTTCACTAGTTGAGTCTTCATTTGAGTTAAAACCTATACCAAGTCTATCCTTTGAATGAACTTGTTTGTTTAACATGTCATCAAGAGCACTAGTATTTTTCATGAATTTTTCAAATTTAATGAAGGTGTTCTTGAGGTCTTCATTTTCTAATCTAAGTTTCTCACAACTTAAGAAACTTAAATCAACCTCTTTATTTTTCTCAAGTTTAGCCAATTTCTCCCTAAGTTCATTGATCTCATTTTCGAGCTTAGTTTTGGTTGATTTTAAGGTTTTGTTCTTTTCTATGAATTTGAGACTAAGTTTGTGTAAACAATCATATTTGCATTCAAATTCAATATCATCAAAGGTGGAGCTATCATAACTATAATATTCGGTTTCGGAATGTACCTCTTTAGAAGTGTGAGCCATAAGACATTTCTCCTCTTTGGAGTTGTCATCATCATCTTCACCGCTATCGCTCCAAGCGCCACTAACGAACGCCGTGTGGTTCTTATCGCGAGCGGGCTTTGGACAATCACCAATGAAGTGATTTGGATCACCACATCTAAAGCAATTCCTATCACCTTTTTCGTTCTTGGCAAACCTATTCTTTGAGAATGGTTTCTTGTCATTGTTGGGTTGCCTAACGTGTTGACCTCGTCTCTTGAAGAACTTCTTGAAATCTCTCACCGCCAATGCATACTCCTCGTCATCGCTTTCCGAGGAACTATCATGGTCACTTTGTGCCTTCTTGGCCTTTAAGTGCAAGAGATTTCCTTTCACTCTTGGTTTTCACTAATTATGAGTCCTTCAAAATTATCATCTCATGAACTTTCAAGTTGCCTATGAGTTCATCGAGTGATAAAGTTGAGAGATCTTTCGATTCTTCAATCGCCGTGACTTTTGCTCTCCACTTTGGATGTAAAGCCCTTAGAAACATCCTAACATTGTTCTTGCTAGAAAAACCTTCATCAAGTGCTTTTAGACTAGTAATAATGGTGTTAAACCTAGCAAATGCACTATCAATAGTTTCATCTTCTAAGATGACAAATTGTTCATATTGTTGGAAAAGAAGATCGATTTTGCTTTCTTTGACTTGGCTATTACCTTGGTGGGTTACTAAAATAGCGTTCCAAATATATTTAGCGGTTTCACACATAAAAATCCTTTCATACTCTTTCTTAGGTAAAGCATTATAAATCACCATTTTAGCGTCATTATTTTTTGAAAGATTCTTTTTAGTATCGTCATTAGCTTTGTCAAAAGTGACCAATTCTTTTGTTTTATAAACTTCATTAAATTGATAAGGTAAAAAATCACCATTAGTAATAACATGCCGAAGATCTAAATCTTTTGATTTCACATAAGTTTCAAATCTATTTTTCCAATAGATAAAACTATCGGTTTCAAAAAGTGGCGGTCTTTGCATAGATTGCCTTTCTAGGTATTTGTTGGAATCCATAGATCGATTCAAGTTTTAAAATACAATATACTTAAAAAGTTCTTGAGCAACCACGCTCTGATACCAATTGTAGAAACTAGAAAGGGGGGGGGGGGTTAAATAGTTTCTTATAATTTACTTGTTAAAATGTGGTTTTCAAAAATCCTTTTTCAAAAACTTAGACTTGAGGAAATATGTGAAATATTCTTATGCACAATATGAACAATGATAGTGTAACTAAGCTAATACTAACAAATATATATGCACAAAGAATAAAGAATGTAAAGAGTTAAGGGTAAAGAAAGATCAAACCGAACACCAAGGTTTTATAGTGGTTCGGCAACGAAGCTCACTCCTCGTTCCTACTCCACTCCTCGAGTACTCCTTACTCGAGAGTTCACTACACAACAAGCTCTGATACTAGCTTTTTTACTTGGGTTCAGATTATTCTCTCGATATCCTCTCGAATTGATCTTAGTTCTAAGTGGAATGATTGTTCTTGGTTACTAAAAAAGATGGTTTGTTTATCTATTTTAAACTAATGACAAGAAATTAAGTGTCGAAGAGTAAAATTAAAGACTTGAAAGTTAAAACTAAAAAGGCAAGTTAAAAATAAATGCATGTAAACTTTAAGGTAAAATGAGCACGCTAAATAAAACTAACACTTGGAAAATTTCTAAAAATAAGTACTAAGAGAAAGTAAGATCGAAATATCAAACAAATTCAAACAATCGGAATAAGCTCTAAACCGGTGTCCCGATCGGAATGTATTCCGATCGGTTGATCGGAAAGTTGGTAAGACTTGTGATCGGAATGTGGGATAATACCCACAATCGGAATATGCAAACTTGACCAAATCGGAATACTGAACAAAACTGCCAATCGGAATAAATGAAAAGGGGCAATCGGAATATAAGCTAAACAACCTCCCGTCGGAATATCGGGGATGCAAAATCTGAATGTGCAAAACCCTTTTCCGATTGGACTCAATCGGAAAGGGTGGTCTGGTGGGCCGGTCGGAAAAGGTCAATCGGAAAGGGGTTTTATAACCCTTTCCGAAAATGATGGGATTCAAGTAAAAGCTAATGAATAAGCTATATATTAAGCTTATCACCAAACTAAGCCGAATCAATGACAAAACCAAATCAAATAAGCACTTATCACAACTTATTTAACTCGAAAATAATCAACTTTTTGGATCAAATAATAAAAATATAAACTTTTTAAGAAAGATTTTTATAAAGTAAATAAGCTAATCATGAAAATAAGCCAATAAGCACCAAAGTCTTAAAGCTTAATCAAATGAAAACTTATGAAATGATCAAAAGATTAACTTCTTAAGCACGAAATCAATTAGAACAACACGGATCATATGATAATCGCACCAAAATCAATCTAAAATCAAAGAAAAGTAGAATGAGAATAAGGATTAAAAGCTTAAAAACTTGAACTTGATTAATGAAAAATAATACAAATTTTTGATCTTGAAAATGAAAAAGATGAAGTCTAGTGAGAGAAAGTTTAGAACTTTCTCTCTCTAAAACTAGAGAGAATAAAAACTAAACTAAGACAAAGTGTGTGAAATTTGTGAAGTAAGGGCCTTTATATAGGCGTGTCTTGTGGTGGTGGGCTTGTGATTGGGCTTTGGCTTGGGCTTCTTTTTCTTCTTCCTTCTTTAGTCTTCAAGCTTCTTTAAATAAACGTTTCCGACTTGGATTTGAGAAGTGTCGGTGAATAATTCCAACTCGTCTTATAATCTTTTATTTAATAGACTCGAGTTCTTCGACATATATGAATCTTCCATCTTTGGCTCTATTCTTCGATAAATCTTCAAATAGGCACAATGACTTCAAATCTTTTGCATCTCTTGGACAATAGACTTCGTCTTGAGTCTTTTTCCTCGATAAAACCCGTGCAATCCCATGTTTTCTTCAATATTCATCCGGTTGACTCTGAAAAAACAATAAACACAAAAACCACGCATAATTCCAAACAAATGATATTAAATACGTGTTTTGGTCTCACTTTAGCCAGAATTAAGTGGTAAAAGGATGGGTGTTTTCACACCTATCAAATCCCATACACTTAACCATTGCCATGCCATCATGCAATGCTTAGTGACAAAGCACATTTACACTTTTGTCATGATCAATCAACCTTGGCCTTATTAAAATACTACTAAACAAAAATTAAAGTACTAAGAGAAATTAAAACTTTAAATTAAACAAAAGGATAGAAAATAGCTATGTGGAAATAACTTGCAAAGAGATCGAGGACTTACATTAGGGCTTCGGTGCTGCAAAGATTTATCACCCTCAAGTTTCACGTTCCCCAAACTAAGCTTAAAAACGAGATCATTGTTATTATAAGTTAGCAAATCAAACACTCACACACATGGCTTAATTAAATGCTTAAACTCCCTTATTCCTAGGTGTATCTCTTATATTTTATTTTTGTCTTAGAATGATCATGAAGATGCATTTTTGGACTTATTTTGATAGTTTATTAGGCTGAAAGCAAAGTAGGACGATTTGATCAATAGTTAGCTAAAGGATAAAATCTCTTAAAACTGCTTCTCGGGATATCAAAAAGTTCATATCTTGGCATAACTTGGTTCGCGATTTGAGACCTTTCTCGGGCCGATATTTGGCATATACTTCATACTTCACATCTTGAGAGACGTTCTTGAGATAATGGTCTTCTCATCGTAATAGAGTTTCTTCACTTGGAGACTTTTGAGGGGTACTCCAACTTTGTTGACCACGACTTCATGATTATTTCTTCAATCTCTAATTGGGATTTTGAGATACAACGATCCGCCTCCTTTTCGGACTTGGATCTATTTATCCTCATACCTTGTTAGGGTCTTTTCGGATAGACTTCTCCATGATCTTTATGGGAGTTGATTGCTTTTCGTCGTGAGTCTTGATCCTTCATATTGATTTTGGGAATAATGCTTTTCACATCACTTTTGGTTCTTCAGCAATAAAATGGAATCCTCATGCCTTGTTAGGGCCTTTTCGGACTCACCAATCTTCGCGCCCCGCTTCATAAGTTATGCCTTGGCTATGAACTCTTATCATTACCGAGCAACTTTTAAACGATCTTGGGCTAGAAGCTAAGTAACTTTTCAAATCGTACGACCTTACTTATTGTAGATAATTTATTAGCAAGTGATGGGAGAATAGGCAAATAATTACACCAAGTGAGCTTGCGCAAGAATACCGAGTTATAATGTACTCTATCATTTCTCTTCCTCCACAATTTAAAATCTCAAGTAATGAGACTCGTGGATGCTTAGCCTAATAAACCAATTAAGGTCTACATGGTTAAGGATACTAGCTAGAATAAACTTGAATAAGTCTATTCGGGTTGAGTCAAAATAATCGCAACGGGCCTAATATGTCAAAGACTTCTAAACTAGCTACACCACTTTATTAAAAATTTTGACTTTATTGCGGGATATATACATATGAAAGCAATGATAAAAATTTAAAAATTACAACTATATGGCCAAAGTTAATTAAAAAATTTGAAAAATGTTGAAAAATAGGATTTTTCGGTTAAATGAAGGCATTTTCATGGAAAAGTCCACTTAAAACTTCGATAGAAGTCCCCCCTACACTTAAGATAAACATTGTCCTCAATGTTTAAGCATGTGGGAAAAATCTCCCCAACACTTATGACATTGTGCACGTTGGTTAACTCAAGTTAAGGAAGAGACGACTAAAGTGATCAATTTCAAATGTGTGTATGAAGAAAATTGAATCACGATAGTTGAGAGATTGAACCGGATTTCGGATAACACGGGAGCACGGTTCTTCAAAGGTTCCAAGAGTGCATTTATCCCTGTAATCACATCACCACACAAATACAAACACCTATACAGGTCCCCCTACACTTAGGAGGTTAAAACATAAAAGGATAGATACTCGGGCTGCCTCCCGAGGAGCGCTTGTTTTTGATAACCGAGTCACGAGCCTGACTCGACCCAAAATTAGTTCATGGGGAACGTGGTGAGGGATGGAATCACCTCGTGAGAGATGTCCTCACCAAAGTACAACTTCAGACGCTGGCCATTCACCTTGAAAATGGGCCCATTTGGCTGAGAAAGCTCAATGGTCCCATACGGAAAGACATTGGCGACGGTGAATGGACCAGACCAGCGGCTCTTCAACTTGCCAGAGAAGATCTTTAACGGAGAGTTAAAAAGTAAGACTTGATCACCAACGTGGAACTCTCGGTTCTTGATTTTTGCGTCATGAAGGATCTTCGTCTTCTCTTTGTAGATCAGCGAGTTCTCATAAGCTTCATTCCTCAGTTCGTTGAGCTCGTTGAGTTGAATCTTGCGATGATCACCGGCTTTGTTGATGTCGAAGTTAGCCCACTTCAAGGCCTAGTGCGCCTTATGCTCCAGCTCGATGGGGAAGGTGGCATGCTTTCCCGTACACAAGACGATAAGGTGTACATCCGATCGGGGTCTTATAAGCAGTACGGAAAGCCCACAGAGCATCATCTAACTTATCGGCCCACGCGACACGATGCTCTCCCGCAGTACGCTCCAAAATTCGCCTCAATCCACGGTTGGATATCTCGGCTTGCCCATTGGTTTGGGGATGATAGGCGGTGGAAAGACGGTGATTGACACCATAATTAGCCATGACTCTTGCAAATTGATCGTTGCAAAAATGAGTCCCGCGGTCACTGATAATAGCACGAGGAACGCCGAATCGAGCGAACATCGATTTCAAAAAGTTACAAACCACCCTTGCATCATTAGTAGGTAAAGCTTTGGCTTCAACCCACTTTGAAACGTAGTCAACGGCTACAAGGATGTATTTGTTTCCTTTAGAGGAAGAGAATGGCCCCATAAAGTCGATACCCTAAACATCAAAGATTTCACATTCTTGTATGAAATTCTGAGGCATCTCGTCTTTATGTGTGATCGTGCCTTGTTTTTGGCAAGCATCATATCGTTTAACCATCTCGTGAGCACCACGGTAGATGGTGGGCCAATAAAATACCGAATCAAACACTTTTTTGGCGGTGTAGTTGGGACCAAAGTGACCACCGGTGGGTCCTTTGTGGCAAGCGTCAAGGATTTCCAAAGCCGCCGGTCCATCAACACATCGGCGAATAATCAAATCAGCAAATTGTTTGAATAGATACGGGTCATCCCAAAAGTAAGTCTTAATGTCGTTAAAGAACTTCTTCTTTTTCTGGGATGTTAACCCGTCAACGAGAATTCCACCCGCCAAGTAGTTTGCAATGTCCGCAAACCACGGGGTTTCATCAGCAGTTGAGTTGATAGACATTAAGGTCTCCAGGGGAAAAGAATCATTGATTTCTTTGTTCGGATGATCCCCCTGGTAAGGATCCTCAAGTCTGCTGAGATGATCCGCGGCTAGGTTTTCTGCTCCTTTTTTATCGCGAATTTCGATTTTAAATTCCTGGAGCAGCAAAACCCAGCGAAGAAGTCTTGGTTTAGAATCTTGCTTTGTCAACAAGTACTTCAGCGCGGAATGATCGGTATACACAGTTGTTGTAGAAAGGACAAGATAGGGGCGGAATTTTTCAAAAGCATAGACAACAGCTAAAAGCTCTTTTTCGGTTGTCGTATAATGCAATTGTGCCCCAGTCATTGTCTTGCTAGCGTAATGGATTGGTTGGAAGTGTTTCTTCACTCTTTGTCCCAGAACCGCTCCAATAGCAAAATCACTAGCATCGCACATCAACTCAAAGGGAAGCTCCCAATTGGGGGTAACCAAGACGGGTGCCTTAGTTAGCTTATCCTTAAGCGAGTTGAAGGCTTCAAGACACTCTTTGGAAAAGATAAAAGGAGTATCTTTTTCCAAGAGGTGGGTCATCGGGCGAGCTATTTGAGAAAAATCTTTGATGAATCGACGGTAGAAGCCCGCATGACCCAGGAAACTTCTCACACCCTTCACGGTTGAAGGTGGAGGCAACTTAGCGATAACATCGACTTTAGCACGGTCTACTTCAAGACCGGCTTTGGAGATCTTGTGTCCCAGCACGATGCCTTCTTTTACCATAAAATGGCATTTTTCCCAATTCAGAACAAGGCGAGTGTCTTCGCATCGCTTAAGCATACGTTCCAAATTGGCAAGGCAAGAAGAGAAGGAATCCCCGAAGACCGAGAAATCATCCATGAAGACTTCCATGGTTTGTTCAACCATGTCATGGAAGATAGCTAACATGCACCTTTGGAAAGTCCCGGGCGCATTACATAAGCCAAAAGGCATTCTTTTGTAAGCAAATGTGCCATAGGGACAAGTGAATGTTGTCTTCCCTTGATCTTGGGGATCGATGGGTATTTGAAAATAACCCGAGAAACCATCAAGTAAGCAGTAATATTCATTACCTGCTAAACGTTCAAGCATTTGGTCCATAAAAGGTAGAGGGAAATGATCCTTTCTCGTGGCATCATTAAGTTTGCGGTAGTCTATACAAACTCTCCACCCAGTAACGAGACGAGTGGAAATCAACTCGTTGTGTTCATTGGGAACAACGGTTATTCCGCCCTTCTTGGGCAGACAATGGATTGGACTAACCCATGGTGAATCTGAAATAGGGTAAATCATACCCGCATCAAGAAGTTTGATAACCTCTGTTTTGATGACTTCATGGATTTTTGGATTCACCCTTCGTTGGCTTTGAATTGTGGGCTTAAAGTCGTCCTCCATGAGAATTTTGTGGGTGCAGAAGTGAGGATCAATTCCACGAATATCAGAAATCTTCCAAGCAATAGCCTTCTTGTGAGCTTTAAGCACGGCGATGAGGCGAGATTTTTCTTCGTCCTTTAGGTCCTTAGCAATGATGACTGGCGACTTCTTCTCTTCTTCAAGGAATACATACTCGAGATGAGGCGGCAAGTCCTTAAGTTCTAAATCTGGAGGATTTTCGACGGGAGGCGTTTTCAAAGTCGGAGTATCGATAGCAATGACCGTGGGAGATGGAGGAGAAGGATTGTCTTCGTTGAGAAGATTGTCAAATAAATTCATGTCTTCATCCCGATCGGTGGGAGAATCATCAGTAGCTAAATTCACATCTCCCATGGTGTTTTCAAGATTGTTCCAAAACAAATCACTTTCTCCAAATAGAGACAATGATGAATCGATAGAGGCAACGGTTTCAACATTGGGAAGAGAGGTAGGAATACTTTTGCAAGCATTTTGGAAGTGTTCTTCACAAGCCTCATCAAGAATGTCAATACAATTAACACTCTCGTTGGAATAAGGTTGTTTGGACAACTTTCCCATGTTGAAGACGATTTTATCGTCACCCACTCTCATGATAAGCTCACCGGCTTTAACATCGATAAGAGTGCGACCGGTCCTCAGGAATGGACGACCTACGATCAAGGGAACACGAGGGTCCATCTCGTAGTCGACGACGACGAAATCAGCAGGAAAAGTGAATTTGTCGACTCCTACAAAGACGTCTTCGGCTATCC
The DNA here is from genome assembly GCA_025667525.1 of Glebionis coronaria. Taxonomy (NCBI): domain Eukaryota; kingdom Viridiplantae; phylum Streptophyta; class Magnoliopsida; order Asterales; family Asteraceae; genus Glebionis; species Glebionis coronaria. Next base: position 291,393,920 of record CM046877.1, read on the forward strand.
CCGCTGGATAAGCAACCGTACGGTTGCTAATTCCAAAGTCATTTTGGTGGGGACTAGATCAGGGAGAGATAATTGCTTCCAAACGCTTAGAGGCATTAGATTAATACTGGCACCTAGATCGGCTAGGGCCATGCAATTCTCTACTCCCGGGAAATTGCAAGGGATTAAGAAACGACCCGGATCACCAAGCTTGGTTGGCAATTTCCTTAAGAGCACTGCAGACCAATTCTCATTTAGTTGGGTGTTGGCAATATCGAGGAGCTTTTCCTTGTCGCTCAGAAGATCTTTAAACATTTTCGCGTACTTAGGCATGTGAGCGAGAGCCTCAGCGAAGGAGATGTTGAAATTCAATTGTTTGAACATCTTAAGAAAGTTCGAAACCTGAATATCATCCTTGCTTTTGAGCTTCTCTTTCCTCAACCTAGATGGATAAGGTATATTAGAAGAAGAGGAAGGCTTTGGAAGAATAGGATCACTCACATCCTTGGGTGGAGGAGGGGTAGAAGGAAGAGGTGGAGAAATTGGGGAAGGAGAAGGATGAGGAATAGGAGCAGGTGACTCGTTCTCCTTAGTCACAACCACCGGTAGAGGTATAGGAAGCTCGGGTTCCTTGGTACCTTTACCACTGCGAGTGGTGATTTCTTTCATCTCCCCTCTTGGATTCGCAACGGTGTTACTCGGAAGAGTACCCGAAGAAGAGGGTTGATTACCGTGGAAGAAACTAGCCATCATGTTTCTTAAGTCATTCGTTTGACTATCCATAGTGATTTTCATATCAGCTCTCAGATCATTCCCTTCTTTCATCAGGTCTGCTTTCAAGTTGCGCACTTCCTGTTGGAGATTATCCACGATCACATCGTTAGTCCTCATGTAGGTTCCAATGTCTTGATGTGATGCGGGGGTTTGGTTGGAAGGAGCAGTGTATGCGGGTGGTTGATAAGCAGGTTGCTGGTAGACTTGGTTGTTTCGTTGAGGTGGTTGTTGCTGTTTGTGAGGAGGGATGTATGGTGTACGAGATTGTTGTTGTTGTTGAGGAGGTCGGTTAAGGTTTTGTTGTTGGTTTTGGTTGTTAGGATTAAAACCGGGTGGTGAGAGGTAGTTGTTGGAGCGGTAGCTAAGCAAATTACGGTCACCTTGAGGACGGGCTTGATAAGCAGGTTGAGGATAGGTGCCATATGCTGCATTCACATTCTCAGCAGGGTAGTCTTGGGTGGCAGTGCAAGTGGTGTAAGAGTGAGGACCCCCTCATATCTCACAAGGTTGGCTGACAGCGTTAACTTGAGCGTTTTTAGCGTCGCTGCTGTTGTTGTTGTTAACGGTGTGGGTAACAAGCGATTCAAGAAGCACAGTGATTTTGTCCAATCGCTTGTCGCTGTCATTAGTGCTAGCACTAGCGACATTGGTCCGAACACTCTTGGTTTCCACACGAGACTTATTCTCAATGATATCCCAAGCAGCATTGGAAGTCTTAGCCAAAAGATTACCCCCCGAGGCACTGTTTAGTGAATCTTGGTCACTCATGTTTAAACCATTGTAAAAAGTATTAATTTGATGTACTTTGGTAAAACCATGTTGTGGGCATTTTCTTAAAAGATCTTTAAAACGATCCCAAGATTCAATGAACGACTCATCGTACTTTTGTTCAAAATTTATGATTTCATTCCGCAAAGCGGTAGTACGAGTGGGTGGGAAAAAGTAATTGATAAACTTGGTTTCCAAATCCGTCCACGAGAGAATACTCTGTGGCGGTTCCTTAGCTAGCCAATGCCGGGCTTGTCCCTCTAAAGAAAAGGGAAAAGTTGTAACCTGATAACCTCTTGTGGAACACCATTGAACTTGACCGTGTTGGTGAGTTGCAAGAATCTCTTGATATGGTCATGTGGGTCATCAATGGTACGTCCCAAGAATGGTTGAGCGGAGACCATCTGGATAAAGCCTGACTTGAGCTCGAAATTGGTGGCGGCAATTGGAGGTATGACAATTGGATCAATGTTGCCATCTACATGAGCTTGCAGCAGTTCAATCATCGGGCGATTATCCGGAAGGGGCTCATTATTGTTATTATTATTCATGTTGTTGAAAGGCGGGTTGTTGTTGTTATTATTGTTGTTTGGAGGTGGTATGTTGTTATTGTTTTGTACACCGGCCATGTCTAGGTTATCGAGAGGCTCGGGCTCTTGATAAGACGTGGATCGAGTGCGCATACACCTGCAAAAGAACGAACAAAGAAAAGCAAAGCAAAAATATTTTTGGTTTTTATGTTTTTTTTTAATTTTTTTTTTTGTATTTTTGAAAATTTTATATTTTTTAGAATTTTTTAAAAATTTTTATGAAAAAGTAACGTTCACGGGGAACGAATCCCAAAATCCAAGTTCTCACAAAAAACTTTTGATCTTAACGAGAAGAGCCGGCAGCGGCGCCATTTGATACTAGCTTTTTTACTTGGGTTCAGATTATTCTCTCGATATCCTCTCGAATTGATCTTAGTTCTAAGTGGAATGATTGTTCTTGGTTACTAAAAAAGATGGTTTGTTTATCTATTTTAAACTAATGACAAGAAATTAAGTGTCGAAGAGTAAAATTAAAGACTTGAAAGTTAAAACTAAAGAGGCAAGTTAAAAATAAATGCATGTAAACTTTAAGGTAAAATGAGCACGCTAAATAAAACTAACACTTGGAAAATTTCTAAAAATAAGTACTAAGATAAAGTAAGATCGGAATATCAAACAAATTCAAACAATCGGAATAAGCTCTAAAACGGTGTCCCGATCGGAATGTATTCCGATCGGTGGATCGGAAAGTTGGTAAGACTTGTGATCGGAATGTGGGATAATACCCACAATCGGAATATGCAAACTTGACCAAATCGAAATACTGAACAAAACTGCCAATCGGAATAAATGAAAAGGGGCAATCGGAATATAAGCTAAACAACCTCCCGTCGGAATATCGGGGATGCAAAATCTGAATGTGCAAAACCCTTTTCCGATTGGACTCAATCGGAAAGGGTGGTCTAGTGGGCCGGTCGGAAAAGGTCAATCGGAAAGGGGTTTTATAACCCTTTCCGAAAATGATGGGATTCAAGTAAAATCTAATGAATAAGCTATATATTAAGCTTATCACCAAACTAAGCCGAATCAATGACAAAACCAAATCAAATAAGCACTTATCACAACTTATTTAACTCGAAAATAATCAACTTTTTGGATCAAATAATAAAAATATAAACTTTTTAAGAAAGATTTTTATAAAGTAAATAAGCTAATCATGAAAATAAGCCAATAAGCACCAAAGTCTTAAAGCTTAATCAAATGAAAACTTATGAAATGATCAAAAGATTAACTTCTTAAGCACGAAATCAATTAGAACAACACGGATCATATGATAATCGCACCAAAATCAATCTAAAATCAAAGAAAAGTAGAATGAGAATAAGGATTAAAAGCTTAAAAACTTGAACTTGATTAATGAAAAATAATACAAATTTTTGATCTTGAAAATGAAAAAGATGAAGTCTAGTGAGAGAAAGTTTAGAACTTTCTCTCTCTAAAACTAGAGAGAATGAAAACTAAACTAAGACTAAGTGTGTGAAATTTGTGAAGTAAGGGCCTTTATATAGGCGTGTCTTATGGTGGTGGGCTTGTGATTGGGCTTTGGCTTGGGCTTCTTTTTCTTCTTCCTTCTTTAGTCTTCACGCTTCTTTAAATAAACGTTTCCGACTTGGATTTGAGAAGTGTCAGTGAATAATTCCAACTCGTCTTATAATCTTTTATTTAATAGACTCGAGTTCTTCGACATATATGAATCTTCCATCTTTGGCTCTATTCTTCGATAAATCTTCAAATAGGCACAATGACTTCAAATCTTTTGCATCTCTTGGACAATAGACTTCGTCTTGAGTCTTTTTCCTCGATAAAACCCGTGCAATCCCATGTTTTCTTCAATATTTATCCGGTTGACTCTGAAAACACAATAAACACAAAAACCACGCATAATTCCAAACAAATGATATTAAATACGTGTTTTGGTCTCGTTTTAGCCAGAATTAAGTGGTAAAAGGATGGGTGTTTTCACACCTATCAAGCTCCTTATGGTGGATAAAACCATACACGTCGCTTAACCAATTTCCGACTCTAAGCTAAAAGTCGAGCCCTAATCGTAGCTAGGACCAATCTACACAACTATACTTAGTACATACACAACTTCCAAATAGACACAACTACTTGGATTTTCTCAACTAAGACACAACAACAAATGTATAAAAGTAGATCTTCAATGGATCTTTGGTGGTGGACTCAACACTTCACAAGGATAGTGTTCTTCTCTTTGCACTTGGAGAGGAACGGATGGAAGAACAAGATTCACTTCTTAAACAAGTAGTAATCAAACAAATGATCAAAGATTTGAGTGATTAAAGAAGAGAGTTTAAATCTGGAAATAGATGTGCAAAAGAGGTGATTTGAAAAGCTGAGAATGGTCCACTATTTATAGGACAAAGGCCCAACGGATATATCTGGCCGCGGTTCCTTAGTTCAGCCGGTGGTTCCTTATCGATAAGGAACCGCCTAGGCACTAGAGAACCGTTGCCTAGACTCCGCTCCATTTTTTGTCCTTTAGTGGTGGAGGTCTTATCTGGATATAAAAAATATCCTGAAAGGATATTCTTAACCAAATAAGAATATGCCATTTTCAAATTTCAAATAATTAATTTAATAAAATATTTTCTTAAAAAGAAAGTTTAATAAAAACTTGTCACACTTAATAAAAAGTGAGTTTTAAGAAAGTTTAAATCACTTGATCACTTGATTAAGGTTAGTACTTGTTTATTCATACCTTAAGTGAAAATGGGTAAAATGAAAAAATACTTGAACTCAAGAATTCGTTTTTCGTTGTTTTCGTAAATGCTTGTTTTTACATATTGTCGTAATCAAAACAAAGCGAGACCGAAAAATGCAAGTAACGTTTTTAGGCATTATTGCATTAATACATTATCTATCGATTTATTCACTTCGAATATATTGATATTGAAAAGGTGGCACTCCTCTCCAGCCTTCGATCACCAAAAAAACCCAAAATGCACGATCGAGACTAGAGCCATTTGAGATCATCAAATATCTCATTAGGACACACTTCCATATTTCCTTGCTTCTTCACACACTGTGAAAAGTAAGAAAGATATTAAGAGTCCTACGCAAAATCTTCATGATCTTGCCTAAACATCCGAGTAATACGCAAGTATTTACAATGAAGATGGAAATCCTTCTTGAGCGAACATTAAAAAGCTCATAGTAGGTGACTTGTGCGATTCTTTATGAATCAAACTTGTGATAACTGGAAAGCAACAGTTGTTTAATTTTTTAATGAATTTAAACACGTTCCAGGCCTCTACGTAATATCTTAGTGATCTTGCCAGAACACTCAGAGTGACACCTTAGTGTTCACGGTGATGAGTGGAAATCCTTAAAGTGTTAACCTCCAACAGCACTTGGTAGGTAGCTTGCAAGATTCTATTTGAATCAAGCTCATGAAAACTGGAAAGCAACGATCGTGCGATTCTTTAATGAATCAAAGTTGTTCTAGGAATCGAAATTGACGACTTTAATTATATAGATAACTTTATCCAAATGATTCACTCTTTACGTTCGCAGTCAGCTTTGGACGGTCGAGTAAAGAGAACGGGTTTACCCGCGAAATCTTGTCAAGGAGATTTTTAATTAAATCTACCTACCACAAGTACGATATTTTGTATCGCCCAACGGTCTTCACCGACCGGAGGTAAAATACTGCCGAATTAGAATAAAATGTTCAAAGCCATTTCATTCGTGTCTACGTATGTTACTACATTTAAAGACGGTGGCGTTGCGGTGTCCAAGAAGAAGTCGTCCCCACATGCTTATACTTTATGCACTTAATACTTCATCTAATTCCAGAAAGCCTAAATGTCAAGTCTTCCGCTGTATCGAACTCTGAAGGTTTCAAGAATTACGAAGGTGTATGTATGTGGGACATGAAGTCACGAAGAGGCGGATATCACAAGCGATGGATGCACAAGATCAAGGCAAGAGATTAATGTTGATATCAAAGATCACATGAACATATTCACTAGGAAAGAAAAATAAAAGAAAGGCGAAGACTACGAGCTCAAGACAAGCATAGTATGCTAGGCTTATTTTATTATTATAACTCGGGTAACGCCCTTGTTTGGAGTGACCTCCTTTAGGGAGAGATTGTTGGAAATACGTTTTACGTAAAAGGATTGGTCACTCCAACAATAGATTAAGTAGAAGCTCGTAGTCTAGTTAACTTAATAATAAACAAACAAGGCCAAGCCAAGCCTATAACTTGTGTAGGTCGGCGGCCCATTGTAAGCCCAAGCCCATCTCATGGGCTTGGGTATATAAACCCTCTCCTTAGTTGAAGAGGGTGTGGTTCACTTCATAATTTCATATAGTTAAAGTGAGTTTATTCATACTTTCCCTCTCGAAGTGTGTGTTCTCATCATCTTTCTATCTATTTTCTCTCTAGATTAGCATAGATTTACAATATCCTACAACGACAATGTTTTCATACTATCATGTTGATTTCGTCTTCATGCTGATTATGTTTTATGTTTCCTTATGTTAAATATGTTTTCATCATGTTGATTATGCTTTCATGCTAGACATTGATGGATCTCATTTAATCCTGCTTCATGATAAGTCATGGTTGGTTTTCATTAATCATGCTTTCATGAAAATCATTGTTTAATTTCGTTGAACCATGTTTTCGTGTTTCTCTATGCAACCATGATTATGTCTAAGCTGGAATAGCTAGGCTATCATGTTGCTCGCTTCAGTTCGGTTTTCTAACCGTTTAATCACTTATTTCCTTTTAAAATTCATGTCATGTGATTGACACCCATACCAATCACCTCATGTGTACTCCACATGTACTCCATGTAACATAATCCACGTGTACGCCATGTACCGTATTCCACCTGTACTCTATGTATCGTATTCCACGTGTACTCCATGTACCGTATCCCATGTGTATTACATGTACCGTAATCCATGTTTATTTCACTTAAAATACTCCACGAGTATTCACTAATCGATTCTCAATCATCTCAGGCGTGTTTCACTTGCTGATATTCTACAAGATGCTGAAGCCGCTCATAAGTTAGGGATTTTACAAAATACTGATGCTTCTTATAATTTAGAGATTCTAGAAGATGTTGATGCTGCTCATAATTGGAGATCCTAAAAGACGAAGACAACGACGTTAGATGGAAACGATCGGACGAGCAATATGCTTCACCACTAGATGATTTCCATCACAATCCATGTACTTACCTTTTTATTTAAAAGTCACACGTCATTAAGTTGAATTTTCAGGCATGTGAGTAGGAACCGGTACCAGCCGACCACTCAGCGGAATAGTTACATGAATCACCGTCTTAAAAATGACCGTCATGGAACTGACAGACAAAGAGGTAGTGATAACTACTGTGACATATATATACTTTGCAAACGACAGAAACTGCGATGAAGGGCGTGATCAGAAATACAACGGGCCAGCGGTCCTACCGATCCGCCAATCCTGGCATAATAACCTAATAATTTCAACTCTAGACATTTTTGCATCTGAAGACACATGTTGATTGTAGAGTTTTTACCCCTTTAGGAAAAGGAAGGCAAAAGTGGCAAGTATTAAGTGTCGGTTTAGGAAAACCGAGCACTAATGACCAAATAAGTCCAAGTTTGTTTCCAAGGAGGCTAGTGCGTTGTGTTAAGAAATGATTTTTGATTTGTGATTATATGATTGAAAAGAAAGAAAGAAATGAGATTAGAAAAGGAAGACGGTTACGAGGACGGATTAAACTAAGACGAAAAGGCGTTCACGTAAAACCGTAAAAACTACAAAATTAAAAATTTTAAACCTAAAAATTAATTAAAAGCTAAAACAAGTCTAAAATAATATAAATAAGAATAAAAATCCAATAAAAATATTTTAAAACCTTTTATTAATTAAATATTCAATTTTAAATGCTAATTAAAGCCCTAAAATTAAATATAATTAATCAAAATGTACAAAATATTATTTTATTGAACAAATAACTTACTTATATTATCTAAAGACTAAAAAGTATTTTTCCTAATTTTTGAAAACTATTTTTCTATTTTTAAATCACTTAAAACTATTTTTAAACTAAAATAATTATAAAAAATAATAAAATAATGCCAGAAATAATTGGACAATTGTAAAAATCCTAATTTACTCTAATGAACAGTAAAAAATGAAAAAGTTTGAAAAATATAAAATTTTGCACTAAAGGACAAAAACAGTTTGAATTAAAACCCTAATTAAACTAATTTAATTCTAAAAAATAAATAAAAAGTGAACAGTAAAAACTTTTTTAACTAAAAATCTTAAAATCTTTTTCTAAGTCTAGGAAAAATGTTAAAACTGAAAAATAAGTATTTTTGGCACTAAATGCCAAAAACAAATTAATAAAAATATTTAAAATAGAAATTAAACCTAAAAAAATAGCTAATGAACAGTAATAAAAATTTTACTTAAACTAAAAAATCAGAAATTAAATAAGAAAAATAATGCAACAAGTTTGAAACCCTAACTCCTAATTTAAGGCACTAAAGACAAAAAACTAAGAAAGCTGATAGTGACACCTTGCTGGTTTTGTTTTCTAGTGAAGCAGTGGTAACTTGTATACTAGCAGTGGGAAATTGGTTCCTACTGGTAGTGTAAAAATTTGGTCAGGAGACCTTTAAGCTTAGGAAAGCTTGTATACTTGGTTTTCTTTGGACAAATGGGCACCCCCACACCAATTGGGTTGTGGGGAATCAGTTTATGCAAAAAGAAACACAAGTCACTCACACAAATCAATCACAAATAGCCAAGAAAGTTACTGATTTAGCTAGTAATGTTTCTGATGAACAGTAAAGTATTTTTACTTGCATAAAAACGAATTTGAAACCTCAAAATTTTGCACACAAATCAACCAGCTAGCATAAAAGTGATATACAATCCTATATGAGCCTATGATCTAGCAATGAGCAAGATTTAATGAAAAATTTCCAACAAAATCAGTCAACACAAGGGACTTTTCTGATTATAGCTATTTTTCTCAAATTTTACATGCAAACTTGTTCAAAACTTTACCAAACTGAAAACTAACTATCATATAACCTACACCTATCCTAAGGAGTGATTCTAAACAGGTTTCAAGCCAAATATTGTTATACAATCCAACTTACACCTTAATCCAAACACCCCTTAATTTCTGATAATTGACTTTTTTCAAAACAAATGCAATGAAACTCCAACCAAAATGATTAATTACTATCTAAACATGCATAAAAGACATATATAAGCAATATCAAACATAAATAATCATACCAAGAACAGATTCATGCATATTTCACATAAATCACACAAATCACAAAATTTCAAAACTGAAACAAAGACACAAGGGGGTAACTTGCTGGGCCTAGATCCAGGCCCAACAGTGACTGAAAAGTCACCTCCAATCAGGCTGGGGCCTGAGCAGAACTTTTGCTGAGATTTTTGACAAGGCAAAGAAAATGGATAAAATTTGATGTTGGTTTCTTTTTGGTTCCTTCACAATCACAACAAACAAGGAAAGAGAACAAGTAGAGTAAGCTTGTCACAAGCTTATCAGGCTTGTGATGAGCTTATGCTACAGTAAATGTCAAGGTAAACAAAAGAGTAAAAATGAAATTTTTGAAAATTCAGAAACTTGAAAACCTTTTGAAGCAAAGTAAAACAATAATCAAAAGCAATAAAACTTTAAGCAATGAAAGTAAATTGGCACTTCTTTTCTCATCACCAAACTCTAAACCATTTTTCATTCACCAAAAACGGATTTACAAGGTTGTGATCAAAAGAGAAAAAAGGACCAAAGGGGTATGCACAGCTCGCATCCTCCTTTTATAGTCTCTCATAGAACTATCTAGATAACTGAATAAAATAATACAAGCTAAAACCCTAATGGTTAAAAATCCGAAAATGCCCTTGTTCTTGACTTGGAATCTTGGTCAAATTGGCAACATGTGATGGCCAGCTGTTGTTGGATGATCTTGGGACGTTCAAATGATGTGGAGGACAAGTAAAACCATCTTGGACGTTTATCATGTCCCCTCCTAGGGTTTTGTGGAAAGGGACGGGTGCAGGGGACCCCTGGGGTGGTCACATGGGTTGAGTGGAGACAAAAAATAAGAGTGGTTTTGGATTTAGGCTTAGTTTAATCAGTGATCTGGAAAGGATTAGCTTAAACCCCTTTGTTTTGCTATTTGTTCATCCTGGGATTAATAGGGTTCTTGGGAGGATTATGGGTGGGTTTTAATATGATTTGGGGTTAATGTAATTTAAAAAGGTGTTTTTGGTGGGAAGTAATTAAATAACTGATTAATCAGTTATTCAAACTTAGTGGAAGGTGACGTGGGGTGGATGGTGAGGTGGTGTGATGTTATTGGCTGGTGGAGGTGATGTGGATAAATGATTGGTGGGGATGAGTTTGTGTGTTTGACAGTAATGGCCCCCATTGTTTCCTTTTTTGTTTACTTTGTAAATAACAGCCATCAACTTCTATTCCTTTATAAACATCTTTGGGCAGTTGGCAATTTTGGCACAACAAGTTTTTAAACTTCTTTTAAGGACTAAACATGCAAACTTATGATATTTGAAGGACTGATTTTGGCATTTTCTTCATTCTTCAAGGTTTGACTTGTTTGTTGACTTCTTGGAGGACCAATATTAACAATTTAGTTTTGTTGAGGGACTAAATTTGCCAATTCTTCAAAGTTAAGGGTCCTTTTTGTAATTTTGACAAACTTTAGGGACCAAACTTGTAATTATGACGATACAAGGGTATAAAGTGTCAGTTCTTCCATATTGGAGGACCCTTCTTCATAATTCTTCAAATCTTCAAGGGTTTTCTTGGAAAATTCTTCATTAGGGCTTGGTTCATTGTGCGGCTTCGTTTCCCGTGTTCGTTTTTGCATGATTCTTGTGATCTTTTGTCATTTTCTCAATATCCGTACCTAAAATACACAAGCAACAAACACAAGCATATATTTGGGTATTTTGATGATATTTAATACATTTTAAGCCCAATTTGGACGATGAGACTATGTATAAAAACAGTCTCATCACTCCCCCATACTAAACCATTGCCGTGCCCTCACGCAATGCTAGAATAAAGTATCGTAGCACCTCAAAATTCATTTTTATTCACTTTATTGAACGATAAACTAGCCACACTACTACTATTGCTACTTCTACTTGTGTTTTAGACATAATGTATGATTTTCATCGCAAAATGGGACGTTTAGGTTCATAGAATAAGAACACGTGAATGCTTCGTTAGAAATAATTTCATCGTCCTCGATTTTCACTCCAATTCCATGCCAAGCGTGCAACGAGATCATTGTCATTATAAGTTAGTAATGCTAACACTACTCATATGCCCTAATCACGTACTTATCCTCCCATTATTCCTAAGTTGTATCTCTTATATTTTATTTTGTCTTGAATGTTTCATGAGGATACATTGTTTGACTTATGCGATAATAGAGATTTAGGTCTAAAAATAGAGTCCTAACGGTGTAACTAAGACCATCAAATCAATAACCCCTCCTAATAGACAATGATGTTAAAAAATTAAGTTGACAAGAAGAATCGATAAACACGGTTTTATAACGGTTTTAAACATGAGACTTATTACCAATACTTTTATACGCCCCCTAACGGAAGGGCCTTATTATCTTTGGTTTACCTCAATCTTTTATTCAACTTCGCCATGAAGCTTTTATTATGACTTCGGTCTTTACACGATTTTTGTATGGGTTCTCTATTTATCTCTCGATATCCTCTCGAATTGATCTCGGCTCTAAGTGGAATGATTTGTTCTTGGTTAATAAAAAGTGGTTGGTTTGTTTATCTATTTTAAACTAATGACAAGAAATTAAGTGTCGAAGAGTAAAATTAAAGACTTAAATGATTAAAGTGAAAAGACGAATTTAAAATTAAATGTTTGAAAACTTTAAAGATTATATTAGAAAAATAAATGGAGATTCAATAAAAACTAACACTTGGAAAACTTTTTGAAAAATATGAACTTAATTGAAAAGTACTAAAAGAAAGTAAGAACGGAACAAAGCAAAACAAGTGGATCGAAATAGGGAAAAATAGCACCAATCGGAATATATTCCGATCAACTGATCGGAATGATGACAAGGAGGAGCGATCGGAATATCCAGGGAAGAACTAATCGGAATATGCAAAACTTGCCAATCGGAATAATCCAAAAATAACCCAAATCGGAATGTTGGGAAAAAGAAATGATCGGAATGTCTAAAAGCATGCAGATCGGAATACCCAGTTGCTTGGTCTAATCGGAATATGGAGAAATGCTCACCATCGGAATCCACTAAACCCTTTTCCGATCATACGATCGGAAAGAAGGGGGTGTTCGGTCGGAATATCAGGTCGGAAAAGGGCTTTGCCCTTTCCGAAAATGGTGCAAATTAGGGACTTTAAGCTAGGGAATAAGCTATAGAATAAGCCAAACTCCAACAAGCTCGAATCCAATATAAGCTGATCAAATAAGCACTTAAGAACAACTTATCCAAACTTCAAATAAACAACTTTTAAATCAAGTCAATAAAAAGATGAACTTTTCATAAAAACCTTAAAAAGTAAATAAGCTAAATCAACAAATAAGCCAATACGAACAAGGATCTCAAAGCTTACTCATGTATAAACTTAAGGAAACATAAAAAGAAGTCAACTTTTTAAGCACAAATCATTGATGAACAACACGGATCATACGAGATTTGTACCAAAATCAATCAAAATTAAAGAAAGGAAGGATGAGATTAAAGATTAAAAGATAAAAACTTGAACTTGATTAATGAAAGATAATACAAAAGTTTGAATTTGAAAGAGAAAAAGATGGAATCTAGTGAGAGAAAGTTTAGAACTTTCTCTCTCTAAAATTATAGAGAATGAAAACTAAGCTAAGCTAAGTGTGTGAAATTTGTGAAGTAAGGGCCTTTATATAGGCGTGTCTTGTGGTGGTGGGCTTGTGATTGGGCTTGTGATTGGGCTTTGGCTTGGGCTTCTTTTTCTTCTTCCTTCTTTAGTCTTCACGCTTCTTTAAATAAACGTTTCCGACTTGGATTCGAGAAGTGTCGGTGAATAATTCCAACTCGTCTTATAATCTTTTGTTTATTAGACTCGAGTTCTTCGACATAAATGAATCTTCCATCTTTGGCTCTATTCTTTGATAAATCTTCAAATAGGCACAACGACTTCAAATCTTTTGCATCTCTTGGACAATAGACTTCGTCTTGAGTCTTTTTCCTCGATAAAACCCGTGCAATCCCATGTTTTCTTCATTATTCATCCGGTTGACTCTGAAAACACAATAAACACAAAAACCACGCATAATTCCAAACAAATGATATTAAATACGTTTTTTGGTCTTGTTTTAGCCAGAATTAAGTGGTAAAAGGATGGGTGTTTTCACACCTATCAAATCCCCTACACTTAACCATTGCCATGCGCTCATGCAATGCTCAGTGACAAAGCACAATTACACTTTTCTCATTATCAATCAACCTTCGCCTTATTAAAATACTACTTAAACAAAAATTTAAAGTACTAAGAGAAATTAAAATCTTAATGTAAACAAGAGGATAGAAAATAGCTTACATGGAAATAACTTGTAAAGAGATCGAGGACTTACATTAGGACTTTGGTGCTGCGAAGATTTATCACCCTCAAGTTTCACGTTCCCCAAACTAAGCTTAAAAACGAGATCATTGTTATTATAAGTTAGAAATTCAAACACTCACACACATGGCTTAATTATATGCTTAAACTCCCTTATTCCTAGGTGTATCTCTTATATTTTATTTTTGTCTTAGAATGATCATGAAGATGCATTTTTGGACTTATTTCGATAGTTATTTAGGCTGAAATCAAAGTAGGACGATTTGATCAATAGTTAGCTAAAGGACAAAATCTCTTAAAACTGCTTCTCGGGATATCAAAAAGTTCATATCTTGGCATAACTCGGTTTGCGATTTGAGACCTTTCTCGGGCCGATATTTGGCATGTACTTCATACTTCATATCTTCGAGAGACGTTCTTGAGATAATGGTCTTCTCATCGTAATAGAGTTTCTTCACTTTGGAGACTTTTGAGGGGTACTCCAACTTTGTTGACCACGACTTCATGATTATTTCTTCAATCTCTAATTGGGATTTTGAGATACAACGATCCGCCTCCTTTTCGGACTTGGATCTATTCATCCTCATACCTTGTTAGGGTCTTTTCGGATAGACTTCTCCATGATCTTTATGGGAGTTGATTGCTTTTCGTCGTGAGTCTTAATCCTTCATATTGATTTTGGGAATAATGCTTTTCACATCACTTTTGGTCTTCAGCAATAAAATGGAATCCTCATGCCTTGTTAGGGCCTTTTCGGACTCGCCAATCTTCGCGCCCCGCTTCATAAGTTATGCCTTGGCTATGAACTCTTATCATTACCGAGCAACTTTTAAACGATCTTGGGCTAGAAGCTAAGTAACTTTTCAAATCGTACGACCTTACTTATTGCAGATAAATTATTAGCAAGTGATGGGAGAATAGGCAAATAATTACACCAAGTGAGCTTGTGCAAGAATACCGACTTATAATTGACTCTGTCATTTCTCGTCCTCCACAATTTAAAATCTCAAGTAATGAGACTCGTGGATACTTAGCCTAATAAACCAATTAAGGTCTTCATGGTTAAGGATACTAGCTAGAATAAACTTGGATAAGTCTATTCGGGTTGAGTCAAAATAAACGCAACGGGCCTAATATGTCAAAGACTTCTAAACTAGCTATACCACTTTATTAATATTACTGACTTTATTGCGGGATATATACATATGAAAGCAACGATAAAAATTTAAAAATTACGACTAAATGGCCAAAATTAATAAAAAATTTGAAAAATGTTGAAAAATAGGATTTCCTGGTTAAATGAAGGCATTTTCATGCAAAAGTCCACTTAAAACTTCGATAGAAGTCCCCCCTACACTTAAGATAAACATTGTCCTCAATGTTTAAGCATGTGGGAAAAGTCTCCCCTACACTTATGACATTGTGCACGTTGGTTAACTCAAGTTAAGGAAGAGACGACTAAAGTGATCAATTTCAAATGTGAGTATGAAGAAAATTGAATCACGATAGTTGAGAGATAGAACCGGATTTCGGATAACACGGGAGCACGGTTCTTCAGAGGTTCCAAGAGTGCGCTTATCCCTGTAATCACATCACCACACAAATACAAACACGTATAGAGGTCCCCCTACACTTAGGAGGTTAAAACATAAAAAGATAGATACTCGGGCTGCCTCCCGAGGAGCGCTTATTTTTGATAACCGAGTCACGAGCCTGACTCGACCCAAAATTAGTTCATGGGGAATGTGGTGAGGGATGGAATCACCTCCTGAGAGGTGTCCTCACCAAAGTACAATTTCACTCGTTGGCCATTCACCTTAAAGTTGGGCCCATTTGGCTGAGAAAGCTCAATGGTCCCATACGGAAAGACTTTGGCGACGGTGAATGGACCAGACCAGCGGCTCTTCAACTTGCCAGAGAAGATCTTCAACCGAGAGTTGAAAAGTAAGACTTGATCACCAACGTGGAACTCTTGGTTCTTGATTTTTGCGTCATGAAGGATCTTCGTCTTCTCTTTGTAGATCAGCAAGTTCTCATAAGCTTCATTTCTCAGTTCGTTGAGCTCGTTGAGTTGAATCTTGCGATGATCATCGGCTTTGTTGATGTCGAAGTTAGCCCACTTCAAGGCCCAGTGCGCCTTATGCTCCAGCTCGATGGGAAGGTGGCATGCTTTCCCGTACACAAGATGATAAGGTGTACAACCGATCGGGGTCTTGTAAGCAGTACGAAAAGCCCACAGAGCGTCATCTAACTTATCGGCCCACGCGGCATGATGCTCTCCTATAGTACGCTCCAAAATTTGCTTCAATCCACGGTTGGATATCTCCGCTTGCCCATTGGTTTGGGGATGATATGCGGTGGAAAGACGGTGATTGACACCATACTTCACCATGACTCTTGCAAATTGATCGTTGCAAAAATGAGTCCCGCGGTCACTTATAATAGCACGAGGAACGCCAAATCGAGCGAACAACGATTTCAAAAAGTTACAAACCACCCTTGCATCATTAGTGGGTAAAGCTTTGGCTTCAACCCACTTTGAAACGTAGTCAACGGCTACAAGGATGTATTTGTTTCCTTTAGAGGAAGGGAATGGCCCCATAAAGTCGATACCCCAAACATCAAAGATTTCACACTCTTGAATGAAATTCTGAGGCATCTCGTCTTTATGTGTGATCGTGCCTTGTTTTTGGCAAGCATCACATCGTTTAACCATCTCGTGAGCATCATGGTAGATGGTGGGCCAATAAAATCCCGAATCAAACACTTTTTTGGCGGTGTAGTTGGGACCAAAGTGACCACCGGTGGGTCCTTTGTGGCAAGCATCAAGGATTTCTAAAGTTGTCGGTCCATCAACACAACGACGAATAATCAAGTCAGCACATTGTTTGAAAAGATACGGGTCATCCCAAAAGTAAGTCTTGATGGACATTAAGGTCTCCAAGGGAAAAGAATTCCACCCGCCAAGTAGTTTGCAATGTTCGCAAACCACAGGGTTTCATCAGCAGTCGAGTGGATGGACATTAAGGTCTCCAAGGGAAAAGAATCATTGATTTCTTTGTTCGGATGATCCCCTTGGTAAGGATCCTCAAGTCTACTGAGATGATCCGCGGCTAGGTTTTCTGCTCCTTTTTTATCGCGAATTTCGATTTTAAATTCTTGGAGCAGCAAAACCCAGCGAAGAAGTCTTGGTTTGGAATCTTGCTTTGTCAACAAGTACTTCAGCGCGGAGTGATCGGTATACACAATAGTTGTAGAAAGGACAAGATAGGGGCGGAACTTTTCAAAGGCATAGACAACAGCTAAAAGCTCTTTTTCGGTTGTCGTATAATGCAATTGTGCCCCAGTCATTGTCTTGCTAGCGTAATGGATTGGTTGGAAGTGTTTATTCACTCTTTGTCCCAGAACCGCTCCAATAGCAAAATCACTAGCATCGCACATCAGCTCGAAGGGAAGCTCCCAATTAGGGGTAACCAAGACGGGTGCCTTAGTTAGCTTATCCTTAATCGAGTTGAAGGCTTCAAGGCACTCTTTGGAAAAGATAAAAGGAGTATCTTTTTCCAAGAGGTGGGTCATCGGGCGAGCGATTTGAGAAAAATCTTTGATGAATCGACGGTAGAAGCCCGCATGACCCAGAAAACTTCTCACACCCTTCACGGTTGAAGGTGGAGGCAACTTGGCGATAACATCAACTTTTGCACGGTCTACTTCAAGACCGGCTTTGGAAATCTTGTGTCCCAGCACGATGCCTTCTTTTACCATAAAATGGCATTTTTCCCAATTCCGAACAAGGCGAGTGTCTTCGCACCGCTTAAGCATACGTTCCAAATTGGCAAGGCAAGAAGAGAAGGAATCCCCGAAGACCGAGAAATCATCCATGAAGACTTCCATGGTTTGTTCAACCATGTCATGGAAGATAGCTAACATGCACCTTTGGAAAGTCCCGGGGGCATTACATAAGCCAAAAGGCATCCTCTTGTAAGCAAAAGTGCCATAGGGACAAGTGAATGTTGTCTTCTCTTGATCTTAGGGATCGATGGGTATTTGGAAATAACCCGAGAAACCATCAAGAAAGCGGTAATATTCATTACCCGCTAAACATTCAAGCATTTGGTCCATAAAAGGTAGAGGGAAATGATCCTTTCTCGTGGCATCATTGAGTTTGCGGTAGTCTATACAAACTCTCCACCCAGTAACGAGACGAGTGGAAATCAACTCGTTGTGTTCATTGGGAACAACGGTTATTCCACCCTTCTTGGGCACACAATGGATTGGAGTAACCCATGGTGAATACGAAATAGGGTAAATCATACCCGCATCAAGAAGTTTGATAACCTCTGTTTTGATGACTTCATGGATTTTTGGATTCACCCTTCGTTGGCTTTGAATAGTGGGCTTAAAGTCATCCTCTATGAGAATTTTGTGTGTGCAGAAGTGAGGATCAATTCCACGAATATCGGAGATTTTCCAAGTGATAGCCTTCTTATGAGCTTTCAACACGGTGATAAGTCGGGCTTTTTCTTCTTCCTTTAGGTCCTTAGCAATGATGACTGGCGACTTCTTCTCTTCTTCAAGGAATACATACTCAAGATGGGGCGGCAACTCCTTAAGTTCTAAATCCGGAGGATTTTCGACGGGAGGCGTATTCGAAGTCGGAGTATCGATAGCAATGACCGTGGGAGATGGAGGCGAAGGATTGTCTTCGGTGAGAAGATTGTCAAAGAAATTCATGTCTTCATCCCCATCGGTGGGAGAATTATCAGTAGATAAGGTCACATCTCCCATGGTATCTTCAAGATTGTTCCAAAATAAATCACTATCTCCAAATAGAGACAACGATGAATCAATAGAGGACACGGTCTCAACATTGGGAAGAGAGGTAGGAATACTTTTGCAAGCATCATTAGAGTGTTCTTCACAAGCCTCATCGAGAACGTCAATACAATTAACACTCTCATATGAATAAGGCTGTTTAGACAACTTTCCCATGTTGAAGACTACTTTATCGTCACCCACTCTCATGATAAGCTCACCGGCTTCAACATCAATGAGAGTGCGACCGGTCCTCAAGAATGGACGACCAACAATTAGTGGCACACGAGGGTCCATCTCGTAGTCGACGACAACAAAATCAGCAGGAAAGGTGAATTTGTCGACTCCTACAATGACGTCTTCGGCTATCCCCACTGGATAAGCAACCGTACGGTTAGCTAATTCCAAAGTCATTTTGGTGGGGACTAGCTCTGGGAGAGATAATTGCTTCCAAACGCTTAGAGGCATTAGATTAATATTGGCACCTAGATCGGCTAGGGCCATGCAATTCTCTACTCCCGGGAAATTGCAAGGAATTAAGAAACGACCCGGATTACCAAGCTTGGTTGGAAATTTCCTTAAGAGCACTGCAGAGCAATTCTCATTAAGTTGGGTGTTGGCAATATCGAGGAGCTTTTCCTTGTCGTCCAGAAGATCTTTAAACATTTTCGCATACTTAGGCATGTGAGCGAGAGCCTCAGCGAAGGAGATGTTAAAATTCAATTGTTTGAACATCTTAAGAAAGTTCGAAACCTGAATATCGTCCTTGCTTTTGAGCTTCTCTTTCCTCAACCTAGATGGATAAGGTATATTGGAAGAAGAGGAAGGCTTTGGAAGAATAGGATCACTCACATCCTTGGGTGGAGGAGGGGTAGAAGTAGGAGGTGGGGAAAATAGGGAAGGAGAATGATGAGGAATAGGAGCAGGTGACTCGTTCTCCTTAGTCACAATCACCGATGGAGGTATAGGAAGCTCGGGTTCCTTGGTACCTTTACCACTTAGAGTAGTGATTGCTTTCATCTCCCCTCTTGGGTTCGCAACGGTGTTACTCGGAATAGTAGCCGAAGAAGAGGGTTGATTACCGTGGAAGAAACTAGCCATCATGTTTCTTAAGTCATTCGTTTGACTATCCATAGTGTTCTTCATATCAGCTCTCAGATCATTCCCTTGTTTCATCAGGTCTGCTTTCAAGTTGCACACTTCCTGTTGGAGATTATCCACGATCACATCGTTAGTCCTCATGTAGGTTCCAGTGTCTTGATGTGATGCGGGGGTTTGGTTGGAAGGAGCAATGTATGCGGGTGGTTGATAAGCAGGTTGCTGGTAGACTTGGTTGTTTCGTTGAGGTGGTTGTTGCTGCTTGTGAGGAGGGATGTATGGTGTATGAGGTTGTTGTTGTTGATGAGGAGGGCGATTAAGGTTTTGTTGTTGGTTTGGGTTGGTAGGAGGAAAACCAGGTGGTGAGAGGTAGTTGTTGGAGCGGTAGCTAAGCAAATTACGGTCACCTTGAGATCTAGCTTAATAAGCAGGTTGAGGATAGGTGCCATATGCCGCATTCACATTCTCTGAAGGGTAGTCTTGGGTGGCAGTACAAGTAGTGTAAGAGTGAGGACCACCACATATCTCACAAGGTTGGGTGACAGCGTTAACTTGTGCGTTTTTAGCGTTATTGCTATTGTTGTTGCTGACGGTGTGGGTGACAAGCGATTCAAGAAGCACAATGATTTTGTCCAGTCGCTTGTCGCTGTCATTAGTTCTAGCACTAGCGACATTGGTCCTAACACTCTTGGTTTGCACACGAGACTTATTCTCAATGATATCCCAAGCAGCATTGGAAGTCTTAGCCAAAAGATTACCCCCCGAGGCATTGTTTAGTGAATCTTGGTCACTCATGCTTAAACCATTGTAAAAAGTATTAATTTGATGTACTTTGGTAAAACCATGTTGTGGGCATTTTCTTAAAAGATCTTTAAAACGATCCCAAGATTCACTGAACGACTCATCGTACTTTTGTTCAAAATTTATGATTTCATTCCGCAAAGCGGTAGTACGAGAAGGTGGGAAAAAGTAATTGATGAATTTGGTTTCCAAATCCGTCCACGAGAGAATACTCTGTGGCGGTTCCTTAGCAAGCCAATGCCGGGCTTGTCCCTCTAAAGAAAAGGGAAAAAGTTGTAACCCGATAAACTCTTGTGGAACACCATTGAATTTGACCGTGTTGGTTAGTTGCAAGAATCTCTTGATGTGGTCGTGTGGATCATCAATGGTACGTCCCTAGAATGGTTGAGCGGAGACCATCTGGATAAAGCCTGATTTTAGCTCAAAGTTGTTGGCGGAAATTGGAGGTATGACAATTGGATCCGTGTTGCCATCTACATGAGCTTGCAGCAATTCAATCATCGGGCGATTATCCGGAAGGGGCTCATTATTGTTGTTATTATTCATGTTGTTGAAAGGTGGGTTGTTGTTGTTATTATTATTGTTTGGAGGTGGTATGTTGTTGTTGTTTTGTACACCGGACATGTCTAAGTTATCGAGAGGCTCGGGCTCTTGATATGACGTGGATCGAGTGCGCATACACCTGCAAAAGAACGAACAAAGAAAAACAAAGAAAAAATATTTTTGGTTTTTATGTTTTTTAATTTTTTTGTATTTTTGAAAACTTTATATTTTTTAGTGTTTTTGAAAGTTTTTATGAAAATGTAACATTCACGGGGAACGGATCCCAAAATCCAAGTTCTCACAAAAAACTTTTGATCTTAACGAGAAGAGCCGGCAGCGGCGCCATTTGATACACGATTTGGGTTCTCTATTTATCTCTCGATATCCTCTCGAATTGATCTCGGCTCTAAGTGGAATGATTTGTTCTTGGTTAATAAAAAGTGGTTGGTTTGTTTATCTATTTTAAACTAATGACAAGAAATTAAGTGTCGAAGAGTAAAATTAAAGACATAAATGATTA
Organism: Glebionis coronaria; assembly: GCA_025667525.1. NCBI lineage: Eukaryota > Viridiplantae > Streptophyta > Magnoliopsida > Asterales > Asteraceae > Glebionis > Glebionis coronaria. Next base: position 291,415,449 of record CM046877.1, read on the forward strand.
AAGTGAAAAGACGAATTTAAAATTAAATGTTTGAAAACTTTAAAGATTATATTAGAAAAATAAATGGATATTCAATAAAAACTAACACTTGGAAAACTTTGTGAAAAATATGAACTTAATTGAAAAGTACTAAAAGAAAGTAAGAACGGAACAAAGCAAAACAAGTGGATCGGAATAGGGAAAAATAGCACCAATCAGAATGATGACCAGGAGGAGCGATCGGAATATCCAGGGAAGAACTAATCGGAATATGCAAAACTTGCCAATCGGAATAATCCAAAAATAACCCAAATCGGAATGTTGGGAAAAAGAATTGATCGGAATGTCTAAAAGCATGCATATCGGAATACCCAGTAGCTTGGTCTAATCGGAATATGGAGAAATGCTCACCGTCGGAATCCACTAAACCCTTTTCCGATCATACGATCGGAAAGAAGGGGGTGTTCGGTCGGAATATCTGGTCGGAAAATGGCTTTGCCCTTTCCGAAAATGGTGCAAATTAGGGACTTTAAGCTAGGGAATAAGCTATAGAATAAGCCAAACTCCAACAAGCTCGAATCCAATATAAGCTGATCAAATAAGCACTTAAGAACAACTTATCCAAAGTTCAAATAAACAACTTTTAAATCAAATCAATAAAAAGATGAACTTTTCATAAAAACCTTAAAAAGTAAATAAGCTAAATCAACAAATAAGCCAATAAGAACAAGGATCTCAAAGCTTACTCATGTATAAACTTAAGTAAACATAAAAAGAAGTTAACTTTTTAAGCACAAATCATTGATGAACAACACGGATCATACGAGATTTGTACCAAAATCAATCAAAATTAAAGAAAGGAAGGATGAGATTAAAGATTAAAAGATAAAAACTTGAACTTGATTAATGAAAGATAATACAAAAGTTTGAATTTGAAAGAGAAAAAGATGGAATCTAGTGAGAGAAAGTTTAGAACTTTCTCTCTCTAAAATGATAGAGAATGAAAACTAAGCTAAGCTAAGTGTGTGAAATTTGTGAAGTAAGGGCCTTTATATAGGCGTGTCTTGTGGTGGTGGGCTTGTGATTGGGCTTTGGCTTGGGCTTCTTTTTCTTCTTCCTTCTTTAGTCTTCACGCTTCTTTAAATAAACGTTTCCGACTTGGATTCGAGAAGTGTCGGTGAATAATTCCAAATCGTCTTATAATCTTTTGTTTATTAGACTCGAGTTCTTCGACATAAATGAATCTTCCATCTTTGGCTCTATTCTTCGATAAATCTTCAAATAGGCACAGCGACTTCAAATCTTTTGCATCTCTTGGACAATAGACTTCGTCTTGAGTCTTTTTCCTCGATAAAACCCGTGCAATCCCATGTTTTCTTCATTATTCATCCGGTTGACTCTGAATACACAATAAACACAAAAACCACGCATAATTCCAAACAAATGATATTAAATACGTGTTTTGGTCTTGTTTTAGCCAGAATTAAGTGGTAAAAGGATGGGTGTTTTCACACCTATCACTTGCCTTTTATTATCCGCCTCATCGGTGGTTTTATTAGCCAAAGACGTATATCCTCACGCTAAGGCGAATTTTGGATCTTTAAAGCTTCGAAGATTAAGGCTTGATTCACTTTCAATTTTGCATAGATTTTAGGCCTTGTGGGGCTTCAAATTGTTTGCTTGATTTAGGTGAGCACTTGAAATCTTATAATTGGGTGAAGCTTTCGATTATTCGGGTGCCAATACTTCAAAACCGTGACGCTGGCGATAACTTAATGTCTTCCCAATTTAAATACATGGAAGCTACTAGAAAAGACTAGAAACCCAACAATCCTAACTAAACCGCTAAGTCAATACTTAAGCAAAAAATATTCACATGCGAAGGGAGAATAAGCAAACAATGAGAACACATGAGTTTTTGAAAGAATACGAGTACTCTACGTTTAGCATAGTAACTTATAATTAACTCTATCATTTCTCGTCCTCATTTAAGAGACTTAGCCTAATGTGTAGTTAAGGAACCAAAGCTAAGTGCTCAACACGCACGGTCGAGTCAAAAATTACTCTTATTCTCGCCATCGGAAAACCTACATTCGTGTCTTCAAACACTTATAAAACATGAGAAAAAATTTAAAATTTGGCCATTTTTAGCCTTCTTTGCAACAAAACGATAAACAAAAAAGATAAACTTTGGAAAGCGTGAAGGTTTAGCAAGGCAAGTATCTATTCACCCCCCCAAACTAAAGTTAAACATTGTCCTCATTGTTTCGAGTCTAGGGGTGCAAACACCCCCATACTAGAGACGTAGTCGAATGCCTAATCTAGCATGGAAAGGGTGTAACCATTAAATTTAAAGCCGTTTATGAAGTGTGCTAAAAACCTAAGGTTAGAACAATCAATGATATATCATGGATATTGAGAAAGTCTTCAAAGCAAACGATCGAGTGCTCCCATAAAACGAACACGAGAGGCTCCAATCGTGAAGATCATGATCATCTAAAGTCCACAATTCACAAACAACCACGGAACAAAGGTTGGAAGGGCACAAATCCCCACACGTTAACTACATTAGAAAGCGATAATATGTACATAGGATAAGAATGGGACTCCCCCACGAGGCACCTCGTTTTTTATTACCGAGTCATGAGCTCGACTCAATCCCCTCCTAATACTAATTATCATTGGGGAAGGTTACTTGGTCGAGGTAGTTCAAGGATGGAAATTCCCCGCCAAAGTAGTGCTTCAACCTATGTCCATTCACCTTGAAGCTAGGACCATCATCTTGAGCTAGATCGATGGTCCCATACGGAAACACTTGAGTCACGGTGAATGGACCGGACCAACGGGATTTCAGTTTACCGAAAAAGATTTTCAATCTTGAATTAAAAAGCAAAACTTGATCCCCAATGTTAAAAACCCGGTTTTTAATTTTAGAATCATGCAACTTTTTAGTTTTTCTTTGTAAATCAATGAATTTTCATAAGCAATGTCTCTCAATTCATCCAATTCATTTAATTGCATTTTTCGGTGTTTTCCCGCGGTCTCCATATCATCATTACAATGCTTTAGGGCCCAATAAGCCTTGTGTTCTAATTCGATAGGCAAATGACAATTCTTTCCATACACAAGCTTATAGGGAGTGCACCCAATGGGCGTCTTATGAGCGGTCCTAAAGGCCCATAAAGCATCGTCCAACTTATCCGACCAAGTTTGTCGGTTTTCCCCAACAGATCTCTCCAAGATCCTCTTCAACGCTAGGTTTGAAACCTCGACTTGCCCACTCGTTTGTGGGTGATAAGCCGTAGAAAGCCGATGTGTAACCCCATATTTCCTTAGGACCCTTTCGAATTGGTCGTTACAAAAATGGGTTCCACGATCGCTTATGATAGCACGAGGGGTTCCAAACCGAGAAAACAATTGCTTCAAAAACTTAACTACCACACGAGCATCATTGGTGGGCAAGGCCTTGGCCTCCACCAACTTAGAAAGGTAGTCAACCGAAACGAGAATGTACTTATTACCACGAGATGATGGGAACGGCCCCATAAAGTCTATACCCCAAACGTCAAAGATCTCACACACTTGGATGATATTTTGTGGCATTTCATCTTTTTGTGAGGCTTTTCCTTGTCGTTGGCAAGCATCACACGACTTCACAAGATCTTGTGCATCTCGGTAAATAGTAGGCCAAAAGAAGCCGGCATCAAACACCTTCTTAGCCGTGAGATTAGCACCGTGGTGACCACCCGTGGGTCCCTCGTGACAAGCTCTAAGGATGTTAGAAGCTTCGGTGCCAAATACACAACGTCAGATGATTTGATCCGCACAAGTTCGAAACAAGTAAGGGTCGTTCCAAAAGTAGAACTTGACGTCACGAAAGAATTTTCGTTTTTCTTGAGTCGTCATACCCTTAATGATGAAGTTACCCGCATGGTAATTTGCAAAATCCGCAAACCATGGGGTAGAAGAATCAAGCTTAGAATTCACTACACCAAGTGTCTCGAGCGGAAATGTTTCGGTGATTTCCTTGGGCTCGTAAACACTTTGGTGAGGATCTTCCAAACGAGAGAGATGATCGGCCGCTAGATTCTCGGCTCCTTTTTTGTCAACGATGGTGTGATCAAATTCTTGAAGGAGGAGAATCCAACGAAGTAATCTAGGCTTAGCATCTTGCTTTGCCATAAGATACTTAATAGCCGAATGGTCCGTATACACTATGCATTTCGTCAAGACAAGATAAGGTCGAAATTTCTCAAATGCATACACCACGGCAAGGAACTCCTTTTCCGTTGTAGTGTATTTTAGTTGAGCCTCGGTCATCGTCTTGCTAGCATAGTGAATAGGCAAGAAGTGCTTATCATGACGTTGCCCCAAAACGGCCCCAATAGCGTAATCACTAGCATCACACATGAGCTCAAAGGGGAGGTTCCAATTGGGAGCAACAAGAATGGGAGCTTCGTAAGTTTCCTCTTGAGGATTTCAAAGGCTCGTACACAATCTTCGTCAAAGACAAAATGTGCCTCTTTTTCAAGAAGATGTGTAATAGGTCGAGAAATCTTTGAAAAATCCTTGATGAATCGACGATAAAAGCCCGCGTGGCCTAGGAAACTCCTAACTCCCTTAACGGTTTTGGGATGAGGTAATTTGGCGATGACGTCTACTTTAGCTTGATCTACCTCAATCCCTGCTTTCGAGACCTTGTGCCCTAAGACGATTCCACTCTTAACCATAAAATGACATTTTTCCCAATTGAGAACAAGGTTGGTTTCCTCACAACGTTTTAACATTCTCTCTAGATTCGACAAACACGAAGTGAACGAATTACCAAACACGGAAAAGTCATCCATGAAGACTTCCATCGTCTTCTCGATCATGTCATGAAAAATAGCCATCATGCACCTTTGAAAGGTTCCCGGTGCATTGCAAAGTCCGAATGGCATTCTACGATAGGCAAACGTTCCATATGGACACGTAAACGTAGTTTTTTCTTGATCACGAGGATCGATGGGAATTTGGAAGTAACCGGAAAAACCATCTAAAAAGCAATAGAAATCGTTTCCCGCAAGACGCTCCAACATTTGGTCCATGAAGGGCAAGGGAAAATGGTCTTTTCTAGTGGCTTCATTCAACTTTCGATAGTCAATGCACACTCTCCATCCGGTCACGAGTCTAGTGGGAATCAACTCGTTGGCATCGTTTGGCACAACGGTCATTCCTCCCTTCTTAGGGACACAATGAATAGGACTCACCCAAGGGCTATCGGAAATAGGGTAAATCATTCCTGCGTCAAGGAGTTTAAGGACCTCCTTTTTGATGACGTCGTGAATTTTGGGGTTCACCCTCCTTTGACTTTGGATTGAGGGCTTGAAATCCTCCTCCATTAAGATTTTGTGGGTACAAAACTTGGGATCGATTCCTTTAATGTCGGATAACTTCCACGCAATCGCCCCTTTGTGTTCCTTTAGAACATCGACAAGTGCGGTTTTTTCATCATTCGAAAGTTCCTTCGCAATAATAATCGGCAACTTGTCGTCCTCCTCCAAATAGACATATTCGAGGTGAGGAGGTAAATCTTTTAACTCGAGGATAGGTGGTTCCTCAAGTGAAGATTTGGGCTCGATACTCATAACCTCCTCGGGTGGAGGAAATGGGAAATCGTTAAGAAAATCCTTGATAATCGAGAAGTCCTCATCGTTGTCGAGGTCTTCGTCACAAGTACGTGGAACATTGCATTCTTCCAACGTAAAACCACCACCTTCAAATGGAGTGAAGGTTGGTGTCGAATTATCAAGAATTGGATCTAACATAGTGGGATTGCCACTAGTTTCTTCATCACCAAACCCTAAAACTTCTTGTGAAAATTCCTCGCAAACCACGTCGATCATATCAACGAGGTTTATGGTAGCAACTGAATAAACATGAGAAAGTTGAGAATTTTGAGTTGCGTTTATAACAAGTTCCTCGTCGTTGAAACGTAAGGTGATCTTTCTAGCATGCACATCAATTAAAGCCATAGACGTATCTAAAAACGAACGACCTAAAATAAGAGGAACTTGAGGATCCGTGGGGATATCAACGACGATAAAGTCTACGGGATAGTAGAACTTCCCCACTTTCACAAAAACGTCTTCCGCCAAACCACATGCACGAATCGTGGAATGGTCGGCCATCTCGATAGACATTAGTGAAGGAGTAAGATTAGGAAGATTGAGCGAATTGAAGATTGCAAGTGGCATTAAATTAATGCTAGCACCAAGATCGACCAAGGCATAGCATTCTTCCATATCTTGGATTGCACAAGGGATAAAAAATTTACCGGGATCACCGACGAACAACTAGACAATTGATGCAATTTCTCCTTGTTATTCAACATACTCTTAAAGTTAGCGGCAAATCGAGGCATCATGACCAAAGCATCGGCGAAACTCACATTAAGGTGCAACTCACGAAACATTTAAATAAAAAGTTCAAATTGATAATTGTCGCGCTCTAGTCGTTTCTCCTTCCTAAGTCTCGATGGGTAAGGCAAGGGTGGTGTGGGTTGGGGCATAGGCATAGCCTTTGGAATCTCGGGTTCCAATGTTGGTGAAGGGTCGACCGTAGGTGTGGCATGAGCGGTACTTTGTGGGCTTGAGATATGCTCCTTTTCGACCACCACCTCGGGTTCTTCCTCAATTTCCTCCACTGATGGAGTAATTGGTTGGGGAGTCGGTTCTTTAAGTGTCTTACCACTTCGTGTGGTAATCACTTTCATCTCTCCCTTCGGGTTTGATACGGTGTTACTAGGCAAACTACCCGAAGTAGAGGCTTTGTTCCCCATGACGGCTTCTAAAATAGCATTAAGCTTAACATCTTGACTAGCGGCTTTTTGGTCAATTCTTTGTTCAAGTCTAGCATGACTTTGTTCAATTTTATTGTTTTGACCTCTAATTTGATTAGCAAAATCATTTTTCAACTCATTTCTCATGTTAAGATTTTCCTTCACAAAATTAGCTAACTCCTTGGTGTTTTTAGCTGTGTCCCTAGCTTGACTAGCCAATTGCTCTTGAATGTTTTCCAAAATCTTATCATTTGCCGTAGCGTAATTAAAAAGTCCATTGGAAGTTCTTTAGTGTAAACATTTTGAAGACCTTGACTTGTGTTTTGAAAATTACGGTTTTGGTTTTGATTTTGCAATTGGCTACTACTTCCTTGATTCCCATAGTTGTTATTACCCTTGTAATTGTTTCTTTGATTGTTTTGGTAATTGTTAGCATTTTGATTTGGTGGAAAACCCGGTGGAGTCAATTGATTAGTGCGGGGAACTTGACCGTTTTGGTTATAAGTTCCCGCGGCCGCGTAGGCACTCGAAGTGTTACCACCGTTGGTAATGCACTCGGAGTAATCGTGAGCTCCACCACAATACATACAAGAAACCTCAACCGCTTTAGCCATAGCGGGAGTGGGTTGTTCACCAATTTTAAACTCAATTAACAATCCTTTAAGCTTATCAAAAATATTGTTCTCCAAATTAGCCTCGATTTGGCAAGCATCAACGGTATGTGACAATGAAGGCGAAGGCGAAGACGAAGTCTTACGAACACTCGACGTGCTACGAGGACTATAGACCTTAGACCTATTCTCAATGATTAACAATGCTTCCTCGACCGTCTTACACAAAAAATTACCACCCGCGGCGGAATTAAGATAATCACGCTCATGATCGTTCAAGCCATTGTAAAACGTGTCAATTTGATGCAAGTCGGAAAAACCATGATGAGGACACTCGTGTAACATTTCCTTAAACCTATTCCAAGCCGTTGAAAAACTCTCATTATACTCTTGTGAAAACTTTGAAATCTCGTTTTTCAAATGCGTAGTCTTAGAGGGCGGAAAAAATTTGTTCACGAATTTTGAAACGAGATCCTTCCACGTCAATATAGAATTGGGCGGCTCTTTCTCTAACCAAATTTTTGCGGGCCCCGCTAAGGAATACGGAAAAAGCATCATTTTAATCGAATCGTTAGAGACGTCCTTAAACTTGCAAGTGGCGGTGAGACGATTAAATTGGCGAATGTGGTTATGAGGGTTGTCCTTTTCGTCACCTCGAAACTTGTTGTTTTGAATCATGGACAAAAAATGAAAGTCCCTAATCAATGCAAGAAACCCTAATCTTAGCTAAATCAACACAAGGTATTACTTTTCAAACGTAATCTTATTATTGTATAATAAAGAATTACAAGTGTTATGGATAACACAGTTTGATGACAATGTGTTGTGCACACTTTGAACAACAATAAACCCTAACTTATGAATACAGTCGTAGCTGTTTGATTCACTAAGTTATATGCAATAATGTTCTTAATATCTCAAAGTGTTGAACATTAATGCATGGATACACATCCTATTTATAGTGTTACGAGTTTGACCTAAACAGTACTTGATGGTGACTACACAAGATTTTTCAAGTTCCCACATCAGTCACATGATGTCCTTCTATTCTTGGTAGTCTTCCATTATGCTTTAAGGAAACAGTTGTTAAAACAGTTTCCTTTTTCTTCATAGTCTCGAACACACAAATGGCATGTCCAAAGTGTGCTGAGAGTTATCAGGGTATTTCCACCCCTGTTAACTCTCAACCCCTCAGAGTCCCTGATACATCTTGGCTGTTATCCATCACAGCCAATGAGTATGTCTTCAGGTAATTCTTCGACTTCCCTGACAATGTCTCTGACATGGACTCCTCTGAGGTTGCTCACAGAGACTTGGGTCTCTGTGAGTCTTGTGAAACTTGCCTGCCTCCTAGGCACAGGCAAGGGACTATCTATCAGCCTAATTATGTTTAAATCAATGATCAGGGAATCTAACAAGTTTAGATTCCCAACAATCTCCCCCTATTTAAACATAAATAATGCTAGATCTAACTAAGTTAAGGTAAGTGAGTTTAACAGCTTCTTCTTACACAAAACAGATCTAAACAAACATACCTCATGATTTTATTAAAACTTAAAGAAAATTACAAGTGCATTACATAAGCAAAATAAAAGATGAATGTAAAAAGGGCTGTGAACATCTTCAATAGTCATCATTTTTTATCCTTGCTTCAGCTTCAGCCAAGTCCAATCTGTTATCTAGTTCATCCTGCAAAGTCTTGGCAAACTTCTTGGAATACTCTGTGTTGATCTTGAGAGACTTCTTGTGACAACGTAGCTGAATAGTTGAAGCTAAGCACAACTCATCTTCCCTTTGAAAAGCATACTGGCAAGCCCTGTTCATGAATGCCATTCCTCTTTCAGGCTTTGTGTATGTCTGACCATCAACAGGGCCAACAATACCATTAGGGATGATCAGATCCCTGTGCATGCCATCCACTTGAACATTTTCAGTAACAAAAGTTTCATTAACAATTTGTGAAATCCTTCTCCTTTTGTTGCCTGTCTTTGGGTGTTCTTGTTCAAAAAGCTGTGGTGGGGGATCAATCTTAAGTTTGGCTGCTGTTTCCTTGATCCAGTTAAACTTGGCCTTAAGAGTCTTCAGCAAAAGAAAATTAGCCTGTCCAGTCTTTTTGGCAGCTGAGGCTTCAAGTTCGAACCATTCTGATAACCCAAGTGTCTTTAGCCTGAAGTTGTCAAACACATCCATATTTCCCTGTTGGTTTTCCCTCCATAAGATCATCTGTGGGGTGTTTGTGGATTTATGAATGGTGTATTTGAACTTGGTTATCTTGCCAGAAGCATATCTATTGTTCACGCAGGCATCATAGTCAGCTTTGACTTTCCTTAAGGCCTCAGCGCGTTTTGTTTCCATTTCCCTCAACCTTTGTTTTTGTTTTTCCCTTTCAGGTGGTGTCATCTTCCTCAGAGTAGCTTCATTCAATTCTTTGGCTGTCTTGAGTTCATTTAATCTTTTGAATTCTTTAGCCTGTTGCTCTATTTCTTCAGGGGTCAAAGGAATCTCATCGGAAGGTGTAAAGGTTGAGAATTGGGAAAGGTCTGTGGTGGATCCTCTTGTCTCTAGCATCGCAGCTATCTTCATAAGTTTGGTATATGTGTCAACCAAAACTATCTCCTTTCCTTTCTTCGAGACAGAGGACTCCACATTTATGTTTTTCAAAACATCAGCTCTTTTGATAAATGTTGTCTGAGCCTGAGTTTGAATAGCTTTGGGGAGAGAGGTAACAGTGAATTTTAATTTCTTGGCAGCTGGTTCATCATCATCCTCAGGCTTGTTGGTGTTAACCAAAACCAAAGACTTTGATGAGTCAGCTCCATCTTGAGTTTGTTGCTCCCCCTGAGTATTATCCTCATCATCAGGTATTACAATAGGTGTGATGACTTGGAGAGGAACAGGTGTGATGGTGGGGTTAGCTGATGATGAGCCTTGTTCAGCAGATGCAAGGCTGAGTGTTGTATTCTTCTCCCCCTCACATTTATCCTGACTTCTCAGATGTTTGGATGAACGTGCCTGAAAACGTCTTGCAATCTGATCCACAGAGGCAGCCATAACACGTTGTCTTTTTCTTGAAGCCCTAGCAATCTTCAGCAGGAGGTTGACATTTTCATTGGTATTGGCCTGAACACGCCTGACAATAAAGTTAGCATGGCGGTATTGCCTGGTGCGAACAGCATTAAATTGCCTGTGCATGGTGAGTTCATGTTCATGGAACATGGCAGGGACTGCTGAGTCAATGGCATCCTTTATTCTTGTTGAAAGGTGACTGAGTCCTTGGGCTACACCTCTTCTTGCACCATCCTGAATTGGCTCTGTGACCGCTTCAGCCACAGCCTTTTTGATGATGCCTGGAAATGTTACTGTGAAGTTGTGCATTTCAGACTTGATCACATCCAGCTTCCTTGATAAACGCTCAATATCTTATTGATGATGAACAGGCTGAAGATTCTTGATATTGAGGCTTTGCTGAGCATAGTCATCCCCCCTTGGTTGAATATCAAAGTTCGTCTGGGCAGGATGATCAAACAAGAGAAACTTCGCTGTTGGATCATAGGCTGGAGATTGGAAAACTGTGGTTGTGGATGTAGCAGAGTTGGGAGTATCAACAACATCCTTGGGAGGAGAAGTCTTATCACCAGCTGGTGTAGACACAGCTATTTCTTTTGGAGGAGAGACAGACAGCTGGTCTTCCTCATCATCTTCATCCTCTTCATCGAACATTCCTTCAGGGAATTCATCCTCAGGCATGGACTCAATATCAGAGACATAATCTTCCAATGATAGCATTTCGACATCAGCATCTAACAAAGGCTCTTCATCATTGGGTTTGTCCTGAGTCATTGTATCAGCCTCCTTTTCTTGTTATACCTGAGACTCGATGACTGGCTGTACAATTTCAGCCTGCAAATTTGTTGTAATTAGTAACAGGGAAAAAATATAAGGGGAATGGTCGCCAGTTCGCTGTCCCAGAGAGGCTGAGGGTGATTACTCAGCCACTCCAAAGGATAAATCCTTGGGATTCTTTTAAGTGTGAAAGAGTAAGGTTAATGATCGCCATTCGCTGCCCCTAGGAAAGCTGAGTGTGATTATTCATCCCCCCCAAAAGGTTAAAACCTTTGGGACTCTTTTGATTGTGAGACATATGTTGTTTATGGATCGCCAGTCGCTGCCCCTAGGAAAGCTGAGTGTGATTATTCAGCCCCCCCAAAAGGTTAAAACCTTAAGGAGGGAACCAAGAGGCTGTGTGAAGTACAGCTGATCAAGGTTGAGACATTGGTGTATTCAGGTTGTTGTTAGCCTGAATACTGTCTAGAGGGTGCAGGGTCATCGGGGTGCTTTATAAACACAAATGAATCATTCCCTGGTGCAAAGACAGGGTGTACAGAAGTCTTAAAGGATTCTATGTGAATTGACAGACTTCTATGGGTCGAGGATTACCCTAACTTCACCACTCTCTCCTATAGACAAATGAGAGTGGCTGCTTGTGAACCTCTAAAAATGTACACTGATTACCTGTGAGATATCAGCTTGATTAGGCTGGTTTCCTGTCATCTCAGCTGACTTTGAGACACTAGACTCCTGTTGTTTGTCAGCCAATGAATCTGAATCCACATGAGTATCTGGACCAGAGGAGGTGTCAGTCTTCTTTCCCTTGGCCTTAGAAACAGCTTTGGAGTAGGAAGAAGAGGGGATTTTCTTCTTCTTAGGCTGTTGGCCAGATGAAGCCTTGGACTTAGTAGTGTGCTGCCCAGAGGTCAAAGACTTAGACTTGCCAGCAACACTAGAAATATTCACCTTCCTAGAGGAAGGGAGAAAGGGCTTCTCAGCGTTTGGTACTTGGTTGGCCACATTCATCATATGGGCGGTGACAGGAACGTCTTCAGCTCCTATGAATTTGTAGATGGCACCTGTGATGCGGTAGGGCTTAAGAGCAGTCAAGGCCTTGTTGTGGTAGTTATCTCCCAGCAAGATTTCAAAGATCAGAGACAGGAAGCGCACATAGCAGATATTCTTTTCCCTGACCTGATTCCTTCCCTTCAGTTGTTCTACAAGTTTGGAGAAGAGAATGCTTCCAACGTCAACATCAGCTCCCCAGATTAATCCATAAGCAATAGCCTGATGGTTGAAAGACATCTGATCCTGTGATCCCTGCATTCCTCCCAGGGAATTAACAATGTGGGTGAAGAGGACACGCCACATGGGAGTGAAATACTTAATCTTCAGAGGAGATTTGGCGAGGACCTCAGCTGGTGTAAGGGCAGGGTTAACGTCATGGCAAGGGTTGAGTGTGGCCAGGGCTTCTTTGACAGCGCTTTTATCAACTACCTTCAGGCATTCATCTCCATGCTTCAATCCGGCCACACTTGAAAAGTCTTTAAGGGAGAAGGCAAAAGGGTGTTCATTGCATGAGAGGCTAAATGTTATGGTGTCTTCTACCACTTCAGCAGAATACCAGAATTCCCTAAGGTATTCTTTGTAAAAGGTGGATGGGGATTTGGTGAAGGCTTCACTTAGGTCACAATTCTGCATGAAATTGACCAGATCTGAATAGGTGCTGTTTGGTGCCTTAATCCATCCAATGGCGTTGGAGGCGAGGATGCTCTCGTTGATCTCGAAGTTAACATTTGAAGCTTTAGGAACTGAGAACGCCATGGATTCGAGGTTGAAGGTGAAAGAAAATGGCGGATAGGTTAAGAGAGATAAGAACTTAGAGAGAGAAGTAGATTTGAGAAATGAGAATGGTGGTGGGTGAGAGGAGAAAGGAGACAATATATATTCAATCTAAGTGAACAGTTATTCAACCGTATTAAATGCTAGGTGCGAAAATGACTGCTCAAGTGGGTCCCCTTGACCTTTCAAAGTAGTTTGTCTCCTCGTTATCCGAAAAATAAATGATTAAATATTTGAGAATGTTTTTTGCATTTACTTGGAAAGTAACTACCTAGTTTCATGTGAAAAACATTTAATATAGAATCAATCATTTAATGAACACATTTAATATCAAGCCACAGGCTTTGAGATATTGAGCATCCCTAGCTTAGCAACTAGCCTGTTGAACGAAGGTTCAGCCAAAGGCTTTGTAAAGATATCAGCTAGTTGCAGCTCTGTGGGAACAAAATGCAACTCAATATCTCCCTTCATTATATGATCCCTGATAAAATGATACCTGATATCAATGTGTTTGGTACGAGAATGAAGAACAGGGTTGTTGGATATGGCAATGGCGCTGGTGTTGTCACAAAAGATTGGCACTTTGTCATACAAGATTTCATAGTCAGCCAATTGACTTTTCATCCAGAGCACCTGAGCACAACAGCTGGCTGCAGCGACATATTCTGCTTCAGCTGAAGACATAGCCACAGAGTTTTGCTTCTTAGCACTCCATCCAACCAATTTTCCTCCTAGGATTTGACAGCTGCCTAAAGTGCTTTTCCTGTCAATACAGCATCCAGCATAATCTGAATCTGAATAGGCCTTGAGATCAAAGCTTGATTCCTTTGGATACCATAGGCCTAGGGATGGTGTTCCTTTGAGATACCTGAAAATTCTCTTAACAGCCACTAGATGGGATTCTTTTGGGTTAGCTTGGTACCTTGCACAAAGACATTTGGAGAATTGGATATCTGGACGACTAGCTGTTAGATACATGAGTGACCTAATCATGCCTCTATATAAAGTCTCTTTGACAGAGACCCCTGACTCATCAGGGCCCAAGTTGTTGGGTGGAAGCATGGGGCATTTCACTGATGCACAATCAGCTAAGTCATATTTTTTAAGTAAATCCTTAACATACTTTTCTTGACAAATTGATATTCCCTTAGGACATTGTTTTATTTGAAAGCCCAAAAAGTAAGTTAATTATCCCATCATACTCATCTCATATTTCTTGGTCATTAATTTAGCAAAACGTTTACTAAGATTTACATTTGTTGACCCAAAGATGATATCATCCACATAAATCTGCACAATGATGAAATCACTCTTATCCTTGAAGGTAAAGAGTGTTTTATCAATAGAACCCCTGACAAATTTATTTTCATTTAAGAAATTGGAAAGAGTTTCATACCATGCTCTTGGAGCTTGTTTCAGACCATACATTGCCTTGTGATGTCTGTACACATGGTTGGGGAACTCGCTGTTCTCAAATCCTTCAGGTTGTGCAACATACACTTCCTCAGCCAAATCACCATTGAGGAAGGCACTCTTAACATCCATCTGATACACAGTGATGTTCATATAGGCAGCATAAGCAAGGAAGATTCTGATGGCTTCAAGTCTAGCAACAGGTGCAAAAGTTTCATCGCAATCAATTCCTTCAGTCTGAGAGAATCCCTGTGCCACGAGTCTAGCCTTGTTCCTGATGATGTTCCCAATTTCATCCATCTTATTTCTATAGATCCATCTAGTGCCTGTGATATTCTTTCCAGGTGGGGCTGGCACTAGTGTCCATACTTTGTTCCTTTTGAACTGATTGATTTCTTCTTGCATAGCAGCTACCCATCCTTCTTCTACCAGAGCCTCAGCTACTCTTTTAGGTTCAATTTGTGAAATAAATTCAGCAAAGAGACATTCATTGGCTGAGGCTGACTCTGAGTCTTGAATTCGCTGTCTAGTTGTGACCCCTGCATTTGGTTCCCCAATAATGTTGACAAGAAGAATGTGTTGATCTCTTGACCACTTATTTTGAGGAGCTGGGGACTCAAGGACAGGAGCACTTGTGGGTAAGGCTGGTACAATTTGAGTTTCATCCTGCTGACTAGGAGGGCTTTCTTCAAAGACTACTTCAGTGTCAGAGTCTTCTTCAGCCATATCAAGGGGTGTTATTTCATTATCAGCAGGAGAATCTTCAGGGATTTGAAGAATTGGTGAGTCATCAATATCATGAGAAGGACCATCAGAGATTTGAGGTTCTTCTTCATCAAGTTCCTGAGAGGTAGGAACTTCTACGTTGTGAGTAGACAGAGGGTCAAAGGCAGGGACATAAGGGGTGAGAGTGTTGGAGTGATGATGACTGGTAGGTCTGGGTTCTGTGAACTCATCACTTGGAAAAGATACATTTTCATTAAAATCAATTTCATCACCCTCTGTCCCTGTTCTCTGTATGACTTTATCATCTTCATTGAATCTAACATGGAATGTTTCTTCTACTTCTTGTCTTCTGATGTTGAATACTCTGAAGGCTTTGGCTGTTGGAGAGTATCCCAAAAAGAAACCATCATAAGCTTTTTCATCAAACTTTCCAAGTTTATCCCTGTAGTTATAAATAAACACAGGGCACCCAAACACATGAAAATAGCTGACGTCTGGCGATATTTTTCTGAAAACTTCATAGGAGGTTTTACCATGTCTTTTGACAATGATTGATCTTCTTTGTGTGTAGCAAGCAGTGTGAACAGCTTCTCCCCAAAATTGCTTTGGTAAGGCTGCACCATTTAACATGGTTCTTGTTGCTTCAATCAAAGTCCTATTTCTTCTTTCAGCCACACCATTTTGTTCTGGGGTGCCAGCTGAAGAGAAGTTCTGTGAAATCCCTTTTTCATCACAAAAAGATTCAAGTTGATGATTCTTGAATTCATTACCGTTATCACTTCTTAGAGCTTTGACTCTAACATCATTCATATTTTCAACCTGTCTGATGAAGGACATGATGGTTTCAGCTGCTTCACTTTTCCTTCTGAGGAAGAACACCCATGTGTATCTTGAAAATTCATCAACTATGACCAAGGTGTATTTTTTGTGATTAATGGTCTGAGGTTTGACAGGCCCAAACAAATCCATGTGAAGGAGATGTAAGCACTTGTCAATAGAGAATGATTGCCTAGTCTTGAATGAAGACATGTGATGCTTTCCTTTGACACAGGCAGAACAAGTCTTGTCTTTGGAAAACATTACTGAAGGTAGACCAGCAACCAAGTTTTGAGTGGCTATCTTATTGATGTTCTTGAAGTTGAGATGAGACAGTCTTTTGTGCCACAGCCAATTGACACTTTCAGAGGCTTTAGCAAGAAAACAATTTGAGCTGTCTTCAGAGCACACAGCCATGTTGATGACATAAACATCTCTCCTTCTAGGTGCAATCAGCACAACATCATTGTTTTTGTTGAATATGGTTCCCTGAGTCTTAGTAAACAAAACCTTATAGTCAACATCACACAATTGGCTGATGCTAATAAGATTGTGTTTAAGACCATTCACATATGCAACCCTGGTAAATGTAATCCCATTGCAGTTCATTGAGCCATATCCTTCTGTGTCACCTGAAGAGTTATCTCCGAACACTACTTTAGGACCTGGCTCCTTAGAGTATCTGTGCAGGTATTGTTGAATCCCTATCATGTGTCTAGAACAGCCACTATCTAGATACCATACCGATTCCTTGAGATATTTCTGCACAGATACATAGAAACAGATTAGTTCCTATGGTGAACCCACTTTCCAGTGGGTTCCCTGAATTGCTTATTAGCAACTCTTGTGTTCCTGAAAAACTTTTGGCATTGGGATGGACAGTTCAATGTTTCATGGTTATAACTCCTACAGATATCACACCCAGGGAAGTCACCATACTCGTCTGAGTGATGGTCTGTGAACCCACATAATTTACAGGGAGGATAAGGTTTGTAATTTCCCTGTTGTCTTTTTGAACTCTGTGGTCTGTCCCTAGAGGGTGTCTGAGCTCTTTTAGCAGCCATGTGTCTGTCATGATCTAAGGTCGAATGGTGAGAATTTTTACATACATTGCAATAAGGTTTGATTAACCTTTCCCCTTTGGGTTCACCTAGGACTGACTTAGGTTCATGAGAAGTAGAGCATTCAGCGGAAGGCTTAATGTGTTGTTTCAAGAGTTCTACTTCTTTCATAAGAGACAACAGGCGATCTTCAGTGGTAGGTTCAACCTTATTCACAGCTTTAGTAGTAACAGGCTTAAAAGCTACTTGTTTGCCAGTTTGTTTAGCAGGAACATGAAAAACTTTAGCTGGAGGTTTCTCAATATCTGTCCTAAGTTCATCCTTAGCAGATCTAGAAGAACTACTGGGTTCAACTCCAGAGAGTTTGGGCAAAGGTGGTAGCTCAGACACATCTTCAGAGACA
Source organism: Glebionis coronaria (assembly GCA_025667525.1). Classification (NCBI taxonomy): domain Eukaryota; kingdom Viridiplantae; phylum Streptophyta; class Magnoliopsida; order Asterales; family Asteraceae; genus Glebionis; species Glebionis coronaria. The sequence continues at coordinate 291,432,948 of CM046877.1, forward strand.
GTGTCATTTGTCAAAGTGGTATCTGACATATGAATGGTCTCTGTAGATTTAAAGACAATGTCTTTGGGTTTGGTGAGAATTCTCAGCTTATTTTTCTTAGCAGATATATCCCTTTTAATGTTAGCAGGAAATTCATCATTAAGCAATTGATCTATAGTGAACCTAGCACACAGCCATTTTTCAATAACCTTGTTCAATTTAGAGACTTGATCATTTAAAGCAGTGTTTTTCAAGGTTAATCTAGCTACTTCATTTTGCAGGGATATTTTCTCTAAATTAACCCGCCTGAGAGTTTCACATTCAGCCTTAGCATTTAGCATTTCAGATTTAACAAAGTGAAACTTATCAAGTAGGTTCTTTCTTTGTTCCTCAACAAAGTGTAAATCAACAATGGTATAATCAAGGACATGCTTACGTTCATCACTATCAGACATGGATAAAAGCCTGTGTACCTTTTTCATTGTGATGTCAACCATTGTCCTGATCTTGCATCAACTTTTCCAACAGCTGGTTCATCCTCAGCTATCGCCATAAAAGCCCTGACTCTGGTGGTGTCTTTTTCATCTAAAGTCAGTGGCTCATCATTCCAATCATAAGTTTCAGCAACCAACCCTTTCTCTGTCTTTTTCTCACCTCCCTTCTTTTTGGACAGAGCTTCAATCTTCAAGTTCATTTGTTCTAACTCAGCTTTAAGTGCCTTATACTTATTCTTGTAATCTTTCTTCTCAGTGTCTGAAAAATTTGATGGTGATGAGTTGTTATGTTGTTTGAACTTGTAGGGTTTAGATGAAGATGATGGATAAGAGGGTGAGGATGTCTTGGTGGAAGGACAGTCTTTTTGATAGTGTCCAAGCTTTCCACAGGCAAAACAAGTTTCTTTTGACCTGCCAGTTGGTTTACTCGCTGATCCTACTCTTCCTGATCTTTTGAAATATCTTCTTTGGTTGGCTAGTAAGGCTCTTTCATGGAACTCTGCATTGAGGTATGTCAAAAACTCTTGGTTGCTACGGGTATCTTCTTCAACATCAGAATCGCTGTCATGAGGATGTGTTGCAGAGATTAATGCTTTCGAGGATGCTCCTTGGACTACAAATCTTTCAGTCTCTGACTTGTAAATAGTATCGATCAGCCCTTCTTCATAATTGTACTTACCATAGAGCTGAGCAAGGGTATCATTTTTGATTGAGTTGTTAGCTCTCTGAGTCTGATTCATGCTCAGCCACTTTCTTGGAAGGCTGTTGACAAAAGTAGCATTGATCTCAGCTTGACCAATAGTGACATCATTCATAGCTAGGTCATTTAGAAGAATCTTCAGCCTAGTATAGGTTTGCTGAACCTTTTCACCTTCAAGTGACTTGAAGGCATTAAACTGAAGTCTGAGTGCCTGAATCTTTGTCTCTCTTGTTTCAGAGGGTCCTTCATGGCCAAGAATGAGGTCTGTCCACATTTGTTTAGCTGTGGGACACTAAATGACAGACTTCATGATATGCTTGGGAAGACAGGATATTATGATACTTTTGAGACGTTTATCTTGGTTAGCCAATTTCCTATCAGCTGGAGTCCATTGTTTGAGAGGTTTGGGAAGAGGGTTTTCTTCAGTGGATGTAAGCGCCATGCGAATATATGGACCATTTTCTAAAATTTCTAAAAGAAAAGGTTCAAGCCCATCAAGATATACAAGAAATTGACTCTTCCAACTGGCAAAATCTTCTTCATCAAAGACTGGTACACTTGTGACGTGCGATCCACCTCTTGAGTCAAGAAGTTGGGGTAGATCATCGTCATTGGCAGGAGGGTTAAGTCTTGGTGAAGATGGGTTTGTGGAAGGTGATTGTGGTGGGTTAGAAGTTTCTGGCATGGTGGATCTTGATTATAAAACTGAGAACGATGTTTCTTGAAGGTTTTAATATCAAACACCGCTCTGATACCAATTGAAAGTCCCTAATCAATGCAAGAAACCCTAATCTTAGCTAAATCAACACATGGTATTACTTTTCAAACGTAATCTTATTATTGTATAATAAAGAATTACAAGTGTTATGGATAACACAGTTTGATGACAATGTGTTGTGCACACTTTGAACAACAATAAACCCTAACTTATGAATACAGTCGTAGCTGTTTGATTCACTAAGTTATATGCAATAATGTTCTTAATATCTCAAAGTGTTGAACATTAATGCATGGATACACATCCTATTTATAGTGTTACGAGTTTGACCTAAACAGTACTTGATGGCGAATACACAAGCTTTTACAAGTTCCCACATCAGTCACATGATGTCCTTTTATTCTTGGTAGTCTTCCATTATGCTTTAAGGAAACAGTTGTCAAAACAGTTTCCTTTTTCTTCATAGTCTCGAACACACAAATGGCATGTCCAAAGTGTGCTGAGAGTTATCAGGGTATTGCCACCCCTGTTAACTCTCAACCCCTCAGAGTCCCTGATACATCTTGGCTGTTATCCATCACAGCCAATGAGTATGTCTTCAGGTAATTCTTCGACTTCCCTGACTATGTCTCTGACATGGAATCCTCTGAGGTCGCTCACAGAGACTTGGGTCTCTGTGAGTCTTGCGAAACTTGCCTGCTTCCTAGGCACATGCAAGGGACTATCTAACAGCCTAATTATGTTTAAATCAATGATCAGGGAATCTAACAAGTTTAGATTCCCAACAACAAACCCGTCTTAACCTTAAAATTCTCCGCAAGGATAGCGGGAATCACAATCGCTTCTCCATAACCCTCGGTGGGTGCTTGAAGCAACTCCATCATAGTTCGATTAGCCATGGGTGCTTATTTCACTACGATGGGTTCGTGAATAGGAGACTCCTCACTAGAAGGAGTGGTTGATTTGTTTCTTCGTTTACGAGCACGTCTTGCTTTGGAGCGAGTTTGCATAAACGTCACGTACAATGAGAGGGTGAGCAAAGAAGATTCTTTTTGGTGTTTTTACTTTTTCAATTTTTTTGTGGTTTTTAATGGTTTTAACTTTTTTTGTATTTTTTGGAATGTATTAGGTAGACAAAAATCTACAAATCTTCTCCTTAATCAAATCTCTCGATTAAAGAAGCCTCAATGAATGAAAACGATCACGTGAAGTGAACGCCTTTCCATGACTTTAGAACGATGGTGGAACACCAAATCGTTCAAGAGGGTTTAATCAATAGAAACCAAGAAAATATATATGATACTTAAGTAATACTTTGGGCGGCAAAATCCTCGATTAGCTTTCAATCTCAAAATACGCACAAGCAAGCGGAGGAAACGAGGCGACGCGAAGCACTTAAGAGCCTTTTTCCTTTAGGTCGTGAAATACAACCGCCTTATACCCACCTTGTAGTTTGTATTTTTCAAAATCGAGCTTCACGAAAGTATTTATCTATTTTTGCCTTTTTTCTTTGGTTTGAGATTCGAATACAATGTTTGGGTAATGACCTCTCAAGTAAAGGTTGTGATTTCTCACGTATTTGGAGTACTTGTAAATTTATTGTTCTACGTATACAATATAGTAATAGTATTCACAAAAAAACGAAAAACCGATAATACGTATTAGTAGAGTGCTACTAATACAATTAGCTATTATGGCTATATATACAAACACAATTGTTCAAATCAAAACACAACACACCTCCCCGGCAGCGGCGCCAAAATGATTGTAGGGTTTTTACCCCTTTAGGAAAAGGAAGGCAAAAGTGGCAAGTATTAAGTGTCGGTTTAGGAAAACCGAGCACTAATGACCAAATAAGTCCAAGTTCGTTTCCCAAGGAGGCTAGTGCGTTGTGTTAAGAGATGATTTTTGATTTGTGATTATATGATTGAAAAGAAAGAAAGAAATGAGATTAGAAAAGGAAGACGGTTACGAGGACGGATTAAACTAAGACGAAAAGGCGTTCACGTATAACCGTAAAAACTACAAAATTAAAAATTTTAAACCTAAAAATTAATTAAAAGCTAAAACAAGGTTAAAATAATATAAATAAGAATAAAAATCCAATAAAAATACTTTAAAACCTTTTATTAATTAAATATTCAATTTTAAATGCTAATTAAAGCCCTAAAATAATTAATCAAAATGTCCAAAATATTATTTTATTGAACAAATAACTTACTTATATTATCTAAAGACTAAAAAATATTTTTCCTAATTTTTGAAAACTATTTTTGTATTTTTAAATCACTTAAAACTATTTTTAAACTAAAATAATTATAAAAAATAATAAAATAATGCCAAAAATAATTGGACAATTTTAAAAATCCTAATTTACTCTAATGAACAGTAGAAAAATAAAAAAGTTTGAAAAATATAAAATTTTGCACTAAAGGACAAAAACAGTTTGAATTAACACCCTAATTAAACTAATTTAATTCTAAAAAATAAATAAAAAGTTAACAATAAAAACTTTTTTAACTAAAAATCTTAAAATCTTTTTCTAAGACTAGGAAAAATGTTAAAACTGAAAAATAAGTATTTTTGGCACTAAATGCCAAAAACAGATTAATAAAAAGTATTTAAAATAGCAATTAAACCTAAAAAAATAGCGAATGAACAGTAATAAAAATTTTACTTAAACTAAAAAATCAGAAATTAAATAAGAAAAATAATGCAACAAATTTGAAACCCTAACTCCTAGTCTAAGGCACTAAAGACAAAAAACTAAGAAAGCTGATAGTGACACCTTGCTGGTTTTGTTTTCTAGTGAAGCAGTAGTAACTTGTATACTAGCAGTGGGAAATTGGTTCCCACTGGTAGTGTAAAAATTTGGTCAGGAGACCTTTAAGCTTAGGAAAGCTTGTATACTTGGTTTTCTTTAGACAAATGGGCACCCCCACACCAATTGGGTTGTGGGGAGTCAGTTTATGCAAAAAGATACACAAGTCACTCACACAAATCAATCACAAATAGCCAAGAAAGTTACTGATTTAGCTAGTAATGTTTCTGATGAACAGTAAAGTATTTTTACTTGCATAAAAACGAATTTGAAACCTCAAAATTTTGCACACAAATCAACCAGCTAGCATAAAAGTGATATACAATCCTATATGAGCCTATGATCTAGCAATGAGCAAGATTTAATGAACAATTTCCAACAAAATCAGTCAACACAAGGGACTTTTCTGATTATAGCTATTTTTCTCAAATTTTACATGCAAACATGTTCAAAACTTTACCAAACTGAAAACTAACTATCATATAACCTACACCTATCCTAAGGAGTGATTCTAAACAGTTTTCAAGCCAAATATTGTTATACAATCCAACTTACACCTTAATCCAAACACCCCTTAATTTCTGATAATTGACTTTTTTCAAAACAAATGCAATCAAACTCCAACCAAAATGATTAATTACTATCTAAACATGCATAAAAGACATATATAAGCAATATCAAACATAAATAATCATACCAAGAACAGATTCATGCATATTTCACACAAATCACACAAATCACCAAATTTCAAAACTGAAACAAAGACACAAGGGGGTACCTTGTTGGGCCTACATCCAGGCCCAACAGTGACTGAAAAGTCACCTCCAATCAGGCTGGGGCCTGAGCAGAACTTTTGTTGAGATTTTGGACAAGGCAAAGAAAATGGATAAAATTTGATGTTGGTTTCTTCTTGGTTCCTACACAATCACAACAAACAAGGAAAGAGAACAAGTAGAGTAAGCTTGTCACAAGCTTATCAGGCTTGTGATGAGCTTATGCTACGGTAAATGTCAAGGTAAACAAAAGAGTAAAAATGAAATTTTTGAAAATTCAGAAACTTGAAAACCTTTTGAAGCAAAGTATAACAATAATCAAAAGCAATAAAACTTTAAGCAATGAAAGTAAATTGGCACTTCTTTTCTCATCACCAAACTCTAAACCATTTTTCATTCACCAAAAACGGATTTACAAGGTTGTGATCAAAAGAGAAAAACAAGGACCAAAGGGGTATGCACAGCTCGCATCCTCCTTTTATAGTCTCTCATAGAACTATCTAGATAACTGAATAAAATAATACAAGCTAAAACACTAATGGTTAAAAATCCGAAAATGCCCTTGTTCTTGACTTGGAATCTTGGTCAAATTGGCAACATGTGATGGCCAGCTATTGTTGGATGATCTTGGGACGTTCAAATGATGTGGAGGACAAGTAAAACCATCTTGGACGTTTATCATGTCCCCTCCTAGGGTTTTGTGGAAAGGGACGGGTGCAGGGGACCCCTTGGGTGGTCACATGGGTTGAGTGGAGACAAAAAATAAGAGTGGTTATGGGTTTAGGCTTAGTTTAATCAGTGATCTGGAAAGGATTAGCTTAAACCCCTTTGTTTTGCTCTTTGTTCATCCTGGGATTAATAGGGTTCTTGGGAGGATTATGGGTGGGTTTTAATCTGATTTGGGGTTAATGTAATTTAAAAAAGTGTTTTTGGTGTGAAGTAATTAAATAACTGATTAATCAGTTATTTAAACTTAGTGGAAGGTGACGTGGGGTGGATGGTGAGGTGGTGTGATGTTATTGGCTGGTGGAGGTGATGTGGATAAATGATTGGTGGGGATGAGTTTGTGTGTTTGACAGTAATGGCCCCCATTGTTTCCTTTTTTGTTTACTTTGTAAATAACAGCCATCAACTTCTTTTCCTTTATAAACATCTTTGGGCAGTTGGCAATTTTGGCACAACAAGATTTTAAACTTGTTTTAAGGACTAAACATGCAAACTTATGATATTTGAAGGACTGTTTTTGGCATTTTCTTCATTCTTCAAGGTTTGACTTGTTTGTTGACTTCTTGGAGGACCAATATTGACAATTTAGTTTTGTTGAGGGACTAAATTTGCCAATTCTTCAAAGTTAAGGGTCCTTTTTGTAATTTTGACAAACTTTAGGGACCAAACTTGTAAATATGAAGATACAAGGGTATAAAGTGTCAATTCTTCCATATTGGAGGACCCTTCTTCATAATTCTTCAAATCTTCAAGGGTTTTCTTGGAAAATTCTTCATTAGGGCTTGGTTCATTGTGCGGCTTCGTTTCCCGTGTTCGTTTTTGCATGATTCTTGTGATCTTTTGTCATTTTCTCAATATCCGTACCTAAAATACACAAGCAACAAACACAAGCATATATTTGGGTATTTTGATGATATTTAATGCATTTTAAGCCCAATTTGGACGATGAGACTATGTATAAAAGCAGTCTCATCACATGTCAAGACATCCGTTAAGACACACGTCTCATGCATATTTCTGAGGACACATGTCAAGACATCAGACACATGTCTCACGTGTATTTTCTGAAGACACATGTAAGACACCAATCAAGACACATGTCATACGTATATTTTCTCAAAACATGAGTCAAGACACACGACTCACGCATAACTTCTAAACTAGGCCTCTATACTTCAGTCCCTCCAAGGGGTATACCCATCATATTGATCCATGTGCAATCAGGCCACTAAAATCACACTAACATCGCTGACGTATTGTTCATGTTTGGACATGCGGTGTTCGTTCTATGTGAGACGGGTGAAACACACTCAGTGAGATCGTTCCAAGTTTACGTCATGTATTAACATGGCACCTTTATCTTTCGATCACAATTATATATATTACACGTCCATAAAAGACGTCGTTGTATCACCCATATATATAAGGGCTTTCATTCTAGTTTGGCGACGAGATCCTTTATGCTAACGCACTTTCCTTGGACAATGCGAGTACGATGTCATTCTGACTATGGATTGATTAGCAGCACGTCGTGCTAAGATTGATCACCATTCATATCATATTATATTCAGCGATGTTCAGGCTCCTGAATACTTTCATCAGGGTTTTGCTACCGAGAAAATCTGCACAAATGATTTATGTCTTATCAGCACTTGCTTATTATCCCATGGCTATAAAGAATTTCTTGCTATCATTTATGATGCGATTCGAAATATTCTTAAACCCATGACTATTCAATTATTTCAAAACCCCAAGATTAATTCCAAAATAACTACCTAATTTACCACCCATTTGTGAAGTGAAGTTTGTCATTGAGCTCAAGGAGTTGGAGGAACAACCACAAGAGTTGTTGGAAATAGGTTTTATTTTCCGAGTGTATCACCCTGAATTGCGCCAGTTTTGTTTATCAAAGAAGAAGGACGATAACACAGAGTTATGCATTAATACATGGTTTTTACCTAGTAAGAAAATTATCGTTGTTCGTTGTTCCTGTCTAATCGAATTGATTACTGGTTAAATGCGTGACTCAGTTTTTCTTTTGGTGGAAACAAATAGTTGTGTCGTTGTAGTAAAATTAAAGGTGCAAAAACTATTAAAGTAAATGGCAGTAATTTAAATCTAAACCTATATAAAATAAATGGCGGGAAATTAAAGCGTGACAAAAAATTAAAAGACAATTAAAGTAAACAACGCAAACTTAAAACTATCCTAAAGGCAAACTTAAACTTAAACTAAAGGCAAGCTTAAAATAAATCTAAGGCAAGTAAACTTAAAGTGCAACTAAGTAAAAATGCGGGAAAATTAAAGCTTAAAACTAAAAACTTAAAATAAACTAAAAATACCTCACTCGGAATAATTACTCGTTCGAAATGTCACCTTCACCCGGAATAATTCTTCTAAATTCGGAATAACTTGACAAAACCCTTGATCCGGAATAACAAAGCTTCGTTCGGAATAATAAAATCAAATCACTCATGCGGAATAACCTACTCATCCGTAATAATTACTTATTCGGAATACATGTGCTCATCCGGAATGATTGATTCGGAATGACGTATTCATTCTGAATATTGTTGATTCGGAATAATAAGTTCAGTCGGAATAATGGTTCATCCGGAATAACACTCCTTCATCCGGAATAAACAACTCATCCGGAATATTAGCTTTATTCGGAATAATCAGACATAAGCCTTCATCCAGAATGTCTTGATCCGGAATAAGTTGTTGATTCGGACTATCACCTTTATTCGGAATATATCACTGATCCGGAATAAACTAGAATAAATCCTTCATTCGGAATATTCCCTTCATTCGGAATATCTGTTCATCCGGAATAACAAGTTGATTCAGAATATGTCACTTATCCGGAATAACTGCGTTTATTCGGAAAAAACTGCCTGAGATCCTTTATTCGGAATAAAGTGACTGATGCGGAATGATTGCTTGGTTCAGAATGTCCACTTGATCCGGAATATCCTGGAAAAACAAACACAGCGAAGAACACGGGGAAACAAAAAGCTACGAATCTAAACAAAATCAAGCAAATCAAACCAAAAGATTAAGCAAGGTTAATCAATAAACATCTACTAATCATAAACAAACAATCCAAATCAATAAAACTAACAATCAAACACCAACAAAATCAAAACCCACTTGATTAAATCAATAAAACTTCAAGAACATAAGCATAAACATAAAGATTAAGATCAAACAAGAAAGGTAGATAGGAGATTAACAATAAAAATAAAGATTCAATAACAATTAAAGAAAACTTACTTGAAATTAAATGAATTAAAGGTGCAAGACAATGTATTTAAATTGACATGAAAATTAAATGTGCAAAATTTAAAGATGGAAGAACTAGTGTCACTCTAGCCAACAAAATGAAATGAAATGAAATGAAAGCTATTTATAGGGATTAGGGAGGTGCTTAGTGGAAGCTTCCTCCCCTCTTTCTTCTTTCTTTAATTATCCTTTAGTCCTCGTCTTCTTAATTCTTCGACTTTTGACTTTGTCTCGGGTTTAATAAACTCGTCTTGTAATTTCTTCAATAAATTAAACTCGAGTTCTTCGGCTTTTAGTAAACTTCCGTCTTTTGACTTTTTCTTCGATAATTCTTCAGAATTGGTCTTTGACTTTCGTTCTTTTTGCACTCTTGATTTCTTGACTTCGTCTTTTGTCTTTTTCTTCGATAAAAGCCCGTGAATGCCCGCGTTTTCTCCCCTTTTCACATTTTCATCCTAAATCACAACAAAAACACAAACCACGCATAATTCCGACATTTATGACATAAAATACGCGTTTTGGCTTGGTTATTATTGTAGTTAAGTGGTAAAAATGATGGGTGTTTACACACCTATCAAATCCCATACACTTGACCATTGCATTGTCCTCATGCAATGCATTAGTTACAAAGCACGTTTTACATTTTCCATCATAATCAATCCACATTGGCCTTTATTAAAGAGATAGAAAATTATAAACATTCAAAGGAAGAAATTAAGTAAAGAAATCAAAGACATACCTTAAGGTTTTGGAAATGTCACGAATGATCATCATCCTCAAGTTTTCACATTCTCCAAACCAAGCTTAAAAACGAGATCATTGTTATTATAAGTTAGCAAACCAACACGAACTCATGTGGGCCAATTATTTACTTAGACTCCCTTATTCCTAGGTGTATCTCTTATATTTTGTTATTGTCTTGAATGATCACGAGGATGCATTGTTGACTTATTTCGATAGTTATTTAGGCTGAAAATAAAGTGGGACTATTTAATCAATAGTTAGCTAAAGGACAAAATCTTTTAAAACTGCTTCTCGGGACCTCATAAAGTTCATATCTTGGCATAACTCGCTTCACGATTTGAGACCTTTCTCGGACCGATATTTGGCAGCGACTTCATACTTAAAATCTTTGAGAGACGTTCTTGAAATTATGGTCTTCTCTTCATAATAGGAATTTCTTCACATGAAGTTTCGAGAGATTCTTCATACTTGGACCATGACTTCTTCATTTTTCTCTAATCTTTATTTTGGATTTTGATGTACAAAGATCCGCCTCCTTTTTGGACTTGGATCTATTTATCCTCATACCTTGTTAGGGCCTTTTCGGATAGACTTCTCCATGATCTTTACGGGAGTTTTTGCTTTTCGTCGTGTGTCTCGATCCTTCATATTGATTTTCGATAAATGATTCTTCACATCACTTTTGGATCTTTAGCAACAAAATGTAGCGCTCATGCCTTGTTAGGACCTTTTCGGACTCGCCAATGTTCGCATCCCGCATCAATAAGTTATGCCTTGGCTATGAACTCTAATCCATACCGAGCAACTTTTAAACGATCTTGGGCTAGAAGCTAAGTAACTTTTCAAATCGTACAACCTTATTTATTGCAGATAAATTTATTAACAAGGATGGGAGAATAGGCTTATAATTAACACACATAAATTCACGAAAGTATGCCAAACTTATAATTGACTCTATCATCTCTCGTTCTCCACAATTTAAAATCTCAAGGAATGAGACTCATGGATGCTTAGCCTATTAAATCAAAGTTTTGGGTTTTCGAGTCGCCTATAGGATCTTGCATCTTCTTAGACTCTTTCATGGTTAGAAATCGCATTTTAAAGTTCCCTTGATAAACGACTCTCTAGGATCAATTATAGGAGCTTGCGAAAAGTTCTTGTTCATAACCCGTGAGAGTTAAGACTTTCGCGTTTTAAAGCTCCCTAAATAAAAGCCTAGCAAAACTTGCCTTAAACACGTTAAGGATACTAGCTAGAGTAAACTTAGATAAGTAAACTCGGGTTGAGTCAAAAGATTCACAACGTTGAAAATTAAAACCACTTTATTAAAAATTTATTCTAGCAAAGAAAGAAAATAACTATACAAAGGAAAAAACTAATAGGCCAAAATAGATCAAAAATTATGAAAAATGTCGAAAAATTGATTTTCCGGTTAAAATGAGGACAAATACAAGGAAAAGACTACTTAACTTCGATAGAAGTCCCCCCACACTTGATATAAACATTGTCCTCAATGTTTAAGCATGTGGGAGTAAACTCCCCTACACTTAGGGCATTGTGCACGTTGTTTAAATCTTGCTAAGGAAAAGACAACTAACGAGATTCCTATTTTAATATTGAGAAATATAAAATAGTGAATCGAAAAGAGTTTAGGATAGAACCGGGAAGACGGAAACACAGATCGTCAAAAATTATCAAGAGTGTGTCTTTGAAAGCGCTCGAATCCCTGAATATGAGAAGAGAGGAAATAGCAAACACCAACGGGTCTCCCCTACACTTAGGATAAAGATAGATAAAAGATAGATACATAGGTTGCCTCCCAAGAAGCGCTTGATTTTTTTTCACCGAGTCGTGAGCCTGACTCGACCTTGATTATCATGGAAAGAAGCTTGAAAAACATCCACCGGGATCAAATACATAGTTTTCGTCCATCAAATAGCACAAGCTTAAGGCGAACAAGGCAAGCCAAAGAAGAGTAGGCAAGGTTCCCTTAAGCAAAGATGGAGCACGGTGGTAGAAAGGGTGAAGAGGTGCAAGCATATCTTCAAAAGTTCCAAAGCTTTTTCCATTTATTTCATCAGATGGATACTGAGATGGCCGAAAAAGTGCAATACCGGGGTCGAACACCTTTTCCTTTAGGGGAAAATAGCACTCAGGCTCATCAGAATTTGAAGAACATCCGCTAAGAAAATGCACAACCTCGTCCTCAGAAGGTGGACAAAGAGATGTCAAAACATACGTGCTACAGATGTTGGTGTCGTCCGGTTGCTTCTCCTTTGAAAGAATTTTCTTCAAATCCGTAGAAGGATGAAGACCATAATCATCGAAATCTAAAGGAGGAGCATCACTCTCATGAGGGAAGTAAGTATTGAGAAAAGTAGAAAAGTCTTCCTCAAATGAGTAGTCATCCAAAGTAGGATCAAGCATGGATGACGGAGGATCTTCATCATGAGAAGAATCACTCGAAAGAGTATCGTCCTCATCAAAATCATCATAAGTGGGCATGTCGGGATACTCGGAAGTAAAATCATCATAATCATCTCCATTAGAACTAGAATCATCATCATAAGCATCATAGATCGGTGGAGAATCATATATAGGTGAAGGTTCAAAATTGGAGAGAGAATCATCCACATCATCTTGAAACAGTGGATTATCATTCCAAGAATCGAATAGAGGATTGTTGTAGACGACAAAATCATCAAGCACATTAATCATATTCACAGATTCTCTTCCATAGGATTTCCTTGTAAGCTTCCCCATTTCAAAAACTTGTGCATCATCCCCGACTCTTAAGATGAGTTCACATTTATCCACATCTATTAAAGCTCTACCGATTCTCAAAAATAGGCGTCCAAGTATTAACGGAATACGAGGGTCCATTTCATAATCAACAACGACGAAGTCGACCGGAAAAGTGAGAGTGCGATTTGAAAGCTCAAGAGTCATCTTCGTTGGTGTAAGGTCGGGTAATGATAACTTTTTCCAAGCGTTGAAAGGCATCAAATTTATACTGGCCCCGAGATCGGCTAAGGCAATAAATTTTTCGGTTTGGTTAAAAGTACAAGGTAGCACAAAACGACCGGGATCTCCAAGTTTTTTCGGAAGTTCTTTAAGAAGGATTGCAGAGCAATTTTCATTCAAGCGAGTATTAACAAACTCGACCATCTTCTCCTTCTTATTAAGCAATTCCTTAAACATCTTGACAAATTGTGGCATTTGGGCAAGAGCTTCAACAAGGGTAAAGGTGACTTTCATTCCCGAAAGCGTCTTCAAAAATTTGGAGACGTGAATGTCATTCTTAGTCAAAATTCTAGCCTTGTTGAGTCGAGAAGGGTAAGGAATGCTTGGGTTGGGTGGTGGATGTGTAGAAGGTGAAGGTTGAGATGTTGAGGGTTTAGATGTGGAAGGTTCTTCATCATGATGAGGCGGAGACAGTAATGGTGAACTAATACTAGGTGTGGGAGTAGTAGGGATAGATGGTGGTGGAGGAGGTGTAGATGGTGTAACTGGGGGTGGGATAGATGGTCCTACTAAAGTAACTCCACTACGGGTAGTAATAGCACTCACACTCGCTCTCGGGTTGGTGACGGTGTTTGAAGGTAGAGAACTCGAAGTAGATGGTTGAGTTGTTGGTAAGAAACTAGCCAGCATATTCTTCAAATCATTCGTTTGATTGCTGAAGGAGGATTGTATATCATTTCGAAGCTCGGATCTAATGTCATTCCCTTGCTTGGTGATATCCCCTTTCAAATAGATAATTTGGCTTTGTAGATTCTTGATTTGATCTCCTTGGGTTCTCATCAAAGCTTCAACATCTTGATTAATGGGTGGGGCTTGTTGAGCGGGTGGGTGATAAGGATTAGAAGCTCTAGGTGGGATTTGGTTGCTTCTAGCGTAGTTGTTGTTGGGGTTTAGGTTTTGAGGAGAAAAACCGGGTGAAAGATAGTTGTTGGACCGGTAACTTAGCAAATTTAGATCCCCTTGAGGTCGGGCTTGGTAATTTTCCGATGAATAATTACCATAAACCGCATACACGTTTTCCGGATTGCCTTGAGTAGAAGGACAATCAGTGTATGAGTGAGGACCACCACATGTCTCACAAGGATTGGCTGCCGCTTTAACTTGTTGTTGTTGGTTTGAAGCGATGAGCAAGATATTTTGTTCATTTCGACCATCATGCGGGTGAATTCGGTCATATCGGGGTTTGCTGAAGTAGAAGAAACATTGACTCTCGGGTTGTTCCTTGAAGAAGTGGAGGAATCCCAGTTTTTGTGATGAGTAGTCATGTTCTCAATAAGCTCTTTACACTCCTCGGGTCTTCTTTTCATAAATGTGCCACCGGCGGCTACATTAATCGTTTCACGATCACGAAAAGTCAAACCGTTGTAGAAACTATCAATTAAGGTCACAGGGAGCATGTTGTGGTTTGGACAACGATCGATCAAAACATTATATCTTTCCCAAGCATCAAAGAGAGATTCATCGGGTTCTTGCATGAAACGGCTGATTTGATTTCGAAGGCTCGTGACCATGGATGGTGGAAAGTAGCGCGACAAAAAGCGTTGAGTCATGTCATCCCATGTATGAATGGAATTCTTCGGGAGACGATCAAACCATTTCTCGGCGTGGTGTGATAAAGTATGTGGGAAGATTTGAAGGCGAAGAACATCCATAGTAGCACCGGGAAACTTCATGCTTTGGGTAATAGTAATGAATTTGTCAAGGTGTTTGTTGGCATCATCATCAGGCAATCCGCGAAATGGATTAGTTTGCACTTGTTGTATCATGTGATGCTTCAACGAAAACTCCGGAGCCGTAATTTGCATGGGCGCAATCGGTCCTCCTCGTCCAAACATGGTGGGTTGACAAAGCTCCTCCATTATCCGAAGATCGGGCTGTGGAAGAACATTGTTGTTGTTATTATTGAGGTACGGTGGATTATGGTTGTTGTTCACACCTTCTATAGCTAAATCTTCACGAGTCTCGGGCTCTGGATAAGTAGAAGATCTAGTACGCATACACCTGCTAAAGCAAAAGAAAAAGATACCAAACACAAAGAGAATATATATACACTATAAAGAAAATAAAAATCTTTTTGGATTTTTGAAAATTTTTAATTTTTATGGATTTTTAACAATTTTTAATTTTTTGGATTTTTTTGAAATTTTTAAACAAGAAAAATAACGCTCACGAATGAACGGATCCCAAAAAGCAACGCGTCTCTCACAAAAAAACCGTTAATCTTTACGAAAAGAGCCAGCAGCGGCGCCATTTAATACGTGGCTTTTTACCTAGTATGAAAATATCGCTGTTCCTGTCTAATCGAATTGATTACTGGTTAAATGCGTGACTCAGTTGTTCTTTTGGTGGAAACAAATAGTTATGTCATTGTAGTAAAATTAAAGGTGCAAAAACTATTAAAGTAAATGGCGGTAATTTAAATCTAAACCTAATTAAAATAAATGGCGGGAAATTAAAGCGTGACGAAAAAGTAAAAGACAATTAAAGTAAACAACGCAAACTTAAAACTATCCTAAAGGCAAACTTAAACTTAAACTAAAGGCAAGCTTAAAATAAATCTAAGGCAAGTAAACTTAAAGTGCAACTAAGTAAAAAGGCGGGAAAATTAAAGCTTAAATGTCACCTCACTCCGAATAATTACTCGTTCGGAATGTCACCTTCACCCGGAATAATTCTTCTTCGTTCGGAATAACTTGATAAAACCCTTGATCCGGAATAACAAAGCCTCGTTCGGAATAATCAGATCAAATCACTCATGCGGAATAACCTACTCATCCGGAATAATTACTTATTCGGAATATATGTGCTCATCCGGAATGATTGATTCGGAATGACGTCTTCGTTCGGAATATCTGTTGATTCGGAATAATAAGTTCACTCGGAATAATGGTTCATCCGGAATAACACTCCTTCATCCGGAATAAACAACTCATCCGGAATATTAGCTTTATTCGGAATAATCAGATAGAAGCCTTCATCCGGAATGTCTTGATCCGGAATAAGTTGCTGATTCGGAATATCACCTTTATTCGGAATATATCACTGATCCGAAATAAACTAGAATAAATCCTTCATTCGGAATATTCCCTTCATTCGGAATATCTGTTCATCCGGAATAACAAGTTGATTCGGAATATGTCACTTATCCGGAATAACTGCGTTTATCCGGAATAAACTGCCTGAGATCCTTTATTCGGAATAAAGTGACTGATGTGGAATGATTGCTTGGTTCGAAATTTCCACTTGATCCTGAATATCCTAGAAAAACAAACACAGCGAAGAACACGGGGAACAAAAAGCTACGAATCTAAACAAAATCAAGCAAATCAAACCAAAAGATTAAGCAAGATTAATCAATAAACATCTACTAATTATAAACAAACAATTCAAATGAATAAAACTAACAATGAAACACCAACAAAATCAAAACCCACTTGACTAAATCAATAAAACATCAAGAACATAAACATAAACATAAAGATTAAGATCAAACAAGAAAGGTAGATAGGAGATTAACAATAAAAATAAAGATTCAATAACAATTAAAGAAAACTTACTTGAATTTAAATGAATTAAAGGTGCAAGACAATGTATTTAAATTGACATGAAAATTAAATGTGCAAAATTTAAAGATAGAAGAACTAGTGTCACTCTAGCCAACAAAATGAAATGAAATGAAATGAAAGCTATTTATAGGGGATTAGGGAGATGCTTAGTGGAAGCTTCCTCCCCTCTTTCTTCTTTCTTTAATTATCCTTTAGTCATCGTCTTCTTAATTCTTCGACTTTTGACTTTGTCTCGGGATTAATAAACTCGTCTTGTAATTTCTTCAATAAATTAGACTCGAGTTCTTCGGCTTTTAGTAAACTTCCGTCTTTTGACTTTTTCTTCGATAAATCTTCCAAATTGATCTTGGACTTCCGTTCTTTTTGCACTCTTGATTTCTTGACTTCGTCTTTTGTCTTTTTTCTTCGATAAAAGCCCGTGAATGCCCTTGTTTTCTCCCCTTTTCACATTTTCGTCCTAAATCACAACAAAAACACAAACCACGCATAATTCCGACATTTACGACATAAAATACACGTTTTGGCTTGGTTATTATAGTAGTTAAGTGGTAAAAAGGATGGGTGTTTACACACCTATCATGCATCAATTACCGTAAATTGAATAGGATCACCAATCATAATAGTTATTCCTTCCTAAGTATTAATGATCTACATCTTTTGGTTAGTAAGAATTTGTATTTACGTCTTTTGGTCCCGCGAATACCAACAGTAATTATGGACTTGAGAAATCGAGCTTCTATGAATTCTGGACAAGTTCGTCATTTTTGTTCATTGCTAACATTCTGACCTTATCTAAGTCTAGAGAAGAGCACGAAGACCATCTTCGCTTTATGTACAAGTTCTAAGGCAGAAAAAAATTCGAACCAAAATTTTTTGATTACAGTGAAACGCTGAATCACGTTGTTTTTTATGGTTAGTTTTATCATGACTAGCTTACGCGTAAGGATAAAATCCTACACTGAGTTATGTGTTCTAGAGGATCCTTCGCTAAGAGATGGTCTAACCTACCCAAACTCATAGTTTTTCCAAAACTTCTATGTATCCAGTTTCTACAAATGTAAAATGATCTCAAACCAGATTTTGGTGGGCGACATGAAACAAGATGCAGTTACGTTCATATCTAAAAACCTAACTGACCAGAAGGTTAAGATATAACGCCACCATGCTAGTAGCTCATTTTAACCATTAGGAAATTTTTAACGGAAATGGGACAAGATCTCCATGGATTTTGTTATCGGACTACAGCAGGCACAGAAGAAGCATGATGATATAGGGTTGTCGTTCGACGATTTAACCTAGCCTAACCGTTTTCTTTCATCCGAAAGGATTTTGCAGTTAGCAGATCGACGGGAAGTTTAGCAAGAGATCATACGATTTCACGGCATTCCGTCAACGATCATATCAGCTAGAAGGTTACATTCACGTTCACGTTAACGCTCTCAATTACGTCTCACGTTCGCGTTCAGGACCTTGTACGCTTTCACGTCCTTGGTCTATTTCGCGATTTTCTTTTCACACTCACGTTCATGATATTGTTCACGTTCATGATCGTAGTTATCTTACAATTTACGTTTCACATTGCGTTCCGGAAAGAAGTGCAGAAAGCTTGGGAGATCATACTCAAGCCTAACATGAATTTCCGTCTTCCGACAGACGTCTCATGTCACATTTTATGACTCAACTCGTATTGTTTGGCGTTACCTACTCAGTTATTGCACGTTCACGATATGTTTCACATATCATATTCATCCTACGTTTCTCATATCACGTTCATGATATGTTGCACGTATCACGTTCACCAGAGGTTCCACATATTTTATTCACCATATCTCCATGTATCGCATTCACAATTGTTCACATATCACGTTTACAATTGTTCACGCACTACGTTTCTATATGTCTCGCGCTTCATTTATCAGAGGTTACAAATTTCATAATTCCAGGCTATCTTGCATCATAATGTTTCATTTACCCTTGCACGTTATTTTATCCACTCGATCAGATTCACGAGGATCTATCTTACGTTGATGAACCAGAAACTTTCCGTATCATCAAGACAAGGTCATAAAGACCAAGATTATTCCTTTCATCAAGATCTTTAGAGGAACCATTCCGAGCGGGAAGCCACTTTGGAAATGGAGGAGTCCATCTGGATCTCTTATCCTAATTTCCTTTCATAATCCGAATATATATATATATATATATATATATATATATATATATATATATATATATATATATATATATATATATATATATATATATATATATATATATATATATATATATATATATATATATATATATATAGATTTGCGTTCAAGTAGTAACCAACCTTAAAATAAAAACAATAAGAACCAATCTAAATTCGCCAAGTGTCCTTTTCATTTAAAAGGAAATGAAAATTAATGTTAATGTGCTTTGGGGTATTATGGTAATCTCTCACTTTTACATAGTTTGTTAGTAATAAATCCTTACGTTTCATAGCATGGTCTTAGTAAACTTAAATCCCATTTTTTTCTCCAATTCTATATTGAACGCCACATACTTTCGTTGCCACTTGAAAATGGCCTTCGTTCATAATCATACATCTATAGCAAAAAGTTTAATATTTTAATTGAAATGTATCATGAATTATTAAATTGTGTCAAAATACTTAGATAAGTGATTCAAACTTATTAATATTTTAAATCTGTCAATTGAAATGTATTACGAGATTAAATGTCTAAAAAATCTAATGTGTCACCTAATACATTTCTTGAACTATATGTGTTTAAAAGTATACTATTTTAATAAACGTGCAAAGAATATAGTTAGTACGTCTACACATTTATTACACGATTAATGTGTCACTAAAACTATATCATGAAACAAAACATGTCATAAAAGAAAATAGTGTTTCATTTGACATATTTTCGTTTTGACTAAAAATGTGTCGCGAACATGTCGGAATATAGTGTGTAGTAATTGACGTGTATCACATCAAGTATCAATTTTATGCATGCGTTTTTTGTTTTCTTTTATTATGTAACAATTTATAATACTGGCTCATAAACAATTCGTAATAATTTATGTATGAACCATATCTTGTAGACTTGTAGTTGTTTGTAATTTTTTGTTATACACGTGTGCATCAATGCATATACAAAGAAATTTGCATTTGTAGTTTTTTGTTATAGTTTTTTGTTGTTAGTAGTTTTTTGTTGTTAGTAGTTTTTTGTTTGTAGTTGTTTGTAGATTGTGTATTTTCATTTGAGTTTTTTTTTGGTTAATTTTTTTGAACATGTATTATTTTTAAGTCTTCTCTATTGGTTATGTATTTTATTTAAATATGTATCAATTAAACATTTTATTTTACTACATATCATTTAGGTGTTTTTACTTTAGTTGGTTTTGTATTTTTTGGGATACGTATCACGTGATACTTTTTTAATTAGTTGTGTATTTTTTTTAATATGTATCACTTGGTTCTTTTTCAGTTGGTTATGTATTTTTTGGATAAGTATCATCTTGATCTTTTTTATGCATTTTCTCTGGTACGTATCACTTATATCTTTTTTTAATGGGTGTATTTTTTAATATGTATTATTTGAGTCGTTTTTAGTTGGTTGTTGATTTTTTAGGATACGTATCACTTATTTTTTTTTACTTGGTTGTGTTTTTATACGTGTCATTTCGGTCTTTTTTAGTTGGTTGTCTATTTTTTTAGGATATATAATACTTTGTTTTTTTTTTGTTGGTTGTGTATTTTCATATAGATACAATTTGGCTTTTTTTAATTGATTATTTATTATTTCGAATGTGTATTAGTTGAGTCTTTTTTAGTTGGTTGTGTATTTTTTATACCTATCATTTGTGTTTTTTTAGTTGATTGTTTATTTTTCTGAATACGTATCATTTGGGTCTTTTTTTAAAATAATTGTGTATTTTCAAAAACGTATCATTTAGAATTTTTTAAGTTAGTTGCGTATTTTAGGAATATGTATTACTTTATTTTTTAATTGGTTGTGTTTTTTCCATGTGCGTCAGTATATTTATAACTAGATGGGTATAACTAAATAAAATAAACATGGTGTACTATAAAAGGGTCAAGAAGAAAAAAAAACTGTCAAGAAAATAAAAAGAAAAAAACGTTGTTTAAATGGATAAGAGAAGCACGTTGTGGTTTTTCACTACAATTATTGTTTTTAATTTGCCTTCATTTTTAACTTAATTACAAACATACCATCTAGGTCTTTATGATCTAGTGACATCATCGTTGATCCATTCAGTGATCCAGATCGGTTCTTATTGTTTTTATTTTATGAATGGTACTTACAATAACGCTCCTCTATATATATATATATATATATATATATATATAGGGATGGGATCTAGAGAAAACATCATCTCGGTAGAAAACATAAAAAAACAAAAACAGATGCCCTAAAATATCAAACAGATGCCCTAAACAAAATGCACTAAACGGATGCCCTAAACAAAATTACTAGGGCATATGTTTGATATTTTTAGGGCATCGGTTTTGTTTTCTATGTTTTCTACCGAGATTATGTTTTCTAATGATCCCATCCCTATATATATATATATATATATATATATATATATATATATATATATATATATATATATATATATATATATATATATATATATATATATATATATATATATATATATATATATATATATATATATATATATATATATATATATATATATATATATATATATATATATATATATATATATATATATATATATATATATATATATATATATATATATATATATATATATATATATATATATATATATATATATATATATATATATATATATATATATATATATATATATATATATATATATATATATATATATATATATATATATATATATATATATATATATATATATATATATATATATATATATATATATATATATATATATATATATATATATATATATATATATATATATATATATATATATATATAAATATATATATAATAAGTGTGAAAACACTTATCCTTTTACCACTTATTTCCAATAATAACAAGACCAAAACGTGTATTTTATGTCATAAAAGTCGGAATTATGCGTGGTTTGTGTTTTTATTGTGTTTTAGGACCAAAAGATAAAAAAGGAAGAATGTTGATCCCAAACTTAGATCGATTTAGATTTGTGCATACGAGATTAGATCAAGTTATACACGTAGAAAAACTTTGTTTATGTATAAAGGAATCTAAGTGTTATGCGGAATTAACACTTAAACAAGAACACACAAAGATGTAAACAAACTTTCACTTGATTGATAATAACAAACTTGCTTACAATGAAAGTGTTTAACGTATGAAAACTATATTAAACATTAACCTAAAGGTCTTCTTTTATAGACATAAGAAGCCTCGTAGAAGAGTCTACATATCAACTATTCTAGGTAAAGATAATTATAGAAAATATAATGTTGAACTTATCTTTACTAGAAACAAACTAGAAACAATATACGCGTAGACTAAATCTTTCCATCAGTGCTTGTCTTCAACTTATCAACGCTTGACTTCTTCTTGTCAACGCTTGATCTGTCAGCGTTGGTTTTCTTCCTATCAACGCTTGTCTTCCTCTTGTCAGCGCTCAAGTGAACTGGCTACATTTTATTCCTAACAATCCTCCCCTAAAATTGATATCTACTCTAGTAATCAAGTTTCTGAAAAAACATTAAGAACTAGGAGGAATCTTACAACTTTTATAATATTGGTAATAAATATGTCAGATCAAATCTTTGGCCACATCACTTGAATAATCAATCTCCAGCTGTGTTGTCTTCATCTTCTCCAAAACTTTTTTGGACATGGAATACTGACCATCTACAAGTATATACTCAGCAAACTTTGTAGAGCTCAAGTAATATACACCAGCAGCTGAATACAAACGCCATTGAAGACCACTGAGGTCATCTTCAAGATCCTTCCAAACAGCAGGATCTTCATCGCTTGGTCCACACATTCTCTTGAATGTTAACCAAAGTTTTATTGCATTGACTGAAGTAGGAGCTTCAGTCTCATACTTGGCCTCCAACAACCTCCAAAGGTCTACCAAGTCTTCTCTATCAACACTTGCAAAGAGAGATATAAGTGTAGTAAAAGTGTGTACCTCTTTCCCATACCTGCCAATCTTCCAAAACCCACATTCATCTTCTTCATAGCTTATAATAGGGTTTCTGGAATCAAGAGGTAACACTTGTACCATATATGAAGCTTCCAATGGTGAGAGCTTAATGCTCCTTCTTATAAAAGCTTCACTTGGATTCAACCTATCCATATCTTTAGGAAACTTAAGAGGAACTCCCTACTTCAAAGGTCTGGGAACAATCATTTCCTTCTTAAGCTCCATCTCTTCTGCAAGTTCTTCTTTCCTTTCATCAGAAAGAAGTCTTAGAGTGTTTTCTTCCTGCACTCTTGCCCAAATAGGATAAGCCTTGAACTCCAACTCTTCAAAGGATAATCCCAACAATTTCTTGTAGGTCCATCCTGTTCCATAAGATCTGAGTAGCATGTAGTACAACTCCCTTCTATCCCTTTTCAGCATTGAGAGAATATTGCTAGCTTTGTGTTTCAGAATTACCTTGCAGTCTTTTTGTACTCTTAGAAGAATCTCCAAACCCCATATTTGTCTGAAATAGTCAAATCTGGATTCTCCATACACCTATCTTCCCAAGCATGGTCCATCTGAACAACTTCTGGCATATCAAAATCTACTTGCAATTTCAACTCATTCAACTTCTCTTTTGCCAAATCATCACCATACTCAAGTCTTTCTGGTTGTTCTATTATCATCACACTTGAGTCTGAACTAGCTTCATCACTTCCTTCTTGTTCCTCTGAAGTGACAACAAATGGTGATTCACCAACCTTCTTTCTTTCTTGTTCCACAATTTGTGCAGCCAACCTTTTATCAAACTCAACATGTGTTGCATTCTTTGGAACTTCTACTTCTACCATTTTTCCTTTACCCTTATCTAGTGGATCAATGATGGGTAAGGATGATGGTAATACCAGTGAAGATACTTATTTGATGATAGATGATGACTGGAATACATCAACTTCATCCGCAGGTCTGTCAACGCTCAATTTGCTTGTGTCAGCGCCAAAATTACTCATGTCATCGTTCAAACCTTGCTTATCCACGCTCAAATTACCTGTCTCAGCGCCTCTTGTAATTTTCTCCAACATAGCTGTAAAAGACAAGTGTAAATTTGTAGGAGTGACCAGAAATCTAACAAAACCTGGTTGCTTCTTCAAACTAGTTAGGGCTTCAGCAACACCCAAAGATTCACCATCATGTGAGCCCTTATCACTCACATTAATCTGCTCATCCTCCCCTTTGGAAGATTCCTCCATCCCACGCCTTGTGCTAGCATTCTCCAAAATGACAATCCTCTCCCTCAATTGCTTGAGTTCAAGGACTTGTGTATTGACAATATGTACCAAGTCTTCATTTTGCTTTTGCAAGCTAATGTAGACAGCCGTCAATTCCATCAATGTCATTGGTTCCAATCTTCCCTCCTCTAAAATGGGTATTTGACCTCCTAAATTAGATTCATGGGGCATGGATGAGGTCTTAAAGATGTTAGGACTGTCTTGGCCTGCATCTAAGCTAGAACCAATAGTCCCAGCCTCATCCATAGCACCAACCACACTAGTGGTGGTGGTTCTCTCTGCTACATGGCTAGGACCACTAGAGGAGAACACTCTAGTAGTCCTTTGGCGTTTTTGCAACCTATATTGTGGTGGGGTAGAAGATGATGTGGATTGGGTGGATGTGGGTTGGTTAAGGGGTGTTTGGGTCTGTGAAGGAATGGTGTCAACGTCTGGATTAGGTGTGTCAACGCCAACATTTAATGTGTCAGCGTCAAAGGGTTCTTGGTCAATTTGCACGTGTTGAGGTGAAGGTAAAGGTTCTTGTATTGGGTCAAGTTGGGGTTGTGGGTCTAGTTGAGGTTGTGTTGCTTTAATAACAGCAATCATAGCTGGGGTGAGGGGTAAGTCGCGGTGAGGAGGTGAGTTCATCTTGGTAAAAATAGCTTTCATTTGCACAGGGATCTCATAAAAATCATCATGATCCCTTGTGCAGTAATTTTGGACATCAAAAACCATTTGTAAAAATCTGGGATAAGCTAAAGTCATTTTACTCCCTTTGTTTTTACACATGCCCTCAAAATCATTTTTGAATAATTGAACTTTTGCCCAGTAGCAATACACATGATAGGTGTGTAAACACCCATCTTTTCTACCACTTAATTACAATAATAACCGAGCCAAAACGTGTATTTTATGTCTTTTATGTCGGAATTATGCGTGGTTTGTGTTTTTGTTGTGATTTAGGACGAAAAGGTGAAAAGTGGAGAAAACACGGGAATTCACGGGCATTTACGGACTTTTATTGAAGAAAAAGATGAAAGACGAAGTCGAGAAATCAAAAGTGGAAAAGAAACGGAAGTCCACGACCAATTCTGAAGATTTATCGAGGAAAAAGTCAAAAGACGGAAGTTTATCAAAAGCCGAAGAATTCAAGTCTATTTTATTGAAGAATTTAAAGACAAGTTCAAAAGAAATCCCAAGCCTCAAGTCATTATAGTCCAAGTTTAAAGAAGATTAGAAGAAAAGGACTAATGACGCAATTAATGAAGATTAAAGAAGGAAGGACCTAATCTTGTAATTAAGAGAAAAGGAAAGAGGGGAGGAAGCTTCCTAATCCTCTCCTATATATAGATTAGGACTAGCTAAGTTTATTTCTTGTTGGCTAAGTGTGACAATTAGTCTTCCACCATTTAATTACCTTGCACCTTTAATTACCTTGTCAATTTAAATACTTGTCAAATTTAATTACCTTGTCTTGCACTTAATTACCATTTAATTTCAAGTAAGTTTTTCTTTTAATTCTTGTTAATCTTTATCTTTATCTTGTTAATCTCATCCTACCTTTCTTAATCTTTGATTGATTTGTTTATGTTCATGTTCTTAATTTTTGTTGATTTATTTAAGTGGGTTTTGATTATTTTGATTAAGTTTTGTGAGTTTGATTGATTTGGATTGATTGTTTATGCTTAATAGTTGTTTATTTGCTTGTTTGATTTAATCATGTGTTTGATTTAGCTTTGTTTTTGTTTAATTCGTGCTATTTTCTTATCCCTTGTTCTTCGGATCTTGTTTCTGTTCTTTCCCTGGACGCCGCTCCATTTATTCCGAATCAAGGTTTTGAAAGGCTGTTTATTCGGAATATTGAATTATTCCGCGTAAGTGTTTTGTAGAGATTGCTATTCGGAATATCCATTATTCCGAATAGGGTTGATTATTCCGAATAGGGTCTCTTATTCCGAATAGGAAGTTGATTCCGAGTAAGGCTTTTTATTCCGAATAGGAAGTTTATTCCGAATAGGGTGACAGTATTCCGAATA
The DNA here is from genome assembly GCA_025667525.1 of Glebionis coronaria. Lineage (NCBI taxonomy): Eukaryota > Viridiplantae > Streptophyta > Magnoliopsida > Asterales > Asteraceae > Glebionis > Glebionis coronaria. The sequence goes on from CM046877.1 coordinate 291,459,238, forward strand.
GACTTGGTTTTCCGAATAGGAAATCTTTCCGAATAGACCTGGATTTTCCGAATAGGAAGTTGATTCCGAGTAAGGCTCACATTCCGAATAGGGTGACAATATTCCGCATAGAGACTTATTCCGAATAGACTTGTTATTCCGGATAGGGATTGTATTCCGAATAGGCCATTATTCCGAGTAGGGTATTATTCAGGATAGGTGACATATTCCGAATTGCCATATATTCCGAATAGGGTTTATTCCGGATAGAGCTTGTTTTCAGTTTCTTTAATTTAGTTTTTTTTTAGTTTAGTTTCTGCCCTTTTATTTTAAGCTTTATTTTTCCCGCCTTTTCCCTTAATCGCACTTTAAGTTTATTTGCCTTAGTTTAAGATTTAGTTTCAGTTGCGTTTTAAGTTTCCTTAGTTAGATTTAAGTTTGCGTTATTTACATTTTTGCCCTTTAATTTTAGTCACGCTTTTAAATACTTGCACCTTTATTTTAATTAGACTTAGATTTACTTTAAAGTGCCAATTTACTTTTAAGTCTTTGCACATTTAATTGAAAACAACCAAAAATATTTGTTTCACCAAATATCAACTGAGTCACACATTAAACGCAAGTTATTCAATTCGTTAAGATACCGAGAACACGAACTTTAATTTTTATACGGGCCAAAAGCCTTGTATCAAATGGCGCCGCTGCCGGCTCTTTTCGTAAAGATTAACGGTTTTCTGTGAAAGACGCGTTGCTTTTTGGGATCCGTTCACTTGTGAGCGTTATTTTTCTTGCATAAAAAATTCTAAAAATCCATAAAAAATTAAAAATTTCAAAAATCCAAAAAGATTTTATCTTTATTGTGTATATATATTGTTTTTGTGTTTGGTTTTGTTTTCTTTTGCATTTTCAGGTGTATGCGTAATAGATCTTCTAATTATCAAGAGCCCGAGCCTCAAGAAGATTTAGATATGGCAGGTGTTAACAACAACAACATTCCACCGCACCTCAATAATAATAATAATAACAACAATGCTCTTCCACAACCCGATCTTCGGACCATGGAGGAACTTTGTCAACCAACAATGTTTGGACGAGGAGGACCGATTGCACCGATGCAAATCAACGCTCCTGAGTTTTCGTTGAAGCACCACATGATTCAGCAAGTACAAACAAACCCATTTAGAGGATTGCCTGATGATGATGCCAACAAACACCTCGACAAGTTCATTACAATCACCCAAAGCATGAAGTTGGCTGGTGCCACAATGGATGAACTTCGCCTACAACTCTTTCCACATACTTTATTACATCATGCCGAGAAATGGTTTGATCGTCTCCCGAAGAATTCTATTCACACTTGGGATGATATGACTCAACGCTTTTTGTCGCGCTACTTTCCACCATAAATGGTCACGAGCCTTCGCAATCAAATCAGCGGTTTCATGCAAGACCCTGATGAATCTCTTTTTGACGATTGGGAGAGATATAATGTCTTGATCGATAGATGTCCAAACCACAACATGCTTCCCGTCACATTGATTGATACTTTCTACAACGGATTGACTTTTCGAGATCGTGATACGATTAATGCAGCCGCCGGTGGCACATTCATGAAAAGGAGACCAGAGGAGTGTAGAGAGTTAATTGAGAACATGACTACTCACCACAAAAACTGGGATTCCTCTGCTTCTTCAAGGAACAACCTGAGAGTCAATGTTTCTTATACCTCAGCAAACCCTGAGATGACCGAACTCACCCGCATGATGGCTGAAATAAGCAAAAGTATTATGCTTCTCGCTTCAAACCAACAACAACAACAAGTTAAAGCGGTTGCTAATCCTTGTGAAACATGTGGCGGTCCTCACTCATACACCGATTGTCCTTCGACACAAGGAAATCCGGAAAATGTGTATGCAGCTTACGGTAATTATTCACCGAAAAATTACCAAGCTAGACAACAAGGGGATAGAAATCTGTTGAGCTACCGATCCAACAATTACCTTTCACCCGGTTTTTCTCCTCAAAACCAAAATCCCGCCAACAACTACAATAGAAGCAACCAAATCCCACCAAGAGCTTCTAACCCTTATCAACCACCCACCCAACAACACCCACCCATAAACACCAATGTTGACGCCATCATGAGAACTCAAGGTGAGAAAATCAAGAATCTACAGAGCCAAATAATCAATTTGAAAGGAGATATCTTGAAGAAAGGAAATGACATCAGAACCGAGGTTCGTGATAATATCCAATCTTCCTTCAGCACTCAAACGACTGAATTAAAGAATCTATTGGCTAGTTTCTTGCACGAAGCTCAACCTTCTTCTTCGGGTTCTCTACCTTCAAACACCGTCACCAATCCGCGAGCTAATGTGAGTGCTATAACTACGCGTAGTGGAATTACCATTGTCAATCCACCTACCCCACCACCATCATCTACACCTCCTCCACCACCATGTATCCCTACTCCTCCTACAGCTAGTATTAGTGCACCATTACCGTCTCCGCCTCGTCATGACGATGTATCTCGGAAGGACCCTTCAACATCCCAACCTTCACCAACTACACCTTCACCGTCTCCCTATCAACCTAGAATCCCATACCCTTCTCGCATAGGCAAGACCAGTGATTTAACCAAGAGTGACTGCCAAGTATCAAAATATGTGGATATGCTATCTAAAATGACCATCAACATTAGCCTTGTTGAAGCACTTTGCCACATGCCGAAATTTGTCAAAGCATTTAAGGAATTTCTTAGCAAGAAGGAGAAGCTGATTGAACTCGCCAACACACGATTAAATGAAAACTGCTCTGCAGTTATTCTCAAAGAACTTCAGGAAAAGCTTGAAGATCCCGGTCCTTTTGTGTTGCCTTGCGTGTTCAACAAAACTGAAGAATTTACTGCCCTTGCTGATCTCGGGGCTAGTATAAATCTTATGCCTTTGAGTGTTTGGAAAACACTATCATTACTCGAACTTGCAAATCGCACTCTCGCTTACCCTGTTGGTATAGCCGAATACGTGTTTATCAAAGTTGGCACATTTACTTTCCCGGTTGATTTTGTCGTAGTTGATTATGAAATGGACCCTCGTATTCCTTTAATACTTGGTCGGCCATTCTTAAGAACCAGACGTGCTTTAGGTTATGTGGCCGAAGGTGAGTTAATCTTACGAGTCGGGGATGATTCAAAAGTTTTTAAAATGGGGAAGCTTACAGGCAAATCCTTAGGAGGCCGAGAATCAGTGAATATGATAAATGTGCTCGATGACTTTACCATCTATGACAATCCTCTATTCGAGTATTCCACTGATAATCCACTCTTTGAAGATAATGTGGATGATTCTCACTCTACTTTGGACGCTTCTCCCATTTATGATTCTCCACCGGTCTTCGATGCTTATGATGATGATGATTCTAGCTCAGACTCGAATGATTTTGATTGTACTTCTGAGTATCCCGAGTTGCCCACTTTCGATGATTTTGATGAGGCCGATACTCTCTCGAGCGATTCTTCACATGATGAAGATCCTCCGCCATCACTCGATCCTACTTTGGACGATTATTCATTTGAGGAATATTTCTCTGAATTTCTCAACACATACTTCCCTCATAAGAGTGATGCTCCTCCTTATGACTTTGAAGATTATCGTCTTGATCCTACTTTAGATTTGAAGAGCATTCTGTCAAAGGAGAAGAAACCGGTTGACACCAATATCCGTTGCACATATGATTTGACACCTCTTTGTCCCACTTCTGAGGACGAGGTTGTGCTTCTTTGCGGATCTTCTTCACACTCGGCTGAGCCTGAGTGCTATTTTCCCTTAAAGGAAAAGGTGTTCGACCCTGGTATTGAAGTCTTTAAGCCATCTCAGTATCCACCTGATGAAATAACAGGAAAAATCTTTGGAAATTTTGAAGACATGCTTGCACCGCTTCCTACTTGCTTCCACCGTGCTCCATCGCTGCTTAAGGGAACCTTGCCACTTCTTATTTGGCTTGCCTTGTTCGCCTTAAGCTCGTGCTTATTGATGGATGAAAACTATGTTTTTGATCCTGGTGGATATGTTTCATGCTTCTTCCGTTGATGATCAAGGTCGAGTCAGGCTCACGACTCGGTTAACAAAAATCAAGCGCTTCTTGGGAGGCAACCCATGCATCTATCTTTTCGCTTTCTTTACCATAAGTGTAGGGGGGACCCTTTGGTTTGTTTTCCTCTCCTCACTTCTTAATCAGGGATTCGAGCTTCAATGATCTACTCTTGATGATTCTTGACGACCCGTGATTCCGTGTTCTACTTCTTCCCGGTTCTATCCTAAACTCTTTTCGATTCACTATTTTATATTTTCTCAATATTAAAATAGGAATCTCTTTAGTTGTCTTTTCCTTAGCGAGATTTAAACAAAGTGCACAATGTCCTAAGTGTAGGGGAGTTTACTCCCATATGCTTAAACATTGAGGACAATGTTTATCTTAAGTGTAGGGGGGACTTCTATCGAAGTTAAGTGGTCTTTTCCTTGTTTTTGTCCTCATTTTAACCGGAAAATAAATTTTTCGACATTTTTCAAAATTTTTGATTTATTTTGGCCTATTAGTTTTTCCCTTTGTATAGTTATTTTTCTTTCTTTGTTAGAATAAATGTTTAATAAGTGGTTTTAATTTTCAAACGTTGTGAATCTTTTGACTCAACCCGAGTTTAATCTAGCTAATATCCTTAACGTGTTTAAGTCAAGTTTTGCTAGGCTTTTATATAGGGAGCTATAAAACGCGAAAGTCTTAACTCTCACGGGTTAAGAACAAGAACTTTTCGCAAGTTTCTATAATTGATCCTAGAGAGTAGTTTATCAAGGGAACTTTAAAATGCGATTTCTAAACTTGAAAAAGTATAAGAATTTGCAAGATCCTATAGGCGACTCGAAAACCCAAAATTTTGATTTAATAGGCTAAGTATCCACGAGTCTCATTACTTGAGATTTTAAACTGTGGAGAACGAGAGATGATAGAGCCAATTATAAGTTCGGTATTCTTTCGTGAATTTATGTGAGTTAATTATAAGCCTATTCTCCCATCGCTTGCTAATAATTTATCTGCTAATAAATAAGGTTGTACGATTTGAAAAGTTACTTAGCTTCTAGCCCCAGATCGTTTAAAACTTGCTCGGTATGGATTAGAGTTCATAGCCAAGGCATAACTTATTGAAGCGGAACGCGAAGATTGGCGAGTCCGAAAAGGCCCTAACAAGGCATGAGGGCTATATTTTGTTGCTAAAGATCCAAAGTGATGTGAAGAATCATTTATCGAAAATCAATATGAAGGATCGAGACACAGGACGTAAAGCAAAACTCCCCAAAAGTCATGGAGAAGTGTATCCGAAAAGACCCTAACAAGGTATGAGGATAAATAGATCCAAGTCATAAATGGAGGCGGATCGTTGTATATCAAAGTCCAAAATAAAGATTGGAGAAAAATGAAGAAGTCGTGGTCCAAGTTTGAATCTCTCAAAACTTCAAAGTGAAGAATTCCTATTATGAAGAGAAGACCATTATTTCATGAGCGTCTCTCAAGATTTAAAGTATGAAGTCGCTACCAAATATCGGTCCGAGAAAGGTCTCAAATCGCGAAGCGAGTTATGCCAAGATATGAACTTTATGAGGTCCCGAGAAGCAGTTTTAAAAGATTTGGTCCTTTAGCTAACTATTGATTAAATCGTTCACTTTATTTTCAGACTAAATAACTATCGAAATAAGTCAAACAATGCATCCTCGTGATCATTCAAGACAACAATAAAATATAAGAGATACACCTAGGAATAAGGGAGTCTAAGTGAGTAATTGGCCCACATGAGTTCGTGATAGTTTACTAACTTATAATAACAATGATCTCGTTTTTAAGCTTGGTTTGGAGAAAGTGAAAACTTGAGGATGATGATTATTAATAACACTTTCAAAACCCAAGGTATGCTTTTGATTTCTTTATTTTTTATGTTTTATGTTTTTGATTTTCTATTTCTTTAATAAAGGCCAACGTGGATTGATTATGATGAAAAGTGTAATCTTGCTTTGTAACTAATGCATTGCATGAGGACATTGCAATGGTCAAGTGTAGGGGATTTGATAGGTGTGTAAACACCCATCTTTTCTACCACTTAATTACAATAATAACCGAGCCAAAACGTGTATTTTATGTCTTTTATGTCGGAATTATGCGTGGTTTGTGTTTTTGTTGTGATTTAGGACGAAAAGGTGAAAAGTGGAGAAAACACGGGAATTCACGGGCATTTACGGACTTTTATTGAAGAAAAAGATGAAAGACGAAGTCGAGAAATCAAAAGTGGAAAAGAAACGAAGTCCACGACCAATTCTGAAGATTTATCGAGGAAAAAGTCAAAAGACGGAAGTTTATCAAAAGCCGAAGAATTCAAGTCTATTTTATTGAAGAATTTAAAGACAAGTTCAAAAGAAATCCCAAGCCTCAAGTCATTATAGTCCAAGTTTAAAGAAGATTAGAAGAAAAGGACTAATGACGCAATTAATGAAGATTAAAGAAGGAAGGACCTAATCTTGTAATTAAGAGAAAAGGAAAGAGGGGAGGAAGCTTCCTAATCTTCCCCTATATATAGATTAGGACTAGCTAAGTTTATTTCTTGTTGGCTAAGTGTGACAATTAGTCTTCCACCATTTAATTACCTTGCACCTTTAATTACCTTGTCAATTTAAATACTTGTCAAATTTAATTACCTTGTCTTGCAATTAATTACCATTTAATTTCAAGTAAGTTTTTCTTTTAATTCTTGTTAATCTTTATCTTTATCTTGTTAATCTCATCCTACCTTTCTTAATCTTTGATTGATTTGTTTATGTTCATGTTCTTAATTTTTGTTGATTTATTTAAGTGGGTTTTGATTATTTTGATTAAGTTTTGTGAGTTTGATTGATTTGGATTGATTGTTTATGCTTAATAGTTGTTTATTTGCTTGTTTGATTTAATCTTGTGTTTGATTTAGCTTTTTTTTGGTTTAATTCGTTCTATTTTCTTATCCCTTGTTCTTCGGATCTTGTTTCTGTTCTTTCCCTGTACGCAGCTCCATTTATTCCGAATCAAGGTTTTGAAAGGTTGTTTATTCGGTATATTGAATTATTCCGCGTAAGTGTTTTGTAGAGATTGCTATTCGGAATATCCATTATTCCGAATAGGGTTGATTATTCCGAATAGGGTCTCTTATTCCGAATAGGAAGTTGATTCCGAGTAAGGCTTTTTATTCCGAATAGGAAGTTTATTCCGAATAGGGTGACAATATTCCGAATAGACTTGGTTTTCCGAATAGGAAATCTTTCCGAATAGACTTGGATTTTCCGAATAGGAAGTTGATTCCGAGTAAGGCTCACATTCCGAATAGGGTGACAATATTCCGCATAGAGACTTATTCCGAATAGACTTGTTATTCCGGATAGGGATAGTATTCCGAATAGGCCATTATTCCGAGTAGGGTATTATTCAGGATAGGTGACATATTCCGAATTGCCATATATTCCGAATAGGGTTTATTCCCGATAGAGCTTGTTTTCAGTTTCTTTAATTTAGTTTTTTTTAGTTTAGTTTCTGCCCTTTTATTTTAAGCTTTATTTTTCCCGCCTTTTCCCTTAATCGCACTTTAAGTTTATTTGCCTTAGTTTAAGATTTAGTTTCAGTTGTGTTTTAAGTTTCCTTAGTTAGATTTAAGTTTGCGTTATTTACATTTTTGCCCTTTAATTTTAGTCACGCTTTTAAATACTTGCACCTTTATTTTAATTAGACTTAGATTTACTTTAAAGTGCCCATTTACTTTTAAGTCTTTGCACATTTAATTGAAAACAGCCAAAAATATTTGTTTCACCAAAGATCAACTGAGTCACACATTAAACGCAAGTTTTTCAATTCGTTAAGATACCGAGAACACGAACTTTAATTTTTATACGGGCCAAAAGCCTTGTATCAACACACAATAGCACTAGCAATGGATCTATTAATCTCATTGTGTGCAGTACACTTGGGACTCAAACATTGTAAGAGGACATGTATTAGGTACTTCCAGGCTGGGGGAAACTCCTGTTTATGATATTTGTTTAAAGTTCCCTCATCAGGGAAAGGATAACCCAAAGCCCTTAGTCCTTGTTCTATTTCATGAATGGGGAGAGTGGTTATACCATCTGCATCATCAAGATGAAAAGCCTGGCGAACCAAGGCTTCAGTAACCACCCTTGTACGCCCATAAACAATAGATGATAATGTAGTCACTTTATTAACTGTTGAGGAACTAACAGTGTTCCAAAACTGCTTAATATGTGATGAGACTGCTTTTATACATAGTCTCATCTTCCAAATAGGGCTTAAAAAGCATTAAATATCATGAAAAATGCCAAATATATGCTTGTGTTTGTTGCTTGTGTATTTAGGTACGGATATTGAGAAAATGACAAAAGATCACAAGATTCATGCAAAAACGAACACGGGAAACAAAGCCGCACAATGAACCAAGCCCTAATGAAGACTTTCCCAAGATCAACCCTTGAAGATTTGAATAATTATGAAGAGGGGTCCTCCAATATAGAAGAATTGACACTTTATACCCTTGTATCCTCATAATTACAAGTTTGGTCCCTAAAGTTTGTCAAAATTACAAAAAGGGCCCTCCACTTTGAAGATTTGGCAAGTTTAGCCCCTCAACAAAGCTAAATTTTCAACCAATATCATCCACAAAGTCAAATACATCATGAAGTCCTTCAAAGTACAAGAAATGACAAGTTTGGTCCTTTAAAAATCTCAAAATTACAAAAAGGACCCTCAACTTTCAACATTTGGCAAAAATGGTCCCTCAATCATCAAGACTTGGCAATTTCAGTCCTCCAAAATGTCAATTATACAAGTCTAGACCATTATCATTGAAGAAAATACCAAACCAGTCCTTCAAGAATGTAAAAATGGCAAGAAATACCCCTGAATTTACTTTATGAAACTTTTTGGGGCAAAAGTGTGAAGTTTGAAACTTCAATAACAAAGGAAACGAATTTTGGGCTGGTTATTTACAAAGTGAAAAGAAGAAAGGAGTTAAGGGACTTATTCTGGCAAACAACCATTCTTACCTAGACCAGTGAGTGGGTGACACCTGTCCCACTCACACTCTCCACCAATCACAAGCCCCCCTTCCTCCACCTCACAATCCCACTCATCCGGTTTAAGATTAAATTAATCTTGGCGCCTAAACAAGTTTTTAAACTTAATCCACCCCCAAAAAAGATTAAAAATCTGTTCTTAGTGTTCTTCACACAATTTGGGTTTTTCTTCATCATTAACAATTAAGTGATAAAACCCTCCAGAATGTTGATTAAACTTCCCCTAATCACATCCCAACCTTAATATTACTTGACACATCACTCACTTGTCTCACACATGCCTCCCCTGCTACAAAGAGAGGAAGAAGACAAACAGTAGGGCCACAATCCAACGTCCCACATTTGTGCTTACTTTCTAAGCATCATATGAGCCATTTGATCACATCTTCATGCCAGCTATCACCACAAACAACCAAGAACTCTTCACAAGATTCCAAGATTTTCAAAAAGTGATGAGACTGCTTTTATACATAGTCTCATCTTCCAAATAGGGCTTAAAATGCATTAAATATCATCAAAATACCCAAATATATGCTTGTGTTTGTTGCTTGTGTATTTTAGGTACGGATATTGAGATAATGATAAAAGATCACAAGAATCATGCAAAAACGAACACGGGAAACGAAGCCGCACAATGAACCAAGCCCTAGTGAAGACTTTCCCAAGATCAACCCTTGAAGATTTGAAGAATTATGAAGAAGGGTCCTCCAATTATGAAGAATTGACACTTTATACCCTTGTATCCTTATAATTACAAGTTTGGTCCCTAAAGTTTGTCAAAATTACAAAAAGGGCCCTTACCTTTGAAGAATTGGCAAGTTTAGCCCCTCAACAAAGCTAAATTGTCAACCAATATCATCCACAAAGTCAAATTTATCATGAAGTCCTTCAAAGTACAAGAAATGACAAGTTTGGTCCTTTGAAAAATCTCAAAATTACAAAAAGGACCCTCAACTTTCAACAATTGGCAAAAATGGTCCCTCAATCATCAAGACTTGACAATTTCAGTCCTCCAAATTTTCAATATTGCAAGTCTAGACCATTATCATTGAAGAAAATACCAATTCAGCCCTTAAAGAATTCAATTATGGCAAGAATTACCCCTGATTTCACTTTGCAAAAGTTTTTGGGCCAAAAGTATAAAAAGGCAAAAGTTGACAAAGCTTAAACAGGCGCTGATAGAAGTTTGGATTGAATTTGACAAGTTTTTGAAACATAGGGGTGTTAAGCTGGCAGACAAAGAAGAAACCTAGACCAGTGGTGAGCTGCCACGTGCCCCACTCACTTGAATCAACCAATCACATGGCTCCCTGCTTCCACCTCACCATCCACTCACACCAGACTTAACAAACTTAATTTATTAAGTTTAATTAACGCGCTAAACACCACATTCAAACATAAATCTGGATCAAAACATGCACTATTCATCATAAGAACAAATTTGGGTTTTCTTAACCCGTTTGTAATTAGCACCCAGTAACCTCCAGAATTATAATTAGGGTCTCCCTAATCACAACCAAACTCACAAACAGCTTGCCACATCATTCCCTTGTCACATGTTTTACCCTGCTTTCTACCCCTTGAAGAAGATGACAAAACAGTAAAGCAAATCCAACGCCCCACATCCTTGCTTCAAACTTAAGCTTATTATGGGCCATTGATCAAATTCCACCCTGCCAACTCATGCAAACGTCCAAGGAAACATCACATGAGTCCAAGATTTTCAAAAAGCTACAAGGGCATATTGGGGACTTCAACCATTAGGGTTTATAGTTTTTAGCTGTAACTTAGCTCCTTGTAAGGCTATATAAAGCCACTTAGGCCTTCATTTTTCAGCTGCTTTTGGTTTTTCCTTTGTTCAAACACTTGTAAATCCTTTTTCAGTTTAATGAATTTGAGTTAAGTGCTTTGAAGAAAGACCAAGTGCCATCTTTATTCTGCTTGTTTATGTTCTTAGTTTACTGCTTTTGAAGTTTAAAACCTGTTTTCAAAAGAGGAGTGTGCACAAGTTTGCATATTTTCCTCATTTTCTTGATATTTTGCTAAGTCTTGTTCCAATCTTGGAATTCTTGGGCTATAGGGCTGATCATAGCATCCTAACTGAGTTGGTTAAGGTGTGGTGAGGCTTATAACTTGGGGATAATCAAGTGTGGGGTAACAAGTTTGCATCAATCAAGATTTTTCCAAGTTTCTGATTTTTCATGTTATTGTGCTTAACCCTTGTTGAATCTTAGCAGGCTTTTGTGGAAGCTTGTGCTTGTTCTTGCTAGCACATAAGCTCAAAATTCGTGGGTGTGGATGTACATCCATGAGGTTTGCATACTTAATCTCCAAATCTGCTTAAATTGTGATTTTTGGTGATATTTGTATGAAACTGTTGTTCTTGTGAATTTTGTGGCTTGTTCTTGCTTGAATCTGTTTATTAGACTTGTTTTAGTGTTAATTGATGCTTGGTTGGCCTGAAATCTTGTTTTGCTTTTGAAAATTTTGATTTGAAAAAGTTAAAGGGGTGTTTGGGTCTACTGGTTTATGCTTGTAATCTGTTTTTGTGTTAAGGGAAAGTGTTGTTTATGCTTTGTATCTGATAAACCTTTGTTTGAGAGTGTTTTGCTGCAAGTTTTGGGTTTTGAACACTTGAATTGATCAATCTGCTATATAGACCTTGTTTCTGCTTGTTTTGACCTAGGATTTTGGGAACACTTAGTGTGTATGCATGCTTAGGGATAAAAGTGGTTTAAACAAAGTTAACATAACCTGTTTGAAAGATTTAAGGTGTTGAAATTGGCTTGTGTGTCAAATACATCAGCAAAAGTAGAAAACTGCATGTGTAGTGTTCATCAGTAACTTTCATTGCTTGAATCTTGCTTAATTCTTTGAACCAGTGCATGAAACCTGTTTAGACTTGCTTATTGGAGTTTATTATAGCTTGTGTGTGCATTTGGTTGAATTTGGCTGGCTGATTGTGATTTTTATAGCTTATCAAAGTCTGCTGAAGTGGTCATTTGCATCAGCAAAGTGACCACCTCATTTGGTGTTGCATTGTGATTTCTAGCATTAGGATTGTTGTATTGTTGCTTGGATCTTGTTCATGTGCTGATTGTGATTGGTTTTTGCTATTTGGATTGCTTTGATCATAGCTTATAAGCCCACTGGCTTATTGGCTTATTTGTGCCAAAACACATCAAGTTTACCCAACTGGTAAGCCTTGATTCACAAGGTTTGCACTCAAACCTTGATCAGCAGGGTGAAAAACAAGTCCTTACACTTCATTAAGTCTGTCAGCGCCTACTTTATTCCTGTCAGCGTTTGATTTCAACCTGTCAGCGTTTCATTATAACTTATCAGCGTTTGACTTTTGGTCAAACTTGGTTCAAGCTTATTGAATCTGTTTTGCTTATTGGTACATGCAACAACTTAGTTTTTGTAATAGAACTCATTTTTCTCAGCTTAATATCAAGTCTGGAAGTTTACAAGTCTTTTGGTTAAGCTTTTGCTAGGAAACTAGCTTATTTGGCTTTTTCAGCCAGCTTATCTGTTCTCACAGCTTATTCTACTTGGCTTTTTGTGATTTTCTTGATTGATTATTCTTAGTTAAGCTATTTGTGAGCTTTTGCAACTTGAATCAGCTTCTGAGGTGGTCTAGATCATAAATACGACTATTTTGTCGTTTTGTGAATAAGTTGTTGACTTGTTTCTGGCTTATTAAGTGGTCTTATTTGAAATTTCTTTTTGCAAAAGTCTTTGTTAGGTCAAAAGAAGGTTGTGTGTTAAATTTAAGCTTATGGCATCAGCTTATGGCTTAATGGGCCAAAATGCCCATTAAGAATAAGCTACTTATTATAAGTTAGCTTATTTCACATTTTCAGCTTTTGGGCCTTTGAAAAAGTTGTTTAAAATCAAATTTTGAGTCAACCTGTGCTTTTTGAGCTTATTTTGAGCACTTTTTCTTATTGGGCCTTAATTAAGCCCAATAAGGGACTGTTTTGGGTTTGGCCCATTTTCTAGGCCCAATAGGGGTATTTAGGTAATTTCACTTTCATTTCTGAGTTATTTAGTTTAAATTAAGCTAGTTTGCAAGTTTTTAGAATTTTTTATAATTTTTGGATTTTTAATATTATTTTAATATTATTTTATTATTAAATTAAAAGTCTGATTTTCTAGGTTTTTATATTTTTCCTAGGTTCTAAACACTTAATTAGGATTTTTGCAACTTTCCAAATATTTTCTAGGTCTTTTAATTATTTGTTATAATTAATTTAAGATTTAATTGATTTTAGGAGTTTTTTTTAATTGTTTAAAAATAGTTTTAATTGGTTTTAAAATTTTGAAAAATAGCTTTTAGCTTAATTAGGATATTTTTGAGGTTTACAAACTTGAAAATCTTGTTTAGGGCTTTTTAATAATTAATTTTGATTTTTAGGGCTTTAATTAGCATTAAAAAGTCATTATCTAATTAATTAAAAGGTTTTTGCAAGTTTTGATTTTTTGTAAACTCTTATAATATTATTAGGGATTTTTGGTAATTTTTAGAAATTTTTATGTTAAGATTTTAATTTTGGTGGTTTTTAGGATTTTACGTGTACGCCTTTTTAGAATTAGTTTAATCCGTCTTCATAACCGTCACTCTCTTCTAATCCCCTCTCTATTTCTTCTTTTTCAAATATAATCTCAAATTAATCCAAATCATTACACACATAACACACTAGCCTCCTTGAGAACGAACTCAATTGGGTCATTCACACACGGTTTTCCTAAATCGTCGTGCACGCTTGCCCTATTTTAGTTGCTTGTTTTTCCTAAAGCAAGTATCTAGTTTTACTCAACATCAAAAAGCTACAAGGGCAAAATTGGGACTTCAGTAGTTAGGGTTTACACGTTTTTTTAGCTTAGTAGAACTTGTAAGCCTCTATATAAAGCCATTTAGGCCATCACATTTCAGTTTGCTTTTGATTTTTCCTTGTTCAAGTTTCTGTAAATCCCATTTCAAGTTTAATGAAATTGTGTTTGAAACATTGAAGAGAAGTCATTGGCCAATCTTAGTTACTACTTTCTATTGTTATATGCTTGATAGTTTTAGAAGTAAAAACCTGTTTTCACTTGGAGGTTGCAAAAGTTTGCAATTTTCCTAATTCTTGATATTTTGCTAAGTCTTGTTCCAATCTTGGAATTCTTGGGCTATAGGGCTGATCATAGCATCCTAACTGAGTTGGTTAAGGTGTGGTGAGGCTTATAACTTGGGGATAATCAAGTGTGGGGTAACAAGTTTGCATCAATCAAGATTTTCAACGTTTCGGATTTTTATGTTATTGTGCTTTAACCTTGTTCAATCTTAGCAGGCTTATTGTGGAAGCTTGTGCTTGTTCTTGCTAGCACATAAGCTCAAAATTCGTGAGTGTTGATGTACATCCATGAGGTTTGCATACTTAATCCTAAAATCTGCTTAAAACTTGATTTTTGGTGATATTTGTATGAAACTTGTGTTCTTGTGAATTTTGAGGCTTAAATCTGCTTGAATTTGTTTATCTTACTTGTTTTTGTGTTAATTGATGCTTGGTTGGCCTGAAATCTCACTTTTCCTTTGAAAAATTTGATTTGGAAAAGATAAAGGGGTGTTTGGGACTAACTGTTTATGCTTGTAACATGTTATTGTGTTAAGGGAAGTTGTTGTTTATGCTTTGTATCTGATAAATACCTTGTTGAGAGTATTTTACTGCAAGTTTTTGGGTTTGAACACTTGAATCAAACAATCTGCTATATAGACCTTGTTTCTGCTTGTTTTGACCTAGGATTTTGGGAACACTTAGTGTGTATGCATGCTTAGGGCTAAAAGTGGTTTAAACAAAGTTAATATAACCTATTTGAAATATTTGAGGTGTTGAATTTGGCTTGTATGTCAAATACATTAGGAAAAGTAGAAAACTGCATGTGTTAGTGTTCATCAGTAACTTTCATTTCTTGAATCTTGCTTAATTCTTTGAACCATTGCATGAAACCTGTTTAGACTTGCTTATTGGAGTTTATAATAGCTTGTGTGTGCATTTGGTTGAATTTGGCTGGCTGATTTGTGCTAAAACTGCTCATAAGTGCTTAACTGCTTATTGTTCATGTCTGTGTAATGTCTGATGATTAATTGATTAAACTGTATCAATTGGGTGTTAGTGATTTTGTTATTTTGATTGTGATTGACTCCTTTTGATCCAAAGATCATTTGGGTGCCTTTGTGTAATCTGAATCTCCAAAAAAGTCACTAAAGACAAAAAGTCAAACAAGTCAAGCAGTGGAAAAAGTTTCCACTGCTCAACATCCAAAACTAGCCCCTGCTAGTGCAATTTTGTCATCAGCTTATCAATAAGCTATTCTAGCTTATCCAGACTTGCAACAACTTATTTTTTGTGATAGGTCTTCATTATTTGACCCATTTAAGTAGACTAGAGCTTATTAGACATTGACTTTGACTTTTTACTAGAAAAACCAACTACTTTGACTTTTAACATAAGTGCTTATTTGAATTTCCAGCTTATTGAGTGTGCTTATTTGAAAACTCTTTGTTGATTTTGCTTAATTAAGTCATTTAAAAGCTTTTGGAACTTGAATCAGCACTTGGGGTGGCCTAGAACTCAAAAACGACTATTTTGTCGTTTTGTGTAGATTGCTTATTGCATTTTCAGGCTTATTCCTTGGGCTTATTTCAAGTTTCTTTTTGCAGAAGTCTATGTTAGGTCAAAAGAAGCTTGTGTGTCAAATATTAGCTTATGGCATCAGCTTATAGCTTAATGGGCTTAAAAGCCCATTAAGAATAAGCTGCTTATTATAAGTTAGCTTATTTCACATTTTCAGCTTTTGGGCCTTTGGAAAAAGTTGTTTAAAATCAAATTTTGAGTCAACCTATGCTTTTTGGGCTTATTTTGAATAATTTTTGTTATTGGGCCCAAATTTGGCCCAATAGTGTACAGTTTTGGGTTTAACCCATTTTCTAGGCCCAATAGGGGTATTTAAGTAATTTCACTTTCATTTCTGAGTTATTTAGGTTAAATTAAGCTAGTTTGCAAGTTTTTAGAATTTTTTATAATTTTTGGATTTTTAATATTATTTTAATATTATTTAATTATTAAAAATTAAAAGTCTGATTTTCTAGGTTTTTATATTTTTCCTAGGTTCTGAACACTTAATTAGGATTTTTGCAACTTTCCAAATATTTTTAGGGTCTTTTAATTATTTTCTAGAATTAATTTAAGTTTTAATTGATTTTAGTAGTTTTTAATTGTTTAAAAATAGTTTTTAGTTGATTTAAAATTTTGAAAAATACTTTTTTGCTTAATTAGAGTATTTTTGAGGTTTACAAACTTTAAAATCTTGTTTAGGACTTTTTAGTAATTAATTTTGATTTTTAGGGCTTTAATTAACATTAAAAAGTCATTATCTAATTAATTAAAAGGTTTTTGCAAGTTTTGATTTTTTGTAAACTCTTAGAATATTAATAGGGATTTTTGGTAATTTTTAGGAATTTTAAGGTTAAAATTTTAATTTTGGTACTTTTTACGGTTTTACGTGTACGCCTTTTTAAACTTAGTTTAATCCGTCTTCGTAACCGTCATTCTCTTCTAATCCCTTTTCTATTTTTCTTTCTCAAATATAATCACAAATTAATCCATATCATTACACACTTAACACACTAGCCTCCTTGGGAAACGAACTTTAACTTAATTGGTCATTAGTGCTTGCTTTTCCTAAACCGACACTTAATACTTGCCACTTTTGCTCTCTTTTCCTAAAGAGTAGTAAAACCACTACATCAATATGTGTGACAAAGATGAGAGGAGCATGAGAAAGAGCATACCTAATTGGGGATGCATTCAAATACGCCACCATCTGGGTGTATTGGGGAAACAGAGTATCATCAGCGTCCAAATATGCTATCATGTTGTGTTGACTCCTGAATCCCAATACCAAATCACTTGGTTTAAATTTTGGTGCCATTGTAGAAGAAAGCTGTTTGAATGATTGATAAAGATGAAGTATAGGAGAAAATTTGTTAGACAAGAATGATAGGTACCCTGTTTAAAAATAGGAGCCAAATATATAGGAGAGATATATGCATGTGATTGGTCAAAAATGAGGCAACTATTTTCAAAATATCATGATGAAAATATTGAAAAGAAAATAAGTTATCTCATGCATTAATTAAAAGTTATCTGCTCCCAAAATTATGCCCCTAAAATTTGTCAAAAAGTAACAACTGGGTAGGTCCCAATGGGTATCAACGGTCAAAAATAACCCATCAACGCCCAACGGCTATATTCTTGTCAACGTTTAGCAAAGCCATATCAGCGTCTAACTTGGTCATAACAACGCTTGGAAAAATACTTGTCAGCGTCCAAAAATAAAAGTAATAAAAAAGAAAAAGGACCTTAACAAAGTAATTTATCCTAGTGAAGATAACCTATAAGTTGATAATTATTATAGGGCGGCAGGCACTGTCCAGTTATGCACACTTGCTTATGCAAGATAGACACAACAGTCCTCTAGTGTCCCTTGCTAACCAAAACTCTTAACAACTAAGTTATCTCATAAAATTACTTGTTACTCCTAGGTAAAACGCATGATAAAATCATTCCCAAGTCTCCCAACAGACCACAACCAATTCTAAGCCAAAAATGTCTTGGCAGCATGCATAGTATATCAACTTTGCATGCTACAGTGCCTCATGATTTAGTAAAACTAACTCATACTCACCTGTGGACACAATCTAGAATTGTGATAAGAGTATCATAAGAATACCCAAAAGTCCTAAAGGTTCCTAAAACCTCCCCTTAAATTATGATACATATGTTGCCCAAAAATATGCATGAACATAAAAAATTTATGTCAAGATAGGAATATAAATATTCCAACCATCATCCATAAATAAAAACATGCTCAAATGATTCTCTAAGGATCCATAAGCAACTCTGTATCCAATGGTATAATGCTAACACCACCTACACATTTAGATTAAAAACGACAAAACTAACATTGTTGTTGACAACGTCCCGATAACACTTGTCAGCGTTAAGGAAACCTTTGTCAGCGTTAGACAAATATATTGCTGACAACGTCACAATAACACTTATCAGCGTTAAGGTAACCTTTGTCAGTGTTGGAAAAATATAGTGGAAAATCGAAATCCTCAAAAAGACCAATAACAAGGCATTATCTTGTACATACTTTTACAATAAGACCCCAAAACATATATTATGTGAGATTGATCATTCCAATACTTGTTACCAAGTATTGTAACCTTCCAGCATCAAAAGGTTTAGTTAACAAATCTGACACATTGTCTTCTGTGTCAACCCTATCTGGTTGTATTAAACCCTTTTCAAAACAATCCCTTATAAAATGATGTCTAATTTCTATGTGTTTTGTTTTAGAATGATGTACTGGATTCTTAATAATGCATAAAGTGTTGTTATTGTCAACAAATATCTTGGTATGCATGAATTTATACCCATAATCCAACAGCTTGTTCTGAATCCATAAGACTTATCCACAACAAGCAGCTGCTGCAACATACTCTCCTTCAGTTGTAGAATTGGCCACCACTGTTTGTTTCTTGCATTGCCAAGATATCAACCTACTCCCAAGAAACTGACATCCACCAGTTGTGGATTTTCTATCAAACTTATCACCACCATAGTCACTGTCTGAATATGCAATAAGCTCCAATGGTGAATCCTTTGGGTACCACAAGCCAAGATCTGGATAACATCTTAGGTACCTAAAGATTCTCTTGACAACATAAAGATGACATTCTTTGGGAGTCACTTGATGGCGTGCACATGCACACACAACAAACATGATGTCAGGTATTGAGGCTGTGAGATACATCAATGAACCAATCATTGATCTATAGTGCCTGACATCCACATCTTTTCCATCACCAACTTTTCCCCAAGGGTGTTCTCTATCTATAGGAGTAGTAGCCCTTTTTCATGTGGAGAAAAGCCAAACTTCTTCAAGATCTCAGCTACATACTTATCCTGAGAGATGAAGATACCATCTTCTTTCTGCTAAACTTGTAACCCTAGAAAGAAGTTCATCTCCCCCATTGCACTCATCTTGAATTTGTCTGTCATAAGCTTGGAAAAGTCTTCACTCATCTTTGGATTGGTGGAGCCAAAGATGATATCATCAACATAGACCTGAATAAGTAGAACATCCTTACCAGCCTTCTTTGTAAACAATGTTTGGTCTATGGTGCCCCTTTTGAATCCATTTTCCACCAAATAAGTGGACAATGTACCATACCATGCTCTTGGGGATTGATGAAGTCCATACATAGCCTTCTTGACTCTATACACCTTGTCTGGATTCTCTGGATCTTCAAAACCAGGAGGTTGCATCACATACACCTCCTCAACAATTGTTCCATAGAGGAAGGCACTCTTCACATCCATTTGATAGACAATGAAGCCCATGCAGGAAGCATAGGCTAGAAATATCATTATAGCTTCAATCCGTGCAACTGGTGCAAAGACCTCCTCATAGTATATCCCTTCCTCTTGTGTATAACCCTGAGCCACTAACCGTGCCTTGTTTCTGACCATAATGCCTCTTTCATCTCTCTTGTTTCTTAGAACCCATCTTGTCCCAATAGGTCTGATATACCTGGGACAATCAACCAGCTCCCAAACATCCTGAATAGCAAATTGGTGAAGCTCATCCTGCATTGCTTCCACCCAACTTGGTTCTTTGAGAGCATCAAAAATCTTCTTGGGTTCTTGTTGTGACAGAAAACAGGCAAACAAACATGCTTGAACAAGAGGGGTATCAACCTTCTTGTGTATATTGGCAATAAATCCACCAAGATTCTGATGAGATCTTCTAGTCTGAACAGGAGTCATAATATCACCAATGATTTGAGAAGTAGGGTGATTCTTCATAGTGGAAGTAAGAACTCCTCCTTCAACAAGTCTGGTGTCTTCAATCTCATTCTCCAAGTTGCCAATATCTTCTTCAGAATCTCTTCCATCAATATTTTGATGAACCTCTTCATGTATGCCTGAAGGTTCACCTTGTTCAAAATTGGAAGAGAAAATATGCTCAAAAGTGTTGTCAACGCCTGAACCAAGATTGTCAGCGTTTGGGTTATCAACGCCTGAAATGTTGTTGTCAACGTTTGAGCCATCAACGCCTGAATTTGTCCTGTCAGCGCCAGATTTGTCTTTGTCAGCGCCTGAAGGACCATGCATGTTGTTAGCTGGTGGTACTTGGGGACCACCATTATCCTTTCCAGCAGCAGCAGCAAAAGTATCCGTCCATATGGGCATTGTAACATACTCTTGTATGGGAGGTGCCTTGTCTACTTGTGATCCAACCTCTTCATTCACCTGTGTACATGAAACATCAACAACTTGTTCTTCCACAACATTTGAAGTTACCTTCACTATGTCTGGATTAGTAACAGGCATATAATTTAAAGTCCTTGATAGAGGTTCCAAGTCAAACAACCAATTTGGACCACTTTCAGGATCACTAGGTTTACTCTCTAAAAACCTAACATGTACTCTCTCAAGTATACGTTTTTCCTTCTTAAGGTAAACCCTATGTCCCTTGCTCTGCACTGAATAACCTATGAAGTAGCCTTCATCACCTTTAGCACTAAATTTACCTAAGGCATCACTAGTATCAAGTACAACTACATGACAGCCAAAAGGTTTAAGAAAACCAATATTAGGTTTCCTTCCCCAAAGTAACTCATAAGGTGTTTTGTTCTGTATCTTGTTGACCAATGCTCTATTCTGAACATAACAAGCTGTATTCACAGCCTCAGCCCAAAAAGCTATGGGGAAATGAGCATCAGCCAACATAGTCCTGGCTGCTTCAATTAGGGTTCTATTCTTTCTCTTAGCAACCCTATTTTGCTGTGGGGTTCTGGCAACACTAAACTGCCTAGTAATCCCTTTCTTGGCACAAAAATCATCCAACAGTTTATTTCTAAACTCACCAGCATTGTCACTTCTAAGCATTTTAACTTCATTACCAGTTTTCTTCTCTATCTGAGTAATAAAGTCAATTAAAGTGTCAGCAGTGTCACTTTTCATAGCTAAAAAGAAAGTCCAAGTAAACCTAGAAAAGTCATCTGTGATGACAAAGTAGTATGATTTACCATTCAAACTCTCTATATTAGTTGGACCAAATAGATCCATATGAAGCAAGTGAAGTGGTTTAGAACTAGAGTGCACCTGTTTAGACTTAAATGAGACCTTGTGCTGCTTGCCTTTAAGGCATGCAACACAAGAGTGGTCATTGTGCAAACCCTTTTCAGGCAAACTGTAACACCCCCAAATTTATACAACTCAATACAGCGGAAGACTCGTTGGTGTTACGGGATAGCACATTACTCACATCATAGACAACGCTTAAAAATCGCTTCGTTTATTAATAAAGCATTTCCATTCATAAATATCAAAGTTACATAGGTCCCAAGTCATTGTATTTAATACATGTTTTACAAAGCATTTGAATGGAAATAAGTATTTAGGTGCGGGCCATGAATTCTTGTTGTCTTCCCGAGAATTACCTTCAAGTACCTGAGATAAAACATGTTAAAAGAAAAGGTCAGCGATAACGCCGAGTGAATTCATAGAGTTTAGTAAAATCCATCAATATAACATCGGTATAAAATTATTACCGAAAATCATTTTTGTACAAATCATTATAGTAGACCATGAAATAGGCCAAAAACATTTTATACAAATCCTTGTCAAAATCACAATCTAGGCATTTGCCTTAAAATCAGTATACGAGCCAGTGTCGTAAAAATATCATACAATACGTTTTATAACGTTGTATGGAGCTAAATAAAAACCGTTATATGATTATGGTTATGAAAACCAAAACACGAACATAATATCAATAGTATGACCCTGTATTGCTAGTCAGACAATACATCGTAATTCGGTACGTATAGTAGTATTTCGTTAACTGGATTATTATAAGCCGCATGACATTGTTACCTTACTAAACCAAACAACGGGTAGCTAGCCCGAAACTCATTTGCCCATCTAAATTAGCGTGTCGTCACAAAGGTCACGCTATGGAAATCTTCTCATACATAAATTCGCTTACCAATCAATGTGGCACGACGGGGATCAATCGTCAAGGCGCGAACTGGGGTGATCGTCCCCAAATAGTACTATTATATGCATAAGCGTCTACCAAATCCCGGTAGTTCACAATTCATGCTAATGGGACTTTTAGTGACATAACCTAACTTTAATAATCCATTTTATTTCATCTATCGGGTCCTTTAATCATTTATCGGGTCATACAATCGGGTCATACAATCATTCGGGTCCAAATCAATAAACAAACAATCGGGACAAATGGTGTCCTATTTTATTAAAACTAACATGTTATCTCCTCGCGGGTTTATAAAACATTTCATAAAAACATTTAACAGAGTGCGAGGCTATGAACTCACGTTGATGTGGGAAGGCGGGTTATCGGCAATTCGGACGTACGGTACGTGCTTCAATCACGGAAACCTAGACAAATAATACTCGTCTTAGACTCTTGTCCAATGACTTTATAAAAATAACAATTATGTATACATATGATGATTTTATATATATGATGATCAAGCGGGTTTACATATTCTCTTTTACTCATTTTAGTGTTTACGTATTGGTAACTTCTTACTAGTTTACTAGTTTTACCCCTTTCACGTGTTTTAGGTCCAATAAGCCTATTATAAGTTTATTAACTTGTATTAATCCATTTCATACTTGTATTATCAGCATTTACATTTTACATGTTGGGCCTAAATGGGTTAAGCCCAATAAATAAGTTTATAAGTGTTTTAGTCCATTTTGTTGTATTATTAGTCCAATAACGTTAACTTAGCCCGTTAATGTCCGTATGTTATATAGTTCGGGTTTTATCGGTTTTTACTTGTTATATATGTTTATATATCAGTATATGAGTTTATAAAAGTTTACATTAGAAGGGTCCAACCGTCTAAGTTTTATTTAACAAAAACGTTAATTTTACGGTAATAGCCGAAAAAGTCGTAAAAATCATGTTTATAGTTTTATAACTTATAAAACTTATCAAACTACCATTTTTATAAAGTGTCCATTTATTTATCCTTATACATATTTATATAAATGTATTATATAAGTTAGTGGGTTTTAATTCATATTTTATACTATTTTTATTTGAGTGCTTATATAATACTATTATACTTTAATTTCCAAAATCTGATTTTTATTTTCATGTTCACCAAAACTGCCATATCTAGAGTTCTATATGGAGATAGAAGCTCAAATGTTTATGACATAAACTACATGATATGTGCTCCATTTAACTCTCCTATAGCTACTGTTGAATCATCCTCTAAGTATTTTCTAAAAATCGTCCAAAACAGTGAACTCAGATTTGTACTTTAAACTTGTTTTGATCATATCTCACTCATTACAATGATTCCATTGCATTGCCAACTCTCACATGTGTACAAGACATATTACTTACTGTATATTGCTTCTACTTTGCCATTTTATCAGTCTAACATGTGGTTCTTTACTGTTTTATACAGCCAACAATCTAAACAAGATTTTAGCCTTGTTTCTTATAGTTTTTCATCTTTTTAAGCATGTTTATCAACACCAAATCCCACACAATATTTTTAATCATCATTCATCATCATATACATATACATATACATAAGTAAAAGAAATACAAGATTACATAATTAAAAATAACAAGAGGATGAGGAGAACAATCTTTATACCACCATGATGATGTAGGTTGTGATCAAAACATGGATTTTGATGGAGAAACTTGTGGATAACCAAGACCATCTTCAAGACCATCATTCTTCAAGAAATCCTTGTGGAAAATCAGCCCCAAGACTCCATGGAAACTCCTCCTTGGATGTTATAATCACCTCCAATCTTCAAGTCTTATATAGGTTTCCATCTTATGCAAGTTAAACATAAGGTTTATGATGGAAAATTTGGTAAAAATGGTGGTGGTGGTGGCAATAAGGACGACACAAAGAGAGGAGAAGAGAGAAAATGTGTGTGGTTTGCATGTTGAATAATGAACAAATGGTTTTAGTTTTGCTAGTTTTGATGTAGTGGTAGCTTAACTTGTAAGCCTTAAGACATGTGTTATGCTTCATTGTGAAGCTTTTGACACATAAGTGGTGTGTTGTGAGGTGTTGGACGTCCCATATATGGGGGTGGGGCAAAAGTTATTTTTTCTCATCCCCATTTATTTACGGGTATTCCTCGATTCTAGTTTCCTTGATTTGCGTGCCCTCGGGTCGTTTTACTAAAAATGTTTTTATAAATTATGAATCAACGACACAAAACGAATCTAATAAAAAGTGTCTCATCAAAAACAGAGTTCGAAAACGTAAATACGTAATCCTAAGGTTTCCGGTTTAGTGCTAAAGGACGTTAAATTAAAATAGTAAGTCCTAATCTCTTCTCGTAAATTTGTGAGTTTATGAACCAACACAAATTTAAAATTCCAAAATAATATTCACGGATAAATTTATTTTCTGAAATGTCGGTCTGTCACTAAAGACGGTGTATGTAAACGTAAGCACTTAACGTAGAATCCTCCGGTTTAGACGTAGTCGATGCTACTTCAAGGTGTAAATCCAAATTTCTTCCCAAAAATAAGTGAGTTCATAATATAACATTAAAATAATATTTTCAAATAAATATTGAGAATAAAATATCGACCATAAATTGACGGATTGTCACAGCATTTACCCCTAAACAGGATCTTTTCCCTCAAAGATCATCTTACCTTACTACTCGCTTCTTATAGAGTTAAAGCCATGTGGGTATTTCCTCCACATTCGGTCTTTTCTCACAAGTGTAATTTATTACAATATGCGAGTTTCATCAAACATAACTACGGGAATAAGATCAGGCTAAATGTTGACTTACTTTCTCTATCCATGATGTTCACGGGTTTCTGATGAATGCAACTTTTCGCCGATCTAAGCTTTATTAAGAAACAATCAGATTTTCACTTGATAGGCATTTTATCAAGTTCGATATACGAAACATAATTCACGCAGCACTTGAAGTCCTAGGGTAGATCCAGCTTATATGCCTTTCAAACCAATCTTTTACGTCATCTCAATGGTCCCATACAACGGGGACTTATATCCCATGATCTTCTAGATCATCAATTCATTTTCCATGGTTAAAATTTTTGGCATAACTTCGCTACCCATCTGGCACTTCAAGCTCTACATTTCATATTCACATAACCTCCTGCCCACTACTGGCAGTCAATAATCAAATCCTAATTTCAACAATCATTTCAGGTCTCGCGGGTTGGGTATTTTGCAAGGTTAGGTTCGCCATCATAGGAAACCTTAAACCTAAAAGACATGTCCAACTCACAATGGGTGTATGTCGGGTGTCTTCATCCAAACTCCTGCTTACAGATGATCTAATATATATATCCTCACAAGATTCGATCTCGATCCTAATACGATAATTATCAATGACAATCCCTCCAAAGGAAAATGATTATACGGTTCATTATCAAAGGTCAATCATTCAAATATAAAACAGGACTTATAGTATTTTGTATCGTTACTTTACCTCGTCCCTTCGATTGGGGTGGTACATAGTACTCTCATCAAGGTTCGTTCTTAATGACTTTTGAGAAAATATCTAGAAATTCGATGCGATGCGAGGATCTTGATAGAGATGATCGATACAGGCACACCATGCTTACATAACTCCCTTAAATACAAAAAGAGTCGATTTCTTCATCAAGAATCTATCATTAACAGGAATGATATTATCAGATTTGGTCAGTCTGTCGACGATGACCCAAATTGAATCAAATTCAGATGATGACCTTTGCAATAACTAGATGTTTACTAATGTATGAGGCGATCTCTGCCTTCATAATTTGCCATTAGTACAACTTCTTCAGACAAAGATACTTTTAGTCAGAAATGACATAAATAGAATACTTATACTTACAAGATTCCAATATAACTACATCTCACAATTCTTCATATTTAGGCAACCATAACGGCCTTTTAAAACATTTAGCGCCATCGGCTTCTCAATTTTGATGGTTCACATTAGTCGTGAAACCTTTCATTATTTATATTATCCTTTTTACAAACATCGTTTATTTTAAATTGTTCAACAATTTATTTTGCACAGTCATTACTAAGGAACGTGTCCTAATTGGTTCTTTATATTTTCTACATAATGTGTCAGTAATTACGTTCACCTTTCTAGATATTTTCTAAGTTTCAGTTTAGTTTCAACTATCATTTTTATCAGTTTTGCTCAATCCGACGTTTAAAGCGTCGATAATTATTACACTTAAATTAACAATAAATATTATGTTTTTATGTAACGTAAATTTTAAAAGTTTAAATTTCTTAGTCCGACCAATTATAATAAAATGTTCAAAACAAATTTGAATTTAATTAACACGATTTTTGCTGATTTATCGAAAATAATTAAAATAATTATTAGGATCCGTAAATGTTCGAAAAATCTTTGTTTATACTTTGGTCAAAATTTTCTTAGTTGAAAAGCAAAAATTGTCGTTCCAAGTTTCAAGTCATGGTTTAAATGGTTTTCCTCAATCCTTCTTAAGTTGTCTTAAGGTATGCAAAAACATTTACCCCTAAACAGAAGTTTAGTTAAATGTTATGTGTATAAGGGAATAATCCCTTTAAAATCCTTTGTTAAAACATTCGTCAAAACATATTTCCATTTTCTTTTTAGTATAACTCAAAGTCTTAAATGACTTCTAATTTTTGAAGAGTCAATTTATATTCCATTATCTATTAATCACACGGTTAAATCGTGTAAAGGATTAAGTCTTAAGTCATATGTTAAGTATTTAAGGTACAGGTTTTTATTGTTCGGCCAATTTAGGGCAGTCTATAACTAATTATTAACTCATTATTATTCTTATATACAAACAAAAGGTCCTTAATGATCTCAAGCATGAATTTATCAAATTACAGCCTACACACGGGATTCACCAATTTATGAATGCTACATGTGCATCGGTCAATCTAAACGACATCATGTGAAACTCATAATGTTCATTACAAGTTCTGGATGTAGTGATTGGAATAGATAATCTTCTTCGCGGATGCGAAGTTGATAATAACCATGCCATGGATCAAATCTTTATAACATACGCTGTAACCTTGTAAATGATCGAACAAATCATCCATTTCGAGTTATGGACATCGTTTTCGATTGTCATTTTACTCAGTTCACAGTAATCTATAAATATAAGGAATGATAACACCATAGCTCTTCATGATGACGAGCTCGGTAGAATAAAATCTTTCTCCGACAACTCTCTCAGTTGTACGGTAATTCTTTTAATTTAGATGGTGCTGACGTACAGTGCACAAGCCACAGGTGCAGCATCGGGAATATAATCAATATAATTTTCAACTTGCCTTAATGGCGAAAGTCTAGGTAATTTACCAACAAATACCTCCTAAAGTTTCAGATAATAGAAACATCTTTTTAATAAATTCATATTAAGCTCTTTCTAGATTATAATATCTATGACTAATTCACAACCATTCACGGTATAATTTTAAGTCTAAATGCAGGATATGGTCATCCATCAAGAATTATTTAGATCACTTTTGATAATCGACATCTTATCATTTAGGGGAATTCTATTCGAGTTCCCATCAATTAAGACAATGTCGTCATGTCATAATCAATCAATCCATTCTACTGTCACGATCAACTTTCCAGTTTCATTGTCGTCGATAAGATGTGAACTTCTCAAAAGACTAATAGTAATTCATAATCCTTCACAAATTCAAGGACATTAGGAGACATAACTAACCTTAAAAGAGTAGGGTCAACGCATAATCTACGCGAGAGAATTTCAAATCAGACACAGACGAAAACATTTAATGAATATGAATATATTCCATGTTTTCATAATTTGAGTACGCTTTCGAAAGCTCCTCGGATCGTTACCCAGGTCATTCAAATGAAATCAAATCAAGAGAAATGATAGGAACGTCGATACATCCAGTCGGGTATCAACATTCGGTAATCAGATATTTTTCCAGAGAATCCCACTACGGGAGAAATGGACAAGAAAGAATTGTCAATTGTCAAATAAGACAATTTCCACATATGAGTAAATTCGACTCAAAAGAATAGATGCTACAGGAACATATGTAGGTGTCTCTAACACTATGTCCTTATTTTTCACTTCTTGCAGATCTCATAAATTTTAATCTTTCACAATCTTCAAAGAAAATTTAGTGTTTATTAATCAGTTTTATGGTGACTACTAATCAGCCTTGCATGGTCCATTCCAAATTGTATGTAGGCGCGCAACTATATACAATTCCAAGATTAACGATGCAATACTCAGTTCGTCAAAATTTTATCATCATGTTTATAATAAAAACATCTTCATGCTCAATTCTTAAATAAGAATCAAAAATAAATTTACAAAGATGTTCTTTGTTATGAAAACAATTAAGTACTCCAAGGTGTTTCATAAACAACTTTATTTCGATAATGATCACTTATAAATATCACTTTAAATAATCCATATAGTGATGAAAATTCAATTTTCTCAAAGGATAATGTTTTATCTTTATAAAAATAATGAGTGATCTGCAAAAGAGTGATGAAAGCTTGTTCACCAAGAACTAATTACAATATGATAGGAAATGATATTTAGCCAAATAATCATGAGGTTCATGACCTCGATGGCACTCAAGAATACAAAGAGAATAATCCACGACGTAACTCAATTCGAGATGAGTACTTGTTCAATGGTTGCATCAGTAATGCGAGCATTAGGATGAAGCAATAAAAGATAGATAACATCGATACATGTAGAATTTAGCAATCAAAGGTAGTCTTTTCATTAATCACAAACAAGTCAAATTGTATCGTAACACATTACGTGTTACTATGTCATACAATTTACAAAACTCATCCTACCAACTGATATCTCAGTTAAGTTAGGGATTTTTAAAAGATACCACAATGAATACTAATCTACAAGAGTCATTAGGTGTTCCACATGTCCCGAAAGATCCATCGGTCTCAATTCAGAAGAAGATTTCTTCAATTTATGTCTTGGACACTGGGCATCCTCGTTAGTGGACAATGGCCTAGGAACAACCCTTAACACGAACCTACAATCATTTAAAACCTCATGATATTCTGTTTTTGCTAGGTTCAATTTTACTCTCGATATCCTCTCGAATTTGATCTTGGTCTTAAGTGGAATGATTTGTTCTTGGTTACTAAATAAAAGGGTTTGGTTTTCTAAACTAATAAATAGTGGAAATGAAAGTTTAAATTAAAGACAGTTACTTAAATTATAATTAACAAAGACTTGGATTGAAATTAAAATCAAAATTAAAATTAAAATTAAAATTAAAGTTCAAATTAAAGTTAAAATATAAATTGTGAAATAAAAGTAAAGAAACAGTAAAACAGCAACTTTAAAAGAAAATTTGATTCGGAACTTTAACCTTGGTTCGGAACTTTCATTCATCCAGAACTTAAGAACTCATTCGGAACTTTCTGATTCGGAAGTCTGAAAATTGGTTCGGAACTTTGCTTGGTTCGGAACCTTCCGAATGAAGGCTTCATTCGGAACTTTTAGTTTGGTTCGGAAGATATGAAATTGATTCGGAAGATTTTGCTTGGTTCGGAACTTAAAGATTGGTTCGGAAGTTAGAGACTTATTCGGAACTTAATGCTTGGTTCGGAACCTTCCGAATGAAGGCTTCATTCGGAAGTTTTAGCTGGTTCGGAAGTTTTAGCTGGTTCGGAAGTTTTAGCTGGTTCGGAAGTTTTAGCTGGTTCGGAAGTTTAGAAACCCAGAACAGTAGCAGACATACAAAGAACAAGGAGCTCGAATTTTAATCAAAATCAACCCAAATACTTAAAAAGGTTTTACCAAATTAAACAAAAATCATTTAAATACCAAAAGCAACAAATCCCACCAATAAAAACACAAATCCAAACAACTTTTGAAGATCAAATCAAGAAAATAAAAACTTACAAACTTGAAGATAAATATGATGATGAACAAGATGAAAGCGAAAGATTAAACAAGAACTTGTATTGAATGATTAATGTTTTAACAAGATCAAAACAAGAATTAAAACAACAAGATTGGAAAGAAAAAGATAAAAATCACCAATCACCCTAGTGGTGATGGTGATGCTACGAAACAGGAAGAAGAAAGAGTGGAGAAAAAGAAAAAAAAAAGCTAGCTCTCTAAAATGTGTGAGGGGTGAGCTTTATATAGGCTTGTCCTTTGGTTGGTGAGTGGGCTTTCTCCCGTTCTTCTTGTCTTTTCGTCTTTTTAGAAAAGTTTCCGTTTTCGATTCTGATTCGGGATTTGTCGTCGATTAAATTTAACTCGTCTTTTAATTTCTTCGCTTAATAGACTTGAGTTTCTTCGACTTGTGTAAATCTTCCATCTTTGGTCCTTTTCTTCGATAAATCTTCGAATAGGCCCAGTGACTTCAAATCTTTTGCATCTCTTGGACAATAGACTTTATCTTGAGTCCTTTTCTTCAGTAAAACCCGTGCAATCCCATGTTTTCTTTAATATTCATCCGGTTAGCTCTAAAAACACAATAAACACAAAAACCACGCATAATTCCAAACAAATGATATTAAATACGTGTTTTGGTCTCGTTTTAGCCCGAATTAAGTGGTAAAAGGATGGGTGTTTACACACCTATCAAATCCCCTACACTTAACCATTGCCATGCCCTCATGCAATGCTTAGTGATAAAGCAATTATACATTTTTCTCATAATTAATCAACCTTGGCCTTATTTAGATTCTACAAAAATTAAAGAAATAAAACTTCAAAGATAACAAAGGGATAGAAAACCATTTTCACTTTGAAAATAGCTACATGGAAATAACTTGCAAAGAAATCGATGACTTACATTAGGGCTTTGGTGCTGCGAAGATTCATCACCCTCAAGTTTCACGTTCCCCAAACTAAGCTTAAAAACGAGATCATTGTTATTATAAGTTAGCAATTCAAACACTTACACACATGGCTTAATTAAATGCTTAAACTCCCTTATTCCTAGGTGTATCTCTTATATTTTATTTTTGTCTTAGAATGATCATGAAGATGCATTTTTTGGACTTATTTCGATAGTTTATTTAGGCTGAAAGCAAAGTAGGACGATTTGATCAATGGTTAGCTAAAGGACAAAATCTCTTAAAACTGCTTCTCGGGATATCAAAAAGTTCATATCTTGGCATAACTTGGTTCACGATTTGAGACCTTTCTCGGGCCGATATTTGGCATATACTTCATACTTCATATCTTCGAGAGACGTTCTTGAGATAATGGTCTTCTCATCATAATAGAGTTTCTTCACTTGGAGACTTTTGAGGGGTACTCCAACTTTGTTGACCACGAATTCATGATTATTTCTTTGATCTCTATTTGGGATTTTGAGATACAACGATCCGCCTCCTTTTCGGACTTCGATCTATTTATCCTCATACCTTGTTAGGGTCTTTTCGGATAGACTTCTCCATGATCTTTTTGGGAGTTGATTGCTTTTCGTCGTGAGTCTTGATCCTTCATATTGATTTTACGAATAATGCTTTTCACATCACTTGGATCTTCAGCAATAAAATGGAATCCTCATGCCTTGTTAGGGCCTTTTCGGACTCGCCAATCTTCGCGCCCTGCTTCATAAGTTATGCCTTGGCTATGAACTCTTATCATTACCGAGCAACTTTTAAACGATCTTGGGCTAGAAGCTAAGTAACTTTTCAAATCGTACGACCTTACTTATTGCAGATAAATTATTAGCAAGTGATGGGAGAATAGGCAAATAATTACACCAAGTGAGCTTGCGCAAGAATACCGACTTATAATTTACTCTATCATTTCTCGTCCTCCACAATTTAAAATCTCAAGTAATGAGACTCGTGGATACTTAGCCTAATAAACCAATTAAGGTCTACATGGTTAAGGATACTAGCTAGAATAAACTTGGATAAGTTTATTCGGGTTGAGTCAAAATAAACGCAACGGGCCTAATATGTCAAAGACTTCTAAACTAGCTACGCCACTTTATTAATAGCGGGATATATACATATGAAAGCAACGATAAAAATTTAAAAATTACGACTAAATGGCCAAAGTTAATAAAAAATTTGAAAAATGTTTAAAAATATGATTTTCCGGTTAATTGAAGGCATTTTCATGGAAAAGTCCACTTAAAACTTCGATAGAAGTCCCCCTACACTTAAGATAAACATTGTCCTCAATGTTTAAGCATGTGGGAAAAGTTTCCCCTACACTTATGACATTGTGCACGTTGGTTAACTCAAGCTAAGGAAGAGACGACTAACGTGATCAATTTCAAATGTAAGTATGAAGAAAATTGAATCACGATAGTTGAGA
Source organism: Glebionis coronaria (assembly GCA_025667525.1). Lineage (NCBI taxonomy): Eukaryota > Viridiplantae > Streptophyta > Magnoliopsida > Asterales > Asteraceae > Glebionis > Glebionis coronaria. The sequence goes on from CM046877.1 coordinate 291,491,826, forward strand.
GATAGAACCGGATTTCGGATAACACGGGGGCACGGTTCTTCAAAGATTCCAAGAGTGCACTTATCACTGTAATCACACCACACAAAGACAAACACGTATAGAAGTCCCCCCCCTAGACTTAGGGGATTAAAACATAACGGATAGATACTCGGGCTGCCTCCCGAGGAGCGCTTGTTTTTGATAACCGAGTCACGAGCCTGGCTCGACCCAAAATTAGTTCATGGGGAACATGGTGAGGGATGGAATCACCTCCTGAGAGGTGTCCTCACCAAAGTACAACTTCACTCGTTGGCCATTCACCTTAAAATTTGGTCCATCAGGTTGAGCGAGCTCGAGAGTACCATATGGAAAAATTTGGGCAATGGTGAATGGGCCGGACCAACGAGATTTGAGCTTTCCTGAGAAGATTTTCAACCAAGAGTTAAAAAGTAAGACCTTGTCTCCAACATGGAACTCTCGGTTTTTGATCTTGGAGTCGTGAATGAGCTTAGTTCTTTCCTTATAGATCAAAGAATTTTCATAAGCCTCCTTACGGAGTTCATTCAGCTCATTGAGTTGGATCTTGCGTAGGTCACCGGCTTTGTTTATATCAAAATTAGCCCACTTCAAGGCCCAATAAGCCTTGTGCTCCAACTCAATGGGGAGGTGGCACGCTTTCCCGTACACAAGACGATAAGGCGTACAGCCGATCAGGGTCTTATAAGCAGTACGGAAAGCCCACAAAGCATCATCAAGTTTATCAGCCCATGAGGCACGATGCTCTCCCACAGTCCTTTCAAGAATTCGCTTCAGCCCTCGGTTGGATATTTCAGCCTGGCCATTAGTTTGTGGGTGGTAGGCTGTGGAAAGGCGATGATTTACACCGTACTTAGCCATGACTCGAGCAAATTGGTCATTGCAAAAATGAGTCCAACGATCACTAATAATGGCGCGAGGCACACCGAATCTAGCGAAAAGAGCTTTCAAAAAGTTACAAACCACCCTTGCGTCATTAGTAGGCAACGCTTTGGCTTCAACCCATTTGGAGACGTAGTCTACGGCTACAAGGATGTATTTGTTTCCTTTAGACGAAGGGAATGGCCCCATAAAGTCGATACCCCAAACGTCAAAAATTTCACATTCTTGAATGAAATTCTGAGGCATCTCGTCTTTATGTGTGATTTTGCCTTGCTTTTGGCAAACATCACATCGTTTGACCATATCGTGAGCGTCACGGTATATGGAGGGCCAATAAAATCCGGAATCAAACACTTTTTTAGCGGTGTAGTTGGGACCAAAGTGACCACCGGTGGGTCCTTTGTGGCAAGCATTAAGGATTTCAGACGCTGCCGGTCCATCAACACATCGGCGAATAATCAGGTCGGCACATTGTTTGAATAGGTAAGGGTCGTCCCAAAAGTAAGTCTTAATATCGGTGAAGAACTTTTTCTTTTGTTGGGACGTCAACCCTTCCTTGAGAATTCCACCCGCCAAGTAGTTTGCAAAGTCCGCAAACCACGGGGTTTCATTTGGCTTCGAGTTTATAGACATTAGGGTCTCCAAGGGAAAAGAATCATTGATTTCTTTGGTCGGATGATCCCCTTGGTAAGGATCCTCAAGTCTGCTGAGATGATCCGCGGCTAAGTTTTCAGCTCCTTTTTTATCGCGAATTTCGATTTTAAATTCCTGGAGCAGCAAAACCCAGCGAAGAAGTCTTGGTTTGGAATCTTGATTTGTCAACAAGTACTTCAGCGCGGAATGATCGGTATACACAATGGTGGTAGAAAGGACAAGATAGGGGCGGAATTTTTCAAAAGCATAGACAACAGCTAAAAGCTCTTTTTCGATTGTCGTATAATGCAATTGTGCCCCAGTCATTGTCTTGCTAGCGTAATGGATCGGTTGGAAGTGTTTGTTCACTCTTTGTCCAAGAACCGCTCCAATAACAAAATCGCTAGCATCGCACATCAACTCAAAGGGAAGCTCCCAATTAGGGGTAACCAAGACGGGTGCCTTAGTTAGCTTATCCTTAAGCGAGTTGAAGGCTTCAAGGCACTCTTTGGAAAAGATAAAAGGAGTATCTTTTTCCAAGAGGTGGGTCATCGGGCGAGCGATGTGCGAAAAATCTTTGATGAATCGACGATAGAAGCCCGCATGACCCAGGAAACTTCTCACACCCTTCACGGTTGAAGGTGGAGGCAACTTTGCGATAACATCGACTTTAGCACGGTCTACTTCAAGACCAGCTTTCGAGATCTTATGTCCAAGCACGACGCCTTCTTTTACCATAAAATGGCATTTTTCCCAATTCAGAACAAGGCGAGTGTCTTCGCACCGCTTTAGCATACGTTCTAAATTGGCAAGGCAAGCAGAGAAGGAATCCCCGAAGACCGAGAAATCATCCATGAAGACTTCCATGGTTTGTTCAACCATGTCATGGAAGATAGCTAACATGCACCTTTGGAAAGTCCCGGGCGCATTACATAAGCCAAAAGGCATTCTTTTGTAAGCGAAAGTGCCATAGGGACAAGTGAATGTAGTCTTCTCTTGATCTTGGGGATCGATGGGTATTTGAAAATAACCTGAGAAACCATCAAGAAAGCAGTAATATTCATTACCTGCTAAGCGTTCAAGCATTTGGTCCATAAAAGGTAGAGGGAAATGATCCTTTCTCGTGGCATCATTGAGTTTGCGGTAGTCTATACAAACTCTCCACCCAGTAACGAGACGAGTAGGAATCAACTCGTTGTGTTCATTGGGAACAACGGTTATTCCGCCCTTCTTGGGCACACAATGGATTGGACTAACCCACGGTGAATCCGAAATAGGGTAAATCATACCCGCATCAAGAAGTTTGAGAACCTCTGTTTTGATGACTTCATGGATTTTTGGATTCACCCTTCGTTGGCTTTGAATAGTGGGCTTGAAGTCGTCCTCCATGAGAATTTTGTGTGTGCAGAAGTGAGGATCAATTCCACGAATATCGGAAATCTTCCAAGCGATAGCCTTCTTATGATCTTTCAACACAGCGACAAGTCGGGCTTTCTCTTCATCCTTCAAATCCTTAGCAATGATGACTGGCGACTTCTTCTCTTCTTCGAGGAATACATACTCAAGATGGGGTGGCAACTCCTTAAGTTCCAAATCCGGAGGATTGTCGACGGGAGGCGTATTCGAAGTCGGAGTCTCGATAGCAATAACAGTGGGAGATGGAGGGGAAGGAATGTCTTCTCTGAGGAGGTTTGCAATGAAACTGAGATCGTCATCCCAATTGGCAGTAGAATCGTCATTGTCTTGCTTCACATCTTCCAAGGTGGCTTCCAAATCTTTCCAAAGGAAATCACTTTCTCCAAATAGAGATAGTGATGAGTCGATAGAGGAAACGGTCTCAACATTGGGAAGAGAGGTAGGAATGTTTTTACAAGCATCCTTGAAGTGTTCTTCACAAGCCTCATCAAGAACGTCAACAAAATTAACACTCTCGTAAGAATAAGGCTGTTTAGAAAGCTTTCCCATGTTAAAGACTACTTTATCGTCACCCACTCTCATGATAAGCTCACCGGCTTCAACATCAATGAGAGTGCGACCGGTCCTCAAGAATGGACGACCAACAATGAGTGGCACACGGGGGTCCATCTCGTAGTCGACGACAAAAAAATCGACAGGGAAGGTGAATTTGTCGACTCCTACGATGACATCTTCGGCTATCCCCACTGGATAAGCAACCGTATGGTTAGCTAATTCCAAAGTCATTTTGGTGGGGACTAGCTCTGGGAGAGATAATTGCTTCCAAACACTTAGAGGCATGAGATTAATACTGGCACCTAGATCAGCTAGGGTCATGCAATTCTCTACTCCCGGGAAATTGCAAGGGATAAGAAAACGACCCGGATCACCAAGCTTGATTGGCAATTTCCTTAAGAGCATTGCAGAGCAGTTCTCATTAAGTTGGGTGTTGGTGAGATCGAGGAGCTTTTCCTTGTCGCTCAGAAGATCTTTAAACATTTTGGCGTATTTGGGCATGTGAGCGAGAGCCTCAGCGAAGGAGATATTGAAATTCAGTTGTTTGAACATTTTAAGGAAATTCGAAACCTGAATATCATCCTTGCTCTTTTGCTTCTCTTTCCTCAACCTTGAAGGATAAGGTATATTGGAAGAAGAGGAAGGCTTTAGGGGAATAGGATCACTCACAACCACGGGTGGAGGAGGGGTAGAAAGAAGAGGTGGAGAAATTGGGGAAGGAGAAGAGTGAGGAATAGGAGCAGGTGACTCGTTTTCCTTAGTCACAACCACCTGTGGAGGTATAGGAAGCTCGGGTTCCTTGGTACCCTTGCCACTTCGAGTAGTGATTGCTTTCATCTCCCCTCTTGGGTTCGCAACGGTGTTACTCGGAAGAGTACCCGAAGAAGAGGGTTGATTACCTTGGAAGAAACTAGCCATCATGTTCCTCAGGTCATTTGTTTGGGTATCCAACGTATTTCTCATATCGGCTCTTAAATCATTTCCTTGCTTGACCAAGTCTGCCTTCAAATTGCGCACTTCCTCTTGGAGATTTCCCACTATCACATCATTGGTCCTTATATAGGTTGCAACCTCTTGGTGTAATGCAGTGGTGGCTTGGTTGGGAGGAGCATTGTATGCAGGTGGTTGGTAAGCAGGTTGTTGGTAGACTTGATTGTTACGTTGAGGTGGTTGTTGTTGCTTGTGAGGTGGGATGTATGGTTGTCGAGGTTGTTGTTGTTGTTGAGGAGGGCGGTTAAGGTTTTGTTGTTGGTTTGGGTTGTTTGGGGGAAAACCATATGGTGAAAGATAGTTGTTGGATCGATAGCTAAGCAAGTTACGGTCACCTTGAGGTCTAGCTTGATAAGCAGGTTGTTGGTAGGTGCCATATGCCGCATTCACATTCTCAGCAGGGTAATCTTGGGTGGCGGTACAAATTGTGTAAGAGTGAGGACCACCGCATATCTCACAAAGTTGGCTGACAGCGTTCACTTGAGCGTTTTTGGCGTTGTTGCTGTTGTTGTTGCTGACGGTGTGGGTGACAAGCGATTCAAGAAGCGTAGTGATTTTATCTAATCGCTTGTCGCTGTCACTAGTGCTAGCACTAGCGACATTGGTCCAAACACTCTTGGTTTGCACACGAGATTTGTTCTCAATGATGTCCCAAGCAGCATTGGAAGTCTTAGCCAATAAATTACCCCCCGAGGCACTGTTCAGTGAATCTTGGTCACTCATGCTTAAACCATTGTAAAAAGTATTGATTTGATGTACTTTGGTAAAACCATGTTGTGGGCATTTTCTTAAAAGATCTTTAAAGCGATCCCAAGATTCACTGAATGACTCATCGTACTTTTGTTCAAAATTTATGATCTCATTCCGCAAAGCGGTAGTACGAGAGGGTGGAAAAAAGTAGTTGATAAACTTTGTTTCCAAATCCGTCCACGAGAGAATACTCTGTGGCGGTTCCTTAGCAAGCCAATGCCGGGCTTGTCCCTCTAAAGAAAAGGGAAAAAGTTGTAACCTTATAACCTCTTGTGGAACACCATTGAACTTGACCGTGTTGGTGAGTTGCAAGAATCTCTTGATATGGTCGTGTGGATCATCAATGGTTCGTCCCAAGAACGGTTGAGCGGAGACCATCTGGATAAAGCCTGATTTTAGCTCGAAATTGTTGGCGGCAATTGGTGGTATAACAATTGGATCCGTGTTGCTATCGACATGAGCTTGTAGCAATTCAATCATCGGGCGATTATCCGGAAGGTGCTCATTGTTGTTGTTATTGTTGTTTGGAGGTGGTACACCGGCCATGTCTAAGTGATCGAGAGGCTCGGGCTCTTGATATGACGTGGATCGAGTGCGCATACACCTGCAAAAGAACGAACAAACAAAAGCAAAGCACGAATATTTTTGGTTTTTATGTTTTTTAATTTTTTTTTGTGTTTTTGAAAATTTTATATTTTTTAGTTGTTTTTGAAATTTTTTGAAAAAGTAACGTTCACGGGGAACGGATCCCAAAATCCAAGTTCTCACAAAAAACTTTTGATCTTAACGAGAAGAGCCGGCAGCGGCGCCATTTGATATTCTGTTTTTGCTAGGTTCAATTTTACTCTCGATATCCTCTCGAATTGATCTTGGTCTTAAGTGGAATGATTTGTTCTTGGTTACTAAATAAAAGGGTTTGGTTTTCTAAACTAATAAATAGTGGAAATGAAAGTTTAAATTAAAGACAGTTACTTAAATTATAATTAACAAAGACTTGGATTGAAATTAAAATCAAAATTAAAATTAAAATTAAAATTAAAGTTCAAATTAAAGTTAAAATATAAATTGTGAAATAAAAGTAAAGAAACAGTAAAACAGCAACTTTAAAAGAAAATTTGATTCGGAACTTTAACCTTGGTTCGGAACTTTCATTCATCCAGAACTTAAGAACTCATTCGGAACTTTCTGATTCGGAAGTCTGAAAATTGGTTCGGAACTTTGCTTGGTTCGGAACCTTCCGAATGAAGGCTTCATTCGGAACTTTTAGTTTGGTTCGGAAGATATGAAATTGATTCGGAAGATTTTGCTTGGTTCGGAACTTAAAGATTGGTTCGGAAGTTAGAGACTTATTCGGAACTTAATGCTTGGTTCGGAACCTTCCGAATGAAGGCTTCATTCGGAACTTTTAGCTGGTTCGGAAGTTTTAGCTGGTTCGGAAGTTTTAGCTGGTTTGGAAGTTTTAGCTGGTTCGGAAGTTTAGAAACCCAGAACAGTAGCAGACATACGAAGAACAAGGAGCTCGAATTTTAATCAAAATCAACCCAAATACTTAAAAAGGTTTTACCAAATTAAACACAAATCATTTAAATACCAAAAGCAACAAATCCCACCAATAAAAACACAAATCCAGACAACTTTTGAAGATCAAATCAAGAAAATAAAAACTTACAAACTTGAAGATAAAGATGATGATGAACAAGATGAAAGGGAAAGATTAAACAAGAACTTGTATTGAATGATTAATGTTTTAACAAGATCAAAACAAGAATTAAAACAACAAGATTGGAAAGACAAAGATAAAAATCACCAATCACCCTAGTGGTGATGGTGATGCTACGAAACAGGAAGAAGAAAGAGTGGAGAAAAAGAAAAAATAAAGCTAGCTCTCTAAAATGTGTGAGGGGTGAGCTTTATATAGGCTTGTCCTTTGGTTGGTGAGTGGGCTTTCTCCCGTTCTTCTTGTCTTTTCGTCTTTTCAGAAAAGTTTCCGTTTTCGATTCTGATTCGGGATTTGTCGTCGATTAAATTTAACTCGTCTTTTAATTTCTTCGCTTAATAGACTTGAGTTTCTTCGACTTGTGTAAATCTTCCATCTTTGGTCCTTTTCTTCGATAAATCTTCGAATAGGCCCAGTGACTTCAAATCTTTTGCATCTCTTGGACAATAGACTTTATCTTGAGTCCTTTTCTTCAGTAAAACCCGTGCAATCCCATGTTTTCTTTAATATTCATCCGGTTAGCTCTGAAAACACAATAAACACAAAAACCACGCATAACTCCAAACAAATGATATTAAATACGTGTTTTGGTCTCGTTTTAGCCCGAATTAAGTGGTAAAAGGATGGGTGTTTACACACCTATCACCTCATAATTCAATCAAAGAACTTAACGACTTCCTCTTAACAATCTCATATTCCATATGTGTTAAACTTTTCTTTATTCAAGTTTTAACCAATTTTATAATCAATTCGATATCCTACCTTATTTTCAAATACTTCAACCTTATTTATAAACCTTAATAGGGCAATAAAATCTCGATATGAACAACACTTAATTTCCAATCCTATAGCTCTTACAACAATAGTTATGAAATGAGTCACTAGTATGAGATGACTCATACATTCAACTAGACTTCTCGGAAAGGTATTAGTGGCATGAGGCTTTTGGGTAATGGTTCTAATGACAGCCTCAATTGCAACATTCACCCTTTCGATTCTTAAATTTAAGAATTGGGTGACAACGAATCAGATGACATCTTTCTAGGTGGTAACGTTTTGTCAAACTCCACTCTATAAGGAAAGATCGTCATGACATCGATATCAGTTTTAATCTCGCCAATTCTTTTTCAATATCACAATCAACTAATATCTACATTTCTACGAATATCAACTATTTTGTTCGGATCATAAATATCAACAACTTGGTTTAGATCTGGGATAGCTAGAATTCCTACGAGAATAGCTTCGATTAACTTACTAGGGGATTTAGGGTTCCTTGTGACAATCTACGTCGTATAAATACCTCGTATAAATATCAAAATAATCATCAAACAATCATGTAATCAAATTACAACATATATACATAATCCAAGTTATATATATATATATATATTAAAATAACACTTCTCAATCTGGCCTCGTCGGTAACTCGGGAATTCTTCGGCACCGTTATAGTCAAAAGATTTTTAGACATTTTTAGAAAAATGTTTATAGTTGAAGATTTTGAAATGTTTTATTCAAAACCTTGGTTTTAAAAATCATTCGTTCTCTATAACGAGAGCTCTGATACCAAACTGTAACACCCCCAAATTTATACAACTCAATACAGCGGAAGACTCGTTGGTGTTACGGGATAGCACATTACTCACATCATAGACAACGCTTAAAAATCGCGTCGTTTATTAATAAAGCATTTCCATTCATAAATATCAAAGTTACATAGGTCCCAAGTCATTGTATTTAATACATGTTTTACAAAGCATTTGAATGGAAATAAGTATTTAGGTGCGGGCCATGAATTCTTGTTGTCTTCCCGAGAATTACCTTCAAGTACCTGAGATAAAACATGTTAAAAGAAAAGGTCAGCGATAATGCCGAGTGAATTCATAGAGTTTAGTAAAATCCATCAATATAACATCGGTATAAAATTATTACCGAAAATCATTTTTGTACAAATCTTTATAGTAGACCATGAAATAGGCCAAAAACATTTTATACAAATCCTTGTCAAAATCACAATCTAGGCATTTGCCTTAAAAATCATTATACGAGCCAGTGTCGTAAAAATATCATAAAATACGTTTTATAACGTTTTATGGAGCTAAATAAAAACCGTTATATGATTATGGTTATGAAAACCAAAACACGAACATAATATCAATAGTATGACCCCGTATTGCTAGTCAGAAAATACATCGTAATTCGGTGCGTATAGTAGTATTTCGTTAACTGGATTATTATAAGCCGCATGACATTGTTACCTTACTAAACCAAACAACGGGTAGCTAGCCCGAAACTCATTTGCCCATCTAAATTAGCGTGTCGTCACAAAGTTCACGCTATGGAAATCTTCTCATACATAAATTCGCTTACCAATCAATGTGGCACGACGGGGATCAACCGTCAAGGCGCGAACTGGGGTGATCGTCCCCAAATAGTACTATTATATGCATAAGCGTCTACCAAATCCCAGTAGTTCACAATTCATGCTAATGGGACTTTTAGTGACATAACCTAACTTTAATAATCCATTTTATTTCATCTATCGGGTCCTTTAATCATTTATCGGGTCATACAATCGGGTCATACAATCATTCGGGTCCAAATCAATAAACAAACAATCGGGACAAATGGTGTCCTATTTTATAAAAACTAACATGTTATCTCCCTCGCGGGTTTATAAAACATTTCATAAAAACATTTAAAAGAGTGCGAGGCTATGAACTCACGTTGATGTGGAAAGGCGGGTTATCGGCAATTCGGACGTACGGTACGTGTTTCAATCACGGAAACCTAGACAAATAATACTCGTCTTAGACTCTTGTCCAATGACTTTATAAAAATAACAATTATGTATACATATGATGATTTTATATATATGATGATCAAGCGGGTTTACATATTCTCTTTTACTCATTTTAGTGTTTACGTATTGGTAACTTCTTACTAGTTTACTAGTTTTATCCCTTTAACGTGTTTTAGGTCCAATAAGCCTATTATAAGTTTATTAACTTGTATTAATCCATTTCATACTTGTATTATCAGTATTTACATTTTACATGTTGGGCCTAAATGGGTTAAGCCCAATAAATAAGTTTATAAGTGTTTTAGTCCATTTTGTTGTATTATTAGTCCAATAACGTTAACTTAGCCCGTTAATGTCCGTATGTTATATAGTTCGGGTTTTATCGGTTTTTACTTGTTATATATGTTTATATATCAGTATATGAGTTTATAAAAGTTTACATTAGACGGGTCCAACCGTCTAAGTTTTATTAAACATAAACGTTAATTTTACGGTAATAGCCGAAAAAGTCGTAAAAATAATGTTTATAGTTTTATAACTTATAAAACTTATCAAACTACCATTTTTATAAAGTGTCCATTTATTTATCCTTATACATATTTATATAAATGTATTATATAAGTTATTGTGTTTTAATTCACATTTTATACTATTTTTATTTGAGTGCTTATATAATACTATTATACTTTAATTTCCAAAATTTGATTTTTATTTTCATGTTCACCAAAACTGCCATATCTAGAGTTCTATATGGAGATAGAAGCTCAAATTTTTATGACATAAACTACATGATATGTTCTCCATTTAACTCTACTATAGCTACTGTTGAATCAGCCTCTAAGTATTTTATAAAAATCGTCCAAAACAGTGAACTCAGATTTGTACTTTAAACTTGTTTTGATCATATCTCACTCATTACAATGATTCCATTGCATGGCCAACTCTCACATGTGTACAAGACATATTACATACTGTATATTGCTTCTACTTTGCCATTTTATCAGTCTAACATGTGGTTCTTTACTGTTTTATACAACCAACAATCTAAACAAGATTTTAGCCTTGTTTCTTATAGTTTTTCATCTTTTTAAGCATGTTTATCAACACCAAATCCCCACACAATATTTTTAATCATCATTCATCATCATCATATACATATACATAAGTAAAAGAAATACAAGATTACATAATCAAAAATAACAAGAGGATGAGGAGAACAATCTTTATACCACCATGATGATGTAGGTTGTGATCAAAACATGGATTTTGAGGGAGAAACTTGTGGATAACCAAGACCATCTTCAAGACCATCATTCTTCAAGAACTCCTTGTGGAAAATCAGCCCCAAGACTCCATGGAAACTCCTCCTTGGATGTTATAATCACCTCCAATCTTCAAGTCTTATATAGGTTTCCATCTTATGCAAGTTAAACATAAGGTTTATAGTGGAAAATTTGGTAAACATGGTGGTGGTGGTGGCAATAGGGACGACACAAAGAGAGGAGAAGAGAGAAAATGTGTGTGGTTTACATGTTGAATAATGAACAAATGGTTTTAGTTTTGCTAGTTTTGATGTAGTGGTAGCTTAACTTGTAAGCCTTAAGACATGTGTTATGCTTCATTGTGAAGCTTTTGACACATAAGTGGTGTGTTGTGAGGTGTTGGACGTCCCATATATGGGGGTGGGGCAAAAGTTATCTTGTCTCATCCCCATTTATTTACGGGTATTCTTCGATTCTAGTTTCCTCGATTTGCGTGCCCTCGGGTCGTTTTACGAAAAACGTTTTTATAAATTATGAATCAACGGCACAAAACGAATCTAATAAAAATTTCTCATCAAAACGGAGTTCGAAAACGTAAATACGTAATCCTAAGGTTTCCTGTTTAGTCGTAAAGGACGTTAAATTAAAATAGTAATTCCTAATCTCTTCTCGTAAATTTGTGAGTTTATGAACCAACACAAATTTAAAATTCCAAAATAATATTCACGGATAAATTTATTTTCTGAAATGTCGGACTGTCACCAAAGACGGTGTATGTAAACGTAAGCACGTAACGTAGAATCCTCCGGTTTAGACGTAGTCGATGCTACTTCAAGGTGTAAATCCAAATTTCTTCCCAAAAATAAGTGAGTTCATAATATAACATTAAAATAATATTTTCAAATAAATATTGAGAATAAAATATCGACCATAAATTGATGGATTGTCACACAAACCATCAACCAAACCAAGTCTCACAAGTCTGTTTATATTCTTAAAGTTTATGTGCGCTAGTCTCTTGTGCCATAGATTACTCTCATGAACTGAAGCTTTAGCATAAAAACATGACATATTATTATTCATCCTAATCCCATTAAGATTCACATTATAAATGTCTTTATGCCTAGGTGTTCTATAGTCAATGTATTTCTCATCTGGGATTTTATAATAATTTCTTAACACCAAGCATTCAGTATTAGTAAACATAACTTTATTTTTGTTATCACAAACTTATGATACACTAAAAAGATTGTAATCAAGTTCCTTTACTAGAAAAACGTTTTCAAAACGCAAGTTCTTGGTGAGAAGAGTTCCTTAGCCTGTGATAGTTCCATATCCGCCTCCAAAGTAAACCTTATCACCATCCTTAATGGGAGTGAAGTTAGTTAAATAATCTTCCTTCCCTGTCATGTGCCTGGAGCATCCACTGTCCCAATATCCATAATCATTGACCTGTTTTTGAATGCCCTGCACATAAAGAAAACAAATTAGTTTTCTTTAGGAACCCAAGCCTTAGCAAACTTGGATTCATCTTGTTGATCAACAAGAACATACTTAGTTCTCATAACAACCCCTTGTTCATCCCTTTTTGGATGAAATACCTAGTTAACCCCAATTGGTTTTGTAATGACCTTTGAAATATAATTAAATCTGTTGCAGGTCATAGAAAGCCCATTAGAATTAGGGTTTTGATCTTGCTTAGGTCTCCATGTCAAGCTAGAAGAATCTTTAGACCCCTTACCCTGTGGTTGCAAATATTTAGGTCTGGCAACGTTTTTGTCAGCGTTGGATTTGGTCTTGTCAAAGCTGAAATTACCCTTGTCAGCGTTGAACCTAGGGTTTGCTACAGAAACCCATTGCCTATTAGACCAAGTATTGGTATTCTGAAATGGTCTTTGTCCATGAGTTCTAGACCCTCTAGTGAAGAATGGGGCTGGTCTAACAACTTGTGGACTATGCTCCACAAAGGTTTTGGGTCTGACAACGTTTGACTTTTTAATAGCGTTGACCTTGGAAGTGTTGACACACTTATATGCTAAATGTGAAAAGCTACCACAAGTGTAACAGGCTTTCCTAGACACAACTCTAGGTCTAGAAGAGAAGAAACCTGGTCCATCATTACTAACTTGGCTTTTAGGTGACCTAGTATTCCTAAACATTTCTGCATACTTAATGCTAGGTTTTCTAACAGTGTTTGAGCCAAGGTCAACTGTCTTGCCAGTGATTGGGTTTGTTACCTTAATAGGAGTAGACTCATTTGGACTTTCACATAACAAGCCACCCTTAACAAACAAGGTAGGGTTGGCTTTCTTCCATTCATTGAAGTCAGTCAACTTTTGTCTATACTCTTCAACTGGGGTAATGACTCTTGGTGGAGGAATAAATTCCTCCTCTTGGAGTTCTGGTAAACCAGTCTAAGATAAGTCCTTTCTTTGGACACCATAGAAGTCCCCAGCTGGTGGTGGAACCATAGTATAGTCTTTCATCCCAATCCCAATCATGTCCTTAGGATCCCTCTGTTTATTAACACATTCTCCTAGGATTTGTGAGGCCTTATCAAATCTCTGAATTTTAAGATCAACATTATCCTTATTCTTGATAGCCTCATCTAACTTAGCCTGTAGTTCACTATTGACCCTTTCCATGATGTTTCTAATATCATTACTAGCATTTAACTCATGTTTTAAGATATTTATTTTATCTTTTAGGTCAAATTCCATTTTCTTGTACTCAGAAACTGTCTTTTTAGTTTGAGTGAGAGCAATTTGATAGTTAGACAATTTGCATCTCTTAGTACTCACATCACTTAACAATCTTGAAACCTCTTTGTTAAGTTTTTCAGTATTTAACCTACAACCCTTACTACAAAAAGCATCATCGTATACCTAATTATATGATGAAGAGGAGGAGTGTGCCATGAGAGCATATTGAACATGCTCTTCTTCTTCTATCTCAGCAACCAAAGCTTTATCCTCTTCCCTATCCTTAGCCAAATAGCTCCAGTCCCATCCAATACCATCAATTTCATGCACTACAACCATGGCCTTAGGATCCTGAGCCTTAACAATTTGGCTTGAGGGTTTGCCAGCATCAGATCTTCTTGGAGATCTGCATTCCCTCATGAAGTGCCCCATACGATGACAATTGTAGCACTCAACTTTGGATTTGTCAAATCCAACAGTGTCCTTTGCATTAAAGGTCATCTTCTTCTTAAACCTTCTATTCCACCTATTTCCTCTTATACTAGCAAGAGCCATGTTCCACTTAATATCCATCCCCTCCAAGTGCTCATCACTTATTTGCTCAAGGTCCTCATATGTAATCACTGAACCATTGGGAAAAGAAGCAATGTATGCACACACAGTATCCAGATCCAAACCAGCAGGCTTAACTCTTGGAGAGTCACTTTTGTATGTGTCAGTGTTTGAATGTGAGGCGTTGACAGGATATGTTCCAGCGTTGACACATGTTGATCCAGTAACTGGGTGCATGTAAGAGTCCTTTTGATCAAATTGGACTTCACTATGTGAGAAGATGGCCATGTTGCTATTGGTAGACTTACTTCCATGCTCCAAAAGAGTTTCATTCTCCAACAGCCTCAGTTTGTTGTAGATATCATCAAAAGTAGAACTTTTGTGAGTGTTATTGGCAAGAATAGATCTTGCCTCAATCTTCTACGCATCACCAAGGCTTTTAAGAAAGGTGGTAATAATGTCAACATCACCAACTTGTGTCCCCATGAAGGACAGCTTGCTTGTAATGTCAAGCAGTCTGCTTCTCACACTGCTAAGCTTCTCATTAGGTTGAGACTTAAAAACATCATACTCATGCATGAGTTGCTTCTTCTTCTCTTCCTTAGTATCATCATTACCACTATATGCAACTTCAAGAGCTTCCCAAAGGTCTTTTGTAGACACATAACCTCTGTATTTGTGCTGATTCTCTTGTCCCAAAGAGAGTTTTAGAATGTTTAGGGTTTTCATATCAACCCTTTTCTTTGCTATGTCTTCAGCAGACACAGATCTACCATCATCAGGTTTTTCTTTCTTATCTGCTTCTGGACATCCAGCAACAGCAGTTCTTGCAGCAATGGCATTAGCAATCTTTTCAGCTTTATTGAATGTGTTTCCATATTCAATAATCTCCCAGAGAGTGTAGTCATAGATTCCCAGATATTGCTCAAAGTTGACCTTCCATAGCTCAAAGTTGTTTGCATCAAGCATGGGAATCTTGATGCTAGGGTTTGAGAAGGAGGGGTTTACTTCTGGATGGGACATGATGTTTTTAGGGTTTTTGTGTTCTTTAAGATCAAAAAGTTTCTCAACAAGCTCTGATACCACTTGTTGATCCCAAACTTAGATCGATTTAGCTTCGTGTATACGAGATTAGATCAAGTTATACACGTAGAGAAACTTTGTTTATGTATAAAGTAATCTAAGTGTTATGTGAAATTAACACTTAAACAAGAACACACAAGAGATGTAAACAAACTTTCACTTGATTGATAATAACAAACTTGCTTACAATGAAAGTGTGTAACGTATGAAAACTATATTAAACATTAACCTAAAGGTCTTCTTTTATAGACATAAGAAGCCTTGTACAAGAGTCTACATATCAACTATTCTAGGTAAAGATAATTATAGAAAATACAATGTTGAACTTATCTTTACTAGAAACAAACTAGAAACAATATACACGTAGACTAAATCTTTCCATCAGTGCTTGTCTTCAACCTATCAACGCTTGACTTCTTCTTGTCAACGCTTGATCTGTCTGCGTTTCTTTTCTTCCTATCAACGCTTGTTTCCTCTTATCAGCGCTCAAGTGAACTGACTACATTTTTTTCCCAACAAAGAAAACGCGGGCTTTCACGGGCTTTTATCAAAGAAAGCGAGAAAAGACGAAGTCAAGAGATCAAGAGTGCTTAAAGAATCGGATGTCCAAGACCTATTCTGAAGATTTATCGAAGAAAAAGTGTAAAGACGGATGTTTAATGAAGTCGAAGAACTCAAGTCTAAATTATTAAGACAAGTTCAAATCCCGAGACGACGTCGAGAAAAGACAAAGATTTAAATCGAGTCGAGAAGAAAAGAAAGAAGGAAGCACACCACAGATGCACTTCCCACTTAGCCTATAAATACCCTCCTAATCACATTAGGAGGGTGGTTAGCTAGTTTCACTTTTAATTTTTTCCTTTCTAGTTTTTAGAGAGAGAAAGTTCCAAACTTTCTCTCACTAAGTTTTTCATCTTTTCTTTCTTTTAATCTTTCAAGTTTAAGCTTTTTGTATTTGGATTTCATTAATCAAAATTCAAGTTTAAGTATTTTGTTCTTTAATCTCTTTCTACATTTCTTGGTTTACTTTAACTTTTGATCCGAAATTTATACTTCATACGTTTGATTTGATGATTTCGTGTTTAAAAGGTTAAACTTTTCATTCCTACATAAGCTCTCTTGCGGTTTAAGTTATAAGCTCTTTATGCTTATTGGCTTATTTCAAGTTCTAGCTTATTACTTTTCGGATTATTAAAAAGGTCTAAGTCTTTTTAAAGTTCTTTTATAAAGTTTATGATTTTATGTTTTGAAAGTTGTCAAATTTAAGCTAACTGAGTTATTTAAGATTCGATTAAGTGAGCTTATTATACGTGTTTATTGAGTTTTCAGCTTGCCACTAATTTCTGATTACTATTGCATTCCATCGCAATATTGGGGATTCAGACATTCCGATGGCTGCTTTTGTCTATCGCAATAACCCATTGTGGTTCTACTTTGCGATAATTTGGTTTTTACCCCTTATTCCGATCTGGGATTGCGATCGCTCATTGCGATCGCATATTCCGACAGAACTTAAGGTTTAGTTAAGTTGAAACTCTGCCCAAATTTTGTTAACTACATTCCGATAGAATTATATTGCGACACCTTGCATTCCGATCTTAAACATTCCGATTTGGACATTGCGATAACACCACATTCTGACAGTATTGACTTTGTATTCCGATGGGTATTCAGATTAACATTCCGATGGACTTTCACCTTTATTATTCCGATAGCTTAGCATTTAATTATTCCGATGGTTCTAAGTTTGGTGCATTCCGATAGAAAGGACTTGTTGAATTCCGTTAGATTGAGCTTTTAAGTTTTAAAGTTTTACAAGTTTTATATTATAAGTCTTTTTTCTAAATAACTTTTAGTTTAAATCTTCTTAAAGCTTCTACTATTATTCAACGACAATCATTTGCTTTTAAGTTTAGAATTATTTAATCAAACCAAACCATCC
This sequence comes from Glebionis coronaria, assembly GCA_025667525.1. NCBI lineage: Eukaryota > Viridiplantae > Streptophyta > Magnoliopsida > Asterales > Asteraceae > Glebionis > Glebionis coronaria. The sequence goes on from CM046877.1 coordinate 291,509,131, forward strand.
TCTTGTTCACCATAAGACAATTGAGTCGCACTCTTAACCGGTAATCAATTCGAAAAGACTTGGAACTACGAAATTATTTTATACTTGGCTAAAACTATGTATTAAATGGCGCCGTTGCCGGCTCTTTTCGTTAAGATTAACGGTTTTTAGTGAGAGACGCGTTGAATTTTGGGGATCCGGTCTTTTAGGAACGTTATTTTCCTTGCTTAAAAATTCTAAAAAAATCCATAAAAATATAAAATTTCAAAAATACAAAAACATAAAAAAATCATAAAAAGCATTTCTTTTCCAAAGGTTTTGCACCAAAAAGATATATATATATATATATATATATATATATATATATATATATATATATATATATATATATATATATATATATATATATATATATATATATATATATATATATATATTCTCTGTTTCTATGGTATCTTTTTCTTCTGCAGGTGTATGAGTACTAGATCTTCAAATTATTCTGAGCCCGAGACTCGTGAAGATTTAGATATGGCTGGTATGCATAACAACAATAGCAACCCACCTCTACTAAATTTGAATAACAATAACAACAACAACAATGTTCCCCTACCTGATTTACGAAAAATGGAGGAACTGTGTCAACCCACCATGAACGGACGCGGAGGACCGATTGCGCCGATGCAAATCACGGCTCCTGAATTTTCGTTGAAGCATCACATGATCCAGCAAGTTCTAAACACTTCCCCGTTTAGCGGATTACCGGGTGATGATGCCAACAAACATCTTGACAAGTTCATTACCGTCACCCAAAGCATGAAACTTCCCGATGCTTCCATGGATTTTCTTCGCCTTCACCTTTTTCCACACACTTTATCCGATCATGCCGAGAAATGGTTTGATCGTCTTCCCAAAAACTCAATTCATACATGGAATGACATGACTCAACGCTTTTTTTCGCGCTACTTTCCACCATCCATGGTCACTAGTCTTCCCAACAAAATCAGTGGATTTACTCAAGAACCTGATGAGTCGCTTTTCGATGCTTGGGAACGTTATAATGTCTTGATCGACCATTGTCCGAACCACAACATGCTCCCTGTGACATTGATTGATACCTTCTAAAATAGGTTAACTTTTCGTGATCGTGATACGATTAATGCTGCCGCCGGTGGAACATTCATGAAGAGAAGACCTGAGGAGTGTAGAGAGCTGATTGAGAACATGACCAGTCACCACATAAATTGGGATTCATCCACACCCTCAAGATTAAATCAGAGAGTCAATGTTTCTTCTACTTCTTCAAACCCTGATATTACCGAAATGTCCCGCGCAATAGTCGAAATGAGCAAAAAGATTGAATTTTTAGCCACTAACCAATTTCCACAAGCTAAAGCTGTAGCCACGTCTTGTGAGATTTGCGGGGATTCTCATTCATACACCGATTGTCCTTATACTCAAAACAATCCGGAAAATGTGTATGCCGCCAACGGTAACTTTTCTATGGGAGGCTATCAAGCACGTCCTCAAGGTGACCGTAATTTGCATAGTTATCGTTCGAATAACTTTCTTTCACCACCCGGTTTTCAATCCCAGAATAGACCACCACCACCTCAATTGAACAACACACAATACCCACCAAGGAACCAAGGCCAAAGAAGTAACTACCAAGGGAATTCTTCAATTAATCAAAGTAATTATAACTCAAATCAAGGAAATTTTAAAAATCAAAATCAAGGGGCTTTTAATGGGCAAAACCAAGGGTTTCAAAATAACAACTTTAACCAAGGTTTTAATAATAACAATGCTTATCAACAACAATATCCAAACCAAGGTTTTCAAAATCAAGGGCAAAACACGAATTCCCCTTCAGTGGACTTGGTTCTTCAAAAGTTGACTGATAAGCTGAGTGAACATGAGAAAATCATGTCTGCTATGCAAGAATCGAGTGACAAGAAATTTATGCTAATGTTTCAAGCCATTAATCCCCAAGGCCCACCCCAAAGTACTCTCCCTTCTAACACTGTGACCAATCCTAGGGCCAACGTTAATGCCATCACTACTAGGAGCGGTAAGATCATCGTTGAACCTTCTTCTTCACAAACTAACCAAAGACCCGAGATTCCTTCTACTTGTGATATACCACCCGTTATGCCTTCGTCTGCACCTTATGTCCCAGCGATACCTCAAGTTTATACCACACCTTCGGTTCCAAAACTGGTTCCTCCACCTTCCACTTCCACCCCTCCACCACCTAAGGATGTGAGTGAGAATTCCATTCCAAAGCCTTCATCTCAACCCAATATACCTTATCCTTCACGGTTGAGGAAAGAGAAATTGAAGAACAAGGATGATATTCAGGTTTCTAACTTTCTCAAAATGTTTAAACAACTGAATTTTAATATCTCCTTTGCTGAGGCTCTCGCTCACATGCCTAAATATGCTAAGATGTTTAAGGATCTTTTAAATGATAAGGAAAAATTGCTCGACATCGCCAATACCCAATTAAATAAGAATTGTTTTGTCGTTCTTTTACAAAAACATCCAGTTAAGTTAGGAGATCCGAGTCATTTTCTCATTCCTTGCAACTTCCTCGGGGTAGAGAATTGTATGGCCCTAGCCGATCTAGGTGCTAGTATCAACCTAATGCCTCTAAATGTTTGGAAACAATTGTCTTTACCCGAGCTAGTCCCCACACGAATGACTTTGGAATTAGCTAACCGTACGGTTGCTTATCCAGTGGGGATAGCCGAAGATGTCTTCGTCGGTGTCGACAAATTCACCTTTCTGGCGGATTTTGTTGTCGTTGACTACGAGATGGACCCCCGTGTTCCATTAATCGTTGGACGTCCATTCCTGAGGACCGGTCGCACTCTCATTGATGTAGACGCTGGCGAATTAATCATGAGAGTTGGTGACGATAAAATCGTCTTCAACATGGGTAAACTTTCTAAGCAGCCTTCTGAAAATGAGAGCGTTAATTTCCTTGACGTTCTTGATGAGGCTTGTGAAGAACATTTCAAAGACGCTTGTAAAAGTAGTTCTTCTTCTATACCCATTGTTGAGACCGTTGCCTCTATTGCTACATCACTAACTCAATTTGGAGAAAGTGATTTCATCTTGAAAGAATTTGAAGCAACTTTGGGAGATGTGGACTTGCAATATGACGATTCTCCCTCCAATTGGGATGAAGACATTCGTACCATTGAGAAACTTCTCAATGTTGACCATATTTCTCCACAGTCTCCTAAGGCTATCTCTACCGATGATCCAAATTTGACTACGCCGTCCATCGAAAACCCTCCGGATTTAGAGCTTAAGGACCTATCGTCTCATCTCGAGTACGTTTCCTTGAAGACAACAAGAAGTTACCGGTCATCATCGCTAAGGACTTGAAAGAAGAAGAAAAATCCCGACTTATCGCCATGCTGAAGAATCACAAGAAAGCGATTGCTGGGAAAATCTCCGATATTCGTGGAATTGATCCTCACTTTTGCACACATAAAATTCTCATGGAGGACGACTTTAAACACACAATTCAAAGCCAAAGAAGGGTGAATCCTAAGATCCATGACGTAATCAAAAAATAGGTTATCAAACTTCTTGATGCGGGCATGATCTATCCTATCTCGGATTCACCATGGGTTAGTCCGGTCCATTGTGTGCCTAAGAAAGGCGGAATCACCGTTGTTCCCAATGAAAACAACCAGTTGATTCCTACTCGTCTCGTTACTGGGTGGAGAGTTTGTATAGACTATCGCAAATTCATTGATGCTACGAGAAAGGATCATTTTCCCATTCCTTTCATGGACCAAATGCTTGAAAGTATAACGGGTAATGATTATTACTACTTCTTAGACGGTTTCTCGGGTTATTTTCAAATACCCATCAATCCCCAAGACCAAGAAAAAACCACATTCACCTGTCCTTATGGAACATTCGCTTATAAAAGAATGCCTTTCGGCTTATGCAATGCTCCTGGGACATTCCAAAGGTGTATGATGGCTATCTTCCATGACATGGTTGAAGAAACCATGGAAGTCTTCATGGATGATTTCTCGGTCTATGGTGATTCTTTATCTTCTTGCCTTGCCAATTTGGAACGCATGCTTAAGCGGTGTGAAGACACTCGCCTTGTTCTAAATTGGGAAAAATGCCATTTCATGGTAAAAGAAGGCATTGTGCTTGGACATAAAATCTCCAAAGCCGGTCTTGAAGTGGACCGTGCTAAAGTGGATGTCATAGCCAAATTACCTCCACCTTCAACCGTGAAGGGTGTGAGAAGTTTCCTTGGTCATGCGGGCTTCTATCATCGATTCATTCAGGATTTCTCTAAAATCGCTCGCCCGATGACCCACCTCTTGGAAAAAGATACTCCTTTCATCTTTTCTAAAGAGTGTCTTGAATCCTTCAATCTTCTTAAGGATAAGCTAACTAAGGCACCGGTCTTGGTTACCCTAATTGGGAGCTACCTTTTGAATTGATGTGTGATGCTAGCGACTTTGCTATTGGAGCGGTTTTGGGCCAAAGAGTGATCAAACACTTCCAACCAATCCATTACGCTAGCAAGACAATGACGGGGGCTCAATTGCATTATACCACTACCGAAAAAGAGCTTTTAGCTGTAGTGTATGCTTTTGAGAAGTTCCGCCCCTATCTTGTTCTTTCCACCACCATTGTGTACACCGATCATTCCGCGTTGAAGTACTAGTTGACTAAGAAAGATTCTAAACCAAGACTTATTCGTTGGGTTTTGCTCCTTCAAGAATTCAACATTGAAATTCGTGACAAGAAGGGAGCAAAAACCTAGCCACGGATCATCTAAGTAGACTTGAGGATCCTTATCAAGGGGGTCATCCGAATCAAGAGATCAATGACTCTTTTCCCCTTGAGGCCTTAATGTCTATTCACTCCAATCTTGATGACACCCCGTGGTTTGCGGACATTGCAAATTACTTAGCGGGTTGAATTCTCATCGAAGGGTTAACATCCCAACAAAAGACGAAGTTCTTTAAAGATGTTAAGACTTACTTCTGGGATGACCCTTATCTCTTCAAAAAATGTGCGGATCTTGTCATTCGTCGATGTGTTGATGGGCCGGCAGCTTTACAAATCCTTGATTCTTGCCATAAAGGACCCACCGGTGGTCACTTTGGTCCTAATTACACCGCAAAGAAAGTATTCGACTCTGGATTCTATTGGCCAACCATTTATCTTGACGCTCACGAAATGGTTAAGCATTGTGATGCTTGCCAACGACAAGGCAAGATCACACATAAAGATGAGATGCCTCAAAATTTCATACAAGAATGTGAAATCTTTGATGTGTGGGGTATCGACTTTATGGGGCCATTTCCATAATCCAAAGGGAACAAGTACATCCTCGTATCCGTTGACTATGTTTCTAAATGGGTTGAAGCTAAGGCTCTCCCTACGAATGATGCGAGGGTGGTTGTGAACTTTTTGAAGCAGCTTTTTGCTCGATTCGGTGTTCCTCATGCTATAATCAGTGACCGCGGGACTCATTTTTGCAATGATCAATTTGCTAGAGTCATGGCTAAATATGGTGTTAATCCATCGTCTTTCCACCGCCTATCATCCCCAAACCAACAGTCAAGCCGAGATTTCCAACGGTGGATTGAAGCGAATTCTGGAATGTACTGTGGGAGAGCATCGGGCCGCATGGGTCGATAAGTTAGATGATGCTTTATGGACTTTCTATACCGCATATAAGACCCCGATTGGTTGTAAACCTTATTGTCTTGTGTACGGGAAAGCATGCCACCTCCCTATTGAGTTGGAACATAAGGCGTACTGGGCCTTGAGGTGGGCTAACTTCGACATCAACAAAGCCGACGATCTTCGAAAGATTTAACTCAATGAGTTCAACGAACTAAGGAATGAAGCTTATGAGAACTCGTTGATCTACAAAGAGAATACCAAGATCATCCATGATGCAAGGATTAAGAACCGAGAGTTCCACGTTGGTGATCAAGTCTTACTTTTAACTCTCGGTTGAAGATCTTCTCGGGCAAGTTGAAGAGCCGCTGGTCTGGACCATTCACCATCGCCAAAGTCTTTCCATATGGCACCATTGAGCTTTCTCAGCCAAATGGACCCAATTTCAAGGTGAATGGCCAACGCGTGAAGTTGTACTTTGGTGAGGACATCTCTCATGAGATGATTCCATCCCTCACCACGTTTCCCATGAACTAGTTTTGGGTCGAGTCAGTCTCGTGACTCGGTTATCAAAAACAAGCGCTTCTCGGGAGGCAACCCCTGATCTATCATTTACCGCTTTCATAATAAGTGTGGGGGAGCCCCGCATGTGTTTGTTGTCTTGTTTGTTATTCTATGCAGGGATTCAAGCTTCAAAGTACACCTCGATGACTTTTGACGACCCGTGATTCCATGTTCCCATCTTCCCGTTTCTATCCTAAACTCTTGTGATTCAATATTTCATATCTTATATGTTCACATTGAAATCACTATAGTTGTCCTTTCCTTAGCAAGATTTAAACAAAGTGCACAATGTCATAAGTGTAGGGGAGGTCACTCCCACATGCTTAAACATTGAGGACAATGTTTATATCAAGTGTAGCGGGGACTTCTATCGAAGTAAGTGGGCTTTTCCTTGTATTTGTCCTCATTTTAACCAGAAAATTGATTTTTCGACATTTTTTCAAAATTTTTAATCAATTTTGGCCTAGTTGTATAGTAGTATTTTCCTTTGTTAGCGTTATTTACTTTCTTTGCTAAAAATAAAGTTTAATAAAGTGGTTTTAAATTTTTCAAAGTCGTGAATATTTTGACTCAACCCGAGTTTACTTATCTAAGTTTACTCTAGCTAGTATCCTTAACGTGTTTAAGTCATGTTTTGCTAGGCTTTTATATAGGGAGCTTTAGAACGCGAAAGACTTAACTCTCACGGGTTAAGAACAAGAACTTTTCACAAGTTCCTATAGTTGATCCTAGAGAGTCGTTTATCAAGGGAACTTTAAAATGCGAATTCTAAACTTGAAAAAGTCTAAGAAGTTGCAAGATCCTATAGATGACTTGAAAACCCAAAACTTTGATTTAATTGGCTAAGCATCCACGAGTCTCATTCCTTAAGATTTTAAATTGTGGAGAACGAGAGATGATAGAGTCAGTTATAAGTTTGGTATTCTTTCATGAATTTATGTGAGTTAATTATGAGCCTATTCTCCCATCGCTTGTTAATAAATATATCTACAATAAATAAGGTTGTACGATTTGAAAAGTTACTTAGCTTCTAGCCCAAGATCGTTTAAAAGTTGCTCGGTATTAATTTGAGTTCATAGCCAAGGCATAACTTATTGAAGCGGGATGCGAAGATTGGTGAGTCCGAAAAGGCCCTAACAAGGCATGAGGGCTACATTTTGTTGCTAAAGATCCAAAGTGATGTGAAGAATCGTTTATCAAAAATCATTATGAAGGATCGAGACACACGACGAAAAGCAAATACTCCCCAAAAGATCATGGAGAAGTCTATCCAAAAAGGCCCTAACAAGGTATGAGGATAAATAGATCCAAGTCCTAAAAGGAAGCGGATCGTTGTATATCAAAGTCCAAAATAAAGATTGGAGAAAAATGAAGAAGTCGTGGTCCAAATATGAAGAATCTCTCAAAACTTCAAGTGAAGAAATTACTATTATGAAGAGAAGACCATAATTTCAAGAACGTCTCTCAAGATTTGATGTATGAAGTCGCTGCCAAATATCGGTCCGAGAAAGGTCTCAAATCGTGAAGCAAGTTATGCCAAGATATGAACTTTATGAGGTCCCGAGAAGCAGTTTTAAAAGATTTTGTCCTTTATCTAACTATTGATTAAATCGTCTACTTTATTTTCGGCCTAAATAACTATCGAAATAAGTCAAACAATGCATCCTCGTGATCATTCAAGGCAAAAATTAAATAATTGGCCCACATGAATTCGTGTTAGTTTGCTAACTTATAATAACAATGATCTCGTTTTTAAGCTTGGTATGGGGAACGTGAAACTTGAGGATGATAAACGTTCATGGCAGCTAAAATCCTAATGTAAGTCTTTGATTTCACTACTTGTTTCTATCTATTTATTTTTCCTAATGTTTAGTATTTAATAAAGGTCAAGATGGGTTATTTATGATGGAAAATGTAAACCGTGCTTTAAAATTAATGCATTGCATGAGGGCATTGCAATGGTCAAGTGTAGGGGATTTAATAAGTGTGAAAACACTTATCCTTTTACCACTTATTTCCAATAATAACAAGACCAAAACGTGTATTTTATGTCGTAAAAGTCGGAATTATGCGTGGTTTGTGTTTTTATAGTGTTTTAGGACCAAAAGATAAAAAAGGAAGAAAACGCTGGCTTTCACGGCTTTTATCGAAGAAAACGAGAAAAGACGAAGTCAAGAGATCAAGAGTGCTTAAAGAATCGGATGTCCAAGACCTATTCTGAAGATTTATCGAAGAAAAAGTCTAAAGACGAAAGTTTAATGAAGTCGAAGAACTCAAGTCTAAATTATTAAGACAAGTTCAAATCCCGAGACGAAGTTGAGAAAAGACAAAGATTTAAATCGAGTCGAGAAGAAAAGAAAGAAGGAAGCACACCACACATGCGCTTCGCACTTAGCCTATAAAACCCTCCTAATCACATTAGGAGGGTGGTTAGCTAGTTTCACTTTTAATTTTTTTCCTTTCTAGTTTTTAGAGAGAGAAAGTTCCAAACTTTCTCTCACTATGTTTTTCATCTTTTCTTTCTTTTAATCTTTCAAGTTTAAGCTTTTTGTATTTGAATTTCATTAATCAAAATTCAAGTTTAAGTATTTTGTTCTTTAATCTCTTTCTACATTTCTTGGTTTACTTTAACTTTTGATCCGAAATTTATACTTCATACGTTTGATTTGATGATTTCGTGTTTAAAAGGTTAAACTTTTCATTCCTACATAAGCTCTCTTGCGGTTTAAGTTATAAGCTCTTTATGCTTATTGGCTTATTTCAAGTTTAGCTTATTACTTTTAGGATTATTAAAAAGGTTTAAGTCTTTTTAAAGTTCTTTTATAAAGTTTATGATTTTATGTTTTGAAAGTTGTCAAATTTAAGCTTACTGAGTTATTTAAGATTCAATTAAGTGAGCTTATTATACGTGCTTATTGAGTTTTCAGCTTGCCACCAATTTCTGATTACTATTGCATTCCATCGCAATATTGGGGATTCAGACATTCCGACGGCTGCTTTGTCTATCGCAATAACCCATTGTGGTTCTACTTTGCGATAATTTGGTTTTTACCCCTTATTCCGATCTGGGATTGTGATCGCTCATTGCGATCGCATATTCCGATGGAACTTAACGTTTAGTTCAGTTGAAACTCTGCCCAAATTTGTTAACTACATTTCGATTGAATCATATTGCGACACCTTGCATTCCGATTTAAACATTCCGATTTGGACATTGCGATAACACCACATTCCGACAGTATGGACTTTGTATTCCGATGGGTATTCAGATTAACATTCCGATGGACTTTCACCTTTATTATTCTGATAGCTTAGCATTTAATTATTCCGATGGTTCTAAGTTTGGTGCATTCTGATAGAAAGGACTTGTTGAATTCCGTTAGATTGAGCTTTTAAGTTTTAAAGTTTTACAAGTTTTATATTATAAGTCTTTTTCTAAATAACTTTTAGTTTAAATCTTCTAAAAGCTTCTACTATTATTCAACGACAATCATTTGCTTTTAAGTTTAGAATTATTTAATCAAAGCAAACCATGCTCTTGTTCACCAAAAGACAATTGAGTCGCACTCTTAACCGGTAATCAATTCGAAAAGACTTGGAACTACGAAATTATTTTATACTTGGCTAAAACTATGTATTAATATACACATCACGTTCCAGGTTTTCTTCAGCCACGTCACGCCCATGTCCTTTACACCTTATCGTATCTCTAATTCGAGGACGAATTATTTTTTAAGAGGGGAAGATTGTAAATGCCACTATAAAATACTCATGAACATTAAATGCATGAAAACTCGATTAAATTAAAACTTTAATATTTATTAATATACGACACGAATCATGAACATTTAATTTAAGTATTACGTATATTAATTATTTACGATAAGTACTACGTATATTATTATTAAGTATTTACGTATATGTTTATAACACGACAAGATTAAAACACGAGAATTAAAAACACGAACCTGTACGATAACTATTTAAAACACGACAATCGAAAAGTGTAAAAGGCCTTGTATGACTGGCCTAAAAGAAAAAAAAAAGGGCCTTTGGCCCGGCCCATTTGGAAAATTACATGTCAGGGAAAATTAAGCACACTTCTCATTTATCATATTTTTCAAGAAAACTAAAAACCCTAGCCACCTCCTTGTAGCCGCCGGTTTTGACAAATGAAAAATGGAAGAAAAAGCTTTGGTGATTGATATGAGTGAAATCTCATATCAATAAGTCAACAAATCACCCTAAAACACATAACAAATACCTAACTTTTATACAATAAAGTAGTATTATGTGGTATGTTTTGTGTTTGTGTTTGTTTAGGTAACAAGGATACAAATATGGAGCAAACAAGTGAAATCAAGCCAAAAGATGAAGAAAAGACAAGAGAAGGATCAATAATGACAAGCCATGAGAAGACAAAGGACCTATCTTGACAACATTCAAAAGATGAAGGATTAAAGTGAAATTTTAGAAAAGTCAAGATCATAGTCACATCTGGTCAACATTCAAGTCAAAGAGTCAAAGGATGCTTTATGAACAAGTTTGAAGTTTAAAGGATAAAAAATGCCAAAGAAATAAAGATTGGAGCTCAAATGAAGATTCTGCCAATGTTTAGGGACTGAATTTGTCAAGTTTCATACTAATTTGGGGCTTAATCCGTGTGAATATAGAATGAACCAACGAGAGCAAAGGAAAAGTGTCACAAGGATCACCAAATCACCCCACTAACGCCGCCAGCATTAATAACTAAATCTTCAACAATGAAAACTCACTGAGACTTATTTCCACCAATGGGAAAGAGACATGCAATGTTTATATTATCCATTTTGGATAACGATTCGTGTGAAATGCTGAGGGCCAATAATACACTGCCATTTTGCATCTTCAAACAAAAACGCGCCCAGAACCAAGAATCTGCTATACTGCATATCAAGAGGAGCTATAAACGTGAAATCTTCTTCATTTCAAGAGACGAATTCATTCATAACATCCAACTAAGCTGGAATTAATTCAATTAAAAACCCCCAAATGTGTTCTTGAGCTGGATTTTGCAATTAAGAGATTGAAGACACGTGGAGCTTAGTGATTGGCTACAACACGTCATCTTCCCCAACAACATCTAATCCTCACTCTATAAATGGGACATAGATAGCTCATTTGTAATGTTAGCTTGTAGGTGTGAAAAACACACACTTCATATTTTTCTTTCATTCCCATTCATTTAAAGTAGTTAGTAACTACTCTTAGGTGTTTGACAACCACCTAAGAGTCAGTTAGTTAGTTAGCAACAACTTGTAACTGATTTCTCCTCCATTAATAAAGTTCAACATTCAGTTTCACTAAAATCTCATTCTCCTACCTTCATTACTATAATCTTGTTGATACTGTGTTGTTCCATTGATCATCCATGATCAATGAAAGTTGTTTGATGCTTTGAAGACTTGTAGCTGTTCAGAATCACTTTGAAGATCATTTTTCAGTCCATTCCAACATTTGTAGTATGTTACTTAATCATAGCTGATCATAATGATGATGATGGTTAATAGTGGTTGATTCTTGGTGTTTTCAGTTGTACTAGAAGGCTCAGCGCCTCTCTACTCCTTCAGTGGTGGCTTCAAGGCTAAAAAGTGCTAAATTCCTTATTTTTGTTCCCCTAAAATGTCTCTGCATGGTTAATTCATAATGTAGCTTCTATTTGCTGAACTGATTGAATGATTAGTTTACTTGTACCTTAATTGAGTTGATTTGATAGTATAATTGTAGTCTTACAACCTTTCATTGTGTTTTACCTAGTAAAAATTTGGTTTTACATCAGTAATAGATCACTAGTGCTCATTTTGTTGACGAACAAGTAAACCTGTTAGTTTTTCCATTCAAAACTGATTCATTTCATCACTTGAATAAGTCTTGAAAGGTGGTTTAATATGTCTTAGTCTATTGCTTTAAAAGTCTTGGAAAAAGTTCATTAACAACTTTTTAAATGGTGTTTGGTTTTAGATCAAATTTTGTGTAAGAGCTTCTTAAACTTGTTGAAAAGTGTTCATATACACTAACTCCATTAGTGTAAACATATTTGTCAAGGTTTGAGGTCAAATTGGTTTTCAAACAAGCAAATGCTAGAAAAAAATTTGGGTCAAGCCTTTTGATAAAGTTCATCAGTGAAACTTGCTTACTTTGATTCCTTTGCATTTCTTTGTTAGTTGATAATTTTGCCTGAAACTTGTTCACATTTGTACTTTAACATCCAGACCATCAGTCTTTAATAGGAAACCATACAATTTTAACTTTTGGGTGAGATATTAGCTTATTGATAAGCACTTGACCAAAGTTCATTCCCTGTGATAAAGTGCTTACTGTTTTCATAGATCTCTCAATCCACTTCATAAATATCCCAATTTTCTTTCACAAAATCACTTGCAAACATGTCTTGAGTGAATTCTGAAAATTTGAGCTTATTGGATTTTTGGTCAACTTTGGTTGAAATAAGCTGTTTTTGGCTTATTTAAGATTCCAGCTTATTTTGTTGCTTATTTTCAAAACCAAAAGACACTCCAAGCTTTGGGATACTTGATTAATCAGTTTTTGCAATAAAATAGTTTTGTGGATGTCTGGATTTCATTTGAGCTTATTGTCGGCTTATTGAGATAAGCTAACTAGGGATTTAACAGCTTTTAAGCAATATCCTTTTACCAGCCTAGCTTATTTTCAGTTTTAAGCAGTATAGAAAAACCAGAACGTTTTTGGTTGAGTAATAAGCTCATACTAGCTTATTTTTACTAGCTAGCCCGTTTTTGGAAAAGTTCTTGTTTTAATTGCATAATGGTCCTTGGTTTTTACTAGAGTTTGTAATCAGCTCTAAACTTCCAACTTTTTAGGGTTTGCATAGAGTGGTCCCTGAAATTTCATTTGTTACAATTTTAGTTAGACAGTTTTCAAATTTGTTAAGTTTGTTTACTAGTTTGTTAAAATTTACATAATTGGTCCCTATTGTTTCTCATTTTGCACATTTAGTCCCTATACTTTCATTTAGTTTACATTTCAAGCATTTTTACTTTTAATGCATTAAATTCTTGTACTTTTTGAATATTAATTGGTACTTGCACTTTGTTTTACGGATACATAGCTTTAATATTTTCATTTTTCTACGTGTATGATTGAACTAGACCTAGAATCCAAATAACCTTTAACAACCAAAAACAATTTAAAGCTTGATATTAGTAGGCCTTTCAATTTGTCTTGAGTCGAGAATAAGTGAACATGCAAATACTCAATATTAAATGGTGCCGCTGCCGGTTCATGACATTACGAGAGACTATTGATTGACGGTTTCGATTGGATTTGGGATCCGTTCCCCGAATGGACGTTATTTTTACGTATCATAAATCCAAAACATAAAAAAATATAAAATATAAAAATGTAAAAACTAAAAATAACAAAATCAATTCTTTTCCTAAAGAATTGAACCAAAAAAAAATCCAAAAACAATCTTTTTCCTAAGAGATTGCAACAAAAAAATATATTATTGGTGTTCATCGATTTTTACGTACATATAGTATTTTCTTTAAAAACCCAATAAATACAAAAAAATTTTTTGATATATTATTATATGTAGATACGTATACGTATACAAACACTCAATACACATACTTCCATAACTATTGCTTTTGTAATACACCGCTTTCGGGAGCGTTCTTGTCCTTGACACGTGTATCTATCAAATTTAATTAAAGCAAGAATAGATAAATACTTCCAATAGGCAAGAATTCCAAGAATACAAACTACAAAGTGAATAAGAAGGCGACGTGCTATAAAATGCCGTCTAAGGGTTAATAGGTACTTAAGTGCTTCGCGCCACCTAACCCCCCGTTCACTAGTGAGTATTCTAAGAAGGAAAGCTTGATTGGGGGTCTTGCACCCATGTATTACTTACATATACTATACTTTCTTGCAGATATTACTTATTGAACCTCGGAAAGGAAAATCCCTTCTTTTCCAAAGTCGAACGAGAGATTCTCTCTCACTCCTTGATTTGAGTTGCATGCTCACCCGCGGGCGTGCACAAATACCTTTCGGTGTACAACCCCTTCCTGCTAAAAGGAAGAAAAAGAGAAAGAGTAAAAACAACACCGTCTATCAAGCCGATCCCGAGAATCGTGCTTTGAACAACACACAAGAAGCCATGGCCGCCGTTGAAAATCGACCTTTGATGGAACACCTACAATCAAATATGCAAGGATACGCCGATGCTATTGTTATACCCGAGATACCCGCAAACACCTTTGAGCTTAAGACATCCATGATTACCTTTGTTTCAAACACACAATTTTTTAGGAGACCTAATGATGATCCACATGATCATATCAAGAAGTTTCTATCCATTTGCAATACCATTAAGTACAATGGAGTTCCCCATGATGCCATTAAGTTGATCTTTATCCAATTCTCCCTAGAGAGAAGTGCTAGGTATTGGCTAGATAGACTTCCACCAAAGAGCATTACCAATTGGGATGATTTTACCAAGAAATTTTTGAACAGGTTCTTTCCTCCATCTAAGACCACGACTTTGAGGAACCTAATTATTGGATTTCAACAAAAACCAAACCAAACCTTTAGTGATGCTTGGGAAGAGTAAAAGGAGTTATTGAGAGAATATCCCAATCATGGATGCAATGAAGTTTACCAAATCAATACCTTCTACAATGGATTAAGACCACATCATCAAGATTCCCTCAATTGCTCAGCGGGTGGGAACATTCTTGCCAAATCCATACAAGAGGCATGGGACATTATTGAGACTAAAGCCATGGTGCAAACAAATAACCAAATTGATGAAAGGGTTCATGTTGTGCAAGATAGTTCACAAACATTGATTGATAATATATTCCTCAAGAGCCACATTGAGATACTTCAACAAATGGAAAAGCAAGATAAGACAAATCAAGACATAGCTCAAGCCCTTAAGAACCTTTCTTTGAACAACTCTTCCAATAATGTGAATCCATTGCTATATCATGTGATACTTGTGGAGGTCCTCATTCTTACCTACAATGTGACAAGGTTCAAAATTACTAAGTTGAATGTTATGCTTATCAAGATGAACATAGAGAGCACTTCAAACCTAACATCGACCCAAACAACCTCTCTTACAAGTCAAATAACTACCTTGCTCCACCCGGCTTTCCACCCCATCCACCTACCCAAAATCACCCCAAACCACCTCAATTGTTACAAACAAATCAAGGGCCTAGTCCAAACTACCAAGGGAACAACTATAGAGCACTCAACAACTTTCAAAATCAAAGAAATAACTTTCATACAAACAATCAAGGATTTAACCAACCTCATCCACCCTTTCAAAATCAAGGATACCATCAAGGTTATAATCAAGGATATGGGCAAAATGATACCTTTGAGCTACTTCAAAAGATGAACCAAGAAAACGAAAGAAGAATTCGTGAAAGTGAAAAGAGGACACAAGATTAAATGAGAGCCATGAGTGAGGAGACTACCAAGAGGATTTTGATGATGCTTAATCAAAGGCCACAAAGGGGCTCTACCTTCAAACATAATAAGTGTGAAAACACTTATCCTTTTACCACTTAATTATAATAAAGATGAGACCAAAATGTGTATTTTATGTCGTAAAAGTCAGAATTATGCGTGGTTTGTGTTTTTATTGTGTTTTAGGACAAAAATATGAAAAAGGAAGAAAACACGGGCTTTCACGGGCTTTTATCGAAGAAAAAGACAAAAGACGAAGTCAAAAGATCAAAAGTGCAAGAAGAACGGAAGTCAAAGGCCTATTCTGAGGATTTATCGAAGAAAACGTCTAAAGACGGAAGTTTAACGAAGACGAAGAACCAAGTCTAGTAAAAGAAGAAAATTAGAAGACGAGTTCAAGTTACCATTCGACTAATCCTGAGACAAAGTCGAGAAAGACGAGTTATTTAAAAGACGAGAAGACAAGAAGAAAGAGAGAAGAAACAACACCCTCCCTTCCCCTATATATATTACACATATGTCATTAGCAAAATAGTTAGTCTTTATTTCTTTTAGTTTAGTAGGTAATTAGTGTGTTTTTACTTTTCTCTCTCTCTAGCTTTTCTTTCAAGCTTTTTAATCTTTCATCTTAATATTGTAATCTTGAATCTTAATATTCAATTTAATCAAGCTTATTTTATATCTCTCATTCTATATTTCTTAATCTTGTGGTGATTTAATTAATCATGTAGTTTTCTTAATCAAATTGATTGTGTGATTGATTTGTTTATGTGATTGATCTTATGGTTTTGATGTGGTGGATGTTTTAGCTTATTGAGATTGTTGATTTATTAGTGTTTTTGTTTTTAATTAAGTTAATTCGGTATATTAATAGTTTTATTTAAAAAGTTGATTTTAATATTTTGATTATTTTGTGTTTTTTATGGTTTTTAATTTGTGGCTTATTTAGCTCTTCTTAAAATTAATTTGGTGTTAGTTTTGGTTAATTGCTTATTTGGTTGTGCTTATTTTTGGCTTATTTTGGGTCGTGTCTGTTACTGATATCTGTCCTATCACTATCTTCGGAAAAGGGTTTAGAAATTCCGAAGAATTCCCCTTTCTCCGAATTCAATATTCCGAAGATTTCCATTTATTCTGAATTTTCTCAATTATCTGAAATTAACATCTTTTTCCGAATATTCATTTTTCCGAATATTCATTTTTTCCGAAAAAACAGTTTTTTCTAAATTTAGTCCATTTATCCGAAAAAGTGATTTTATCCGAAATTAGTTCAATATTCCGAAATTTCTGTTTATTCCGAAAACAAGCCCTTATTCCGAAAATTGGCATTTTTACGAAAACAGTAGGTTTATCCGAATTCACTGGTTATTCCGAAAAAGCTATTTTATCCGAATTTAAGTGTTTTTCCGAAATTCCTTGTTTATTCCGAAAATTATAGATTTATCCGAAAATAGCCTTTTATCCGAAAATTCCTTGTTTATGCGAAAACCTTGTGATATTCCGAAAAAATAGCTTTATCCGAATTAGGGCATTTATTCCGAAAAAGGGAATTACTCCGAAGAAGGGATGTTTATCCTAAGATCCAGTTAGTTCTGAATTTGTTGAATTTTTCCGAAGAAAGCCCTTTTATCCGAAGATCTAGTTTATTCAGAAAATGAAGGTTATATTTTTTTAGTTATTTTTATTTATTTAGCTTTTATGTTTACAAGTAGATTAGATAACCTAAAGCTCCCCCCTTTTAGTTACCAACACCAATAATTCCACCCTAAACCTTGATCAATTCGAATTGAATCGAGTATGAACAACACTTCAACTCCACATCAACACACACAAAATCAAAAAAACAAATGGCGCTGCTGCCGGCTCTTTTCATAAAGATTAACAGTTTTTAGTGAGAAAAATTGGATTTTGGGATCCGTTCTTTTGGGAACGTTATTTTCAAGAAAAAATTTTCAAAAAAATCCTTAAAAGAATATAAAATTTTCAAAAATCCAAAAAAATAAATAAATAAAAAATAGAAAATATTGTATTTCATTTTTTGTGTATGCGTACTCGATCTTCGTCTTATTCTGAGCCCGAGACTCGTAGAGACTTAGATATGGCCGGTGTGCATATTAATAATAACCCACCTCACCCCAATTTGAATAATAACAACCATGTCCCTCAACCCGACCTTCGTACGATGGAGGAGCTATGTCAACGAACTATGATTGGACGTGGAGGACCGATTGCGCCGATGCAAATCACGGCTCCCGAATTTTCGTTGAAGCATCACATGATCCAACAAGTTCAAAATGCTTGTCCATTTCGTAGATTACCGGATGATGATGCCAACAAACACCTTGATAAATTCATTACCGTCACTTAAAGCATGAAATTGCCCGGTGTTTCCATGGATTTTCTTCGCCTTCATCTTTTACCACACACTTTATCCCACACTGCCGAAAAATGGTTTGATCGTCTTCCTAAAAACTCAATTCATACATGGGACGAGATGACTCAAAAAATTTTGTCGCGCTACTTTCCACCATACATGGTCACTAGTCTTTATAATCAAATCAGTGGTTTCACTCAAGAACCAGATGACTCGCTTTTCGATGCTTGGGAACGTTATAATGTCTTGATCGATCGTTGTCCAAATCATAATATGCTCCCCGTCACTTTAATTGATACTTTCTACAATGGTTTAACTTTTCGTGATCGTGATACGATTAATGCCGCATCCGGTGGTACATTCATGAAGAGAAGACCCGAGGAGTGTAGAGAGCTTATAGAGAACATGACCACTCATCACAAAAATTGGTATTCATCCGCATCTTCAAGAAATAACCCAAGAGTCAATGTTTCTTCTACTTCATCAAACCCCGAGTTAACCGCACCCGCCAAATAGCCGAGATGAACAAAAATTTCTGAACCATGGCCACGAACCAATTTCAACAAGTTGAAGCTGTAATCCATTCTTGTGAGACTTGCGGTGGTCCTCATTCATACACCGATTGTCCTTCTACTCATGACAATCTGGAAAATGTGTATGCAGCTAACGGTAACTTTTCCACGGGAGGCTATCAAGCACGTCCTCAAGGTGACCGCAATTTGCTAAGTTATCGCTCCAACAACTTTCTTTCACCACCCGGTTTTCCTCCTAAAAACCAAAACAACTTCAATCTCAACAATCAAAACCAACTTCGAGCTCCAAATCTATTTCAAACCCAAAGAAACCCATATCCACCTCAGGGAAATAATCAAGTTTACCAACAACCCACTTATCAACCACCCGCTTACCAAGCTCCTCCTCCAAACCAACCCACGACATTTAATCACGAGGTTAAAACTTACATGAGGACTAATGACGCGCTGGTGAAGAATCTTCAGAGTCAAATTATTAACTTGAAAGGTGACATGGCGAAACAAGGGAATGATCTTCGAGCCGAGCTTAGGAATGACATGTGAAACTCTTTAAGCAGTCAAACGAATGACTTAAGGGATATGATGGCTAGTTTCTTCCAAAGTAATCAACCCTCTGCTTCGGGTTCTCTTCCGAGTAACACCATTGCTAATCCAAGAGGGGAGATGAAAGCAATCACCACCCGAAGTGGAAAAGGTTATAAGGAACCCGAGATTCCTAAACCTACTCCGGTGATTGTGACAAAGGAAAATGAGCCCCCTTCACGAATTCCTCCACCTTTTACTTCTGCCCCTCCACCACCCAAGGATGTGAGTGAGAATTCCATTCCAAAGCCTTCGTCTCAACCCGATATACCTTATCCTTCAAGATTGAGGAAAGATAAATTGAAGAACAAGGATGATATTCAAGTTTCAAACTCTCTTAAAATGTTTAAACAATTGAATTCCAACATCTCCTTTGCCAAGGCTCTCGCTCACATGCCTAAATATCCCAAAATGTTTAAAGATCTTCTCAGTGATAAGGAAAAACTCCTTGATATTGCTCAAACCCAACTTAATGAGAATTGCTCCGCGGTTCTCTTAAGGAAATTACCAACCAAACATGGTGATCCTGGTCGCTTTCTCATTCCTTGTAACTTACCCAGGGTAGAGAATTGTATGGCCCTAGCCGATCTAGGTGCTAGTATTAACTTAATGCCATTAAGTGTTTGGAAACAATTATCTCTACCCGAGCTAGTCCCCACACGAATGACATTGGAGTTATCTAACCGTACGGTTGCTTATCCGGTGGGGATAGCCAAAGATGTCTTCATCAGTGTCAACAAATTCACCTTTCTGGCAGATTTTGTTGTCGTTGACTACGAGATGGATCCCCGTGTTCCTTTAATCGTTGGACGTTCATTCTTGTGGACCGGTCGCACTCTCATTGATGTAGCCGCGGGCGAATTAATCATGATAGTTGGTGACGACAAAATCGTCTTCAACATGGGTAAACTTTCTAAGCAACCTTATGAACATGAGAATGTTAAATTCATTGACGTACTTGATGAGGCTTGTGAAGAACATTTCAAAGACGCTTGTAAAAGTGGTTTTTCTTCTCTACCCATTGTTGAGACCGTTACGTCTATTGCTCCCTCATTGACTCTATTTGGAGAAAGTGACTTTCTTTTGAAAGAATTTGAAGCAACTTTAGGGGATGTGGACTTAAAATATGACGATTCTCCCTCCGATTGGGATGAAGAAATTCGTACCATTGAGAAACTTCTCAATGAGGACCATATTTCTCCACCTTCTCCTAAGGAAGTTACAAACGATGATCCGAATTTGACTAAGCCTTCCATCGACAATCCTCCGGATTTAGAGCTTAACGAATTACCGTCTCATCTTGAATACATTTTCCTCGAAGACAATAAGAAGTTACCCGTCATAATTGCAAAGGACTTAAAAGAGGATGAAAAATCTCGACTTCTCGATGTGCTTAAAAATCATAAGAAAGCAATTGCTTGGAAAATTTCCGACATCCGCGGAATTGATCCTAACTTTTGTACTCATAAAATTCTCATGGAAGATGACTTTAAACCCGCAATCCAAAGCCAAAGAAGGGTTAATCCAAAAATTCATGACGTCATCAAGAAAGAAGTTATCAAACTTCTAGATGCCAGAATAATTTACCCTATTTCGGATTCGCCATGGGTTAGTCCCGTCCATTGTGTGCCTAAGAAAGGCAGAATAACCGTTGTTCCCAATGAAAACAACGAGTTGATTCCTACTCGACTTGTCACGGGTTGGCGAGTTTTCATAGACTATCGCAAGCTCAATGATGCCACTCACAAGGATCATTTTCCTCTTCCATTCATGGATCAAATGCTCGAGCGTTTAGCAGGTAATGACTACTATTGCTTCTTAGACGGTTTCTCCGGGTATTTTCAAATTCCCATCGATCTAAAAGACCAAGAGAAAACCACATTCACTTTTCCTTATGGAACATTTGCTTACAAAAGAATGCCTTTCAGCTTATGCAATGCTCCCGGGACATTCCAAAGGTTATGATGGCTATATTCCATAACATGGTTGAAGAAACTATGGAAGTCTTTATGGATGATTTCTCGGTCTATGATGATTCTTTCTCTACTTGCCTTGCCAATTTAGAACGTATGCTTAAACGGTGTGAAGACACTCGTCTTGTTCTTAATTGGGAAAAATGCCATTTCATGGTAAAAGAAGGTATTGTTTTTGGTCATTAAATTTCCAAAGCCGGTCTTGAAGTCGACCGTGCTAAAGTCGATGTGATTTCTAAATTACCTCCTCCTTCAACCGTGAAGGGTGTGAGAAGTTTTCTTTGTCATATGGGCTTCTATCGTCGATTCATTCAAGATTTTTCTATGCTCGCTCTCCCGGTGACCCACCTCTTGGAAAAAGATACTCCTTTTATCTTTTCAAAAGAGTGTATCGAATCTTTCAATCTTCTTAAGGAAAAATTAACTAAGGCACCGGTCTTAGTTACTCCTAATTGGGAGTTACCTTTTGAATTGATGTGTGATGCTAGCGACTTTGCTATTGGAGCGGTTTTGGGACAAAGAATCAACAAACATTTCCAACCAATCCTTTACACTAGCAAGACAATGAAGGGGGCTCAATTGCATTATACTACAACTGAAAAAGAGCTTTTAGCCGTTGTATACGCTTTTGAAAAATTTCGCCCCTATCTTGTCCTTTCCACCACCATTTTCTATTCCGATCATTCCGCGTTGAAGTACTTGTTAACAAAACAAGATTCAAAACCAAGACTTCTTCGT
Organism: Glebionis coronaria; assembly: GCA_025667525.1. Taxonomy (NCBI): domain Eukaryota; kingdom Viridiplantae; phylum Streptophyta; class Magnoliopsida; order Asterales; family Asteraceae; genus Glebionis; species Glebionis coronaria. Next base: position 291,531,054 of record CM046877.1, read on the forward strand.
TGGGTTTTACTCCTTCAATAATTCAAAATTGAAATTCATGATAAAAAGGGAGCGGAAAACCTAGCCGCGGATCATCTTAGTAGACTCGATGATCCTTATCAAGGGGAGCTCCCAAATCAAAAGATTTATGAATCTTTTCCCCTTGAGGCCTTGATGTCTATTAACACTAATCTTGATGAGACCCCATGGTTTGCGGACTTTGCAAACTACTTGGCGGGTGGAATTCTCATCGAAGGGTTATTGTCCTAGCAAAAGAAGAAATTCTTCAAGGATGTGAAAACTTACTATTGGGACGACCCTTATCTCTTCAAACAATATGCTGACTTGATCCTTCGTCGGTGTGTTGACGGGCCCGCAGCTTTACAAATCTTGGAAGCTTGCCATAAAGGACCAACCGGTGGTCACTTTGGTCCTAATTACACCGCGAAGAAAGTTTTTGATTATGGATTCCATTGCCCCACCATTTATCGTGATGCACACGAAATGGTTAAGCATTCTGATGCTTGCCAACGACAAGGCAAGATCACACATAAAGATCAGATGCCTCAAAACTTCATCCAAGAGTGTGAAATCTTTGACGTATGGGGCATCGACTTTATGGGGCCATTTCCATCATCTAAAGGGAACAAGTACATCCTCGTAGTCGTTGACTACGTATCAAAATGGGTTGAAGCAAAGGCTTTACCTACCAACGATGTGAGGGTGGTTGTGAACTTTTTGAAACAATTATTTGCTAGATTCGGTGTTCCTCGTGCTATCATTCGTGATCGCGGGACTCATTTTTGCAATGATCAATTTGCTCGAGTCATGGCTAAGTATGGTGTCAATCACCGTCTTTCCACCGCGTATTATCCACAAACAAATGGTCAAGCCGAGATTTCTAACCGTGGACTGAAGAGAATCTTAGAGTTAACTGTGGGAGAGCATCGTGTCTCTTGGGCCGATAAGTTAGATGATGCTTTGTGGGCTTTCCGTACCGCATATAAGAAACTAATAAGTGTGTAAACACTTGTCCTTTTACCACTAAAATCAAGGAAAAATAAGACCTAATCATATGTTTAATATCGTAAAAGTCGGAATTACGCGTGGTTTTGTGTTTTTGTGTGAAATAGGTACAAAAGATCAAAAGGAAAGAAAACATGGTATTTCACGGTCAATTGTTGAAGAAAAGTCAAAGAAAGAGACAAAGACAAAGTCAAAGAACCAAAAGCGTACCAAAGATCACAAAAACCGGCAAAATCGACACGGGTTTAATGGAAAGATCAAGGAAGCCGAAATCGAGTTCGTTTTTAGTGGATTTAATCTTAAAGGAAGACAAATTGACTTGTGGGTCCCACATTGGACTATCGGGCCCAAAAGCCCAATAAGGATGCAAGTTAACTATTTTTTGGTTATTAAGCCCAATTGGCCCAAGTCAAAATATCGAAACGGATGAATGATTATTAAGAATTGGGTCCAAATTGAAGTCACAAGCCCAACTATACAAAATAATGAAACGAATGGAGTATTGTTTATGGATCAATAGCCAAATGTTAAACAAGTGACTGTTGAAAGTATTCTTATTACTTTTCATCTTGGTCAAACGTGTATCCACCACACACGTTTATTAAATCATTCGTTACTCCCAAAGTAATTACCCTATCTCTCTTTCACCAAGAATGACCAGACACCTCCTCTTCATCTTTTCACCCTTTACCCATCTATAACCCTAAATCAATTTTAGGGGTTTTTGATTCAAAGCGCGTGTTACACACGGCTGGTAATTAAATACCAACTTTTTTGGAGCAAAGTGATGATCCCATTCAGATGACGTGGCTACTTTTCTTTGTTTTGATTGGCTCATACACATCATGCCCACTATTCCACCAATAAGCATCATCCACCTCACCACCAAACTAGCACAAAGAAGCACAAGATTAGACACGCTGGTGATCCATGTGATGGAGATGGATAATCCACCATTTGATCAAGACAAAAGAAAGAGAGAGACGAATCAAGGGCCAAGATCTTTCTCCGTGCTCAACAAGCATCACCCCAACACCTAGGGTTTCCCTATAAAACCCCCATTATTGTAAATGTTATTCTGTCCCTTTTTTTACTTTATTTTTTATTATGGAGAAATAGATTTAGGTTTAATTGTATTTACTTTTTCATAATATTGTAATCAATTTTTAGTTATTAATAAAAAATTTATTTCGGTTAAATTTGTCTTGATTTACTTACTGTTTAATTACTAGCGCAATTTTTCTTTAATCTATTTTGTTATAATAAGTGATGTTATTTGATTAAGCTAATTAAATAGCTATAATTAAATAATAAAGTAATATTTGGGAAAAGCTTTCCCCACTGGAATGTTTTTTGTGAAAAAGCTGTTTGGTTCGTGAGTCACTAGGAGGTGTCGTTTGGATGGCTGTATCTGGTTCGAGTAATGTCTTATGGTTGTGTTGATTCGGTTCAATAAGTACGCTCAGCGCGATACTTCGTCCCAACGGTTTTCTTCAAAAAGGTTCAACTCCTTTTATTTTATTTGTTTATGTTTCTTCAGTTTAATCTGTTTGTTTTGTTTATCTGCTTTTGTTTAAGCTGTTATAAATTTGAGTTTGAGTTTAGGGCTTATTTGAATAAATTAGTTAAGTGTTATAGATTAATTTGTCTTATCTAGGATTTATATTTTGCTTTTAGTCTGCCTATTGGTACTGCCTTATTTAGTTATTTGCTGCTTGATTTATATAATTTGCTATAAGAGATTTCAACTGCTATTTGGTTTAACTGTAATCTAAGCCAGCATCCTAGTTTTGTGATTTTTGTGAGTTCGGAATGTTTGTTTAAGCTGTTTATAGGTTGATTTAATTGTCTTTTAAATAGTGAACACATAGACTGTTAGATTTGTGTTTAAATCTGAGTTTAGATATCTGGTTTGAAATCTGATATTTGTGCTTTTATTTTGTTTCTTTTCTTGCTACTTTTAGTTCATTTGGTGTTGATTTTATTTTGGACTTTACTCGATTATTGGCTTAGCTGCTATTGTGTTTTGCTAATATTGTTGTTCTGAAACTATCAGACTCAATTGGTCTGATAGTGTGATTATATTTCAGCTGTCAAAGTAATAAATAAATAAAACAAATAAATAAATAAAATAAAATAAAATAAAATAAACGTCCACTACCAGATTCGACCTCGTGACCTCACGGTTAACAGCCAAACACGTTTACCAGTTGTTCTATTTCTTCTTTTGATTTTAATTACAGCTTTTATCATTATTATAGCTATTTTAAATTAGACTGTCAGATTTATTTAATAGATTTAATTACAAGTTTTTATTTAGTTAATTTTAATTAAAAGTTTTAGTAAATTTACTTTTATAAAGTTTTTTTTTAAAATAACAAAAAAAATATAAAAACAAACAAAAAAATATTTTATTCGTTTTTAGGAATTTAAATTGTTTTTAAAAATAGTTTTTAAATTAATTTATTTTTATATAAAATTTAGTTTTAAGTTTTGTTTAAATTTAAAATAGTCTTCAAATAGTTTTATTTTAAATAGTCTAAATTAGTTTATAATTTTTAAATTAGTTTAATTAGTTTTAATTAAGATTTTTAATAGTGAAAAAGTATTTTGAATTAAATATTTCCTTTTTAATTAGATTAAATAGTTTTTAGTTTCTAAACAAAATTTTATTAACCAAGAACAATTAATCTCTACGTATAAATTGAATATCAATTCGAGTCGAGTCGAGGAGAACGATATATACTAAAAAATCATATATTAAATTGGTGCCGCTGCCGCTTCGCTCGTTACGATTGATGATTTTTCGTGAGAAGATTTGGATTTTGGGATCCGTTCATTTTGAACGTTATTTTTATTGATAAAAAATCAAAAACATAAAAATATCAAAAACTTAAAAATACAAAAAAATAAAAAATCATTAAAAGCAAACTCTTTCCTAAGATTTGCATCAAAAAAATTAAAAAATCCAAAAGTAATACTTTTCCTAAAGTATTACACCAAAAATATTACGTATTATTGTTATTTTTCTTATTTGGATTACTTTCGCTTTTTATTGTGAATATATATTTTTCTAAAAAACACAAAAAGATTTTTCTTTTACTATATTGTATTACGTAGAACAATCAATTTAGCTACTTCCAAATAAGACCTTAGTTGGGATTTCATCACCTAGCTATTGTATTCGAATCCAAAACGAAAAAAGGGAAAAATGGATAAATACTAATAAAAAGTTTGAACTTGATTTATACAAACTATAAGGTGGGTATAAGGCGACGCGTTATAAAAGGCCGTCTAAGGAAAATTGTTTTTAAGTGCTTTGTGCCACCTCGTTTCCCCGCTTGCTTGTGCGTATATTGGAGGGACGACCGATTATTGGTTTGCCAACTCAAGTAGTATTACGTATATATTTTTTGTAGCTTTTTAATATTGAACCTCGAGATGGATAATCCCTTTCCTCTCAAAGTCGACAGAGGTCTCCTACCTCATTCCTCGAGTTTAGTTGTATGTGCACTCGCGCGCGTGCACACATACTGATTGGTGTACCAAATACTTCTAATTCTTCCAAAAAGAAGAAGAACAACAAAAAGACCGTCAATCAAGCCGATCCCGAGAATCGAGCTTTGAACAACATGATGGAAACGGATAATCGACCAATGATTGAGATTCTACAATCTCACGTTGAAGGAAATGATGACGCGATTGTGGTGTCGGATATTGGAGCGAATAATTTTGAACTAAAAACGGGTTTTATTCAAATGGTTTCCGCTACACCATTTTTAGGCCGTATTAATGATGACCCACACGCTCATATAAAATTTTTCATACAATTGTCAAATACCGTCAAATACAATGGGGTGCCACAAGAGGCCATTCGTTTACCGCTCTTTCCTTTTTCCCTCGAGGGACAAGCCCGAATTTGGCTTGATATGGAACCACCCCAAGGTATCACCACATGGGTTGATTTAGAGACCAAGTTCATTAACTACTTTTTCCCACCATCACGGACCACCGCTTTAAGGAATGATATCATTACCTTTGAACAAAAATATGGGGAAACGTTTAGTGAGTCTTGGGACCGTTTTAAGGAGCTTTTACGAAAATATCCACAACATGGTTTTACAAAAGTGCATCAAATCAATACGTTTTACAATGGTTTAATTCTTAATGACCATACTGATACCCTAAACATGAACAAGCTTACGCATCGGCTTTTTCATGGCCTTCAGCTTAGACACAACCTTGAACATCTCATGGCCCTCAACCTGCATATTCCAAATGTCCAAAACCACACCAAGGAATTTCTCTTTGTGAGTAATAAAATTAAAGAATTTAAACGGTTTCGGTTTACCACCCCTAATGCTAGGCATCTTCAACACCACCGGGGCATGATCGGACAACCTATAAGGCTGGTAAATAGCATAGGCACCCGGGTACGCATCTAGAAAACCCATATTCCCCATACACCGATCCAACTTTTTCAGGATTCCCGTTCCACCTCTAGGTTTTTGATTCCAAGTATATTGCAACCCAGTAGAATTTATATCAATAACCCCAATATTAGAAACACAATCCTTAAAATCTACCATGGCTGCATTCATAGCAGACGATCCCAAGTATATATCCTCTATATTGAGAGCCGCATTGAAGTCCCCAAGTAACACCCATGGATCATCCCGCACGACATTCTTATGATAGTCCAAATCTTGCCATAATACTCGTCTCGTAATAGTTTGGTTGGCCGCATAGACAAAAGAGCAGAATATAGTCTTATTAGCCAACCTATGACGAATTTTCGTATGTAAGACTTGAGCGGATTGAGCTAAGACAAGCAAATCAATCTTGTCCGTATCCCAACCCACAATAATCCTAGAACCTTTAACACACTGGCTAGCATTAGATGTCCAATCCCAGGTCCTAAACACCTTATTACAGACTTTAGTTAACTCACTTACATCCACATGTGATTCCAAAATCGCACAAACATTCAAGCCGTTCTCATTAACAACTTGACGAACCTCACTTTGTTTGGGGGTGCGGTTCAAACCCCTTATATTCCACGTGGCAATACTATACATAAGGAACCGCGTTTGAGGGAGTGCTTGCCCCCTTAAAAACTTCCGGAGTAGGATCGGCCAAAATTTCCTCAATTTCACTATCCGAACCATCACCATTCGTGCTTCCTGGTCCCTCATCAACCGTTACGTTGCCTCCCCCATTTCCCCCTCCACTTGTTTCCCCTACCTCAGTATTCAACTCAGTATCCTCCTCATCTCGTAAAACCATAAAAGAATTATTATTCCCACCATTGCGCCCTCCTAATTGTTTACTAGGATGTTTCCCTTTGTTATTATTAGCAGGCCTATATTCCTTTTTCTGTCCAACTTTCACGCCCCCATTACCTACCTTTGTCCCTTTCTTTTTCTTATGGTTCACCACTGTAAAACCATCATCATTCATTGCACCACCCGAAGGTTTAGTGGATACATGCTCTGGACTTGAATCCAAGTGACCCAACGCTTCGTGAGGAGGAGATGTTATATGTCAATGCATTCAATGAGGCAAAAATTGATGAAGAGCGGTTCCTTAAACAGAAGGCGAAAGTTGATTGGTTAGAGGTGGGGGATGCTAATACAGCGTACTTCCACAGGTCTATCAAGAGTCGCAACCATCGTAGCCGTATTGATGTGATTAGGAACATGGAGGGTGTTGAGTTTACGGGATCGCAAGTCCCGGAAGCTTTTGTTAAGCACTACCAACAGTTCTTAGGGACTGCTCAACCGTGCCAACAACTTGATGTTACTAACCTTTTTGATTCACAGGTGTCTGAGTCCTCAGCTGAGGCAATGGTTCGTGCTGTGACAGATGATGAAATTAAAGCTGCCATGTTTGGCATTGATGATAACCGTTCCCCAGGTCCTGATGGTTTCACCTCTGCGTTCTTTAAGAAGGCTTGGAGTATTGTGGGTAGCGATGTATGTCGGGCGGTGCATCAATTTTTCCATAACGGACAGTTGCTCAAGGAGGTTAACCATACTTTTTTGGCTCTCATTCCGAAGGTTCCTGTTCCGGGTAGAATTAATGATTATCGGCCTATATCATGTTGCAATGTTCTTTATAAATGCATTAGTAAAATTATTACTAATCGTATTATGGCGGGCATTAAGGAAGTTGTAGGCGACAATCAAGCTGCTTTTATCCCAGGGAGGCGTATTTCTGATAATATTCTCCTCACTCAAGATCTTATGCATAATTATCACCGAAATCGTGGTCCTCCTCGATGTGCTTTTAAGGTGGACATCCAAAAGGCGTATGATACCGTGGATTGGCAATTTTTGGATATTATTCTGAAAAAGTTTGGGTTCCCTAATGCTATGGTGAGATGGATTATGGCATGTGTAACGTCCTCGTCTTTTTCTATTAACCTGAATGGTGATGTGCATGGTTGGTTTAAGGGTAAACGAGGTTTACGTCAAGGTGATCCTATGTCTCCTTACTTATTTACATTAGTAATGGAGGTCCTAAGTCTTGTGTTTAAACGGCGTATTCGTATGGATTCCGAGTTTCGTTACCATCACAAGTGTGAGGATTTGGGTATTATTAATGTGTGTTTTGCAGATGACTTATTCATTTTCGCTAGGGGTGAGGTGAATTCAGCCCGCATAATTATGGAGGCGCTTGATGAATTTAAGAATGTTTCAGGTCTTGTTCCGAGTATCCCTAAGAGTACGGTGTTCTTTTGCAATGTTGGTCTCGCGGTAAAAGAAGCTATCCTTGGGATCATGCCATTTCTTGAGGGAACTCTCCCGGCTATGTACCTTGGGGTTCCCCTCATATCTTCACGACTTCTGAACAAGGAATGTAAGGTTCTTGTGGAACGGGTTAAAAATCATATCGGTGACTGGAAGAATAAAACTCTCTCATTTGCGGGTCGTCTTCAGCAGTGTAAGTCTGTTTTATCAGCCATGCATATTTATTGGGCGTCAGTGCTTGTTATTCCGTTAGGTATTGTTGATGATATTCAACAGCTCATTCGGGGTTTCCTTTGGTGTAATGGGGAGTATACGCGTGGTAAAGCCAAAGTTGTATGGAATGAGATTTGCCTTCCACTAGCGGAAGGGGGCCTTGCTCTTCGAAGCATTGCGGTATTTAACTTGGCGTTAATGACGACTCACATTTGGAATATTGTGTCCAATAAAGAGTCGCTGTGGGTAAGGTGGATTCACATGTATAAATTAAAGGGGCGTACTTTTTGGGATGCTCCGGTTCGCAACGATATGAGTTGGGGTTGGCGTAAGTTAATGCAGCTTAGGGGGTTGGTTCGGCCTTTTATTTGGGTGCAAATTGGTAATGGTTTGAGGGCATCTGTTTGGTTTGATAAATGGGATGAACAATCTCCACTTATTAATCACCTTTCTCCTCGGGATATTACTAGGGAAGGATACCGTCTCACTAATACGGTCTCTGATTTGATTGTGAATAATCAGTGGAATTGGCAACAATCTTGGTTACTTAAGGCGCCAAATATTGGGATGATTGCTACTCCTCAATTGCATGCAGATTCAATGGATTTGGTTCGGTGGCGGGATAGTAGTGGTGTTTTTCATCCTTTTTCAGTCCAGAAAGCGTGGGAGGCCTTTAGGCCTCGTGCAAATGAAGTTGCATGGCATAGAGTTGTTTGGTTTTCGCACTCCATTCCTAGACATAGCTTCCATATGTGGCTTCTGATGAGATGTGCTCTAAAGACCCAGGATAAACTTCAAGCATGGGATATTGGAGCTGGTAACTCATTGCCTATGGTATGTTCTCTCTGTAACAACCAACCTGGTTCGCATACCCATTTATTTTTTTAGTGTCCTTTTGCTGCTAAGGTGTGGTGTTATGTGCGTCGATATGGTGCCATGGAGAATGTCAATCCGGTGTTGGAGGATATTTTGCTGTTTTTGTTGCCGATGGCGGAGCAGAGGACGGTTAGAAGTATTATAGGTCGGCTTCTTGTAGCGGCTGTGGCGTATTTCGTTTGGAGGGAACGAAATAATCGTCTATTCAAAGGTAGCAAACTTAGCCCAGAGACCATTAGAGATCATGTTCTTGTTACTGTTCGCTTGAAGCTTCTTACTTTCAGATTCAAGAATCGAAGTTCGGTTAAGAGAGCTCTTGAGTTGTGGAATATGCCGAAGCATTTCTGAATCTATGGTGAATAGTTTTTGAGTAGTATTGTTTGGCTGTGAAAGAGTTGTGGCTTGTCACACTTTTTCGTGTAGTTCAAGTATTTTGCTTGAGGTTAATGTGACGATTTAGTCACATTCCATTGTACGTAATTGCTATTTTTTTATGATTAATAAATTTACCGGGGTATCCCTTTACCCAAAAAATTCTTAATGACCAAGACTCACTTAATAGTGCCGCGGGGGGTAATATTCTTGTAAAATCGATGAACAAGGCTTGGTCAATAATTGAAAACAAGACAAAAGTACAAACCAAGAGTGTTAGGGCTACTATAGCAAGTGCTAGTACTAGTGAGGCCGACAAGAAAATTGACAAGCTTACTTCAATAATGACCGACATTGCTTTACATGTTAAGAACAATGTGCAAGTAAATGCCTTAAAAGAGACTTGTGAAACGTGTGAGACTTGTGGTGGACCACATTCGTATTATAATTGTGACACAGTTTATAATCAACAACAACAGGTTTATGCTTATAACACCAATGAAAATGAGAGGGTTCACTTTAAACCTAATGTTGATGTTAACCATTTGTCTTATAAGTCTAATAACTATTTGGCTCCCCCGGGTTTTGTAGCTCCACAAAGACCACCCTCACACGCCCAAAATACCCAATACCTAAATAGGAACCAAGGTCCTCAAATGGGTAATTTTCAAGGGAATTCAAATGCAAGGGGTTTTAACCAAAATCAAGGGAATTTTCAAGGGCAAAACCAAGGGTTTAATACTCAAAATCAAGGCTTTAATAATCAAGGTTTTCAACCTCAATATCAAAACCAAGGTTTTCCAAATCAAGGTTATAATCAAATGAACATACATAATCCTCAAATGGACTTGGTTCCACAAAAATTGACCGAACATGAGAGAACTATGAAACAAATGCAAGAGTCCACCGATAGGAAGTTCGTGCAAATGTTACAAGCCCTTAGACCCCAAGGAGCCTTACCTTCTAATACCAAGATTAACCCTCGTGCTAATGTGAGTGCTATCACTACTCGAAGTCGAACCACTTTAGTGGGACCTTCCATCTCTTCGCCCATAAAGGAGAGACAAGGCCCGGAGGTCATAATGAGTAATCCTACTCCGCCTCCGGTGATTCCTCCCACTACCACTCCTAGTACTAGTTCTCCAATGCCTAATAAGCGTAACCCTAAGTTTGTTCAAGAAGCGAGTCCTTCTCCTTCTCAACCTTCAACTTCCAAGCCTAATATCCCTTATCCCTCTAGGTTGGACAAGGCTAAAGTGATCGCCAAAGATGACGTTCATGTTTCCAACTTTTTGAAAATGATTTCCCAAGTGAATGTTAACATTAGCCTTATTGAAGCACTTGCTCAAATGCCTAAATTTGTGAAAATGTTCAAAGATTTGCTCAATAAGAAAGAAAAAATGGTAGAGCTCGTTAATACTCGTTTAAATGAGAATTGTTCCGCGATTCTTCTCAAAGAGCTTCCCGAAAAGCTAGGATATCCCGGATGATTCGTGTTACCTTGCTCGTTTCCTCAAATTGATGATTGTATGGCCTTAGCGGATCTCGGTGCTAGCATCAATCTTATGCCACTCTCGGTATGGAAACAATTATCATTACTTGACCTTGTACCGACTCGCATGACTCTCGAGTTAGCTAATAGAACTCTCCATACCCCGTTGGTATTGCCAAAGACGTTTTTGTTCGAGTTGGTACATTCACTTTTCCCGTGGACTTTGTTGTCGTCGACTATGAGATGGATCCTCGTATTCTGTTAATACTTGGTAGACCATTCTTACGTTCCGGAAAAGCCTTAGTTGATGTCGCCGAAAGGGAGTTAATTCTTAGGGTTATGGAAGAACAACAAGTTTTTAAAATGGGAAAAATCACAACTAAATCAAATGGAAAAACAATCGGTTTATATGATTGATGTTCTTAATTATGATAATGAAAAGATTTTTATTAATCCTTTTGGAATTCAAAAGTCTAATCAAAATGATTTTGTGATAACTTCATCCCTTCCCTTAGAGCCTCAAATTTTTGAAACTCCTATTTACGATACTTATAGTGATGACATTTCTTTAAGTGATCACACTATCTTCGGTTTAGACGACCCATCTTTTGACCCACCCACTTTTGACCCACCCACTTTTGATCCACCTATATTTGATGATTACGATGATGACACTTCTTTAAGTGATCTCATTATTTTTGATGCCCCATCTCATGACCTTAATGCACCTTATATCTCTATGAGTGATTCTTCCATTATGGAGACTTCTTTTGACTTTTATACCCCAATTTTAGAAGTCATGACTTTTGAGGAGGATCCCACTCTTAGAGATCATTCCTACTTTCGAAACTATTCCATTTGAGGAAGATTTATATATCTTTCTAAATACCTATTTCCCTAACGAGGAAGAGTTTTCCTATGACTCCGATGATACTTATGTTTTCACATTAAGTTTGGAAGAGGACGACTTTCTCACTATGGATTATGATGACATTTTGAGCTTTAATGTCAACACCTCTTGCTATTTTCCCGTTAATGAACCGGTGTTCGATCCCGAAATAGATACTCTTGTACTTTCATTGCCAAATCACCTTTCCCTTCCTTATGAGAGACTTTTGACTAGAGGGTACCCCACTTTTCTTTGCCTTGTGTAATTTTACCACCTCGGGGTTTATTTCCTTTCGTGATGGAAATTATGTGTTTGACCCGGGTGGATTTCTCTTGGGGATTCCTTATATGACTATGTTTCATCCTTTATCATGGAGAGATTTTCCTCCCTTGGAAATCTCGGTTTTTCCCATGATTTTCCCATTTGAATGATGATATTCGGGAAATCGAGTCGAGCTAGAGACTCGTGATAAATAAATCAAGCATCGTATAACTAGGTTAGATTTTTACCTTTTCCGTCCTTTCCACCCTTTTTCACCTTCACCCATTTCCACCAATAAGTGCAGGGGGGAGCCAAGTAGGTTGTTTGTGTTGTGATGTTGTGCAGGGACATGTGCTTTAATGATCCACTTTTGGTGTTTTTGACGGACCCGTGATCCCGTGTTCCCGTATACCCGGTTCTATCAAAACTATTATGATTCATACATGTATATGAATAAGTTGAATAAATGTAATCACTGTCGTTGTCTCTTCCTTAGCTCGATTTAAACAACGTACTCAATGTCCTAAGTATAGGGGAGTTTATTCTCCCACATGCTTAAACATTGAGGGCAATGTTTATATTAAGTGTAGGGGGAACTTCTATCGAATTTTAGTGGACTTTTCCATGTATTTGACCTCATTTAACCGGAAAATTAAAAAATTTCAACGTTTTTCAAATTTTTGATCTATTTTGGCCTAGTAGTATTTCCATTTATTTTCTTTTATTTTCTTTCCTTTTGTCATCGCATCGTATTTATATTTTCCATTTCAAAGTATAAAGTCAAAAAAAAATAAAAAAAATAAAACAAATAAATAAATAATTAAAAAAAATGGTTTTAACAAGTTTAGATATCTTTGATATATTAGGCCCGTCGTGAATATTATGACTCAACCCGAGTTTATTTATCCAAGTTTACTCTAGCTAGTATCCTTAACCATATGGACCTTAATTGGTTTATTAGGCTAAGCATCCACGAGTCTCACTTCCTTGAGATTTTAAATTGTGGAGAACGAGAGATGATAGAGTTGATAATAAGTTTAAGGGTTAATTCTTGCTTATATGAGTTTTTGTGGCTCTTTCTTCCTGCTTGTGTATTTAATTGCTTAATAAATGAGGATTTTTGCGGTGTAGATTCGATATCTTAGCTCTTAGCCAAATCTCTTATCTCCTTGTAATTAAAGCATGAACACATTGAGGGTGCCAGCGTTGTGGACTTCCGACTAAGGTGGCTCATAACCACTAAGTAGGAGGTATTCAGAACATGGGACCGCGGAATTCGGCCTAATATATATATCATAAATAAAGAAAGAATAAGATTAAAACATGACCTCAAGGAGCCTTAGGGTGTAAGGTATGTAGCACGAACCTTGTCATTAGAGCCTTAGGGTGTATGGTATGGTAAGTGTTCACTAAAAATTGATCAAAAATCAATTCCCTTGTTTATGGTTCAAGGAGCATTAGGGTGTGGACCATAGATGAGGAGCATTTTAACATCTTAAAGAGCCTAAAGGGTATATGATGTGAACTTGCTAAACTCCACATAAAGTCTAAATGACTTTGGAGGAATTAATAAGTAGTACTATTGGCCAAATTTTGGATCCGAGAATTTATTCCCCAAATCGTGTTAAATTATCCTTGATGTGGGCTTACTTTAGTGACAACATTTTTGAGGACGAGGTTAGGCTCTGAGTGTCGGGTTTGCACCGTTTTACCTTCATTTTTTGACTAAAGATTATTAAATAAGTCAAATGAGCCTACGGGTGAATGACAATCTTTAAAATCTAGTGATACAACTTAGGAATTGGAGAAAACGTATTACACATTTGTCTTATATAAGTGGTTTTAACTTAAGAACTTATGGTAAACAATGATCTTGTTTTTAAGCTTAGTATGGGGAACGTGAAACTTGAGGGTGATTAATATTCATGAAACCAAAGCCCTAATCTAAGTCCTAGATTTCTTTACGAGTTTCTTCCATCAAATAATTTCAAAGTTAATTTTTATAATTTTGGTTTCCTCTAATAATGTTTTTATCTTTTCATCGTTCTTTAGTTTCTTTTCATTATAGTAGTAATAGTATATCTTAATAAAGGCCAAGATGGATTAATTATGAGGAAAATGTAACTTTATGCTTTAAAATTATGCATTTTATGGGGTCATTGCAATGGTCAAGTGTAGGGGATTTAATAAGTGTGTAAACACTTATCCTTTTACCACTAAAATCAAGGAAAAACAAGACCTAATCATGTGTTTAATATCGTAAAAGTCGGAATTGCCCGTGGTTTTGTGTTTTTGTGTGAAATAGGTACAAAAGATCAAAAGGAAAGAAAACACGGGATTTCACGGTCAATTGTTGAAGAAAAGTCAAAGAAAGAGACAAAGACAAAGTCAAAGAACCAAAAGCGTACCAAAGATCACGAAAACCAGCAAAATCGACACGAGTTTAAAGGAAAGATCAAGGAAGCCGAAATCGAGTTCATTTTTAGTGGATTTAATCTTAAAGGAAGAAAAATTGACTTGTGGGTCCCACATTGGACTATTGGGCCCAAAAGCCCAATAAGGATGCATGTTAACTATTTTTTTGGTTATTAAGCCCAATTGGCCCAAGTCAAAATACGTAAACGGATGAATGAATATTAAGAATTGGGTCCAAATTGAAGTCACAAGCCCAACTATACAAAATAACGAAACGAATGGAGTATTGTTTATGGATCAATGGCCCAATGTTAAACAAGTGACGGTGGAAAGTATTCTTATTACTTTTCATCTTTGTCAAACGTGTACAAACGTGTATCCACCACACACGTTTATTAAATCATTCGTTACTCCCAAAGTAATTACCCTATCTCTCTTTCACCAAGAATGACCAGACACCTCCTCTTCATCTTTTCACCCTTTACCCATCTATAACCCTAAATCAATTTTAGGGGTTTTTGATTCAAAGAGCGTGTTACAGACGGCTGGTAATTAAATACAAAATTTTTCAGAGCAAAGTGATGATCCCATTGAGATGACATGGCTTCTTTTCTTTGTTTTGATTGGCTCATACACATCATTCCCACTATTCAACCAATAAGCATCATCCACCTCACCACCAAACTAGCACAAAGAAGGACAAGATTGGACACGCTTGCCATCCATGTGATGAAGATGGATAATCCACCGTTTGATCAAGACAAAATAAAGAGAGAGACGAATCAAGGGCCAAGATCTTTCTCCGTGCTCAACAAGCATCACCCCAACACCTAGGGTTTGCCTATAAAACCCCCATTATTGTAATTGTTATTCTCTCCCATTTTTTTTACTTTAGTTTTTATTATGTAGAAATAGATTTAGGTTTAATTGTATTTTCTTTTTCATAATATTGCTATCAATTTTTAGTTAATAATAAAAAATTTATTTCGGTTAAATTTGTCTTGATTTACTTACTATTTAATTTCTATTGCAATTTTTCTTTAATCTATTTTGTTATAATAAGTGATGTTATTTGATTAAGCTAATTAAATAGCTATAATTAAATAATAAAGTAATATTTGGGAAAAGCTTTCCCCACTGGAATTTTTTTTGTGAAAAAGCTGTTTGGTTCGTGAGTCACTAGGAGGTGTCGTTTGGATGGATGTATCTGGTTTGATTAATGGCGTATGGTTGTATTGATTCGGTTCAATAAGTACGCTCAACGCGATACTTCGTCCCAATGGTTTTCTTCAAAAAGGTTCAACTCCTTTTATTTTATTTGTTTATGTTTCTTTAGTTTAATCTGTTTGTTTTGTTTATCTGCTTTTGTTTAAGCTGTTATAAATTTCAGTGTGAGTTTAGGGCTTATTTGAATAAATTAGTTAAGTGTTATAAATTAATCTAACTTATCTAGGATTTATATTTTGCTTTTAGTCTGCCTATTGGTACTGCCTTATTTAGTTATTTGCTTCTTGATTTATATAATTTGCTATAAGAGATTTCAACTGCTATTTGGTTTAACTGTAATCTAAGCCAGCATCCTAGTTTTGTGATTTTTGTGAGTTCGGAATGTTTGTTTAAGTTGTTTATAGGTTGATTTAATTGTCTTTTTAATAGTGAACACATAGACTGCTAGATTTCTGTTTAAATCTGAGTTTAGATATCTGTTTTGAAATCTGATATTTGTGCTTTTATTTTGTTTCTATTCTTGCTACTTTTAGATCATTTGTTGTTGATTTTAGTTTGGACTTTACTCTATTATTGGCTTAGCTACTATTGTGTTTTGCTAATATTGTTGTTTTGAAACTATCAGACTCAATTGGTCTGATAGTGTGATTCTAATCTATTTTTATATGTCCATGTATTCAGCTTAAGTCACTCATGTGGCTATTATATTTCAGCTGTCAAAGTAATAAATTAAAAAAATAATAATAACAAAATAAAATAAAATAAAAAAAACGTCCACTACCAGATTCGACCCCATGACCTCACGGTTAATAGCCAAACGCGTTTACCAGTTGTTCTAGTTCTTCTTTTGATTTTAATTACAACTTTTATCATTATTATAGTTATTTTAAATTAGACTGTCATATTTATTTAATAGATTTAATTACAAGTTTTTATTTAGTTAATTTAATAAAAAGTTTTAGTAGATTTACTTTTATTAAGTTTTTTTTTTAAAAAAATAAAAAAAAATATATAAAAACAAACAAAAAAAATATTTTATTCATTTTTAGGAATTTAAATTGTTTTTAAAATTAGTTTTTAAATAAATTAGTTTTTTTAAATTAATTTAGTTTTATATAAAATTTAGTTTTAAGTTTTGTTTAAATTTAAAATGGTCTCCAAATAGTTTTATTTTAAATAGTCTAAATTAGTTTATAATTTTTAAATTAGTTTAATTAGTTTTAATTAAGATTTTTAATAGTGAAAAAGTATTTTTAATTAAATATTTCATTTTTAATTAGATTAAATAGTTTTTAGTTTCTAAACAAAATTTTATTAACCAAGAATAATTAATCTCTACGTATAAATTGGATATCAATTCGAGTCGAGTCGAGGAGAACGATATATACTAAAAAATCATACATTAGACACCTATTGGTTGCACTCCATATCGTCTTGTGTACGGAAAGGCTTGCCACCTCCCCATTGAGTTGGAGCATAAGGCTTATTGGGCCTTGAAATGGGCTAGTTTTTATATCAACAAAGGCGGTGATCTTAGGAAGATCCAAATCAATGAACTTAATGAACTGAGGAATGAGGCTTACGAGAATTCATTGATCT
This sequence comes from Glebionis coronaria, assembly GCA_025667525.1. Lineage (NCBI taxonomy): Eukaryota > Viridiplantae > Streptophyta > Magnoliopsida > Asterales > Asteraceae > Glebionis > Glebionis coronaria. The sequence goes on from CM046877.1 coordinate 291,548,155, forward strand.
ACAAGGAGAAAACCAAGCTCATTCATGATTCTAGGATTAAGAACCGATAGTTTCACATAGGTGATCAAGTTTTACTCTTTAACTCTCGGTTGAAAATCTTTTCGGGCAAGCTTAAGAGCCGTTGGTCTGGTCCATTCACCGTCGCCAAAGTCTTTCCTTATGGCACCATTGAGTTATCGCAACCAAATGGGCCAAACTTCAAAGTGATTGGTCAGCGTGTTAAGTTTTACTTTGGTAAGGACATCTCTCATGAGATGATTCCATCCCTCACCACGTTTCCCTTGAATTGTTATGGGTCAAGTCATGCTCGTGACTCGGTTAACAAAAACAAGCGCTTCTAGGGAGGCAACCCGATGTTCTATCCTTTACCCGTTTTCATAATAAGTGTACGGGGATCTACATAGGTGTTTGTTGTCTTGTTTCTTATGATGGGCAGGGATTAAAGCTTTCAAAGAGCACTTTTAATGATATTTGATGACCCGTGATCCCGTCTTCCCGGTTCTATCCTAAACTCTGGTGATTCAATATTTCATATCCTATATGTTGACATTGAATTCACTATAGTTGTCTCTTCCTTAGCAAGATTTAAACAAAGTACACAATGTCCTAAGTGTAGGGGAGTTTACTCCCACATGCTTAAACATTGAGGACAATGTTTATATCAAGTGTAGGGGGGACTTCTATCGAAGTTAAGTGGGCTTTTCAATTAATTAGTCCTCATTTTAACCGGAAAATTTCATTATTCGACATTTTTCAAAATTTTTGATCTATTTTGGCCGTGTAGTATTTTTAAGTTATTTTCTTTTATGTTCTTTCCTTCTATTATCGCATCGTATGTATATATTTCATTTCAAGAATAAAGTCAAAAGAGAAAAATAAAGTAGTTAAATAAAATGGTTTTAATCAATTTAGATGTTTTTAATATATTAGGCCCGTCATGAATCTTTTGACTCAACCCGAGTTTACTTATCTAATTTTACTCTAGCTAGTATCCTTAACGTGTTTAAGTCAATTTTTTCTAGGCTTTTATATAGGGAACTTTAAAACACGAAAGTCTTAACTCATATGGGTTAAGAACAAGAACTTTTCGCAAGTTCCTATAATTGATCCTAGAAAGTCGTTTATCAAGGGAACTTTAAAATGTGAATTCTAAACTTGAAAAAGTCTAAGAAGTTGCAAGATCCTATAGATGACTTGAAAACCCAAAACTTTGATTTAATAGGCTAAGCATCCACGAATCTCATTCCTTGAGATTTTAAATTATGGAGAACGAGAGATGATAGAGTCAATTATAAGTTTGGTATTCTTTCATGAATTTATGTGAGTTGATTATGAGCTTTTTCTCCCATCGCTTGTTAATAAATATAATTAAAATAAATATGGTCGTACGATTTGAAAAGTTACTTAGCTTCTAGCACAAGATTGTTTAAAAGTTGCTCGGTATTAATTAGAGTTCATAGCCAAGGCATAGCTTATTGAAGCGGGATGCGAAGATTGGCGAGTCCAAAAAGGCCCTAACAAGGCATGAGGGCTACATTTTGTTGCTAAAGATCCAAAGTGATGTGAAGAATCATTTATCAAAAATCAATATGAAGGATCGAGACACACAACGAAAAGAAAATACTCCCCTAAAGATCATGGAGAAGTCTTTCCAAAAAGACCGTAGCAAGGTATGAGGATAAATAGATCCAAGTCCTAAAAGGAGGCGGATCGTTGTATATCAAAATAAAAAATAAAGATTGGAGAAAAATGAAGAATATCTCATAACTTCAAGTGAAGAAATTCCTATTATTAAGAGAAGACCATTATTTTAAGAACGTCTCTCAAGATTTGAAGTATGAAGTCACTGCCAAATATCAGTCCGAGAAAGGTCTTAAATCGTGAAGCAAGTTAGGCCAAGATATGAACTTTATGAGGTCTCGAGAAGCAGTTTTAAAATATTTTGTCCTTTAGCTAACTATTGATTAAATCGTCCTACTTTATTTTCGGCCTTAATAAATTATCAAAATAATCAAACAATGCATCCTCGTGATCATTCAAGACAATAATAAAATATAAGAGATACACCTAGGAATAAGGGAGTCTAAGTAAATAATTGGGCCACATGAGTTTCTGTTAGTTTACTAACTTATAATAACAATATTCTCGTTTATAAGCTTAGTGTGGGAAACGTGAAACTTGAGGGTGATAAACATTCATGACAACCTAAGCCCTAATGTAAGTCTTCGATCTCTTTACTTGTTCTTCCTTCAAGTATTTTGTACTTTTCTATTTTTATTTAGTTTCCTTATTTTGTCGAAATATCTAATAAATGCCAAGGTGGGTTAATTATGATGAAAAATGTAAATCGTGCTTTGAAATTAATGCATTGCATGAAGGCATTGCAATGGTCAAGTGTAGGGGATTTAATTAGTGTGAAAACACTTATCCTTTTACCACTTAATTATAATAAAGACGAGACCAAAATGTGTATTTTATGTCATAAAAGTCGGAATTGTGCTTGCTTTGTGTTTTTATTGTGTTTTAGGACAAAAATATGAAAAACGAAGAAATCACGGGCTTTCACGGGCTTTTATCGAAGAAAAAGACAAAAGACAAAGTCAAAAGTGCAAGAAGAACGGAAGTCAAAGGCCTATTCTGAGGATTTATCGAAGAAAAAGTCTAAAGACGGAAGTTTAACAAAGTCGAAGAACCATGTTTACTAAAAGAAGAAAATTAGAAGACGAGTTCAAGTTACCATTCGACTAATCCCGAGACAAAGTCAAGAAAGACGAGTTATTTAAAAGACGAGAAGACAAGAACAAAGAGAGAAGAAACAACACCCTCCCTTCCCCTATATGTATTACACATATGTCATTAGAAAAATAGTTAGTCTTTATTTTTTATTAGTTTAGTAGGTAATTAGTGTGTTTTTACTTTTCTCTCTCTCTCTAGCTTTTCTTTCAAGCTTTTTAATCTTTCATCTTAATATTGTAATCTTGAATCTTAATCTTCAATTTAATCAAGCTTATTTTATATCTCTCATTCTACCTTTCTTAATATTGTGGTGATTTAATTAATCATGTAGTTTTCTTAATCAAGTTGATTGTGTGATTGATTTGTTTATGTGATTGATCTTATGCTTTTGATATGGTGGATGTTTTAGATTATTGAGATTGTTGATTTATTAGTGTTTGGTTTTTTTTAATTAAGTTGATTTGGTAGATTAATAGCTTTAATTAAAAAGTTGATTTTAATATTTAGATTATTTTGTGTTTTTATGGTTTTTAATTTGTGGCTTATTTATCTGTTCTTAAAATTAATTTGGTGTTAGTTTTGGTTAATTGCTAATTTGGTTGTGCTTATTTTGGCTTATTTTGGGTCGTGTCTGTTACTGATATCTGTCCTATCACTATCTCCGAAAAAGGCTTTAGAAATTCCGAAGAATTCCCCTTTCTCTGAATTCAATATTCCGAAGATTTCCATTTATTCTGAATTTGCTCATTTATCCGAAATTAACATCTTTTTCCGAATATTCATTTTTCCGAAAAAAATAGTTTTTTCCGAATTTAGTCCATTTATCCGAAAAAGTGATTTAATCCAAAAATAGTTCAATATTCTGAAATTTCTGTTTATTCCGAAAACAACCCCTTATTCCGAAAATTGATATTTTCCGAAAACAGTAGGTTTATCTGAATTCACTGGTATTCCGAAAAAAGCTATTTTATTCGAATTTAAGTGTTTTTCTGAAATTCCTTGTTTATTCCGAAAATTATAGATTTATCCGAAAATAGCCTTTTTTCCGAAAATTCCTTGTTTATTCTGAAAATTATAAATTTATCCAAAAATAGCCTTTTATCCGAAAATTCCTTGTTTATCCGAAAATCTTGTGATATTCTGAAAAAACAACTTTATCCGAATTAGGGCATTTACTCCGAAAAAAGGGAATTATTCCGAAGAAGGGATGTTTATCCGAAGATCCAGTTTATTCAGAAAATCGTGGTTAGATTTTTCAATTATTTTTATTTATTTATCTTTTATGTTTACAAGTAGATTAGATAACCTAAAGCTCCCCCTTTTAGTTACCAACAACACTAATTCCACCTTAAACCGTGATCAATTCGAATTGAATCGAGTACGAACAACACACACACAAAATCACCAAATCAAAACACACAAACAAATCCAAGGGCTATCACAACAAGAAGTTGAAAGACAACTAATGATCCTTTACCTCCTACACCTCCTATGGTTAAGCCTACTATAGTTCCATCTTGTGATACACCTTCAACATTAAACTCACTAATAAGTGTGAAAACACTTATCCTTATACCACTTAATTATAATAATAACCAAGCCAAAACGTGTATTTTATGTCGTAAATGTCATAATTATGCGTGGTTTGTGTTTTTATTGTGATTTAGGATCAAAATGTGAAAAGGGAAGAAAACACAGGCTTTCACGGGCTTTTATCGAAGAAAAAGACAAAAAGACGAAGTCGAAAGATCAAGAGTGCAAAAAGAACAGAAGTCCAAGGCCTATTCTGAAGATTTATCGAAGAAAAAGTCTAAAGACGGAAGTTTAATAAAGCCGAAGAACTCAAGTCTAATTAATGAAGAAATTATTAGACGAGTTCAAATAATCCCGAGACAAAGTCGAAAAAGTCGAAGAATTTAGAAGACGAAAAGACGAGAAGGAAAGAAAGAAATAAGGAAGCTTCCAATACATGCTTACCTCCCTAATCCCCTATAAATACCCTCCTAATATCACATTAGGAGGTGTTGAGTATTTGACACATAGTTCTTCCACCATTTTCATTACTTGCACCTTTAATTTTCATGTCATTTACTTAATTGTCATTTAATTACTTGTCTTGCACCTTAAATTTCTTGCCTTTAATTTCAAGTAAGTCTTTTAATTTTGTTACAGAATCTTATTTTTAATCAAGTTTTTATTTTTAATCTCTCATTCTACCTTTCTTGTTTTGGTTAATCTTTATGTTGATGTGCTTATTTTTATGCTTATTTGATTAAATGTTATCTTTTTATGCTTTTGATTGTTTTGGATGATTGATTTTATAGCTTATTTGTGTCTTTCTTAAATTAACTTAAATTTTATAAAAGTTATTGTTGGGAATCTAAACTTTTTAGATTCCCTGATCATTGATTTAAACATAATTAGGCTGTTAGATAGTCCCTTGCCTGTGCCTAGGAGGCAGGCAAGTTTCGCAAGACTCACAGAGATCCAAGTCTCTGAGAGCAACCTCAGAGGAGTCCATGTCAGAGACATTGTAAGGGAAGTCGAAGATTACCTGAAGACATACTCATTGGCTGTGATGGATAAAAGCCAAGATGTATCAGGGACTCTGAGGGGTTGAGAGTTAACAGGGGTGGCAATACCCTGATAACTCTCAGCACACTTTGGACATGCCATTTGTGTGTTCGAGACTATGAAGAAAAAGGAAACTGTTTTGACAACTGTTTCCTTAAAGCATAATGGAAGACTACCAAGAATAGAAGGACATCATGTGACTGATGTGGGAACTTGTAAAAGCTTGTGTAGTCACCATCAAGTACTATTTAGGTCAATCTCGTAACACTATAAATAGGATGTGTATCCATGCATTAATGTTTAACACTTTTGAGATATTCATAACATTATTGCATATAACTTAGTGAATCAAACAGCTACGACTGTATTCATAAGTTAGGGTTTATAGTTGTTCAAAGTGTGCACAACACATTGTCATCAAACGGTGTTATCCATAACACTTGTAATTCTTTATTATACAATAATAAGATTACGTTTGAAAAGTAATACCTTGTGTTGATTTAGTTAAGATTAGGGTTTCTTGCATTGATTAGGGACTTTCAATTAGTATCAGAGCGGTGTTTGATATTAAAACCTTCAAGAAACATCGTTCTTAGTTTTATAATCAAGATCCACCATGCCAAAAACTTCTAACCCACCACAATCACCTTCCACAAACCCATCTTCACCAAGACTCAACCCTCCTGCCAATGACGATGATCTACCCCAACTTCTTGACTCAAGAGGTGGATCACACGTCACAAGTGTACCAGTCTTTGATGAAGAAGATTTTGCTGGTTGGAAGAGTCAATTTCTTGTATATCTTGATGTGCTTGAACCTTTTCTTTTAGAAATTTTAGAAAATGGTCCTTATATTCCCATGGCGCTTACATCCACTGAAGAAAACCCTCTTCCCAAACCTCTCAAACAATGGACTCCAGCTGATAGGAAATTGGCAAACCAAGATAAACGTCTCAAAAGCATCATAATATCCTGCCTTCCCAAGCACATCATGAAGTCTGTCATTCAGTGTCCCAGAGCTAAACAAATGTGGACAGACCTGATTCTTGGCCATGAAGGACCCTCTGAAACAAGAGAGACAAAGATTCAGGCACTCAGACTTCAGTTTAATGCCTTCAAGTCACTTGAAGGTGAAAAGGTTCAGCAAACCTATACTAGGCTGAAGATTATTCTCAATGACCTAGCAATGAATGATGTCACTATTGGTCAAGCTGAGATCAATGCTACTTCTGTCAACAGCCTTCCAAGAAAGTGGCTGAGCATGAATCAGACTTAGAGAGCTAACAACTCAATCAAAAATGATACCCTTGCTCAGCTCTATGGAAAGTACAATTATGAAGAAGGTCTGATTGATACTATTTACAAGTCAGAGACTGAAAGATTTGTAGTTCAAGAAGCATCTTCCAAAGCTTTGATCTCTGCAACACATCCTCATGACAGCGATTCTGATGTTGAAGAAGATACCCGTAGCAGCCAAGAGTTCCTGACAGACCTTAATGCAGAGTTCCATGAAAGAGTCTTGCTAGCCAACCAAAGAAGATACTTCAAAAGATCAGGAAGAATAGGATCAGCTAGTAAACCAACTGACAGGTCAAAAGAAACATGCTTTGCCTGTAGAAAGCTTGGACATTTTCAAAAAGACTGTCCTTCCACCAAGACATCCTCACCCTCTTATCCATCATCTTCATCTAAACCTTACAAGTTCAAACAACATGATAACTCATCTCATCAATCCAATTCATCAGACACTGAGAAGAAGGATTACAAAAATAAGTACAAGGCACTTAAAGCTGAGTTAGAACAAATGAACTTGAAGATTGAAGCTCTATCCAAGAAGAAGGGTAGTGAGAAAAAGACAGAGAAAGGGTTGGTTGATGAAACGTATGATTGGAATGATGAACCACTGACTTTAGATGAAGAAGATACCACCAGAGTCAAGGCTTTCATGGCGATAGTTGAGGATGAACCAGATGTTGGAAAAGGTGATGCAAGATCAGGACAATGGGTTGACATCACAATGAAAAAGGTACACAGGCTCTTATCCATGTCTGATAGTGATGAACGTAAGCATGTCCTTGATTACACCATTGTTGATTTACACTTTGTTGAGGAACAAAGAAAGAACCTACTTGATAAGTTTCACTTTGTTAAATCTGAAATGCTAAATGCTAAAGCTGAATGTGAAACTCTCAGGCAGGTTAATTTAGAGAAAATATCCCTGCAAAATGAAGTAGCTAGATTAACCTTGAAAAACATTGCTTTAAATGATCAAGTCTCTTAATTAAACAAGGTTATTGAAAAATGGCTGTGTGCTAGGTTTACTACTGATCAATTGCTTAGGGATGAAGTGCGTGCTGACTTAAAAAGGGATATATCTGTTAAGAAAAATAAGCTGAGAATTCTAACCAAACCCAAAGACATTGTCTTTAAATCTACAGAGACCATTCATATGTCAGATACCACTTTGACTAATGACCCTGTCTCTGAAGATGTGGCTGAGCTACCACCCTTGCCCAAACTCTCTGGAGTTGAACCCAGCAGTTCTTCTAGATCTTCTAAGGGTGAACTTAGGAAAGATATTGAGAATCCTCCAGCTAAAGTTTTTCATGTGCCTGCTAAACAAACTGGCAAACAAGTAGCTTTTAAGCCTGTCACTACTAAAGTTGTGAATAAGGTTGATCCTACCACTGAAGATAGCCTGTTGTCTCTTATGAAAGAAGTAGAACTCTTGAAACAACACATTAAGCCTTCCGCTGAATGCTCTACTTCTCATGAACCTAAGTCAGTCCTAGGTGAACCCAAAGGGGAAAGGTTAATCAAACCTTATTGCAATGTATGTAAAAACTCTCACCATTCGACATTAGATCATGACAGACACATGGAAGCTAAAAGAGCTCAGACACCCTCTAGGGATAGACCACAGAGTTCCAAAAGACAACAGGGAAATTACAAACCTTATCCTCCCTGTAAATTCTGTGGGTTCACAGACCATCACTCAGACGAGTGTGGTGACTTCCCTGGGTGTGATATCTGTGGAAGTTATAACCATGAAACAATGAACTGTCCCTCCCAACGCCAAAAGTTTTTCAAGAACACAAGAGTTGCTAATAAGCAATTCAGGGAACCCACTGGAAAGTGGGTTCACCATAGGAACTAATCTGTTTCTATGTATCTGTGCAAAAATATCTCAAGGAATCGGTATAGTATCTAGATAGTAGCTGTTCTAGACACATGACAGGGATTCAACAATACCTGAACAGATACTCAAAGGAGCCAGGTCCTAAAGTGGTGTTTGGAGATAACTCTTCAGGTGACACAGAAGGATATGGCTCAGTGAACTGAAATGGGATTACATTTACCAGGGTTGCATATGTGAATGGTCTTAAACACAATCTTATTAGCATCAGCCAATTGTGTGATGCTCACTATAAGGTTTTGTTTACTAAGACTCAGGGAACCATATTCAACAAAAACAATGATGTTGTGCTGATTGCACCTAGAAGGAGAAATGTTTATGTCATCAACATGGCTGTGTGCTCTGAAGACAGCTCAAATTGTTTTCTTGCTAAAGCCTCTGAAAGTGTCAATTGGCTGTGGCACAAAAGACTGTCTCATCTCAACTTCAAGAACATCAACAAGATAGCCACTCAAAACTTGGTTGCTGGTCTACCTTCAGTAATGTTTTCCAAAGACAAGACTTGTTCTGCCTGTGTCAAAGGAAAGCATCACAGGTCTTCATTCAAGACTAGGCAATCATTCTCTATTGACAAGTGCTTACATCTCCTTCACATGGATTTGTTTGGGCCTGTCAAACCTCAGACCATTAATCACAAAAAATACACCTTGGTCATAGTTGATGAATTTTCAAGATACACATGGGTGTTCTTCCTCAGAAGGAAAAGTGATGCAGTTGAAACCATCATGTCCTTCATTAGACAGGTTGAAAATATGAATGATATTAGAGTCAAAGCTCTAAGAAGTGATAATGGTACTGAATTCAAGAATCATCAACTTGAATCTTTTTGTGATGAAAAAGGGATTTCACATATGTTCTCTTCAGTTGGCACCCCTGAACAAAATGGTGTGGCTGAAAGAAGAAACAGGACTTTGATTGAAGCAGCAAGAACTATGTTAAATGGTGCAGCCTTACCAAAGCAATTTTGGGGAGAAGCTGTGCACACTGCCTGCTACACACAAAACAGATCAATCATTGTCAAAAGACATGGTAAAACTTCCTATGAAGTTTTCAGAAAAAGATCTCCAGATGTCAGCTATTTTCATGTGTTTGGATGCCCTGTGTTTATTTATAACTACAGGGATAAACTTGGAAAGTCTGATGAAAAAGCTGATGATGGTTTCTTCTTGGGATATTCTCCAACAGCCAAATCCTTCAGAGTATTCAACATCAGAAGACAAGAAGTAGAAGAAACATTCCATGTTAGATTCAATGAAGATGATGAAGTCATACAGAGAACAGGAACAGAGGGTGATGAAATTGATTTTAATGAAAATGTATCTTTCCCAAGTGATGAGTTCACAGAACCCAGACCTACCAGTCATCATCACTCCAACACTCTCACCCCTTATGTCCCTGCCTTTGACCCTCTGTCCACTCACAACATAGAAGTTCCTACTTCTCATGAACTTGATGAAGAAGAACCTCAAATCTCTGATGGTCCTTCTCATGCTATTGATGACTCACTAATTCTTCAAATCCCTGAAGACTCTCCTGTTGGTAATGAAATAGCTCCTCTTGATATGGCTGAAGAAGACTCTGACACTGAAGTAGTCTTTGAAGAAAGCCCTCCTAGTCAGCAGGATGAAACTCAAATTGTACCAGATGTGCCCATAAGTGTTCCTGTCCCTGAGTCCCCAGCTCCTCAAAATAAGTGGTCAAGAGATCCACACATTCTTCTTGTCAACATTATTAGGGAACCAAATGCAGGGGTCACAACTAGACAGCGAATCCAAGACTCAGAGTCAGCCTCAGCCAATGAATGTCTCTTTGCTGAATTTCTCTCACAAATTGAACCTAAAAGAGTAGCTGAGGCTCTGGTAGAAGAAGGATGGGTAGCTGCTATGCAAGAAGAAATCAATCAGTTCAAAAGGAACAAAGTATGGACACTAGTGCTAGCTCCACCTGGAAAGAATATCACAGGCACTAGATGGATCTATAGAAATAAGATGGATGAAATTGGGAACATCATCAGGAACAAGGCCAGACTGGTGGCATAGGGATTCTCTCAGACTGAAGGAATTGATTATGATGAAACATTTGCTCCAGTTGCTAGACTTGAAGCCATCAGAATCTTCCTTGCTTATGCTGCCTATATGAACATCACTGTGTATCAGATGGATGTAAAAAGTGCATTCCTCAATGGTGATTTGGTTGAGGAAGTGTATGTTGCACAACCTGAAGGATTTGAGAACAACGAGTTTCCCAACCATGTGTACAGACTTCACAAGGCAATGTATGGGCTGAAACAAGCTCCAAGAGCATGGTATGAAACTCTTTCCAATTTCTTAACTGAAAATAAATTTGTCAGGGGTTCTATTGATAAAACACTTTTTACATTCAAGGATAAGAGTGATTTCACTATTGTACAGATTTATGTGGATGACATCATCTTTGGGTCAACAAATGTCAATCTTAGTAAACGTTTTGCTAAATTAATGACCAAGAAATATGAGATGAGTATGATGGGTGAATTAACTTACTTTTTGGGCTTTCAAATTAAACAATGTCCTAAGGGAATTTCAATTTGTCAAGAAAAGTATGTTAAGGATTTACATAAAAAATATGACTTAGCTGATTGTGCATCAGTGAAATGCCCCATGCTTCCACCCAACAACTTGGGCCCTGATGAGTCAGGGGTCTCTGTTAATGAGACTTTATATAGAGGCATGATTGGGTCACTCATGTATCTAACAGCTAGTCGTCCAGATATCCAATTCTCCACATGTCTCTGTGCAAGGTACCAAGCTAACCCAAAATAATCCCATCTAGTGGCTGTTAAGAGAATTTTCAGGTATCTCAAAGGAACACCATCTCTAGGCCTATGGTATCCAAAGGAATCAGGCTTTGATCTCAAGGCCTATTCAGATTCGGATTATGTTGGATGCTGTATTGACAGGAAAAGCACTTCAGGCAGCTATCAAATCCTAGGAGGAAAATTGGTTGGATGGAGTGCTAAAAAGCAAAACTCTGTGGCTATGTCTTCAGCTAAAGCAGAATATGTCGCTGCAGCCAGCTATTGTGCTCAGGTTCTCTGGATGAAAAGTCAATTGGCTGACTATGAAATTTTGTATGACAAAGTGCCAATCTTTTGTGACAACACCAGCGCCATTGCCATATCCAACAACCCTGTTCTTCACTCTCGTACCAAACACATTGATATCAAGTATCATTTTATCAGGGATCATATAATGAAGGGGGATATTGAGCTGCATTTTGTTCCCACAGAGCTGCAACTAGCTGATATCTTTACAAAGCCTTTGGCTGAACCTTCGTTCAACAGGCTAGTTGCTGAGCTAGGGATGCTCAATATCTCAAAGCCTGTGGCTTGATATTAAATGTGTTCATTAAATGATTGATTCTATTTTAAATGTTTTTCACATGAAACTAGGTAGTTACTTTCCAAGTAAATGCAAAAAATATTCTCAAATATTTAATCATTTATTTTTCAAATAACGAGGAGACAAACTATTTTGGAAGGTCAAGGGGACCCACTTGAGCAGTCATTTTCGCACCTTGCATTTAATACGGTTGAATAACTGTGCACTTAGTTTGAATATATATTGCCTCTTTTCTCTTCTCAACCACCACCACTCTCATTTCTCAAATCATTTCTCTCTCTAAGTTCTTCTCTCTCTTAACCTATCCGCCATTTTCTTTCACCTTCAACCTCGAATCCATGGCATTTTCAGTTCCTAAAGCAGCAAATGTTAACTTTGAGATCAACGAAAGCATCCTCGCCTCCAACAACGCCATTGGATGGATTAAGGCACCCAATAGCACCTATTCAGATCTGGTCAGTTTCATGCAGAATTGTGACCTAAGTGAAGCTTTCACCAAATCCCCATCCACCTTTTACCAAGAATACCTTAAGGAATTCTGGTACTCTGCTGAGGTGGTTGATGACACCATAACATTTAGCCTTTCATGCAATGAACACCCTTTCTCCTTCTCCCTTAAGGATTTCTCAAGTGTGGCCGGATTGAAGCATGGAGATGAATGCCTGAAGGTAGTTGATAAAAAGGCTGTCAAAGAAGCCCTGGCCACACTCAAACCTAGCCACGATGTAAACCCTTCCCTAACACTAGCTGAGGTCCTCTCTAAATCTCCCCTGAAGATTAAGTATTTCACTCCCATGTGGCGTGTCCTCTTCACCCACATTGTTAAATCCCTGGGAGGTATGCAGGGATCCCAAGATCAGATGTCTTTCAACCATCAGGCTATTGCATATGGATTAGTCTGGGGAGCTGATGTTGATGTTGGAAGCATTCTCTTCTCCAACCTTGTAGAACAGCTGAAGGGGAGGAATCAAGTCAGGGAAAAGAATATCTGTTATGTGCGCTTCCTGTCTCTAATCTTCGAAAGTCTGCTGGGAGATAACTACCACAACAATGCTTTGACTGCTCTTAAGCCCTACCGTATCACAGGTGCCATTTATAAAGAAATAGGAGCTGAAGATGTCCCTGTCACCGCTCATATGATGAATGTGGCCAACCATCTACCAACAGCTGAGAAGCCCTTGCTCCCTTCTCCTGAGAAGGTGAATACTTCTAGTGTTGCTGGCAAGTCTAAGTCTTTGACCTCTGGGCAGCACACTACTAAGTCCAAGGCTTCTTCTGGCCAACAGCCTAAGAAGAAGAAAATCCCCTCTTCTTCCCACTCCAAAGCTGTTTCTAAGGCCAAGGGAAAGAAGACTGACACGTCCTCTGGTCCAGATACTCATGTGGATTCAGATACATCTGCTGATAAACAACAGGAGTCTAGTGTCTCAAAGTCAGCTAAGACGATAGGAAACCAGCCTGATCCAGCTGATATCTCACAAGTAATCAGTGTACATTTTTAGAGGTTCACAAGCAGCCACTCTCATTTGTCTGTAGGAGAGAGTGGTGAAGTTAGGGTAATCCTCGACCCATAGAAGTCTGTCAATGCACTTAGAATCCTTTAAGACTTCTGTACACCCTGTCTATTGCACCAGGGAATGATTCATTTGTGTTTATAAAGTACCCCGATGACCCTGCACCGTCTAGACAATATTCAGGCTAACAACAACCTGAATACACTTATGTCTCAACCTTGATCTGTTGTACTTCACACAGCCTCTTGGTTCCCTCCTTAAAAGAGTCCCAAAGGATTTATCCTTTCAGGGGGAGCTGAATCATCATCCTCAGCTTTCCTAGGGGCAGCGTAACAGGCGACCTTTAACCACATATGTTTCACTCTTAAAAGAGTCCCAAAGGTTCTTAACCTTTGGGGGGGGGGGCTGAATAATCACACTCAGCTTTCCTAGGGGCAGCGAATAGCGATCCATAAACAACATATGTCTCACAATCAAAAGAGTCCCAAAGGTTTTAACCTTTTGGGGGGCTGAATAATCACACTCAGCTTTCCCAAGGGCAGCGAATGGCGATCATTAACCATATTTTATTCACACTTAAAAGAATCCCAAGGATTTATCCTTTGGAGTGGCTGAGTAATCACCCTCAGCCTCTCTGGGACAGCGAAATGGCGACCATTCCCCTTATCTTTTTCCCTGTTACTAATTGCAACAATTTGCAGGCTGAAATTGTACAGCCAATCATCGATTCTCAGGTACAACAAGAAAAGGAGGCTGATACAATGACTCAAGACAAACCCAATGATGAAGAGCCTTTGTTAAATGCTGATGAAGAAATGCTATCATTGGAAGATTATGTCTCTGATATTGAGTCCATGCCTGAAGACGAATTCCCTGAAGGGATGTTCGATGAAGAGGATGAAGAAGATGAGGAAGACCAGCTGTCTGTCTCTCCTCCCAAAGAAATAGCTGTGTCCACACCAGCTGGAGGTAAGACTTCTCCTCCCAAGGATGCTGTTGATACTCCAAACTCTGCTACCTCAACAACAACAGTCTTCCAAAGACCAACTTATGATCCAACAACAGAATTTCTCTTGTTTGATCATCCTGCCCAGACTAACTTTGATCTCTTACCAAAGGGGGATGACTATGCTCAGCAAAGCCTCAATATCAAGAATCTTCAGCATGTTCATCATCAATCAGACATTGAGCGTTTATCAAGAAAGCTGGATGTGATCATGTCTGAAATGCACAACTTCACTGTGACATTTCCTGGCATCATAAAAAAGGCTGTGGCTGAGGCGGTTACTGAGCCAATTCAGGATGGTGCAAGGAGAGGTGTAGCCCAAGGACTCAGTCACCTTTCCACAAGAATAAAAGATGCCATTAACTCAGAAGTCCCTGCCATGTTCCATGAACATGAGCTCACCATGCACAGGCAATTTGATGTTGTTCGCAACAGGCAATACCGCCATGCTAACTTTATTGTCAGTCATGTTCAGGCCAATACTAATGCAAATGGCAACCTCCTGCTGAAGATTGCCAGGGCTTCAAGGAAAAGACAACGTTCTATGGCTGCCTCTGTCGAGCAGATTGCAAGGCATTTTCAAGAACGTTCATCCAAACGTCTTCAAAGCCAGGATGAACGTGAGGGGGAGAAAGATACGTCACTCAGCCTTGCATCTGCTAAACAAGGCTCATCATCAGCTAACCCCACCATTACACCTGTTCCTCTCCAAGTCATCACACCTGTTATAATACCTAATGATGAGGATAATACTCAGGGGGAGCAACACACTCAAGATGGAGCTGACTCATCAAAGTCTCTGGTTTTGGTTAACACCAGCAAGCCTGGGGATGATGATGAACCAGCTGCCAAGAAGTTAAAATTCACTGTCAGCTCCCTTCCCAAAGCAATTCAAACTCAGGCTCAGACAACATTTATCAAAAGAGCTGATGTTTTGAAAAACATAAGTGTGGAGTCCTCTGTCTTGAAGAAAGGAAAGGAGATAGTCTTGGTTGACACATACACCAAACTCAAGAAGATAGCTGCGAAATAGAGAAACAGGCTGAGGAATTCAAGGGATTAAATGAACTCAAAACAACCAAAGAATTGAATGAAGCTTCTCTGAGGAAGATGACACCACCTGAAAGAGAAAAGCAAAACAAAGGTTGAGGGAAATGGAAGCAAAACGCGCTGAGGCACTAAGGAAAGTCAAAGCTGACTATGATGCCTGCGTGAACAATAGATATGCCCCTGGCAAGATAACCAAGTTCAAATACACCATTCATAAATCCACAAACACCCCACAGATGATCTTATGGAGGGATAACCAACAAGGAAATATGAATGTGTTTGACAACTTCAGGCTAAAGACACTTGGGTTATCAAAATGGTTTGAACTTGAAGCCTTAGCTGCCAAAAAGACTGGACAGGCTAATTTTCTTCTGCTTAAGACTATTAAGGCCAAGTTTACTTGGATCAAAGAAACAACTGCCAAACTCAAGATTGATCCCCCACCACAGCTTTTTGAACAAGAACCCCCAAAGACTAGTAACAAAAGAAGAAGAGTTTCACAACTTGTTAAAGAAACCTTTGTTACAGCTGATGTTCAAGTGGATGGCATGCACAGGGATTTGATCCTACCCAATGGCATAGTTGGCCTGTTGATGGTCAAACTTACACTGAGCCTGAAAGAGGAATGGCATTCATGAACAGGGCTTGCCAGTATGTATTTCAAAGAGAAGATGAGTTGTGCTTAGCTTCGACTATTCAGCTGCTTTGTCATAAGAAGTCACTCAAGATCAACACAGAGTATTCCAAGAAGTTTGCAAAGACTTTGCAGGATGAAATTGATAACAGATTGGACTTGGCTGAAGCTGAAGAAAGAATTAAAAATGATGACTATTGAAGATGTTCCCAGCCCTTTTTTACCTTCATCTTTTATTTTGCTTATGTAATGCACTTGTAATTTTCTTTAAGTTTTAATAAAATCATGAGGTATGTTTGTTTAGATCTGTTATGTGTAAGAAGAAGCTGTTAACTCACTTACCTTAACTTAGTTAGATCTAGCATTATTTATGTTTAAATAGGGGGAGATTGTTGGGAATCTAAACTTGTTAGATTCCCTGATCATTGATTTAAACATAATTAGGCTGTTAGATAGTCCCTTGCCTGTACCTAGGAGGCAGGCAAGTTTCACAAGACTCACAGAGATCCAAGTCTCTGTGAGCAACCTCAGAGGAGTCCATGTCAGAGATATTGTCAAGGAAGTAGAAGATTACCTGAAGACATACTCACTGGCTGTGATGGATAACAACCAAGATGTATCAGGGACTCTGAGGGGTTGAGAGTTAAGAGGGGTGGCAATACCCTGATAACTCTCAGCACACTTTGGACATGCCATTTGTGTGTTCGAGACTATGAAGAAAAAGAAAACTGTTTTGACAACTGTTTCCTTAAAGCATAATGGAAGACTACCAAGAATAGAAGGACATCATGTGACTGATGTGGGAACTTGTAAAAGCTTGTGTAGTCACCATCAAGTACTATTTAGGTCAATCTCGTAACACTATAAATAGGATGTGTATCCATGCATTAATGTTTAACACTTTTGAGATATTCATAACATTATTGCATATAACTTAGTGAATCAAACAGCTACGACTGTATTCATAAGTTAGGGTTTATAGTTGTTCAAAGTGTGCACAACACATTGTCATCAAACGGTGTTATCCATAACACTTGTAATTCTTTATTATACAATAATAAGATTACGTTTGAAAAGTAATACCTTGTGTTGATTTAGTTAAGATTAGGGTTTCTTGCATTGATTAGGGACTTTTAGTTATTTTTTTTAAAAAGTCGTTTTTAAATATTTTATCATTTAGTGTTTTTAACAGTCTTTAAATTTTAGCTTATTAGCCTTTTCTTATACGAGTTTTAGTTAAGTTTTTAGTTTAGTGCTTATTTGGTTCATAGCTTATATGATTTAGCTTATTTACTCTTGCCTACGGTATTCCGATCAAAGTCATCGGAAAGGGGTTTTGCATTCCGATGGGGATTCTGATTCACCGTCGGAATAGGGTTTCTAGATTCTGACCCTACATTCTGATCACCACATCGGAATAGGGTTTGTGATTCCGATTGGATTTAGTTTCCCATATTCCGACAAGATTCCTTTTTGTTGCATTCTGATAAGATTCCGACAGAAGCTTTTCGATTGGGTATTCCGATTGGGGATTCCGACCACATTCCGACAGAAGCTCATTCAGACCTCATTCCGATAGGGGAGGTAAGCACACATTCCTATTGGATTCCGATGGAGTGTATTCCGACGGTAGGTTTTGTTTAAATGTTTTGTCTCAGTTTTATTTTTAAGTTTGCATTATTTTAAGTTTTTAAATTTTCATTTTTTATTGAATTGTCAATTTTACTTTTTGTCGAGTTTTAGTTTTACGTTATTTAAATTCACCTCATTTACTTTAACGTCTCGCAATTTAATTTTACTACAACGACCAATCTATTGTTTTCCACCAAAAGACAGCTGAGTCGCACTTAAACCAGTAATCAATTTGAATTGAATCGAGAAACGAACTTTTAACCTAGCAAAATCATACTTTCAAATGGCGCCGCTGCCGGCTATTTTCGTAAAGATTAACGGTTTTCTGTGAGAGACAATAAAATTAACGGTTTTCTGTAAAGATTAACGGTTTTTGTAAAGATTTACGGTTTTCTGCCGGCTTCAAGGAATAATCCGAGAGCCAATGTTTCTTCTACTTCTTCAAACCCTGATATCACCGAATTGACCCGCGCAACGGTCGAAAGAGCAAAAACATGCAACTTTTGGCTATAAATCAACAACAACAAGTTAAAGCTGTAGCAATTTTTGTGACATTTGCGGGGGTCCTCATTCATACACTGATTGTCCTTCTACTCATGATAATCCGGAAAACGTGTATGCGGCTTATGGTAACTATTCAACGGAAAACTACCAAGCCCGACCTCAAGGTGATCGTAACTTGCTGAGTTACCGTTCTAACAATTTCTTTCACCCGGTTTTTCTCCTCAAAACCACAACCCCAACAACTACAATAGAAACAACCCAAACCCACCTAGAGCTTCTAATCCTTATCACCCACACGCTCAACAAGCCCGACCTATTAATCAAGATGTTGAAGATTTCATAAGGACCCAAGGAGAGCAAATTAAGAATCTGCAAAGCCAAATTATCAACTTGAAAGGAGATATCACTAAGCAAGGAAATGATATTCGATCCGAGCTTCGACATGATATACAAACCTCTTTTAGCACTCAAACAAATGATTTGAAGAATATGCTGGCTAGTTTCTTACCAAGTACTCAACCCTCTACTTCGGGCTCTCTTCCTTCAAATACCGTCACCAACCCAAGAACGAATGTGAGTGCTATTACTACACGCAGTGGATTAACCTTCGTAGGACCATCTATCCCTCCCCCAGTTACTCCATCTACTCCTCCTCCACCACCATTTATCCCTCCTACTCCCACGCCTAGTATTAGTTCTCCATTACCGTCTCCACCTCTGCATGACGAAGTACCCAAGAAACACCCTTCGCCAACCCCACCTTCCACCGGTAAACCTTCAACATCTCAACCTTTAACACCTTCCACCTATAAACCTAACATCCCTTATCCTTCTCGGTTAGAAAAGAGCAAATTGCTTACTAAAGAGGATGCTCAAATCACTTTTTTTATGAAAATGATCTCTCAAATGAATTTCAACATTAGCCTCGTTGAAGCACTTGTCCAAATGCCGAAATTCTTCAAAGCATTCAAGGAAAAGATGGCTGAGTTGTCAACACACGCTTAAATTAAAACTGTTCTACACTCATTCTTAAAGAACTTCCGGAAAAACTTGAAGATCCCGGTCGTTTTGTATTACCATGCATTTTTAACCAAACCAAATAATTTTTTGCCTTAGCTGATCTCGGGGCAAGTATAAATTTGATGAATTTAAGTGTTTGGAAAACACTATCATTACCCGACCTTACACCAACAAAGATGACTCTTGAGCTTGCCAATCGCACTCTCGCTTACCCCGTTGGTATTGCCTAAGATGTGTTCACTAAAGTTGGCACCTTCACTTTTCTGATCGACTTTGTTGTTGTTGATTATGAAATGGACCCTCGTATTCTATTAATACTTGGTCGGCCATTCTTGAGAACCGGAAAAGCATTAGTCGATGTTGCCGAAGGTGAGTTAATCTTAAGGGTCGGGAATGAAGCATAAGTTTTTAAAATGGGGAAGATCACAACCAAACCCAATGGAAGAGAATCAACGAATATGATTAATGTGCTTGATGATTTTGTCGTCTACAACAATTCTCTTTTCGATTCTTGCTATGATAATCCACTGTTCCAAGATGATGTGGACGATTCTCTCTCCAATTTAGATCCTCCACCAATTCACGAGTCTCCTCCAATTTATGATGACTATGATGATGATTCTAGTTCCGATGGGGATGACTATGATAATTTTGTTTCAAAGTATCAAGACATGCCAAATTATGATGATTTTGATGATGTTGATACTCTCTCGAGTGATTCTTCTCATGAGTACCTTACTCCTACTTCTGATGAAGATCCTCCTCCAACAATGCTTAAGCCTACTTTGGATGACTACTCATTTGAGGAAGACTTTGCTACTTTTCTCAACACGTACTTCCCAAATGAGAGTGATTTTCCTCCTTTGGACTTTGATGATGCTCTTTATCCTCCTTTCGATATGAAGAAACCCGTTTCAAAGGAGAAGAAGCCGGAAGACACCGATATCCGCAGTACTTATGTCTTGACACCTCTTTATCCACCTTTTGAGGATGAGATTGTGAGATTTATGAGCGGATCTAATTCAAGGTCTACTGAGCCTGAGTGTTATTTTCCCCTAAAGGAAAAGGTGTTCGATCCCGGTATTGGAATTTTCAAGCCATCTCAGTATCCATCTGATGAAATAAAAGGAAAGATTTTTGGAAACAATGGATATATGCTTGCACCCCAGTACACTTGCTACCTCCGTGCTCCATCTTTGCTTAAGGGAACCTTGCCTATTCTTCTTTGGCTTGCCTTGTTCGCCTTAAGCTTGTGTTATTTGATGGATGAAAACCATGTATTTGATCCCTGTAGATGTGTTTCAAGCTTCTTCCTATGCTAATCAAGGTCGAGTTGGGCTCACGACTAGGTTAACAAAAACAAGCGCTTTTTGGGAGGCAACCCGCAGTATCTATCCTTTTTCTTGGGTTTTTATAATAAGTGTAGGGGGAGACCCTAGTATGTGATTGTTGTTTTCTTTCTAATCATGTGTAGGGATTAGAGCTATCAAAGATCCATTCTTGAGGACTTTTGACAAACCATGATCTCGTGTACCCGTCTTCCCGGTTCTATCCTAAACTCTTTTGATTCACTATTTTATATTCTTCAATATTAAAATAGGAATCACTTTAGTTGTCTCTTCCTTAGCAAAATTTAAACAAAATGCACAATGTCCTATGTTTAGGGGAGGTTACTTCCACATGCTTAAACATTGAGGACAATGTTTATATTAAATGTAGGGGGACTTCTATCGAAGTTAAGTGGGCTTTTCCTTGTATTTGTCCTCATTTTAACCAGAAAATTGATTTTTCGACATTTTTCAAAATTTTTTGATCTATTTTGACCTTGTAGTTTTTCCTTTGTTATAGTTATTTTATTTCGTTGCTAGAATAAATTTTAATAAAGTGGTTTTAATTTTTGAACGTTGTGAATCTTTTGACTCAACCCGAGTTTACTTATCCATTTTTACTCTAGCTAGTATCCTTAACGTGTTTAAGTCAAGTTTTGCTAGGCTTTTATATAGGGAACTTTAAAACGTGAAAGTCTTAACTCTTACGGGTTAAGAACGAGAACTTTTCGCTAGTTCCTATAATTGATCCTAGTAGTTTGTTTATCAAGGAAACTTTAAAATGCGAATTATAAACTTGAAAAAGTCTAAGAAGTTGCAAGATACTATAGATGACTTGAAAACCCAAAACATTGATTTAATTGGCTAAGCATCCACTAGTCTCATTCTTTGAGATTTTAAATTGTGGAGGACGAGAGATGATAGAGTCAATTATAAGTTTGGTATTCTTTCATGAATTTATGTGAGTTAATTATGAGATTTTTCTCCCATCGCTTGCTAATAAATTTAATTGCAATAAATAAGGTTGTACGATTTGAAAAGTTACTTAGCTTCTAGCACAAGATCGTTTGAAAGTTGCTCGGTATTAATTAGAGTTCACAGCGAAGGCATAACTTATTGAAGCGGGATGCAAAGATTGGCCAGTCAGAAAAGGTCCTAACAAGACATGAGGGCTACACTTTGTTGCTAAAGATCCCAAGTGATGTGAATAATTATTTATTAAAAATCAATATGAAGGATCGAGACACACGACAAAAAGCAAATGCTCCCCTAAATATCATGGAGAAGTCAATCCAAAAAGGCCCTAACAAGGTATGAGGATAAATAGATCTAATAAGTGTGAAAACACTTATCCTTTTACTACTTATTTCCAATAATAACAAGACCAAAACGTGTATTTTATGTTGTAAAAGTCGGAATTATGCGTGGTTTGTGTTTTTATTGTGTTTTAGGACCAAAATATGAAAAAGGAAGAAAACACGGGCTTTCACGGGCTTTTATCGAAGAAAACGGGAATAGACGAAGTCAAAAGATCAAGAGTGCAAAAAGAACGGAAGTCCAAGGCCTATTCTGAAGATTTATCGAAGAAAAAGTCTAAAGACGGAAGTTTAATGAAGTCGAAGAACTTAAGTCTAATAGAAGAAGAAAATTAAAAGACAAGTTCAAATCCCGAGACGACATCGAGAAAAGATAAAGAAAGAAAGAAGATGCAACACATGCACTCCTTCCACTTTTCCTATAAATACCCTCCTAATACACATTAGGAGGGACTTAGTCTTTAAATTTTTAGTTTTTCATTTTGCACTTTTTCTTTCTAGTTTTAGAGAGAGAAAGTTCTAAACTTTCTCTCACTAAGTTTCATCTTTTCTTTTAATCTTTCATGATTAAACATTTGTGTATTGCTTATTTCATTAATCAAGTTCTAATTAAGCTTTTAATCCTTTATCTCATTCTACCTTTCTTTGATTTTAAGATTGATTTTGGTGTGAATCACATTAAATCCGTGTTGATCTTAATGGTTTTGTGCTTAAAAAGTTGATCTTTTTGTTCCTACATAAGCTTTCATTTGATCAAGCTTTAAGATTCTTGTGCTTATTGGCTTATTTTTATGATTAGCTTATTTATTTATAAAAAGTTTTCTTAAAAAGTTCATCTTTTTGTTCTTTTAATCTTTCAAGATTAAACATTTGTTGTTTGATTAAAATACTTAGCGGGTGTTTTTCCTTTTATTCTTTTCAACTTTCTTTGTGAGGAATAAAGAGAAATAAGACCGGCTTATGAAAAAAAATGAGTGGCTAGGAAAAAAAGAAAAAGAAAAAGAAAAAAAAATAATTGTACAAGACTCCCAAGAGGGACAGTGAAGTGTTAATAATAGTAGCTGGTAAATCCAATGTTACTCTCACAAGGGTTGCGAGGATTTGATAGTTGCTCCAATCTAATATTACCTTGATGGGTTGCGGGATTGAAGATCCAAGGTCTCAAAAAGGCGGTGGATATAAATTATTGCGTGAGTTTTATTTTTTTTCCTTAGCGAGTGTGTAGCTACTTATTAATGCATGGCATAAGGATCTTACACATAAGGCGAATGACTTATTACTTTTGAGTCGGACTTATATTAAGTGTGGGCGGTTTATCGTGTAATGGATGAGAGGATTACTTAGGATAAAAACCGTGCTTTCTTATTTTGAGATTTTACATTTCTTATATTTCACGCTTTAAATAATGAAAAATTTGCCCTCAAGCAATTTGCTCAAATAATAACAGGTCTTAGAGGCATAATAAGTGGGGGTATGAGAGTAACACATTTAATCTTATGAATAAGTTGACGCACTTTCACTTAAATGGATAAAAATGATCTTGTTTTTAAGCTTGGTATGGGAAAAGTGAAACATGAGGGTGATAAGTGTTCATGGTACCAAAAGCCCTAATGTAAGTCATTGATTTCTTTATGAGTTATTTCCATCAAACCCATTTCAAGAAATCCAAAAATAGATAAATAGAATTGTTTTCCTTTGCATTGCATTGTATAAAATCAAAATCATGTATTATATAGTATAGAGTAGTGTAAAAGCATTTCATATTGGCCAAGGTGGGTTAATTATAAGAAAAATGTAAATTGGTGTTTTATAATATAGCATTGTATGAGGTCATGGCAATGATCAAGTGTAGGGGATTTGATATGAGTGAAATCTCATATCAATAAGTCAACAAATCACCCTAAAACACATAGCTAATACCTAACTTTTATACAATAAAGTAGTATTATGTGGTATGTTTTGTGTTTGTATTTGTTTAGTTAACAAGGATACAAATTTGTAGCAAACAAGTGAAATCAAACCAAAAGATGAAGAAAAGACAAGAGAAGGATCAATAATGACAAGCCATGAGAAGACAAAGGACCTATCTTGACAACATTCAAAAGATGAAGGACTAAAGTGCAATTTTGGAAAAGTCAAGATCATAGTCAAATCTGGTCAACATTCAAGTCAAAGAATCAAAGGATGCTTTATGAACAATTTTGAAGTTTAAAGGATCAAAAATGCTAAAGAAATAAAGATTGGAGCTCAAATGAATATTCTACCAAAGTTTGGGGACTAAAATTGTCAAGTTACATACTACTTTGGGGCTTAATCCGTGTGAATATAGAATGAACCAATGAGAGCAAAGGAAGAGTGTCACAAGGATCACCAAATCACCCTACTAACGCCGCCAACATTAATAACCAAATCTTCAACAGTGAAAACCCAGTCAGACTTATTTCCACCAATGGGAAAGAGACATGCAATGTTTATATTATCCATTTTGGATAACGATCTGTGTGAAATGCTGAGGGCCAATAATACACTTCCACGTTGCATCTTCAAACAAAAACGCGCCAAAGACCAAGAATCTGCTATACTACATATCAAGAGGAGCTATAAACATGAAATTCGCTTCATTTCAAGAGACGCATTCATTCATAACTTCCAATTAAGCTGAATTTAATTCAATTAGAAATCCCCAAATGTGTTCTTGAGCTGGATTTTACAATTAACAGATTGAAGACACGTGGAGCTCAGTGATTGGCTACAACACGTCATCTTCCCCAACAACATCTAATCCTCACTCTATAAATAGGACATAGATAGCTCATTCGTACTGGTAGCTTGTAGGTGTGAAAAACACACACTTCATATTTTTCTTTCATTCTCAGTCATTCAAAGTAGTTAGTAACTACTCTTAGGTGTTTGACAACCACCTAAGAGTCAGTTAGTTAGTTAGCAACAACTTGTAACTGATTTCTCCTCCATTATTAAAGTTTAACATTTAGTTTCACTAAAATCTCATTCTCCTACCTTCATTACTATAATTCTGTTGATACTTGATAGGTGTGTAAACACCCATCCTTTTTACCACTTAATTACAATAATAACCGAGCCAAAACGTGTATTCTATGTCATTTATGTCGGAATTATGCGTGGTTTGTGTTTTTGTAGTGATTTGAGACGAAATTGTGAAAATGGGAGAAAACACGGGCATTTACGGGATTTTATCAAAGAAAAAGACAAAGACGAAGTCAAGAAGTCAAGAGTGCAAAAAGAACGGAAGTCCAACACCAATTCTGAAGATTTATCGAAGAAAAAGTCAAAAGACGGAAGTTTACTTAAAGCCGAAGAACTCAAGTCTAATTTATTGAAGAATTACAAGACGAGTTCAAAGAAATCTCGAGACAAAAGTCATTAAAGTCCAAGATTTAAGAAGATTAACAAAGAATTAAGAAGAGGAAGGACTTAAGCATGCAATTAAAGAAAAATGAAAGAGGGGAGGAAGCTTCCTAAGCACTCCCTAATCCTCCCCTATAAATAGATTAGGATTTATTTCATTTCCCTTTGTTGGATAGCTTGACAAACTATTTCTTCCATTTTAATTACCTTGCACATTTAAATACATGTCATTTAATTTCTTGTCTAATTTAAATACTTTTCTTGCACATTAAATTCCTTTAATTTCAAGTAAGTTTCCTTTTAATTCTTGTCAATCTTTATTTTTATTGTTTGATCTCCTATCTACCTTTCTTAATTTTTAATCTTTATGTTTATGTTCATGTTTATGTTTTTGTGTTTTTATTGATTAAGTGGTTTTTGATTATTTTGATCATTATTGTTAGTTTTGTTGTTTTGGTTTGTTTGATTATCATTAGTTGATCATTTGTTATTAGTTTTCTTAATCTTGTGGTTGATTTTTATTAGTTTTCATCTAGATCCGTATTATTTTTGTCTTGCGTGTTCTTCGCTATTCTTTTGTTTCCCAGGAAAAGTTTCGGATCAAGGCCAAAAGTTATTCCGAGTGAAAGTGTTTGTTGATAAAGTTCCGGATCAAAGTCGTTCATCCGGAATATTTAACATTCCGGATCAGTAGTGTTTTATTCGGAATAATTTATTTATTCCGGATCAAGTCTCTAATCCGGAATAATATTCCGGATCAACCACACTTTCCGAATCAAGGATTATATTCCGGATCAGCAAGTTCATCCGGAATAGTTTATTATTCCGGATCAAAGTGCTTTATTCGGAATATTAAAACATTCCGGATCAAGGTTTAGCCAAGGTGTTTCATCCGGAATATCCAATATTCCGGATCAAGGAAGTTATTCCGGATCAAGCAGGACATTCCAGATCAAGACCATTATTCCGAATTAAGACTTTATTCCGGATAAGTGACATATTTCGGATAAAGGATTTATTCCGGATCAAGGGTTTTGGTGAATATTCCGAGTGAAGAAGAACATTCCGAACGAAGGTGACATTCCAGATGAGTGTTTATTCCGAACGAAGGTGATTATTCCGGATGGGCTGTTTTCAGGTTATTTTTATTTTGAGTTTTTAACAATCTGTTTTTAGTTTTCAAGCTTTATTTTTCCCGCCTTTTTACTTAGTTGCACTTTAAGTTTATTTGCCTTAGATTTATTTTAGCCTTGCCTTTGTTTTAAGTTTTAGTTGCGTTTTAAGTTTGTCTTAGATAGTTTTAAGTTTGCATCATTTACTTTTAGTGCCTTTTAATTTCCGTCTCGCTTTTAAATACTTTCCATTTACTTTAAATTAGACTTAGATTTTACTTTAACGTCATTTTATTTTAAAGTCTTTTCACCTTTAATTAATACAATGACACAACTATTTGTTTCACCAAGGAACGACTGAGTCACATAGATAAACCAGTTTTCAATTCGATAAGACCAACACAACGAACTTTAATCTTTTTAACTAGGTAAAAAGCTAGTTATCAAATGGCGCCGTTGCCGGCTCTTTTCGTAAAGATTAACGGTTTTCTGTGAGAGACGCGTTGCTTTTTGGGATCCGTTCACTTGTGAGCGTTATTTTCTTGCTTAAAAAATTCAAAAAACCATAAAAATTAAAAATTTCAAAAAATCCAAAAAGATTTTATTTTTATTTTGTATATATATTCTCTTTGTGTTTGGTTTCTTTTTCTTTTGTCTCTGTAGGTGTATGCGTACTAGATCTTCTAATTATCAAGAGCTCGAGACTCGAGAAGATTTAGGTATGGCAGGTGTTAACAACAACAATAATCCACCACACCTCAACAGTAACAACAATGTTCTTCCACAGCCCGATCTTCGGACAATGGAGGAGCTTTGTCAACCTACCATGTTTGGACGAGGAGGACCGATTGCGCCGATGCAAATCACGGCTCTAGAGTTTTCGTTGAAGCACCACATGATTCAGCAAGTGCAAACAAATCCTTTTAGAGGAATGCCTGATGATGATGCCAACAAACACCTCGACAAGTTCATTACAATCACTCAATGCATGAAGTGCACCGGTGCCACAATGGATGTTCTTCGCCTTCAACTCTTCCCACATACTTTATCGCATCACGCCGAGAAATGGTTTGATCGTCTCCCGAAGAATTCAATTCATACTTGGGATGACATGACTCAACGCTTTTTGTCGCGCTACTTTCCACCATCCATGGTCACGAGCCTTCGCAATCAAATCAGCGGTTTTATGCAAGAACCCGATGAATCTCTCTTTGATGCTTGGGAAAGATATAATGTCTTGATCGATCGTTGTCCAAACCACAACATGCTCCCTGTAACCTTAATTGATACTTTCTACAACTGTTTGACTTTTCGAGATCGTGATACGATTAATGCAGCCGCCGGTGGCACATTTATGAAAAGGAGACCCGAGGAGTGTAGAGAGCTTATTGGAAACATGACTACTCATCATAAAAACTGGGATTCCTCCGCTTCTTCAAGGAACAACCCGAGAGTCAATGTTTCTTCTACTTCAGCAAGCCCCGACATGACCGAATTCACCCGCATGATGACCGAAATGAACAAAAATATCTTGCTTCTCGCTACAAACCAACAACAACAACAAGTTAAAGCGGTAGCACCTTCTTGTGAAACATGCGGCGGTCCACACTCATACACTGATTGTCCTTCTACTCAAGGAAATCCGGAAAACGTGTATGCAGCTTATGGTAATTATTCACCAGAAAATTACCAAGCTCGACCTCAAGGGGATAGAAATTTGTTGAGTTACAGGTCAAACAACTACCTTTCCCCCGGTTTTTCTCCTCAAAACCAAAACCCCAACAACAACTACAATAGAAGCAACCAAATCCCACCTCGAGCTTCTAATCCTTATCACCCACCAGCTCAACAAACTCCACCCATCAATCCGGATGTTGAAGCCTTAATGAGAACCCAAGGAGAGAAAATCAAGAATCTACAGAGCCAAATTATCAATTTGAAAGGGGATATTACCAAGCAGGGGAATGAAATTAGATCCGAGCTTCGCGATAATATTCAATCCTCCTTCAAAAATCAAATGAATGATATAAAGAATATGCTGGCTAGTTTCTTACCCACCGCTCCGTGAGCGAATGTGAGTGCTATTACTACCCGTAGTGGAGTAACCATAGTAGGACCACCTATCCCACCACCATCATCTACCCCTCCTCCACCACCATTTATCCCTACTCCTCCTACACCTAGTATTAGTGCACCATTACCGTCTCCGCCTCGTCGTGATGAAGCACCCACCAAGAATCCTCCACCAACCCCACCTTCAACATCTCAACCTTTACCTACACCTGCACCTTCACCAACCAACCCCAATATTCCTTATCCATCTCGTTTAGGCAAGACCAAAATGCACACAAAGGATGACACTCATGTGTCTCATTATTTGAAGATGATCTCTCAAATGCAATTCAACATTATCCTTGTTGAAGCACTTGTCCACATGCCGAAATTTGTCAAAGCATTCAAGGAATTGCTTAACAAGAAGGAGAAGTTGATTGAGCTCGCCAACACACGCTTAAATGAAAACTGTTCTGCAGTTATTCTTAAAGAACTTCCGGAAAAACTTGGAGATCCCGGTCGTTTTGTGTTGCCTTGCATCTTTAACAAAACCAAAGAATTTACTGCCCTAGCTGATCTCGGGGCCAGTATAAATTTGATGCCATTAAGTGTTTGAAAAACACTATCATTACCCGACCTTACTCCAACAAAGATGACTCTTGAACTTGCAAATCGCACTCTCGCTTACCCCGTTGGTATTGCCGAAGATGTGTTCATTAAAGTTGGCACCTTCACTTTTCCGGTCGACTTTGTGGTTGTTGATTATGAAATGGACCCTCATATTCCTTTAATACTTGGTCGGCCATTCTTGAGAACCGGAAGAGCTCATCTTAAGAGTCGGGGATGATGCACAAGTTTTCAAAATGGGGAAGCTTACAAGCAAATCTTATGGACGAGAATCCGCGAATATGATTCATGTGCTTGATGATTTTGTCATCTACAACAATCCTCTATTCGAGTCTTGCATTGATAATCCACTTTTTCAAGATGATGTGGATGATTCTCTCTCCAATTTGGAACCTTCACCCATTTATGATTCTCCACCGATCTTTGATGCTTATGATGATGATTCTAGCTCAGATACGGATGATTTTGATGATTGTAGTTTCGAGTATCTCGACATGCCCACATATGATGATTTTGATGAGGCCGATACTCTCTTGAGTGATTCTTCACATGATGAAGATCCTCTGCCATCACTTGATCCTACTTTGGATGATTACTCATTTGAGGAAGAATTATCTACTTTTCTTAATACATACTTCCCTCATGAGAGTGATGCACCTCCTTTGGATTTGATGATTATCGTCTTGATCCTACTTTGGATTTGAAGAAAATTCTTTCAAAGGAGAAGAAACCGGTCGACACCAACATCCGCAGCACGTATGATTTAACACCTATTTGTCCCCCTTCTGAGGACGAGGTTGTGCATTTTCTTCACGGATCTTCTTCACATTCTGCTGAGCCTGAGTGCTATTTTCCCCTAAAGGAAAAGGTGTTCGACCCCGGTATCGATATTCTTCAGCCATCTCAGTATCTGTCTGATGAAATAAAAGGAAAAATCTTTGGAATTTATGATGATATGCTTGCACCACCTCAACCTTGCTCCCACCGTGTTCCGTCTTTGCTTAAGGGAACCTTGCCTACTCTTCTTTGGCTTGCCTTGTTCGCCTTAAGCTTGTGTTATTTTATGGACGAAAACTATGTCTTTGATCCCGGCGGATATGTTTCATGCTTCTTCCTATGATAATCAAGGTCGAGTCAGGCTCACGACTCGGTGAACAAAAATCAAGCGCTTCTTGGGAGGCAACCCATGTATCTATCTTTTAGCTTTCTTTATCCTAAGTGTAGGGGGGAGACCCGTTGGTGTTTTCTATTTTCTCTCTTCTACTATTCAGGGATTCGAGCGCTCAATGATCCACTCTTGATGATTTTTGACGACCCGTGATTCCGTGTTCCCTTCTTCTCGGTTTTATCCTAAACTCTTTTCGATTCACTATTTTATATTTCTCAATATTAAAATAGGAATCTCTTTAGTTGTCTCTTCCTTAGCATGATTTAAACAACATGCACAATGTCCTAAGTGTAGGGAAGTTTACTCCCACATGCTTAAACATTGAGGACAATGTTTATATTAAGTGTAGGGGGACTTCTATCGAAGTTAAGTGGCCTTTTCCTTGTATTTGTCCTCATTTTAACCGGAAAATCAATTTTTTGACATTTTTCAAAATTTTTGATCTCTTTTGGCCTATTAGTTTTTCCCTTTGTATAGTTATTTTCTTTCCTTATTAGAATAAATTTTAATAAAGTGGTTTTAATTTTCAAACGTTGTGAATCTTTTGACTCAACCCGAGTTTACTTATCTAAGTTTACTCTAGCTAGTATCCTTAACGTGTTTAAGTCAAGTTTTGCTAGGCTTTTATTTAGGGAGCTATAAAACGCGAAAGTCTTAACTCTCATGGGTTAAGAACAAGAACTTTTCGCAAGTTCCTATAATTGATCCTAGAGAGTCGTTTATCAAGGAAACTTTAAAATGCGATTTCTAAACTTGAAAAAGTCTAAGAGTTTGCAAGATCCAATAGACGACTCGAAAACCCAAAACTTTGATTTAATAGGCTAAGCATCCACGAGTCTCATTCCTTGAGATTTTAAATTGTGAAGAACGAGAGATGATAGAGTCAATTATAAGTTTGGTATTCTTTCGTGAATTTATGTGAGTTAATTATAAGCCTATTCTCCTATCGCTTGCTAATAAATTTATCTACAATAAATAAGGTTGTATGATTTGAAAAGTTACTTAGCTTCTAGCCCAAGATCATTTAAAAGTTGCTCGGTATGGATTAGAGTTCATAGCCAAGGCATAACTTATTGAAGCGGGATGCGAAGATTGGCGAGTCCAAAAAGGCCCTAACAAGGCATGAGGGCTACATTTTGTTGCTAAAGATCCAAAAGTGATGTGAAGAATCATTTATCGAAAATCAATATGAAATATCGAGACACACGACGAAAAGCAAATACTCCCAAAAGTCATGGAAAGTCTATCCGAAAAGGCCCTAACAAGGTATGAGGATAAATAAAGCCAAGTCCAAAAAGGAGGCGGATCGTTGTATATCAAAATCCCAAATAAAGATTGGAGAAAATGAAGAAGTCGTGGTCCATATATGAAGAATCTCTCAAAACTACAAGTGAAGAAATTCCTATATGAAGAGAAGACCATTATTTCATGAACGTCTCTCAAGATTTGAAGTATGAAGTCGCTGCCAAATATCGGTCCGAGAAAGGTCTCAAATCGCGAAGCGAGTTATGCCAGATATGAACTTTATGAGGTCCCGAGAAGCAGTTTTAAAAGATTTTGTCCTTTAGCTAACTATTGATTAAATCGTTTACTTTATTTTCGGCCTAAATAACTATCGAAATAAGTCAACAATGCATCCTCGTGATCATTTAAGACAACAATAAAATATAAGAGATACACCTATGAATAAGGGAGTCTAAGTGAATAATTGGCCCACATGAGTTCGTGTTAGTTTTCTAACTTATAATAACAATGATCTCAATTTTAAGCTTGGTTTGGAGAAAGTGAAAACTTGAGGATGATGATAATTCACAACATTTTCAAAACCCTAAGGTATGCTTTTGATTTCTTTACTTGTTTAATAATTTTCTATCTCTTTAATAAAGGCCAACGTGGATTGATTATGATGAAAAGTGTAATCGTGCTTTGTAACTAATGCATTGCATGAGGACATTGCAATGGTCAAGTGTAGGGGATTTGATAGGTGTGTAAACACCCATCCTTTTTACCACTTAATTACAATAATAACCGAGCCAAAACGTATATTTTATGTCATTTATGTCAGAATTATGCGTGGTTTGTGTTTTGGTTGTGATTTAGGACGAAATTGTAAAAATGGGAGAAAACATGGGCATTTACGGGCTTTTATCGAAGAAAAAGACGAAAGACGAAGTCAAGAAGTCAAGAGTGCAAAAAGAACGGAAGTCCAAGACCAATTCTGAAGATTTATCGAAGAAAAAGTCAAAAGACGGAAGTTTACTTAAAGCCGAAGAACTCAAGTCTAATTTATTGAAGAATTACAAGACGAGTTCAAATAAATCTCGAGACAAAAGTCAATAAAGTCCAAGATTTAAGAAGATTAACAAAGAATTAAGAAGAGGAAGGACTTAAGCATGCAATTAAAGAAAAATAAAAGAGGGGAGGAAACTTCCTAAGCGCTCCCTCATCGTCCCCTATAAATAGATTAGGATTTATTTCATTTCCCTTTGTTAGATAGCTTGACAAACTATTTCTTCCATTTTAATTACCTTGCACATTTAAATACATGTCATTTAATTTCTTGTCCAATTTAAATACTTGTCTTGCACCTTAAATTCCTTTAATTTCAAGTAAGTTTCCTTTTAATTCTTGTCAATCTTTATTTTTATTGTTTGATCTCCTATCTACCTTTCATAATCTTTAATCTTTATGTTTATGTTCATGTTCATGTTTATGTTTTTGTGTTTTTATTGATTAAGTGGGTTTTGATTATTTTGATCATTATTGTTAGTTTTGTTGTTTTGGTTTGTTTGATTATCATTAGTTGATCATTTGTTATTAGTTTGCTTAATCTTGTGGTTGATTTTTATTAGTTTTCATCTAGATCCGTATTATTTTTGTCTTGCGTGTTCTTTGCTATTCTTTTGTTTCCCAGGAAAAGTTCCGGATCAAGGCCAAAAGTTATTCCGAGTGAAAGTGTTTGCTGATAAAGTTCCAGATCAAAGTCGTTCATCCGGAATATTTAACATTCCGGATCAGTAGTGTTCTATTCGGAATAATTTATTTATTCCGGATCAAGTCTCTCATTCGGAATAATATTCCGGATCAACCACACTTTCCGAATCAAGGATTATATTCCGGATCAGCAAGTTCATCTGGAATAATTTATTATTCCGGATCAAATTGATTTATTCGAAATATTAAAACATTCCGGATCAAGGTTTAGCCAAGGTGTTTCATCCGGAATATACAATATTCCGGATCAAGGAAGTTATTCCGGATCAAGCAGAACATTCCAGATCAAGACCATTATTCCGAATCAAGACTTTATTCCGGATAAGTGACATATTCTGGATAAAGGATTTATTCCGGATCAAGGGTTTTGGTGAATATTCCGAGTGAAGAAGAACATTCCGAACGAAGGTGACATTCCAGATGAGTGTTTATTCCGAACGAAGGTGATTATTCCGGATGGGCTGTTTTCAGGTTATTTTTAGTTTCTGTTTTTAACTTTCTGTTTTTAGTTTTCAAGCTTTATTTTTCCCGCCTTTTTACGTAGTTGCACTTTAAGTTTATTTGCCTTAGATTTATTTTAGCCTTGCCTTAGTTTTAAGTTTTAGTTGCGTTTTAATTTTGCCTTAGATAGTTTTAAGTTTGCGTCATTTACTTTTAGTGCCTTTTAATTTCCGTCTCGCTTTTAAATACTTGCCATTTACTTTAAATTAGACTTGGATTTTACTTTAACGTCATTTTATTTTAAAGTCTTTGCACCTTTAATTACTACAATGACACAACTATTTGTTCCACCAAAGAACGACTGAGTCACATAGATAAACCAGTTTTAAATTCAATAAGACCAACACAACGAACTTTAATCTTTTTAACTAGGTAAAAAGCTAGTTATCAAAACTGTGTTGTTCCATTGACCATCCATGATCAATGGAAGTTGTTCGATGCTTTGAAGACTTGTAGCTGTTCAGAATCACTTTGAAGATCATTTTTTAGTCCATTTCAGCATTTGTAGGGGGGTAGTTAATCATAGCTGATCATGATGATGATGATGGTTAATAGTGGTTGATTCTTGGTGTTTTCAGTTGTACTAGAAGGCTCAGCGCCTCTCTACTCCTTCAGTGGTGGCTTCAAGGCTAAAAAGTGCTAAATTCCTTGTTTTTGCTCCCCTAAAATGTCTCTGCATGCTTAATTCATAGTGTAGCTTCTATTTGCTGAACTAATTGAATGATTAGTTTACTTGTAGCTTAATTGAGTTTATTTGATAGTATAAGTGTAGTCTTACAGCCTTTCATTGAGTTTTACCTAGTGAAAATTTGGTTTTACATCAGTAATAGATCACTAGTGATCATTTTGTTGATGAACAAGTAAACCTGTTAGTTTTTCATTCAAAACTGATTCATTTCATCACTTGAACAAGTCTTGATAGGTGGTTTAATCTGTCTTAGTCTTTTGCTTTTAAGGTCTTTGAAAAAGTTCATTAACAACTCTTTAAATGGTGTTTGGTTTTAGATCAAATTTGGTGTAAGAGCTTCTTAAACTTGTTGATAAGTGTTCATATACACTAATTCCATTAGTGTAAACATATTTGTCAAGGTTTGATGTCAAACTGGTTTTCAAACAGGAAAATGGTAGAAAAAACTTTGGGTCAAGCCTTTTGTTAAAGTTCATCAGTAAAACTTTCTTACTTTGATTCCTTTGCATTTCTTTGTTAGTTGATAATTTTTCCTGAAACTTGTTCACATTTGTAGTTTAACATCCAGACTATTAGTCTTTAATAGGAAACCATACAGTTTTAACTTTTGAGTGAGATATTAGCTTATTGATAAGCACTTGACCAAAGTTCATTCCATGTGATAAAGTGCTTACTGTTTTCATAGATCTCTCAATCCACTTCACAAATCTCCCAATTTTCATTCCCAAAATCCATTGCAAACATGTCTTGAGTGAATTCTGAAAGTTTGAGCTTATTGGATTTTTGGTCAACTTTGGTCAAAATAAGCTGTTTTTGGCTTATTCAAGATTCCAGCTTATTTTGTTGCTTATTTTCAAAACCAAAAGACATTCCAAGCTTTGTGATACTTGATTAATGAGCTTTTGCAATAAAATCGTTTTGTGGATGTCTGGATTTCATTTGAGCTTATTGTTGGCTTATTGAGATAAGCTAACTAGAGATTTAACAACTTTTAAGCAAAATCCTTTTACCAGCCTAGCTTATTTTCAGTTTTGAGCAGCATAGAAAAAACCAGAACGTTTTTGGTTGAGTAATAAGCTCATTTGAGCTTATTGTTACTAGCTAACCCGTTTTTGGAAAAGTTCTTGTTTTAATTTCATAATGGTCCTTGGTTTTTACTAGAGTTTGTAATCAGCTCTAAACTTCCAACTTCTTAGGGTTTGCATAGAGTGGTCCCTGAAATTTCAGTTGTTACAATTTTAGTTAGACAGTTTTCAAATTTTTTAAGTTTGTTTACTAGTTTGTTAAAATTTACATAATTGGTCACTATTATTTCCGATTTTGCACATTTAGTCTCTATACTTTCATGTAGTTTACATTTCAAGCATTTTTACTTTTAATGCATTAAATTCTTCTACTTTGTGAATATTAATTGGTACTTGCACTTTGTTTTACGGGATACGTAGCTTTAATATTTTCATATTTCTACGTGTTTGATTGAATTAGACCTAGAATCCAAATAACCTTTAACAACCAAAAACAATTTAAAGCTTGCTATTAGTAGGCCTTTCAGTTTGTCTTGAGTCAAGAATAAACGAACTTGCAAATACTTAATATTAAAGATTTTAAATTGGTTAAGTGTTTGTGTTCAAGTTCTTAAACCTTTGATCATCACGTATAAGGTATTATTAAAAAATTAATCCTTTAATTTTATATTAATTCATGTGTTAGATTCAATTAATAATAATAACATACATATGTAAAATATTAAAATATGTAATGATAATGTTTTGGTGTTGGTTGGCTCGGCTGTGCACACCCGAGAGTCTTAGGACTCTCGGTGGCCTTTCTACACAACCAGCCACACCACATAAGGGGGCAATGGTGTTTTTCTATGGTTAGCCGCAACAGCCAACAACCCTACAGTGGGAACTGTTGGGAAAACAGTAGGAATCGAGAGCCATGGGGCTCTCGGTGGGTACTTTTATCGCAACATGGGGAACCCGGCTCAACCGGTGGGAACCCTGTGGCTAGCAGTGGCAGCCGACAGCAGCCCAAGGCTGTTGGCCACCGGCAAACAACCACAGCCGCCGGCTATGGTGGTTGGTTTGGTGTTTTGTTTGATTTTGTTAAGTGCGACCGAGACGGGTGTCTCGGTAGGCTCGGGTATAGGGGCTCGGGTTCACAAGGACAAATTACTAAATTACTTTATTTAATTAATTTTAAAACATGTATGATTAATTAAATAAACCATGACTTAGAATATAATTATTTTCAATATAATAATTCATGACACTTAGCTTATTTATTTTCTATATGCAAAACATGATTTAATTAAATTAAAACCATACCTTAATTTAATTATACGAATATCCAAGATATAGTACATTATTATTATTATTATTAATCAAGCTATGTTATTAATTAATAACCATTATAAAACCATGCATTATATAATTAATTAATAACCATCATTCTATCCTAAAGTAATTATTTTGATAAACTTTACTATTATGAAATTTAAATCACCATGACTTATAAAATATGTTTATTAAGTTCTAGCTTATATTTTGGACTTATTAAACAAGCTTATTATTAATTATGGAAATATACTAAATACGGAAACATGTTACTTATGGAAACATGCTAAATATGGAAATTTTCTATTTTTTGTAACTTACTATTTAAGGAAACTTTCTATTTTTGAAAAGTTACTAAATATGGAAACCTGCTATTTTTTGAATGTTATTATATATAGAAACCTGCTATTTTTTAAAAGTTACTCATTATGTTACTACAAGTACTATAACACTTAAAACATGAAATACACTAATCAATAACACATGAAACACTAAGAATCACATGATTAAAACAAGAACAAGTAAAACAAGTAATAACACGTCAAGTAAACTAATAAACAGTAATTATAAGTTAAAAAAACAACTTATTCCTGTCCCTTTTATTATGTAGCTATCGTGAAGTCGGAGTGATCTTCCACTCTCGTTTTCATCTTTATTTACTGGACATAAGGTACAAATATTCCGTCCTTCAATAAGGACACTCTCTTCCTATACTAGGATTCCCCGTTTGCAGCCATCTGTTTTTCCCAGTAGTTATAGTAAACATACCAGTAAATAACATTATTAATATTTTAGATTGCCTGAGTTATATACATGCATGCCAGTTTCTCCTAGTTATGGAGGTAGCATAACCATAACTATAACACTGGAGGCACCGGTGTTATGACTCTTCTGAGGTGAGAGTGATTACTCGCAGATTCTCTTTCAGTTATTGTCCATTGATATTATTATTATCATGTGGGGCGAATGGGTGCATCCTAGTACAAGTTTAGCAAGATTATATGGTAACTGTGGTGTGTGCCTTACATCCGTTACATGGAGCTGATCTCTCCACCTAGACTATTTTAATTAGAGGCAACCATCTAATTGCATGATGAGGTCACCCCTCTAAGTGTTCATGCACGTTGATACCTCATCACCTATATTGGATCTGGGCATATTTAAAATACAGTTTTCAGCATAAACATAAACATAAGTCTTTTCAGAATAAACCAGTTTATAAACATACACCAGGTTTTACAGGACTTACATTATTCCGCTGCACTTTCATTTGTTATACTTTTATTTCATATATTTTTCTTATGTTTCATTATTTATTTCATGTCATATATACGTTTACTGAGCGTATTGCTCAGCCGTATTTTCCTTTCCATATCCCAAAACAGGAGGTACCCAAGGACAGACTTGGGAATTTGGAGGACGTTCATAGGATGGAAGCTGCCTTAGACTTCTTCTGCTTTTGCCTCATATACTTATTCTTGCTTGTACACTTGTTTTGTCCTTCCTATTCCATTTAATTTATTTATGTTTTGGGCTTATGTTTGGGAACCGATGGTTGACTCTGGTTTTCCCTTTATGGTTATTTATGTTTTAGGACATTTACGTTGCATGCTTTGATGACACGCCATAATTATCATGTAACGGTCCACTTATCAAAGTGGGGTGTTATATGGATGGTCCGCACTTGACCCGAATTAGGCTTAATTCGAGGTCTTGTGGACTCCGGATCTTGCACCAAGTGAACTTATTTTGAAGATCCTTCACACTAATAACAGACGCCGTTAGGCTTACCATGGGCGCGTGTCCCACGATTAAACTCCATCGTGAGAGTAAGTAATCGGTTTGAGTATAGGTGAGGGTTAGAGAATTGTGAATATCGTACCTTTGTGGAACCTCTAGGGTTCCTTTTGTACCCGTGGGAGCCCTAATTGGGCTTCACTATTCTTGCGATCTAATCAAGAGATAAACCAAATATACTCGGATCCTTATCACATAAAGAAGGATCGTGTATCTGTTCTCACCTTAGGCAAATATAATCTTATTTATATTATATTCTGTTTGATCCTGTCCAAGTGCGACCAGGATACGACTGAGATAAAAACTTATGTGACAGCGGCTTACTGGGCCTCATGGGCCGTAGCATTGTCTATGTGTGGTCCATACTTAATGGATACGGGTAGTACCCGCGGGTCAGGTTATCCAGTCAGGCTAGGGACTATATGTCATCAGTATAGTTTAAGTCTACAAGCTAGGCTAACAAGATCCTAAGGGATGAACAAGTGGTATTTGAGCTTGTTGAGAAGATTTGATCTTGAAGGTTATTCAAGAATTCTTTCTAACTAAATAGATGGATTCAGATGCTGCATAACCTAACTCAATGAACAAGGTTTTGTAGTCTTATAACAAGGAGAGTTTGAAGAATGAAAAATGCAGATTCACTCAGTTTGTGCAAATGTACAACTGGGATCTATGGGAGGTAATTTCTCATGGCAACACTTACAAGAAAACTGATGCATCCACATCAGATGGCATGCCAGAGGAAGTTACTGCTGATGAAAATAAGAAAAGAACCAACGATATGAAGGCCAGAAGTTTAGCTATGTTAGCTATACCAAATGAGCATATTATTGCTTTCCAAAACTATGAAGATGCTAAGTCAATGTTTGGTGACTTTTTTATTAGATTTGGTGGTAATGACTCAACCAAGAAAGTCAAGAAAGCATTGTTAAAATCAATGCTTGAGAATTATAATGCTGATGGATCAGAATCTCTTGAATCTATTTACAATAGACTTCAAGGGATTGTGAGTAAACTCATCACTCATGGAGGAAAGGTTGAACAAGAAGACATAAATGCTACGTTTCTTAGGAGTATTAATAACTAGATTTTACTTAGTTATGAAAGTTCGTTGATCCAAGTCTCTTCGAATTGATTACCATTAATTAGTGCGACTCAATTGTCTTTTGGAAAACAAGAGGATGCGTTTGATTATCTATTTTTAAACTAAAATGCAAGTAATTAAGTTGTCGTTGAGTAAAGTGAAAGCTTTCAAAAATTAAACTACAAATAAAAGTGTGCAATCTTTGAAAATTAAAACTTAAAAACTTGATTAAAATAAACTAAGACAAAAGAGCGGGAAAGATTAAATTTAAAATTCTAAGGAAATTAAAACAACAGCAGATCGCAAAGCAATCGTACCCAATTAGTAAGATGGATCGTGTCCACCGATCGCACTCAATGATCACAACAAAGGGATTAGATCGCACTCAACAGTGCGATGAGTAACGTGATCGTGCTCTTCGATCGCAACCACGATCGCAACAAGTGGATCATGGTCAGGATCGTGGCCTGATCGTAACCAAACAGATCGCAATCAATGCGATCGTATTCAAGGACTGTGACACCCCATCGCACCCACGAGATCGTAGTGATTGATCGTGGAGTGTGATCGTACCAGGGAAACAACAACAGATCGCAATCTATGCTATCGGAGCCAAGTGATCGTGATCAAGTAAAACCTTCTAAGATGGAAATGGCGTCCAACAAGTAAATAAGCTTAAACGAATAAGTAGTCACCAAAAAAGCACTTAACAACTTGGAAGATAGTAGATAAACACAAATTCGAAACTTTTATGAATACTACACTCGCGACTTAATAAACCGAACATAAAACAATAAATCTTTTAGGAAAACTTAAAAGTAAATAAGTCAAAACAATCGAATAAGCCAATAAGCATCAAGAGCTCATAGCTTATACGTATGAGAGTTTATGTAAGAAGAGAAAAATTAATCTTTTATCACGAACTCATCAAATCACTCAAACCGTATGCAATGTAATACTCAGATCAAAGAATAAGGTAAACCAAGAAATTGTATGAAATGTAATACTCAGATCAAAGATTCAGGTAAACCAAGAAATTTGGAAAGAGATTAAAGAACTAATACTTAAACTTAAACTTGACTAAATGAAATCAAAATACAAAAAGCTTAAACTTGAAAGATTAAAAGAAAGAAAAGAAGAAAAACTTAGTGAGAGAAAGTTGGGAACTTTCTCTCTCTAAAAACTAGAAAGGAAAAATGAAAAATTAAAATTAGCTAACCACCCTCCTAATGTGATTAGGAGGGTATTTATAGGCTAAGTGGGAAGTGGATGTATGGTGGGCTTCCTTCTTTCTTTTCTTCTCGATTTGATTTAATTCTTTGTCTTTTCTCGACGTCGTCTCGGGATTTGAACTTGTCTTAATAATTTTCTTCTATAATTTAGACTTGAGTTCTTCGACTTCATTAAACTTTCGTCTTTAGATTTTTTCTTCGATAAATCTTTAGAATATGTCTTGTACATCCGTTCTTTAAGCACTCTTGATCTCTTGACTTCGTCTTTTCTCGTTTTCTTCGATAAAAGCCCATGAAAGCCCGTGTTTTCTTCTTTTTTTTTCATCTTTTGGTCCTAAAACACAATAAAAACACAAACCACGCATAATTCCGACTTTTACGACATAAAATACACGTTTTGGTCTTGTTATTATTGGAAATAAGTGGTAAAAGGATAAGTGTTTTGGCACTTATTAAATCCCCTACACTTGACCATTGCAATGCCCTCATGCAATGCATTAATTTTAAAGCATGGTTTACATTTTCCATCATAAATAACCCATCTTGGCCTTTATTAAATACTAAACATTTAAGGAAAATTAAAATATAGAAACAAGTAAAGAAATCAAAGACTTACATTGGGTTTTGGCTGCCATGAATGTTTATCATCCTCAAGTTTCACGTTCCCCATACCAAGCTTAAAAACGAGATCATTGTTATTATAAGTTAGCAGACTAACACGAATTCATGTGGGCCAATTATTTACTTAGACTCCCTTATTCCTAGGTGTATCTCTTATATTTTAATTCTGTCTTGAATGATCACGAGGATGCATTGTTTGACTTATTTCGATAGTTATTTATGCTGAAAATAAAGTGGGACGATTTAATCAATAGTTAGCTAAAGGACAAAATCTTTTAAAACTGCTTCTCGGGACCTCATAAAGTTCATATCTTGGCATAACTTGCTTCACGATTTGAGACCTTTCTCCGACCGATATTTGGCAGCGACTTCATACTTCAAATCTTTGAGAGAAGTTCTTGAAATTACGGTCTTCTCTTCATAATAGGAATTTCTTCACTTGAGGTTTTTGATAGATTCTTCATCTTTGGACCACGACTTCTTCATTTTTCTCCAATCTCTATTTTGGACTTTGTTATACAACGATCCGCCTCCTTTTAGGACTTGGATCTATTTATCCTCATTCCTTGTTAGGGCCTTTTTGGATAGACTTCTCCATGATCTTTTGGGGAGTATTTGTTTTTCGTCGTGTGTCTCGATCATTCATATTGATTTTTGATAAATGATTCTTCACATCACTTTTGGATCTTTAGCAACAAAATGTAGCCCTCATGCATTGTTAGGGCCTTTTCGGGCTCACCAATCTTCGCATCCCGCTTCAATAAGTTATGCCTTGGCTATGAACTCTAGTTAATACTGAGCAACTTTTAAACGATCTTGGGCTAGAAGCTAAGTAACTTTTCAAATTGTACAACCTTATTTATTGCAGATAAATTTATTAGCAAGCGATGGGAGAAGAAGCTCATAATTTACTCACATAAATTCACGAAAGAATACCAAACTTATAATTGACTCTATCATCTCTCGTTCTCTAGAATTTAAAATCTCAAGGAATGAGACTCGTGGATGCTTAGCCAATTAAATCAAAGTTTTGGGTTTTCGAGTCATCTATAGGATCTTGCAAATTCTTAGACTTTTTCAAGTTTAGAAATTGCATTTTAAAGTTCCCTTGATAAACGACTCTCTAGGGTCAATTATAGGAACTTGCGAAAACTTCTTGTTCTTAACCCGTGAGAGTTAAGACTTTCGCGTTTTAATGTTCCCTATATAAAATCCTAGCAAAACTTGACTTAAAAACGTTAAGGATACTAGCTAGAGTAAACTTAGATAAGTAAACTCTGGTTGAGTCAAAATATTCACGACTTTGAAAAATTAAAACCACTTTATTAAATTTTATTTTTGCAAAGAAAGTAAATAACGATAACAAGGAAAAACTACAAGGCCAAAATAGATTAAAAATTTTGAAAAATGTCGAAAAATCAAATTTTCCGGTTAAAATTAGGGCAGATTTATGGAAAAGACCACTTACTTCGATAGAAGTCCCCCCTACACTTGATATAAACATTGTCCTCAATGTTTAAGGATGTGGGAGTAAACTCTCCTACACTTAGGACATTGTGCACGTTGTTTAAATCTTGCTAAGGAAGGACAACTATAGTGATTTCAATGTGAACATATAAGATATGAAATATTGAATCACGACAGTTGAGGATAGAACCAGGAAGACGGGTGCACGGAATCACGGGTCGTCAAAAGTTATCGAGGTGCTCTTTGAAGCTTGAATCCCTGCACAAAGTAAGAAACAGGGCAACCAACACATACGGGGCTCCCCCTACACTTATTATAAAACCGGTAAAGGATAGATCACGGGTTGCCTCCCGAGAAGCGCTTGTTTTTGATAACCGAGTCACGCGCCTGACTCGACCCAAAATTGGTTCATGAGAAACGTGGTGAGGGATGGAATCATCTCATGAGAGATGTCCTCACCAAAGTACAGCTTCAAACGCTGGCCATTCACCTTGAAATGAGGCCCATTTGGCTGAGAAAGCTCAATGTTGCCATAGGGAAAGACTTTAGCGACGGTGAACGGACCAG
The DNA here is from genome assembly GCA_025667525.1 of Glebionis coronaria. Lineage (NCBI taxonomy): Eukaryota > Viridiplantae > Streptophyta > Magnoliopsida > Asterales > Asteraceae > Glebionis > Glebionis coronaria. Next base: position 291,591,681 of record CM046877.1, read on the forward strand.
ACCAGCGGCTCTTCAACTTGCCAGAGAAGATCTTCAACCGAGAGTTAAAGAGTAAGACTTGATCACCAACGTGGAACTCTCGGTTCTTAATCCTAGCGTCATGAAGGATCTTGGTCTTCTCTTTGTAGATCAGTGAGTTCTCGTAAGCTTCATTCCTCAGTTCATTAAGCTTGTTGAGTTGAATCTTCCGAAGATCACCGTCTTTGTTGTTGTCGAAGTTAGCCCACTTCAAGGCCCAGTATGCCTTATGTTCCAGCTCGATAGGGAGGTGGCATGCTTTCCCGTATACAATACGATAAGGTGTGCAACCAATTGGGGTCTTATATGCAGTACAGAAAGCCCACAGAGCATCATCTAACTTATAGGCCCACGCGGCACGATGCTCTCCCACAGTACGTTACAGAACTCGCTTCAATCCACGGTTGGAAATCTCGGCTCTACCATTGGTTTGAGGATGATAAGCGGTGGAAAGACGGTGATTGAAACCATACTTAGCCATGACTCTTGCAAATTGATCATTGCAAAAATGAGTCCCGCGGTCACTGATTATAGTACGAGGAACACCGAATCGAGCAAACAGCTGCTTCAAAAAGTTCACAACCACCCTCGCATCGTTCGTTGGGAGAGCCTTAGCTTCAACCCATTTAGAAACGTAGTCAACGGCTACGAGGATGTACTTGTTCCCTTTGGATGATGGAAATGGCCCCATAAAGTCGATGCCCCATACATAAAAAATTACATATTCTTGTATGAAATTTTGAGGGATCTCATCTTTATGTGTGATCGTTCCTTGTTGTTGGAAAGCATCACAATGCTTAACCATTTCGTGAGCGTCACGATAAATGGTGGGCCAATAGAATCCAGAGTCAAACACTTTCTTAGCGGTGTAGTTGGGACCAAAGTGACCATCAGTGGGTCCTTTATGGCAAGCATCAAGGATTTGTAAAGCTGCCGGTCCATCAACACATCGACGAATGATCAGATCAGCGCATTGTTTGAAGAGATAAGGGTCATCCAAGAAGTAAGTCTTAACGTCTTTAAAGAACTTCTTCTTTTGTTGGGATGTTAACCCTTTGAATGGTATACCACCAGCTAAGTAGTTTGCAATGTCCGCAAACCACGGGGTGTCATCAAGATTGGAATGAATAGACATTAAGGTCTCAAGGGGAAAAGAGTCATTGATCTCTTGGTTCGGATGATCCCCTTGATAAGGATCCTCAAGTCTACTCAGATGATCCGCTGCTAGGTTTTCGGCTCCCTTTTTGTCACGAATTTCAATGTTGAATTATTGAAGGAGCAAAACCCAACGAAGAAGTCTTGGCTTAGAATCTTGCTTAGTCAACAAGTACTTCAACGCGGAGTGGTCGGTATACACGATGGTGGTGGAAAAGACAAGATAGGGGCGGAATTTTTCAAAAGCATACACTATAACTAAAAGCTCTTTTTCGGTAGTGGTATAATGCAATTGAGCCACAATCATTGTCTTGCTAGCGTAATGGATTGGTTGGAAGTGTTTGTTCACTCTTTGGCCTAAAACCGCTCCAATAGAAAAGTCGCTAGCATCACACATCAACTCAAAAGGTAGCTCCCAATTAGGGGTAACCAAGACCGGTGCCTTAGTAAGCTTATCCTTAAGAAGATTGAAGGATTCAAGACACTCTTTGGAAAAGATGAAAGGAGTATCTTTTTCCAAGAGGTGGGTCATCGGGCGAGCGATTTTAGAAAAATCTTGGATGAATCGACGATAGAAGCCCGCGTGACCAAGGAAACTTCTCACACCCTTCACGGTTGAAGGTGGAGGTAATTATGCTATGACATCCACTTTAGCACGGTCAACTTCAAGACCGGCTTTTGAGATTTTATGTCCAAGCACAATTCCTTCTTTTACCATGAAATGACATTTTTCCCAATTTAGAACAAGGCGAGTGTCTTCACACCTCCTAAGCATGCGTTCCAAAATGGCAAGGCAATGAGAGAAAGAATCACCATAGACTGAGAAATCATCCATGAAGACTTCCATAGTTTCTTCAACCATGTCATGGAAGATAGCCATCATACACCTTTGGAATGTCCCAGGAGCATTGCATAAGCCGAAAGGCATTCTTTTGTAAGAAAATGTTCCATAAGGACAAGTGAATGTGGTTTTCTCTTGGTCTTGCGGATCGATGGGTATTTGAAAATAACCCGAAAAACCGTCTAAGAAGCAGTAATAGTCATTACCCGCTAGACGTTCAAGCATTTGGTCCATGAAAGGAAGGGGAAAATGATCCTTTCTCGTAGCATCATTGAGTTTGCGATAGTCTATACAAACTCTCCCTCCTGTAACGAGACGAGTAGGAATCAACTCGTTGTTTTCGTTGGGCAAAACGGTGATTCTGCCTTTCTTAGGCACACAATGGACTGGACTAACCCATGGTGAATCCGAGATAGGATAGATCATGCCTGCATCAAGAAGTTTGATAACCTTTTTTTGATAACGTCATGGATCTTGGGATTCACCCTTCTTTGGCTTTGAATAGTGGGTTTAAAGTCGTCCTCTATGAGAATTTTATGTGTGCAAAAGTGATGATCAATTCCACGAATATCGGAGATTTTCCAAGCAATCGCTTTCTTATGATTCTTCAGCACGGCGATAAGTCGGAATTTTTCTTCTTCTTTCAGGTCCTTTGCGATGATGACCGGTAACTTCTTGTTGTCTTCAAGGAAAACGTACTCGAGATGAGACGGAAGATCCTTAAGCTCTAAATCCGGAGGATTTTCGATGGACGGCGTAGTCAACTTCGGATCATCGGTAGAGATAGCCTTAGGAGACTATGGAGAAATATGGTCCTCATTGAGAAGTTTCTCAATGGTACGAATGTCTTCATCCCAATTGGAGGGAGAATCGTCATATTGCAAGTCCACATCTCCCAAAGTTGCTTCAAATTCTTTCAAGATGAAATCACTTTCTCCAAATGGAGTTAGTGATGGAGCAATAGAGGCCACGGTCTCAACAGTGGGTAGAGAAGAAGAACCACTTTTACAAGCGTCTTTGAAATGTTCTTCACAAGCCTCATCAAGAACATCAATAAAATTAACACTCTCGTTTTCCGAAGGCTGCTTAGAATGTTTACCCATGTTGAAGACGATTTTATCATCACCAACTCTCATGATTAATTCACCCGCGGCTACATCGATGAGAGTGCGACCGGTCCTCAAGAATGGAGGTCCAACGATTAATGGAACACGGGGGTCCATCTCGTAGTCAACGACAACAAAATCCGCCGGAAAGGTGAATTTGTCGACACCGATGAAGACATCTTCGGCTATCCCCACTGGATAAGAAACCGTACGGTTAGCTAATTCCAAGGCCATTCGGGTGGGGACTAGATCGGGTAGAGACAATTGTTTCCAAACGCTTAAAGGCATTAGGTTGATACTAGCACCTAGATCGGCTAGGGCCATACAATTCTCTACCCCGGGAGAGTTGCAAGGAATCAAGAAACGACCCAGATCTCCTAACTTAACTAGAAGTTTTCTCAAAAGAATGGCAGAACAATTCTCATTTAATTGGGTATTGGCGATGTCGAGCAATTTTTCCTTATCACTTAAAAGATCCTTAAACATCTTAGCATATTTAGGCATGTCAGCGAGAGCCTCGGCAAAGGAGATATTAAAATTCAGTTGTTTAAACATTTTGAGAAAGTTAGAAACCTGAATATCATCCTTGTTCTTCAATTTCTCTTTCCTCAACCTTGAGGGATAAGGTATATTGGGTTGAGATGAAGGCATCAAAATGGAATTCTCACTCACATCCGTGGGTGGTGGAGGGGTGGAAGTAGAAGGTGGTGGAATTGGAGAAGGGGACTCGTTTTCCATTGTCACATTCACCGGTGTAGGTGTAGGAATCCCGGGTTCCTTTAAACCTTTGCCACTGCGAGTTGTGATTGCTTTCATCTCCCCTCTTGGATTAACAACGGTGTTACTCGGAAGAGAACCCGAACCAGAGGTTTGATTACTTGGGAAAAAACTAGCCATCATGTCCCTTAAGTTATTCATTTGATTATTCATAGAGTTTCTCATGTCGGCTTGTAGAGCATTCCCTTGTTTGGCCATGTCATTCCTTAGCTCAGCTCGAATATCGCTCCCTTGTTTCGCCATGTCCCCTTTCAAGTTAATGAATTGGCTTTGAATATTCGTCAACATCTCTCTATTGGTCCTCATGTAAGTTTTGAGGTCTTGGTTCAATGTCGTGGGTTGGTTGAAAGGTGGGGCTTGGTAAGCTGAATTATTTCCTTGAGGTGAATATGGGTTTCTTTGGGATTGATATTGGTTGGTAGCTCGAGGTTGGCTTTGATTGTTGCGGTTGAAATTGTTTTGGTTTTGGTTTTGCGGAGAAAAACCGGGTGGAGATAGATAATTGTTGGAACGATAACTTACCAAGTTACGATCTCCTTGAGGACGTGCTTGGTAGCCAAAGTTACCGTTAGCGGCGTACACATTTTCCGGGTTGTCAAGAGTAGAAGGACAATCGGTGTATGAATGAGAACCCCCGCAAATCTCACAAGAAGGTGCAATAGCTTTGGCTTGTTGAAATTGGTTTTTAGCCATGGTTAAGAAGTTTTTATTCATCTCAGCTATTTGTCGGGTAAGTTCGGTGAGCTCTGGGTTAGATGATTTAGATGAAACATTGGCCCTCTGGTTATTCCTTGACGATGCAGATGAATCCCAATTTTTGTGGTGAGTGGTCGTGTTCTCTATCAGCTCTCTACACTCCTCATGTCGTCTCTTCATGAATGTACCACCGGCGGCAGCATTAATCGTATCACGATCCCGAAAAGTTAGACCATTATAGAAAGTATCAATCAATGTAACAGGGAGCATGTTATGGTTTGGACAACGGTCGATCAAGACATTATAGCGTTCCTAAGCATCGAAAAGCGACTCATCAGGTTCTTGTGTGTATCCACTGATTTGGTTACGAAGACTAGTGACCATGGATGGTGGAATATAGCGCGACAAAATTTTGTTGAGTCATGTCATCCCATGTTTGAATTGAGTTTTTTGGAAGACGATCAAACCATTTTTCGGCATGATGGGATAAAGTGTGTGGAAAGAGGTGAAGGCGAAGAAAATCCATGGAAGCACCACGTAGTTTCATGCTTTGAGTGACGGTAATAAACTTGTCGAGATGTTTGTTGGCATCATCCGGTAATCCGCTAAACGGGCAAGCATTTTGAACTTGCTGGATCATGTGATGCTTCAACGAAAATTCAGGAGCCCTGATTTGCATCGGCGCAATCGGTCCTTCGCGTCCGTTCATGGTGGGTTGAGACAATTCCTCCATTGTTCGTAAATCGGGTAGGGGAGCATTGTGGTTGTTGTTATTGTTATTCAAATTAGGTAGAGGTGGGTTATTATTTTTGTTATGAACACCAGCCATATCTAAATCTTCACGAGTCTCGGGGTCAGAATAATTTGAAGATCTAGTGCGCATACACCTGCAGAAGAAAAATATACAGAGAGAATATATATATAATCTTTTTGGTGTAAAACCTTTGAAAAAGAATTGCTTTTTATGATTTTTCAATGTTTTTGTATTTTTTAAAAGTTTTTAAATTTTTATGGATTTTTGAAAATCTTTAGCAAGGAAAATAACGTTCCTAAAAGAACGTATCTCCAAAATGCAACGCGTCTCTCACTAAAACCCGTTAATCTTAACGAAAAGAGCCGGCAGCGGCGCCATTTAATAACTAGATTTTACTTAGTTATGAAAGTTCGTTGATCCAAGTCTTTTCGAATTGATTACCGTTAATTTGTGCGACTCAATTGTATTTTAGAAAATAAGAGGATGCGTTTGATTATCTATTTTTATACTAAAATGCATGTAATTAAGTTGTCGTTGAGTAAAGTGAAAGCTTTTAAAAATTAAACTACAAATAAAATGTGCAATCTTTGAAAATTAAAACTTAAAAACTTGATTAAAATAAACTAAGACAAAAGAGCGGGAAAGATTAAATTTAAAAGTCTAAGGAAATTAAAACAACAGCAGATCACAAAGCAATCGTACCCAATTAGTAAGATGGATCGTGTCCACCGATCGCACTCAATGCGATCACAACAAAGGGATTAGATCGCACTCAGCAGTGCGATGAGTAACGTGATCGTGCTCCTCGATCGCAACCACGATCGCAACAAGTGGATCGTGGTCAGGATCATGGCCTGATCGTAACCAAACAGATCGCAATCAATGCGATCGTATTCAAGGACTGTGACAACCCATCGCACCCACGAGATCGTAGTGATTGATCGTGGAGTGTGATCGTACCAGGGAAACAACAACAGATCGCAATCTATGCGATCGAAGCCAAGTGATCATGATCAAGTAAAACCTTCTGAGATGGAAATGGCGTCCAACAAGTAAATAAGCTTAAACGAATAAGCAGTCACCAAAAAAGCACTTAACAACTTGGAAGATAGTAGATAAGCACAAATTTGAAACTTTTATGAATACTACACTCGCGACTTAATAAACCGAACATAAACCAATAAATCTTTTTGGAAAACTTAAAAGTATATAAGCCAAAACAATCGAATAAGCCAATAAGCATCAAGAGCTCATAGCTTATACGTATGAGAGTTTATGTAAGAAGAAAAAAATTAATCTTTTTATCACGAACTCATCAAATCACTCAAACCGTATGAAATGTAATACTCAGATCAAAGATTAAGGTAAACCAAGAAATTGTATGAAATGTAATACTCGGATCAAATATTAAGGTAAACCAAGAAACTTGGAAAGAGATTAAAGAACTAATACTTAAACTTGAACTTGATTAATGAAATCAAAATACAAAAAGCTTAAACTTTAAAGATTAAAAGAAAGAAAAGAAGTAAAACTTAGTGAGAGAAAGTTGGGAACTTTCTCTCTCTAAAAACTAGAAAGGAAAAAATGAAAAACTAAAATTAGCTAACCACCCTCCTAATGTGATTAGGAGGGTATTTATAGGCTAAGTGGGAAGTGCATGTGTGGTGTGCTTCCTTCTTTCTTTTCTTCTCGATTCGATTTAATTCTTTGTCTTTTCTCGACGTCATCTCGGGATTCGAACTTGTCTTAATAATTTTCTTCTATAATTTAGACTTGAGTTCTTCGACTTCCTTAAAAATCCGTCTTTAGACTTTTTCTTCGATAAATCTTCAGAATAGGTCTTGGACATCCGTTCTTTAAGCACTCGTGATCTCTTGACTTCGTCTTTTCTCGTTTTCTTCGATAAAAGCCCGTGAAAGCCCATGTTTTCTTATTTTTTTTTCATCTTTTGGTCCTAAAACACAATAAAAACACAAACCACGCATAATTCTGACTTTTACGACATAAAATACATGTTTTGGTCTTGTTATTATTGGAAATAAGTGGTAAAAGGATAAGTGTTTTGACACTTATTAAGTATGCCTGCAGAGATGGCTACAGAGGTATCCATATGGGAAAACAAAGATGATATTGACACAATCAATATTGATGGTCTGTACAACCACTTTAAAGTGGTTGAACAAAAACAAAATAAGAATGTTGGATCAACATTAAATACCACTAACTTAACATTTGTCTCAAGTCTAAGTTCTGCTAGTGAGATAAACAGTGATAGCATTATTAATGCTGGCAATTCATCTGCTAGTTTTTGTAATGCGAAATCAGTTGTTGGCACAGTTTATAAACTCTTATCTAACTATAAGAATGTGTCAACGATTGTTGATAGTGATCTTCAATTACTAGTGATGGTAACACAGAAGATCTTGAGATAAAGAATCGACTTGCCTTCCTGAGCATGAGAGCTAGACGTTATCTTAGAAGAATAGAAAAAACATATTACTGTCAATGCTGGTGATAAAGTTGGTGTTGACAAGTCAAAAGTGGAATGCTATAATTGTCACAAGAAAGGGCACTTTAAAAGGGAATGCAGAAGTACAAGGATCTTTTCACAAGACAGAAAGGTAGCTGATGAAGAATCTTTAATAAAAGCACTAAACGCTATTGATAAAGTGGACACTAACTAGGGATTCATGGATGAGGAAGAACCTATGATCAACATGGCTCTTATGGCAGTCTTATACTTTGTGGTAAGCTGTACAATAGACTGTCAACAAAAATACACCGAGCTTAAAAAATAATATAATTGCATAAAAAGAAAGTATGATACCCCTGAAGTCTATATTTCTAGTTATAAAAGGGGATTGAAATGATAAAAGAGTAGGTATCATGCTATAAAGAACAAGAAATGGCCTTTAAGGACTCCATCATTCTTTTAAAAAGGGAAATAACAGCTCAGGCTCTTGTCATTACTGAAATTACATCTAAGTTTGAAATTAGTGAGTCTATTAATATTGAAAATGAATTCAAGTTCAAAAGCTTTGAGAATGACACCAAGAGCCTAGAAAAGATGACTGACAGTCAGGTTCCTGAATAGTGCAAGTGGGGATTAGGATACAATGGTGATTAGCATACTATTGAGCCACTAATAAGTGTGAAAACACTTATCCTTTCACCACTTATTTCCAATAATAACAAGACCAAAACGTGTATTTTATGTCGTAAAAGTCAGAATTATGTGTGGTTTGTGTTTTTATTGTGTTTCAGGATAAAAATATGAAAAAGGAAGAAAACACGGGCTATCACGGGCTTTTATCGAAGAAAACGACAAAAGACGAAGTCAAAAGATCAAGAGTGCAAAAAGAACGGAAGACCAAGGCCTATTCTGAAGATTTATCGAAGTAAAATTCTAAAGATGGAAGTTTAATGAAGTCAAAGAACTAAGTCTAACTAAAGAAGAAAATTATAAGACGAGTTCAATTAATATCGATAAATCCCGAGACGACGTCGAGAAAGACAAAGAATTTAAGTCGAGTCGAGACGAGAAGAAAGGAAAAGGAAGCAACACATGCACCTCCCCACCTCCTATATATACCCTCCTAATGACACATTAGGAGGGTGTTAGTTAAGTTAGCTAGTTCATTTTTCTTTTGTAGTTTTATTTTTTAGAGAGAGAAAATGCTTAACTTTCTCTCACTAGGAAAACTTCATCTTTTACTCCTTTTTGTTTTAATCTAATCTTTACTTTTTAAAGTTTAATCTTGTCTTAATCTTTATCTTTTTAATCTTTCTTGTTAGTTACGATCTTGTGTTCATCATCTTTTTCATCTTAGTTTTTTATTCGACACATAAAGGTTCTTTCTTTACGTGTTTCTTGATTTACGTTTTAAGGATTTATAAGTTTTATCATTTGCCTTTCTTATTGGTAGCTTATTGGTGTTCTTGTGTGCTTATTGACCCTAAAAAGTTGCTAAAAAGTGCCAAAATCCGTCCTATATCCGAGATCCTAATTTTTAGGATATCTGATTCGATTTCGCAATACATATAGTATTGCGAAATTGAACTTCAACCTAATTGCGTATTTGAACTTTGCCCAAGTTGCGAAATCTTACTCAATTGATATTGCGAAATTGAACAAACATCAAAGTTGCGAAATCATACTTTTCTGAATTGTGAAATCCATCAATTCGCATTATTGCGAATTCTTTTCATTTCCTAGTTGCGGATTTGTTCTTCAAGCTATATTGCGGATTTGTGTTCTTGGGAATTGCGAATTTATTTCATAATCTTCATATTGCGAAATTATTTCCTGAATTTTTAAGTTGCGAATTTAAATCATTTTATTCCAAAGTATTTTCAAATTTAATTTTTCCCGCCAATTTCTTTAAGTCTCGTTTTCACTTAATTGTTTTATTTTACGTAAACTTTATTTTAACTTGTCATTTCTTAGTTTAATTTTAAACGTGTTGATTTTATAGTTTTCATTTCTTTATGTTTTAATTTCTCATCATTTATTTTTTAAAAAGTCTTTATTTTTAGTTTAATCTTTTCTCGCTTTATTTTTATTTTAATTACTCAACGACGCCTTTTCTTTTAATTAGTTTTATACAACGACATCCTTTTATTTTATCCACCAAAGACGACTGAGTCGCACTTTCAACTGGTAATCTATTCGAAAAGACTGGAACAACGAACTTAACTTTCATACGAGAAAATATCTTGTATTAAATGGCGCCGCTGCCGGCTCTTTTCGTTAAGATTAATGGTTTTTAGTGAGAGACGTGTTGGATTTTGGGATCCGTTCACTCGTGAACATTATTTTTCTTGCTCAAAAATTTTCAAAAATCCATAAAAACCTAAAAAAATTTCAAAAATACAAAAACATTAAAAAATCATAAAAAGCAATTCTTTTCCAAAGTTTTGCACCAAAAAGATTTTATTTTTACAAGTACATATATATTCTTTGTTTCTTTGGTATCTTTTTCTTTTGCAGATGTATGCGTACTAGATCTTCATCTTATTCTGAGCCCGAGACTCGTGAAGATTTAGATATGGCTGGTGTGCATAACAATAATAACAACCAACCTCATAACAACATGAACAATAACAACAATGGCCCACAACCCGAGTTAGGAACAATGGAGGAGCTTTGTCAACCAACTATGAACGGACGCGAAGGACCGATTGCGCCGATGTAAATCACTGCTCCTGAGTTTTCGTTGAAGCATCACATGATCCAGCGAGTTCAAAACGCTTGCCCTTTTCGTGGATTACCGGATGATGATTCCAATAAACACCTCGACAAGTTCATCACCGCCACTCAAAGCATGAAACTGCCTGGTGCTTCCATGGATTTCCTTCGCCTTTACCTCTTTCCACATACTTTATCCCACCATGCCGAAAAATGGTGTGATCGTCTTCCCAAAAACTCAATTCATACATGGAATGACATGACTCAAAAAATTTTGTCGCGCTACTTTCCACCATCCATGGTCACTAGTCTTCGCAACCAAATCAGTGGATTCACTCAAGAACCTGATGAGTCGCTTTTCGATGCTTGGGAACGTTATAATATCTTGATCGACCGGTGTCCGAACCATAACATTCTCCCCGTTACTTTGATTGATACCTTCTACAATGGTTTAACTTTTCGTGATCGTGATACGATTAATGCTGCCGCCGGTGGTACATTCATGAAGAGAAGACCTGAGGAGTGTAGAGAGCTTATAGAGAACATGACCTCTCACCATAAAACTTGGGATTCATCCGCATCCTCAAGATCAAACTCGAGAGTCAATGTTTCTTCTACTTCTTCAAACCCTGATATGACTGAAATGACCCGCGCAATAGTCGAAATGATCATAAATATGCAACTTTTACCTACTAACCAATTTCAACAAGCTAAAGCTGTAGCAACGTCTTGTGAGATTTGCGGGGATTCTCATTCATACACCGATTATCCTTCTACTCATGATAATCCGGAAAATGTGTATGCCGCTAACGGTAACTTTTCTATGGGAGGCTATCAAGCACGTCCTCAAGGTGACCACAATTTGCTCAGTTATCGTTCGAACAACTTCCTTTCACCACCCGGTTTTCAATCCCATGATAGACCACCACCACCTCAATTAAACAACCCACAATACACACCAAGGAACCAAGGCTAAAGAAGTAACTATCGATGGGGTTCTTTTAATAATCAAAGGAATTATAACTCAAATCAAGGGAATTTTCATGGTCAAAATGAAGGGGCTTTTAATGGGCAAAACCAAGGGCTTCAAAATAACAGCTTTAACCAAGGTTTTAATAATAACAACGCTTATCAACAACAATATCCAAACCAAGGTTTTCAAAATCAAGGGCAAAACACGAATGCACCTTCAATGGAATTAGTTCTTCAAAAGTTGACTGATAAGTTGAGTGAACATGAGAAAATCATGTATGCTATGCAAGAATCGAGTGATAATAAATTTTTGCAAATGTATCAAGCCATTAATCCCCAAGGCCCACCCCAAGGTACTCTCCCTTCTAACACCGTGACCAATCCTAGGGCCAACGTTAATGCCATCACTACTAGGAGCGGTAAGACCATCGTTGAACCTTCTTCTTCCCCAACTAACCAAGGACCCGAGATTCCTTCTACTTGTGATATACCACCCGTTATGCATTCGTCTACACCTTATGTCCTACCTATACCTCAAGTTTATACCATACCTTTGATTCTAATATCGGTTCCTCCACCTTCCACCTCCACCCCTCCACCACCCAAGGATGTGAGTGAGAATTCCATTCCAAAGCCTTTATCTTAACCCAATATACCTTATCCCTCAAGGTTGAGGAAAGAGAAGTTGAAGAACAAGGATGATATTAAAGTTTCTAACTTTCTTAAAATGTTTAAACAATTGAATTTCAACATCTCCTTTTTTGAGGCTCTCGCTCACATGCCTAAATATGCTAAGATGTTTAAGGATCTTTTAAGTGATAAGGAAAAATTGCTCGACATCACCAATACCCAATTAAATGAGAATTGTTCTGCCGTTCTTTTGAGAAAACTTACAGTTAAGTTAGGAGATCCCGGTCGATTCCTTATTCCTTGTAATTTTCTGGGTGTAGAGAATTGTATGGCTTCGGCGGATCTCGGTGCGAGTATCAATCTTATGCCATTGTTCGTATGGAAGAAATTATCTTTACCCGAGCTAGTCCCCACTCATATGACATTGGAATTAGCTAACCGATCGGTTGCTTATCCGGTGGGGATAGCCAAGGATGTATTCGTTGGAGTTGACAAATTCACTTTCCCCGCCGCTTTCGTTGTTGTCAACTACGAGGTGGATCCCCGTGTTCCATTAATCGTTAGACGTCCATTCTTGAGGACCGGTCGCACTCTCATTGATGTAGCCGCGGGCGAATTAATCATGAGAGTTGGTGACGACAAAATCCTCTTCAACATGGGTAATCTTTCTAAGCAACCTTATGAAAACGAGAGCGTTAATTTCATTGGCGTTCTTGATGAGGCTTGTGTGACAATCCTTCAATTTATGGTTGATATTTTATTCTCAAGTGTTATTTAAAAACATTATTTTAATGTTATATTATGAACTCACTTATTTTTTGGAAGAAATTTGGATTTACGTCTTGAAGTAGCATCGACTATGTCTAAACCAGAGGATTCTACGTTACGTGCTTACGTTTACATACACCATTTTGGTGACAGTCCGACATTTCAGGAAATAAATTTATCCGTGAATATTATTTTGAGATTTTAAATTTGTGTTGGTTCATATACTCACAAATTTACGAGAAGAGATTAGGACTTACGATTTTAATTTAACGTCCTTTACGACTAAACCGGAAACCTTAGGATTACGTATTTACGTTTTCGAACTCCGTTTTTGGTGAGACAATTTTTATTAGATTCGTTTTGTGTCGTTGATTCATAATTTATAAAAACGTTTTTCGTAAAACGACCCGATGGTACGCAAATCAAGGAAACTAGAATCGAGGAATACCCGTAATTAAATGGGGATGAGACAAGTAAAACTTGTCCCACCCCCACTACATGGGACGGCAAGCTTATTGAACACACCTCTGAGGTGTCAAACATGTAAGCTAACAAGTTACACTTGTCATGGTGAGCTTAATAAACAAGCCATTCTTCCCATCAAAACCACTAACTAGCAAAAACACATTCCATTAGCTCCATTTTTCACATGCAAAACAACACACACATTTCTCTAGCCACTTTTGGCCGTCCACTTCACCCTTAAACCACCACCATTGATCAAAATTCATCCATGAATCCTATGTTAATCTTACACCAAAAAGATGTCCTTTTGAAGCCTTGAAGATTGGAGGTGATTATAACATCCAAAGAGGAGTTTCTATGGATTCTTAGGGCTGATTTTCCACAAGGAGTTCTTGAAGATTGGTGGTCTTGAAGATGGTCTTGGTTTATCACAAGTTTTGCCATCAAAATCCATGTCTTAAACACAACCTACATCATCTTCGTGGTATAAAGATTGTTCTCCTCATCCTCTTGTTATTTTGATTATGTAATCATTTATTTTCTTTTATATTGTGTATGTATATGATGATAAAAATATTATGTTGGGATTTGGTGTTGATAAATATGATTAAAAAGATGAAAAACTATAAGAAACAAGGCTAAAATCTTGCTTAGATTGTTGGCTGTATAAAAACAGTAACTAACCACATTTTAAACTGATAAAATGGTAAAGTGGAATCAATATATAGTAAATATAAGATTTCATACACATGTGAGAGTTGGTCATACAATGGAATCATTATAATGAGTGAGATATGACTAAAACAAGTTTAGAGTACCAATCTGAATAGTCAGTTTTGGACGGACTGTTAAGGATATTTAGAGTTGGATTGAGCAGTGGCTAAAGCTAAGTTAATTGTAGCACATATCATGTAGTTTATGGTGTCCAAAAAGGAGCTTCTATCTCCTTGTAGAACTCAAGATATGATAAAAATAGTGAAAGTGAAAGTAAAAATCAGATTTTGGGAAATTAAAGTATAATAGTATTATATAAGCACTCAAATAAATATAGTATAAAATGTGAACTAAAACCCACTAACTTATATATTACATTTATATAAGTATGTACAATGATAAATAAATGATACATTTTATAAAAATGGTAATTTGATAAGTTTTATAAGTTATAAAACTATAAACATGATTTTTACGTCTTTTCGGCTAATACCGTAAAATTAACGTTTTTGTCAAATAAAACTTAGACGATCAAACCCGTCTAATGTAAATTTTTTAAAAGTCACATACTGATGTATAAGCATATATAAGAAGTAAAAACTGATAAAACCCGAACTTTACAACATATAGACATTAACGAGCTAAGTTAGCATATTTGGACTAATGATTTAACTAAATAAGTTAAACACTTATAAAAATTACTTATTGGGCTTAACCCATTTGGGCCCAACATATAAAGTATAAATACTGATAATACAAGTATAAAATGAATTTATACAAGTTAATGAACTTATAATAGGCTTATTGAACCTAAAACATGTAAATAGGTAAAACTAGTAAACTAGTAAAAGGTTACCAATACATAAACACAAAAATGAGTGAATGGGAATATATAAACCCACTTGATCATCATATATATATATATAAAATCATCATATGTATACATAATTGTTATTTTTATAAAGTCATTGGACAAAAGTCTAAGACGAGTATTATTTGTCTAGGTTTCCGTGTTTGAAGCACGTACCGTACATTCGAATCGCCGATAACCCGCTTTCCCACATCAACGTGAGTTCATAGCCTCGCACTCTTTTCAATGTTTTTATGAAATGTTTGATAAACCCGCGAGGGAGATAACATGTTAGTTTTTATAAAATAGGACACTAGTTGTCCCGATTGTCTGTTTATTGATTTCGACCCGAATGATTGTATGACCCGATGAATGATTAAATGACCCGATAGATGAAATGAAATGGATTAGTAAAGTTAGGTTATGTCACTAAAAGTCCCATTAGCATGAATTGTGAACTACCGGGATTTGGTAGACGCTTATGCATATAATAGTACTATTTGGGGACGATCACCCCAGTTCGCGCCTTGACGGTTGATCCCCGTCGTGCCACATTGATTGGTAAGCGAATTTATGTATGAGAAGATTTACACAAGCGTGATTATTGTGACGACACGCTAATTTAGATGGGCAAATTGAGTTTCGGTCTAGCTACCCGTTGTTTGGTTTAGTAAGGTAACAATGTCATGCAGCTTATAATAATCCAAAATAACGAAATACTACTATACGCACTAAATTACGATATATTGCCTGACTAGCAATACGGGGTCTTACTATTGATATTATGTTCATGTTTTGGTTTTACATAACCATATTCATATAACGGATTCTATTTAATCTATACAACGTTATAAAACGTATTGTATGATGTTTTTACGATAATGGTTCGTATAATAATTTTTAAGGCAAATGCCTATATTATGATTTTTGATAAGGATTTGTATGAAATGACTTTGGCTATTTTATGGCCTATTACAAAGATTTGTATAAAATGATTTTCGGTAATAATTATATATAGATGATATATTAATGGTTTTATTGAACTCTATGAATTCACTCGGCGTTACCGCTGACCTTTTCTTTTAACATGTTTTATCTCAGGTACTTGAAGGTAATTCTCGGGAAGACGACAAAGAATTCATGGCCCGCACTTAAATACTAATTTCCATTCAAAATGCTTTGTAAAACCTGTATGAAATACAATGACTTGGGACCTATGTAAACTTATTATTTATGAATGGAAATGCTTTATTATTAAACGACGCGATTTTTAAGCGTTGTCTATGATGTGAGTAATGTGTTATCCCGTAACACCAACGAGTCTTCCGCTGTATCGAATTGTGTAAATTTGGGGGTGTTACAGTTTGGTACCAGAGCTCTCGTTATAGAGAACAAAAGATTTTTAAAACTAAGGTTTTGAATAACACATTTCAAAATCTTTTAACTATAAACATTTTTCTTAAAATGTCTAAAAATCTTTTGACTATAACGGTGCCGAAGAATTCCCGAGTTACCGACAAGGCCAGACTGAGAAGTGTTATTTTAATATATATATATATATAACTTGGATTATATATATATATATATATATATATATATATATATATATATATATATATATATATATATATATATATATATATATATATATATATATATATATATATATATATATATATATATATATATATATATATATATATATATATATATATATGATGTAATTTTATTACATGATTGTTTGATGATTATTTTAATATTTATACGAGGTATTTATACGACGTAGATTGTCACAAGGAACCCTAAATCCCCTAGTAAATTAATCGAAGATATTCTCGTAGGAATTCTAGCTATCCTAGATCTAAACCAAGTTGTGGATAATTATGATCCCAACAAATGGTTGATATTCGTAGAAATGTTGATATTAGTTGATTACGATATTAAAGAAGAATTGGCGAGATTAAATCTGATATCGATGTCATGACGATCTTTCCTTATAGAGTGGAGTTTGACAAAACGTTACCACCTAGAAAGATGTCATCTGATTCGTTGTCACCCAATTCTTAAAATTGAAATCGAAAGGGTGAATGCTGCACTTGAGGCTGTCATTGGAACCATTACCCAAAAGCCTCATGCCACTAGTACCTTTCCGAGAAGTCTAATTGAATGTGTGAGTCATTTAATATTAGTGACTCATTTAATAATTGTTGTTGTAAGAGATATAGGATTGGAAATTAAGTGTTGTTCATATCGAGCTTTTATTGCACTTTGAAGGTCTAACAATAAGATTGAAAGTATTGGAAAATGAGGTAGGATGTCGCATTGAGTATAAGTTGACTGAAACTGAATAAAGTAAAAATTTAACTTGTATGGAATATAAAATTGTTAAGAGGAAGTTGTTGAGCCCTGTGATTGAATTATAAGGTTTTAAATGATTGTTAGTTTGTGTTAAGGGTTGTTCCTAGGCCATTGTCCACTAACGAGGATGCCCAGTGTCCAAGAAATAAATTGAAGAAATCTTCTTCTGAATTGGGACTGATGGTTCTTTCGGGACATGTGGAACACCTAATGACTATTGTAGATTAGTATTCATTGTGGTATCTTTTAAAAATCCCTAACATAACTGAGACATCAGTTGGTAGGATGAGTTCTTGGAATTGTATGACATAGTGACACGTAATGTGTTACGGTACAATTTTGACTTGTTTCTGATTAACGAAAAGACTACCTTTGATTGCTAAATTCTACATGTATCGATATTATCTATCTTTTCTTGCTTGTTCCTAATGTTCGCATTAGTGATGCTACCATTGAACAAGTAATCATCTCGAATTGAGTTACGTTGTGGATTATTCTCTTTGTATTCCTGAGTGCCATCGAGATCATGAACTTCATGATTAATTGGCTAAGATCATTTCCTATTATATTGTAGTTAGTTCTTGGTGAACAAGCTTTCATCACTCTTTTGCAGATCACTCATTGTTTTTATAAGATAAAACAGTATCCCTTGAGAAAAATTGAATTTTCATCACTATAAGGATTATTCAAAGTCAGATTTATAAGTGATTGTTATCGAAATGAAGTTGTTTATGAAACACCTTGGAAAACTTAATTGTTTTCATAACAAAGAAAATCTTTGTAAATTTATTTTTGATTCTTATTTAAGAATTAAGCATGAAAATGTTTTTATTATAAACATGATGATAATATTTTGACGAACTGAGTATTGCATCGTTAATCTTGAAATTGTATATAGTTGCGCGCCTACATACAATTTGGAAGGGATCATGCAAGACTGATTAGTAGTCACCATGAAATTATTAATAAACACTACATTTTCTTTGTAGATTGTGAAAGATTAAACTTTATGAGATCTGCAAGAAGTGAAAAATAGGGACATAGTGTTAGGGAAACCTACATATGTGCCTGTAGCATCTATTCTTTTGAGTCGAATTTAATCATCTGTGGAAATTGTCTTATTTGACAATTGACAATCCTTTCTTGTCCAATTCTCCCGTAGTGAGATTCTTAGGAAAAGTATATGATTACCGAGTGTTGATACCCGACTAGATGTATCGACGTTCCTATCATTTATTTTGATTTGATTTCATTTGAATGACCTGGTTAACGATCCGAGGAGCTTTCGAATGCGTACTCAAATTATGAAAACATGGGATATGTTCATATTCGTTAAATGTTTTCGTCTGTATCTGATTTGAAATTCTCTCGCATAGATTATGCGTTGACCTTACTCTTTTAATAGTAGTTGTGTCTCCATATATCCCTGAATTTGTGAAGAACCATGAGTTATAATTAGTCTTTTGAGAAGATCCCATCTTATCGAAGGTAATGAAACTGGAAAGTTGATAGTGCCATTAGAATGGATTGATTGATTATGACATGATGACATTGTCTTAATTGATGGGAACTCGAGTAGAACGCCCCTAAATGATAAGATGTTGATTATCAAAAGTGATCTAAATAATTCTTGATGGATGACCGTATCCTGCATTTAGACTTAAAATTATACCGTGAATGGTTGTGAATTAGTCATAGATATTATAATCTAGAAAGAACCTAATATGAATTTATTAAAAGATGTTTCTGTTATCTGAAATTTTAGAAGGTATTTGTTGGTAAATTACCTAGACTTTTGCCATTAAGGAAAGTTGAAATTGGTATTGATTATATTTCCGATGTTGCACCTGTGGATTGTGCACTGTACGTCAGCACCATCTGAATTAAAGGAATTACCGTACAACTGAGAGAGTTGTCGGAGAAAGATTTTATTCTAACGAGCTCGTCATCATGAAGAGCTATGGTGTTATCATTCCTTATATTTATAGATTACTGTGAACTGAGTAAATTGACAATCGAAAACGATATCCATAACTCGAAATGGAAGATTTGTTCGATCATTTACAAGGTTCTAGCGTATGTTTTAAAGATTTGATCCACGACATGGTTATTATCAACATCGCGTCCGCGAAGAAGATTATCTATTCCAATCACTACATCCGGTACTTGTAATAAACATTATTAGTTTCACGTGATGTCGTTTGGATTGACTAATACACATGTTGCATCCATAAAATTTGGTGAATCTCGCGTGTAGGCTGTAATTTGATAAATTCATGCTCATGATCATTAAGGACCATTTGTTTGTTTATAAGAATAAGAAGGAGTTCGTAATTATTTATAGACTGCCCTAAATTGGCCGAACAATTAAAGCCTGTACCTTAAATATTTAACAAATGATTAAAGACTTAATCCTTTACATTATTTGACCGTGTGATTAATAAGATAATGGAATCTATATTGATTATTCAAAAATTTAGAACCCTTTTAAGACTTTGGGTTTTACCAAAAAGAAAGTGCAAATGTGTTTTGACAAATGTTTTATCTAAAAGAAATTTTGAGGGATTATTCCCTTATACACAAATCATTTAACTAAACTCCTGTTCAGGGGTAAATGTTTGTGTATACCTCAAGACAACCTAAGAGGAATTGAGAAAACCATTTAAACCATGACTTGAAATTTGAAATGACAATTTTTGCTTTTCAACTAAGAAAATTTCGACCAAAATATAAACAAAGGTTTTTCAAACATTTACGAATCTTATTAATATTTTCGATAAATCAACAAAAATCTTGTTAGTAAAATTCAAATTTATTTTGAACATTTTTATATAATTGGTCTAACTATGAAATTTAAAATTTTCTTGTTTACGTTTCATAAAAATTAAATATTTATTATTTAATTAGTTGTAATAATTATCGACGCTTTAAACATCGGATTAAGCAAAACTAATAAAAATGATAGCTGAAATGAAACTGAAACTTAGAAAATATGAAGAAAGGTGAACGTAATTACTGACACATTATGTAGAAAATATAAAGAACCAATTAGGACATGTTCCTTAGTAATGAAGGTGCAAAATAAATTGCCGAACAATATAAAAATAAACAATGTTTGTAAAAAGGATAATATAGATAATAAAAGGGGTTCACGGCTAATGTGAACCATTAGAATTGAGAAGCCGATAAGCGTTAAATGTATAACAGGTCACTTGAGGTTGCCTAAAAATGGAGATTTTGAGATATAGTTATGTTGGAATCTTGTAAGTATAAGTATTCTATACCTGTCATTTCTGATTTAATGTATCATTATCAGAAGAAGTTGCACTGATGGCAAATTATGAAGGCAGACATCGCCTCATACATTAGCAAACGTCTAGCTATTGCAAAGGTCATCATCTGAATTTGATTCGATTTGGGTCATCGTCGACAGACTGACCAAATCTGCTAATATCATTCCTGTTAATGATAGATTCTGGATGAAGAAATCGACTCTTTTGTATTTAAAGGAGTTGTGTAAACATGGTGTGCCTGTATCGATAATCTCTATCAAGATCCTCGCTTCGCATCGAATTTCTAGAGATTTGCTCAGAAGTCATTGAGAACGAATCTTGATGAGAGTACTGTGTACCACCCCAATCGAAGGGACGAGGTAAAGTAACAATACAAAATACTATAAGTGCTGTTTTATGTTTGAATGATTGACCTTTGGTAATAAACCGTATAATCGCTTCCCATTGGAAAAATTATCATTGATAATCATCGTATTAGGATCGAGATCAAATCTTGTAAGGATCTAAATATTAGAGCATCTGTAAGCAGGAGTTGAGATGAAGACACCCAACAAACACCCATTGTGAGTTGGACATGTCTTTTAGGTTTAAGGTATCCTATGATGGCGAACCTAACCTTACAAAATACCCGACCCGCGAGACCTGAAATGATTGTTGAAATTAGGATCTGATTATTGATTGCCGGTAGTGGGTAAGAGGTTATGTGAATATGAAATGTAGATCTTGAAGTGCCAGATGGGTAGCAAAGTTATGCCAGAAATTTTAACCATGGAAAAATGAATTGATGATCTGGAAGATCATGGGATATAAGTCCCCGTTGCATGGGACCATTGAGATAATGTAAAAGATTGATTTGAAAGGCATATAAGCTGGATCTACCCTAGGACTTCAAGAGCTGCGTGAATTATGTTTCGTATATCGAACTTGATTAAATGCCTATGATAGGTGTGTAAACACCCATCCTTTTACCACTTAATTCGGGCTAAAACGAGACCAAAACACGTATTTAATATCAATTGTTTGGAATTATGCGTGGTTTTTGTGTTTATTGTGTTTTCAGAGCCAACCGGGTGAATATTAAAGAAAACATGGGATTGCACGGGTTTTACTGAAGAAAAAGACTCAAGATAAAGTCTATTGTCCAAGAGATGCAAAAGATTTGAAGTCACTGGGCCTATTCGAAGATTTATCGAAGAAAAGGACCAAAGATGGAAGATTTACATAAGTCGAAGAAACTCAAGTCTATTAAACGAAGAAATTAAAAGACGAGTTGAATTTAATCGACAACGAATCCCGAATCAGAATCGAAAACGGAAACTTTTCTGAAAAGACGAAAAGACAAGAAGAACGGGAGAAAGCCCACTCACCAACCAAAGGACAAGGCTATAAATAGCCTTCCCCTCACACATTTTAGACTAGTTTTTCATTTTTCTTTTCCCCACTCTTTCTTTTCCCTGTTTCGTAGCATCACCATCACCACTAGGGTGATTGGTGATTTTTATCTTTGTCTTTCCAATCTTGTTGTTTTAATTTTTGTTTAGATCTTGTTTAAACATTAATCATTCAATACAAAGCTTTTGTTTAATCTTTCTAATTTGTCTTGTTCGTCATCATCTTTATCTTCAAGTTCTTAAGTTTTTATTTTTCTTGATTTGATCTTCAAAAGTTGTTTGGATTTGTGTTTTTATTAGTGGGATTCATTGCTTATGGTGTCTAAATGATTTGTGTTTAATTTGGTAAATCCTTTTTAAGTATTTGGTTTGATTCTGATTAAAATTCGTGTTCCGTGTTCTTCGCATAACTGCTACTGTATCTGGGTTTCCAGAACTTCCGAATCAAACAAAAAGTTCCGAATGAAGCCTTCATTCGGAAACTTCCGAACCAAGCATTAAGTTCCGAATCAAGCAAAAACTTCCGAACCAACCCTTCATTCGGAAAGTTCCGAGTCAAGCATAAGTTCCGGATCAAGCCACTTCCGAACCAAGCTCCTTCATTCGGAAAGTTCTGAATCAACCAGTAAGTTCCGAATGAGAATGTTCCGGATGAGGATGTTCCGGATGAATGAATAGTAACTTCCGAATCGACAAGTTCCGGATGAATCCAAAAGTTCCGAACCAAGCTCAAGTTCCGAATGAAGAATGAACAGTAACTTCCGAATCAGTTATCTTTTGGGTATTTTTAAGTTTTACTGTTTCCTTACCATTTCTTTTACTGTTTCCTTGATTTAATTTTAATTTTATTTTAATCTTAATTCTAATTCAAATTCAAGTTTTTGTTAATCATAATTAAAGTAATTGTCTTTGATTTAAATTTTCATTTCCACTTCTTATTAGTCTAGAAAACCAAACCCCTTTATTTAGTAACCAAGAACAATCATTCCACTTAAGACCTAGATCAATTCGAGAAGATATCGAGAACTTAAATCTGAACCCATTACAAATCACTATATCAAATGGCGCCGCTGCCGGCTCTTCTCGTTAAGATCAAAAGTTTTTTGTGAGAACTTGGATTTTGGGATCCGTTCCCCGTGAACGTTACTTTTTCAAAAAATTTCAAAAACAACTAAAAAATATAA
This sequence comes from Glebionis coronaria, assembly GCA_025667525.1. Taxonomy (NCBI): domain Eukaryota; kingdom Viridiplantae; phylum Streptophyta; class Magnoliopsida; order Asterales; family Asteraceae; genus Glebionis; species Glebionis coronaria. The sequence goes on from CM046877.1 coordinate 291,614,841, forward strand.
AATTTTCAAAAATCCTAAAAATTAAAAAACAATAAAAATCAAAAATATTTTTGCTTTGTTTTTCTTTGTTCGTTCTTTTGCAGGTGTATGCGCACTCGATCCACGTCTTATCAAGAGCCCGAGCCTCTCGATAACTTAGACATGGCTGGTGTACAAAACAACAATAACATACCACCTCCGAACAACAATAATAACAACAACAACCCGCCTTTCAACAACATGAATAATAACAACAACAATGAGCACCTTCCGGATAATCGCCCAATGATTGAATTGCTGCAAGCTCATGCCGATGGCAATACGGATCCAATTGTTATACCACCAATTGCCGCCAACAATTTCGAGCTAAAGTCAGGCTTTATCCAGATGGTCTCCGCTCAACCGTTCTTGGGACGAACCATTGATGACCCACACGACCATATCAAGAGATTTCTACAACTCACCAACACGGTCAAGTTCAATGGAGTTCCACAAGAAGTGATAAGGTTACAACTTTTTCCCTTTTCTTTAGAGGGACAAGCCCGGCATTGGCTTGCTAAGGAACCGCCACAGAGTATTCTCTCGTGGACGGATTTGGAAACAAAGTTTATCAACTACTTTTTTCCACCCTCTCGTACTACCGCTTTGCGGAATGAGATTATAAACTTTGAACAAAAGTACGATGAGTCATTCAGTGAATCTTGGGATCGTTTTAAAGATCTTTTAAGGAAATGCCCACAACATGGTTTTACCAAAGTAAATCAAATCAATACTTTTTACAATGGTTTAAGCATGAGTGACCAAGATTCACTGAATAGTGCCTCGGGGGGTAATTTATTGGCTAAGACTTCCAATGCTGCTTGGGATATCATTGAGAACAAATCTCGTGTGCAAACCAAGAGTGTTAGGACCAATGTTGCTAGTGCTAGCACTAATGACAGCGACAAGCGACTTGACAAAATCACCACGCTTCTTGAATCGCTTGTTACCCACACCGTCAGCAACAACAACAGCAACAACGCCAAAAACGCACAAGTGAACGCTGTCAGCCAACCTTGTGAGATATGCGGTGGTCCCCACTCTTACACAACTTGTACCGCCACCCAAGATTACCCTGCTGAGAATGTGAATGTGGCATATGGCACCTACCAACAACCTGCTTATCAAGCTAGACCTCAAGGTGACCGTAACTTGCTTAGCTATCGATCCAACAATTACCTTTCACCACCTGGTTTTCCTCCTACCAACCCAAACCAACAACAAAACCTCAACCGCCCTCCTCAACAACAACAACCTCGACAACCATACATCCCACCTCACAAGCAACAACAACCACCTCAACGTAACAATCAAGTCTACCAACAACCTGCTTACCAACCACCTGCATACAATGCTCCTCCTAACCAAGCCACCACTGCATTACACCAAGAGGTTGCTACCTACATGAGGACCAATGATGTGATTGTGGGAAATCTCCAAGAGGAAGTGCGCAATTTGAAGGCAGACTTGGTCAAGCAAGGAAATGATTTGAGAGCTGACATGAGAAACACGTTGGATAGCCAGACTAATGATCTGAGGAACATGATGGCTAGTTTCTTCCAAAGTAGTCAACCCTCTTCTTCGGGTACTCTTCCGAGTAACACCATTGCGAACCCAAGAGGGGAGATGAAAGCAATCACTACTCGAAGTGGTAAAGGTACCAAGGAACCCGAGCTTCCTATACCCCCACCGGTGGTTGTGACTAAGGAGAACGAGTCGCCTGCTCCTATTCCTCCTCCTTCTCCTTCCCAAATTTCTCCACCTCTTCTTTCTACCCCTCCTCCACCCGTGGTTGTGAGTGATCCTATACTCCCAAAGCCTTCCTCTTCTTCCAATATACCTTATCCTTCTAGGTTGAGGAAAGAGAAGCAAAAGAGCAAGGATGATATTCAGGTTTCTAACTTTCTTAAAATGTTCAAACAACTGAATTTCAATATCTCCTTCGCTGAGGCTCTTGCTCACATGCCCAAATACGCCAAAATGTTTAAAGATCTTCTGAGCGACAAGGAAAAGCTCCTCGATATTGCCAACACCCAACTTAATGAGAACTGCTCTGCAGTGCTCTTAAGGAAATTGCCAATCAAGCTTGGTGATCCGGGTCGTTTTCTTATCCCTTGCAATTTCCCGGGAGTAGAGAATTGCATGGCCCTAGCCGATCTAGGTGCCAGTATTAATCTCATGCCTCTAAGTGTTTGGAAGCAATTATCTCTCCCAGAGCTAGTCCCCACTAAAATGACTTTGGAATTGGCCAACCGTACGGTTGCTTATCCAGTGGGGATAGCCGAAGATGTCATTGTAGGAGTCGACAAATTCACCTTCCCTGCTGATTTTGTTTTCGTCGACTACGAGATGGACCCTCGTGTACCACTGATTGTTGGTCGTCCATTCCTTAGGACCGGTCGCACTCTTATTGATGTTGAAGCCGGAGAGCTTATCATGAGAGTGGGTGACGACAAAGTAGTCTTCAACATGGGAAAGTTGTCTAAACAGCCTTATTCATATGAGAGCGTTAATTGTATTGACGTTCTTGATGAGGCTTGTGAAGAACACTTTAATGATGCTTGCAAAAGTATTCCTACCTCTCTTCCCACTGTTGAGACCGTGTCCTCCATTGATTCATCGTTGTCTCTATTTGGAGATAGTGATTTATTCTGGAACAATCTTGAAGATACCATGGGAGATGTGAATTTAGCTACTAATGATTCTCCCACCGAGGGGGATGAAGATATGAGTTTCTTTGACAATCTTCTCACCGAAGACAATCCTTCGCCTCCATCTCCCACGGTCATTGCTATCAATACTCCGACTTTGAAAACGCCTCCCGTCGAAAATCCTCCGGATTTGGAACTTAAGGAGTTGCCGCCACATCTCGAGTACGTGTTCCTTGACGACAACAAGAAGTCGCCCGTCATTATTGCAACGGATTTGAAAGATGAAGAGAAGACTCGCCTCGTTGCCGTGCTGAAAGCTCATAAGAAGGCTATTGCTTGGAAAATCTCGGATATTCGTGGAATTGATCCTCACTTCTGCACGCACAAAATTCTCATGGAGGACGACTATAAGCCCACTATTCAAAGCCAACGAAGGGTGAATCCAAAAATCCATGAAGTCATCAAATCAGAGGTTATCAAACTTCTTGATGCGGGTATGATTTACCCTATTTCGGATTCACCATGGGTTAGTCCAATCCATTGTGTGCCCAAGAAGGGCGGAATAACCGTTGTTCCCAATGAACACAACGAGTTAATTTCAACTCGTCTCGTTACTGGGTGGAGAGTTTGTATAGACTACCGCAAACTCAATGATGCCACGAGAAAGGATCATTTCCCTCTACCTTTCATGGACCAAATGATTGAACGATTAGCCGGTAATGAATATTACTGCTTTCTCGATGGTTTCTCGGGTTATTTTCAAATACCCATCGATCCCCAAGATCAAGAGAAGACTACATTCACTTGTCCCTATGGCACCTTCGCTTACAAAAGAATGCCTTTTGGCTTATGTAATGCGCCCGGGACTTTCCAAAGGTGCATGTTAGCTATCTTCCATGACATGGTTGAACAAACCATGGAAGTCTTCATGGATGATTTCTCGGTCTTCGGGGATTCCTTCTCTGCTTGCCTTGCCAATTTAGAACGTATGCTAAAGCGGTGCGAAGACACTCGCCTTGTTCTAAATTGGGAAAAATGCCATTTTATGGTAAAAGAAGGCGTCGTGCTTGGACATAAGATCTCGAAAGCCGGTCTTGAAGTTGACCGTGCTAAAGTCGATGTTATCACAAAGTTGCCTCCACCTTCAACCGTGAAGGGTGTGAGAAGTTTCTTGGGTCATGCGGGCTTCTATCGTCGATTCATCAAAGATTTTTCTCAAATCGCTCGCCCGATGACCCACCTCTTGGAAAAAGATACTCCTTTTATCTTCTCCAAAGAGTGCCTTGAAGCCTTCAACTCGCTTAAGGATAAGCTAACTAAGGCACCCGTCTTGGTTACCCCTAATTGGGAGCTTCCTTTTGAGTTGATGTGCGATGCTAGTGATTTTGCTATTGGAGCGGTTCTTGGGCAACGAGTGAACAAACACTTCCAACCGATCCATTACGCTAGCAAGACAATGACGGGGGCACAATTGCATTATACGACAACCGAAAAAGAGCTTTTAGCTGTTGTCTATGCTTTTGAGAAATTCCGCCCCTATCTTGTCCTTTCTACCACCATTGTGTACACCGATCATTCCGCGCTGAAGTACTTGTTGACAAAGCAAGATTCCAAACCAAGACTTCTTCGCTGGGTTTTGCTGCTCCAGGAATTTAAAATCGACATCCGCGATAAAAAAGGAGCAGAAAACCTAGCCGCGGACCATCTTAGTAGACTTGAGGATCCTTACCAAGGGGATCATCCGACCAAAGAAATCAATGATTCTTTTCCCTTGGAGACCTTAATGTCTATAAACTCGAAGCCGAATGAAACCCCGTGGTTTGCGGACTTTGCAAACTACTTGGCGGGTGGAATTCTCAAGGAAGGGTTGACGTCCCAGCAAAAGAAGAAGTTCTTTACCGACATCAAGACTTACTTTTGGGACGACCCTTACCTATTCAAACAATGTGCTGATCTGATAATTCGCCGATGTGTTGATGGACCGGCAGCGTCGGACATCCTTGATGCTTGCCACAAAGGACCCACCGGTGGTCACTTTGGTCCCAACTACACCGCTAAAAAAGTGTTTGATTCGGGATTTTATTGGCCCTCCATATACCGTGACGCTCACGATATGGTCAAACGATGTGATGTTTGCCAAAAGCAAGGCAAAATCACACATAAAGACGAGATGCCTCAGAATTTTATTCAAGAGTGTGAAATTTTTGATGTTTGGGGTATCGACTTTATGGGGCCATTCCCTTCGTCTAAAGGAAACAAATACATCCTTGTAGCCGTTGACTACGTTTCAAAGTGGGTTGAAGCCAAAGCTTTGCCTACTAATGACGCAAGGGTGGTTTGTAACTTTTTGAAAGCTCTATTCGCTAGATTCGGTGTGCCTCGTGCCATTATTAGTGATCGTGGGACTCATTTCTGCAATGACCAATTTGCTCGAGTCATGGCTAAGTACGGTGTAAACCATCGTCTTTCCACAGCCTACCACCCACAAACTAATGGCCAGGCCGAAATATCCAACCGAGGTCTTAAGCGAATTCTTGAAAGGACCGTGGGAGAGCATCGTGCCTCATGGGCTGATAAACTGGATGATGCTTTGTGGGCTTTCCGTACTGCTTACAAGACCCCAATCGGCTGTACGCCTTATCGTCTTGTGTACGGGAAAGCGTGCCACCTCCCCATTGAGTTGGAGCACAAGGCTTATTGGGCCTTGAAGTGGGCTAATTTTGATATAAACAAAGCCGGTGACCTACGCAAAATCCAACTCAATGAGCTGAATGAACTCCGTAATGAGGCTTATGAAAATTCTTTGATCTATAAGGAAAGAACTAAGCTCATTCACGACTCCAAGATCAAAAACCGAGAATTCCATGTTGGAGACAAAGTCTTACTTTTTAACTCTCGGTTGAAAATCTTTTCAGGCAAGCTCAAATCTCGTTGGTCCGGCCCATTCACCATTGCCCAAATTTTTCCATATGGTACTCTCGAGCTCGCTCAACCTAATGGACCAAATTTTAAGGTGAATGGCCAACGAGTGAAGTTGTACTTTGGTGAGGACACCTCTCAGGAGGTGATTCAATCCCTCACCACGTTCCCCATGAACTAATTTTGGGTCGAGTCAGGCTCGTGACTCGGTTATCAAAAACAAGCGCTCCTCGGGAGGCAGCCCGAGTATCTATCCTTTTATATTTTAATCCCCTAAGTGTAGGGGGGGACTTGTATATGCGTTTGTCTTTGTATGGTGTGATTACAGGGATAAGTGCACTCTTGGAATCTTTGAAGAACCGTGCTCCCGTGTTTATCCGAAATCCGGTTCTATCTCTCAACTATCGTGATTCAATTTTCTTCATACTCACATTTGAAATTGATCACTTTAGTCGTCTCTTCCTTAACTTGAGTTAACCAACGTGCACAATGTCATAAGTGTAGGGGAACCTTTTCCCACATGCTTAAACATTGAGGACAATGTTTATCTTAAGTGTAGGGGGGACTTCTATCGAAGTTTTAAGTGGACTTTTCCATGAAAATGCCTTCAATTAACCGGAAAATCCTATTTTTCAACATTTTTCAAATTTTTTATTAACTTTGGCCATTTAGTTGTAATTTTTAAATTTTTATCGTTGCTTTCACATGTATATATCCCACAATAAAGTCAAATTTTAATAAAGTGGTGTAGCTAGTTTAGAAGTCTTTGATCTATTAGGCCCGTTGCGTTTATTTTGACTCAACCCGAATAGACTTATCCAAGTTTATTCTAGCTAGTATCCTTAACCATATAGGCCTTAACTGGTTTATTAGGCTAAGTGTCCACGAGTCTCATTACTTGAGATTTTAAATTGTGGAGGACGAGAAATGATAGAGTCAATTATAAGTCGGTATTCTTGCGCAAGCTCACTTGGTGTAATTATTTGCCTATTCTCCCATCACTTGCTAATAATTTATCTGCAATAAGTAAGGTCGTACAATTTGAAAAGTTACTTAGCTTCTAGCCCAAGATCGTTTAAAAGTTGCTCGGTAATGATAAGAGTTCATAGCCAAGGCATAACTTATGAAGCGGGGCGCGAAGATTGGCGAGTCCGAAAAGGCCCTAACAAGGCATGAGGATTCAATTTTATTGCTGAAGATCCAAAGTGATGTGAAAAGCATTATTCCTAAAGTCAATATGAAGGATCAAGACTCACGACGAAAAGCAATCAACTCCCATAAAGATCATGGAGAAGTCTATCCGAAAAGACCCTAACAAGGTATGAGGATAAATAGATCCAAGTCCGAAAAGGAGGCGGATCGTTGTATCTCAAAATCCCAATTAGAGATTGAAGAATAATCATGAAGTCGTGGTCAACAAAGTTGGAGTACCCCTCAAAAGTCTCCAAGTGAAGAAACTCTATTATGATGAGAAGACCATTATCTCAAGAACGTCTCTCGAAGATATGAAGTATGAAGTACATGCCAAATATCGGCCCGAGAAAGGTCTCAAATCGTGAACCAAGTTATGCCAAGATATGAACTTTTTGATATCCCGAGAAGCAGTTTTAAGAGATTTTGTCCTCTAGCCAACTATTGATCAAATCGTCCTACTTTGCTTTCAGCCCTAATAAACTATCGAAATAAGTCCAAAAATGCATCTTCATGATCATTCTAAGACAAAAATAAAATATAAGAGATACACCTAGGAATAAGGGAGTTTAAGCATTTAATTAAGCCATGTGTGTAAGTGTTTGAATTGCTAACTTATAATAACAATGATCTCGTTTTTAAGCTTAGTTTGGGGAACGTGAAACTTGAGGGTGATAAATCTTCGCAGCACCAAAGCCCTAATGTAAGTCATCGATTTCTTTGCAAGTTATTTCCATATAGCTATTTTCAAGTGAAAATGGTTTTCTATCCTTTTGTTTCCTTCAAAGTCTTAATTCCCTTTAGTACTTTAATTTTTGTTTAGTAGTATTTTAAATAAGGCCAAGGTTGATTAATTATGAGAAAAGTGTAAGCTTGCTTTATCACTAAGCATTGCATGAGGGCATGGCAATGGTTAAGTGTAGGGGATTTGATAGGTGTGTAAACACCCATCCTTTTACCACTTAATTCGGGCTAAAACGAGACCAAAACACGTATTTAATATCAATTGTTTGGAATTATGCGTGGTTTTTGTGTTTATTGTGTTTTCAGAGCCAACCGGGTGAATATTAAAGAAAACATTGGATTGCACGGGTTTTACTGAAGAAAAAGACTCAAGATAAAGTCTATTGTCCAAGAGATGCAAAAGATTTGAAGTCACTGGGCCTATTCGAAGATTTATCGAAGAAAAGGACCAAAGATGGAAGATTTACATAAGTCGAAGAAACTCAAGTCTATTAAACGAAGAAATTAAAAGACGAGTTGAATTTAATCGACAACGAATCCCGAATCAGAATCGAAAACGGAAACTTTTCTGAAAAGACGAAAAGACAAGAAGAACGGGAGAAAGCCCACTCACCAACCAAAGGACAAGGCTATAAATAGCCTTCCCCTCACACATTTTAGACTAGTTTTTCATTTTTCTTTTCCCCACTCTTTCTTTTCCCTGTTTCGTAGCATCACCATCACCACTAGGGTGATTGGTGATTTTTATCTTTGTCTTTCCAATCTTGTTGTTTTAATTTTTGTTTTGATCTTGTTTAAACATTAATCATTCAATACAAAGCTTTTGTTTAATCTTTCTAATTTGTCTTGTTCATCATCATCTTTATCTTCAAGTTCTTAAGTTTTTATTTTTCTTGATTTGATCTTCAAAAGTTGTTTGGATTTGTGTTTTTATTAGTGGGATTCATTGATTATGGTGTCTAAATGATTTGTGTTTAATTTGGTAAATCCTTTTTAAGTATTTGGTTTGATTCTGATTAAAATTCGTGTTCCGTGTTCTTCGCATAACTGCTACTGTATCTGGGTTTCCAGAACTTCCGAATCAAACAAAAAGTTCCGAATGAAGCCTTCATTCGGAAACTTCCGAACCAAGCATTAAGTTCCGAATCAAGCAAAAACTTCCGAACCAACCCTTCATTCGGAAAGTTCCGAGTCAAGCATAAGTTCCGGATCAAGCCACTTCCGAACCAAGCTCCTTCATTCGGAAAGTTCCGAATCAACCAGTAAGTTCCGAATGAGAATGTTCCGGATGAGGATGTTCCGGATGAATGAATAGTAACTTCCGAATCGACAAGTTCCGGATGCATCCAAAAGTTCCGAACCAAGCTCAAGTTCCGAATGAAGAATGAACAGTAACTTCCGAATCAGTTATCTTTTGGGTATTTTTAAGTTTTACTGTTTCCTTACCATTTCTTTTACTGTTTCCTTGATTTAATTTTAATTTTATTTTAATCTTAATTCTAATTCAAATTCAAGTTTTTGTTAATCATAATTAAAGTAATTGTCTTTGATTTAAATTTTTATTTCCACTTCTTATTAGTCTAGAAAACCAAACCCCTTTATTTAGTAACCAAGAACAATCATTCCACTTAAGACCTAGATCAATTCGAGAGGATATCGAGAACTTAAATCTGAACCCATTACAAATCACTATATCAGCCTATCAAGTGAAAATCTGACTATTCCTTAATGAAGTTTAGATCGGCAAAAAGTTGCATTCATCAAAAACCCGTGAACATCATGGATAGAAAAAGTAAGTCAACATTAAGCCTGATCTTATTCCCGTAGTTATGTTTGATGAAACTCGCGTATTGTAATGAATTACACTTGTGAGAAAGATCGAATGTGGAGGAAATACCCATATGGCTTTAACTCTATAAGAAGCGAGTAGTAAGGTAAGATGATCTTTGATGACAAAGATCCTGTTTAGGGGTAAATGCTGTGACAATCCGTCAATTTATGGTTGATATTTTATTCTCAAGTGTTATTTAAAAACATTATTTTAATGTTATATTATGAACTCACTTATTTTTGGGAAGAAATTTGGATTTACGTCTTGAAGTAGCATCGACTACGTCTAAACCGGAGGATTCTACGTTACGTGCTTACGTTTACATACACCATTTTGGTGACAGTTCGACATTTCAGGAAATAAAATTATCCGTGAGATTTTAAATTTGTGTTGGTTCATAAACTCACAAATTTACGAGAAGAGATTAGGACTTACGATTTTAATTTAACGTCCTTTACGACTAAACCGGAAACCTTAGGATTACGTATTTACGTTTTCAAACTCCGTTTTTGATGAGACATTTTTTATTAGATTCGTTTTGTGCCATTGATTCATAATTTATAAAAACGTTTTTCGTAAAACGACCTGAGGGCACGCAAATCAAAGAAACTAGAATCGAGGAACACCCGTAATTAAATGGGGATGAAACAAGTAAAACTTGCCCCACCCCCACTACATGGGACGGCAAGCTTATTGAACACACCTTTGAGGTGTCAAACATGTAAGCTAACAAGTTACACTTGTCATGGTGAGCTTAATAAACAAGCCATTCTTCCCATCAAAACCACTAACTAGCAAAAACACATTCCATTAGCTCCATTTTTCACATGTAAAACAACACACACATCTCTCTCTAGCCACTTTTGGCCGTCCACTTCACCCTTAAACCACCACAATTGATCAAGATTCATCCATGAATCATATTTTAATCTTACACCAAAAAGATGTCCTTTTGAAGCCTTGAAGATTGGAGGTGATTATAACATCCAAAGAGGATTTTCTATGGAGTCTTAGGGCTGATTTTCCACAAGGAGTTCTTGAAGATTGGTGGTCTTGAAGATGGTCTTGGTTTATCACAAGTTTTGCCATCAAAATCCATGTCTTAAACACAACCTACATCATCTTGGTGGTATAAAGATTGTTCTCCTCATCCTCTTGTTATTTTGATTATGTAATCATTTATTTTCTTTTATATTGTATATGTATATGATGAATATATGATGATAAAAATATTATGTTGGGATTTGGTGTTGATAAATATGATTAAAAAGATGAAAAACTATAAGAAACAAGGCTAAAATCTTGCTTAGATTGTTGGCTGTATAAAAACAGTAACTAACCACATGTTAAACTGATAAAATGGCAAAGTGGAATCAATATACAGTAAGTATAAGATTTCATACACATTTGAGAGTTGGTCATACAATGGAATCATTATAATGAGTGAGATATGACTAAAACAAGTTTAGAGTATCAATCTGAATAGTCAGTTTTGGACGGACTGTTAAGGATATTTAGAGTTGGATTGACCAGTAGCTAAAGCTAAGTTAATTGTAGAACATATCATGTAGTTTATGGTGTCCAAAAAGGAGCTTCTATCTCCTTGTAGAACTCAAGATATGGTAAAAATGGTAAAAGTGAAAGTAAAAATCAGATTTTGGGAAATTAAAGTATAATAGTATTATATAAGCACTCAAATAAATATAGTATAAAATGTGAACTAAAACCCACTAACTTATATATTACATTTATATAAGTATGTAAAATGATAAATAAATGATACATTTTATAAAAATGGTAATTTGATAAGTTTTATAAGTTATAAAACTATAAACATGATTTTTACTTCTTTTCGGCTAATACCGTAAAATTAACGTTTTTGTCAAATAAAACATAGACGATCAAACCCGTCTAATGTAAAGTTTTTTAAAGTCACATACTGATGTATAAGCATATATAACAAGTAAAAAACGATAAAACCCGAACTTTACAACATATAGACATTAACGAGCTAAGTTAGCATATTTGGACTAATGATTTAACTAAATAAGTTAAACACTTATAAAAATGACTTATTGGGCTTAACCCATTTGGGCCCAACATATAAAGTATAAATAATGATAATACAAGTATAAAATGAATTTATACAAGTTAATGAACTTATAATAGGCTTATTGAACCTAAAACAAGTAAATAGGTAAAACTAGTAAACTAGTAAAAGGTTACCAATACATAAACACAAAAATGAGTGAATGGGAATATATAAACCCACTTGATCATCATATATATATATAAAATCATCATATGTATACATAATTGTCATTTTTATAAAGTCACTGGACAAAAGTCTAAGACGAGTATTATTTGTCTAGGTTTCCGTGATTGAAGCACGTACCGTACATCCGAATCGCCGATAACCCGCTTTCCCACATCAACGTGAGTTCATATCCTCGCACTCTTTTAAATGTTTTTATGAATTGTTTGATAAACCCGCGAGGGAGATAACATGTTAGTTTTTATAAAATAGGACACTAGTTGTCCCGATTGTCTGTTTATTGATTTGGACCCGAATGATTGTATGACCCGATGAATGATTAAATGACCCGATAGATAAAATGAAATGGATTATTAAAGTTAGGTTATATTACTAAAAGTCCCATTAGCATGAATTGTGAACTACCGGGATTTGGTAGACGCTTATGCATATAATAATACCATTTGGGGACGATCACCCTAGTTCGCGCCTTGACGGTTGATCCCCGTCGTGCCACATTGATTGGTAAGCGAATTTATGTATGAGAAGATTTACACAAGCGTGATTATTGTGACGACACGCTAATTTAGATGGGCAAATTGAGTTTCGGGATAGCTACCCGTTGTTTGGTTTAGTAAGGTAACAATGTCATGCGGCTTATAATAATCCAAAATAACGAAATACTACTGTACGCACTAAATTACGATATATTGCCTGACTAGCAATACGGGGTCTTACTATTGATATTATGTTCGTGTTTTGGTTTTACATAACCATATTCATATAACGGGTTTTATTTAATCTATACAACGTTATAAAACGTATTGTATGATGTTTTTACGACAATGGTTCGTATAATGATTTTTAAGGCAAATGCCTATATTATGATTTTTGATAAGGATTTGTATGAAATGACTTTGGCTATTTTATGGCCTATTACAAAGATTTGTATAAAATGATTTTCGGTAATAATATATACCGATGATATATTAATGGTTTTATTGAACTCTATGAATTCACTCGGCGTTATCGATGACCTTTTCTTTTAACATGTTTTATCTCAGGTACTTGAAGGTAATTCTCGGGAAGACGACAAAGAATTCATGGCCCGCACTTAAATACTAATTTCCATTCAAAATGCTTTGTAAAACCTTTATGAAATACAATGACTTGGGACCTATGTAAACTTTCTATTTATGAATGGAAATGCTTTATTATCAAACGACGCGATTTTTAAGCGTTGTCTATGATGTGAATAATGTGCTATCCCGTAACACCAACGAGTCTTCCACTGTATCGAATTGTGTAAATTTGGGGGTGTTACAGCTTGTGAAGAGCATTTCAAAGTCGCTTGCAAAAGTGGTTCTTCTTCTCTACCCATTGTTGGACTGTTGCCTCTATTGCTCCATCATTAACTCCATTTGGAGAAAGTGATTACCTTTTGAAAGAATTTGAAGCAACTTTAGGGGATGTGGACTTACAATATGACGATTCTCCCACCGATTAGGAAGAAGACATTCGTACCATTGAGAAACTTCTCAATGAGGACCATATTTCTCCACCGTCTCCTAAGGATATCTCTATCGATGAACCGAATTTACCTACGCCTTCCATCGACAATACTCCGGATTTAGAGCTTAAGGATTTACCGTCGCATCTCGATACGTGTTCCTTGAAGACAATAAGAAGTTACCCGTCATCATTCCTAAGGACTTGAAAGAAGCCGAAAAATCTCGACTTATCGACGTGCTGAAGAATCATAAGAAGGCAATTTCTTGGAAAATTTCCGACATTCACGGAATTGATCCGAACTTTTGTACTCATAAAATTCTCATGGAAGATGAATTTAAACCCGCAATCCAAAGCCAAAGAAGGGTTAATCCTAAAATTCATGACGTCATCAAGAAAGAGGTTATCAAACTTCAAGATGCCGGAATGATTTACCCTATTTCGGATTCGCCATGGGTTAGTCCCTTCCATTGTGTGCCTAAGAAAGGCGGAATAACCGTTGTTCCCAATGAAAACAACGAGTTGATTCCCACTCGACTTGTCACAGGTTGGCGTGTTTTCATAGACTATCGCAAGCTTAATGATGCCACTCACAAGGATCATTTTCCTCTTCCTTTCATGGATCAAATGCTCGAGCGTTTAGCGAGAAATGATTATTATTGCTTCTTAGACGGTTTCTTCGGGTATTTTCAAATTCCCATCAATCCTAAAGACCAAGAGAAAACCACATTCACTTGTCCTTATGGAACATTTGCTTACAAACGAATGCCTTTCGGCTTATGCAATGCTCCTGGGACTTTCCAAAGGTGTATGATGGCTATCTTCCATGACATGGTTGAAGAAACTATGGAAGTCTTCATGGATGATTTCTCGGTCTATTGTGATTCTTTCTCATCTTGCCTTGCCAATTTAGAACGTATGCTCAAACGGTGTGAAGACACTCGTCTCGTTCTTAATTGGGAAAAATGTCATTTCATGGTAAAAGAAGGTATTGTTCTTGGACATAAAATCTCCAAAGCCGGTCTTGAAGTCGACCGTGCTAAAGTCGATGTTATTGCTAAATTGCCTCCACCTTCAACCGGGAAGGGTGTGAGAAGTTTCCTTGGTCATGCAGGCTTCTATCGTCGATTCATTCAAGATTTTTCTAAGATCGCTCGCCCAATGACCCACCTCTTGGAAAACGATACTCCTTTTATGTGACAATCCGTCAATTTCAGATCGATATTTTAATCTCGACTATTAAGTATTATATGTTTACTTTAATGAGAATATTACATTATCGGCTAACTGAGAAGGTTATAGCTTGAAACTTAACGTAATAATGTCGTTTAGATGAAAACCGACAAGAAATACATTAAAGTATCGATATTATATTCTGAAATTAACATATGAATGATTTTATTATATTTAATCTTTATTCCTCGTGTTTTATGTTTTAACGAATGACGAGAATTACTAATGATCGCGATACCGACGGATGCCCAAAAATTTACGTTTTATTATCGATTGTCTCGATATTTAATATATTCGACGTTTTCGATTTAATTACTTTTTAAGTCGTGTCGAAGTTATATTATTATATTTCTGAAACGTTTTAACTTTTGAAAAGTATTTTTACGAAACCTGAACCCCGTAAATATTTTCAATATTTACTAATAGTCATTTTATACCCTTTAAACTATTAAATTGCTTTTAAGTCCAAAACTATTCACTAATTGTAATTTACACCCTAACCATACTATATAAACATTTTTTAGAATCTCTTCCACTTTCAACAATCAACAACACACACACCACAAAAACTTTTCTCTCCCCCCTCTCCTCCATCTTTTCCGTCACCACCACCACAAAAACACCTCAAAACATCAAATTTTACTATGATCTAATCAAAACAAAAATTAGACCCATCTCTAAAATGTTCTTGTGCTTCTTTTGATACCAAATTCAAACACATGCATCAACTTTCAAGAATTTTGTGATTTTATGGTTAGATTATGTTTAAAGCTTTATGCATGTAAAGATCATGGCATGATCTTTATGTTTTTATCATAAAAAATTTATTTTTTATGGGTATATTGGTATAGTGATTCTATAGGTTTGGGAATGACTAGTTATGGTTGGAAAATTCATTTGACTTGATTTCAAAAAGGGTATTTTGGGACAACAGCTTATAACAGATTGTTTCGTGGGTTTAAGTTCTGAGATAGGCTGAGAATATTTGATATTGTTGTAGATTTTTCCGAGATGCTCGTTTCGGTATAAGATAGAGCTTCTAATTCATTACGAGTCAAAAGTTATGCTAGTTTTAGTATTCGTGTACCGGGAGACGAGTATCGGCACAATCCGAAAATTGTTGTCGATATTTGGATCGAATCTCGGGGACTATAGAATGAGTTTTAAAAGGTTTCAAAAGCTGATGTAAGTTGATAAACCTCAGGTCATGAGTCTATTTTCAAACCCGAGTGTCGGTTTTGTAAACGGAATTGTTTAAATATGTCAAAATGGTTTTACGAGTTAAAGACGTAAAGCTGTCCGGTTTTTGTAGCACAAAGATGTGTCGGGCAGAAGGTCTTAGGAGTAGTATTTTTTAATGAAACTTAAACTGAGTCTTAATCATATTATATGTGAGTTTGTGACCAAGTTTCGTTGAAATCAGACAAGTGTAGATAGGGTAGATTGGTGTGTACATTTGGAGTGTACATGCTGATTGGTATTTTGGACACGTAGTTCCATAATTATGTGGCGTGAGTTGAGTATTCGCCATTGGACATGGTGATTTACTCAAGTGTTAAGTCATTATATAAATGACATAGTTACTGGTCCGAGAGAAGTAAAATGATAATTTGACTTGCGTTGACTTGGCGTCTTAAGACGGGTCAATATCGAGAGTGCAAGTGATTAAAAGAATAGTGTTGAATAAAAGGGTATAGAATAACATTTGTATTGTATATTTTTCGGGATTGTCTTGGTTTTGTAATTTTGATTTTTATATTATTTAAGTATGATTTATACATAAGTCGATTATTAACGAAGGCGCCTTATTTGGTAGGTCGCGGTTTTCGTGTTCAAACGGGCACCACTACTCATCGGCGATCGTCTTATTACCATTTATTGGCTAAGGTGAGTCTATAGCCTCGCTTTAAACATGTTTACTTGTTTTATAAAACCCGCGAGGGAGATAACATGCTTGTTTTATTAAAATAAAGGGTACAACGAGAAGTTGTGGAAACCCTACTTATTAGAAAAAGCATTTATTTCAAACGAAGGGTACAACGAGAAGTTGTGGTAAACCCTCTTTGTTTTAAAAATTGAACACAAGGAACCCGATTGTATGTTTAGATGAAAGTTATTACATAAGTTGTTTTAGCCTTAAAAGACCCATGAATCGTGAATTGTTAATCGAAGTAACGCTAATGCTATGGATAGATCTATCGGGGTGACGCCCAGTCCGATCGTGACTAGCTATCGCGTGGTGTTGTGATGTACTAGTAATGAAACATCGGATGCATTGTATAAGAGAAATATACGCACTTGGCTAGGTGTGTTGGGCTGAAATAATATATGTTAACGTTCAATGTCACGAGGCTTATGTAATGACACCGATAATTATGTCCGTACAACATAACTGTCTTTGATAAATTATTAACCACATAAGGTTATTTGGAATACTTGTGTTCTCTTTATTTAAGTTAAAACTCAATAGATTCACTCGGCAAATTTTGCTGACTTTTTAACATGTTTTATCTCAGGTCCATATAGAAGGTACTCGATGAAGGCTGTTTCCTGAAGCTTGCTTATTTGAAATGTTTTAGCCCGCTTTTGCAAATAGTATCCATTCAAAGTATCTTTTATCCTTTATTGTGTTTGTAAACTTTAAATTATTTGGGACCGTGTGAAAAGTCTTATTGTTAAATGAAAATGAATGGATATTTTTATTAAAACGACTCGTTTTGAGCCGTTTTCTATGATTATGAGATTGAACCATGATAGTAACACCCAAGGACCCTATAAACCCGCATGCTTTTACCATGCATAGTACCCTTAGGATCGTACATACTAGTTAAAACTTTCCTAATATAGCATGATTACGATTACGTGTTAGGAGTTTATGTATTACGTACGTGTTAGAACACGATAAGTATTTTATATGCACGATCACGTAATAATTATTTAACAATAATTAATCACGAACATGCGATCATGAAATCATGAACGTAATTAAAACACGAACTATTATTAATTACGTATATATATTTATTACGAGCGTAATTAAATATATTAGATCACGGTATTTACGTAACGAGAACCTTTAAAACACGAACATAAATAATCACAAACGAGTAACTAAATAACGAGACACGTAAAAAGGTACGGGCACCCCATGTGGGGTCCCTACCCGCGGTCAAACAAGGACAAATGGGCCAAGCCCATTTGTCAAATTTACTAAAGGGGGTTTTTACTTTTTACACTACACAAAATAACTTTACAGAAGATTTCAAGAAAAACCTAAAACCCTCTTCTTCCTTGTTCTTTGTGCCGCCACCCTAAAACCACCATACAAGGTGATTTTTGATCTTTGATCTTGAAGATTTGGTGATTGATCGTTTTTGTTCTTCGTTCTCTTGATCCACGAATTCGGTAAAACCTTTTTAAACCTTTTCTTTTAATTTAATCTTTTTATTAAGTATGAACATGGGATGTTTTTATAAAAACATAAAAATTAATCATAGATCTAACATGTTTTGGAGTTAAATTAAATCAAAGGTTTGTTTTTAAGGGGTGTTTGTTTTGGTCACAGGCTGCAACCGAACCCGAAGGGGTTTCGGTTTGCCAAGCCGACCACCACCAAGACCATATGGTCTTGGTTGGTGCGTGTGGGTCCCACGGCAGCAAGGGGAAACACGGGGTACCCCGAGTTGGTTCGGGGTACGGTGTCGATTCATGTCCGGTTCATGTTTTAGCCTAGATCCGGTTCATGGTGTATGTTAGTTTTTTTTATGTTACGAACTTATGTTAAAATTAAATTAATAAAAGATGTGATTAATTTAATAACATGACTTAGGTTATTTAATTATTAATGATCATGAAATTATTTTAACCTAAGTATTTATATATTTAAGACTTATAATTAATTAATTATTTTAAAACCATGGATATAATTAATTAATTAACATGACTTAGGTTATATTATTAATATATAATAATACATATTTTAACCTAAGTATTTAACTTATTTAATTAAAAATATGTTATACTCTAATTAAATATTATAACCTATAGTTTAATTAAATTTCATGAAATAATTATTAAACTATACAATATACCATATGACTTAGAAAATAATCATGAAAAATACTTAGGCTTATATACTTAGCTTATTTAACCAGCTTATTTCTAATTATAGAAACTTTCTATTTTTAGGAACTTATTTAAATAAGGCAGCTAATCTATTTATAGAAACCAGCTATTTTTAGAAACTTATTTATTTCAGGCAGCTAATCTATTTATGGAAACTTATTTAATTAAGGCAGCTAATCTATTTATGGAAACTTTCTATTTTTAGAAACTTATCTATTTTAAGCAGTAAATCTATTTTTGGAAACTTTCTATTTTTGGAAACTTTCTATTTTTGGAAACTTTCTATCTTTGGAAACTTTATATTTTTGGAAACTTTCTATTTTTGGAAACTTTCTATTTTTGGAAACTTTCTATTTTAGGAAACCTGCTATTTTTGGAAAGTTACTTATCATTACACAGTAAGTATAATAACACATGAAATACCAGAAATACTTAATCAGATTAAACAGAATATAAGATTTAACACAGTTTAAGGCTTTAAAACAGTAAAACATAGTAAGAACACATAAAATAAGCTAAGACATGACATAAAACCAGCTATGTATTTAGTAAGCAGATACTTATTCATGTACGGATTTATGTAGCACTAGTGATTCGGAAGTAGGATTCTCGCAGTTCGTCTTTCTCGTTCACTGGACATAAGGTACGGATTCTCGTCCTTTCAGTATGGACATTCTTTCCTTATTAGGATTCCCCGTATGCAGCCAACTGTTTTCCCGTAGTATAAGTTATGAGTTTGATTGCTTATGTTTAATTAAGATTACCTATAGCCATATACATGCATGACCAGTTTCACCTATTTATGAAGGTACCATAACCATAACATTAGAGGCACTGATGTTATGACTTCACCACGGCGGAGTGATTGCTCGTGGCGTCCCTTCAGCTTTTGGCAATTTATTTATATTTATCATGTGGGGCGTATGGGTGCATCCTAGTTACATGTTTTTATTCAGGATTACATGGTGAATGTGGTGTGTGCCTTGCATCCTTCACAAGGAGCTGATCCCTCCTACCCAAAAAAAACTAGTATATTAAATTAGAGGCAGCCCCTCTAATTTGCATGATGAGGTCACCCCTCCAATTATTCATGCACGGTGGATTTTCATTACCTATATTGGCTAATGGTAAAATATGAAAAACAGCTTTTATAAGATAAACATAAGACTTTCAAACTATAAACCAGTTTTATTAAGACTTAACCAGTTTACTCGGGACTTAGTTTCTTCCGCTATTATTATGTTATATGCTTATCCTATTCATGCTTTATTGTACATTCGTGCACTGAGCGTATTTGCTCAGCCGTTTTCCTTTTCTATGTTCCCAAGGTACTCAGAGACGCTCGTAGACACTAAGAGTACGTGCATATGGACTGGAAGCTGTCTAGCCTTCTTTACATTATGCATTTCCTTTCTTATGATACTTATGCTTTGGACATTGTTTAGTCCTTTCCTTTGTTATACTATGTTTGTGTGTGATGAGCTTTACATTTGGACTACCGATGTTTGATTCCGGTATTTTCCTTTTTATGGTCAAGTAATGTTTAGACATTTTACCTTGTATGCTTTGATGACACGCCATAATTACTGTGATATTTCCATTTCCAAAATGGGTGTTACAATTATGGTATTAGAGCCAAGGCTTCGACCTGTAGGCTCTCAAAAATGACCTGTGATTAGTGGGTAGTCACTACGGTCTTCCTAGAACTGACAGTTGTTTTCATGCATTAATCATTTTTAAGCATACATATACATGTCATTGTTGTAGGGTTTTTGACTAAGTAATGGTTGGTACAGGACTGGCCCTATTTAGTCGCATGTGTTTTATCGAAACTTTTAGATTTGGGACCGACCCATAGGCGTCCCCTCGCTATGTCTTTGTTTTGGGTGAACTGACCAGAGGCGTTCACTCTCGAGCATACAAAAGTTTTCATAAAACTGCATCATGCATTCATACACAAAAGTTTCTTGCATAAAAATTTTCTCGTGAAATTTTAGTATAAAATTTTTTCATGTATATATTTATATTTTATGTTTTGATCTGTTTAATCATATGTTTTATGTTATACTGTCAGATGGTTCTCACACGCGAACAGGAGCAGCTCAATGCTGCAATTCAGGCTTCCATGCAAGCCTTGCTTCCTCAACTGAGGAATGACATCCGGGCTGAAGTTCAAGCTGCCAACAATCAGCAGCACAATCAGCCACCTCCTCCTCCTCCTCCAGTGACATTAGCAGTATGGCTGGAGAGATTCAACAAGCTCCGCCCTCGAGCTTTTGAGAAGACAAATAGCCCCAGCGATGCTGAAAGCCGGTTGGCTCACATCGAGAAGATTTTCAACGCTATGGGCTGTGACCCCGCATACAAGGCGAGGTTGGCATGCTATCGGTTCGAAGGCGATGTACTCAACTGGTGGTTAGCATTGATGCAATTTGAAGGTGGTGATGAGTGGGTTGCTGGTTTGACTTGGGCTCAGTTCAAGGACAGGGTGATGGAGCAGTTCTTTCCCAAGGCTGAGCAGGACAAGCTCAAGAGAGAGTACCATGGGATCCGACAGAGAGTGGGGTGAATAGCAACGAGTTTATGCAGCGCTTTCTTCGCTTGGCTGGTTTCCTTGGTGCGGCAGCAGGTACTCCTGAAGAGCAGGCACATCACTTCAGATGGGCTCTTCGCACATCGGTCGCAAACAATCTGGTGTGTGCTACGTTCAACACTGTAGCACAAGTGGCCGATGTAGCACGAAAACTGGAGATGCTGCAGGAGAGGGATGAGTTCGGGGAAGCTAAAAGACCCGACAAGAGGTAAACATTCGTATTCAAGCGGTGACCAATCCGTATACTTTCCATATGTCAATTATTCATCTCTTTAACTGTATCTTCCAGGCAGGAAACTGGGGACCGGTCTCAGCCGGCTACTCAGCAGCAGCCTCATCAGCCCAATGGAAACGGTCAGACTAACGACCGTTCTGCTACGGATCGGCGTGGCGGTAATGACAACTACCGTAACAACGATGGGCACTCCAATAACAGCAGGTCCTAATTCTTACGAAATTCCTTATGTTTTATGTTATAACTCATATTCTGACACTTTAGCAAAACTTCTACCAGGAACCATGGAAACGGTAGGGACCAGAACCAGAGAGGTTCGTAGCCTAGCCGTCCAGCTATCACTGGTATTCAATCTTACGATTATCCGCTTCGTCCTTTGTACCCAACTATCATGTCTTATGTAAAATGTTTTATCAGGTCCTCAGCCAGCCAGAGCACCTGCTGGAGGATACACTCATCCTCTTTGCTCTACTTGCCATCGTAGGCATCCAGGACCATGTCGCCGTAATACTGATGCGTGCTTCAAGTGTGGTCTTCCTGGCCATATTATGAAGGATTGCCGTAAGGGCGAGATGAAGGGTACATCGGGACATGCTGATACCAAGCCGCCTCCTACTGCCGGGCGTGTCTACATGACATCTCGAGACCAGGCCAACAAGTCTACAGGTACCATCACTGGAATCTTGTATATGTATGGTCAAGCTGCATGTGTTCTTTTCGATACGGGTGCTACTCACTCGGTTATTTCTACTGCTTATGCTAAGAACATTAGGATGCCTCCCTTGCCACTAGAAAATAGTCTTACTATTTCCACGCCTTTGAGGGACTCTGTATTAATCACCCATGTAAACAAGAGTCTTCCCCTAGAAGTTGATGATAAGGTTCGACCTGTCGACGCACTTCCGCTGGACATGAATGACTTCGACGTGATTTTGGGCATGGATTGGCTATCCAGGTATCATGCTACCATAGACTGCCATTCATATCGAGTTATCTCGGTGATGTCAATGCACCAGAGTACATTCATAATGGGTTCATACCCGGACGGTCTGTACAAGTCATATCCACCCTGCAAGCGCGTACACTACTGTCACATGGCTGCGAGGGTTATCTAGCTACGGTTCACGACCTGGATGCTGAGTCTCCATCGATTCAGGATCAACCAATAGTGTCGGAATTCCAAGACGTGTTTCCAGCAGAACTTCCGGGCATACCACCTGTACGAGAAGTGGAATTCAGTATCGAGCTGGTTCCAGGAGCTGAACCAATCTCCAAGGCTCCTTATCGAATGGCTCCCATAGAGCTGAAGGAGTTGAAGGATCAACTGTAGGAACTTCTTGAACGAGGTTTCATTCGACCGAGCGCATCTCCATGGGGCGCATCGGTCTTGTTTGTTAAGAAGAAGGACGACAGTATGCGTCTTTGCATAGACTATCGCGAGCTCAACAAGATTACCATTCGGAATAGGTATCCACTGCCACGTATTGACGATCTGTTTGACCAACTACAAGGGGCCAAACACTTCTCCAAGATTGATCTTAGGTCAGGCTATCATCAGCTATGGGTCAAGGAGCAGGATATCGCTAAGACTGCCTTTCGTACTCGTTATGGCCACTACGAGTTTGTAGTTATGCCATTTGGCCTGACAAATGCTCCAGCAGTGTTCATGGATCTGATGAACAAAATCTTCCATGAATTTCAGGACAAATTCGTCATTGTTTTCATCGATGACATCCTGATTTTCTCAAAGTCCAAGGAGGACCACGAAGACCATCTTCGTACAGTACTACAGATTCTTCGCCAGAAGCAGCTGTATGCTAAATTCTCCAAGTGTGAGTTCTGGTTAGACAAGGTGGCATTCTTAGGTCACATTGTATCAGCAGAAGGAATCACTATGGATCCAGCGAAGGTTGAGGCCATTACTAAGTGGCCAAGGCCGACATCAGCGACGGAAGTCCGCAGTTTCTTAGGCTTAGCTGGCTATTACCGTAGGTTCGTGGAGAACTTTTCCCGCCTAGCACTACCATTGACCAAAGTGATGCGGAAAGGGGAGAAATTCGTCTGGACTGAAGATCGAGAGAAGAGCTTTGAAGACCTGAAGTAGAAGCTAGTATCTGCACCTATTCTTACTCTACCATCTGGTACGGGTGGATTTCAAATCTACAGCGATGCATCGGGGAAGGGACTTGGCTGTATTCTCATGCAACATGGGAAAGTGATCGCGTACGCTTCACGGCAGCTTAAGCCTTATGAATAAAATTACTACACACACGATCTGGAACTTGCTGCAGTCGTGTTTGCATTGAAGATATGGATGCACTACCTATATGGAGAATCATGTGACATTTTCACGGACCATAAGAGCTTGAAGTATATCTTCACTCAGCATGAATTGAACATGAGGCAGAGGAGATGGTTAGAGCTGTTGAAGGATTATGACATTAATCTTCAGTATCATCCCGGAAAGGCAAATGTAGTAGCAGATGCTCTTAGCAAGAAGTCCGGAATGATCAACGGCATTAAAATCGAAGAGGAAGTCATCAGAGACTTGGAACGACTAGACATCGAGATCATGGTACGTGGACAGCACGGTTACTGGGCTAATCTTAGAGTAGAACCCGAGTTACTATCTAAGATCAAGGAAGCTCAGAAGGATGATGGAGAAATCTGGGCGATAGTACAGAATTTGGAGAAGCAGACAGAATTCAGAGTAGATGCAGATGGTATCGTATGGCAGGGCACTAGACTTTGTGTTCCTGATGACCAAGAACTCCGGGAAGCTTTGTTAGCTGAAGCTCATAGCTCCCCATTCTCAATACATCCTGGTTCGACTAAGATGTACCATGACATCAAGCAGTACTTTTGGTGGAGTGGTATGAAACAGGATGTGGCCACTTACGTCTCCAAATGTCTTACCTGCCAGCAGGTTAAGATCGAGCATCAGCGATCTGGCGGTCTCCTTCAACCGTTAGATATTCCAGAGTGGAAGTGGGACAAAATCACCATGTATTTTGTTACGGGTCTTCCGCCTACCAAAAGGAAGCACGATGCAATTTGGGTTATCGTTGATCGACTTACCAAATCAGCTCATTTCTTACCGATCCGCAAGGAAGATCCGGTAAGTAAACTCGCAGATACGTATAGACGAGAGATCATGAGACTCCACGGTGAACCATCCAACATCGTCTCAGACAGAGATCCTCGATACACTTCGCGCTTTTGGAAAAGTCTGCAGAAAGCTTGGGGTACACAACTTAAGCTTAGCACGGCTTTTCATCCTCAAACGGACGGACAGTCGGAGCGAACCATTCAGAAATTGGAAGATATGTTGAGGTCATGTGCGTTGGAATGGACGGGTGATTGGGACGAATACATCTGTTTGGTGGAGTTTGCATACAACAACAGCTGGCACGCAAGCATCAAATGTGCCCCATTTGAGATGTTGTATGGCAGAAAGTGTCGCGCCCCAATCTGCTGGGATCAGGTTGGCGAGCGAACACTCGAAGAACCGGAAATCATAGAGATGACAAATGAGAAGATCGCAGTAGCTAAGCAGAAGATTCAGGAGGCACGGTCACGTCAGAAGAGTTACGCCGATAAGCATCGTAGGGATATATACTTTAACGTAGGAGATCACGTCTTCCTTAAGGTTTCGCCGGCACGTGACGTTAGACGCTTCGGGATTAAAGGGAAGCTCAGTCCTCGTTTCATCGGACCGTTTGATATCATTGAACGAGTCGGTGAAGTATCTTACCGATTGGCGTTACCTCCGCAGCTTTCGCATGTGCACAATGTGTTTCATGTGTCCTTACTCAGAGGGTACCAGTATCATCCCCTTCACATGGTTTAGTATCCACTGGAACAGATACGTGAAGATCTCACTTTTATAGAAGAACCCGAACGAGTTCTTGACAGACAAGAACGAGTCATGAGAAAGAAGACGATTCCATTCGTCAAAATTCTATAAAGGGATCATACCGAGCGGGAAGCCACTTGGGAAACGGAGGAGTCTATCCGGGCTTCTTACCCTCATTTCATATTTTGAATTCGGGTATGTTCTTCTTTTCCAGTTTACTTTATCTATAATTCGGGGACGAATTATTCATTTTAGGGGGGAAGAGTTGTAAAACCGCATGCTTTTACCATGCATAGTACCCTTAGGATCGTACGTACTAGTTAAAACTTTCCTAATATACCATGATTACGATTACGTGTTAGGAGTTTACGTATTACGTACGTGTTAGAACACGATAAGTATTTTATATGCACGATCACGTAATAATTATTTAACAATAATTAATCACGAACATGCGATCATGAAATCATGAACGTAATTAAAACACGAACTATTATTAATTACGTATATATATTTATTACGAGCGTAATTAAATATATTAGATCACGGTATTTACGTAACGTGAACCTTTAAAACACGAACATAAATAATCACAAACGAGTAACTAAATAACGAGACACGGAAAAAGGTACGGGCACCCCATGTGGGGTCCCTACCCGCGGTCAAACAAGGACAAATGGGCCAAGCCCATTTGTCAAATTTACTAAAGGGGGTTTTTACTTTTTACACTACACAAAATAACTTTACAGATGATTTCAATAAAAACCTAAAACCCTCTTCTTACTTGTTCTTTGTGCCGCCACCCAAAAACCACCATACAAGGTGATTTTTGATCTTTGATCATGAAGATTTGGTGATTGATCGTGTTTGTTCTTCGTTCTCTTGATCCACGAATTCGTTAAAACCTTTTTAAACCTTTTCTTTTAATTTAATCTTTTTATTAAGTATGAACATGGGATGTTTTTATAAAAACATAACAATTAATCATAGATCTAACATGTTTTGGAGTTAAATTAAATCAAAGGGTTGTTTTTAAGGGGTGTTTGTTTTGGCCGCAGGCTGCAACCGAACCCTAAGGGGTTCCAGTTTGCCAAGCCGACCACCACCAAGACCATATGGTCTTGGTTGGTGCGTGTGGGTCCCACGGCGGCAAGGGGAAACACGGGGTACCCCGAGTTGGTTCGGGGTACGGTGTCGATTCACGTCTGGTTCATGTTTTAGCCTAGATCCGGTTCATGGTGTATGTTAGTTTTTTTTATGTTATGAACTTATGTTAAAATTAAATTAATAAAAGATGTGATTAATTTAATAACATGACTTAGGTTATTTAATTATTAATGATCATGAAATTATTTTAACCTAAGTATTTATATATTTAAGACTTATAATTAATTAATTATTTTAAAACCATGGGTATAATTAATTAATTAACATGACTTAGGTTATATTATTAATATATAATATAACATATTTTAACCTAAGTATTTAACTTATTTAATTAAAAACATGTTATACTTTAATTAAATATTATAACCTATAGTTTAATTAAATTACATGAAATAATTATTAAACTATAAAATATACCATATGACTTAGAAAATAATCATGAAAAATACTTAGGCTTATATACTTAGCTTATTTAACCAGCTTATTTCTAATTATATAAAACTTTCTATTTTTAGGAACTTAATTAAATAAGGCAGCTAATCTATTTATGGAAACCAGTTATTTTTAGAAACTTATTTATTTCAGGCAGCTAATCTATTTATGGAAACTTATTTAATTAAGGCAGCTAATCTATTTATGGAAACTTTCTATTTTTAGAAACTTATCTATTTTAAGCACTAAATCTATTTTTGAAAACTTTCTATTTTTGGAAACTTTCTATTTTTGGAAACTTTCTATTTTTGGAACTTTCTATTTTTGGTAACTTTCTATTTTTGGAAACTTTCTATTTTTGGAAACTTTCTATTTTTGGAAACTTTTTGTTTTTGGAAACTTTCTATTTTTGGAAACCTGCTATTTTTGGAAAGTTACTTATCATTACACAGTAAGTATAATAACACATGAAATACCAAAAATACTTAATCAGATTAAACAGAATATAAGATTTAACACAGTTTAAGGCTTTAAAACAGTAAAACATAGTAAGAACACATAAAATAAGCTAAGACATGACATAAAACCAGCTATGTATTTAGTAAGCAGATACTTATTCATGTACGTATTTATGTAGCACTAGTGATTCGGAAGTAGGATTCTCGCAGTTCGTCTTTCTCTTTCACTGGACATAGGGTACGGATTCCCGTCCTTTCAGTATGGACATTCTTTCCTTATTAGGATTCCCCGTATGCAGCCAACTGTTTTCCCGTAGTATAAGTTATGAGTTTAATTGCTTATGTTTAATTAAGATTACCTATAGTCATATACATGCATGACCAGTTTCACCTAGTTATGGAGGTACCATAACCATAACATTAGAGGCACTGATGTTATGACTTCACCACGGCGGAGTGATTGCTCGTGGCGTCCCTTCAGTTTTTGGCCATTTATTTATATTTATCATGTGGGGCGTATGGGTGCATCCTAGTTACATGTTTTTATTCAGGATTACATGGTGAATGTGGTGTGTGCCTTGCATCCTTCACAAGGAGCTGATCCCTCCTACCCAAAAAAAACCAGTATATTAAATTAGAGGCAGCCCCTCTAATTTGCATGATGAGGTCACCCCTCCAATTATTCATGCACGGTGGATTTTCATGACCTATATTGGCTAATGGTAAAATATGACAAACAGCTTTTATAAGATAAACATAAGACTTTCAAACTATAAACCAGTTTTATTAAGACTTAACCAGGTTACTCGGGACTTAGTTTCTTCCGATGTTATTATGTTATATGCTTATCCTATACATGCTTTATTGTACGTCTGTGCACTGAGCATATTTGCTCAGCCTTTTTCCTTTTCTATGTTCCCAAAACGGCAGGTACTCAGGGACGCTCGTAGACACTAAGAGTACGTGCATATGGACTGGAAGATGTCTAGCCTTCTTTACATTATGCATTTCCTTTCTTATGATACTTATTCTTTGGACATTGTTTAGTCCTTTCCTTTGTTATACTATGTTTGTGTGTGATGAGCTTTACATTTGGACTACCGATGTTTGATTCCGGTATTTTCCTTTTTATGGTCAAGTAATGTTTAGACATTTTACCTTGTATGCTTTGATGACACGCCATAATTACTGTGATATTTCCATTTCCAAAATGGGGTGTTACAGACCCTTTCGCTGCTATGACCGAAATTGGGGGTGTTACAGATTGGCATCAGAGCTCAAGTTATAGAGAACGAAAAGATTTTCCAAAAATGAATTTTTGTAAACTTTTAACTATAACTGTTGCAAGCGAAACCTCCGAGTTGCCAATGGACGAGAATGATAGTATTTATATATATGGCATTATATATATGTTGTTGAAATCTTTATCGATTATTTGAACTTGTGAAGTACAAGGTATGCTTTCATTTATTTAATTATAAATGATAATTTTATACTTATACGAGATTTATACGACATAGATTGTCACGAAGCCACTCTAGTCATTTTAATGCTAGCACTGAAGCTATTCCTGAAATGAATCCTGTTATTCTCGAGATTAACTAAGTTGTGGATATACATGATCCCAACGAAATGGTTAATATTCTCGATGATATTCTTTTGGTTACAAGGATTTTGATTTCCTTGGTTCTTATTCTTGATTTATCAATTCGTTCATTTAGTTTAACAAATTTAATTTTCATTTTCATTAATCTTAGACATTATACTGTTTTGATAAAAACAAGTTTGTCCGAGATGGTACTATTGATTGTTAAGAATTGAGATTGATTTGTATGGTGTTCACATGCCAACAAGGATTCCATATCATATCACTGATCATTTTCTGTTAAATCAGTTTCTCATTTGTTTCGATCTTGATCTTTTGCGTAGAGCTGGCGATGCTTAAATATAGTGATTTATAATCGTTGAAATAAATTGGCCATTTATTTGAACAAGGAAATTATAAATTGTTGAACTACAAATTTCTGAATCTTATTTGGAAGGATTTGATCAATCCATGGAAATAATGATTCATAAACGTGTGGGCTTAAGCATATGGCATCTGCGTGATTAAACTCTTACTGACTCATAATTCGTTTGCTCGATCCATTCTTTGATTTTGTTCCTCTAATTCCTTGATCGTGAAATGGTTGTATTGGGAGAGTTCCAAAAGCACCAATTGAGGAGGATATCAAGCGTCTCTGAAAAACACTAAAGAAATCTTCTTCTTGTGGGACCGAGTAGCCTTCTTAGCCATGTGAATTACCTAGTAACTCTTAGTAGATTAGTTTATCAATTGTAGTATCTTTTCATAAATCCCTAACTAAACTATGACAACAATTAGTAGGACTAGTCTTTTAAGTTGTATGGCATTAGACGATGATTATCTATAATGTTTGACAATACAACTTGTACTAGTTTGTGATCAATGGAATGACTATTGATAGGTGTGAAAACACCCATCCTTTTACCACTTATTTCTTACTAAAACAAGACCAAAACGCGTGTTTAATATCATTTGTATGGAATTATGCGTGGTTTTTGTGTTTATTGTGTTTTCAGAGTCAACCGAATGATTATTGAAGAAAACATGGGATTGCATGGGTTTTATCAAGGAAAAAGACTCAAGACGAAGTCTATTGTCCAAGAGATGCAAAAGATTTGAAGTCAATGGGCCTATTTGAAGATTTATCGAAGAAAAGGACCAAAGATGGAAGATTTACATATGTCGAAGAAACTCAAGTCTATTAAACAAAGAAATTAAAAGACGAGTTGAATTTAATCGTCGACAAATCCCGAATCAGAATCGAAAACGTCAACTTTTCTAAAAAGACGAGAAGACAAGATGATAGGGAGAAAAGCCCACTCACCAACCAAAAGGGCGACCTATATAAAGATTTCCCTTCACACTTTTCATTCAGTTTTTCTTCCTCCTTTTTTCTCTCTTTCTGTTCGTAGCTTCACCAACACCATTAGGGTGTTTGGTGATTCTGATTCTTGTTTTTGTTCTAAAATCTTGTAAGTTTAATCCTTCATTTTTGTTTTACTAAATCTTAATCATCAATACAAGTTTTCCTTTAATCTTTTCATTCCTCTTGCTCTTCATAATCTTTTTATTCAAAGTTCTTAAGTTCTTATTTAGTTGAGTTTTGATCTTAAAAAGTTGTTGATTTTGTGTTTTTATGATTGGGATTTGATCCTTGTGGTTATTAGACGATTATTGGTTAATTTGGTTAAACCTTTTTGCTTATTTGGCTCAATGTGGTAAAAATTCGTATTCCCCTGTTTTGTTTCTGTGTCAATGTTCTTCATCCCCAGACATTCCGTATAGTCCATTTGCTCTTTCCCTTATCCGGAATATTTGTATATTCCGGATAGGTCTGCCACTTTTTCCTTTATTCAGAATTTCTTTGTATTCCGTATAGCCTTGTTGTTTTGCCTTTCATTCGGAATATTTATATATTCTGAATGGTCAGTTTATTCAGTGTTCTATTCGGAATATTTCATTTTTTCGCATAGCCTTCATTTTTCCGCATAGAGGAATTTATTCCGCATAGATCAGTTATTCCGAGTAGCCTTTTATTCCGAATAACATCAATATTCCGAATAGGATTATTTATTCCACATGGTTTTATTTTTCCGTATAGTCTTGATATTCCGAGTAGCCTTGGTTATTCCGCATGGAGATTATTTATTCCGAGTAGTATGTTTATTCAGCATAGTCCAATATTCCGCATAGCCACTTTTATTCCGGATAGAGCAATTTTTGATTCAGGTTTATTTTTACTATCTAGTTGCTTCTAGTCTACTTCTATTTTAATTCACATATTTACCTTTTTAGTAGAATAGAAAACCAAAACCCAATTTTGTCACCAAGAACAAATCATTCCACTTAGAACCGTGATCAATTCGAGGAGATACCGAGAACTAAATCTGAACCATAGCAAAATCTCTAGTATCAAATGGCGCCGCTGCCGGCTCTTCTCGTTAAGATCAACAGTTTTTTGTGAGAACTTGTATTTTGGGATCCGTTCCCCGTGAACGTTACTTTTTCATAAAAAATTTCAAAAACACAAAAAAAAAAAAAAAAAATCCTAAAAATTAAAACATAAAAACCAAAAATATTTTTGCTTTGTTTTTGCCTTGTTAGTTCTTTTGCAGGTGCATGCGTACACGATCAACGTCTTATCAAGAGCCCGCGCCTCTCGAAGACTTAGACATGGCCGGTGTACAAAACAACAACAATAACCCACATCAAAACAATAATAATAACAATAACAATCCACCTTTCAACAACAATAATAACAACAACAATGAGCCTCTACCGGATAATCGCCCGATGATTGAACTTCTGCAAGCACATGTAGATGGCAACAATGATCCAATCGTCATACCCGCGTTTGCAGCCAACAACTTTGAGCTCAAATCCGGCTTTATCCAGATGGTCTCTGCTCAACCATTCTTGGGGCGTACCATTGATGATCCACATGACCACATCAAGAGATTCTTACAACTCATGAACACGGTCAAATTCAATGGTGTTCCACAAGAGGTAATTCGTTTACAACTTTTTACCTTTTCTTCAGAGGGACAAGCCCGACATTGGCTTGCTAAGGAACCGCCACAGAGTATTCTTACGTGGACGGATTTGGAGACCAAGTTTATCAACTACTTTTTCCCACGCTCTCGTACTACCGCTTTGCGGAATGAATCATTAATTTTGAACAAAAGTACGATGAGTCTTTTAGTGAATCTTGGGATCGTTTCAAAGATCTTTTAAGAAAATGCCCACAACATGGTTTTACCAAAGTGCACCAAATTAACACTTTTTATAATGGTTTAAGCATGAATGACCAAGATTTACTAAACAGTGCCTCGGGGGTAATCTTTTGGCTAAGACTTCCAATGCTGCTTGGGATGTCACTGAGAATAAGTCTCGTGTGCAAACCAAGAGTGTTCGGACCAATCTCGCTAGTGCTAGTACTAGTGACAGCGACAAGCGACTTGACAAAATTACTACGCTTCTTGAATCGCTTGTTACCCACACCGCCAACAACACCAACAGCATCAACGCTAAAAACGGTCAAGTCAATGCTGTCAACCAACCATGTGAGATATGCGGGGGTCCTCACTCTTACACCACTTGTACTGCCACCCAAGACTACCCTTCTGAGAATGTGAATGCAGCATACGGTACCTATCCTCCGGCCGCTTATCAAGCTCGTCCTCAAGGTGACCGCAACCTGCTTAGCTACCGCTCTAACAACTATCTCTCACCACCTGGTTTTCCTCCTAATAACCCAAACCAACAACAAAACCTCAATCGCCCTCCTCAACAACAACAACAACCTGGTGGACCATACATACCACCTCACAAACAACAACATCCACCTCAAAGAATCAACCAAGTTTACCAGCAACCTGCTTATCAACCACCCGCATACAATGCTCCTCCCAACCAACCCACCGCTTTACACCAAGAAGTGGAAACCTACATGAGGACTAACGATGTGATCGTGGGAAATCTTCAGCGGGAAGTGCTCAACTTGAAAGCAGACCTGGTGAAACAAGGGAACGATCTGAGAGCTGATATGAGAAACACTTTGGATAGTCAAACGAATGACTTAAAAAACATGATGGCTAGTTTCTTCCCAGGTAATCAACCCTCTTCTTCGGGTACTCTTCCGAGTAACACCGTAGCGAATCCAAGAGGGGAGATGAAAGCAATCACCACTCGCAGTGGCAAAGGTACCAAGGAACCCGAGCTTCCTATACCTCCACCGGTGGTTGTGACTAAGGAGAACGAGTCACCTGCTCCTATTCCTCATCCTTCTCCTTCCCCAATTTCTCCACCTTTTACTTCTACCCCTCCTCCACCCAAGGATGTGAGTGATCCTATTGAAGGTCTACGTTATCTAAGGATTTGGTAAATGATGGATTGATCTATTGATTAGATGGTAGAAATGGGGAAGAAGGAGATGAGGTATAGAGAGAGAAAGGAGAGAAAAGAAAAGTAGAGAGAGAAAGTGAAATTAGATTAAATGAAAAGTTGTAAAATGAATGAACCACCCCTCCTAACATGCTAGGAGGGGTATATATAGCCCACCCTACATGTGGGCTATATGGACTATATTTGGATCACGAGCCTAATACATTAATATATCGTTGGAGCGACCGATCCTTCATAAATACGTAAAAACGTATTTCCAACAATCTCCCCCTAAGGGAGGTCGCTCCAAGTTACAAAGTTCTAAATATTCTATAGCTCGTGATCTATGCTAATAATGATGTGACCGAGACTTTCTTTGGGAAAACATATTTCCAACAATCTCCCCCTAAGGGAGGTCACACCATTTTACAAAATCTTAAACCTAGCATCTATGCTTGAGTCTTCGATCTTGTTCTTGTGAATATGCTTGATGTGATCTTTGACTTTAGTCTTGAGCATGTTTCCTTGCCTTGACCTTGTGCATTCATCACTTGTGAAATTTGCCTCTTCATGACTTCATGTTCCACATACTTATGCCTTTAAATTCTTGAAAGCTTCAGAGTTTGATACAGCAGAAGACTTGACCTTCAGACTTTCTTGAATTTGTTGAAGTACTAAGTGTATGTAGTATAAGCATGTGGTGACGACTTCTTCTGGATTATACACCGCAATGCCACCTTTTTGTTACGCTGCATAAGACAGTTAGCAACAAACCATATACACGGATGAAATGGCCTTGAACATTTCATTCTAATTCGGTAGCATTTTACCTCCGGTCGTTGAAGACCGTTGGACGATATTAAATATCGTACTTGTGGCAGGTAGTTTCAATAAAGAACCTCCTTGACAAGATTTCGCGGGTAAACCCGTTCTCTTTACTCGACCGTCCAAAGCTGACTGCGAACGTAAAGAGTGAATCATTTGGATAATATTATCCGCATGATTTGAAGCCGTCAATTCATGTTCCTGGAACAAGTGAAGTTCAATTAAGAACCGCACCATCGTTGCTTTCCAGTTGTCACGAGCTTGATTCGTATAGAATCTTGCAAGTTACCTACCAAGTGCTGTTTGATGTTAACACTAGAAGGATTTCCATTCGTCACAGTAAATACTTAATAGTATTACTCTGAATGTTCTGGCAAGATCACTAAGATATTGCGTAGAGGCCTGGAACGTGTTTAAATTCATTTAAGAATTAAACCACTGTTGCTTTCCAGTTATCACAAGTTTGATTCATAAAGAATCGCACAAGTCACCTACCATGAGCTTTTTGATATTCGCTCAAGAAGGATTTCCATCTTCATTGTAAATACTTTCGTATTACTCGGATGTTCAGGCAAGATCATGAAGATTTTGCGTAGGACTCTTAAGATCTTTCTTACTTTTCACAGTGTGTGAAGAAGCAAGTAAATATAAAAGTGTGTCCTAATGAGATATTTGATGATCTCAAATGGCTCTAGACTCGATCGTGCATTTTGGATTTTAGTGATCGGAGGCAGGAGAGGAGTGCCACCTTTTCAATACCAATTTATTCGGAGTGAATAAATCAATAGATAATGTGTTGTCTCCGTGTGATTAAAACAAATATCTTTTGAGAGATATCTGAGTTAGCTGGGATGGGTTGTGCCTTGCATCACTGGGTCCATGATGTCTATCTTCAATATCGAGAATCATAAATGATCTCAATAGCATATGAATTGACCCGGTTTCTGCCTAAGGTTGTAAGGAGGGCTTCTTTCTTTACACCCTTTATCTTTACAATTCTTTTTCATTCTTCAACCCCTTCAATGCTTACCAATACGTCATAACTAGCACCTTGTTGTGATTGTTCTAGTGCTAACTTAAGTACTTGGTCGGCATTCAGCTACGTTCACAATCTTTCTCCATCTTTCCTAAGGACTACTATTTCTAGCTATGGAATGTCCTTGGGAAGATTCCTCTGGTTCTAGAGAAATCATTGGACTTTAACCTATCCTACCATCCTTATGTCACCACAATCTTCACCGTCGTGAATAGAGATATTTTGGGTAAGTGTATGTCACCATGAAAACCATTTTGAAGTGCAAATCCATTTTGCTCCCCCTTAACATATGCTACGATATTCGAAAACATTTCGCACATGTCGGGATGAGCTAACACGTTAAGTCAAACCATTTGTGATTAATCATTTCCCATATTAAATCACATTTTCTCCCCCATATTAAAAATATTAACCCAATCGATGTTTTTAATATCAATTGATTTAATAGCCTTTTAAGAAAATTTGGGAAGAAAAATGCAAATCCAATTATCTTCATGAATTACACAAGCTCCCCCTCAAATTAATGAGGGTGTACTTGAAACGTAAATTAAATACCTTTTAAACACAAGTGTAAGGTATTTATCACGTGCAAAGATCATATATGATAATGAATTCACAATATTAGCAATTTACGAGGTTGGACCTGAATGATGAAGAACATCATATGAAAGAAGCACATGGTTCTTGTTCACGAATGTTGGTCTTCCTCGTAACGTCTGAAGTTATCTCTTGACTCCATGTGTATGATTGATATCGTTGTCTTGACACCAATATGTGAACTTGGCACTCTCGGCATCAAGGATTCTGAATTCTGGACAATTGCTCCCCCTCAATTGTTGACCCGTGTTCTATTGAAAGAGTTGTAGTCACCGTTTGAGTAGTCGCATCGTCGAGTATGTAGATATCAATTGCAACGAACTTTGGATTGTGGAGTTGATAACTTCGGATTTTGAAGTCAAAGCTTTCCGGTGAAATGCTTGACTTCAAAGTGAAAAGCGGGTTACTATCGGAAATAATAGCAAACCATATGGAGCATGTTTTAAATCTTTTAAACTTCTGCTCGAACTTTATTTACAACCCCGTGTCATTATTGAATGACATTTCTAGGTTCGTAAATATTATCGATTCCAGAAGACATGCTCGTTTTATCAAAACGTTTTTGAACACACAATTTTGAAAGATTTAGAAAAACCTTTTGAGAAATTCTTGAAAAATTGTGTTCAAAGTTTTGAAAACCAGTTACTTGAGCTTAAGATGTTGAATATCTTAACGGCGAGCTCAAGTCCGAGAAGTTGTAAACTTCTCGTTGTTAAGGATAAGTTACCATCGGCGATAAACTTTCCTTTTATCTGAAGGACGAGTCCTAAGCTGACATTTACTTAGAAGTCGTTTTTCATGAGCTTGAAAACTTTGACTGTTTTAACGGAAAGCTCATGACCGAGAAAGGTTAATTTCTCGTTATGAGGAAAAGTTCTCTTATTAAAAGATACACTTTCCTTTCTGAGCTTAAAACTTCGAATGTTTTAAGACAAGCTCATGACCGAGAAAGGTGAATTTCTCGTTAAGAGGATAAGTTATCATAAAAGATAATCTTTCCTTTATTTTAAGTTCGAGTTACAGTCTGACATTTAACTGTAAGTCATGGTGCATGAGCTTAAAAACTTCGAATGTTTTTAATATTAGCTCATGCCCGAGAAAACTTAATTTCTCGTTGTTAGGATAAGTTTATCATCGGCGATAAACTTTCCTGCCTTTGAAGAACGGGTTACAGACTGTCATTTATCTATAAGCCTTTTACACGAGCTTAAAACCTTTGAATGAATTTATAATAAGTTTGTGTCCAAGAAAACTTAATTTCTTGTTAAAAGGGTAAGTTATCGTTGCGTAGATAAACTTCCCTGTCTCTGAAGTCCGGGTCGTCGTCTGTCATTTAACGAGGAGCCATAATGCATGAGCTTAAAAACTTGGAATGTTTTTGATATAAGCTCATGCCCGAGAAAAATGAATTTCTCGTTTTTAGGATAAGTTTATCATCGGCGATAAACTTTCCTTTCTTTGATGAGCGAGTTACAGTCTGTGATATGACTATAAGTCCTTGTGTTGCAGCTTAACCATGAATCCCCTGAGACATTTGTTTCTCTGATATCTGCTTCTTCAGCAACCAAACTCTAAGAGTGTCCTTAGTTGAACGGTATACAATGATTGGACCGTTTCGTTCTTTTGGAACATCAACTTTGGTACCTGCATTCTCATTAGGAATTTGCTTGCTTTAACATGGGTTAGCGATATCAATTATAGAAGCACGTGGGGGTTCACAGATGGCTTTACTTGTGTCAGAAGCGACCTGAGTAGATGATTCACTAGTCTTGGCTGGCAAACGTTTCCTTTTATAGAAAACCTTAAGTTTAGGCTTAAGTGAAGTATCATCTTTATCAGTTTCCTCCCTAGTAGACTTAGTAGAATCGGAGACTATCCTAGTTAAAGGGCACTCGTTTCCTACAAGAGTGAAATTTCGACCAGTGGGGCGCCAAACTTTACCAAAGGGTTTGATTTTAGCTATCCATTGGGACTTAATTCTAGCACGGGAGTTCACCTCATCAAGTAATTTCTTGACACAAGCATCATGATTTGCCGTAAAGACACATTTTCTACATGTTTTACAAGTAGCATATTTAATGTCTGAATAATTCCTAGATGATTGATCGATGCTCCTAGGAGATGACATGCTACGGTTAGCAATGTTGGGTAATCTAGAAGGCATCTGACTAGGTTTGACATTGCTATCTCTTACATGTGTCTTTTGCTTAGCTTCCCTAAGACCAGATTTATGGCAAACGTCATTTGAACTTGAACTAGTTCTAGACGTGGTCTTGGTATTTGTAGGGAAACTAGAGGCAATCATATGATTTGGTCTTGCTAAAGCTGGAGTGATCACATAGGGCCTAGTTGCTGGAGTGACTTGTCTAAAAAGATGAACCAAATCAACTTGGGAGGCAAACCGCGGTCTCGAGGATTGTTGTCGCTCGGATCTAAATGCAGTAGGTTGTCTGACAATCGGTTGTCTGACGAACTGATTTGTAGGTGGTTTCCCCAAGATTGATGGTTTTTCAAGCTTAGTGTCCACACTAGGTCCTTTACTTTTCCTTAACTCGTTTTTCAACGCAGCTATAGCAAAAACCTTTTCCTGTACTTGGGCCTTTAAAGTCTCATTCTCTTTGAGCAAGTTATCTTGGGATGCCAACTTAGATTCAAGCAGTTGAATTTGTTTCAAAAGATTATCCTTTTCAGCTTTAGAATCTAACACTTTTTGATCAAATTTTCTTTCAAGAACAACATTTGATTTTTCAAGTTTTTCAAAATATGTTTCAAATTTGTCCGTTTTCTTAGAAAATTCAAGTTTGGCATCCTCAAGATCTTTTGATTGCCGAGCTACGATCGTTTCGAGCTCTTTAATCTTGGAATCAGAAGCAGACAATGAAGCAGTTATAGGACAATTATCATGATGTTTAGCATTTTGAACACCTTCTCCCCCATTATGACTCACATCGGATGAATCAGAAGTGGTATTGCTATCACTCTTCTGCATCCCATGTTTGTCATAATTAAGTTCGGAATGCTCAATATGCGACATGTCATTAGCATATACATCATAAACAACATTACATTGTACCATGTTTGCCGGCTCTTCGTCATAAACGGGTAAGGAGTTATCAAGAGAGATCTCGTGAACATTTCCTGACGTGCCACTGGTATCATGCTGTCCTCCTGATTCCATGCTCTTGCCATTGTTAGGCTCCAAGTTTTCAACCGTATGACCAGTTTCCTCTTGCATCGAAGAGTCTTGCATTCCATTATCATACCCTTGCTGAAGTCGAGATCTTTCATAAATCGAAGACGAGACCGATGTCATGAGTTTCAAAATTGTATCACGGAAGACTCGAAGCTCGGT
This sequence comes from Glebionis coronaria, assembly GCA_025667525.1. Classification (NCBI taxonomy): domain Eukaryota; kingdom Viridiplantae; phylum Streptophyta; class Magnoliopsida; order Asterales; family Asteraceae; genus Glebionis; species Glebionis coronaria. The sequence goes on from CM046877.1 coordinate 291,653,835, forward strand.
ATGTGTATCTCGAAGAAACGATTGACAAATCACTGAACTTTCAGGCTTGATGATATTGAATTGGAGGAAAGGCGTGAGTTGTGTCACAAGAGCCTTATATGCAAGTGCCGATGCAGAGTGATTAAAGTTTTCATTGTGGAGTTGCTCTGCTAGTTGGGTCAAGATGATGAACATCGATTCCATGAATATATGACGATCTTGACCAAAGATTATCACAAATTCGCTCCCTCCTTGAATCCGTGAAAGAGTAACTAGATGATATTGAAGCATTTGAAATGAAGTGATGCCACTTTTTCTAACTTTGTTTTGCATTGAATGCGATTCTCCCTCTTGAAATGTCGAATTTAATGAATCCATTTCGTTCGAGGATAAATAAGGTAAAGATTACTTATCGATGAAAAACACGTCTTCATTTTCAAATAATAATACCCGATTAAATCAGTATTTATAGCCACTACAAAAATTTAAATGTAACCAATTTTCTTGACCTCGTAAAAATAATCGCGTCACTTTGTCGTGTCTTTTGATCTTGTCACTTGATCATATAACTTTTAAACCCTGATAACTATATACTATAAGACATTTACCATTCAGTATCAAAATTTACGTCAAACATGGGATATCAAAATACATATACTATAAGACATTAACAATTCAAAATTGATATCAAAATACTATTAGCAACGATGGGCCCATGTGATGAAACATATATTACGTTTGAAATTTCAACATATTATGCCCATGTTAGTTGTTGTGTGGTAATACGTGGCTTTATATAGAACATACATATATCACCGAACCAACACATGGCCCATTTATGATGAAACTTAACTCTTTTGATATAAAAGGCTCCAAACCACTTACCATAACCCTACACTTCTTCTAGCTATCTCCGTCCCCATTCTCTGTTTTATCACCTCAGCCACCATCTCTTGATTACTCCCAAAACAAAAAGCAATCTCAAATCCAATAACTGATCTATAACCCAATCTCAAAGCCAATCACTGATCTCTAATCCAATCTCAAACCTAATCTCAAGCCAATCACTGATCTCTAAACCAATCTCACAGCCAATCTCAAAGCCAATCTCAACCAACTCGTTTCTTTCTATCCCGAATGGTAAAGGCAGACCCACGAATGAAGAACAACCGAAGGTTTTGGCTTCTAGATCTTGTAAAACAAGGTCTCGGGTAGGTTTAAATGCTGTTTCTATTATGGTTTTGGGATTTGTGAGTCGAGAGTTTTTGTTGGTCGAGTGTCTGATTTGTGGATCAAGTCGAGGGTGGGTTTTGAGTCAAGAGTGTCATCGGAGAGTCTTTGGGTTGGCTTGGTGCAAGTCTAGGGTCGAGAGTCAGTTGTTGGGTCTGTTTTGTCGAGTTGAGTGTGTCTGAGAATTTGTTTTTGGTTTTGAAGGAGTCTCTGAGTGTTTGTGGGGTTTATTGGAGTCGAGGCTGAGAATGGTTTGGTCGAGGGTGGGTATGTCGAGTCAAAGGATTTGAATTTGATTCTTGAAAAGAAAAAGGTTTTTGTTTGAGTCTGGTATTTATGTTTAAGTCAATTAAAAAATACTGAGTGTGATCGAGGTTGATTTGTGTTGTGAGAGTCGAGAGATGTGAGGGTGTTTCCCGTTATGTTTGAATTGTGAGTGAGGAATCGGTCTATATGGAATAGGTCCTACGCGGAAAAACAACCTACGCGGAATAAACCGTGTCTATGCGGAAAAAAGGTCTATTCGGAAAAAAAAGGCTATTCGGAAAGATTCCTATTCGGAAAACCTATTCGGAAAACCTATTCGGAAAACCTATTCGGAAAACCTATTCGGAAAACCTATTCGGAAAGACGGAAATCTGATACGAAAACTGATAACTTTGGATCAAAAAGGACTGATGACACTTGACAGATTTGGACTGTTTTGACAGATTGGACAGTTTTGGACTGATAAGAAAAATGAAGAAGAAAACTGAAAAAAAATACTGATTAAAAAAATGACTGAATAAAAAAATGATTAAAAATGATTGATTAAAAAATGATTAGGCAAAGTAGTACCAGAACTGATAAACGAAAAAAAAAAATTAAAAAATTAAAAAACTAATTAGTTTAAAACTTTGATAAAAAAAAACTGATTAATTTGTAAAAATGCAACACGATCCAAAAATAACTTTATAAAATTGAAAAAAACTTTATAAAATTGATAAACTTGATAAATAACTTTATAAAATGGATAGATAAAAAAAAATAGAGAGACAATAAGAAAAGAAAAGATTTTTACCACCAAATCAAAAGATAAAAAAATATGCAAATCCTAAGATTCAACCATGGCTCTTGATACCAATTGAAGGTCTACGTTATCTAAGGATTTGGTAAATGATGGATTGATCTATTGATTAGATGGTGGAAATGGGGAAGAAGGAGATGAGGTATAGAGAGAGAAAGGAGAGAAAATAAAAGTAGAGAGAGAAAGTGAAATTAGATTAAATGAAAAGTTGTAAAATGAATGAACCACCCCTCCTAACATGCTAGGAGGGCTATATATAGCCCACCCTACATGTGGGCTATATGGACTATATTTGGATCACGAGCCTAATACATTAATATATCGTTGGAGCGACCGATCCTTCATAAATACGTAAAAACGTATTTCCAACACCTATTCTCCCAAAGCATTCCTCTTCTTCCGATATACCTTATCCATCTAGGTTAAGGAAAGAGAAGCTCAAAAGCAAGGATGATATTCAGGTTTCGAACTTTCTTAAAGTGTTTAAACAATTGAATTTTAACATCTCCTTCGCTGAGGCTCTCGCTCACATGCCTAAGTACGCGAAAATGTTCAAAGATCTATTTAGCGACAAGGAGAAGCTTCTTGATATTGCTAACACCCAACTTAATGAGAATTGCTCTGCAGTGCTCTTAAGGAAATTGCCAACCAAGCTTGGTGATCCGGGTCGTTTCTTAATCCCTTGTAACTTCCCGGGAGTAGAGAATTGCATGGCCCTAGCCGATCTAGGTGCCAGTATTAATCTAATGCCTCTAAGCGTTTGGAAGCAATTATCTCTCCCCGAGCTAGTCCCCACCAAAATGTCTTTGGAATTAGCTAACCGTACGGTTGCTTATCCAGTGGGGATAGCCGAAGACATCTTTGTAGGAGTCGACAAATTCACTTTTCCTGCCGATTTCGTCGTCGTCGACTACGAGATGGACCCACGTGTGCCATTAATTGTTGGTCGTCCATTCCTGAGGACTGGTCGCACTCTCATCGATGTTGAAGCCGGTGAGCTTATCATGAGAGTGGGTGATGATAAAATCGTCTTCAACATGGGAAAGTTGTCTAAACAGCCTTATTCTAACGAGAGTGTTAATTGTATTGACGTTCTTGATGAGGCTTCTGAAGAACACTTTATTGATGCTTGTAAAAATATTCCTACCTCTCTTCCCAATGTTGAGACCGTTTCCTCTATTGATTCATCACTGTCTCTATTTGGAGAAAGTGATTTCTTTTGGAAAGATCTTGAAGCCACCATGGGAGATGTGAACTTAGCAAATGACGATTCTCCCACCAATTGGGATGAAGACATGCATTTCTTTGACAACCTTCTCAACGAAGACAATCTTTCTCCACCATCTCCCACGGTTATTGCTATCGATGCTCCGACTTTGAAAACGCCTCCAATCGAAAATCCTCCGGATTTAGAACATAAGGAGTTGTCGCCCCATATCGAGTACGTGTTCCTTGAAGAAAACAAGAAGTCGCTTGTCATCATCGCGAAGGACTTGAAAGAAGAAGAGAAATCTCGCCTCATCACCGTGCTTAAAGATCATAAGAAGGCAATCGCTTGGAAAATTTCCGACATCCGCGGAATTGATCCGGACTTTTGTACTCACAAAATTCTCATGGAAGATGACTTTAAACCCGAAATCCAGAGCCAAAGAAGGGTTAATCCTAATATTCATGACGTCATCAAACAAGAGGTTATCAAACTTCTAGATGCCGGCTTAATTTACCCTATTTCGGATTCGCCGTGGGTAAGTCCCGTCCATTGTGTGCCCAAGAAGGGCGGAATAACCTTTGTTTCCAATGAACACAACGAGTTGATTCCCACTCGTCTCGTTACTGGGTGGAGAGTTTGTATTGATTATCGCAAGCTCAATGATGCCACGAGAAAATATCACTTTCCTCTTCATTTCATGGATCAAATGCTCGAGCGTCTTGCGGGTAATGACTATTACTGCTTCTTAGACGATTTCTCAGGGTATTTTCAAATTCCCATCGATCCCAAGGACCAAGAAAAAACCACATTCACTTGTCCCTATGGAACATTTTCTTACAAACACATGCCTTTTGGTTTATGTAATGCTACTGGGACGTTCCAAAGGTGTATGATGGCTATCTTCCATGACATGGTTGAAGACACTATGGAAGTATTCATGGATGATTTCTCGGTTTATGGCGATTCTTTCTCTGCTTGCCTTGCCAATTTAGAACGTATGCTTAAGCGGTGTGAAGACACTCACCTTGTTCTTAATTGGGAAAAATGCCATTTCATGGTAAAAGAGGGCATCGTGCTAGGACACAAGATCTCCAAAGCCGGTCTTGAAGTAGACCGTGCTAAAGTCGATGTTATCGCTAAGTTGCCTCCACCTTCAACCAGGAAGGGTGTGAGAAGTTTCCTGGGTCATGCGGGCTTTTACCGTCGATTCATCAAAGATTTTTCTCAAATCGCTCGCCCGATGACCCACCTCTTGGAAAAAGATACTCCTTTTATCTTTTCTAAAGAGTGTATCGAAGCCTTCAATCTTCTTAAGGATAAGCTAACTAAGGCACCGGTCTTGGTTACCCCTAATTGGGAGCTACCCTTTGAATTGATGTGCGATGCTAGCGACTTCGCTATTGGTGCGGTTTTAGGACAAAGGATCAACAAACATTTCCAACCAATCCACTATGCTAGCAAAACAATGACGGGGGCTCAATTACATTATACGACAACCGAAAAAGAGCTTTTAGCTGTTGTCTATGCTTTTGAAAAATTCCGCCCCTATCTTGTTTTATCTACCACAATCGTATACACGGACCATTCTGCGTTGAAGTACTTGATGACTAAACACGACTCTTAGCCAAGACTTCTCCGCTGGGTTTTACTCCTTCAAGAATTCAACATTGAAATTCGTGACAAAAAGGGTGCTGAAAACCTAGCCGCGGATCATCTGAGCAGACTCGAGGATCCATATCAAGGGGATCATCCGAACACAGAGATCAATGACTCTTTCCCCCTTGAGACCTGATAGGTGTGTAAACACCCATCTTTTCTAACACTTAATTACAATAATAACCGGACCAAAATGTGTATTTTATGTCTTTTATGTCGGAATTATGCGTGGTTTGTGTTTTTGTTGTGATTTAGGACGAAAAGGTGAAAAGTGGAGAAAACACGGACATTCACGGGCATTTACAGACTTTTATTGAAGAAAAAGATGAAAGACGAAGTCAAGAAGTCAAGAGTGCAAAAAGAACGGAAGTCCAAGACCAATTCTGAAGATTAATCGAAGAAAAAGTCAAAAGACGGAAGTTTATCAAAAGCCGAAGAATTCAAGTCTATTTTATTGAAGAATTTAAAGACGAGTTCAAAGAAATCCCGAAGCCAAAAGTCCTTTAAGTCCAAGTTTAAAGAAGATTAGAAGAAAAGGACTAAGCATGCAATTAATGAAGATTAAATAAGGAAGGACTTAAGCTTGTAATTAAGAGAAAAGGAAAGAGGGGAGGAAGCTTCCTAATCCTCCCCTATATATAGATTAGGACTAGTTAATTATTTTTCTTGTTGGCTAAGTGTGACAATTAGTCTTCCATTTTATTTACCTTGCACCTTTAATTCATGTCAATTTAAATACTTGTCAATTTAATTACCTTGTCTTGCACCTTAAATTCCTTTAATTTCAAGTAAGTTTTCATTTAATTCTTGTCAATCTTTACTTTATCTTGTTAATCTCTCATCTACCTTTCTTAATCTTTGATTTTTGATGTTTATGTTTATGTTTATATTCTTATCTTGATCAAGTGGTTTTTGATTATTGTGGTTAAATTTGTTTGTTTTGTTGATTTAAATTGTTTGTTTATGTTTAACTGTTGATTTGTTATTAGTTTATTTAAATCGTTTGGTTGATTTTGGTTAATCTGTGTTAGATCTGTTGTTACTGTTATCCCTTGTTCTTCGGGGTTGTTTGTTTTCGTTTCTTTGTTCCCAGGAAAACTTATGAACCAAGAGAAGAGAAAGCTTTCATTCGGAACTCAAAAGTTCCAGATCAAGAGTTCTTTCATTCGGAACTTCAAAGTTCAGGATCAAGGGCTTCATCCGGAAGAGTTCCAGATCAGCAAAAACTTCCGAGTCAAGCTTGTTCATCCGGAACGTTCAAAGTTCCGGACGAAGGACAACTTCCGAATCAAGCTTGTTCATCCGGAACTTCAAAGTTCCGGACGAAAACTTCCGGATCAGCAAAACTTCCGACTCAAGCATTGTTTATTCGGAACTCAGAAAGTTCCGGATCAATAGACTTCATTCGGAACTCAAAAAGTTCCGAGTCAATTCTTCCGAACGAAAGTTCCGGATCAAGGGAAGGAAAAAGTTCCGGGTTAAGATTGTTTCATTCGGAAGTTGAAAGTTCCGAGTCAAGCTAGTTCATTCGGAATTTTTAAACTTCCGAATCAAGGTTTCTTTCATTTCTTTTTAGTCTTTCTTTTTAAATTTTTGTCTTTTATTTTTAAGCTTATTTTTCCCGCCTTTTTATTTAATTTCACTTTAAGATTATTTGTCTTAGCTTTATTCTAGCCTTGCCTTAGTATAAGTTTTGGGTGCATTTTAAAATTGCCTTAGATAGATTTAAGTTTGCGTTATTTACTTTAGTGCCTTTTAATTTTAGTCACGCTTTTAAATACTTGCACCATTATTTTAATTAGACTTAGATTTAAATTACCTGCACTTTTGCTTTAATTGTTTTGCACTTTAAATATACTACAACCACAACACTTTTGTTCCACCAAACTAAAACTGAGTCACATAGAGAACCTAGATCAATTCGATTAGACACACATCAAAGAACTTAATCTTAATTTTTATACGGGCAAAATCCTTGTATCAAATGGCGCCGCTGCCAGCTCTTTTCGTAAAGATTAACGGTTTTTTGTGAGAGACGCGTTGCTTTTTGGGATCCGTTCACTTGTGAGCGTTATTTTTCTTGCATAAAAAATTCAAAAAATCATAAAAATTAAAAATTGATAAAAATACATAAAAATTAAAAATTTCAAAAATCCAAAAAGATTTTATCTTTATTGTGTATATATATTGTCTTTGTGTTCGGTTTCTTTTTCTTTTCCATTTTCAGGTGTATGCGTACTAGATCTTCTACTTATCAAGAGCCCGAGACTCAAGAAGATTTAGCTATGTCAGGTGTAAACAACAATAATCCACCGCACCCTAATAATAACAACAATGTTCTTCCACAGCCCGATCTTCGGACCATGGAGGAGCTTTGTCAACCTACAATGTTTGGACGAGGAGGACCGATTGCGCCGATGCAAATCAACGCTCCTGAGTTTTCGTTGAAGCACCATATGATTCAGCAAGTGCAAACTAACCCATTCCGTGGATTGCCTGATGATGATGCCAACAAACACCTCGACAAGTTCATTACAATCACCCAAAGCATGAAGTTGGTTGGTGCCACAATGGATGAACTTCGCCTACAACTCTTTCCACATACCTTATTACATCATGCCGAGAAATGGTTTGATCGTCTCCCGAAGAGTTCTATTCACACTTGGGATGACATGACTCAACGCTTTTTATCGCGCTACTTTCCACCATCCATGGTCACTAGCCTTCGCAATCAAATCAGCGGTTTCATGCAAGACCCTGATGAATCTCTTTTTGATGCTTGGGAGCGATATAATATCTTGATCGATAGATGTCCAAACCACAACATGCTCCCTGTGACCTTAATCGATACTTTCTACAACGGTTTGACTTTTCGAGATCGTGATACGATTAATGCAGCCGCCGGTGGCATATTCATGAAAAGGAGACCCGAGGAGTGTAGAGAGCTAATTGAGAACATGACTACTCATCATAAAAACTGGGATTCCTCTGCTTCTTCAAGGAACAACCCGAGAGTCAATGTTTCCTCTACTTCAGCAAACCCTGAGATGACCGAACTCACCCGCATGATGACCGAAATGAGCAAAAGTATTACGCTTCTAGCTTCAAACCAACAACAACAACAAGTTAAAGCGGTTGCTAATCCTTGTGAAACATGTGGCGGTCCTCACTCATACACCGATTGTCCTTCTACACAAGGAAATCCGGAAAATGTGTATGCAGCTTATGGTAATTATTCACCGGAAAATTACCAAGCTAGACAACAAGGGGATAGAAATCTGCTGAGTTACCGATCCAACAATTACCTTTCACCCGGTTTTTCTCCTCAAAACCAAAACCCCGCCAACAACTACAATAGAAGCAACCAAATTCCACCAACATCTCTAATCCTTATCACCCACCCGCTCAACAAGCCCCACCCATTAACCCCGATGTTGAAGCCACAATGAGAACCCAAGGTGAGCAAATCAAGAATCTACAAAGCCAAATTATCAATCTTAGAGAAGATATCACGAAGCAAGGAAATGAGATAAGGTCCGAGGTTCGTGATAATATTCAATCCTCCTTCAGCACTCAAACGAATGAATTAAAGAATCTGTTGGCTAGTTTCTTGCCCGCAGCTCAACCTTCTTCTTCGAGTTCTCTACCTTCAAACACCGTCACCAATTCGCGAGCAAATGTGAGTGCTATTACTACCCGTAGTGCAGTCACCATCATAGGACCACCAATCCCACCCCCATCATCTACACCTCCTCCACCACCATGTATCCCTACTCCTCCTACACCTAGTATTAGTGCACCATTACCGTCTCCGCCTCGTCATGACGATGTATCTCGGAAGGACCCTTCAACATACCAACCTTTACCGACTACACCTTCACCTTCCACCTATAAACCTAAAATCCCATACCCTTCTCGTTTAGGCAAGACCAACGATCTAACAAAGGAGGACTCTCAAATGACAAACTATATCAAGATGATTTCTCAAATGTCCTTCAGCATTAGTTTTTTGAAGCACTTGTCCACATGCCCAAATTTGTTAAAGCATTTAAGGAATTTCTTAACAAGAAGGAGAAGCTGATTGAACTCGCCAACACACGCTTAAATGAAAACTGCTCTGCAGTTCTTCTTAGAGAACTTCCGGAAAAGCTTGGAGATCCCGGTCGTTTTGTGTTGCCTTGCGTGTTCAACAAAACTGAAGAATTTACTGCCCTTGCTGATCTCGGGGCTAGTATTAATTTGATGCCATTGAGTGTTTGGAAAACACTATCATTACCCGACCTCACTCCAACGAAGATGACTCTCGAACTTGCAAACCGCACTCTCGCTTACCCCGTTGGTATAGCCGAAGACGTGTTCATTAAAGTTGGCGCATTTACTTTCCCGGTCGATTTTGTTGTAGTTGATTATGAAATGGACCTTCGTATTCCTTTAATAATTGGTCGGCCATTCTTGAGAACCGGAAGTGCTTTAGTGGATGTTGCCGAAGGTGAGTTAATCTTAAGAGTCGGGAATGACTCACAAATTTTCAAAATGGGGAAGCTTACAGGAAAATACTATGGACGAGAATCAGTGAATATGATTAATGTGCTCGATGATTTTGTCGTCTACAACAATCCTCTATTCGAGTCTTGCAATGATAATCCACTCTTTCATGATAATGTGGATGATTCTCGCTCCACTTTGGAACCTTCTCCCATTTATGATTCTCCACCGGTCTTTGATGCTTATGATGATGATTCTAGCTCAGATTCGGATGATTTTGATGATTGTACTTCTGAGTATCCCAATCTGCCTACTTTTGATGATTTTGATGAGGCCGATACTCTTTCGAGCGATTCTTCACATGATGAAGATCCTCCGCCATCACTCGATCCTACTTTGGACGATTACTCATTTGAGGAAGATTTCTCTGAATTTCTCAACACTTACTTCCCTCATGAGAGTGATGCTCCTCCTTATGACTTTGAAGATTATCGTCTTGATCCTACTTTGGATTTAAAGCACATTCTTTCTAAGGAGAAGAACCCGGTCGACACTGAAATCCGCAGCACGTATGAATTAACACCTCTTTGTCCCCCTTCTGAGGACGAGGTTGTGCTTCTTTGCGGATCTTCTTCACACTCTGCTGAGCCTGAGTGCTATTTTCCCCTAAAGGAAAAGGTGTTCGACCCCGGTATTGAAATCTTTAAGCCATCTCAGTATCCACCTGATGAAATAAAAGGAAAAATCTTTGGAAATTTTGAAGACATGCTTGCACCTCACCATACTTGCTTCCACCATGCTCCATCTTTGCTTAAGGGAACCTTGCCACTCTTCTTTGGCTTGCCTTGTTCGCCTTAAGCTCGTGCTATTTAGTGGACGAAAACTATGTCTTTGATCCTGTTGGATATGTTTCATGCTTTTTCCGTTGATGATCAAGGTCGAGTCAGGCTCATGACTCGGTTAACAAAAATCAAGCGCTTCTTGGGAGGCAACCCATGCATCTATCTTTTCGCTTTCTTTATCATAAGTGTAGGGGAGACCGTTGGTTTGCTTTCCTCTCCTCACTTCTTAATCAGGGATTCGAGCTTCAATGATCCACTCTTGATGATTCTTGACGACCTGTGATTCCGTGCTCTACTTCTTCCCGGTTCTATCCTAAACTCTTTTCGATTCATTATTTTATATTTTCTCAATACTAAAATAGGAATCTCTTTAGTTGTCTTTTCCTTAGCGAGATTTAAACAACGTGCACAATGTCCTAAGTGTAGGGGAGTTTACTCCCACATGCTTAAACATTGAGGACAATGTTTATCTTAAGTGTAGGGGGGACTTCTATCGAAGTTAAGTGGTCTTTTCCTTGTATTTGTCCTCATTTTAACCGGAAAATCAATTTTTCGACATTTTTCAAAATTTTTGATCAATTTTGGCCTATTAGTTTTTACCTTTGTATAGTTATTTTCTTTCTTTGCTAGAAAAATGTTTAATAAAGTGGTTTTAATTTTTAAAACGTTGTGAATCTTTTGACTCAACCCGAGTTTGCTCTAGCTAGTATCCTTAATGTGTTTAAGTCAAGTTTTGCTAGGCTTTTATATAGGGAGCTATAAAACGCGAAAGTCTTAACTCTCACGGGTTAAGAACAAGAACTTTTCGCAAGTTCCTATAATTGATCCTAGAGAGTCGTTTATCAAGGGAACTTTAAAACGCGAACTCTAAACTCGAAAAAGTCTAAGAATTTGCAAGATCCTATAGGCGACTCGAAAACCCAAAACTTTGATTTAATAGGCTAAGCATCCACGAGTCTCATTACTTGAGATTTTAAACTGTGGAGAACGAGAGATGATAGAGCCAATTATAAGTTCGGTATTCTTTCATGAATTTATGTGAGTTAATTATAAGCCTATTCTCCCATCGCTTGCTAATAAATTTATCTGCTAATAAATAAGGTTGTACGATTTGATAAGTTACTTAGCTTCTAGCCCAAGATCGTTTAAAAGTTGCTCGGTATGGATTAGAGTTCATAGCCAAGGAATAACTTATTGAAGCGGGATGCGAAGATTGGCGAGTCCGAAAAGGCCCTAACAAGACATGAGGGCTATATTTTGTTGCTAAAGATCCAAAGTGATGTGAAGAATCATTTATCGAAAATCAATATGAAGGATCGAGACACATGACGTAAAGCAAAAACTCCCCAAAAGTCATGGAGAAGTGTATCCGAAAAGACCCTAACAAGGTATGAGGATAAATAGATCCAAGTCATAAAAGGAGGCGGATCGTTGTAAATCAAAGTCCAAAATAAAGATTGGAGAAAAATGAAGAAGTCGTGGTCCAAGTATGAATCTCTCAAAACTTCAAGTGAAGAAATTCCATTATGAAGAGAAGACCATAATTTCCTGAACGTCTCTCAAGGTTTGAAGTATGAAGTCGCTGCCAAATATCGGTCCGAGAAAGGTCTCAAATCGCGAAACGAGTTATGCCAAGATATGAACTTTATGAGGTCCCGAGAAGCAGTTTTAAAAGATTTTGTCCTTTAGCTAACTATTGATTAAATCGTTCACTTTATTTTCAGACTTAATAACTATCGAAATAAGTCTACAATGCATCCTCGTGATCATTCAAGACAACAATAAAATATAAGAGATACGCCTAGGAATAAGGGAGTCTAAGTGAATAATTGGCCCACATGAGTTCGTGATAGTTTACTAACTTATAATAACAATGATCTCGTTTTTAAGCTTGGTTTGGAGAAAGTGAAAACTTGAGGATGATGATTGTTCATAACATTTCCAAAACCCGAGGTATGCTTTTGATATCTTTATTTTGTATGTTTTTAATTTTCTATCTCTTTAATAAAGGCCACTATGGATTGATTATGATGAAAAATGTAAACGTGCATTGTAACTAATGCATTGCATGAGGACATTGCAATGGTCAAGTGTAGGGGATTTGATAGGTGTGTAAACACCCATCTTTTCTACCACTTAATTACAATAATAACCGGACCAAAATGTGTATTTTATGTCTTTTATGTCAGAATTATGCGTGGTTTGTGTTTTTGTTGTGATTTAGGACGAAAAGGTGAAAAGTGGAGAAAACACGGACATTCACGGGCATTTACGGACTTTTATTGAAGAAAAAGATGAAAGACGAAGTCAAGAAGTCAAGAGTGCAAAAAGAACGGAAGTCCAAGACCAATTCTGAAGATTTATCGAAGAAAAAGTCAAAAGACGGAAGTTTATCAAAAGCCGAAGAATTCAAGTCTATTTTATTGAAGAATTTAAAGACGAGTTCAAAGAAATCCCGAAGCCAAAAGTCCTTTAAGTCCAAGTTTAAAGAAGATTAGAAGAAAAGGACTAAGCATGCAATTAATGAAGATTAAAGAAGGAAGGACTTAAGCTTGTAATTAAGAGAAAAGGAAAGAGGGGAGGAAGCTTCCTAATCCTCCCCTATATATAGATTAGGACTAGTTAATTATTTTTCTTGTTGGCTAAGTGTGACAATTAGTCTTCCATTTTATTTTCCTTGCACCTTTAATTCATGTCAATTTAAATACTTGTCAATTTAATTACCTTGTCTTGCACCTTAAATTCCTTTAATTTCAAGTAAGTTTTCATTTAATTCTTGTCAATCTTTACTTTATCTTGTTAATCTCTCATCTACCTTTCTTAATCTTTGATTTTTGATGTTTATCTTTATGTTTATGTTCTTATCTTGATCAAGTGGTTTTTGATTATTGTGGTTAAATTTGTTTGTTTTGTTGATTTAAATTGTTTGTTTATGTTTAACTGTTGATTTGTTATTACTTTAGTTAAATCGTTTGGTTGATTTTGGTTAATCTGTGTTAGATCTGTTGTTACTGTTATCCCTTGTTCTTCGGGGTTGTTTGTTTCTGTTTCTTTGTTCCCAGGAAAACTTCCGAACCAAGAGAAGAGAAAGCTTTCATTCGGAACTCAATAGTTCCGGATCAAGAGTTCTTTCATTCGGAACTTCAAAGTTCAGGATCAAGGGCTTCATCCGGAAGAGTTCCGGATCAGCAAAAACTTCCGAGTCAAGCTAGTTCATCCGGAACGTTCAAAGTTCCGGACGAAGGACAACTTCCGAATCAAGCTTGTTCATCTGGAACTTCAAAGTTCCGGACGAAAACTTCCGGATCAGCAAAACTTCCGACTCAAGCATTGTTTATTCGGAACTCAGAAAGTTCCGGATCAAGAGACTTCATTCGGAACTCAAAGAGTTCCGAGTCAATTCTTCCGAACGAAAGTTCCGGATCAAGGGAAGGAAAAAGTTCCGGGTCAAGATTGTTTCATTCGGAAGTTGAAAGTTCCGAGTCAAGCTAGTTCATTCGGAAGTTTTAATTCCGAATCAAGGTTTCTTTCATTTCTTTTTAGTCTTTCTTTTTAAATTTTTGTCTTTTATTTTTAAGCTTATTTTTCCCGCCTTTTTATTTATTTGCACTTTAAGATTATTTTTCTTAGCTTTATTCTAGCCTTGCCTTAGTTTAAGTTTTAGGTTCATTTTAAAATTGCCTTAGATAGATTTAAGTTTGCGTTATTTACTTTAGTGCCTTTTAATTTTAGTCACGCTTTTAAATACTTGCACCATTATTTTAATTAGACTTAGATTTAAATTACCTGCACTTTTGCTTTAATTGTTTTGCACTTTAAATATACTACAACGACAACACTTTTGTTCCACCAAAATAAAACTGAGTCACATAGAGAACCTAGATCAATTCGATTAGACACACATCAAAGAACTTAATCTTAATTTTTATACGGGCAAAATCCTTGTATCAAGACCTTAATGTCTATAAATCTCAATCTTGATGGCACCCCGTGGTTTGCCGATATTGCAAACTACTTAGCGGGTGGTGTTCTCATCCAAGGGTTATGATATTTTCATTTTGTATGGGGTTCAGATTATGTCTCGGTATCCTCTCGAATTGATCTCGGCTCTAAGTGGAATGACTTGTTCTTGGTTAATAAAAAGGATTTGGTTTATTTATCTATTCTAAACTAATGACAAGTAATTAGGCGTCGACGAGTAAATTGAAACTTTGAAAGATTAAAACTTAAAAAGGCAAGTTAAAATTAAATGCTTGAAAATTTAAAGATTATATTAGAAAAACAAATGATCACTCAATAAAAACTAACACTGGAAAACTTTGTGAAAAATATGAACTTAATTGAAAAGTACTAAAAGAAAGTAAGATCGGAGTAAAGCCAAATAAGCTAAATTGGAGTAAGGGAAAAAATGCATCAATCGGAATGAATTCCGATCAAGTGATCGGAATGTGGAGGGGGATGGTGATCGGAATGTTGCCAAAGAAGATCAATCGGAATACTCAGACATACACCAATCGGAATACTAACAATGGAACCAATCGGAATATTGCTAAAATTAGTGTAATCGGAATATGGGGAACAATCCAGATCGGAATAGTTAAAATAGGCTACAATCGGAATATATGGCAATGAAGTAGATCGGAATATGGGGAAGCTTACCGTCGGAATATACGAAACCCTTTTCCGATCTATAGATCGGAAAAAGGGTGCTGCTAGGTCGGAATAACAGGTCGGAAAAGGGAGTTACCCTTTCCGAAAATGGTGCAAAATCGAGGCTAAAGGTAAGGGAAAAAAAGCTTATGGAATAAGCTAACTCCCAAACAAGCTTGAATCCAAAATAAGCTGATCAAATAAGCACTAAGAACACTTTATCTAAGCTTCAAATAATCAAACTTATAAATCAAATGATAAAAAGATGAACTTTTTATAAAACTTTAAAAGGTAAATAAGCTAAATCAACAAATAAGCCAATAAGAACAAGGATCTCAAAGCTTATTTATGTAAAAACTTAAGGAAACATAAAAAGTAATCAACTTTTTAAGCACAAATCATTGATGAACAACACGGATCATACGAAATTTGTACCAAATTCAATCAAAATCAAAGAAAGGAAGGATGAGATTAAAGATTAAAAGATAAAAACTTGATCTTGATTAATGAAAAGTAATACAAATGTTTTGATCTAGAAAGAGAAAAAGATGAAATCTAGTGAGAGAAAGTTCTAAACTTTCTCTCTCTAAAACTAAAAACTACCTAAAAGACTAAGTGTGACTTTTTGTGAAGTGGAACCATATATATAGGCGTGTGATGTGGTGGTGAATGGGCTTGGTTTTGGGCTTCTTTTCCTCTTCCTTCTTTAGTCTTCTCGTCTCTTTTAAATAAACGTTTCCGACTTTGGCTTTTGAGAAGTGTCGGTGAATAATTTCAACTCGTCTTATAATCTTTTATTTAATAGACTCGAGTTCTTCGACATATATGAATCTTCCATCTTTGGCTCAATTCTTTGATAAATCTTCGAATAGGCCCAGTGACTTCAAATCTTTTGCATCTCTTGGACAATAGACTTCATCTTGAGTCTTTTTCTTCGGTAAAACCCGTGCAATCCCATGTTTTCTTTAATATTCATCCGGTTGGCTCTGAAAACACAATAAACACAAAAACCACGCATAATTCCAAACAAATGATATTAAATACGCGTTTTGGTCTTGTTTTAGCCAGAATTAAGTGGTAAAAGGATGGGTGTTTACACACCTATCAAATCCCCTAGACTTAACCATTGCCATGCCCTCATGCAATGCTTAGTGATAAAGCAATTTTACACTTTTCTCATAATTAATCAACCTTGGCCTTATTAAAATACTATTTAAACAAAAATTAAAATACTAAGAGAAATTAAAACTTTTAAAATAAACAAAAGGATGGAAATAACATGCAAAGAAATCGAGGACTTACATTAGGGCTTTGGTGCTGCGAAGATTTATCACCCTCAAGTTTCACGTTCCCCAAACTAAGCTTAAAAACGAGATCATTGTTAATATAAGTTAGCAATTCAAACACTTACACACATGGCTTAATTAAATGCTTAAACTCCCTTATCCCTAGGTGTATCTCTTATATTTTATTTTTGTCTTAGAATGATCATGAAGATGCATTTTTGGACTTATTTCGATAGTTTATTTAGGCTGAAAGCAAAGTAGGACGATTTGATCAATAGTTAGCTAAAGGACAAAATCTCTTAAAACTGCTTCTCGGGATATCAAAAAGTTCATATCTTGGCATAACTTGGTTCGCGATTTGAGACCTTTCTCGGGCCGATATTTGGCATGAACTTCATACTTCATATCTTGAGAGACGTGCTTGAGATAATGGTCTTCTCATCGTAATAGAGTTTCTTCACTTGGAGACTTTTGAGGGGTACTCCAACTTTGTTGACCACGACTTCATGATTATTTCTTCAATCTCTATTTGGGATTTTGAGATACAACGATCCGCCTCCTTTTCGGACTTGGATCTATTTATCCTCATACCTTGTTAGGGTCTTTTCGGATAGACTTCTCCATCATCTTTAATGGAGTTGATTGCTTTTCGTCGTGAGTCTTGATCCTTCATATTGACTTTAGGAATAATTATTTTCACATCACCTTGGATCTTTAGCAATAAAATGGAATCCTCATGCCTTGTTAGGGCCTTTTCGGATTCGCCAATCTTCGCGCCCCGCTTCATAAGTTATGCCTTGGCTATGAACTGATATCATTACCGAGCAACTTTTAAACGATCTTGGGCTAGAAGCTAAGTAACTTTTCAAATCGTACGACCTTACTTATTGCAGATAATTTATTAGCAAGTGATGGGAGAATAGGCAAATAATTACACCAAGTGAGCTTGTGCAAGAATACCGACTTATAATTGACTCTATCATTTCTCGTCCTCCATAATTTAAAATCTCAAGTAATGAGACTTGTGGATGCTTAGCCTAATAAACCAATTAAGGTCTACATGGTTAAGGATACTAGCTAGAATAAACTTAGATAAGTCTATTCGGGTTGAGTCAAAATAAACGCAACGGGCCTAATATGTCAAAGACTTCTAAACTAGCTACACTACTTTATTAATATTTTTGACTTTATTGCGGGATATATACATATGAGAGCAACGATAAAAAAAAATTTAAAAATTACGACTAAATGGCCAAAGTTAATAAAAAATTTGAAAAATGTTGAAAAATATGATTTTCTGGTTAAATGAAGGCATTTTCAAGGAAAAGTCCACTTAAACTTCGATAGAAGTCCCCCTACACTGAAGATAAACATTGTCCTCAATGTTTAAGCATGTGGGAAAAGTCTCCCCTACACTTATAACATTGTGCACGTTGGTTAACTCAAGTAAAGGAAGAGACGACTAAAGTGATCAATTCCAAATGTGAGTATGAAGAAAATTGAATCAAGATAGTTGAGAGATAGAACCGGATTTCGGATAACACAGGAGCACGGTTCTTCAAAGGTTCCAAGAGTGCACTTATCCCTGTAATCACATCACCACACAAATACAAACACCTATACAGGTCCCCCTACACTTAGGAGGTAAAAACATAAAAGGATAGATACTCGGGTTGCCTCCCGAGGAGCGCTTGTTTTTGATAACCGAGTCACGAGCCTGACTCGACCCAAAATTAGTTCATGGGGAACATGGTGAGGGATGGAATCATCTCCTGAGAGATGTCCTCACCAAAGTACAGCTTCAGACGCTGGCCATTCACTTTGAAATTGGTCCCATTTGGCTGAGAAAGCTCAATGGTCCCATATGGAAAGACTTTGGCGACGGTGAATGGACCAGACCAACGGCTCTTCAACTTGCCAGAGAAGATCTTCAACCGAGAGTTAAAAAGTAAGACTTGATCACCAACGTGGAACTCTCGGTTCTTGATTTTTGCGTCATGAAGGATCTTAGTCTTCTCCTTGTAGATCAGCGAGTTCTCATAAGCTTCATTCCTCAGTTCGTTGAGCTCGTTGAGTTGAATCTTGCGATGATCACCGGCTTTGTTGATGTCGATGTTAGCCCACTTCAAGGCCCAGTGTGCCTTATGCTCCAGCTCGATGGGAAGGTGGCATGCTTTCCCGTACAGGAGACGATATGGTGTACAACCAATCGGAGTCTTGTATGTAGTACGAAAAGCCCACAGAGCATCATCTAACTTATCGGCCCACGCGGCATGATGCTCTCCCACAGTACGCTCCAAAATTCGCTTCAATCCACGGTTGGATATCTCGGCCTGCCCATTGGTTTGGGGATGATAGGCGGTGGAAAGACGGTGATTGACACCATACTTAGCCATGATTCTTGCAAATTGATCGTTGCAAAAATGAGTCCCGTGGTCACTGATAATAGCACGAGGAACGCCGAATCGAGCGAACAACGATTTCAAAAAGTTACAAACCACCCTTGCATCATTAGTAGGTAAAGCTTTGGCTTCAACCCACTTTGAAACGTAGTCAACGGCTACAAGGATGTATTTGTTTCCTTTAGATGAATGGAATGGCCCCATAAAGTCGATACCCCAAACATCAAAGATTTCACACTCTTGAATGAAATTCTGAGGCATCTCGTCTTTATGTGTGATCGTGCCTTGTTTTTGGCAAGCATCACATCGTTTAACCATCTCGTGAGCATCACGATAGATGGTGGGCCAATAAAATCCCGAATCAAACACTTTTTTGGCGGTGTAGTTGGGACCAAAGTGACCACCAGTGGGTCCTTTGTGGCAAGCATCAAGGATTTCTGACGCTGCCGGTCCATCAACACATCGGCGGATAATCAGGTCGGCACATTGTTTGAATAGGTAAGGGTCGTCCCAAAAGTAAGTCTTAATGTCGGTGAAGAACTTTTTCTTTTGTTGAGACGTCAACCCTTCCTTGATAATTCCACCCGCTAAGTAGTTTGCAAAGTCCGCAAACCACGGGGTTTCATCGGAATTCGAATTTATAGACATTAAGGTCTCCAAGGGAAAAGAATCATTGATTTCTTTGTTCGGATGATCCCCTTGGTAAGGATCCTCAAGTCTGCTGAGATGATCCGCAGCTAGGTTTTCTGCTCCTTTTTTATCGCGAATGTCGATTTTAAATTCCTGGAGCAGCAAAACCCAGCGAAGAAGGCTTGGTTTGGAATCTTGCTTTGTCAACAAGTACTTCAGCGCGGAATGATCGGTATACACAATTGTTGTAGAAAGGACAAGATAGGAGCGGAATTTTTCAAAAGCATAGACAACAGCTAAAAGCTCTTTTTCGGTTGTCGTATAATGCAATTGTGCCCCAGTCATTGTCTTGGTAGCGTAATGGATCGGTTGGAAGTGTTTGTTCACTCTTTGTCCCAGAACCGCTCCAATAGCCAAATCACTAGCATCGCACATCAACTCAAAAGGAAGCTCCCAATTAGGGGTAACCAAGACGGGTGCCTTAGTAAGCTTATCCTTAAGCGAGTTGAAAGCTTCAAGACACTCTTTGGAAAAGATAAAAGGAGTATCTTTTTCCAAGAGGTGGGTCATCGGGCGAGCGATTTGAGAAAAATCTTTGATGAATCGACGGTAGAAGCCCGCATGACCCAGAAAACTTCTCACACCCTTCACGGTTGAAGGTGGAGGCAACTTGGCGATAACATCGACTTTAGCACGGTCTACTTCAAGATCGGATTTGGAAATCTTGTGTCCCAGCACGATGCCTTCTTTTACCATAAAATGGCATTTTTCCCAATTCAGAACAAGGCGAGTGTCTTCGCATCGCTTAAGCATACATTCCAAATTGGCAAGGCAAGAAGAGAAGGAATCCCCAAAGACCGAGAAATCATCCATGAAGACTTCCATGGTTTGTTCAACCATGTCATGGAAGATAGCTAACATGAACCTTTGGAAAGTCCCGGGGGCATTGCATAAGCCGAAAGGCATTCTTTTGTAAGCAAATGTGCCATAGGGACAAGTGAATGTTGTCTTCTCTTGATCTTGGGGATCGATGGGTATTTGAAAATAACCCGAGAAACCATCAAGAAAGCAGTAATATTCATTACCCGCTAAACGTTCAAGCATTTGGTCCATAAAAGGTAGAGGGAAATGATCCTTTCTCGTGGCATCATTGAGTTTGCGGTAGTCTATACAAACTCTCCACCAGTAACGAGACGAGTGGAAATCAACTCGTTGTGTTCATTGGGAACAACGGTTATTCCGCCTTTCTTAGGCACACAATGGATTGGACTAACCCATGGTGAATCCAAAATAGGGTAAATCATACCCGCATCAAGAAGTTTGATAACCTCTATTTTGATGACTTCATGTATTTTTGGATTCACCCTTCGTTGGCTTTGAATTGTGGGCTTAAAGTCGTCCTCCATGAGAATTTTGTGGGTGCAGAAGTGAGGATCAATTCCACGAATATCAGAAATTTTCCAAGCAATAGCCTTCTTATGATCTTTCAACACGGTGATAAGTCGGGCTTTTTCTTCTTCCTTTAGGTCCTTAGCAATGATGACTGGCGACTTCTTCTCTTCTTCAAGGAATACATACTCAAGATGGGGCGGCAACTCCTTAAGTTCTAAATCCGGAGGATTTTCGACGGGAGGCGTATTCAAAGTCGGAGTATCGATAGCAATGACCGTGGGAGATGGAGGAGAAGGATTGTCTTCGTTGAGAAGATTGTCAAAGAAATTCATGTCTTCATCCCCATCGGTGGGAGAATCATTAGTAGCTAAATTCACATCTCCCATGGTGTCTTCAAGATTGTTCCAAAACAAATCACTTTCTCCAAATAGAGACAATGATGAATCAATAGAGGACACGGTCTCAACTTTGGGAAGAGAGGTAGGAATACTTTTGCAAGCATCATTAAAGTGTTCTTCACAAGCCTCATCAAGAACGTCAATACAATTAACACTCTCATATGAATAAGGCTGTTTAGACAACTTTCCCATGTTGAAGACTACTTTATCGTCACCCACTCTCATGATAAGCTCACCGGCTTCAACATCAATGAGAGTGCGACCGGTCCTTAAGAATGGACGACCAACAATTAGTGGCACACGAGGGTCCATCTCGTATTCAACGACAACGAAATCAGCAGGAAAGGTGAATTTGTCGACTCCTACAATGACGTCTTCGGCTATCCCCACTGGATAAGCAACCGTACGGTTAGGTAATTCCAAAGTCATTTTGGTGGGGACTAGCTCTGGGAGAGATAATTGCTTCCAAACGCTTAGAGGCATAAGATTAATACTGGCACCTAGATCGGCTAGGGCCATGCAATTCTATACTCCCGGGAAATTGCAAGGGATTAAGAAACGACCCGGATCACCAAGCTTGGTTGGCAATTTCCTTAAGAGCACTGCAGAGCAGTTCTCATTAAGTTGGGTGTTGGCAATATCGAGGAGCTTTTCCTTGTCGCTCAGAAGATCTTTAAACATTTTCGCGTACTTAGGCATGTGAGCGAGAGCCTCAGCGAAGGAGATATTGAAATTCAATTGTTTGAATATTTTAAGGAAGTTCGAAACCTGAATATCATCCTTGCTCTTTTGCTTCTCTTTCCTCAACCTAGATGGATAAGGTATATTGGAAGAAGAGGAAAGCTTTGGGAGAATAGGATCACTCACATCCTTGGGTGGAGGAGGGGTAGAAGGAAGAGGTGGAGAAATTGGGGAAGGAGAAGGATGAGGAATAGGAGCAGGTGACTCGTTCTCCTTAGTCACAACCACCGGTGGAGGTATAGGAAGCTCGGGTTCCTTGGTACCTTTGCCACTGCGAGTGGTGATTGCTTTCATCTCCCCTCGTGGATTCGCAACGGTTTTACTCGGAAGAGTACCCAAAGAAGAGGGTTGATTACCTTGGAAGAAACTATCCATCATGTTTCTTAAGTCATTCTTTTGACTATCCATAGTGTTT
Source organism: Glebionis coronaria (assembly GCA_025667525.1). Classification (NCBI taxonomy): domain Eukaryota; kingdom Viridiplantae; phylum Streptophyta; class Magnoliopsida; order Asterales; family Asteraceae; genus Glebionis; species Glebionis coronaria. The sequence goes on from CM046877.1 coordinate 291,676,217, forward strand.
TTCATATCAGCTCTCAGATCATTCCCTTGTTTCATCAGGTCTGCTTTCAAGTTGCGCACTTCCTGTTGGAGATTATCCACGATCACATCGTTAGTCCTCATGTAGGTTCCAATGTCTTGATGTGATGTGGGGGTTTGGTTGGAAGGAGCAGTGTATGCGGGTGGTTGATAAGCAGGTTGCTGGTAAACTTGGTTGTTTCGTTGAGGTGGTTGTTGCGGTTTGTGAGGTGGTATGTATGGTCCACGAGATTGTTGTTGTTGTTGAGGAGGGCGATTGAGGTTTTGTTGTTGGTTTGGGTTGGTAGGAGGAAAACCAGGTGGTGAAAGATAGTTGTTGGAGCGGTAGCTAAGCAAATTACGGTCACCTTGAGGTCGGCCTTGATAAGCAGGTTGAGGATAGGTGCCATATGCCGCATTCACATTCTCAGCAGGGTAGTCTTGGGTGGCAGTACAAGTAGTGTAAGAGTGAGGACCACCGCATATCTCACAAGGTTGGCTGACAGCACTAACTTGAGCGTTTTTAGCGTTGTTGCTGTTGTTGTTGCTGACGGTGTGGGTGACAAGCGATTCAAGAAGCGTAGTGATTTTGTCCAATCGCTTGTCGCTGTCACTAGTGCTAGCACTAGCGACATTGGTCCGAACACTCTTGGTTTACACACGAGACTTATTCTCAATGATATCCCAAGCAACATTGGAAGTCTTAGCCAAAAGATTACCCCTCGAGGCACTGTTTAGTGAATCTTGGTCACTCATGCTTAAACCATTGTTAAAAGTATTAATTTGATGTACTTTGGTAAAACCATGTTGTGGGCATTTTCTTAAAAGATCTTTAAAACGATCCCAAGATTCACTAAACGACTCATCGTACTCTTGTTCAAAATTTATGATTTCATTCCGCAAAGCGGTAGTACGAGAGGGTGGGAAAAAGTAATTGATAAACTTTGTTTCCAAATCCGTCCACGAGAGAATACTCTGTGGCGGTTCCTTAGCAAGCCAATGCCGGGCTTGTCCCTCTAAAGAAAAGGGAAAAAGTTGTAACCTGATAACCTCTTGTGGAACACCATTGAATTTGACCGTGTTAGTGAGTTGTAAGAATCTCTTGATGTGGTCGTATGGGTCATCAATGGTACATCCCAAGAATGGTTGAGCGGAGACCATCTGGATAAAGCCTGATTTTAGCTCGAAATTGTTGGCTGCAATTGCTGGAAGAACAATTGGATCAGTGTTGCCATCGACATAAGCTTGCAGCAATTCAATCATCGGGCGATTATCCAGTAGAGGCTCATTGTTGTTGTTATTGTTCATGTTGTTGAAAGGTGGGTTGTTGTTATTATTATTGTTGTTTGGAGGTGGTATGTTATTGTTGTTTTGTACACCGGCCATGTCTAAGTGATCGAGAGGCTCGGGCTCTTGATAAGACGTGGATCGAGTGCGCATACACCTGCAAAAGAACGAACAAAGAAAAGCAAAGCAAAAATATTTTTTGTTTTTTATGTTTTTTACTCTTTAGGATTTTTGAAAATTTTATATTGTTTTGTGTTTTTGAAATTTTTTATGAAAAATTAACGTTCACGGGGAACGGATCCCAAAATCCAAGTTCTCACAAAAAACTTTTAATCTTAACGAAAAGAGCCGGCAGCGGCGCCATTTGATATTTTCATTTTGTATGGGGTTCAGATTATGTCTCGGTATCCTCTCGAATTGATCTCGGCTCTAAGTGGAATGACTTGTTCTTGGTTAATAAAAAGGATTTGGTTTGTTTATCTATTCTAAACTAATGACAAGTAATTAGGCGTCGACGAGTAAATTAAAACTTTGAAAGATTAAAACTTAAAAAGGCAAGTTAAAATTAAATTCTTGAAAATTTAAAGATTATATTAGAAAAACAAATGATCACTCAATAAAAACTAACACTTGGAAAACTTTGTGAAAAATATGAACTTAATTGAAAAGTACTAAAAGAAAGTAAGATCGGAGTAAAGCCAAATAAGCTAAATTGGAGTAAGGGAAAAAATGCATCAATCGGAATGAATTCCGATCAAGTGATCGGAATGTGGAGGGGGATGGTGATCGGAATGTTGCCAAAGAAGATCAATCGGAATACTCAGACATACACCAATCGGAATACTAACAATTGAACCAATCGGAATATTGCTAAAATTAGTGTAATCGGAATATGGGGAACAGTCCAGATCGGAATAGTTAAAATAGGCTACAATCGGAATATATGGCAATGAAGTAGATCGGAATATGGGGAAGCTTACCGTCGGAATATACGAAACCCTTTTCCGATCTATAGATCGGAAAAAGGGTGCTGCTAGGTCGGAATAACAGGTCGGAAAAGGGAGTTACCCTTTCCAAAAATGGTGCAAAATCGAGGCTAAAGGTAAGGGAAAAAAAAGCTTATGGAATAAGCTAACTCCCAAACAAGCTTGAATCAAAAATAAGCTGATCAAATAAGCACCAAGAACACTTTATCTAAGCTTCAAATAATCAAACTTATAAATCAAATGATAAAAAGATGAACTTTTTATAAAACTTTAAAAGGTAAATAAGCTAAATCAACAAATAAGCCAATAAGAACAAGGATCTCAAAGCTTATTTATGTAAAAACTTAAGGAAACATAAAAAGTAATCAACTTTTTAAGCACAAATCATGGATGAACAACACGGATCATACGAGATTTGTACCAAATTCAATCAAAATCAAAGAAAGGAAGGATGAGATTAAAGATTAAAAGATAAAAACTTGATCTTGATTAATGAAAAGTAATACAAATGTTTTGATCTAGAAAGAGAAAAAGATGAAATCTAGTGAGAGAAAGTTCTAAACTTTCTCTCTCTAAAACTAAAAACTACCTAAAAGACTAAGTGTGAATTTTTGTGAAGTGGAACCATATATATAGGCGTGTGATGTGGTGGTGAATGGGCTTGGTTTTGGGCTTCTTTTCGTCTTCCTTCTTTAGTCTTCTCGTCTCTTTTAAATAAACGTTTCCGACTTTGGCTTTTGAGAAGTGTCGGTGAATAATTCCAACTCGTCTTATAATCTTTTATTTAATAGACTCGAGTTCTTCGACATATATGAATCTTCCATCTTTGGCTCTATTCTTTGATAAATCTTCGAATAGGCCCAGTGACTTCAAATCTTTTGCATCTCTTGGACAATAGACTTCATCTTGAGTCTTTTTCTTCGGTAAAACCCGTGCAATCCCATGTTTTCTTTAATATTCATCCGGTTGGCTCTGAAAACACAATAAACACAAAAACCACACATAATTCCAAACAAATGATATTAAATACGCATTTTGGTCTTGTTTTAGCCAGAATTAAGTGGTAAAAGGATGGGTGTTTACACACCTATCAGGTTAACATCCCAACAAAAGAAGAAGTTCTTGAACGATGTTAAGACTTACTTTTGGGATGACCCTTTTCTATTCAAACAATGCGCTGACTTGATTATTCGCCGATGTGTTGATGGACCGGCAGCTTTTGACATTCTCTAGGCTTGCCACAAAGGACCCACCGGTGGTCATTTTGGTCCCAACTACACCGCTAAAAAAGTGTTTGATTCGGGATTCTATTGGCCCACCATTTACCGTGATGCTCACGAGATGGTTAAACATTGTGATGCTTGCCAAAAACAAGGCAAGATCACACATAAAGATGAGATGCCTCAAAATTTCATACAAGAATGTGAAATCTTTGATGTATGGGGCATCGACTTTATGGGGCCATTCCCTTCTTCTAAAGGCAACAAATACATCCTTGTCGCTGTTGACTACGTTTCCAAATGGGTTGAAGCCAAGGCTTTACCCACTAACAACGCGAGGGTGGTTTGTAATTTCTTGAAACAACTATTTGCTCGATTCGGTGTTCCTCATGCTATTATCAGTGACTGCGGGACTCATTTTTGCAACGATCAATTTGCAAGAGTCATGGCAAAGTATGGTGTCAATCACCGTCTTTCCACCGCTTATCATCCTCAAACCAACGGTCAAGCCGAGATATCCAACCGGGGATTGAAGAGAATTTTGGAACGTACTCTGGGAGAGCATCACGCCGCGTGGGCCGATAAGTTAGATGATGCTCTGTGGGATTTCCTTACTGCTTACAAGACCCCGATCGGCTGTACGCCTTATCGTCTTATGTACGGGAAATCTTGCCACCTCCCTATCGAGTTGGAACATAAGGCATACTGGGCCTTGAAGTGGGCTAACTTCGACATCAACAAAGCCGGTGATTTTCACAAGATTCAACTCAACGAGCTACAAGAATTAAGGAATCAAGCTTACGAGAACTCATTGATCTACAAGGAGAAGACCAAGATTATCCACGATGCTAAAATAAAGAACCGAGAGTTCCACGTTGGTGATCAAGTCTTACTCTTTAACTCTCGGTTGAAGATCTTCTCAGGCAAGTTGAAGAGCCGCTGGTCTGGTCCATTCACCATCGCCAATGTCTTTCCCTATGGCACCATTGAGCTTTCTCACCCAAATGGGCCCACCTTCAAGGTGAATGGTCAGCGTTTGAAATTGTACTTTGGTGAGGACATCTCTCACGAGATGATTCCATCCCTCACCACGTTTCCCATGAACTAATTATGGGCCGAGTCAGGCTCGTGACTCGGTTATAAAAAACAAGCGCTCCTCGGGAGGCAGCCCGAGTATCTATCCCTTTTCGTTTTAACCTCCTAAGTGTAAGGGGGACCTATATAGGTGTTTGTATTTGTGTGGTGATGTGATTACAGGGATAAGTGCACTCTTGGAATCTCTAAAGAACCGTGCTCCCGTGTTATCCGAAATCCGGTTCTATCTCTCAACTATCGTGATTCAATTTTCTTCATACTCACATTTGAAATTGATCACTTTAGTCGTCTCTTCCTTAACTTGAGTTAACCAACGTGCACAATGTCATAAGTGTAGGGGAGACTTTTCCCACATGCTTAAACATTGTGGACAATGTTTATCTTAAGTGTAGGGGGGACTTCTATCGAAGTTGTAAGTGGACTTTTCCATGAAAATGCCTTCATTTAACCGGAAAATCATCTTTTTCAATATTTTCCAAATTTTTAATTAACTTTGGCCATGTAGTCATAATTTTTAAATTTTTATCATTGCTTTCATATGTATATATCCCGTAATAAAGTCAAAAATATTAATAAACTGGTGTAGCTAGTTTAGAAGTCTTTGACATATTAGGCCCGTTGCGATTATTTTGACTCAACCCGAATAGACTTATCCAAGTTTATTCTAGCTAGTATCCTTAACCATGTAGACCTTAATTGGTTTATTAGGCTAAGCATCCACGAGTCTCATTACTTGAGATTTTAAATTGTGGAGGACGAGAAATGATAGAGTCAATTATAAGTCGGTAATCTTGCGCAAGCTCACTTGGTGTAATTATCTGCCTATTCTCCCATCACTTGCTAATAATTTATCTGCAATAAGTAAGGTCGTACGATTTGAAAAGTTACTTAGCTTCTAGCCCAAGATCGTTTAAAAGTTGCTCGGTAATGATAAGAGTTCATAGCCAAGGCATAACTTATGAAGCGGGGAGCGAAGATTGGCGAGTCCGAAAAGGCCCTAACAAGGCATGAGGATTCCATTTTATTGCTAAAGATCCAAAAGTGATGTGAAAAGCATTATTCCTAAAATCAATATGAAGGATCAAGACTCACGATGAAAAGTAATCAACTCCCATAAAGATCATGGAGAAGTCTATCCGAAAAGACCCTAACAAGGTTTGAGGATAAATAGATCCAAGTCCGAAAAGGAGGCGGATCGTTGTATCTCAAAATCCCAATTAGAGATTGAAGAAATAATCATGAAGTCGTGGTCAACAAAGTTGGAGTACCCCTCAAAAGTCTCCAAGTGAAGAAACTCTATTAACGATGAGAAGACCATTATCTCAAGAACGTCTCTCAAGATATGAAGTATGAAGTACATGCCAAATATCGGCCCGAGAAAGGTCTCAAATCGTGAACCGAGTTATGCCAAGATATGAACTTTTTGATATCCGAGAAGCAATTTTAAGAGATTTTGTGTCACACCCCACCATGGCGGAATATAGGGCACGACGTATGGATATCATCACAACAATAGCGTGTCTATAGAGATAACTAAATGATATAAGAAATAAATGGTGACACGAATGTCATGACAATATCTCAACAATGCAGGAGTCTAGGTAAGTAGGTAACAGTCCTACCTCTTACCCAAGACAAACAAATAACACAAACAAACATATAGGTGCCAACAGTATCACTAGATAAATGAACAAACAAAGCTAAGAAGGAACGGGGATCTCCTTCTATATGCAATCCTAAAGCATCCAAGTCTAGCCACTTCTATCCTCAAGCTTAACCATATTCTCACCTGAAAGAGACACTAAAACACGTCAACATAAAGTTGGTGAGAGTCATAGGTTTAGACTCCAACGCTAAATCAGTTACAAGCTGTGAATAACGAACACAAATACAATAACATATGGACAATGTGTTACAATTATTTATTAACAACTATCAATCAAGACCAATCATACCAAACCAATCCAAGGCTACTACCTTGCCAAACAACATGGTACCATAGATGATCACACTATGTACCTATCCCAAGGTCACTACCTTGGCAATCCACAAGGCCCCTACCTTGTCAAACCACAAGGCCACTACCTTGTCAAACCACAAGGCCACTACCTTGTCAAACCACAATAACTGAGACGGCACGCGTCCCCCGATCCAAATCATACACAATCAAAAATCACATAGCAGTTAATCACATAATGTACACACAAGTCCATCTCAAATCACAAACACATTCACAGCATCAATTTAGAAAATAACTCAACACAGTGTCTCTTCCATCCCATCTGGAAGTCAAAATCAATATTAAACATGGGACTATAAAACTCACCTGATTGAGCTTCCCCAAACATCCGCGCACTAGCAAAAAGCTAACAACCAAAAACACATAATCAAAACATGAACCAATCACTAAAATGGATCATCAACCTATGATGGACATCTAACCTTCTCCCATATATATACCTCATATATATTCTCTAAGAATCTCATTACACCCCTCTATAAAGCCCTTAACTCGTTTTACTTCATAACACATCCCGTTAACATTTTATCAAAAATAGTCCCAGTTTTAGGTCTCCAAACTATAGGCCAAACGCCCACTTAAACATACCCATGATCTCTGTAAAGGGAATATTTATTCCCTTACATATGTTAGCTAATATCTCCCACTTTCCCTAACCTTAAAGCTACTGTTAAGGCCCCGATATATATATATATACTTTTGTTACTCCAGATTTACTGATTTTAAACTTACAAAAAGTTTGTTAGGATTAGGGGGTCTTACCCTAAACCACAACATTATCCCAAGTGCAGATACTTACTATAATATATAAACCATCTCTCATGTTCGTTAGAAGATCCCAATGCAACCCTAAGTACCCTAAACAACCCAAAACCTAAAAAGAAAACAGGCTGACTTCAAAACTGTTTTGACCTCCGACTGTTGTAACCTGTTTTTGACCCACTTCCCGACCTCCAATTTAGTTCTCGTTTCTTGCCCTGGAAAGCCACTTCAATTACCTTTTCAGGGATACTTGGATCGCAAAATAAGAGTTTGTAGAACTCCCAATATGATCAAAACAATTGACTCAAAATTCTGCCCAGTTTTTAAAAACGGGTTTAACAAAATCAACCACATTAATTAACCCTAATCCCTCTAATTACAAGCCCTAATTTATTTAATCATTATGAACTCATTATTATAATATTAATTTACTGTTCTAAAATTAAACCCTAACCTAAATCCATCATAAGATGATTAAAGAAAACATTAAACAATTTAATTGAAAAGAGTATTAAAGATTTTACCTTAGAATTTTTGAAAGAAGAAAAATTAATGAAGAACCCTAAAACCACCATTTATGCCGACCAAAACTTGATCTCCAGGGATTTTATGAGTGTTTTGATAAATAAAAAGACTTTATATACTTTCTTAGCAAGTCCTTGGCCCATGTACAAAAGCCCGGTTCCCTTTTTCCATTTTTTCCCCTTTTCTTTTCTTTTTTTCACATAACCGCCTATACCCTTTCCATATCCATTAAATTTCGTTTTTTCTTCTTTTTATTGTTTAATATTATGTTATTAACAATACCTTAATTTACCTTAATTTATTTCAGCTCCTAAAACCTCCAAAACCTCAAAACCGTAAAACTAGTCAATTTTTACGCGTTTTACCATAAAAGTCGTAAAATATACACTTTTAAAAAAAATCTCAAATTTTGAAATAAACTTTATAACTAAGTACTAGATGACTTAAAACCATCCTGAAAAATATTCCCGTGACTAAATACCTCTTCCGAGACCTCAAAATGCTAAACCGTAAATCGTAAAAATACGATATTCTATAATACATATACGTACGTAAAACCACTAAATAACACCATTTCACTTCATAGTCACTACCATGTGAGCTCATGAACATGAAATCATCACACATCGTTTCACTCACAAAGTACCCCGTACCGGAAACGATATCCAAACCACAATCTATACACACCAATAAGCACATAAACACGTAAAGACACGTAACTAGCACAAAATAAAATTAAGTGACGAACCTCAAAACCACGGTTGTCACATCACTCCCTCCTAATAGAAATCTCGTCCCAAGATTTACTCCTTAGGATCAAACACACAAACGACAAATCACATGAGGATACTTGTTATAAACGAACTTCCCTCATTTCCACGTGAACTTTAGTTCAAGTTTCAAAATACCACATATACAAACCAAAAATAATTAAACTCATTGCCAAACTCTTGACCTCACAGTCAATAAATCACACAGATGACTCTTTGATAAAACAAAGACTCTTATTAATACAAGTCCCGAATAACCGAACATGCAAAATGCATTCTCAAACAACCTTTACCAATCTCAATACATGAAATTTATCATGTATACAACTCACTTTCCCCAGGTAATTCTATACTCATAAGCTAATGGTCCGATCTTTCCAAAGATCATAAATGGACCTACAAAACTCTACATCAACTCTTCCATTTTACCAAAACATACCACCCGTTACTATGGGTGAAACTCCCTTTAGTCCGTACCCCAAACTACTTAAAATTTCTAATTTCCTTGCAAAGAGACCTATGACGGTCTTTCACATACCCATTAGTTCTTCCAGTCCAAATCAACCTACGATCTATACACATCCTCAAAAGGATGGTTATCTCAGTTAGACCAATCCCTTCGTCCCTATGGCATATCACACCTATAACTCCTCATCCATTCGATTATCGATACTAATCCTCCCAAACAATCAGTATAGATCAGTGCCATTTCCTTTTCCACACTACGACAGCATTAGCCTGCGCTGTGCTTTATTCTACTCCTTAAGCTCTACCAAAGTTTTACCTCCAGTTCCTATCTCGACCTATTTCATTCATGCTTCGCTTCAATACACACGTCCTTCTCCCTCTTCAACTCATACCATACATCACGATGTGATTCTCCCCATCGTTTCTTCCCTTGCCATAACCCTTCATAAGGCATTCCATACATATTAGGCTAACTTTTACGCAGCACCCTCTATTCCATCACATCCGTACGCAATCCTTCCAACTTCTCAACTATGTGACTTCTCCTTCCTCTTGAAATATGTGATGAATTAGTCAGTCTATCGACTATCACCCAACTCCCATCGTACTTAATCCTCCACCGCATTATGTATCCCTTCCACCAACTTCGTCCTTACATCGCCCTTTCTAAGCTGCTCCTATCTATGTAGGAATTATAGTCTACGTCCCTCTTCTCTGTATGATTGTCCAAGCCACGCATCATACACGTTGACGCGTTCTCTGTTTTAGGCAACTCAACTCGTGCAACCTATATCCTTTATCCAAACCGCTCCAATACGTCATCCCTATAGTTCAAGTTTGTCTCAGCTTCACCTCATTCTTCTTATTCCATGTCTCATCGACCATGCTTGCCTTTCCCAGATGGTACTTGGCCTTGCAATTTTCTTTCGTCACTTAACTCCACCTACCACCTTTGCCAAATGTTCAATCAAGGTGATTGAATATGTGTTGGAGACGTTCATGATCTGTATAGATCATTCTCTACGTCTCGTACACCAAATGCCTCTAGCATTCTAGGCAGATATAACAATCCATCTCCACTAACTAAGTCTATCCAGTTCTTCCAAATCTTCAGTTCCTGCAACGTATAAGCAACCGCCTTTCTTTGTCGTTCTCGTATACATCCAAATCCTTGCTCCACGTATCGTCATGCTTCGCGAATCCATCCAGTCCTTTCGATAATGCCAAGATCGGCTCATTATCCAATCCACCTCTTCAGCCTCCAAAATGCTTCCTCATCCTTCTTCACTTCGCCCCTTGCTGGTAGACTTAATACTAAAACTCACACTTGAAAATCTCACGTATAACTCCACTCCAAAACCAACAAATAATTCGCCTCACTCTCCTTCTCAGATTTGAGTATATCAAGACGTCGTCGATGCTCCCGATGACAACTCGTTTATACACGTTCATGCACACTTGGTTCATTGACACCGTGAAAACCGCTAGTGCTTTGGCGAAGCCAAATGCATAACCGTACACCCGAAGCGTTCATACAACATCCTTAGCAGTTTCAACTATGTCCTCCTTGCACCCTCTCTTAGCGGTAATACGAATAAATTCCTACCTCGTTCTACTTGCAAAATTCTACACGCATTTTTAAGATCAGTACTTCCTCTCATCGGACCACTCAACCTATTTCCTCATCCAATCTACTACTAAGCAACTCAACTTCTATCCGGCATTCCTTGCAATTTCTAACAGCTCTTGTTTTTAAATCACTCCATCAACGATTTGCCTTGGAAAGGCATTAACTACAACTCCTCTCACTTCTCCTACTTGCTCTATTTATGGTTCTATCTCACGGTAATAGGCAAACCTACTAAATTTCAGGAAATTTTCGGAAAACTTACATGCCCTACGAACAATCACAAATACCTTTGAGGTATTGTATCCCCTTCCAACACTCTCTATGGCGTGTTACTTGTGCTAGTATCCCACAAATCTCTATTCATCTCCTTGGTACTCCTAAGAGACCTCATGACCACATTAGTTTGTCTACGAACTTCTTTCCTCCACACTAAGGGTATTCCGACCGTTCTCTCATGGTCACCTACTTAAGCGTGTAGGCGCGACCAAGTCTTTCATATGACTACCTCAACGCTCCCGAACTATACGAAACCAAAACTACATCTGAATCCATCAGATACGGTCAACAAATCAAACCAACGGATAACTAACGATATTTCACGTGCACCAGTTAAAACAAGTCAAAACCATGAGACTCGAAAGAAAACTCAAACCCAAAACGTGTATCAATTCAAAATGACCCATGACAACGAAAAATAATCCAATAAACACCCAATGGCAACCAAAACATATTACGCCCCGCGACATATTATTTAAACCGTGCAAAAGATCGACTTTTCCAAAAGAATATATATCTCCTTTTTAGTTATTTATTATTACCTCCCACATCTATGTGACTCAAACAATCTACAAACAACCCTCTTGACGAACTCAAAACTCAACTCAAAAACTAGGCCCGTGCATCCCAAATCATAAAAATAAAATACTATTCAAACTCAACCTTTAACCCGACACTTGTACAATAATTTCGGCCAAGATACTGACCACCCATGACTATACATTCTGAATATTTGAAAGGTACATTCCGAGTACATAATTTTAGGCTTTTGAATCATCCAAAAAGCTTTAAAAACGAACAAGTTATGACCAAAACAGTTTTATATTAATGAAAGATAAAATTGTGTGTGAAATCTTCATAAACTCAATTTAACCTTGTATTAATAATTATAAATGACGTGAATCGGTTAAACCCAATTATATAAACTATGTAAGTAGAAAGAAATTTTACTTCGCTTTATTTTAAAGAAAATCTTTTAAAATTTGAAATAAATAAGTGTTGATTAAAAGAAATCCTATGTTACATCTTGTTTCAAACACGACTCCAACACCTTACCCTTATTTTACCGAATACAACCAACCACCTAACTCAATATATACCGACCAAAAGAAATACAAGACCCAACACAAAAGATTTCATTATCTCAAAAGGAATCCCAAGTTATTTCAATAGACTTAAAACCAAGAACACCATTTTAAAACGTACACGTGAAATACGAAACTCAAAGAATACGCTACCAGACACACTTCAAAATATTCAAAACATCGTTGGAACTCCAATAAACTCCAGCACCATAAAACACGAGCAAACACAAGGTACGTTCAAGTTATAATAACTAGTGAACGACCATATACCATAACTTAACACATAGTAGTATATATACATCCGCATATATATACCTATTAAATCACCCAAAACATACTCGTTACTATACATATCAGATCAACCAATCGCGTCATACACTCGTTTTTCCATACGAGTAATCCTCATCTCACCATCTCACCATGCCACAACAAGGCACAAAACCCATTACCAAAACCAACCCATATCGTGTGACCTCATAATCACATAACACGACTATAACTCAAAACATATAACACACTAAAAAAATAGCCATATCGTAGGCAGCCGTTACATATACCCGTATATTATAAATATACCCAAAATCCACATCTCATCATATACAAGCATGTACTAACCCTCTTTCATGCAATCATACTTGAGAACCCATTGAAGTTGTGGTACTTGTATAACTATGTTGGCCACCATACTTATACAATTACCCTTTCCCCAATGCACTCCCTCCTATGATGACACTTATAAGAATCAATACAACATATAACACATAAATCCATCTACTCACATAAGCTCATAACCACATAACCAAATAGGTCCAAAACCCCATCTATTAAAATAACATAGTAAAACTCTTGGAATACCGAAATCCATAGTCTAGCTAAAACAACATAGACTAAATACAAAACGAAAACATAATCAGATATAAGTCATGTCGCCCATAAGAGTGGAAACAGCTTAAAATCCTTCCTACCCATGTACTCCTAGTAACTCGAACCACCACACGATTCTTAGGGAACATGACTTAAACATCAAAAGAAAAATAACATATCTCAGGTATGTAAAATAACTCGACAAAATATAGAAACTACCATGTGCCAAATTATGTACTATAATGTACAATTTAAGCAAAATACGACAATGACTAGCGTGGACGATTATGGTTCAACCCACACTAGTCACAACCCGAAAAGAAAATAACATGTGGCTAAGTATGAACTTACTATGGTTCAATTCATACTAGTCAAAACATCACAATAAATAACATCCCAACACATCAATTTATGTAAAATGCACACATACTCCTATGACGCCTATATGCAGGGACCCTTAAGCTATAGACTAGGCTACGCGACTAGGCAACCTAATTCTCTATAACCATTGGCTCTGATACCATTCTGTCACACCCCACCATGGCGGAATATAGGGCACGACGTATGGATATCATCACAACAATAGCGTGTCTATAGAGATAACTAAATGATATAAGAAATGTCATAAAATGGTGACACAAATGTCATGACAATATCTCAACAATGCAGGAGTCTAGGTAAGTAGGTAACAGTCCTACCTCTTACCCAAGACAAACAAATAACACAAACAAACAAACATATAGGTGCCAACAGTATCACTAGATAAATGAACAAACAAAGCTAAGAAGGAACGGGGATCTCCTTCTATATGCAATCCTAAAGCATCCAAGTCTAGCCACTTCTATCCTCAAGCTTAACCATATTCTCACCTGAAAGAGACACTAAAACACGTCAACATAAAGTTGGTGAGAGTCATAGGTTTAGATTCCAACGCTAAATCAGTTACAAGCTGTGAATAACGAACACAAATACAATAACATATGGACAATGTGTTACAATTATTTATTAACAACTATCAATCAAGACCAATCATACCAAACCAATCCAAGGCTACTACCTTGCCAAACAACATGGTACCATAGATGATCACACTATCTACCTATCCCAAGGCCACTACCTTGGCAAACCACAAGGCCCCTACCTTGTCAAACCACAAGGCCACTACCTTGTCAAACCACAAGGCCACTACCTTGTCAAACCACAATAACTAAGACGGCACGCGTCCCCCGATCCAAATCATACACAATCAAAAATCACATAGCAGTTAATCACATAATGTACACACAAGTCCATCTCAAATCACAAACACATTCACAGCATCAATTTAGAAAATAACTCAACACAGTGTCTCTTACATCCCATCTGGAAGTCAAAATCAATATTAAACATGGGACTATGAAACTCACCTGATTGAGCTTCCCCAAACATCCGCGCACTAGCAAAAAGCTAACAACCAAAAACACATAATCAAAACATGAACCAATCACTAAAATGGATCATCAACCTATGATGGACATCTAACCTTCTCCCATATATATACCTCATATATATGCTCTAAGAATCTCATTACACCCCTCTATAAAGCCCTTAACTCGTTTTACTTCATAACACATCCCGTTAACATTTTATCAAAAACAGTCCCAGTTTTAGGTCTCCAAACTATAGGCCAAACGCCCACTTAAACATACCCATGATCTCTGTAAAGGGAATATTTATTCCCTTACATATGTTAGCTAACATCTCCCACTTTCCCTAACCTTAAAGCTACTGTTAAGGCCCCGATATATATATATATATACTTTTGTTAATCCAGATTTACTGATTTTAAACTTACAAAAAGTTTGTTAGGATTAGGGGGTCTTACCCTAAACCACAACATTATCCCAAGTGCAGATACTTACTATAATATATAAACCATCTCTCATGTTCGTTAGAAGATCCCAATGTAACCCTAAGTACCCTAAACAACCCAAAACCTAAAAAGAAAACAGGCTGACTTCAAAACTGTTTTGACCTCCGACTGTTGTAACCTGTTTTTGACCCACTTCCCGACCTCCAATTTAGTTCTCGTTTCTTGCATTGGAAAGCCACTTCCATTTCCTTTTCAGGGATACTTGGATCGCAAAATAAGAGTTTGTAGAACTCCCAATATGATCAAAACAATTGACTCAAAATTCTGCCCAGTTTTTAAAAACGGGTTTAACAAAATCAACCACATTAATTAACCCTAATCCCTCTAATTACAAGCCCTAATTTATTTAATCATTATGAACTCATTATTATAACATTAATTTACTGTTCTAAAATTAAACCCTAACCTAAATCCATCATAAGATGATTAAAGAAAACATTAAACAATTTAATTGAAAAGAGTATTAAAGATTTTACCTTAGAATTTTTGAAAGAAGAAAAATTAATGAAGAACCCTAAAACCACCATTTATGCCGACCAAAACTTGATCTCCAGGGATTTTATGAGTGTTTTGATTAATAAAAAGACTTTATATACTTTCTTAGCAAGTCCTTGGCCCATGTACAAAAGCCCGGTTCCCTTTTTCCATTTTTTCCCCTTTTCTTTTCTTTTTTTCACATAACCGCCTATACCCTTTCCATATCCATTAAATTTCGTTTTTTCTTCTTTTTATTGTTTAATATTATGTTATTAACAATACCTTAATTTACCTTAATTTATTTCAGCTCCTAAAACCTCCAAAACCTCAAAACCGTAAAACTAGTCAATTTTTACGCGTTTTACCATAAAAGTCGTAAAATATACACTTTTAAAAAAAATCTCAAATTTTGAAATAAACTTTATAACTAAGTCCTAAATGACTTAAAACCATCCTGAAAAATATTCCCGTGACTAAATACCTCTTCCGAGACCTCAAAATGCTAAACCGTAAATCGTAAAAATACGATATTCTATAATACATATACGTACGTAAAACCACTAAATAACACCATTCACTTCATAGTCACTACCATGTGAGCTCATGAACATGAAATCATCACACATCGTTTCACTCACAAGGTACCCCGTACCGGAAACGATATCCAAACCACAATCTATACACACCAATAAGCACATAAACACGTAAAGACACGTAACTAGCACAAAATAAAATTAAGTGACGAACCTCAAAACCACGGTTGTCACATTTTGTCCTTTAGCTAACTATTGATCAAATCGTCCTACTTTGCTTTCAGCCTAAATAACTATCGAAATAAGTCCAAAAATGCATCTTCATGATCATTCTAAGACAAAAATAAAATATAAGAGATACACCTAGGAATAAGGGAGTTTAAGCATTTAATTAAACCATGTGTGTAAGTGTTTGATATGCTAACTTATAATAACAATGATCTCATTTTTAAGCTTAGTTTGGGGAACGTGAAACTTGAGGGTGATGAATCGTCACAGCACCAAAGCTCTAATGTAAGTCCTTGATCTCTTTGCAAGTTATTTCCATATAGCTATTTTCAAAAGAAAATGGTTTTCTATCCTTTTGTTTACTTTAAAATTTTAATTTCTCTTAGTACTTTAATTTTTGTTTAGTAGTATATTAATAAGGCCAAGGTTGATTGATTATGAGAAAAATGTAAATTTGCTTTATCACTAAGCATTGCATGAGGGCATGGCAATGGTTAAGTGTAGGGGATTTGATAGGTGTGAAAACACCCATCCCTTTACCACTTATTTCTTACTAAAACAAGACCAAAACGCGTGTTTAATATCATTTGTTTGGAATTATGCGTGGTTTTTGTGTTTATTGTGTTTTCAGAGTCAACCGGATGATTATTGAAGAAAACATGAGATTGCATGGGTTTTATCAAGGAAAAAGACTCAAGACGAAGTCTATTGTCCAAGAGATGCAAAAGATTTGAAGTCAATGGGCCTATTTGAAGATTTATCGAAGAAAAGGACCAAAGATGGAAGATTTACATATGTCGAAGAAACTCAAGTCTATTAAACGAAGAAATTAAAAGACGAGTTGAATTTAATCGTCGACAAATCCCGAATCAGAATCGAAAACGTCAACTTTTCTGAAAAGACGAGAAGACAAGAAGATAGGGAGAAAAGCCCACTCACCAACCAAAAGGGCGACCTATATAAAGATTTCCCTTCACACTTTTCATTCAGTTTTTCTTCCTCCTTTTTTCTCTCTTTCTGTTCGTAGCTTCACCAACACCATTAGGGTGTTTGGTGATTCTGATTCTTGTTTTTGTTCTAAAATCTTGTAAGTTTAATCCTTCATTTTTGTTTTACTGAATCTTAATCATCAATACAAGTTTTCCTTTAATCTTTTCATTCCTCTTGCTCTTCATAATCTTTTTATTCAAAGTTCTTAAGTCCTTATTTAGTTGAGTTTTGATCTTAAAAAGTTGTTGATTTTGTGTTTTTATGATTGGGATTTGATCCTTGTGGTTATTAGACGATTATTGGTTAATTTGGTTAAACCTTTTTGCTTATTTGGCTCAATGTGGTAAAAATTCGTATTCCCCTGTTTTGTTTATGTGTCACTGTTCTTCATCCCCAGACATTCCGTATAGTCCATTTGCTCTTTCCCTTATCCGGAATATTTGTATATTCCAGATTGGTCTGCCACTTTTTCCTTTATTCAGAATTTCTTTGTATTCCGTATAGCCTTGTTGTTTTGCCTTTCATTCAGAATATTTATATATTCCGAATGGTCAGTTTGTTCAGTGTTCTATTCGGAATATTTCATTTTTCCGCATAGAGGAATTTATTCCGCATAGATCAGTTATTCCGAGTAGCCTTTTATTCCGAATAACTTCAATATTCCGAATAGGATTATTTATTCTGCATGGTTTTATTTTTCCGCATAGTCTTGATATTCCGAGTAGCCTTGGTTATTCCGCATGGAGATTATTTATTCCGAGTAGTATGTTTATTCAGCATAGTCCAATATTCCGCATAGCCACTTTTATTCCGGATAGAGCAATTTTTATTCAGGTTTATTTTTACTATCTAATTGCTTCTAGTCTACTTCTATTTTAATTCACATATTTACCTTTTTAGTAGAATAGAAAACCAAAACCCAATTTTGTCACCAAGAACAAATAATTCCACTTAGAACCGTGATCAATTCGAGGAGATACCGAGAACTAAATCTGAACCATAGCAAAATCTCTAGTATCAACTATCTTTTGATTCCTAATTTTACATCGTTCTATTATTATCTTTCCTTGCTTTTCTCTTTAAATTCCTATGGTATAACTCAACCATTGAATGAATAATCATAATGATTTGATTTGCGTTGCACAAGAATCATGCAGTCAATGAAAGCTAAGACTGAAGCACGAACGTGCCAAGTTATTATTAAATAAGTTGATGTATCTTCAGCTGAATTCATGGCCAACATGAATGATAGATCTGGAACTGTAGCTGAAGCTAAAAACTGGTCGAACTGGAACCGGTGGAGCTGAAGCTGGAGCCGAAAATTTTCGTGGTACGGATGGAACAAATGTGCCCGAAATTAGAGGCTCTAACTACACTTCATTCGTTAATTGCAAACCGTAGACTCTTAAGGGGACTAAAGATGATGGAGGATGGTGTCAGTTGTTGAAAAGCTGGCGTCAGTCTTTCGAATCAGTGACCCTAATCAGGAGGATATGGTGCAGTTTAAAATCGCTACTCTCCAAGGTCGTCCCTTAATTTGGTGGAATGGCTTACCTGCTTCCATTGGTATCATTACTTATGGGCCACCACAGACTAAGGTGAGAAAGCGGTTAACTGAGGAGTTTGTCCTTGAAGTATTTCCGAAGTATGGAGTAAGTGTTGTACAACCTAAAACTGATAGGGAACTAACATTGGTAGATATATCAAGTGTTTCCACAAGCTGACTCCTTTATGTCCAAGAATTGTGGAACCTGAACCGTCAAGGTCAAGCAGTATATTCACGGCTGACTAAGAATAAATGCGGTGATGTGACTTCTTCTAAGCCAATTGCTATTTGTGAACCTGTCTTCATGGTTTATTAGGTCATGGACACATAAATCAAGGCAAGGCTGATGAGGTTACTGAAGGGAAAAATAATTCCAAATTGAAAATTCTTTTCGTGCATTAGAGCTCGTAAGTATATCAAAAAAGGTTGTGAATTATTCTTGGATTAGGTATCGTAGAAGGAATCATAAAGAAAGTGAGTAGAGATATTGTAGTCATTCGTGACTATCCCGAAGTGTTTCTGGAAGATTTTGCCAAGGCTTCCGCCTCCAAGGCAAATAGAATTCGTAATTTATCTAACTCCTGGTGTTGCAATTGTGGCACATGAGCCATATTTATTAGCACCTTCTGAGTTGAAGTAATTATTTGTGCAGTTTTAAGAACTATCTGATAGAGGTTTTATTCGATCGAAGCTCATCAGTTTGTAGATCTCCTATTCTATTCGCTAAGTTTAATGATGATTTATTTCGTGTGTGCATCGATTACCGAGAGCTGCATAGGCTAACAATCAAGAATCGTTACCCATTTCCATAAATTGATGAAATATTTGATCAGCTTCAAAACTCTCGTGTTTCTCTAAGATTCTGGTGTTTCCTCCTAGATTGATCTTTGTTTTTCTTATCATCAACTTCGCATACGCGAGGAATAAATTCCTATTACGGCGTTTAGAACTTGTGATGATCATTATGATTTTAGGGTTATGCCTTCTGGTTTGACCAATACACCTGTTGTATTCATTGACTTAATGAATTGTATGTGTAAGCCGTGTCTTGATAAATTCGTAATCGTTTTCTTTGATGATATTCTAATCTGCTCGAAGAGCGAGGAAGAGCATGCCGAACTCTTAAGGACTATCTCGAAAATGTTAAAGAACGAAAATTTTACTCGAAACTCTCAAAGTTTAATCTTTTGATTAGTTTAGTAAAACTTCTCTGTCATGTGATTGACAAAAGTGGCATACATGTTTATTTTGCGACAATCGAAGCCATCGAAGATTTGAATGTTCCTACTATCCCAACTAAAGTACGACAAATTCTAGGTTTGGCTGGTTATTACTGAAGGTTTATTAAAGAATTCTCTTTGATATCAAAACCATTAACTAAGCTAACTAAATAGAATGAACCGTATGTGTGTGGCATTGATGAAAAGAAAGTTTTTCAAACCATGAAAAGAAAAACTCTATAGCACGCCGATCTCATCATTACTCGAAGGAAGTGAAGATTTTGTTGTTTATTGTGATGCATCTCTGAAGGATTTAGAGCTGTTTGATTTGTATATGCTTATAGGAAACCTAGGAAGAATGAGGAAACTGCACAACCCATGACTTGTAATTGGGTGCGGTGATTTTACTATTTGTCTATTGAGACATTAATTGTTTGGCACTAATGTACGGTATCCACCGATAGTAAGAGCCTACAATGTATTCTGGAATAAAAGAGGTAACTTAGCCTTTAAGTGATTACGATTGTGTTATTCATTATCATTCATGAAGTAGGAGCAAATTACAATGGATTCATTGTTAAGCTCTCGAAAACTCAGTCTGAATATGATTCGATTTGTGTCAATGTTGACTGATTGACTCCGATCATATCATTCCAACAAATAAATGATCGTGCGAACTAGAAATCGTTTGTTAACTGCTCGTAGTAGACATGAAAGTTATGATAATGTGAAGCGAAAACCTTTGGAATTCGAGGTAGGTGTAAAAGTTATGCCAATGCTTTCACCATGGAAAAGGTGTTACATGTTTTGGAAAACGTGGGAAGTTAAGTCCCCGTTAGTCTGGACCATTCGAGATGATATCGAGAGTAGGTCCGGTGGCATGAAAACTTAAATTACCTCGAGAGCTACAAGGAATTCACAATACTTTTCATATGTCGAACCTAAAGAAATTTCTTCCCAACGAAGATCTTACTAACTCTCTTGATGAAGTATGAATCGACGGTAAGTTGAATTTCATCAATCAACCTGTTGATATTATCGATAAGGAATTTAGACAACCGAAGAAAAGTTGTATTCCTATTGTCAAATATGATGGAACTTAAGACGAGAACCAAAAATACGTTTAACCCCTTGATTTCAACGAGCGATCGAGGAAGAACGCAAGTTGATCTTCGGGACGAAGATCCCAATTTGGTGGGGATGATGTGACAATCCGTCAATTTCAGGTCGATATTTTAATCTCGACTATTAAGTATTATATGTTTACTTTAATGAGAATATTAAATTATCGTCTAACCGAGAAGGTTATAGCTTGAAACTTAACGTAATAATTTCGTTTAGATGAAAACCGGCAAGAAATACATTAAAGTATCGATATTATATTCTCAAATTAACATATGAATGATTTTATTATATTTAATCTTTATTTCTCGTGTTTTACGTTTTAACGGATGACGAGAACTGCTAATGATCGTGATACCGACGGATGCCAAAAAATTTACGTTTAATTATCGATTGTATCGATATTTAATATTTTCGACGTTTTCGATTTAATTACGTTTTAAGTCGTGTCGAAGTTATATTATTATATTTCTGAAACGTTTTAACTTTTGAAAAGTATTTTTACGAAACCTGAACCCCGTAAATATTTTCAATATTTACTAATAGTCATTTTATACCCTTTAAACTATTAAATTGCTTTTAATTCCAAAACTATTCACTAATTGTAATTTACACCCTAACCATACTATATAAACATTTTTTTTAGCATTTCTTCCACTTTCAACAATCAAAAACACACACACCACAAAAACTTTCTCTCCCCCCTCTCCATCTTTTCTGTCACCACCACCACAAAAACACCTCAAAACATCAAATTTTACTATGATCTAATCAAAACAAAAATTAGACCCATCTCTAAAATGGTCTTGTGCTTCTTTTGATACCAAATTTAAACACATGCATCAACTTTCAAGAATTTAGTGATTTTATGGTTAGATTATGTTTAAAGCTTCATGCATGTAAAGATCTTGGCATGATCTTTATGTTTTTATCATAAAAGATTTTATTTTTATCATAATAGATTTATTTTTTATCTTTGATCTTTGTTAAAATTTTACATGCAATTGTTTTTAGGAGTGTTTGGTTGATGAGTATGATGGTATAGTGATTCTATAGATTTGGGAATGATTAGTTATGGTTGGAAAATTGATTTGACTTGATTTCAAAAAGGGTATTTTGGGATAGCATCTTATAACAGATTGTTTCGTGGGTTTAAGTTCTGAGATAGACTGAGATTATTTGATATTGTTGTAGAGTTTTCCGAGACGCTCGTTTCGGTATAAGATAGAGCTTCTAATTCATTACGAGCCAAAAGTTATGCTACTTTTAGTATTCGTGTACCGGGAGACGAGTATCGGCACAATCCGAAAATTGTTGTCGATATTTGGATCGAATCTCGGGGACTATAGAATGAGTTTTAAAAAGTTTCAAAGGCTGATGTAAGTTGCTAAACCTCAGGTCATGAGTCGATTTTCAAACCCGAGTGTCGGTTTTGTAAAGGGAATTGTTGAAATATGTCAAAATGGTTTTACGAGTTGAAGACGTAAATGTGTCCGGTTTTTATAACACAAAGATGTATCGGGCAGAAGGTCTTAGGAGTAATATTTTTTAATAAAACTTAAACTGAGTCTTAATCATATAATATGTTAGTTTGTGACCAAGTTTCGTCGAAATTTGACAAGTGTAGATAGGGTAGATTCGTGTGTACATTTGGAGTGTACATACTGATTGGTATTTTGGACACGTAGTTCAATAATTATGTGGCATGAGTTGAGTATTCGCCATTGGACATCGTGATTTACTCAAGTGTTAAGTCATTATATAAATGACATAGTTACTGGTCCGAGAGAAGTAAAATGATAATTTGACTTGCGTTGACTTGGCGTCTAAAGACGGGTCAATATCGAGAGTGCAAGTGATTAAAAGAATAGTGTTGAATAAAAGGGTATAGAATAACACTTGTATTGTATATTTTTCGGGATTGTCTTGGTTTTGTAATTTTGATTTTTATATTATTTAAGTATGATTTATACTTAAGTCGATTATTAACGAATGCGCCTTATTTGGTAGGTTGCGGTTTTCGTGTTCAAACGGGCATCACTAATCGTCGGCGATCGTCTTATTACCACTATTTGCTAAGGTGAGTCTATAGCCTCGCTTTTAACATGTTTACTTGTTTTATAAAACCCGCGAGGGGGATAACATGCTTGTTTTATTAAAATAAAGGGTACAACGAGAAGTTGTGGAAACCCTACATATTAGAAAAAGCATTTATTATATACGAAGGGTACAACGAGAAGTTGTGGTAAACCCTCTTTGTTTTAAAATTTGAACACAAGGAACCCGATTGTATGTTTAGATGAAAGTTATTACATAAGTTTGTTTAGCCTTAAAAGACCCATGAATCATTAATTGTTAATCGAAGTAACGCTAATGCTATGGATAGATCTATCGGGTGACGCCCACTCCGATCGCGACTAGCTATCGCGTGGTGTTGTGATATACTAGTAATGAAACATCGGATGCATTGTATAAGAGAAATATACGCACTTGGCTAGGTGTGTTAGGCTGAAATAATATATGTTAACGTTCAATGTCACGAGACTTATGTAATGACACCGATAATTATGTCCGTACAACATAATTGTCTTTGATAAAATTATTAACCACAGAAGGTTATTTTAAATACTTGTGTTCTCTTTATTTAAATTAAAACTCTATAGATTCACTCGGCAAATTTTGCTGACTTTCTAACATATTTTATCTCAGGTCCATATAGAAGGTACTCGATGAAGGCGGTTTCGTGAAGCTTGCTTATTTGAAATGTTTTGGCCCGCTATTGCAAATAGTATCCATTCAAAGAATATTTTATCCTTTACTGTGTTTGTAAACTTTAAATTATTTGGGACCGTGTGAAAAGTCTTATTGTTAAATGAAAATGAATGGATGTTTTTATTAAAACGACTCGTTTTGATCCGTTTTCTATGATTTATGAGATTGAACCATAATAGTAACACCCACGGACCCTTCCACTGCTATGACCAAAATTGGGGGTGTTACATTTTATCTTTTCTAAAGAGTGTCTCGAATCTTTCAATCTTCTTAAGGATAAATTAACTAAGACATCGGTCTTGGTTACCCCTAATTGGGAGTTACCTTTTGAATTGATGTGTGATGCTAGCGATTTTGCTATTGGAGCGGTTTTGGGCCAAAGAGTGAACAAACACTTCCAACCAATCCATTATGCTAGCAAGACAATGACGGGGGCTCAATTGCATTATACCACTACTAAAAAAGAGCTTTTATCTGTAGTCTATGCTTTTGAAAAATTTCGCCCCTATCTTGTCCTTTCCACCACCATTGTGTACAACGATCACTCTGCATTGAAGTACTTGTTAACCAAACAAGATTCCAAGCCAGGACTTCTTCGTTGGGTTTTGCTCCTTCAAGAATTCAAAATTGAAATTCGTGATAAAAAGGGACCGGAAAACCTAGCCGCGGATCATCTAAGTAGACTTGAGGATCCTTATCAAGGGGATCATCCGAATCAAGAGATCAATGACTCTTTTCCCCTTGAGGCCTTAATGTCTATAAATTCCAATTTTGATGACACCCCATGGTTTGCGGACATTGCAAACTACTTAACGGGTGGAATTCTCAAGGAAGGGCTAACGTCCCAACAAAAGAAAAAGTTATTTAAAGACATTGAACACTATTTTTGGGACGAACCTTACCTTTTCAAACAATGTGCGGATCTTGTCATTCGTCGGTGTGTTGATGGGCCGGCAGCTTTACTAATCCTTGAAGCTTGCCATAAAGGACCCATCGATGGTCACTTTGGTCCTAATTACACCGCGAAGAAAGTTTTCGATTCTGGATTCTATTGGCCCTCCATTTATCATGACGCTCATGAAATGGTTAAACTTTGTGATGCTTGCCAATGACAAGGCAAGATCACACATAAAGATGAGATGCCTCAAAATTTCATCCAAGAGTGTGAAATCTTTGACGTATGGGGCATCGACTTTATGGGGCCATTTCCATCATCCAAAGGGAACAAGTACATCCTCGTAGCTGTTGACTACGTATCTAAATGGGTTGAAGCAAAGGATCTCCCTACGAACGATGTGAGGGTGGTTGTGAACTTTCTGAAGTAGCTTTTTGCTCGATTCGGTGTTCCTCGTGCTATCATCAGTGACCGCGGGACTCATTTTTGCAATGATCAATTTGCTCGAGTCATGGCTAAGTACGGTGTCAATCACCGTCTTTCCACCGCTTATCATCCCCAAACAAATGGTCAAGCCGAGATATCTAACCGTGGATTGAAGAGAATTTTAGAGCGAACTGTGGGAGAGCATCGTGCCTTGTGGGCCGATAAGTTAGATGATGCTTTGTGGGCTTTCCGTACCGCATATAAGACACCTATTGGTTTCACTCCATATCGTCTTGTGTACGGGAAGGCATGCCACCTCCCAATTGAGTTGGAGCATAAGGTGTATTGGGCCTTGAAGTGGGCCAATTTTGACATCAACAAAGCCGTTGATCTTCGAAAGATTCAACTCAACGAGCTAAATGAACTGAGGAATCAAGCTTATGAGATTTCATTGATCTACAAGGAGAAGACCAAAATCATTCATGATTCAAGGATTAAGAACCGTGAGTTTCACGTTGGTGATCAAGTTTTACTCTTTAACTCTCGGTTGAAGATCTTCTCGGGCAAGCTGAAGAGTCGTTGGTCTGTGTGACAATCCGTCAATTTATGGTTGATACTTTATTCTCAAATATTATTTAAAAATATTATTTTAATGTTATATTACAAACTCACTTATTTTTGGGAAGAAATTTGGATTTTACGTCTTGAAGTAGCATCGACTACGTCTAAACCGGAGGATTCTACGTTACATGCTTACGTTTACATACACCGTCTTTGGTGACAGTCCGACATTTCAGAAAATAAATTTATCCGTGAATATTATCTTGAGATTTAAATTTGTGTTGGTTCATAAACTCACAAATTTACGAGAAGAGATTAGGACTTACGATTTTAATTTAACGTCCTTTACGACTAAACAGGAAACCTTAGGATTACGTATTTACGTTTTCGAACTCTGTTTTTGATGAGACAATTTTTATTAGATTCGTTTTGTGCCGTTGATTCATAATTTATAAAAACGTTTTTCGTAAAACGACCCGAGGGCACGCAAATCAAAGAAACTAGAATCGAGGACTACCCGTAAATTAGCGGGATGGGACAAAATAATTTATCCCACCCCACTAATAAAGGGACGGCCAAGCCTAGGGACACCACATCAAAGATGTGGCACCCTTACACTTATTAAGTTACACATGTAACTTAAGCTTCAATATGAAGCTACCTCATCCCACTAACTTGTCAAAACCACTAGCTAAACATTCCTTCCATTTAATACATGCAAAATGATGTAGTTTTTTACTACTCTTTAGGAAAAGAGCAATAAATAGTGGTAAGCGTTAAGTGTCGGTTTAGGAAAACCGAGCACCAATGACCAAGCAAGTTCGTTTCCCGAGGAGGAAAGTGCGTTGTGTTAAGAGTTGATTTATGATGTTTGTGATTATGATAATTGAAAAAGAAATGAGAAAGGAAAGAAAAGACGGTTACGAAAACTAATTAAACTACGACGAAAAAGGCGTAAACGTAAAACCGTAAAAACGACGAAAATTAAAATTTTAACCTAAAAATTTCTAAAAATTACTAAAAATCCCAAATAATATTCTAAGAGTTTACAAAAAATCCAAACTTGCTAAAACCTTTTAAGTAATTAAATAATGACTTTTTAATGCTAATTAAAGCCCTAAAAATCACTTTTAAATATTAAAAAGCCCTAAACAAGATTTTATAGTTTGTAAACCTCAAAAATATCCTAATTAAGCTAAAAACTATTTTTAAAAATTTTAAAACCAAATTAAACTATTTTTAAACACTTAAAAACTATTAAAATGTATTAAATCTTAAATTAATTCTAAAAATTAATTAAAAAGCCTAAAAATTATTCTACAAATGGGAAAAGTCCTAATTAATGATAAAGAACCTAGGAAAAATGAAAAAGAAATAAAAATAAAACTTTTTATTTTAATGAATAAAATAATATTAAAATATTCTAAAAAATTAAAAGTCCTCAAATAAATTCTAAAAAATTCTCAAAAATCCTAAATATTGTAACTAGAACAAAAATGCAAACCAAATTTTCTGAAACCTATTAATTAATTTTATATTAATTTTTAAAGTTGCTTAAAAACCCTAAAATTAAATAAAATTAAAAATTAAAGTTTTTGAAAACTTTTTATATGTAAACCTCAAAAATAAGAATCAAAACCTAAAAACTATTTTTTTGTATTTTTTTACTACTGTTCACTATTTTTAAATGACTTTTTAAATTAAAAACTAAAAATAATCCTAATAATTAATTAAATAATGAGAAAAATAAAACTTTTAATCAGAAAAATCCTAAACTCTATTTAAAACCTAGGAAAAATGAAAAGAAGCTAAGAAGTTTAATAAATAAGCTGAAATAAGCCAAAAAGGTCACGGCTTATTTTACAAAAGCCAAAACACAATCACCTAATATATTAGACTTTGTAAACTCTTACCAGTCAAAGACCCTAGGGCAGATGGTTAGAGCGTATGTGTGTGAGAGGAGTGGCGCAGGTTCGAGTCCTGGCCACGTCCTTTTTGGCAAAATATTTTTTTTTAATTTTTTCTTTTCCAAACCAATTTGTGACTTCTAAACAAGCTTAGAACACAATCCACTTCTCTTTTTAGCCAAGATTGAACCAATAGATCACCAAAAGTGCCCAGTTAGGCTATGTTGCTGATGAACAAGTGAAAGTGTACACTTGCACCTTTTGAGCCAAGAGGGGCTTGGCAAATGCTTGTTTGATGGATATATTATGGAACAACAGGCACCCTTGTGCTTATTGAAGCACAAGGAGTCAAGATATAAGCACTTAGCAAGCAAAAATAAGCAATCAACAGCACACCAAAGCCAATTCAAGTTTCTGATGTAAAAATGAAGGTCTAAGGACTTTTTAGCTAATAACTTGCACTCTAATGAACTTCAAACACTCAAGTTTGGCATACACAATCACCACATAATATAAAAACAAGATACACTCCTGCTATAACCTAGCTTTAACAGATTAACAAGATCAAGGACTAAATTTAACCAAAAATAAGCAGAAAAGGTGGTGACAGATTTTAAGCATACTTGTTTCACTTTTTATCATTCAAATTGTTACAAACTTGCATCAAACCAAGCACACAGCTACCATTCAACCTAAATGACCCTAATTAACAATCCTAACCCGTTTTAATCTTCAAAATCTAACCAACTCACTTTATAAAACTAACATCCAAACACTCCTTTAATTTCTGAAAATCAAGATTCCCAAAGTAAATCACTAATAAACTCAATCAAACTGGTTCATATATCATCTAACATGCATATAAACACATAAGAACACAAATCAAACAACTTTAACACACAATCAAAGCAGATTTATGCAAAATCACTTAGACTACAAATTTTTTCAGAAACTTAAAAAAACAAAAGGAAAATGAAAGCTACCTTGTTGGGCTTACTTCCAAGCCCAACAGTGGCTGATAAGCCACCTCCTACAAGCCCGGGCTTGTGCTGAACCCTGGTTAAGATTTAGATGAGAGTTTGCTTAAGGAAAAACTTGAATAAGATACACCTTAGCTTAGAACCTGCTAAGATCAATTCAATACAACAAAAGTGACCTGGAATATGATCAATAAGCTACAAGGAGGACTTATGGATAAGTCTTCTTATAGCTTATAGCTTATAACTTATAAGTTGAAACAGAAATGTAAAAGAAATAAGCAAGAAGGTTTTTCCACCTCACTTAGCCTTTTTACCCAAACTCTTATACCCACTACACCTTGATATCTTCAAGATATCAGGGTTGTATGGTCATATATGTGCTTGAATGTAAAAGCTTGTGTGGTTTAACAACCTGAATTTGAACAAAAATCTTAAAATCAGAAACTTTTGAACACCAAACTTGAATTTTAAAACAAACTTGAAAAGTAAACAAACTTGGAATTTTAAATAACCAGCAAACAATGTAAATTAAATGGGATCTTTCTTCTCATCAACAAGCTTAAACCCTTTTTTATTCATAAAAAAGAGGACTTACAAAGTTGTGACAAAAAAGAGAAAAAAGAACAGGAACTATGCTACTCCTATCATGCCTTTATATAGAGGCTACAAAGAGATTCTAGAACTGAATGGAAACTAGAAACCCTAGCAAGTGAAGTTCCAGTCTTGCCCTTGGATGATTTTTGAATTTTGAGTCAAAAAGAACAAGCCATGTGATGTTCTTGGATCTTTGTGGGATGCTAGTGGTGTAGAAGCAATCCAAGTCGTTTATTTTGCCTTTGGGAACAAGAAAATGCTTATGGGACGTTGATCTTGCTGGCCATTTTTGTTTGAGAGTGAATAGTAGGGCAGGGGAGGCTTGCATACACATGTGAGGTGATGGTGATGGGTGTTTAAGGTTAGTTTAAGGTTTAAAAGGTGTTTAATTAAGGATCTGGAAAGAATCATTAAAAACCCCTTTGATTTAAGTGATGTTCAACCTGGAAAATTTAGGGTTTAAGGGAGGATTAAAAAGGGGTTTTAATCCGTTTGGGTTAATGGTATTTTTAAATTAAGTGTTTTGGTGGGAAGGTTTAATATATTAAACCTGGTTTTAAAAAGTGAGTGGGGAGTGACATGGCAGGAAGGAGGTTTCTGATTGGTGGAAAGGTTTAAGTGGTTGAGGTGTCAAGCTGTGAGTGGAGGGTGTTAGTTTAGTTGTCTGGCAGATTTGGCCCTTCATTTTTCATTCTTTGTGCACTTTGTAATAAATCCCATCAGCGCCCCATTTCCTTTTGTCAACTTTTGGCAGGTTGCCATTTTTGGCACAAATTCTTCCACAAACTTTTCCAAGGGCTTTTAATGTATATTCTTGATTTTCCAAGGACTGGTTTTGACATATCTTCAAACTTCAAGGCTTTGACTTGTTGGTTGACTTCTTGGAGGACCATATTTGACAATTTAGATTTGATGAGGGACTAAATTTGCCAATTCTTCAAAGTTAAGGGTCCTTTTTGTAATTTTGACAAACTTTAGGGACCAAACTTGTAATTATGAAGATACAAGGGTATAAAGTGTCAATTCTTCAAACTTGGAGGACTAATCTTCAATATTCTTCAAATCTTCAAGGGTTATCTTTGGAAATTTCTTCATTAGGGCTTGGTTCATCGTGCGGCTTCGTTTCCCGTGTTCGTTTTTGCGTGATTCTTGTGATCTTTTGTCATTTTCTCAATATCCGTACCTAAATTACACAAGCAACAAACACAAGCATATATTTGGGTATTTTGATGATATTTAATGCATTTTAAGTCCAAAAAGAACGATGAGACCATGTATAAAAGCCGTCTCATCACTCCCCCATACTAAACCATTGCCGTGTCCTCACGCAATGCTAGAATAAAGTATCGTAGCATCTCCAAAATTCATTTTATTCACTTTATTGGAATGATAAACTAGCTACACTACTACTATTACTACTACTTGTGTTATAGACATAATGTATGATTTTCATCGCAAAAATGGGACGTTTAGGTTCATAGAATAAGAACACGTGAATGCTTCGTTAGAAATAATTTCATCGTCCTCGATTTTCACTTCAATTCCATGCTAAGCGTGCAACGAGATCATTGTCATTATAAGTTAGTAATGCTAACACTACTCATATGCCCTAATCACGTACTTATCCTCCCATTATTCCTAAGTTGTATCTCTTATATTTTATGATGTCTTGAATGTTTCACGAGGATACATTGTTTGACTTATGCGATGATAGAGATTTAGGTCTAAAAATAGAGTCCTAACGGTGTAACTAAGACCATCAAATCAATAACCCCTCCTAATAGACAACGATGTTAAAAAATTAAGTTGACAAGAAGAATCGATAAACACGGTTTTATAACGGTTTTGAACATGAGACTTATTACCAAGACTTTTATACGCCCCCTAATGGAAGGACCTTATTATCTTTGGTTTACCTCCATCTTTTATTCAACTTCGCCATGAAGCTTTTATTATGACTTCGGTCTTGCCTTGCCTTTTATTATCCGCCTCATCGGTGGTTTTATTAGCCAAAGACGTATATCCTCACGCTAAAGCGAATTTTGGATCTTTAAAGCTTCGAAGATTAAGGCTTGATTCACTTTCAATTTTGCATAGATTTTAGGCCTTGTGGGGCTTCAAATTGTTTGCTTGATTTAGGTGAGCACTTGAAATCTTATTATTAGGTGAAGCTTTCGATTATTCGGGTGCCAATACTTCAAAACCGTGACGCTGGCGATACCTTAATGTCTTCCCAATTTAATTACACGGAAGCTACTAGAAAAGACTAGAAACCCAACAATCCTAACTAAACCGCTAAGTCAATATTTATTAAGCAAAAAATATTTACATGCGAAGGGAGAATAAGCAAACAACGAGAACACATGAGTTTTTGAAAGAATACGAGTATTCTACGTTTAGCATAGTAACTTATAATTAACTCTATCGTTTCTCGTCCTCATTTAAGAGACTTAGCCTAATGTGTAGTTAAGGAATCAAAGCTAAGTGCTCAACACGCACGGTCGAGTCAAAAATTACTCTTATTCTCGCCATCGGAAAACCTACATTCGTGTCTTCAAACACTTATAAACATGAGAAAAATTTTAAAATTTGGCCATTTTTAGCCTTATTTTGCAACCAAACGATAAACAAAACGATGAATATTGGATAGCGTGTTGACGTAAGCAAGGTGAAGTATCTACTCACCCCCCCATACTAAAACTAAACATTGTCCTCAATGTTTCGAGTCTAGGGGTGCAAACACCCCCATACTAGAGACGTAGTCGAATGCCTAATCTAGCATGGAAAGGGTGTAACCATTAAATTTAAAGCCGTTTATGAAGTGTGCTAAAAACCTAAGGTTAGAACAATAAAGGATATATCATGGATATTGAGAAATGTCTCCAAAGCAAACGATCGAGTGCTCTCCATAAAACGAACACGAGAGGCTCCAATCGTGAAGATCATGATCTAAAAACCACAATGCACAAACAACCACGAAACAAAGGTTGGAAGGGCACGAATCCCCACACGTAAGCTACATTAGACTAAGAAAGCGATAATATGTACATAGGATAAGCATGGGACTCCCCCACGAGGCACCTCGTTTTTGATTACCGAGTCATGAGCTCGACTCGATCCCCTCAATACTAATTATCATTGGGGAAGGTGACTTGGTCGAGGTAGTTCAAGGATGGAACTTCCCCACCAAAGTAGTGCTTCAACCTATGTCCATTCACCTTGAAGTTAGGACCATCATCTTGAGCTAGCTCGATGGTCCCATAAGGAAACACTTGAGTCACGGTGAATGGACCGGACCAACGGGATTTCAATTTACCGGAAAATATTTTCAATCTTGAATTAAAAAGTAAAACTTGATCCCCAATGTTAAAAACCCGGTTTTTAATTTTTGAATCATGCAACTTTTTAGTTTTCTCTTTATAAATCAATGAATTTTCATAAGCAATGTCTCTCAATTCATCTAATTCATTTAATTGCATTTTCCGGTGTTTTCCCGCGGTCTCCATGTCATCATTGCAATGCTTTAGGGCCCAATAAGCCTTGTGTTCTAACTCGATAGGCAAATGACAATTCTTTCCATACACAAGCTTATAGGGAGTGCACCCAATGGGCGTCTTATGAGCGGTCCTAAAGGCCCATAAAGCATCGTCTAACTTATCTGACCAAGATTGTCGGTTTTCCCCTACGGATCTCTCCAAGATCCTCTTCAATGCTCGGTTTGAAACCTCGACTTGCCCACTCGTTTGTGGGTGATAAGCCGTAGAAAGACGATGTGTAACCCCATATTTCCTTAGAACCCTTCCGAATTGGTCATTACAAAAATGGGTTCCACGATCGCTTATAATCGCACGAGGGGTTCCAAACCTAGCAAACAAACTTTTCAAGAACTTGACTACCACACGAGCATCATTGGTGGGCAAGGCCTTCGCCTCCACCCACTTAGAAAGGTAGTCAACCGCAACGAGAATGTACTTATTACCACGAGATGATGGGAACGGCCCCATAAAGTCTATGCCCCAAACGTCAAAGATCTCACATACTTGAATGATATTTTGTGGCATTTCATCTTTTTGTGAGGCTTTTCCTTGTCGTTGGCATGAATCACAAGACTTCACAAGATTTTGTGCATCTCGGTAAATAGTAGGCCAAAAGAAGCCGGCATCAAACACCTTTTTAGCCGTGAGATTAGCACCGTGGTGACCACCCGTGGGTCCCTCATGGCAAGCTCTAAGGATGTTAGAAGCTTCGGTGCCAAATACACAACGGCGGATGATTTGATCCGCACACGTTCGAAACAAGTAAGGGTCGTTCCAAAAATAGAACTTGACATCACGAAAGAATTTTCGTTTTTCTTGAGTTGTCATACCCTTAATGATGAAGTTACCCGCATGGTAATTTGCAAAATCCGCAAACCATGGGGTAGAAGAATCAAGCTTAGAATTCACTACACCAAGTGTTTCAAGCGGAAATGTTTCGGTGATTTCCTTAGGCTCGTAAACACTTTGGTGAGGATCTTCCAAACGAGAGAGATGATCGGCCGCTAGATTCTCGGCTCCTTTTTTGTCAATGATTTTGTGATCAAATTCTTGAAGGAGGAGAATCCAACGAAGTAATCTCGGCTTTGCATCTTGTTTAGCCATGAGATACTTGATAGCCGAATGGTCCGTATACACTATGCATTTCGTCAAGACGAGATAAGGTCGGAATTTCTCAAATGCATACACCACGGCAAGGAACTCCTTTTCCGTTGTAGTGTATTTAAGTTGAGCCTCGGTCATCGTCTTGCTAGCATAGTGTATAGGCAAGAAATGCTTATCATGACGTTGCCCCAAAACGGCCCCTATAGCGTAATCACTTGCATCACACATAAGTTCAAAGGGGAGGTTCCAATTTGGAGCAACAAGAATGGGAGCTTCGGTAAGTTTCCTCTTAAGGATCTCAAAGGCTCGTACACAATCTTCGTCAAAGACAAAACGTGCCTCTTTTTCAAGAAGATGTGTAATGGGTCGAGAAATCTTCGAGAAATCCTTGATGAATCGTCGATAAAAGCCCGCATGGCCTAGGAAACTCCTAACTCCCTTGACGGTTTTGGGATGAGGTAATTTGGCGATGACGTCTACCTTAGCTTGATCTACCTCAATCCCCGCTTTCGAGACCTTGTGCCCTAAGACGATTCCACTCTTAACCATAAAATGACACTTTTCCCAATTGAGCACAAGGTTGGTTTCCTCACAACGTTTTAACATTCTCTCAAGGTTCGACAAACACGAAGTAAAGGAATCACCAAACACGGAAAAGTCATCCATGAAGACTTCCATCGTCTTCTCGATCATATCATGAAAAATAGCCATCATGCATCGTTGAAAAGTTCCCGGTGCATTACAAAGTCCGAATGGCATTCTACGATAGGCAAACGTTCCATATGGACACGTAAACGTAGTTTTTTCTTGATCACGAGGATCGATGGGAATTTGGAAGTAACCGGAAAAACCATCTAAAAAGCAATAGAAATCGTTTCCCGCAAGACGCTCCAACATTTGGTCCATGAAGGGCAAGGGAAAATGGTCTTTTCGAGTGGCTTCATTCAACTTACGATAGTCAATGCACACTCTCCATCCGGTCACGAGTCTAGTGGGAATCAACTCGTTGGCATCGTTTGGCACAACGGTCATCCCTCCCTTTTTAGGGACACAATGAATAGGACTCACCCAAGGGCTATCGGAAATAGGGTAAATCATTCCCGCGTCAAGGAGTTTAAGGACCTCCTTTTTGATGACGTCGTGAATTTTGGGGTTCACCCTCCTTTGACTTTGGATTGTTGGCTTGAAATCCTCCTCCATTAATATTTTGTGTGTACAAAATTTGGGATCGATTCCCTTAATGTCGGATAACTTCCACGCAATCGCCCCTTTGTGGTCCTTAAGAACATCGACAAGTGCGGTTTTTTCATCATTCGAAAGTTCCTTCGCAATAATAACCGGCAACTTGTCGTCCTCCTCCAAATAGACATACTCGAGGTGAGGAGGTAAATCTTTCAACTCGAGGATAGGTGGTTCCTCAAGTGAAGATTTAGGCTCGATACTCATAACCTCCTCGGGTGGAGGAAATGGGAAATCGTTGAGAAAATCCTTGATAATCGAGAAGTCCTCATAGTTGTCGAGGTCTTCGTCACAAGTACGTGGAACATCGAATTCTTCCAACGTAAAACCACCACCTTCGAAAGGAGTGAAGGTTGGTGTCGAATTATCAAGAATAGGATCTAACATAGTGGGATTGCCACTAGTTTCTTCATCACCAAACCCTAAAACTTCTTGTGAAAATTCCTCGCAAACCACGTCGATCATATCAACGAGGTTTATGGTAGCAACGGAATAAACATGAGAAAGTTGAGAATTTTGAGTTGCGTTTATAACAAGTTCCTCGTCGTTGAAACGTAAGGTGATCTTTCTAGCATGCACATCAATCAAAGCCATAGACGTATCTAAAAACGAACGACCTAAAATAAGAGGAACTTGAGGATCCGTGGGGATGTCAACAACAATAAAGTCTACGGGATAGTAGAACTTCCCCACTTTCACAAAAACGTCTTCCGCCAAACCACATGCAAGAATCGTGGAATGGTCGGCCAACTCAATAGACATTCGTGAAGGAGTAAGATTAGGAAGATTGAGCGACTTGTAGATTGCAAGTGGCATCAAGTTAATGCTAGCACCAAGATCGGCCAAGGCATAGCATTCTTCCATATCTTAAATTGCACAAGGGATCAAAAATTTACCGGGATCACCGACTTTTTGAGGTATGCGATTAAGATAAACCGACGAACAACTAGACTTTTGGTGTAATTTTTCCTTGTTGTTCAACATACTCTTAAAGTTAGCGGCAAATCGAGGCATCATGACCAAGGCGTCGGCAAAACTTATATTAAAATGCAAGTCACGAAACATTTTCATAAAAAGCTCAAATTGGTAGTTGTCGCGCTCTTGTCGTTTCTCCTTCCTAAGTCTCGATGGGTAAGGCAAGGGTGGTGTGGGTTGGGGCATAGGCATAGCCTTTGGAATCTCGGGTTCCAATATGGGTGATGGGTCAACCGTAGGTGTGGCATGAGCGGTACTTTGTGGGCTTGAAATATGCTCCTTTTCGACCACCACCTCGGGTTCTTCCTCAATCTCCTCCACCGTTGGAGTAATTGGTTGAGGAGTCGGTTCTTTAAGTGCCTTACCACTACGTGTGGTAATCACTTTCATCTCTCCCTTCGGGTTTGAAACGGTGTTACTAGGCAAACTACCCGAAGTAGAGGCTTTGTTCACCATTACGCATTCTAAAATTGCATTAAGCTTAGCATCAAAATTATTAAACTTCACATCTTGGCTAGCGGCTTTTTGGTCAATTCTTTGTTCAAGCCTAGCATGACTTTGCTCTATCTTGTTGTTTTGACCTCGAATTTGGTTAGCAAAATCATTTTTCAATTCATTCCTCATGGCTAGATTTTCCTTAATGAAATTAGCTAACTCCTTTGCATTCTTAGCCGTCTCCTTAGCTTGATTAGCCATTTGCTCTTGAATGTTTTCCATAATCTTATCATTTGAAGTAGTGTAATTCAAAAATTCCAATGGAAGTTCTTTGTTATTTTGAAGAGCTTGACTTGCATTTTGAAAATTACGGTTTTGATTTTGATTTTGCAATTGGCCACTACTACTACTCCCTTGATTCCCATAGTTGCTATTACCCTTATAATTGTTCTTTTGATTGCTTTGGTAACCAACTTGATTGTTTCGATAATTGTTAGCATTTTGATTTGGTGAAAAACCCGGTGGAGTCAATTGATTAGTGCGAGGAACTTGACCGTTTTGGCTATAAGTTCCCGCGGCCGCGAAGGCACTCGAAGTGTTACCACCGTTGGTAATGCACTCGGAATAATCGTGAGCTCCACCACAATACATACAAGAAACCTCAACCGCTTTAATCGTAGCGGGAGCGGGTTGTTCACCAACTTTAAACTCAATTAACAATCCTTTAAGCTTATCAAAAATCTTGTTCTCCAAATTAGCCTCGATTTGGCAAGCATCAACGTTGTGTGACAAACTAGGTGAAGATGAAGACGAAGCCTTACGAACACTCGACGTGCTACGAGGACTATACACCTTAGACCTATTCTCAATAATTACCAATGCTTCCTCGACCGTCTTACACAAGAAATTACCACCCGCGGCGGCATTAAGATAATCACGCTCATGATCGTTCAAGCCATTGTAAAACGTGTCTATTTGATGCAAGTCGGAAAAACCATGATGAGGACATTCGTGCAACATTTCCTTAAACCTATTCCAAGCCGTTGAAAAACTCTCATTATACTCTTGCGAAAACTTTGAAATCTCGTTTTTCAAGTGCGTAGTCTTAGAGGGCGGAAAAAATTGGTTCACGAATTTTGAAACGAGATCCTTCCACGTCAATATAGAATTGGGTGGCTCTTTCTCTAACCAAATTTTTGCGGGCCCCGCTAAGGAATACGGAAAAAGCATCATCTTAATCGAGTCGTTTGAAACATCCTTAAACTTGCACGTGGCGGTGAGACGATTAAATTGGCGAATGTGGTTATGCGGGTTGTCCTTTTCGTCCCCTCGAAACTTGTTGTTTTGAATCATGGACAACAAACCCGTCTTAACCTCAAAATTCTCCGCAAGGATAGCGGGAATCACAATCGCTTCTCCATAACCCTCGGTGGGTGCTTGAAGCAACTCCATCATAGTTCGATTAGCCATGGGTGCTTCTTTCACTACAATGGGTTCGTCAATAGGAGAGTCCTCACTAGTAGGAGTGAGTGATTTGTTTCTTCGTTTACGAGCACGTCTTGCTTTAGAGCGAGTTTGCATAAACGTCACGTACAACGAGAAGGCGAGCAAAGAAGATTCTTTTTGGTGTTTTTACTTTTTCAATTTTTTTGTGGTTTTTGATTGTTTTTAATTTTTTTGGATTTTTGGAATGTATTAAGTAGACCAAAATCTACAAATCTCCTCCTTAATCAAATCTCTTGATTAACGAAGCCTCAAGGAATGAAAACGAACACGTGAAGTGAACGCCTTCGATGACTTTAGAACGATGGTGGAACACCAAATCGTTCAAGAGGGTTTAATCAAATGAAACCAAGAAAATATATATGATACTTAGTAATACTTTGGGCGGCAAAACCCTCGATTCACTCTCAAAATCAAATACGCACAAGCAAGCGGAGGAAACGATGCGGCGCGAAGCACTTAAGAGCCTTTTTCCTTTAGGTCGTGAAATACAACCGCCTTATACCCACCTTATAGTTTGTATTATCAAAATCAAGCTTCACGAAAGTATTTATCTATTTTTGCCTTTTTTCTTTGGTTTGAGATTCGAATACAATGATCGAGTGATGAAATCCCGAATCAAGGTTGTGATTGCTCACGTATTTGGAGTACTTGTAAATTTATTGTTCTACGTATACAATATAGTAATAATATTCACAAAAATCGAAAAACGATAATACGTATTAATAGAGTGCTATTAATACAAATACTATTATGGCTATATATAAAAACAACAATGGTTCAACCAAAACACAACACGCCTCCCCGGCAGCGGCGCCAAAATGATGTAGTTTTTTACTACTCTTTAGGAAAAGAGCAATAAATAGTGGTAAGCGTTAAGTGTCGGTTTAGGAAAACCGAGCACCAATGACCAAGCAAGTTCGTTTCCCGAGGAGGCAAGTGCGTTGTGTTAAGAGTTGATTTATGATGTTTGTGATTATGATAATTGAAAAAGAAATGAGAAACGAAAGAAAAGACGGTTACGAAAACTAATTAAACTACGACGAAAAAGGCGTAAACGTAAAACCGTAAAAACGACGAAAATTAAAATTTTAACCTAAAAATTTCTAAAAATTACTAAAAATCCCAAATAATATTCTAAGAGTTTACAAAAAATCCAAACTTGCTAAAACCTTTTAATTAATTAAATAATGACTTTTTAATGCTAATTAAAGCCCTAAAAATCACTTTTAAATATTAAAAAGCCCTAAACAAGATTTTATAGTTTGTAAACCTCAAAAATATCCTAATTAAGCTAAAAACTATTTATAAAAATTTTAAAACCAAATTAAACTATTTTTAAACACTTAAAAACTATTAAAATGTATTAAATCTTAAATTAATTCTAAAAATTAATTAAAAAGCCTAAAAATTATTCTACAAATGGGAAAAGTCCTAATTAATGATAAAGAACCTAGGAAAAATGAAAAAGAAATAAAAATAAAACTTTTTATTTTAATGAATAAAATAATATTAAAATATTCTAAAAAATTAAAAGTCCTCAAATAAATTCTAAAAAATTCTCAAAAATCCTAAATATTGTAACTAGAACAAAAATGCAAACCAAATTTTCTGAAACCTATTAATTAATTTTATATTAATTTTTAAAGTTGCTTAAAAACCCTAAAATTAAATAAAATTAAAAATTAAAGTTTTTGAAAACTTTTTTATATGTAAACCTCAAAAATAAGAATCAAAACCTAAAAACTATTTTTTTGTATTTTTTTACTACTGTTCACTATTTTTAAATGACTTTTTAAATTAAAAACTAAAAATAATCCTAATAATTAATTAAATAATGAGAAAAATAAAACTTTTAATCAGAAAAATCCTAAACTCTATTTAAAACCTAGGAAAAATGAAAAGAAGCTAAGAAGTTTAATAAATAAGCTGAAATAAGCCAAAAAGGTCACGGCTTATTTTACAAAAGCCAAAACACAATCACCTAATATATTAGACTTTGTAAACTCTTACCAGTCAAAGACCCTAGGGCAGATGGTTAGAGCGTATGTGTGTGAGAGGAGTGGCGCAGGTTCGAGTCCTGGCCACGTCCTTTTTGGCAAAATATTTTTTTTTTAATTTTTTCTTTTCCAAACCAATTTGTGACTTCTAAACAAGCTTAGAACACAATCCACTTCTCTTTTTAGCCAAGATTGAACCAATAGATCACCAAAAGTGCCCAGTTAGGCTATGTTGCTGATGAACAAGTGAAAGTGTACACTTGCACCTTTTGAGCCAAGAGGGGCTTGGCAAATGCTTGTTTGATGGATATATTATGGAACAACAGGCACCCTTGTGCTTATTGAAGCACAAGGAGTCAAGATATAAGCACTTAGCAAGCAAAAATAAGCAATCAACAGCACACCAAAGCCAATTCAAGTTTCTGATGTAAAAATGAAGGTCTAAGGACTTTTTAGCTAATAACTTGCACTCTAATGAACTTCAAACACTCAAGTTTGGCATACACAATCACCACATAATATAAAAACAAGATACACTCCTGCTATAACCTAGCTTTAACAGATTAACAAGATCAAGGACTAAATTTAACCAAAAATAAGCAGAAAAGGTGGTGACAGATTTTAAGCATACTTGTTTCACTTTTTATCATTCAAATTGTTACAAACTTGCATCAAACCAAGCACACAGCTACCATTCAACCTAAATGACCCTAATTAACAATCCTAACCCGTTTTAATCTTCAAAATCTAACAAACTCACTTTATAAAACTAACATCCAAACACTCCTTTAATTTCTGAAAATCAAGATTCCCAAAGTAAATCACTAATAAACTCAATCAAACTGGTTCATATATCATCTAACATGCATATAAACACATAAGAACACAAATCAAACAACTTTAACACACAATCAAAGCAGATTTATGCAAAATCACTTAGACTACAAATTTTTTCAGAAACTTAAAAAAACAAAACGAAAATGAAAGCTACCTTGTTGGGCTTACTTCCAAGCCCAACAGTGGCTGATAAGCCACCTCCTACAAGCCCGGGCTTGTGCTGAACCCTGGTTAAGATTTAGATGAGAGTTTGCTTAAGGAAAAACTTGAATAAGATACACCTTAGCTTAAAACCTGCTAAGATCAATTCAATACAACAAAAGTGACCTGGAATATGATCAATAAGCTACAAGGAGGACTTATGGATAAGTCTTCTTATAGCTTATAGCTTATAACTTATAAGTTGAAACAGAAATGTAAAAGAAATAAGCAAGAAGGTTTTTCCACCTCACTTAGCCTTTTTACCCAAACTCTTATACCCACTACACCTTGATATCTTCAAGATATCAGGGTTGTATGGTCATATATGTGCTTGAATGTAAAAGCTTGTGTGGTTTAACAACCTGAATTTGAACAAAAATCTTAAAATCAGAAACTTTTGAACACCAAACTTGAATTTTAAAACAAACTTGAAAAGTAAACAAACTTGGAATTTTAAATAACCAGCAAACAATGTAAATTAAATGGGATCTTTCTTCTCATCAACAAGCTTAAACCCTTTTTTATTCATAAAAAAGAGGACTTACAAAGTTGTGACAAAAAAGAGAAAAAAGAACAGGAACTATGCTACTCCTATCATGCCTTTATATAGAGGCTACAAAGAGATTCTAGAACTGAATGGAAACTAGAAACCCTAGCAAGTGAAGTTCCAGTCTTGCCCTTGGATGATTTTTGAATTTTGAGTCAAAAAGAACAAGCCATGTGATGTTCTTGGATCTTTGTGGGATGCCAGTGGTGTAGAAGCAATCCAAGTCGTTTATTTTGCCTTTGGGCACAAGAAAATGCTTATGGGACGTTGATCTTGCTGGCCATTTTTGTTTGAGAGTGAATAGTGGGGCAGGGGAGGCTTGCATACACATGTGAGGTGATGGTGATGGGTGTTTAAGGTTAGTTTAAGGTTTAAAAGGTGTTTAATTAAGGATCTGGAAAGAATCATTAAAAACCCCTTTGATTTAAGTGATGTTCAACCTGGAAAATTTAGGGTTTAAGGGAGGATTAAAAAGGGGTTTTAATCCGTTTGGGTTAATGGTATTTTTAAATTAAGTGTTTTGGTGGGAAGGTTTAATATATTAAACCTGGTTTTAAAAAGTGAGTGGGGAGTGACATGGCAGGAAGGAGGTTTCTGATTGGTGGAAAGGTTTAAGTGGTTGAGGTGTCAAGCTGTGAGTGGAGGGTGTTAGTTTAGTTGTCTGGCAGATTTGGCCCTTCATTTTTCATTCTTTGTGCACTTTGTAATAAATCCCATCAGCGCCCCATTTCCTTTTGTCAACTTTTGGCAGGTTGCCATTTTTGGCACAAATTCTTCCACAAACTTTTCCAAGGGCTTTTAATGTATATTCTTGATTTTCCAAGGACTGGTTTTGACATATCTTCAAACTTCAAGGCTTTGACTTGTTGGTTGACTTCTTGGAGGACCATATTTGACAATTTAGATTTGATGAGGGACTAAATTTGCCAATTCTTCAAAGTTAAGGGTCCTTTTTGTAATTTTGACAAACTTTAGGGACCAAACTTGTAATTATGAAGATACAAGGGTATAAAGTGTCAATTCTTCAAACTTGGAGGACTAATCTTCAATATTCTTCAAATCTTCAAGGGTTATCTTTGGAAATTTCTTCATTAGGGCTTGGTTCATCGTGCGGCTTCGTTTCCCGTGTTCGTTTTTGCGTGATTCTTGTGATCTTTTGTCATTTTCTCAATATCCGTACCTAAATTACACAAGCAACAAACACAAGCATATATTTGGGTATTTTGATGATATTTAATGCATTTTAAGTCCAAAAAGAACGATGAGACCATGTATAAAAGCCGTCTCATCACAAAACAACCTACAGACTCTCTCACTCTCTCCAATTGTGCCGTCCCACCATCACCCTTAAACACCATCATCATACAATCTTTAACCACAAACATTTGTTATAATTAACATATGTTAATCTCCATTCAAAGAGATGAAGATTGGTGCAAGTTATAACATCCAAAGAGGAGTTTCTATGGAGTCTTAGGGATGATTTTCCACAAGAAGTTCTTGAAGAATGGTGGTCTTGAAGATGGTCTTGGTTTATCACAAGTTTCTCCATCAAAATCCATGTCTTGATCACAACCTACATCATCATGGTGGTATAAAGATTGTTCTCCCCATCCTTTTGTTAATTTTGATTATGTAATCATGTATTTTCTTCTTAAATGTATATATGTATGATGATATATGATGATAAAAATATTATGTGGGGATTTGGTGTTGATAAACATGGATAAAAAGATGAAAAACTATATGTAAAAAGGTTAAAATCATGCTTAGAATGATGGTTGTATAAAACAGTAAAGAATCATATGATAAACTGATAAAATGAATTTAATACATTAATATACAGTAAGCTATGAGTCTTGTACACATGTGAGAGTTGGCCATACAATGGAATCATTATAATGAGTGAGATATGATCAAAACAAGTTTAGAGTGCAAATCTGCATAGGCTGTTTTGGACGATTTTTATAAAATACTTAGAAGCTGATTCAACAGTAGCCATAGGAGTGTTAAATGGAGCACATATCATGTAGTTTATGCCATAAAAATTTGGGCTTCTATCTCCATATAAAACTCTAGATATGGCTGTTTTGGTGAAAATGAAATTTAAAATCAGATTTGTATAATAAAAACTTATATAATATAAGCACTCACTTATATATTTATAAAATATATACACATGAAAACCCACTAACTTATAATTTTCATTTATATAGATATGTATAAGGTTAAATAAATGGACTCTTTATAAAAATGGTAGTTGAATAAGATTTATAAGTTATAAAAACTATAAACATGATTTTTACGACTTTTTCGGCTATTACCGTAAAATTAACGTTTTTGTTAAATAAAACTTAGACGGTTGGACCCGTCAAAATGTAAACTTTCATAAACTCATATACTGATATATAAACATATATAACAAGTAAAAACCGATAAAACCCGAACTATATAACATACGGACATTAACGGGCTAAGTTAACATTATTGGACTAATAATACAACAAAATGGGCTAAAACACTTATAAACTTATTTATTGGGCTTAACCCATTTGGGTCCAACGTGTAAAGTATAAATACTAATAATACAAGTATGAAATGGATTAATACAAGTTAATGAACTTATAATAGGCTTATTGGACCTAAAACACGTAAATAGGTAAAACTAGTAAACTAGTAAAAAGTTACCAATACATAAACACTAAAATGAGTAAATGAGAATATGTAAACCCAC
This sequence comes from Glebionis coronaria, assembly GCA_025667525.1. NCBI lineage: Eukaryota > Viridiplantae > Streptophyta > Magnoliopsida > Asterales > Asteraceae > Glebionis > Glebionis coronaria. The sequence goes on from CM046877.1 coordinate 291,720,475, forward strand.
CTGATCTTCATATATATATAATCATCATATGTATACATAAATTTTATTTTGATAAAGTCATTGGACAAAAGTCTAAGACGAGTATTATTTGTCTAGGTTTCCGTGATTGAAGCACGTACCGTACATCCGAATCGTCGATAACCCGTTTTCCCACATCAATGTGAGTTCATAGCCTCGCACTCTTTTAAATGATTTTATGAAATGTTTTATAAACCCGCGAGGGAGATAACATGTTAGTTTTTATGAAATAGGACACTAGTTGTCCCGACTGTTTGTTTATTGATTTGGACCCGAATGATGGTATGACCCGATGTATGATTATATGACCCGATAGATGAAATGAAATGGATTATTAAAGTTAGGTTATGTCACTAAAAGTCCCATTAGCATGAACTGTGAACTATCGGGATTTGGTAGACGCTTATGCATATAATAGTACTATTTGGGGACGATCACCCCAGTTCGCGCCTTGACGGTTGATCCCCGTCATGCCACATTGATTGGAAAATTGAGTTTCCATAGCGTGACCTTTGTGACGACACGCTAATTTAGATGGGAAAATTGAGTTTCGGGCTAGCTACCCGTTGTTTGTTGTAGTAAGGTAACAATGTCATGCGGCTTATAATAATCCAATTAACAAAATACTGCTATATGCACTGAATTACGATATATTGCCTGACTAGCAATACGGGGTCTTATTATTGATTTTATGTTCGTGTTTTGTTTTCACATAACCATATTCATATAACGGTTTTTATTTAACTTTATACAACGTATAAAACGTATTGTATGATGTTTTTACGACATTGTCTCGTATAATGATTTTTAAGGCAAAAGCCTATATTATGATTTTTGATAAGGATTTATATAAAATGACTTTGGCTATTTTATGGCCTATTACAAAGAGTTGTACAAAATGATTTTCGGTAATAATTATATACCGATGATATATTGATGGTTTTATTAAACTCTATAAATTTACTCGGCTTTTTCGCTGACCTTTTCTTTTAACATGTTTTGTCTCAGGTACTTGAAGGTAATTCTCGGGAAGACAACAAGAATTCATGGCCCGCACTTAAATAATAATTTCCATTCAAATACTTTGTAAAACCTGTATGATATACAATGACTTAGGACCTATGTAAATTTTGATATTTATGAATGGAAATGCTTTATTATTAAAGGAAGCGATTTTTTTGCGTTGTCTATGATGTGAGTAATGTGCTATCCTGTAACACCAACTAGTCTTCCGTTGTATTGAGTTGTATAAATTTGGGGGTGTTACAGTCTGGTCCATTCACCGTCGCCAAATTTTTCCCTTACGGCACCATTGAGCTTTCTCAACCAAGTGGGCCTAATTTTAAAGTGAATGACCAGCGTGTGATGTTGTACTTTGGTGAGGACATCTCTCATGAGATGATTCCATCCCTCACCACGTTTCCCTTGAATTAGTTCCAGGTAGAGTCAGGCTCGTGACTCAGTCAACAAAAACAAGCGCTTCTCGAGAGGCAACCCGTTGATCTATCCTTTTTACCCAGTTTCATAATAAGTTAGGGGGAGACCCTCGTATGTGTTTGTTGTCTTGTTTCTTATGCTGTGTAAGGATTAAAGCTTCAAAGAGCACTTTTGATGACATTTGACGACCGTGATCCCGTGTACCCGTCTTCCCGGTTCTATCCTAATCTGTCGTGATTCAATATTTCATATCTTATATGTTCACATTGAAATCACTATAGTTGTCCTTTCCTTAGCAAGATTTAAACAACGTGCACAATGTCCTAAGTGTAGGGGAGTTTACTCCCACATGCTTAAACATTAAGGACAATGTTTATATCAAGTGTAGGGGGGACTCCTATCGAAGTAAGTGGTCTTTTCCATGAATTTGTCCTCATTTTAACCGGAAAATTTGATTTTTCGACATTTTTCAAAATTTTTAATCTATTTTGGCCTAGTTGTATAGTAGTATTTTCCTTTGTTAGCGTTATTTTCTTTCCTTTCTAGAATAAATTTTAATAAAGTGGTTTTAATTTTTAAACGTTGTGAATCTTTTGAGTCAACCCGAGTTTACTTATCCAAGTTTACTCTTGCTAGTATCCTTAACGTGTTTAAGTAAAGTTTTGCTAGGCTTTTATATATGGAATTTATAACGCGAAAGTCTTAACTCTTACGGGTTAAGAACAAGAACTTTTCGCAAGTTCCTATAATTGATCCTAGAAAGTCGTTTATCAAGGGAACTTTAAAATGCTAATTCTAAACTTGAAAAAGTCTAAATTTTTTGCAAGATCCTATAAATGACTTGATAACCCAAAACTTTGATTTAATTGGCTAAGCATCCACGAGTCTTATTCCTTGAGATTTTAAATTATGGAGAACGAGAGATGATAGAGTCAATTATAAGTTTGGTATTCTTTCATGAATTTATGTGAGTTGATTATGAGCTTTTTCTCCCATCGCTTGCTAATAAATTTAATTACAATAAGTAAGGTTGTACGATTTGAAAAGTTACTTAGCTTCTAGCCCAAGATCATTTAAAAGTTGCTCGGTATTGATTTGGTGTTCATAGCCAAGGCATAACTTATTGAAGCGGGATGCGAAGATTGGCGAGTCCGAAAAGGTCCTAACAAGGCATGAGGGCTACATTTTGTTGTTAAAGATCCAAAAGTGATGTGAAGAATCATTTATCTAAAATCAATATGAAGGATCGACACACACGACCAAAAGCAAATACTCCCCTAAAGATCATGGAGAAGTTTATACAAAAAGGCCCTAACAAGGTATGAGGATAAATAGATCCAATTCCTAAAAGGAGGCGGATCGTTGTATATCAAAGTCCAAAATAAAGATTGGAGAAAAATGAAGAAGTCATGGTCCAAGTATGAAGAATCTCTCAAAAACTTCAAGTGAAGAAATTCCTATTATGAAGAGAAGACCATAATTTCAAGAACGTCTCTCAAAGATTCAAAGTATGAAGTCGCTGCTAAATATTGGTCCGAGAAAGGTGTCAAATCGTGAAGCGAGTTATGCCAAGATATGAACTTTAAGAGGTCCCGAGAAGTAGTTTTATAAGATTTTGTCCTTTAGCTAACTATTGATTAAATCATCCCACTTTATTTTCAGCCTAAATTAACTATCAAAATAAGTCAAACAAGGCATCCTCGTGATCATTCAAGACAATCATAAAATATAAGAGATACACATAGGGATAAGGGAGTCTAAGTAAATAATTGGGCCACATGAGTTCGTGTTAGTTTGCTAACTTATAATAACAATGATCTCATTTTTAAGCATAGTATGGGGAACGTGAAACTTGAGGATGATAAACATTCATGACACCAAAACCCCAATGTAAGTCTTTTATTTCTTTACTTGTTTTGTACATATTTATATCTTTTTAGTATCCTTAGTATTTAATAAAGGCCAAAGTGGGTTATTTATGATGAGAAATGTAAATCGTGCTTTAAAATTAATGCATTGCATGAGGGCATTGCAATGGTCAAGTGTAGGGGATTTAATAAGTGTGAAAACACTTATCCTTTTACCACTTATTTCCAATAATAACAAGACCAAAACTTGTATTTTATGTCGTAAAAGTCAGAATTTTACGTGGTTTGTGTTTTTATTGTGTTTCAGGATAAAAATATGAAAAAAGAAGAAAACACGGGCTATCACGGGCTTTTATCGAAGAAAATGAGAAAAGATGAAGTCAAAAGATCAAGAGTGCAAAAAGAACGGAAGTCCAAGGCCTATTCTGAATATTTATCGAAGAAAAATTCTAAAGATGAAAGTTTAATGAAGTCGAAGAACTAACTCTAATTAAAGAAGAAAATTATAAGACGAGTTTAATTAATATCGACAAATCCCGAGACGACGTCGAGAAAGACAAAGAATTTAAGTCGAGTCGAGACGAGAAGAAAGGAAAAGGAAGCAACACATGCACCTCCCCACCTCCTATATATACCCTCCTAATGACACATTAGGAGGGTGTTAGTTAAGTTAGCTAGTTCATTTTTCTTTTGTAGTTTTAATTTTTAGAGAGATAAAGTGCTTAACTTTGTCTCACTAGGAAAACTTCATCTTTTACTCCTTTCTTTTTTTAATCTGATCTTTACTTTTTAAAGTTTAATCTTGTCTTAATCTTTATCTTTTTAATCTTTCTTGTTAGTTACGATCTTGTGTTCATCATCTTTTTCATCTTAGTTTTCTATTCGACACATAAAGGTTCTTTCTTTACATGTTCTTGATTTACGTGTTAAGTATTTATAAGTTTTATCATTTGCCTTGCTTATTGGTGTTCTTGTGTGCTTATTGTCCCTAAAAAGTTGCAAAAAAGTGCCAAAATCCGTCCTATATCCGAGATCCTAATTTTTAGGAAATCTGATTCGATTTCGCAATACTTATAGTATTGAGAAATTGACCTTCAGCCTAATTGCGAATTTGAACTTTGCCCAAGTTGCGAAATCTTACTCAATTGGTATTGCGAAATTGAACAATCACCAAAGTTGCGAAATCAAACTTTTCTGAATTGCGAAATCCATCATTTCGCATTATTGCGAATTCTTTTCATTTCCAAGTTGCGGATTTGTTCTTTAAGCTGTATTGCGGATTTGTGTTCTTGGGAATTGCGAATTTATTTCATAATCTTCATATTGCGAAATTATTTCCTGAATTTTTAAGTTGCGAATTTAAATCATTTTATTTCAAAGTATTTTCAAATTTAATTTTTCTAGCCAATTTCTTTAAGTCTCGTTTTCACTTATTTGTTTTGTTTTACGTAAACTTTATTTTAACTTGTCATTTCTTAGTTTAATTTTAAATGTGTTTGATTTTATAGTTTTCATTTCTTTACATTTTAATTTCTCATCATTTATTTTTTAAAAAGTCTTTATTTTTAGTTTAATATTTTCTCGCTTTATTTTTATTTTAATTACTCAACGACGCCTTTTCTTTTAATTAGTTTTAGACAACGACACCCTTTTATTTTATCCACCAAAGACGACTGAGTCGCACTTTCAACTGGTAATCAATTCGAAAAGACTTGAACAACGAACTTAACTTTCATACGAGAAAATCTCTTGTATTAGCCACCTATTGTGTAATTTCCTCCTAGATCAGGTTTGTAATACACTGGTTTAAGAGAGTTCCAATAGAAGGACGAACTTTAATTTGTCCTAATCAACTTCGAAAAGGAAAGTGATGGTACTACAACTTTTTTTAAAAGTTGTGTTGACATTCCACAAGTTACTCCAACTACTAGCACAAGTACTGGTAGCCAGACATAGGATTTGGTCTCTGAACTAAGTAGTTTAGATAGTACAAACTCTCAAACTATTGCTAAGTTAGAAGAGAAAGCCATTTTTGAAAATGTCGGTAAGCTAAATCCCAATGCTCCTAGATATCAGCCTCTTAAGAAAATTGTTAAATATGCTGAAATGTAAAGGGTTAACAAATTCAGGGGAAACCAAAAAAACTGGAACAATAAAAGGTTTCAATAAAAGGGAAATGGAAATCTTGCTATACATGTGGTATATTTGATCACTTACGGTCCTATTGTAGGGAGAATCAGAGAAAATGAGAGGGGTATGGGAATAACTTTGCCAGGCTCAATAATAGCTTTTATGCCAATAAGACTAGCCAAAATCATAACACTAGAAATTTTCCCAAATTAACATTTCTTAGAAATGGGTCAAGACCGATAAATAGTACTAGTCACTACTATTCTACTAGACCATCACCAGTTAATTATGGCAGACCTATTAACGTTGGCAGACCTTTTCAACCAAGATCAAATTTTGGCAGTTACAATTCTTGTTGGGCAAATAATTATGCTAGACCATAACCTCATTCTGTGAATATTAGACCACCTCTTTTTGTGCCTAGACCAACACCTTCTGTAGCACCATCAAAAGCAAAGTCTAGGACTGCTTTCAACCAAAGTCCTTAGTTTGGTAGTTATCGACCAAAACCTACTATGTCACAACCTCATTCAAGAGCTTCTTCTCAAGAGAAAACTAGATCTGTTTATCAAAATAGCTATCCTGAAAATTGCACTTTTAGAATTAGTATTTCTGATGATGAAGTCAAATTTAGACCAAATTTTGACAACCTTTGATACCAAAAGGTACCCACTAACATTGAATGGATGCCAATGATCAGTAGTGACAAGAACTTGATGATAAATCAAGTTGTTAAGGCGTTAGAATATCAAAAGAACCAATTTACTTGGGATTTTGTTGATGGGTATGTCACATACAAATCCAAGCGCAGTAATGGGTTCATTTATTTCAAAAACTCTATTGATATTGAAATTAACATCCTTGGAGATCAAGAAGAAAGTAAGACATCTCTCTTTTTCTTGTAATTTTTTAATAATTACTTTTGGTTTTGTTTTTTAATTATGGTACTAAAAATCTTTTTTTTACAAAGGTAAAATATATTACAATAAAATGAAGTTATTTACAAAGGAAAGTACAATAATAATCTAAGGGAGACAAACCCTCACAAAGATTACTCTTGCCTAGAAAAATAAAGCAACAATATAGGAAAAACCCCATATTAAACAAAACTGAATACAAAACAAAACAATAACTCGGGCAAAACTAGTAATACTATATCTGATACTTCTATCTCTGACACCATAAAGAGCATATCTCGTATAACACTGACTGCATATCTCAGACAGAACCATCCAATACTCAATATTTCTCTAACCTTGAAGACCATAAAAACCTATAGCCTGTTGGTTACTAACCGACTATTATAAGCACAAAACCCTACTAACCATGCATCAATCAATATAATATCCAAACAATATACATTAGAGTGTTTATCCCTACACTCATGCCTAGATAAAACACAAATACCATAAACCAAATTGTTTACCCACTTATAACTATTATCCTTACTAAACTCAGAATTATCCATAGCTTTTTTGTGGATGATGAAAACCTTGTTAGTATTCCACCAACCAGAACCAGAAGTAACCATAAATCTGAAGTGGTAGAAGACATGCAACCACTAAAACTCATAAGAACTAGAATTGAAGGCAGTAACTACATATCGCCAACAAAAGTCAGACTTAAATGAAGCTCTCTCATTGAAATACCAATAAAACCAAAACTCTTCAATATCAGGAAAAGGAAGCATCTAGCTAGAAACATAAGACCAGCAACAACCATCCTTTTGACTCCCTATAATGAAAACTACAAATCTCGAAAATCTAACCTTGCTAGTGCTTTCCCAAGCACCCTTATCACTAAAAACCATATCCCAAACAATAACAAAGATACTATAATGCTATAAGAGAGCATTCTATACCTTAAAGGCATTACTTGAGTGCTACCAGAAATACCAAGGCAATACCTAACACAAACCAACAACCAACCATCCTTAAGGCTTAAAGTGAAGAGATAAGCCCGATATCGACAAAACCCTACAGAATAGTGGAAAACATCTAAGCTAGGCATATATATCTACCACAGCCTGCAAAGGTAAATACCAGTACTAGAAAAATGAAGATAACAAAGTTGTCCCTTGTCTAACCACAATCTAAACACCCTTATACTTAGGCAGATTGAGAAACTAAAAGTATCTCGACGCCAATGAATCCTAAATAGATCATAACCCTTCCAAGGAAATGATATATACCATAATTTCATTGAAAACCTATAACAGTCACCCCCCCCTTATGACTCCCAAACCTATATGTCAAGACCGTAACGCTTGAATCAACTACCCTACACTTCCTTATATCACCAATCCAAAAATGATACCCAATCCAACCCAACCTACCTCACACAATCTACTCTCAATACAAATGTGGACATAAAGGTGATGCCCACAATTGTATTTATTTCCGGTCAACCCATGATGAGACCCTACCCAAACACTCATAGTGACTATCACGGATAGTCACATTCATGAAGATGGTTGACAAATGAAGACGTCATCCTCATGATAAACCTATCAATATCCAAATACTAAGAGCTTCACCATGTACCAAAAATAAAACAATCAATAACAAATGTCCTATCTTCATATAATTGGTCAACTGTTGTTATTCACTTATATTTTGCTAAGTTGAATCACTCTTTGCCAATCTATTTATGGTGTGTTAGTCTTTGCACATTTGGCTTTGGTAACAACTTTTGCTCGAATTCCTGTCAAGAAGGCTTTTACAATAAAGTATATATAATCACTGGAAATGCTTATGTACTGATAATGGTTTTGACAAACCATAGGTTAATGCAAACTAAGTCTATGTATGCAATATTTTCTGTACGAGCACATCTTTATATCTAGAATTAAGTGGATTCTTTTGAGAAAGGAACCATATACCCCTTAATGTATATCTCATATATATGAGTGTGCTTTGAGGACTTTAATGACTTGTTTAGTTCTTGAAGCTTATTCAAGAGTCTAAATTATGTGTGGGTTCTTATACTTGTGTTTGTTTGTATAAAAAAAGAACTTGTTATATATTGTTATGCACTTATTGATGTACATTTTTTGTGTTTCTAGGTAGTTGTTTGTTTTTTCTCTTTGGAGGAAAGGTTTAATACTGTTTTGAACATTAATGCTGGTATTATTAGAATTAATTCTTGTAATGCAAATTAGTTCTAGTAGCTATCCGTAAGTTCTAGTTTGGAAGTAAGTTTAAAAACTTACTATTGAGTCTTTAATGCCAATTACTTCTACCCTAGGTAATCTTTCTTAATGATATTTAATAATTTCTTTCCAAAGTACTCATCATTACCTAGTCTAACCCTATTTTTGGCAAATTAATTTTCATGGCCCAATCAAATCCCTCCAATCTCAATATATAATCTCAATTCATGTCCACATAAGATCACTTTTACCTTCATACCTTTAACCCAACTACTTTCATTTTTTATTATCATCCTACGTTCATATTCTAACTATGGCAAACCTTTCATTCTGTGAAACACATAACCAAGTTACATATCTCTTCAAAATATGATCAGCAGGAGTTTCATGAGATTGTTGACTTCCTAAATAAAAGTCACATTTATTATGCCCTCACTGTCAATCCTAAACTGCTCAAAACGGTCATTCATCAATTTTAAGGCTTAACTCTTGCAACGGATATTGTTGATGGACAACGAGTAATTAAGGTTACGGTTAATAATGAGGAAGTAACGTTGACAGATGAGCTGGTAAGGGATCATTTACAATTAGGAGATGCTAATGAAATTTTTACCATGCTTAACACATAGATAATAGATAGGATGAACGCCACTGGATATAGAAGATCCGGTTTTTTCACATCCTACAACAAAGTAACTTTGTCTCCATAATGGAGATATTGACACATATTCTTCTTCATGTTTGATTCAAAGAGTTCTTCATGGGCTCAGTTTAGGAAGAACATAACAACATCCATGGTGTTAGATATTTAACTTTAGTCCAAAGGGTATTTTAGTAATTTTATTACTAAGGGTAGTTTAGTCATATTGCTAGTATCTTAAGTATTAACTTCCTTCATATTTAAGCTTTGTAGATTTGTTATGTTATATAAGCATATCTTGTCTCTGTAACTTATGTACCACCACCACAATGTAATTACCTCAGAACCTTTTGTAAAATAGAAATTCTCTATTTTTAGCTCTCCACATCTTTAGTTTTGAACCTTTGATTTTTCTTTTGCTACTGTTTGTGATGTTTGGCATATGATTATGAGCCCTACAATCCTACTCCCTTCGTCACAAATTAATAGTCCCCCGATAAAAAAACACATTATTTTATAAAACATCACTATCACTGCATTATCTCTCTTACTTTTTTGCAAAATGACACTCTTACCCTTATGCAATTAAATAAAACTTTATATATAGTTTGTAATATCTAGTACCACTAGGTGAAATATGGTAAATTTATTAAATTACTTACATCTATTTTTGGAAGGATACTATAATTTTGGGACGTCCCAAAATGGTATAAGAGACTATAAATTTGGGACGAAGGGAGTAACAAATTAGTATTAGAGAGCCATTTGATCTTTGAAGCAAGCTAAAATTGGTTGTGGTTTTTGAATTCGTTTTTGGTTTCTTTATTGGTGAATGAGCTTCATCTTTTTGGTTACTTTCAAGAATCAATTTCTTTATTTGATGATTAGGTGGCTTGTTGATTTGATTAGAAAAACATGAGGTTTGTGATTTTGGGTTTTATTTTTCTTAACCGTTTTTTGCTTTCGCTTATTTGATATATTAAATGGGTTTGTTTGTATGAGTTTTATTGATTATGATTTGGTAGTATTTGAAATTAGTTTTTGTGAATTGGGTGCTTCTTGGTTTTACAGCTCTTTGTTACATAGGAGTTGATATGAATTTTGTTTGTTAGATAGAAAACCCGCTTGAATAACATATAGCATAGGAGTTTATATGAAAGTTATTTGTTAGCAGGAAAACCCGTTTGAATAACATATAGCAGTGGCTTGGTACTTTCTTTGATATTGTAGAGCGATCGTTTCAAGATTTCTTTATTCGTTGTTTTATATGTTCTTCGGATTGCACTTATGATTTTGTTTAAATTTGGGATTAGTGTTTGAATTTGGAATTTGGCTATTAGTAACGATATGAGAATATGATATCATTGATTGGTGGTATCGTTTCCTGGAATCTGTTTGTTTGGTATTCGAATTTGGATTTTATTTGTTTGAATTTCAGACGTAATTCGTATCATATATGTAGGCTATTGGCTTGGAATTTGAAGCTAGATTTGGTGTTTGAAGATTTTATTATCATCATGTCGTTTGAAGTTTGTTCGATCGTTTGAAATTTTAAATTTGGATATTCGATTTTCGAACGTTTGAAGTTGGTTGCCCGAATTGGATTGTTGAAGATCGTTTGAGCCGATTTGGTAGTTTAGTTAACCGAGTATGAATTTGTCGGTTAACATTTAATTGTTCGTTTGAATTCATCAACGTTTGTTTTATTTTAGTTTGCTTTGGATCGTTTTTAGATTCGATCATTTGGATTTTCTTTGGATCGTTTTCAGATTCGATCATTTGGATTTGCTTTGGATCGTCTTTCAGATTTGATTATTTGGATTAGTTTTAAATAGTTTTCGAGTTCAATAGTTTGTTTAAATTTGGCTAGTAGCACTAGCGTTTGGAAATTGGAAATTTGAATTTGAAGATGAATGATTCGTTTGGATTGAAGTTTCAACTAGAGTTAAGTATGGTGCTAATTAGGTGCTAAGGGTAGTTTAGTAATTTTGCTAGTATCTTAAGTATTAAGTTCTTTCATATGTAAGCTTTGTAGATTTGTTTTGTTATATAATCATATGTTGTCTCTGTAACTTTTATACCACCACCACAATGTAGTTACCTCACAACCTTTTGTAAAATAGAAATTCTTTATTTTTAGCTCTCCGCATCTACAATTCTGATTCTTTTTTTCTTTTGCCACTATTTGTGATGTTTGGAATATGATTATGATCCTCATAATTCTAACACATGGTTTGTCTCTCCTCTAACAGGATCTACAACTTTAGCAATATAATTTTCACTAGTATGGTAAAAAATGTCTCTAGTCAGCATAAAATTTTGATGTACCCAAGATTCTTGATGGCTATACTTACTGGGATGGGTCATCCTTTGGGGAACCATAAAAGGAAATACAAAACACATGTTCTTATACACATGGTGTTTGGACAGACGAAGACGAAGAATAACAGGTGGGATAATGTATTAGTACCTATCACATATACTACTTATATTTATTATTGAAGCTGGGGTTGATGAAGGAACATCAGTCCCAGCTTTGTCCTAACCCATATCTTCTAGGGTAGTGTCTACTTATAGTACTTCTCCACCATTTTTCCTAACCTACAAGAGGAAAAGCAAACAAGTGTCTCATGGATCTCAGCTTGGTACATCTACTTTAAACCTAGATACACATGAGACTATTAGTGCTGGTGAGCCTCATAGAACTAGTGGGGATACTCTTATTATGGATGATGTAGCATAGGGGAGGAGTAACATCCATAAGAACTCAAATAGGTCCAGTTATCCATCAACAAGGGTTACTTCCCTTGGCAGTGGTGAGGACAGGTTATTACAACTGGAATTCATGGTTAAAACTTTAAGTACAAAGGTGTTCTATCTGGAACAGGACAAAGAAAGCCACGCTTAGACCATTACTACTCAAGCTCAGGTAAATAGTGTTGTGAAAGAAGTACTTATTAAGCTCAGACATAATCAACCATCTTCTTCAAGGAAATTTTTGGTTTCTTCTTCATTAAAAGATGCGTTTGCTACACCTGAAGCTACTATCAATTCACGAGAGGAGATTGAAAAGAGAATTGATGAAGAGTTTCAGGATGAAGATTGGGTTTTTGTTAAAACTGTTCAGGGGTTGAGATCTATCAAGGTTTCATGTAACACCCCTTTTTGGTAAATGGAATATCACAGGTAATTATGGCGTGTCACCAAAGCATACAAGATAAATGTCCAAAAACATTAAATGACCATGAATGGAAATATCAGAAACAAACATCGGTAGTCCATGTATAAGCTCACACACATGAATATAAGTACTGAAATGGAAAAGGACTAAACAATTTCCAAGGAAATAAAGTAACGTAATGTATGGAAATGCATAAATTAATAAAGGCTAGATAGCTTCCATCCGTATGCACATACTCTCAAAGTCTACGAGCGTCCTTGAGTACCTGCCGTTTGGGAACATGAAAGAAAAATGACTGAGCATAACGCCCAGTGAACGGATATACAAGTATAGCTTAAAATGACATAAGCATAAAAGACTAATAGCAGTGAGAATGTATAAGTCCTAGATAACCTAGAAAATTTTCATAAAACTGGTTTTATAGTTTGAAAAGACTTATGTTTTTATAGGAAAACTATATTAATTAGCCAATAGCCCATATAGGTCATGACGTTCCGTCGTGCATGAATACTTGGAGGGGAGACCTTATCATACAATTTGAGGGGCTACCTATAATTAATTAGTCTGGTAGGAGGGATCAACTTCTTGTGAAGGATGCAAGTCACACACCACATTCACCATGAAAATCCTGTAAAACATGTAACTAGGATGCACCCATACGCCCCACATGATAATAAAAATATAAGGCCAAAACTGTAAAGGGACGCCACGAGCAATCACTCCTCCGTTGGGAAGTCATAACACTGGTGCCTCTAGTGTTATGGTTATGGTACCTCCATAACTAGGTTACACTAGTCATGCATGTATATGGTTTAGGCATTTAAAACTAAGAATAAGTAATCAAAACATATAAAACATATACTTGGGAAAATAGTTGGCTACAAATAGGGAATCCTAATAAGGAAAGAATGTCCATACTGAAGGACGGAAAATCCGTACCATGTGTCCAGTGAACGAGGAGAGATGGAAGGATTGATAGTCCTACTCCGACCTCACTAATGCTACATAAATAAGGGACATGTATAAGTTGTCTGATTGATGAGTACGTTACTGGTTCTTGTAGATTCTTAGCTTGTTTTATATGTTCTTATCTTATTTACTATTTTAAATGATATACTGTATTAATAATGTAATTCATGTATTCTGACTATGTTTTATCTTGTATCCTTGTATTATTATACTTGTTGTGTAAAATAAAGTAACTTTCTAAAAACAACTGGTTTCCATAAATAGAAAGTTTCCAAAAATAGAAAGTTTCAAAAAATAGAAAGTTTCCAAAAATAGACCAGTTTCTAAAAATAGAAAGTTTATAAAAATAGTAAGTTTCCCTAAGATAGAAAGTTTCCATATTTAGAAATAAGCTGGATGAATAAGCTAATAATATAAGCTAATGCTTATTGGTAAAAATACATGTTATGGGTTAAATAGCATAGTTTAATAAATAAATGTCATGGTAAGTTAATAAACTATAGGTTATATGATTTAATTAAATAAAGACATGATTTAATTAAATTAGTCTAAATAAAATACTTAGTTTAATCATGAATTATTATATTTAATAATTATAACCTAATTCAAGTTTTATTATTAATTATAAGTCCATGTTTTAATAATTAATTAATAACTATAGTCTAGATTAAATGACAAAAATACTTATGCTAAAACATGTATTATTTATGAAAATAATATAACCAAAGTCCATGTTTAAATTAAATTAATTATTAAGCATGTTTAATTAATTTAATTATTCTTGTAAAAAACATATAACTTGTAAATAAATCCCGAGCCCGAACCCGTGAAAAATTAAGTCGAGCCAAACATCCTCAGCCGGCGGCTGGGTGCTGCCGTGGCTCACGCCGACGCTGCCGGTGCCACTGCTCGAACAAAAACCCCACCGGCTGTAGCCGGTGGTTCCCCCTGCTTGGATGTGTTTCCCCTCCACTCGAACCAAAACAGCCACCGGCTTAAGCTGGTGGTTCCTTCTACTGTGCCGAGAGCCACACCGAGACCTTGTAGGGTGTCGGTTGACACCATACCCAAACCAAACGTTACCCCGACATGCGTCGGGGTTCCCTTGTTCTTGTGGCCGAACAACCAAGACTACACTGAGACCTTAAGGTCTCGGCTGGTGGTGTAAACAAGACCACTAAGAGCTTCATGGCTTTCGATTCGTACGTCGGCCGAACAAACCCCCCACAAAAACCCACCTTTTCTTGTTTATTCTTATTCCTAGGATGTTCTTGATTCTTGTTTTTACAGATTATATAACATGTGATCATGATTAAAATAAAAGGAATAAAAAGATTAAGGTTAAGGTGTTACCGAATGCGTAAATGAATGAGGATTAACAACACGAACAAGTTAATACCAAATTAAATATCATAATCCAACAAACACCCCTTTGGTTTGTTGATAGTCGGCGGCAACAAGGAGGAGGAAGGCTAGGATTTTCTTGTTTTTCTAAGAATTCTGTAGAATGAATGTTCTGTGTTTTGTTTTTCCTTTAGTCAAAATTTAAATGGGCTGGGCCCCCTCATTCTTCCTTGTCCGCGGCTACCACAAAGCCCAAGGCAAAACCCGTACCTTTTCCACGTTTAAATAATACTTGTGTTCGTTCGTGTTTATTATTTGTTTGTCGGGTCCATGGTTATTCCCTCTAAGGATACTATGTGGCCTAGGAACGCCACTATACTCAACCAGAATTCGCATTTGGAGAACATGGCATACAACTGCTTCTGGCGAAGTATTTGTAATACTGTACGAAGATGGTATTCGTGTTCCTCCTTTGACTTAGAGAAAATCAAAATATCATCAACGAAGACAATGACGAACTTGTCTAGAAACTCATGGAAGATACGTTTCATCAAGTCCATGAAAACTGTTGGAGCATTGGTAAGGCCAAATGGCATGACTATAAATTTGTAGTACCCATAACGTGTACGGAAAGCAGTCTTGGCGATGTCCTGCTCTTTCACCCGTAACTGATGATAGCCCGACCTCAGATCAATCTTGGAGAAATGTTTGGCCCCTTGGAGTTAGTCAAACAGATCATCAATGCGTGACAAAGGATATCGATTCCTGATGGAGATCTTATTAAGCTCACGATAATCAATGCAAAGACGCATATTGTCGTCCTTCTTCTTCATGAATAGAACCAGTGCACCCCATGGAGATGCACTAGGGCGGATGGAACCTTGTTCCAAAATTTCTTGTAGTTGTTCGTTTAATTCCTTAAGCTCGATGGGAGCCATGCAATAAGGAGCTTTGGAAATTGGCTCAGCTCCTAGGATGAGCTTAATATTAAACTCTACCTCACGAGCAGGTGGTATGCCCGGAAGTTCTTCAGGAAACACGTTGAGAAATTCTTACACGATCGGCTGATTCCGGATAGATGGAGATTTAGCCTCCATATCATGAACAGTAGCTAAGTAGCCCTCGCAACCATGTGATAGTAATGCATGTGTAATAAGTGTGAAAACACTTATCCTTTTACCACTTATTTCCAATAATAACAAGACCAAAACGTGTGATTTATGTCGTAAAAGTCGGAATTATGCGTGGTTTATGTTTTTATTGTGTTTTAGGACCAAAATATGAAAAAAGGAAGAAAACACGGGCTTTCACGGGCTTTTATCGAAGAAAACGGGAAAAGACGAAGTCAAAAGATCAAGAGTGCAAAAAGAACGGAAGTCTAAGACCTATTCTGAAGATTTATCGAAGAAAAAGTCAAAAGACGGAAGTTTAACGAAGTCGAAGAACTTAAGTCTAATAGAAGAAGAAAATTAAAAGACAAGTTCAAATCCCGAGACGACAAAGACGAAGAATTAAAGTCGAGTCGAGAAAACGTGAAGAAAGCAAGAAAGAAGAGGCAACACATGCACTCCTTCCACCTTCCCTATAAATACCCTCCTAATAGTCATTAGGAGGGGAGTTAGAGTTTTTAGTCAATTTTTCACTTTTTAGTTTTTAGAGAGAGAAAGTCTTAAACTTTCTCTCACTAGTTCATCTTTTTCTTTTAATCTTTCTAGATTAAACTCTTTTGTATTGCTTATTTCATTAATCAAAGTTCTATTTTAAGCTTTTATTTCTTAATCTCATTCTACTTTTCTTTGATTTGAGATTGATTTTGGTGTGATTATCATGTGATCCGTGTTGTTCTAATTGATTTCATGCTAAAAAGTTAATCTTTTGATCATTTTATAAGTTTTCATTTGATTAAGCTTTAAGACTTTTGTGCTTATTGGCTTATTTTTATGATTAGCTTATTTTTATCATTAAAAAGTTTATGTTTTTATGGTTTGATCTAAAAAGTTGGTTAATTTCGAGTTGAATAAGTTGATCATAGTGCTTATTTGATTCGGTTTAGTTGATTCGATTTAGTTTTGGGAATAAGCTCGATCTAATAGCTTATTTCCTAGCTTTTTGCTCGAATTCCATTATTTTCGGAAGGGTATTATATCCCTTTTCCGATTGTTGCCTTTTTCCGACCGGGTACACCCCCTTAACCGATTCCACAATTTTAGGAGAGGTTCTAACTCCCTTTTCCGATTGGTGAATATTCCGAGCAGCAACACACCCTTTTTCCGATCGGTTGATCGGAAAAGGGTTTTGACTTTCCGACGGTAGCCCCTTTTCTGTCTTTCCGATTGGTAGCATTTAACCTATTCCGATTGATCTTTATTGCATATTCCGATTCGTGTGATTTTGGATATTCCGATTGCTAAACTTTCATATATTCCGATTGGCAGTTTGTCTAATATTCCGATTGGGAGTGTTCGCATGTATTCCGATTGACCCCTTGTCCCTCTTTTCCGATTGTGTCACTTCTTTCCTCTATTCCGATCTGCCGATCGGAGAACATTCCGATCGGGTTCCATTTTGGCTCATTTTGGTTTTTTTTCGATATCACTTTCTTATAGTACCTTTTATTTTTCTGAAAATTTTCAAAGTGTTAGTTTTATTTAGTGAGTTAGTACTTTTCCCATTGTCACCTTTAAGTTTTATGCATTTATTTTACTTGTCATTTCAATATTAATCTTTTAACTTCCATTTACTCAACGACACTTTAATTACTTGCAAATAGTTTAAAACAAACCAAACCATTCACTTGATTCACCAAAGGACGATTGAGTCGCACTTAAGACCGGTTTTCAATTCGAAAAGATTCGGAACTATAACGAACTTTGATACGAGGTGTCAAAAGCCTTGTATTAAATGGCGCCGCTGCCGGCTCTTTTCGTTAAGATAAACGGTTTCTAGTGAGAGACGCATTGAATTTTGGGATCCGTTCTTTGAACGTTATTTTCATTGCTATAAAATTTCCAAAAATCCTAAAAAATATAAAACTCTTCAAAAATACAAAAACATTAAAAAACCTATAAAAACCAAAAAGATTATATAGATATTTCTTGTGTATATTTTTCTTCTGCAGGTGCATGCGTACTAGATCTACAAACTATTCTGAGCCCGAGAATCGTGAAGATTTAGATATGGCTGGTGTTAACAACAACAATAATCACCCACCTCAAAACAATTTGAATAACAACAACAACAACAATGTCCTTCAACCTGATTTACGAACCATGGAGGAATTGTGCCAACCCACCATGAACGGACGCGGAGGTCCGATTGCGCCAATGCACGTCACGGCTCAGGAGTTTTCGTTGAAGCATCATATGATACAACAAGTGCAAACGAACCCGTTTCGTGGAATTACGGATGATGATGCCAACAAACACCTCGACAAATTCATTACCATTACCCAAAGCATGAAGTGCCCCGGTGTTTCTATGGATGACCTTCGCCTTCAACTCTTTCCTCACTCGC
The DNA here is from genome assembly GCA_025667525.1 of Glebionis coronaria. Lineage (NCBI taxonomy): Eukaryota > Viridiplantae > Streptophyta > Magnoliopsida > Asterales > Asteraceae > Glebionis > Glebionis coronaria. The sequence goes on from CM046877.1 coordinate 291,738,726, forward strand.
TTTCTCACCACGCCGAAAAATGGTTTGACCGTCTTCCTAAGAATTCTATTCATACGTGGAACGACATGACTCAACGCTTTTTATCGCGCTACTTTCCCCCATCCATGGTCACTAGCCTTCGTAACCAAATCAGTGGATTTATGCAAGAGAATGATGAATCGCTTTTCGATGCTTGGGAACGTTACAATGATTTGATCGACCGCTGTCCTAATCACAATATGCTCCCCGTCACTCTCATTGACACCTTTTACAATGGTCTCACTTTTCGTGATCGTGACACGATCAATGCCGCCGCCGGTGGTACTTTTATGAAAAGGAGACCGGAGGAGTGTCGAGAGCTGATTGAAAACATGACTACTCACCACAAGAATTGGGATTCATCCGCATCCTCAAGATCTAATCAGAGAGTCAATGTTTCTTCTACTTCTACCACCACCAACTCATCTATTTTGGAACGTGCTATTCTTGATATTAACAAAAGTCTCCAAATTTTGACTTCTAACCAAACTCAACAAGCTAAAGCCGTTGTTATCTCTTGTGACACATGTGGTGGTCCTCATTCCTACAATGAGTGTCCTTTTACTCACGGCAATTATTCTGAAGACGTTAACGCAGCATATGGTACTTATCCCACGGGAGGCTATCAAGCTCGCCCTCAAGGAGACCGTAACTTGCTAAGTTATCGTTCCAACAATTATCTTGCTCCTCCCGGTTTCCCTCCTGCAAACCAAAACCAACAACAAAGCTACAACCGAAACAACCAATCCCAACATCGTGCTCAAAATAAATATCAATCCCAAAGAAACCCATACCCAACTCAAGGAAATTCTCAAGCTTACCAAGCTCCACCTCTCAATCAACCGATGGCCGTAAACCAAGACGTCGAGACGTTCATGAAGACTAATCGTGAGATGGTGACGAATCTTCAGAGTCAATTTGTCAACTTGAAGAATGACATGGTGAAACAAGGGAGCGATATTCGAGCAGAGCTAAGGAATGATATGGCCAAACACAGCAATGATATTAACGCCAACATGCAAAACTCTTTTAAAAATCAAGCTCTTCACCTTCGTGATATGATTGGTTCGCTCATCCAAAGTAATCAACCCTCTTCTTCGGGTACTCTTCCGAGTAATACCGTTGCGAATCCAAGAGGGGAGATGAAAGCAATCACCACTCGAAGTGGAAAAGGTTATATGGAACCCGAGCTTCCTACACCTCCACCCGTGATTGTGAACAAGGAAAAAGAGCAACTCTCCCCACCTCCTTCACCCTCTATCCCCATTTCCCCACCACCCGTGGTTGTGAGTGATCCTATTCCCTTAAAGCCTTCTTCTTCATCCAATATACCTTATCCCTCAAGGTTGAGGAAAGAGAAGCAAAAGAGCAAGGATGATATTCAGGTTTCGAACTTCCTTAAAATGTTCAAACAATTGAATTTTAACATCTCCTTTGCCGAGGCTCTCGCTCACATGCCCAAATACGCTAAAATGTTTAAAGATCTTTTAAGTGATAAAGAAAAGCTTCTTGACATTGCTCAGACCCAACTTAATGAGAACTGCTCCGCAGTGCTCTTAAGGCAATTGCCCACCAAACTTGGTGATCCGGGTCGCTTCTTGATTCCTTGCAACTTCCCGGGAGTAGAGAATTGCATGGCCCTAGCCGATCTAGGTGCCAGTATAAACTTAATGCCTTTAAGTGTTTGGAAGCAATTATCTCTCCCCGAGCTAGTCCCCACCAAAATGACTTTGGAATTAGCCAACCGTACGGTTGCTTATCCAGTGGGGATAGCCGAAGATGTCTTTGTTGGCGTCGACAAATTCACCTTCCCGGCGGATTTTGTTGTCGTTGATTACGAGATGGATCCCCGTGTTCCATTAATCGTCGGACGTCCATTCCTGAGGACCGGTCGCACTCTCATTGATGTAGCCGCGGGCGAAATAATCATGAGAGTTGGTGACGATAAAATTGTCTTCAACATGGGTAAGATTTCTCAGCAACCTTATTCTTATGAGAGTGTTAATGCTATTGATGTTCTCGATGAGGCTTGTGAAGAACATTTTCATGATGCTTGCAAAAGTACTCTTTCTTCCCTACCCAATGTTGAGACCGTTGCCTCAATTGCTCCAGCATTGACTCCTTTTGGAGAAAGTGACTTGGATGATTTCGAAGCTAGCTTGGGTCCTCTTGATATTAAGTATGATAATTTGTCCACCAATTGGGATGAAGATATTCGTACTATTGAGAGACTTCTCAATGAGGACCCGTTGTCTCCTCCTGCTCCTAAAGAGGTGACTAATGATGATCCATCGTTAGTTTCACCATCTATTGAGAACCCTCCTACTCTTGAGCTTAAGGACCTACCGCCTCATCTTGAGTACGTTTTTCTGGAAGACGACGAGAAGCTACCGGTCATCATCGCAAAGGATCTGAAAGAAGACGAAAAAGCCCGACTTGTCGCTGTGTTGAAGAAGCATAAACGCGCTATCGCTTGGAAAATCTCGGACATCCGTGGAATTGATCCTCATTTCTGCACACATAAAATTCTCATGGAGGACGACTTTAAGCCCACAATTCAAAGTCAACAAAGGGTGAATCCTAAAATACATGAAGTCATCAAAAAAGAGGTTATCAAACTTCTTGATGCGGGTATGATTTACCCTATTTCGGATTCACCATGGGTTAGTCCAGTCCATTGTGTGCCTAAGAAAGGCGGAATTACCGTTGTGCCCAATGCTAACAACGAGTTGATTCCTACCCGTCTCGTTACTGGGTGGAGAGTTTGTATAGACTACCGCAAACTCAATGATGCCACGAGAAAGGATCATTTCCCTCTACCTTTTATGGACCAAATGCTTGAACGCTTAGCTGGTAATGAATATTACTGCTTTTTGGATGGTTTCTCGGGTTATTTTCAAATACCCATCGATCCCCAAGATCAAGAGAAGACAACATTCACTTGTCCCTACGGCACTTTTGCTTACAAACGAATGCCTTTTGGCTTATGCAATGCCCCCGGGACTTTCCAAAGGTGCATGTTGGCTATCTTCCATGACATGGTTGAGCAAACCATGGAAGTCTTCATGGATGATTTCTCGGTCTTCGGGGATTCCTTCTCTTCTTGCCTTGCCAATTTGGAACGTATGCTTAAGCGGTGCGAAGACACTCGCCTTGTTCTAAATTGGGAAAAATGTCATTTTATGGTAAAAGAAGGCATTGTGCTAGGACACAAAATCTCTAAAGCCGGTCTTGAAGTCGACCGTGCTAAAGTCGATGTCATAGCAAAATTACCTCCACCTTCAACTGTGAAGGGTGTGAGAAGTTTTCTGGGTCATGCGGGCTTCTATCGTAGATTCATTCAAGATTTCTCTAAAATCGCTCGCCCAATGACCCACCTCTTGGAAAAAGATACTCCTTTTATCTTTTCTAAAGAGTGTCTCGAAGCCTTCAATCTTCTTAAGGATAAGCTAACTAAAGCACCGGTCTTGGTTACCCCAAATTGGGAGCTGCCTTTTGAATTGATGTGCGATGCTAGCGACTTTGCTATTGGTGCGGTTTTGGGCCAACGTGTGAATAAACACTTCCAACCAATCCACTACGCTAGCAAAACAATGACAGGGGCTCAATTACATTATACGACAACCGAAAAAGAGCTTTTAGCTGTTGTCTATGCTTTTGAGAAATTTCGCCCCTATCTTGTTTTATCCACCACCATCGTATACACGGACCATTCCGCGTTGAAGTACTTGATGACTAAGAACGATTCTAAGCCAAGACTTCTTCGCTGGGTTTTGCTCCTTCAAGAATTCAACATTGAAATTCGTGACAAGAAGGGAGCCGAAAACCTGGCCGCGGATCATCTGAGTCGACTTGAGGATCCATATCAGGGGGATCATCCGAACAAAGAGATCAATGACTCTTTCCCCCTGGAGACTCTAATGTCTATAAATCTCAATCTTGATGGCACCCCGTGGTTTGCGGACATTGCAAACTACTTAGCGGGTGGTATTCTCATCCAAGGGTTAACATCCCAACAAAAGAAAAAGTTCTTGAACGATGTTAAGACTTACTTTTGGGATGACCCTTATCTATTCAAACAGTGTGTTGATCTGATTATTCGTCGATGTGTTGACGGACCGGCAGCTTTCGATATCCTCCAAGCTTGCCACAAAGGACCCACCGGTGGTCACTTTGGTCCCAACTACACCGCTAAGAAAGTGTTTAATTCTGGATTCTACTGGCCCACCATTTATCGTGACGCTCACGAAATGGTTAAGCATTGTGATGCTTGCCAACGTCAAGGCAAGATCACACATAAGGATGAGATGCCTCAAAATTTCATACAGGAATGTGAAATCTTTGATGTATGGGGCATCGACTTTATGGGGCCATTTCCATCATCCAAAGGGAACAAGTACATCCTCGTCGCTGTCGACTACGTCTCTAAATGGGTTGAAGCTAAGGCTCTTCCTACGAATGATGCGAGGGTGGTTGTGAACTTTTTGAAGCAGCTTTTCGCTCGATTTGGCGTTCCTCGTGCTATCATCAGTGACCGTGGGACTCATTTTTGCAACGATCAATTTGCACGAGTCATGGCAAAGTATGGTGTCAATCACCGTCTTTCCACCGCCTATCATCCCCAAACCAATGGGCAAGCCGAAATTTCCAATCGTGGCTTGAAGAGAATTTTGGAGCGAACTGTGGGAGAGCATCGCGCCGCGTGGGCCCATAAGTTAGATGATGCTCTCTGGGCTTTCCGTACTGCTTACAAGACCCCGATTGGTTGTACACCTTATCGTCTTGTGTACGGGAAAGCCTGCCACCTACCCATCGAGCTGGAACACAAGGCGCACTGGGCCTTGAAGTGGGCTAACTTCGACATCATCAAAGCCGGTGATCATCGCAAGGTTCAACTCAACGAGCTAAATGAACTGAGGAATGAAGCTTATGAGAACTCGCTGATCTACAAGGAGAAGACGAAGATGATCCACGATGCTAAAATCAAGAACCGAGAGTTCCACGTTGGAGATCAAGTCTTACTCTTTAACTCTCGGTTGAAGATCTTCTCTGGCAAGTTGAAGAGCCGCTGGACTGGTCCATTCACCGTCGCCAAAGTCTTTCCTTATGGGACCATTGAGCTTTCTCAGCCGAATGGGCCCAATTTCAAGGTGAATGGCCAGCGTTTGAAGCTGTACTATGGTGAGGACATCTCTCAGGAGATGATACCATCCCTCACCACGTTCCCCATGAACTAAAATTGGGTCGAGTCGGGATCATGACTCGGTCAACAAAAACAAGCGCTTCTCGGGAGGCAACCCGTGTTCTATCCTTTACTGCTTTCACAATAAGTGTAGAGGGAGCCCCGCATATGTTTGTTGTCTTGTTTCTTGTGCTGCGCAGGGATTTAAGCTTCAGAAAGCATCTTGATGACTTTTGACGAACCGTGATACCGTGTTTCCTATCTTCCTGGTTCTATCCTAAACTCTTCTGATTCAATATTTCATATTCTATATGTTCACATTGAATTCACTTTAGTTGTCCTTTCCTTAGCAAGATTTAAACAAAGTGCACAATGTCCTAAGTGTAGGGGAGTTTACTCCCACATGCTTAAACATTGAGGACAATGTTTATCTCAAGTGTAGGGGGGACTTCTATCGAAGTAAGTGGTCTTTTACATGAATTTGCCCTCATTTTAACCGGAAAATTTGATTTTTCGACATTTTTCAAAATTTTTAATCTATTTTGGCCTAGTTGTATAGTGTATTTGCCTTTGTTATGTTTCCTTTGCTAGAATAAATTTTTAATAAAGTGGTTTTAGATTTTTCTTAGTCGTGAACATTTTGACTCAACCCGAGTTTACTTGCCTAAGTTTACTCTAGCTAGTATCCTTAACATGTTTAAGTCAAGTTTTGCTAGGCTTTTATATAGGGAGCTATAAAACGCGAAAGTCTTAACTCTCACGGGTTAAGAACAAGAACTTTTCGCAAGTTCCTATAATTGATCCTAGAGAGTCGTTTATCAAGGGAACTTTAAAATGCGATTTCTAAACTTGAAAAAGTCTAAGAATTTGCAAGATCCTATAGGCGACTCGAAAACCCAAAACTTTGATTTAATAGGCTAAGCATCCACGAGTCTCATTCCTTGAGATTTTAAACTGTGGAGAACGAGAGATGATAGAGTCAATTATAAGTGCGGTATTCTTTCGTGAATTTATGTGAGTTGATTATGTGCCTATTCTCCCTCCGCTTGTTATAAATTAATCTGCTAATAAATAAGGTTGTACGATTTAAAAGGTTACTTAGCTTCTAGCCCCAGATCGTTTAAAAGTTGCTCGGTAATGACGAGAGTTCATAGCCAAGGCATAACTTATGAAGCAGGGCGCGAAGATTGGCGAGTCCGAAAAGGCCCTAACAAGGCATGAGGGCTACATTTTGTTGCTAAAAGATCCAAAAGTGATGTGAAGAATCATTTATCGAAAATCAATATGAAGGATCGAGACACACGACGAAAAGCAAGAACTCCCCAAAAGATCATGGAGAAGTCTATCCGAAAAGACCCTAACAAGGTATGAGGATAAATAGATCCAAGTCCTAAAAGGAGGCGGATCGTTGTATATCAAAGTCCAAAATAAAGATTGGAGAAAAATGAAGAAGTCGTGGTCCAAAGATGAAGAATCTCTCAAAAACTTCAAGTGAAGAAATTCCTATTATGAAGAGAAGACCATAATTTCAAGAACGTCTCTCGAAGATTCGAAGTATGAAGTTGCTGCCAAATATCGGCCCGAGAAAGGTCTCAAATCGCGAACCAAGTTATGCCAAGATATGAACTTTCTGATATCCCGAGAAGCAGTTTTAAAAGATTTGGTCCTTTAGCTAACTATCGATTAAATCGTTCACCTTATTTTCTGACTAAAAAACTATCGAAATAAGTCAAACAATGCATCCTCGTGATCATTCAAGACAAAAATAAAATATAAGAGAAACACCTAGGAATAAGGGAGTCTAAGTGAATAATTGGCCCACATGAGTTCGTGATAGTTTGCTAACTTATAATAACAATGATCTCGTTTCTAAGCTTGGTATGGGGAACGTGAAACTTGAGGATGATAAACGTTCATGGCCGCCAAAACCCAATGTAAGTTTTTTATTTCTTTACTTATTTCTATCTTTTATGTTTAGTATTTAATAAAGGCCAAAGTGGATTATTTATGATGGAAAATGTAAACCGTGCTTTAAAATTAATGCATTGCATGAGGGCATTGCAATGGTCAAGTGTAGGGGATTTAATAAGTGTGAAAACACTTATCCTTTTACCACTTATTTCCAATAATAACAAGACCAAAACGTGTGATTTATGTCGTAAAAGTTGGAATTATGCGTAGTTTGTGTTTTTATTGTGTTTTAGGACCAAAATATGAAAAAAGGAAGAAAACACGGGCTTTCACGGGCTTTTATCGAAGAAAACGGGAAAAGACGAAGTCAAAAGATCAAGAGTGCAAAAAGAACGGAAGTCCAAGACCTATTCTGAAGATTTATCGAAGAAAAAGTCAAAAGACGGAAGTTTAACGAAGTCGAAGAACTTAAGTCTAATAGAAGAAGAAAATTAAAAGACAAGTTCAAATCCCGACACGACAAAGACGAAGAATTAAAGTCGAGTCGAGAAAACGTGAAGAAAGCAAGAAAGAAGAGGCAACACATGCACTCCTTCCACCTTCCCTATAAATACCCTCCTAATAGTCATTAGGAGGGGAGTTAGAGTTTTTAGTCAATTTTTCACTTTTTAGTTTTTAGAGAGAGAAAGTCTTAAACTTTCTCTCACTAGTTCATCTTTTTCTTTTAATCTTTCTAGATTAAACTCTTTTGTATTGCTTATTTCATTAATCAAAGTTCTATTTTAAGCTTTTATTTCTTAATCTCATTCTACTTTTCTTTGATTTGAGATTGATTTTGGTGTGATTATCATGTGATCCGTGTTGTTCTAATTGATTTCATGCTAAAAAGTTAATCTTTTGATCATTTTATAACTTTTCATTTGATTAAGCTTTAAGACTTTTGTGCTTATTGGCTTATTTTTATGATTAGCTTATTTTTATCATTAAAAAGTTTTATTAAAAAGTTTATGTTTTTATGGTTTGATCTAAAAAGTTGGTTAATTTCGAGTTGAATAAGTTGATCATAGTGCTTATTTGATTCGGTTTAGTTGATTCGATTTAGTTTTGGGAATAAGCTCGATCTAATAGCTTATTTCCTAGCTTTTTGCTCGAATTCCATTATTTTCGGAAGGGTATTATATCCCTTTTCCGATTGTTGCCTTTTTCCGACCGGGTACACCCCCTTAACCGATTCCACAATTTTAGGAGAGGTTCTAACTCCCTTTTCCGATTGGTGAATATTCCGAGCAGCAACACACCCTTTTTCCGATCGGTTGATCGGAAAAGGGTTTTGACTTTCCGACGGTAGCCCCTTTTCTGTCTTTCCGATTGGTAGCATTTAACCTATTCCGATTGAGCTTTATTGCATATTCCGATTCGTGTGATTTTGGATATTCCGATTGCTAAACTTTCATATATTCCGATTGGCAGTTTGTCTAATATTCCGATTGGGAGTGTTTGCATGTATTCCGATTGACCCCTTGTCCCTCTTTTCCGATTGTGTCACTTCTTTCCTCTATTCCGATCTGCCGATCGGAGAACATTCCGATCGGGTTCCATTTTGGCTCATTTTGGTTTTTTTTCGATATCACTTTCTTATAGTACCTTTTATTTTTCTGAAAATTTTCAAAGTGTTAGTTTTATTTAGTGAGTTAGTACTTTTCCCATTGTCACCTTTAAGTTTTATGCATTTATTTTACTTGTCATTTCAATATTAATCTTTTAACTTCCATTTACTCAACGACACTTTAATTATTTGCAAATAGTTTAAAACAAACCAAACCATTCACTTGATTCACCAAAGGACGATTGAGTCGCACTTAAGACCGGTTTTCAATTCGAAAAGATTCGGAACTATAACGAACTTTCATATAGGGTGTCAAAAGCCTTATATTAATGTGCTTGTAAGGTTGAAATTATTTGTATAGACCTTCCGGGTATAAAACCGTTTTGAATGTACTCTGGTGCGTTTACATCACCGAAGATGACCCGATATAAATGGAAATCAATGGTGGTGCGGTGTTTGGATAGCCAATCCATGCCTAATATCATGTCGAAATCGCACATGTCCAATAGAAGTACGTCAACTGGATGAATTTTGTCGTCAAACTAAAGGGGAAGACCCTTGTACCCAAGGGTGATGTGTAAGGAGTCTCTTAAGGGCGTGGAAATTGTTAATACATTTTCTAATGGCATAGGGGATATCCTAAGACTCTTGGCATAAACAGTAGATATGACCGAATGAGTAGCACCCGTGTCAAATAATACGCAAGCAGCTTGACCATATATATACAAGATTCCAGTGATGGTACATGTTGACTTGTTGGCCTGATCACGCAAGGTTGTGTACACCCGTCCAGTAGTAGGGGTGGCTTGGAGTCGGCATGTCCAGAAGTGCCCTCAATCTCACCATTATGGCAGTCCTTCATGCGATGGCCTGGCTGGTCGCACTTGAAGCAAGCATCGCTATCACGGCGATACGGCCCTGGGTGCCTACGGTGGCACGTAGTGTAAAGAGGGTGAGTATACCCTCCAACAGGTGCCCTAGCTGGCTGGGAGCCTGTTTAGAAAAGTATACGTGAGACATGATTAATGGGTATAAACAAGACAATGCAGAAAATCGTAAGACGTAATACCAGATGTGGCTGCACCGTTGGCCTATGAACCTCTGCGGTCCTGCTCCCGTCTGTCGCCAGTAATCCTGGTAGTAGATGCTGAACTGTTAGAATTATGAATCATAAACATATAACATAAGAAATGAGTAAGTTTAGGGACCTGCTGTTGTTGGAGTTGTTGGCGTTGTTACGGTAATTGTCATTACTGCTACGTCTATCTGAAGCCGAACGATCTTGGGTCTGACTGTTACCGTTGTGCTGACTCTGCTACTGAGTGGCCGGTTGGGACCGGTCCCCAGTCTTCTGCTTGAAAGATGCAATTGTATTGAGAAAGATAAATATTTGGATAGTACTTAATGTAATGAAATGATCACCGCTGATGACGAAATATACCTCTTGTCGGGTATTTCTGCCTCTCCAAACTCATCCCTCTCCTATAGCATCTCTAACTTGCGGTTGCATCTACTACTTGTGCCACAGTATTGAATGTAGCACACACCAAGTTATTGAATGAACTCATTGTTGTTTTCCCCATCAGGAACACAAAGTCTAGTACCCTTCCATAAGATGTCGTCGTCATCTAACCGAAACTCCGTCTGCTGCTCTAAGTTCTGTATAATTACCCAGATTTCACCATCATCCTTCTGAGCTTCCTTGATCCTAGAGAGTAAGTCAAACTCCACTCTAAGATTAGCTAAGTAGGCATGTTGTCCACGTACCATGAACTCAATATATCGTCGCTCCAAGTCGTATAATCTCTTCCTCTATTTTAATGTCGTTGATCATACCCGACTTCCTAATAAGAGCATCGGCCACTATATTCGCCTTGCTAGGATGATACTACAGATTAATGTCATAATCCTTTAACAGCTCTAACCACCTACTCTACCTCATGTTCAGTTCACGCTGAGTGAAGATGTACTTTAGGCTCTTGTGATCTGTGACGATATCACACTATTCTCCATACAAGTAGTGACTCCATATCTTTAGTGCAAACACGACTGTTGCAAGTTCCAAGTCATGTGTAGGGTATTTATCCTCATAAGGCTTATGCTGCCGTGATTCATAAGCAATCACTTTCACATGTTGTATGAGAACACAACCAAGTCCCTTCCCTGAAGCATCACTATATATCAGAAATCCACCTTTACTAGATGGGAGAGTAAGAATCGGTGCAGATACCAGCCTCTGCTTTAGGTCTTCAAAACTCTTCTCTCTTTATTCAGTCCAGACGAATTTCTCCCCTTTTCGCATCAATTTGGTCAATGGTAGTGCTAATCGGGAAAATTTCTCTACAAACCTACGGTAGTAACCAGCTAAGCCTAGAAAGCTACAAACTTCAGTTGTTGATGTCGGTCTTGGCCACTTGGTAATAGCCTCAACCTTCTCCGCATCCATGGTTATTCCCTCTACGGATACTATGTGGCCTAGGAACGCCACTTTACTCAACCAGAATTCGCATTTGGAGAACATGGCATACAACTGCTTCTAGCGAAGTATCTGTAATACTGTAGGAAGATGGTGTTCGTGTTCCTCCTTTGACATAGAGAAAATCCGAATATCGTCAATGAAGACAATAACGAACTTGTCCAGAAACTCATGAAAGATACGTTTCATCAAGTCCATGAAAACTGCTAGAGCATTGGTAAGGCCAAATGGCATGAAAATAAATTCGTAGTGCCCATAACGTATACGGAAAGCAATCTTGGCGATGTCCTTTTCTTTCACCCGTAACTTACTATAGCCCGACCTCAGATCAATCTTGTAGAAATTTTGGCCCCTTGTACTTAGTCAAACAGATCATCAATGTGTGACAAAGGATATCGATTCCTGATGGTGATCTAATTAAGCTCACGATAATCAATGCAAAGACGCATATTGTCGTCCTTCTTCTTCACGAATAGAAACGGTGCATCCCATGGAGATGCACTAGGGTGGATGAAACCTCGTTCCAAAAGTTCATGTAGTTGTTCGTTTAACTCATTAACCTCGATGGGAGCCATGCGATAAGGAGCCTTGGAAATTGGCTCAACTCCTGGGATGAGCTCAATATTAAACTCTACCTCACGAGCAGGTGGTATGCCCGGAAGTTCTTCAAGAAACACGTCGGAAAATTCTGACACGATCGGTTGATTCTGATAGATGGAGATTCAGCCTCCATATCATGAACAGTAGCTAAGTAGCCCTCGCAACCATGTGACAGTAATGCATGTGCTTGTAAGGTTGAAATTATTTATACAGACCTTCCGGGTATAAAACCGTTGTGAATGTACTCTGGTGCGTTTACATAACCCAAGATGACCCGATATGAATGGCAGTCACTGTTTGTGACAATCCGTCAATTTATGGTCGATAAATCATTATTTTAATGTTATATTATGAGCTCACTCATTTTTGGGAAAAAAATTTGGGTTTACATCTTAAAGTAGCATCGACTACGTCTAAACCGAAGAACTCTACGTTACGTGCTCACGTTTACATACACCATTTTTGGTGACAGTCTGACATTCAGAAAACAAATTTATTCTCAAATATTATTTTGGGATTTTAATTTGTGTTCGTTCATAAACTCAAAAATTTACGAGAAGAAATTAGGACTTACGTGTATAATTTAGCGTCCTTCACGACTAAATCGGAAACCCTAGGTTTATGTAGTTACGTTTTTTAACTCCGTTTTTTATGAGACAATTTTTATTAGATTCGTTTTGTGGCATTGATTCATAATTTATAAAAACATTTTTCATAAAACGTCCTGAGGGCACGCAAATCGAGGAAAATAGAATCGAGGAGTACGCGTAAATAAATGGGTATGAGACAAGATAACTCTTGCCCCACCCCCACAATGGGACGACAAGCTTAGCTAACACCCATTTGAGGTGTCAACTATACATACAAAACTAAGACACTTGTCTTAGTTTTGCACCAAACCATTCAACTTAACAAAACCACTAACAATCAAACTAGCTACTTCATTTTATACATGCAAATATCACAATTCTCTCTCTCTACTCCATTCTTGACGTCCAGTATACACCATAAACACCTCCATTTGATCTAAATTCAACCACAAATCTTATGTTAAACTTACATAAGATGATGTCCTCTTGAAGTCTTGTGGATTGGAGGTGATCATAACATCCACAAAGGAGTTTCCTTGGTGTCTTGGGGCTGATATTCCACAAGGTATTCATAAAGTTGGGTGATCATGAAGTTGATTTTGGTTTATCACAAGATTTGTCATCAAAAACCAAGCCTTGATCATAACTTTCACTATATTGGTTGGTAACAAGATCATTCCTTCCATTACCTTGTTATTTTATAAATTTAATTTTGTATTTTATTTCTAAATGTATATGTATATGATGATATATGATGATCAAAAGTATTATGTTGGGATCTTGTGTTGATAAATTTGGTTAAAATGATTAAAAGCTACATGTAAAGATGTTGAAATCATGACTAAAATAGTAGGTTGTATAAAACAGTAAAGAACCATATGATAACTTGTTAAAATGACTTGGATAATTTAATATACAGTAAGGTATATGACTTTTACATATGTGAGAGTTGAACACTCAATGGAATCCATAAAATGAGTGAGATATGATGAAAACATTATTAAGGTTCAAATCTGTATAATCTGTTTTGGACGAATTATTAGAGACACTTAGAGGATGAATGAGCAGTAACTAAAATGGAGTTGATTGTAGCACATATTATTTAGTTTGTGCTGCCCAAAAATGAGCTTCTATCTCCTTGTAGAACTCAAGATATGGTAAAAATTGTGAAAGTGAGTTTCAAAATCAGATATGGAAAATAAAAGTATATATTATAAAATTAGCACTCAAGTAAAAATAATATAAAATGTATACCTAAAACCCACTACCTTATAAAATAATTATAAATAAGTTATATATTTTGATAAGTAAATGTGACATTTTATAAAATTGCAAATTGATATGTTTTATAAGTTATGAAACTATATACATAAGTTTTACGTCTTTTCGCTTAAAACCGAAAGGTTAACGTTTTCGTCAATTAAAACTTAGACGGTCGGACCCGTCTAATGTAAACTTTTTATGACTCATCTACTGATGTATAAGTACATTTGACAAGTAAAAACCTATAAACCCCGAGCTTTATAACTTATGGACATTAACGGGCCAAAATAGCCTTATTGGACTATTGACCCAACTAGTTTGGCTAAACACTAATGGACTTACTCATGGGCTTAACCCACTTGGGCCCAACATATGAGTAAAGGCCTGGTATTACAAGTATAAATGGACTAATATAATGTATTGGGCTTTTAATGGGCTTATTGGGCCTTAATATGGAATTGGATTGAAACTAGTGTAACTATTAAAAATTTTGACTAACACATAACACTATAATGTGTATGAAGAGATAAAATCCCACTTGATCATCATCATACTTATAATATCATCATATATATACATAGCCATTATTTATATAAAGTCATTTGGACAAGAGTCTAAGACGATTATTATTAGTCTAGGTTTCCGTGATTGAAGCACGTACCGTACATCCAAATCGCCGATAACCCGCCTTTCTCAATCAACGTGAGTTCATAGCCTCACACTCTTTTAAATGTTTAATACTCTTATTTGCATTGGGGTTCTAGATTGTTCTCGGTATCTCCTCGAATTGATCGCGGTTCTAAGTGGAATGATTTGTTCTTGGTTAATAAAAAGGTTTTGGTTTGTTTATCTATTTTGAACTAATGACAAATAAGTAAGTGTCGAAGAGTAAAATTAAAGCTTTTAAAAGATTAAACTAGATTGACAAGTTAAAACTGAATGCTTGAAAGCGTAAAGAAAAGATTTGACGAATACTTTGAAAACTTAATTGAACTAATACTTAAAAACTTGTTCTATCGGAATATTGAAAATTATTTCTATCGGAATGCCTCAAAGTCAAAAGCATCGGAATGTAACAAAAACGATCCATCGGAATGTCAGGGTAAAGTCCATCGGAATGTCCATGTTAGTCACCATCGGAATACTCAAAAACAAAGCTGTCGCAATGATGGCTGTCGGAATGAAGTCGGTCGGAATGTAGCTATCGGAAAGTTCTAGATCGGAATGTCAGATCGGAATATCATAAACTAAAAATGGGCAGAGTTTCGATTCAAAAAGGACCTTAAATCCCGTCGGAATGTGCGATCGCAATAAGCGATCGCAATCCAGATCAGAATAAGGGAGAATTGCTACCCGATCGCAAAGTAGGACCCACACCTGGGTTATTGCGATACAAATCAGAAAACCGTCGGAATAAGTATAAACCCTTATATTGCGATGGAAACCAAATCAATCCGAGAATGATAATAAGCTGAAACTTGGATAAGCACATACAATAAGCTATCTTAACAGGGACTTAAACTTCTTCAAAAAGATTAAATTGGACAACTTTTGAACACGAGAAATCTTAAACTTTATAAACAAAACTTTTGAATGACAAAACCTTTTTAATAATCCGAAAAGTAAAAAGCTAAAGCATGAAGTAAGCTAATAAGCATAAAGAGCTTATAGCCTAAAACAATTAAAAGCTTAAAAAGTGGTAAAAAGATTGATCTTTTAACTACTTGAACATGAAACGAAACCAAACCGTGAGGATTGTAGCTTTCGGATTAAAGGCAAAATGAAACCAAGAAAAGTAGGAAGAGATTAAAGAACACAAATTTAAACTTAAACTTTTAATTAAGAAAGTTAAAATACAAAGATTCATGAAAAGCTTAAAATTTGAAAGATGAAAACAAGGACAAATTTAGTGAGAGAAAGTTGGGAACTTTCTCTCTCTAAAACTAGAGAAAATGAAAACTAAAAACTAAGCTAAAGACTAAGGCCCCCTCCAATTGTGAAGTGGAAACTTTATATAGGCGTGTGATATGGGCTTGTAAATGGGCTTTTGTATCGGGCTTCTTTTCTTCTTTCTTCTTTAGTCTTCACGTTTCTTTAAATAAACGTTTCCGACTTCGGATTTTGAGAAGTGTCGGTGAATAATTCCAACTCGTCTTATAATCTTTAGATTAATAGACTCGAGTTCTTCGACATATATGAATCTTTCATCTTTGGCTCTATTCTTCGATAAATCTTCAAATAGGCACAATGACTTCAAATCTTTTGCATTTCTTGGACAATAGACTTCGTCTTGAGTCTTTTCCTCGATAAAACCCGTGCAATCCCATGTTTTCTTCAATATTCTCCCGGTTGACTCTGAAAACACAATAAACACAAAAACCACGCATAATTCCAAACAAATGATATTAAATACGTGTTTTGGTCTTGTTTTAGCCAGAATTAAGTGGTAAAAGGACGGGTGTTATAACACCTATCAAATCCCCTACACTTAACCATTGCCATGCCCCCATGCAATGCTTAGTGATAAAGCAAATTTACATTTTTCTCATAATCAATCAACCTTGCCCTTATTAATATAGTACTAAACAAAAATGAAAGTACTAAGAGAAATTAAAACTTTAAAGTAAACAAAAAGATAGAAAATAGCTACGTGGAAATAACTTGCAAAGAGATCTAAGACTTACATTAGGGCTTCGGTGCTGCGACGATTCATCACCCTCAAGTTTCACGTTCCCCAAACTAAGCTTAAAAACGAGATCATTGTTATTATAAGTTAGCAAATCAAACACTTACACACATAGCTTAATTAAATGATTAAACTCCCTTATTCCTAGGTGTATCTCTTATATTTTATTTTTGTCTTAGAATGATCATGAAGATGCATTTTTGGACTTATTTCGATAGTTATTTAGGCTGAAAGCAAAGTAGGACGATTTGATCAATAGTTAGCTAAAGGACAAAATCTATTAAAACTGCTTCTCGGGATATCAAAAAGTTCATATCTTGACATAACTCGGTTCACGATTTGAGACCTTTCTCGGGCCGATATTTGGCATGTACTTCATACTTCATATCTTGAGAGACGTTCTTGAGATAATGGCCTTCTCTTCGTAATAGAGATTCTTCACTCGGAGACTTTTGAGGGGTACTCCAACTTTGTTGACCACGACTTCATGATTATTTCTTCAATCTCTAATTGGGATTTTGAGATACAACGATCCGCCTCCTTTTCGGACTTGGATCTATTTATCCTCATACCTTGTTAGGGTCTTTTCGGATAGACTTCTCCATGATCTTTATGGGAGTTGATTGATTTTCGTCGTGAATCTTGATCCTTCATATTGATTTTGGGAATAATGCTTTTCACATCACCTTGGATCTTTAGCAATAAGATTGAATCCTCATGCCTTGTTAGGGCCTTTTCGGACTCGCCAATCTTCGCGCCCCGCTTCATAAGTTATGCCTTGGCTATGAACTCTTATCATTACCGATCAACTTTTAAACGATCTTGGGCTAGAAGCTAAGTAACTTTTCAAATCGTACGACTTTACTTATTGCAGATAAATTATTAGCAAGTGATGGGAGAATAGGCAAATAATTACACCAAGTGAGCTTGTGCAAGAATACCGACTTATAATTGACTCTATCATTTCTCGTTCTTCACAATTTAAAATCTCAAGTAATGAGACTCGTGGATGTTTAGCCTAATAAACCAATTAAGGTCTACATGGTTAAGGATACTAGCTAGAATAAACTTGAATAGGTCTATTCGGGTTGAGTCAAAATAATCGCAACGGGCCTAATATGTCAAAGATCCCAAAACTAGCTACACCACTTTTTTTAATATTTTCGACTTTATTGCGGGATATATACATATGAACGCAACGAGAAAAATTTAAAAATTACGACTAAATGGCCAAAGTTAATTAAAAATCTGAAAAATGTTGAAAAAGATGATTTTCTGGTTAAATGAAGGCATTTTAATGGAAAAGTCCACTTAAAACTTGGATAGAAGTCCCCCCTACACTTAATAAACATTGTCCTCAATGTTTAAGCATGTGGGAGTAAACTCCCCTACACTTAGGACATTGTGCACGTTGGTTAAATCAAGCTAAGGGAGAGACGACTAAAGTGATCAATTTCAAATGTGAGTATGAAGAAAATTGAATCACGATAGTTGAGAGATAGAACCGGATTTCGGATAACACGGGAGCACGGTTCTTCAAAGGTTCCAAGAGTGCATTAATCCTTGTAATCACATCACCACACAAATACAAACACCTATATAGGCCCCCTACACTTAGGAGGTTAAAACAGAAAATGATAGATACTCGGGTTGCCTCCCGAGGAGTGCTTGGTTTTGATAACCGAGTCACGAGCCTGACTCGACCCAAGATTAGTTCATGGGAAATGTGGTGAGGGATGGAATCATCTCCTGAGAGATGTCCTCACCAAAGTATAACTTCACTCGTTGGCCATTCACCTTAAAATTAGGTCCATTAGGTTGAGCGAGCTCGAGAGTACCATATGGAAAAATTTGGGCAATGGTGAATGGGCCGGACCAACGAGATTTCAGCTTGCCCGAAAAGATTTTCAACCGAGAGTTAAAGAGTAAAACTTTGTCTCCAACTTAGAAATCTCGGTTCTTAATCTTAGAGTCGTGAATGAGCTTAGTCTTTTCCTTATAGATCAAAGAATTTTCATAAGCCTCATTCCGGAGTTCATTTAGCTCATTGAGTTGGATCTTGCGTAGGTCACCGGCTTTGTTGATATCAAAATTAGCCCACTTCAAGGCCCAGTAAGCCTTGTGCTCCAACTCAATGGGGAGGTGGCATGCTTTCCCGTACACGAGACGATATGGTGTACAACCAGTCGGAGTCTTGTATGCGGTACGAAAAGCCCACAAAGCATCATCAAGTTTATCAGCCCATGAGGCACGATGCTCTCCCACGGTTTGTTCAAGAATTCGCTTTAATCCTCGGTTAGATATTTCAGCCTGGCCATTAGTTTGTGGGTGGTAGGCGGTGGAAAGACGATGATTGACACCATACTTAGCCATGACTCTACCAAACTGATCATTGCAAAAATGAGTCCCGTGATCACTAATAATGGCACGAGGCACACCAAATCTAGCGAATAGCGATTTCAAAAAGTTACAAACCACCCTTGCGTCATTAGTGGGTAAAGATTTGGCTTCAACCCATTTGGAGACGTAGTCAACGGCTACAAGGATGTATTTGTTTCCTTTAGATGAAGGGAATGGCCCCATAAAGTCGATACCCCAAACATCAAAGATTTCACATTCTTGAATGAAATTCTGAGGCATCTCGTCTTTATGTGTGATCTTGCCTTTTTTTTGGCAAGCATCACAATGTTTAACCATCTCGTGAGCGTCACGGTAAATGGTGGGCCAATAAAATCCCGATTCAAACACTTTTTTGGCGGTGTAGTTGGGACCAAAGTGACCACCGGTGGGTCCTTTGTGGCAAGCGTCAAGGATTTCCAAAGCTGCCGGTCCATCAACACATCGGCGAATAATCAAGTCAGCACATTGCTTGAATAGATACGGGTCATCCCAAAAGTAAGTCTTAATTTCGTTAAAGAACTTCTTCTTTTTCTGGGATGTTAACCCGTCAACGAGAATTCCACCCGCCAAGTAGTTTGCAATGTCCGCAAACCACGGGGTTTCATCAGCAGTCGATTTGATAGACATTAAGGTCTCCAGGGGAAAAGAATCATTGATTTCTGTGTTTGGATGATCCCCCTGGTAAGGATCCTCAAGTCTACTGAGATGATCCGCGGCTAGGTTTTCAGCTCCTTTTTTGTCGCGAATTTCGGTTTTAAATTCTTGGAGTAGCAAAACCCAGCGGAGAAGTCTTGGTTTGGAATCTTGCTTAGTCAACAAGTACTTCAGCGCGGAATGATCGGTGTAAACGATTGTGGTGGAAAGGACAAGATAGGGGCGGAATTTTTCAAAGGCATAGACAACAGCTAAAAGCTCTTTTTCGGTTGTCGTATAATGCAATTGAGCCCCAGTCATTGTCTTGCTAGCGTAATGGACTGGTTGGAAGTGTTTGTTCACTCTTTGGCCCAGAAACGCACCAATAGCAAAGTCGCCAGCATCGCACATCAACTCGAAGGGAAGCTCCCAATTAGGGGTAACCAAGACAGGTGCCTTAGTTAGCTTATCCTTAAGCAAGTTGAAGGCTTCAATACACTCTTTGGAAAAGATAAAAGGAGTATCTTTTTCCAAGAGGTGGGTCATCGGGCGAGCGATTTGAGAAAAATCTTTGATGAATCGACGGTAGAAGCCCGCATGACCAAGGAAACTTCTCACACCCTTCACGGTTGAAGGTGGAGGTAACTTAGCGATAACATCGACTTTAGCACGGTCTACTTCAAGACCGGCTTTGGAAATTTTGTGTCCTAGCACGATGCCCTCTTTTACCATGAAATGGCATTTTTCCCAATTAAGAACAAGGCGAGTGTCTTCACACCGCTTCAGCATACGTTCTAAATTGGCAAGGCAAGCAGAGAAAGAATCGCCATAAACCGAGAAATCATCCATGAATACTTCCATAGTGTCTTCCACCATGTCATGGAATATAGCCATCATATACCTTTGGAACGTCCCAAGAACATTACATAAACCAAAAGGCGTGCGTTTGTAAGCAAATGTTCCATAGGGACAAGTGAATGTGGTCTTTTCTTGGTCCTTGGGATCGATGGGAATTTGAAAATACCCGGAGAAACCGTCTAAGAAGCAGTAATAGTCATTACCAGCTAGACGCTCGAGCATTTGATCCATGAAGGGAAGAGGAAAGTGATATTTTCTCGTGGCATCATTGAGCTTGCGATAATCAATACAAACTCTCCACCCAGTAAAGAGACGAGTGGGAATCAACTCGTTGTGTTCATTGGAAACAACGGTTATTCCGCCCTTCTTGGGCACACAATGGACGGGACTTACCCACGGCGAATCCGAAATAGGGTAAATCAAGCCGGCATCAAGAATTTTGATAACCTCTTGTTTGATGACGTCATGAATTCGAGGATTAACCCTTCTTTGGCTCTGGATTGCGGGTTTAAAGTCATCTTCCATGAGAATCTTGTGAGTACAAAAGTTCGGATCAATTCCGCGGATGTCGGAAATTTTCCAAGCAATTGCCTTCTTATGATCTTTAAGCACGGCGATGAGGCGAGATTTTTCTTCTTCTTTCAAGTCCTTCGCGATGATGACAGGCGATTTCTTGTTTTCTTCAAGGAACACGTACTCGAGATAGGGCGGCAACTCCTTAAGTTCTAAATCCGGAGGATTTTCGATGGGAGGCGTTTTCAAAATCGGAGCATTGATAGCAATAACCGTGGGAGATGGTGGAGAAAGATTGTCAGAAGGTTTTCAAAGAAACGCATGTCTTCATCCTAATAGGTGGGAGAATCGTCATTTGCTAAGTTCACATCTCCCATGGTGGCTTCAAGATCTTTCCAAAAGAAATCACTTTCTCCAAATAGAGACAGTGATGAATCAATAGAGGAAACGGTCTCAACATTGGGAAGAGAGGTAGGAATATTTTTACAAGCATCAATAAAGTGTTCTTCACATGCCTCATCCAGAACGTCAATACAATTAACACTCTCGTATGAATAAGGTTGTTTAGACAACTTTCCCATGTTGAAGATGATTTTATCGTCGCCCACTCTCATGATAAGCTCACCGGCTTCAACATCGATGAGAGTACGACCGGTCCTCGAGAATGGACGACCAACGATCAATGGCACACGAGGGTCCATGTCGTAGTCAACGACAACGAAATCGGCAGGAAAAGTGAATTTGTCGACTCCGACAAAGACGTCTTCGGCTATCCCCACTGGATAAGCAACCGTACGGTTAGCTAATTCCAAAGTCATTTTGGTGGGGACTAGCTCAGGGAGAGATAATTGCTTCCAAACGCTTAGAGGCATTAGATTAATATTGGCACCTAGATCGGCTAGGGTCATGCAATTCTCTACTCCCGGGAAGTTACAAGGGATTAAGAAACGACCCGGATCACCAAGCTTGGTTGGCAATTTCCTTAAGAGCACTGTAGAGCAATTCTCATTAAGTTGGGTGTTAGCAATATCAAGAAGCTTCTCCTTGTCGCTAAGAAGATCTTTGAACATTTTCGCGTACTTAGGCATGTGAGCGAGAGCCTCAGCGAAGGAGATGTTAAAATTCAATTGTTTAAACATTTTGAGAAAGTTCGAAACCTGAATATTGATATGAGTGTTTTTACTCATATCATTTATAGCTTAAAACAATGAAATTATGCTCATAATGTATCAAAAATGCCTTTTGTTTGTATATTTCTTGATTCGTGTGTGTAGGTACCCAAGTTCGCGAAAATCGGCAATAATCGACACGAGAATGAAGAAAAAGATCAAAGATGCCAAAACCGAGCTCGACTTTAGAGGATTATATCATTTAACGAGTTTACGGCCAAGTGGGGCCCACAATTGGATAAATGGGCTCAAAAGCCCATTTAAGTTATCAAGTTGCTTGAAGGTCCATTGCAAATTCATTAGGCCCAAAATGGGGTCATAAATTCGGCTGGAATGAATCTTGGGCCCAAGCCCAATTCAGAAAACAAAGTGAATGAAAGAAACGAAATAGTGAAATTTGGGCTTTTAGGGTTTGCTTTAAAAACGTGTATCAAATAAATTTGCCAAATTCACTTTCTTAATAAAGTAAACCACACGTCACTTTCCATTAAAATTACCCCAACCGTCCCATATTTTTTATTTCCTCACACATTACCTTCGATGTTTTCTATGCGTTTCTTCCTCATCCCTTTTCTATGCGTTTCTTCCTCATCACTGTCACTATTCCCATCAAACCCTAACCAGTAAAAAATCAATTAATTGTGGGGGTTTTAATCCCACGTGTGTATCACGTGTGGGGGAATTAATTCCCCCAATTTTAAGGAAGAGAAAGGCTAGACAGGAGAGCTACGTGGCTTTATTTCATTGGTGTTAACACCTCTTTTCCCAAATCCCACCAATCAGAAAGCTTCAAACTAGCACAAGTAACACAGATTGGTGCCAGCTTGGCAATCTGTGTGACCAAGAGCTAATATCCACCCTTGGATCCAAACTGAAAAGAGAGAGAAGGATAAGAAGGAAGATCGAAGGCTGGAAATTATTTGGAATATTCCTATGAAGATCCGCATATCCGTTCAAGGATGCCTTTGGGGGGGCTATAAATACCCCCAAATTTCTTGTGTAAAGTATCCCAATTTTTACTTTTTAATGTTATTATGGTAAAATTAGATTAGATTAATTGTATTTTCTTTTTTTAAAAAAGTATTGTAACAATCTTAGATTATTAATAAAAGTGTGTTTGTTTCAATCTCGTCTTCATCTTTTAATTGCTATTTTTCTTCGATTACTCTTAATCTTATTTTAGTCATAATAATTGAAGTTGTTTAATTAAGCTAATTAATAGCTTGAATTAAATAATTAGTAAAGATTGGAATCAAAATTTTTCCCACTGGAAAAGTATAAAGGTTTGTTGATTTGATCTGGTTCGGATATAACTGTGGTGATTGAATGTTACTGTTGTGATGATGTTTATAATGGTTCGGGTTAAGGTGGTTAAGGTGAATGGTGGTTCGTTTCGGTACTAAGGAAGCTCAGCGCTTACCTTCGTCTGAAAGGATACTCCAAAAGGTTCTATCTCTTTTCTATTTTTACATGTTTTTAGTTAAATATCATGTTATGATAAATTGTTTATGAATGCTTGTTATTGCTGCTTTAGGTTAATTTGGATTAAAGTTATTGAACCATTATCTGTTGTTAAATCATGGTGTGAATGTTATAAGATTGTACTGATTAAGTGTTTTATTCTGATGAGATTGATTTTAAGGGTGTGAAACGACTGTTATGTTTTTCTAAGACTGATTTTGAGTGAGCTAATTCATAAGAGTTTGGCATAAGTCCGTAGTTTCTCAGATCTGTTTTTGATTTGAGCGTCGACAGCTAGGTTAATATTCTGAGTATGTTTTTTTTAGGGATTGTATTGTGCATATGATAATGTGTTGAGTTGATGAGATTTTGGATCATGGAAAATGCTTAAAAGTCTGTTGTTAAGATAGACGTTTGTTGAGCTTAAGTTTTGATGAATATAGACCGAGTTTACATCAGTTTTTCACTGGTTATGTTTGCTGATTATCTTACTGAGTTAGGATGCGTATCATGTTCTGCTAAATCGATCTTTTCATTTGGTTTGCTAACTGAATATTGTGCTTGTTCTTATCAATTCATTGGAAACTTGATTTTAGAACTTTCATTTTACTGATGTTAATGTTCAGTAGTTTCTGATTCTAGTTGAGTATAGATTCAGTTTTAATTTAGGATTGTTTTGCGGATAATCTGCTTAATTGGGGTATTGTTTTTTTTTACCTGCTGAATTTTTGCTAGATTTAGTCTGCTGTGTTTTATTCCTATTTTTCTGCTTATTAAACTATTCATACTTGCAGCTTATCAGATCCTAATGATCTGATAAGTCTAATAAGCTGTTACCTAACAGTTTTTCAAAATAAGCTTCCAAAAAGTCTTTCCTAAGACCCCCTTGATTAATCTGTCAAAAAGGAAATTATTCCAAAAATTATGTCATTTGTGGGAATCGACCTCGAGACCCCCCGCTTGAAGGTCCAACATGTTTACCATCTGGGCTTGAGGCCCTTTTGATTTTAATCTCATTAATTTCAGTAATATAGTGGAATTCGGTTGGCAGACTTTGCACTTTTGGTCTAAATTTAAGTAAGGTTACGTTTTTTGTCATAAACTTTTAATTAATGTTTTTATTTTTACTAACATCTTAGTTTAATTAAAATAAATAATAGTATAATATTATAAATATAAAAAAAATAAAAATAAAAAATGTTTTTATTTACAAAGTTTAATTAGTTTATTTTTAAATAAGTAGATTTTTATAAAAGTAGAATTGGAATAATTTTTAAATAGATTTGTTTTAGAGAATTTTGTAATAAATTAAATTAGATTTAAAAAGCTTAATTAGTTTCTATTAAATAGACTTATTTTATAGATATCTAAATACATTAAATTTTTATAGATTATTTTAGATTAAATTTTAAATAGTTTTTTAATTTTAAAAAAATTAATTGTGTGTTTAGATTTATTTTAAATAGGCGGGTTTACGATTCATGCACTTTAGGGTCATTTTAAATAGCTTAAAATTCGTAGATTTTAATTGTAGTTTAAAAACCGAAAACCAATTCAAATCTGTTGTCCAAATCAAAGCAAAACTTCTCAAATTCATAAGATCTTCGTGTACAACGAACTCGACTCACTCACGTGTTTAATTGAATCCGTCTTTGGTATTATTAGATTATTACTTTTTCCTAAAGGTAATCTTCTAATTTACCCTATAACGTATCTAATTATCACATATACTATCCACGACACATCAAAAATTTTGGCGCCGCTGCCGGGGATCTTGTGTACGATTCGCTTTTGTGGAGATTTGTTGATCGTGGATTTGAAGACCCTTTCCGTCCTCGGAAAGTTTTGTTATTTTTCTATTAAGTAGTATGTATCGTTTTTCTCGTTTTTTGTGAATAATATATTATATTACGTAGAACAATAATTTTAAATACTTTTCAAATAAGCCTTAGTTGGGATTTCATCACCTAGCTATTGGAACCCAAAACAAAAATAAAGGCAAAATAGATAAATACTAATAAGAAGTTTGAACTCGATTTATACAAACTATAAGGTGGGTATAAGGCGATGTGCTATAAAAGGCCGTCTAAGGAAAAAGGTTTTTAAGTGCTTTGTGCCACCTCGTTTCCCCGCTTGCTTGTGCGTATATTGAGAGGGACGACCTATTATTGGTTTGCCGACTCAAGTAGTAATAAATCTTATTTTTTGTTGTTTACTTATTGAACCTCGAGACGTTTAGGTTTTCACCTACCGTTTCAAAGTCGACCGAGGGTAATTTACTTCCATTGTAGTTATCCTTATTCCTTGTTTTTTATCGATCATTATTGATTGAGCAATACCAAATAAAATACCAAAAATAATCTTCTTTCTTGTCTAATTTCTTTTCTTCAATCCTCTAAATTCTCGTCTTTGTAGTGTATGCAATTACGTTCTTCTCGTCTTGTGATTGATTTTAATAGGCTTGAAAATATTCCTCGTAGAAATAGAAATCGTCAACAACGAATAGTGGAACCCGAGCTTCCACCTATTGTTGTAGAGATGGCCGATAACCGAACAATGGAGGAATTGCTCCGTGCACCCACCGAAGGGTATGGGGAAGCAATCGTTGTGCCGGCTATTTTGGCGGATCATTTTGAGATTAAGACGGGTCTTTTATCGCTCATTCGTGCCGACCAATTTCGTGGCAATGAGGCCGATAGCCCGTATTCTCACATTCGGAGTTTTAATCGAATTACCTCGACTCTCAAGTTTAGAGATGTGTCGAATGACGTGATTAAGCTCATGCTTTTTCCGTACTCGCTCGAGGGTAATGCTAAGCTTTGGTATGAGAAAGAACCACCGGGTTCGATTTTAACTTGGGATGATTTAGTGTCAAAGTTTATGAATTATTTCTTTCCACCGTCCAAGACAACACACTTTAAGAATGAGATCACTATATTTGAACAAAAAGTGCATGAATCGTTTGGGGTTGCTTGGGAAAGATTTAAAGATTTGTTGAGACAATGTCCACACCACGGTTTCTTGGAATTGCATCAAATAAATACTTTCTATAATGGGCTTAATATGATTGAACAAGATTCTTTAAATGCCGCCGCGGGTGGTAATCTTTTAAGAAAAACACCGAGAGACGCGTGGAGAATAATTGAGGATAAGTCTAGAGCACAATATTCACGAAACACATCGGTTGTTTCCAATGTGAATTCATCTAATCACGAGATTGCTAGATTGGACTCTAAGATTGACACCATTTTGAATGAGCTTAGGAAGAATCCTCATGGATCGATTAATATGGTTGGGAATGTTTGTGTATCATGTGGTGGAGCACATCCTAATTATGCTTGTTTAAACGCGGGGTTTGATCAAGCTAGTGTTTTTGCCGCGACGGGAACTTATGGCTCCAACGGTCAAGTTCCTCGTCAAAATCATGTTGCTCCACCGGGGTTTCCACCGGTTCAAAATAGGTACAACAATGGTAATAATGGGAATAATTTTAACCGTGGTAATCAAGGGAATTTTAATCAAGGAAATGGTTTTAATGCTAATCAAAACAATCAAGGTTTTCAAGGGAATAATCAAAATGATTTGTCAAGCTACATGAAATCAAATGAGGCAAATATGAAAGCTTTGCAAAATAACATTCAAGGACAAATGGCAACTTTGAAAAATGAGTTTCAAAATACACTAAAGGGGCAAAATAACAAGATTGAGCTTAATCAACAAAGAATGGAACAAAGATTTGAACAAATGTTTGAGCAAGGTCAAAATCGTTTGCAACAAAGTGTGGAACAAAATCAAAATAAATTGCTTTCGATGTTTGAGGGATTTATGTCTAAACCATCTACTTCTTCGGGTTGCTTACCTACTAATACCATTCCAAACCCGAGGGGAGAGCTTAAGGCTATCACCGCTTATGATAATTTAGAAAGGAAGCTTGAGCTTATTGTGCCACCTAAAGAAACCTTTTGGAATGTCACCAAGGCTACTTTAAATGTGATTAGTACCTCGGATTTCATTGATCTCTTTCCTAAGAAATATAATGATCCGGGTCACTTCTTGATACCTTGTGTTTTCGATGAGCTTGAGGAATACAAAGCTCTAGCCGATCTAGGAGCTAGTATTAACGTAATGCCCTTGTCCATTTGGAAAACTCTTGACTATTTACGACTTATTCCCACTCGAATGATCATTGAGCTTGCTAATGGAACCACCACTCGACCGGTTGGTATAGCGGAAAATGTCATTGTTAAAGTGGGGGAGTTCGTTTACCTAGCCGATTTTGCTATCATTGATTATGAGCCGAATCCTCGTGCGCCTATAATTTTAGGACGACCAATTTTGTGTACGGCCGGTGTTTTAGTTGATATGAAAGAAGGGGACCTGAATATCATCCTTGCTTTTGAGCTTCTCTTTCCTCAACCTAGATGGGTAAGGTATATCGGAAGAAGAGGAAGGCTTTGGAATCGAAGGATCACTCACATCCTTGGGTGGAGGAGGGGTAGAAGTAAGAGGCGGAGAAATTGGGGAAGTAGAAGGAGGAGTAATAGGAGCAGGGGACTCGTTCTCCTTAGTCACAAGCACCGGTGGAGGTATAGGAAGCTCAGGTTCCTTGGTACCTTTGCCACTACGAGTGGTGATTGCTTTCATCTCCCCTCTTGGATTCGCAGCGGTGTTACTCAGAAGAGTACCCGAAGAAGAGGATTGATTACCTTGGAAGAAACTACCCATCATGTTCTTTAAGTCATTCGTTTGACTATCCAAAGTGTTTCTCATGTCAGCTCTCAGATCGTTCCCTTGTTTCACCAGGTCTGCTTTCAAGTTGCGCACTTCCTGTTGGAGATTGTCCACGATCACATCATTAGTCCTCATGTAGGTTCCAATGTCTTGGTGTAATGCAGTGGGTTGGTTGGAAGGAGCATTGTATGCGGGTGGTTGATAAGCAGGTTGCTGGTAAACTTGGTTGTTTCTTTGAGGTGGATGTTGTTGTTTGTGAGGTGGTATGTATGGTCCACGAGATTGTTGTTGTTGTTGAGGAGGGCGGTTGAGGTTTTGTTGTTGGTTTGGGCTGTTAGGAGTAAAACCGGGTGGTGAGAGATAGTTGTTGGAGCGGTAGCTAAGCAGGTTACGGTCACCTTGAGGACGAGCTTGATAAGCGGGTTGAGGATAGGTACCGTATGCTGCATTCACATTCTCAGAAGGGTAGTCTTGGGTGTCAGTACAAGTAGTGTAAGAGTGAGGACCCCCGCATATATCACATGGTTGGCTAACAGCATTGACTTGAGCGTTTTTAGCGTTGATGCTGTTGGTGTTGCTGGCGGTTTGGGTAGCAAGCGATTCAAGAAGCGCAGTGATTTTGTCAAGTCGCTTATCCCTGTCACTAGTACTAGCACTAGCGACATTGGTCCGAACACTCTTGGTTTGCACACGAGACTTATTCTCAATGACATCCCAAGCAGCATTGGAAGTCTTAGCCAAAAGATTACCCCCCGAGGCACTGTTTAGTGAATCTTGGTCATTCATGCTTAAACCATTATAAAAAGTATTAATTTGGTGCACTTTGGTAAAACCATGTTGTGGGCATTTTCTTAAACGATCTTTGAAACGGTCCCAAGATTCACTAAAAGACTCATCGTACTTTTGTTCAAAATTAATGATTTCATTCCGCAAAGCGGTAGTACGAGAGGGTGGGAAAAAGTAGTTGATAAATTTGGTCTCCAAATCCGTCCACGTAAGAATACTCTGTGGCGGTTCCTTAGCAAGCCAATGACGGGCTTGTCCCTCTAAAGAAAAGGGAAAAAGTTGTAAACGGATTACCTCTTGTGGAACACCATTGAATTTGACCGTATTAGTGAGTTGTAAGAATCTCTTGATGTGGTCATGCGGATCATCAATAGTACGCCCCAAGAATGGTTGAGCAGAGACCATCTGGATAAAGCCGGATTTGAGCTCAAAGTTGTTGGCTGCAATCGCGGGTATGACAATTGGATCATCGTTACCATCTACATGTGCTTGTAGAAGTTCAATCATCGGGCGATTATCCGGTAGGGGCTCATTGTTGTTAAGAGGAGGATTGTTATTGTTGTTGTTATTATTGTTGAGAGGTGGGTTATTGTTGTTGTTTTGTACACCGGCCATGTCTAAGTCTTCGAGAGGCTCGGGCTCTTGATAAGAAGTTGATCGTGTACGCATGCACCTGCAAAAGAACTAACAAGGCAAAAACAAAGCAAAAATATTTTTGGTTTTTATGTTTTTTTAATTTTTAGGATTTTTGAAAATTTTATATTTTTTTTGTGTTTTTTTTTTGAAAATTTTTATGAAAAAGTAACGTTCACGGTGAACGGATCCCAAAATCCAAGTTCTCACAAAAAACTGTTGATCTTAACGAGAAGAGCCGGCAGCGGCGCCATTTAATACTAGTGATTTGCTATGGTTCAGATTTAAGTTCTCGGTATCTCCTCGAATTGATCGCGGTTCTAAGTGGAATGATTTGTTCTTGGTTAATAAAAAGGTTTTGGTTTGTTTATCTATTTTGAACTAATGACAAATAAGTAAGTGTCGAAGAGTAAAATTAAAGCTTTTAAAAGATTAAACTAGATTGACAAGTTAAAACTGAATGCTTGAAAGCGTAAAGAAAAGATTAGACGAATACTTTGAAAACTTAATTGAACTAATACTTAAAAACTTGTTCTATCGGAATATTGAAAATTATTTCTATCGGAATGCCTCAAAGTCAAAAGCATCGGGATGTAACAAAAACGATCCATCGGAATGTCAGGGTAAAGTCCATCGGAATGTCTATGTTAGTCACCATCAGAATACTCAAAAACAAAGTTGTCGCAATGATGGCTGTCGGAATGAAGTCGGTCGGAATGTAGCTATCGGAAAGTTCTAGATCGGAATGTCAGATCGGAATATCATAAACTAAAAATGGGCAGAGTTTCGATTCAAAAAGGACCTTAAATCCCGTCGGAATGTGCGATCGCAATAAGCGATCGCAATCCAGATCGGAATAAGGGAGAATTAGTACCCAATCGCAAAGTAGAACCCACACCTGGGTTATTGCGATACAAATCAGAAAACCGTCGGAATAAGTATAAACCCTTATATTGCGATGGAAACCAAATCAATCCGAGAATGATAATAAGTTGAAACTTGGATAAGCACATACAATAAGCTATCTTAACAGGGACTTAAACTTCTTCAAAAAGATTAAATTGGACAACTTTTGAACACGAGAAATCTTAAACTTTATAAACAAAACTTTTGAATGACTAAAACTTTTTAATAATCCGAAAAGTAAAAAGCTAAAGCATGAAGTAAGCTAATAAGCATAAAGAGCTTATAGCCTAAACCAATTAAAAGCTTAAAAAGTGGTAAAAAGATTGATCTTTTAACTACTTGAACATGAAACGAAACCAAACCGTGAGGATTGTAGCTTTCGGATTAAAGGCAAAATGAAACCAAGAAAAGTAGGAAGAGATTAAAGAACACAAATTTAAACTTAAACTTTTAATTAAGAAACTTAAAATACAAAGATTCATGAAAAGCTTAAAATTTGAAAGATGAAAACAAGGAAAAATTTAGTGAGAGAAAGTTGGGAACTTTCTCTCTCTAAAACTAGAGAAAATGAAAACTAAAAACTAATCTAAAGACTAAGGCCCCCTCCAATTGTGAAGTGGAAACTTTATATAGGCGTGTGATATGGGCTTGTAAATGGGCTTTTGTATCGGGCTTCTTTTCTTCTTTCTTCTTTAGTCTTCACGTTTCTTTAAATAAACGTTTCCGACTTCGGATTTTGAGAAGTGTTGCTGAATAATTCCAACTCGTCTTATAATCTTTAGTTTAATAGACTCGAGTTCTTCAACATATATGAATCTTTCATCTTTGGCTCTATTCTTCGATAAATCTTCAAATAGGCACAATGACTTCAAATCTTTTGCATTTCTTGGACAATAGACTTCGTCTTGAGTCTTTTTCCTCGATAAAACCCGTGCAATCCCATGTTTTCTTCAATATTCTCCCGGTTGACTCTGAAAACACAATAAACACAAAAACCACGCATAATTCCAAACAAATGATATTAAATACGTGTTTTGGTCTTGTTTTAGCCAGAATTAAGTGGTAAAAGGATGGGTGTTATCACACCTATCAAAGTTTTATGAAATGTTTTATAAACCCGCGAGGGAGGTAACCTGTTAGTTTTAAAAAAAAGGACACCAGTTGTCCCGATTGTTTGCTTATTGATATGGACCCAAATGATTATATGACCCGATGAATGATTATATGACTCGATGAATGAAATGAATTGGATTATTATAGTTAGGTTATGTCACTAAAAGTCCCATTAGCATGAATTGTGAACTACCGGGATTTGGTAGACGCGTATGCATATTATAGTACTATTTGGGGAAGATCACCCCAGTTCGCGCCTTGACGATTGATCCCCGTTGGTAAGCGAATTTATGTATGAGAAGATTTATATAAGCGTGATTATTGTGATGACACGTTGTTTTAGATTGGCAAAGGAATTTCGGGTTAGCTACCCGTTGTTTGTTATAGTAAGGTAGCAATGTCATGCGGCTCATAATAATCCAATAACGAAAATACTGATATACGCATTGAATTACAATATATTTCTTAACTAGCAATACGGGGTCTTATTACTGATATTATGTCGTGTTTTGGATTTATATAACAGTTTTTATTAAACTATATACAACGTTATAAAACGTATTATATGATGTTTTTACGACATTGGTTCGTATAATGGTTTTGAAGGAAAAAGCCTATGTTATGATTTACAACAAAGATTTGTACAAAATGATTTTCGGTAATAATTATATACCGATGATATAATAATGGTTTTTATTAAACTCTATGAATTCACTCGGCGTTTTCGCTGACCTTTTAACATGTTTTATCTCAGGTACTTGAAGGTAATTCTCGGGAAGACGACAAGAAATTATGGCCCGCACTTAAATAACAATTTTCATTCAAATGTTTTGTAAAATTGTATGAAATACTATGACTTGGGACCTATGTAAATTTGATATTCATGAATGGAAAATGCTTTATTATTAAACTACGCGATTTTAAGTGTTGTCTATGATTTGAGTAATGTGTTATCCCATAACACCAACGACTCTTCCGCTGAACTAAAGTATGAATATTTGGGGGTGTTACAGTTTGGTACCAGAGCTCTCGTTATAAAGAACGAAAGATTTGTAAAACCAAGGTTTTGAATAAAATATTTCAAAATCTTTTAACTATAAACATTTTTCTCAAAATGTCTAAAAATCTTTTGACTATAACGGTGCCATAGAATTCCTGAGTTACCGACAAGGCCAGACTGAGAAGTGTTATTTTAATATATATATATATATATATATATATATATATATATATATATATATATATATATATATATATATATATATATATATATATATATATATATATATATATATATATATATAACTTGGATTATATATATGATGTAATTTGATTACATGATTGTTTGATGATTATTTTAATAATTATACAAGGTATTTATACGGCGTAGATTGTCACAAGAAACCCTAACTCCCCTAGCAAATCAATCGAAGCTATCTGTAGGAATTCTAGCTATTTCAGATCTAAACCAAGTTGTGGATATTTATGATCTCAACAAAATGGTTGATACTCGTAGTTGTTGGTATTAGTTGATTGTGATATTGAAGAAGAATTGGCGAGATTAAATCTGATATCGATGTCATGAAGATCTTTCCTTATCGAGTGGAATTTGACAAAATCTTACCACCTAGAAAGGTGTCATCTAATTCGGTGTCACCCAATTCTTAAATTTGAAATCGAGAAGGTAAATGTTGCACTTGAGGCTGTCATTAGAACCATTACCCAAAAGCCTCATCCCACTAGTATCTTTCCGAGAAGTCTAATTGAATGTTAGAGTCATTTCATACTAGTAAATCATCTAATAACTATTGATGAAGGAGCTATAGGATTGGAAATTAAGTGTTTTTCATATCGAGCTTTTATTGCCCTTTTAAGGTCTAAAAATAAGGTTGAAAGTATTGGAGAATGAGGTAGGATGTCGCATTGAGTATAAGTTGGTTGAAACTTGAATAAAGTCAAATTTAATTCGTATGGAATACGAGATTGTTAAGAGGAAGTAGTTAAGTTTTGTGATTGAATTATAAGGTGTTAAATGATTGTTGGTTCGTGTTAAGGGTTGTTCCTAGGCCATTGTCCAATGACGAGGATGCCCAGTGTCCTAGAAATAATATGAAGAAATCTTCTTCTGAATTGGGACCGATGGATCTTCCGGGACAGGTGGAACACCTAATGACTCTTGTAGATTTCTATTAATTGTGGTATCTTTTGAAATCCCTAACTTAACTGAGACATCAGCTGGTAGGATGAGTTCTTCGAATTGTATGACATGGAGACACGAAATGTGTTACGGTACAATTTTTGACTTGTTTGTGATTAGTGAAAAGACTACCTTTGATTGAAAAATTCTATATGTATCGACGTTATCTATCTTTTCTTGCTTCTTCCTAATGTACGCATTAGTGATGCAACCATTAAACAAGTACTCATTTTGATTTGAGTTACGTTGTGAATTATTCTTTTTGCATTCTTGAGTGCCAACGAGGTTGGGAACCTCATAATTATTTGGCTAAGTTCATTGTAGTTAGTTCTGGGTGAACAACTTTTCATCACTCCCTCTTGCATATCACTCATTATTTTTATAATTATTACGATACCATCTGGGGGGAAAATATGGAATTAACATTTTATATGAGTTATTCAAATGGGTACTATTAGTAGTTACTATTGAAATAAAAATTTTATGAAACCTCTTGTAAATGGGAATGCTTTCATAATGATGAAACTTTCGGTAAAAATCATTTTTATTTTTATTTCATAATTAAACATGAATATATTGTAAACATGATGACAAAATTTTGACGAACTGAGTATGGGATCGTTAATCCTTAATTGTGCATAGTTGCGCGCCTACGTACAATTTGGAAGGGACCATACAAGGCTGATTAGTAGTCACCATGAAATTGTTAATAAACATTATATTTTCTTGGAACATGTGAAAGATTAAATTTTATGAGATCTGCAAGAAGTGCAAAAATAGGGACATATTGTTTGAGACACCTACATATGTGCCCGTACTAATTATTCTTCTGAGTCGAATTTACTCATCTGTAGATATTGTCTTATTTCACAATTGACAACCCTTTCTTATCCAATTATCTCGTAGTAAGATTCTTTGGAAAAGTATCTAATTACCGAGTGTTGATACCCGACTGGGCGCCTCGACGTTTCTATCATTTCTTTTGATTAGATTTCATTTGAATGACTTGGGTAACGATCCGAGGATCTTTCGAATGCGTACTCAAATCATGAAAACATGGGATATATTCATATTCGTTAATGTTTTCGTCTTTATCTGATTTTAAATTCTCTAGCGTAATTTATGCGTTGAACTTACTCTCTTAATGTTAAGTTATGTCTCCAGATATCCTTGAATTTGTGAAGGATTATGAGTTATTATTAGTCTTTTGAGAAGCTCACATCTTATCAACGGTAAATAAACTAGAAAGTTGGTAGTGCCTGTAGAATAGATTGATTGATTGTGACATGACGATATTGTCTTAATTGATGGGAACTCGAGTAGAATTCCCCTAAAAGATAAGATGTTGATTATAAAAAATGATCTAAATAACTCCTGATGGATGACTATATCCTGCATTTAGACTTGAAATTTTACCATTAATGGTTATGAACTACTCATAGACCTTGTAATCTAGGAAGAACTTAAAGTAAATTTATTAAAAGATGTTTCTGTTATCTGAAACTTTAGGAGGTATTTGCTGGTGAATTACCTAGACTTTCGCCATTAAGGCAAGTTGAATTTGGTATTGATTATATTCTCGGTGCTGCACTTTTGGCATGTGCACTATATCTCAGCACCATCTGAATTAAAAGAATTACCGTACAACTGAGAGAGTTGTCGGAGAAAGCTTTTATTCTACCAAGCTCGTCATCATGAAGAGCTATGGTGTTATCATTCCTTATATTTATTGATTACCGTGAACTAAGTAAATTGACGATCGAAATCGATATCCATTACCCAGGATGAAAGATTTGTTCGATCATTTACAAGGTTCTAGCGTATGTTCTAAAGATTTGATCCACGGCATGGTTATCATCAACTTCGCGTCCGCGAAAAATATAATCTATTCCAATCACTATATCCAGAACTTGTAATGAACATTATGAGTTTCATGTTATGTCGTTTGGATTTACCAATGCACATGTAGCATCTATAAATTTGGTGAATCACGTGTGTAGGCTGTAATTTGATAAGTTCATGCTTGTGATCATTAAGGACCATCTGTTTCTAATGTTGGGAATAAAATGTAGCCAATACACTTGAACGCTGACAAGAACAATCTGGACGTTGTTAAGAAGAAATCAAGCGTTGACAGGACAAGCGTTGACAGGAAGAAGTCAAGCGTTGATAAGAAGAAGTCAAGCACTAATAGAAGGCTTAGTCTACACGTATTATGTTTCTAGTAAAGATATGATCGACAATGTATTACTTATGTTTATCTTTACCTAAAATAGCTGATTTATAGACTCTTGTACAAGGCTCCTTAATCTATAAAAGGAGGCCTTTAGGTTTAAGTTTGATATACGTTTTAACACTTTAATTGTACGCAAGTTTGATTTATTAGTCAAAGTGAAAGTTTGGTTTACATTGTTTGTGTGTTCTTGTTTGAGTATTAATTCCGCATAATACTTAAATTATTTTATACACAATAAAGTTTCTCTACGTGTTTAACTTGGTTTAATCTCATTTACACAAGCTAAATCGATCTAAGTTTGGGATCAACAAGTGGTATCAGAGCTTGTTGAGAAACTTTGATCTAAAGAACACAAAAACCCTAAAATCATAAAAAAAACCCTAATTTTCAAGAAATCCTAAAAACAACATGTCTACTCCAGAGTTAACCTCATCTTCCTCCTCAACCCCCAACATCAAGATTCCCATGCTAGACCCAGACAATTTTGAGCTGTGAAAGTTTAACTTTGAACAGTATCTTCAAATCCATGACTACACCCTATGGGAAATTATTGAGTATGGAAACACATTCAATAAAGCTCTAAAGATTGCAGCTGCCATCTTGACAAGATCAAGTGTTCAAGGCTCTACTGAAGAGGATCGAAAAGAAAAACCTGAAGATGGTAGAGCTGTCTCAGCTGAGGACATAGCAAAGAGAAGGAATGACATGAAAACCCTAAGCATTCTCAAACTCTCTTTGGGACAAGCCAATCAGCACAAATATAGAAGCTATGAGTCTCCAAAAGATCTTTGGGCAGCCCTTGAAGTTGCTTATGGTGGTAGTGCTGATACTGTACAAGAGAAAAAGAAGCAACTCTTGCATGAGTATGCTATTTTTAAAGCTCAATCCAATGAAAAGCTAAGTGGAGTGAGAAGCAGACTTCTTGACATTACAAGCAAGCTGTCCTTTATGGGTACAGTTGTAAAACCCGCATGCTTTTACCATGAATAGTACCCTTAAGATCGTACGTACTAGATTAAAACTTTCCTTTTATAGTATGATTATGATTACATGTTAGGATTTTACGTATTACGTACGTGTTAGAACACGATAAGTATTTACTACGCACGAACACGCAATAATTATTTAACAATAATTAATCACGAACATGCGATCATGAAATCATGAACGTAATTAAATCACGAACTATTATTAATTACGTATATATATTTATTACGAGCGTAAATAAATATATTAGGTCACGGTAATTATTTAACGAGAACACATTAAACGCGAACACAAATAAACACGAACGAACAATTAAACATTGAGACACGGAAAATGGTACGGGTACCCCATGTGGGGCCCCTACCCGCGGCAAACATAAGGAGATGGGCCAAGCCCATCTCAAATTTCACAAAAGAGGGGTTAAGGGAAAATTAGCTAGTCATTTTTTCACCTTACAGAAGATTTAACAAAAAACCTAAAAAGTTTCTCCTTCTCCTCTTTCTTTGTTTTTGGCCGCCGCATATTAAACACACCAAGGGGTTTTTGATCTTGGTTTTGGTGCAAGTGTTCGTGTTTGTTCATCCTCGTTAGATCCATGCATTCGGTATATGTTTTTAATCCTTTTTCTTTTTGATTTGATCTAATAATTAATTAAGAACATGATGTTTTTATAACCTAATTAAAAACATAGATCAAACATGAAAATGGTTATTGGGTAAATCAAAAAGGGTGTTTTTCGGGGTGTTTGTTTTGGCCGGCGCCTAAACCGAACACCAAGGGGGTCTCGGTTTGGCTACTAGACCACCACCGAGACCATATGGTCCCGGTTGGGTAGTGTGGGTCCCACGACAGCAGTAAGACAAGGGGAACCCCGAAATGGTTTGGGGTATGGTGTCGATTTCATGTTCGGTTCATGGGTTCTAGTCAAGATCCGGTTCACGGTTTATGTTAAGATTATTATTATTTTTATATAATCATATGTTAAATTAAATTAATAAATATGACATGATTAATTTAATAACATGACTTAGGTTATATTAATTATTAAAATCATGAAATTATTAACCTAAGTATTTTATATTTGCTAGACTTATAATTAATTATTTATTTAAAAACCATGGTTATAATTAATTAATTAACATGACTTAGGTTATATTATTAGTAAATAATAATACATGTTCTAACCTAAGTATTTAACTTTATTTAATTAAAAACATGATATATTTTAATTAAATATTTTAACCTATAGTTTATTTTAATTACATGAAATAATTAATAAACTATACATTATATCATTATGACTTAGAAAATAATCATGAAAACACTTAGGCTTATATACTTAGCTTATTTAACCAGCTTATATCTATTTATAGAAACTTTCTATTTTTAGAAACATATTTAATTCAGGCAGCTAATCTATTTATGGAAACTTATTTAATTAAGGCAGTTGATTTATTTATGGAAACTTTCTATTTTTAGAAACTTATCTATTTTAAGCAGTAATTCTATTTTTGGAAACTTTCTATTTTTGGAAACTTTCTATTTTTGGAAACTTTCTATTTTTGGTAACTTTCTATTTTTGGAAACTTTCTATTTTTGGAAACATTCTATTTTAGGAAACCTACTATTTTTAGAAAGTTACTTATTATTACACAGTAAATATAATAATACATTAAATACCAGAAATACTTAATTTGAGTAAACATAATATAAGATAAACACAGTTTAAGGCTTAAAACAGTAAAACATGATATGCACATATAAAATAAGCTAAGACATGACATAAAACCAGTTACGTATTTAGTAAGCAGATCCTTATTCATGTATGTACTTATGTAGCATTAGTGATACGGAAGTAGGATTCCTCTCAGTTCATCTTCTTCGTTCACTGGACATAAGGTACGGATTCCCGTCCTTTTAGTATGGACATTCTTTCGTTATTAGGATTCCCCGTATGCGGCCAAATGTTTTCCCGTAGTATAAGTTTATATGTTTGATTTGCTTATGTTTAATTTAGAATACCTATAGCCATATACATGGATGACCAGTTTCAGCTAGTTATGGAGGTACCATAACCATAACATTAGAGGCACTGATGTTATGACTTCACCACGGCGGAGTGATTGCTCGTGGCGTCCCTTCATCTTTTGGCCATATTTTTATATTTATCATGTGGGGCGTATGGGTGCATCCTAGTTACATGTTTTCAGTCAGGATTTCATGGTGAATGTGGTGTGTGCCTTACATCCTTCACAAGGAGCTGATCCCTCCTACCCAAACCAGTATATTAAATTAGAGGCAGCCCCTCTAATTTACATGATGAGGTCACCCCTCCAAGTATTCATGCACGGTGGATTTTCATGACCTATATTGGCTAATGATAAAATATGTTAAACAGTTTTTACAAGATAAACATAAGGCTTTTCAAACTATAAAATCAGTTTTATCAAGACTTAACCAGGTTACTCGGGACTTAGTTTCTTCCGCTGTTATTTGTTATATGTTATATGCTTATCCTATTCATGCTATCTTGTACATCCGTGCACTGAGCGTATTGCTCAGCCGTTTTCCTTTTCTATGTTCCCAAAACGGCAGGTACTCAGGGACGCTCGTAGACGTTAAGCGTACGTGCATATGGACTGGAAGCTTTCTAGCCTTTCTTTACTTTATGCATTATCTTTCCTTTGATACATTTGCTATGGACATTGTTTAGTCCTTTCCTTTACAGTACTTATGTTTGTATGTGATGAGCTTTACTTTTGGACTACCGATGTTTGATTCCGGTATTTTCCTTTTATGGTCATGTAATGTTTAGACATTTTTCCTTGTATGCTTTTATGACACGCCATAATTACGTGTGACATTCCATTATCAAAATGGGGTATTACAATTATGGTATCAGAGCCAAGGCTTCGACCTGTAGGCTCTCAAAATATAACCTGTGATTAGTGGGTAGTCACTACGGTCTTCCTAGAACTGACAGTTGTTTTCATGCATTCATCATTTTTATGCATACATATATATGTCATTGTAGCAGATTTATGACTAAGTAATGGTTGGTACTGGACTGGCCCTATTTAGTCGCATGTGTTTTATCGAAAATTTTAAATTTGGGACCGACCCATATGCGTCCCCTCGCCATGTCTTTTGTTTTGGGTGAACTCACCATAGGCGTTCACTCTCGAGCATACCAAAGTTTTCATAAAACTGCATCATGCATTCATACACAAAATTTTCTTGCATAAAATTTTTCTCTTGAAATTTTGGTATAATTTTTTTCATGTATATATATATTTTATGTTTTGATCTGTTTAATCATATGTTTTATGTTATACTGTCAGATGGTTCTCACACGCGAACAGGAACAGCTAAATGCTGCAATTCAAGCTGCTATGCAAGCTTTGCTTCCTCAACTGAGGAACGACATCAGGGCTGAAGTTCAAGCTGCCAATAATCAGCAGCATAATCAGGCACCTCCTCCTCCTCCTCTAGTGACATTAGCAGTATGGCTGGAGAGATTCAACAAGCTCCGTCCTCGAGCTTTTGAGAAGACAGATAGCCCCAGTTATGCTGAAAGCTCGTTGGCTCACATCGAGAAGATTTTCAATGCTATGGGTTGTGACCCCGCATACAAGGCGAGGTTGGCATACTATCGGTTCGAAGGCGATGTGCTATATTGGTGGTTAGCGTTGATGCAGTCTAAGGGTAGTGACGAGTGGGTTGCTGGTTTGACTTGGGCTCAGTTCAAGGACAGGGTGATGGAGCAGTTCTTTCCCAAGGCTGAGCAGGACAAGCTCAAGAGAGAGTATCATGGGATCCGATAGAGAGCTGGGGAGAATAGCAACGAGTTTATGCAGCGCTTTCTTCGCTTAGCTGGTTTCCTTGGTGCAACAGTAGGTACTCCTGAAGAGCAGGCACACCACTTTAGGTGGGCTTTTAGCACATCGGTCGCAAATAATCTAGTGTGTGCTACGTTCAACACTGTAGTACAAGTGGCCGATGCAGCACGTAAGCTAGAGATGCTGCAGGAGAGAGATGAGTTCGGGGAAGCGGAGAGACCCGACAAGAGCTAACATTCGTATTCAAACGGTGATCTATCCGTATTCTTTCCATATATGTCAATTATTCATCTCCTTAAAATGTATCTTCCAGGCAGAAAACTGGGGACCGGTCTCAGCCGGCTACTCAGCAGCAGCCTCATCAGCCCAAGGGAAACGATCAGAGTAACGACCGTTCTGCTACGGATAGGCGTGGCGGTAATGATAATTACCGTAACAACGCTGGACAATCCAACAGCAGCAGGTCCTAATACTTACGCATTTCCTTATGATTTCAGGTTATAACTCATATTCTGACACTTTAGCAAAACTTCTACCATGAACCATGGAAACGGTAGGGACCAGAACTAGAGAGGTTCACAGCCTAGCCGTCCAGCTATCACTGGTATTCAATATTACGATTATCCGCATTGTCCTTTGTATCCTATTATCATGTCTTATGTAAAATGTTTTATAAGGTTCCCAGCCAGCCAGAGCACCTGCTGGAGGATTTACTCATCCTCTTTGCTCTACTTGCCACCGTAGGCACCCAGGGCCATGTCGCCGTAACACTGACGCATGCTTCAAGTGTGGTCTTCCTGGCCATATCATGAAGGATTGCTGATGTATCGGTTTTTAGCCGTTTACTATCTTTTAGGAAAAAGAAAGCAAAAACCAAAGTCGTAGCAAGTATTAGTAATTACGTTTTGTGAAAAACGCAAATACCGACAATCGAGTTCGTTCTCGGTGGAGGTATGGTGTTTAGCCAACAATATTAGACGTTATTAATTCGAGTGATTACGTTTTGGAAAAAAAAAATGTAGACGAAATACGCTAAAAACGGTCGGAAACGCGCGAACGTACGAACGTAAAAACGCGACCCAACGAAAAATTCCACCTAAAAAATAATTAAAAATCACTAAAATGTTCTAAAAATTATAACTAAGAAAAGTACGCAAACCAAAAATTTTGAAAACTATTTAATTAATTTATATTAATTTTTAAAGTTAAGTAAACAATCTAAAAATAAAACTAACTAAGAAAAAGAGAAAATTAAAATTTTGTGTTTTATAAACCTAAAACATATTAATTAAAACCTAAAAATTCTTTTTTCAAAAATTTAAAATATGTTTTCCTATTTTTAAATGACTTTTTAAATTTTTAATCTAAAAATAATCCTAGAAAATTAAATAATAAAGATAAAAATTTTATTCTTCTTTCTAAAAATCTTAGACTGAATGAATAACCAAAGAAAAATGAAAAGGACAAAAAATTGTAAGTCAATAAGCTGCAAAACAGCTTATAAAACTCGAACTTAATTAATAAGCTAAATCTAACAATACTTTAAATAAGAAACAAGTGGGAGACTTAACAGAAAAGTCCCTAGGGCTCAACTGGTTAAGTTGAGTGTGTGTGGGAGGAATGGCGAGGGTTCGATTCTTGGTAGCACCCAAAATTTTTTATAACTTTTTTTTTCTTTGTTTAGCTATGGTGTCACAGTCACTCAAAACCACCCAAACCTGAACCAAACAACTAAACACGCCACGGCTTGGTAGCTATAACGTGCACAATGACACAC
Organism: Glebionis coronaria; assembly: GCA_025667525.1. Taxonomy (NCBI): domain Eukaryota; kingdom Viridiplantae; phylum Streptophyta; class Magnoliopsida; order Asterales; family Asteraceae; genus Glebionis; species Glebionis coronaria. The sequence goes on from CM046877.1 coordinate 291,781,297, forward strand.
AATCGGTTTTTTTTTCTCTGGTTTACTTTTGATGATTGTTGTTTGCTTGGATACAAGGGACACCGAAACACAACACAATCACCAAAATTCAATCAAACACCAAACCAAATTCACTGGTTTGTGCCTATAAACACAATTACACGTCAGACATCTTTTTTTTTTAACTTGGTACTTAATGTGTATGATGTTGGTGTTGATACAAGGGGCACCCCACAAGCGTTCGTGCTCGTGGGAGTCACGACAAGTAAACGTGGGCAACGACAATCAAACACAAAGAACAACACTCAAATCACTAACACACAACCTATGTGTTGTTATAATGCACAGTGACACCTAATCTCAACAGCGGGCAGGTTGGTTACTTTTTCGTTTCGATATATTTGTTGCTTAGGTTACAGTAACACGCCCCAATCACAAAACACACTAGCTCCCAATCCTTAAATACAATGAGTCACGCCAAAACCAATAAACTCGTAACAGTGGGCAAACTAATGATTGAATGAAATGAACGACAGTGGGCTAAGCACTTAGCAGGCAACACTTTGCTTAGGTGTGCTTGTTTTGTGTGGTCAGTTACTTGCTTACACAAAAGACTCACACAAGTCCAAAAATAGAGACTAATAAAATGAACTAACGGTGCGACTATTTTGAGCAATTGATTCCTACAACACAAGTGAACCCTCTCATGGCTTTCAATTGGGAGATCCACAAACTCAAATTCACGCTTAATCCTTGGCTTTAGTGTACACAATTAAAAAATTTAGGGACACAAGAAGATTTCAACAATCCCAAACTCAAGCACACAACAACTAAAATTTTCACAGTATTACGTCAATTAGTGCACGCAATTAAAACAAGCAGACACGTTGGTTCTACACGTTGATTCTAACAGGCAGTAGGTATGTTACTTTTGCTGTGTGGATAATAGAACTCAAAACTCAAACGCAAAACACAACATATTCATACAACACAAATTCAAGCAGGTAACACACAAATCTTATGCAATGACTGTAAACACTACAACACGGCATATATGAAGGAAACAAGCAAACGCAAAATAAAAATTTGTATAAAAATTAAAACACCAAACTTTTGTCTAAATACGTTCACTTAGACCCCATGAGGTTGTGCAGAGTAAGCCAAGCTAAAAGTGTAGGTCCCTACCCTTGATGCCAGTGCTCCCAAACACACCTTTAAAACTAAATGACCAATTTTAGCAAAGATTAGGAGTTTTTGACACCACAAACCAATGGATTTAACAAAGATACTTAACAAAAATCAACTAAACAACAACTTTAAACAAAGAATCATGCAACTTAAACCAAAAAAAATCACAAAATCATACCACAAATTCTTTTGGACAGAAAATTTATATAAAAAAAAACAAATAAGCAATTCAAGCCACAGATTAAGCAAAAATAGATTAAAGAAAATAAGCTAGATTAAGGGGGAAATTACTCACAAGGTGGTCCAAGCTCGACTCTAACCAACAAAGCTTGTAAGCATCTCAACCACGGCTTCCTCAAGCTCAAACTCCACAACCTACCATTTCTCAAAAATCGAGACCCGCAGCTACTTCGAAAAAAAAACTCACAAACCTTTGAAACTGATGAACCACTCTCAAAACTTTGTAACCAACTAAGATGTGAACCTAATGAGTTCTCACGTGGCTTGCTCGTCAAACAAGCTCAAGCTCTAACTTATGCTTCAGTTAATAAGCCAAACAATGTGTTTGGTTTATCAACTCCAAATATGAAACAGTGAACATGAAACATTAATTTTGACTGGAAGTAAAAATGGGTAGAATTTAAAGTGTGCTAAGAAATAAATTGCAATGAAATAAAGGTGGAACTCAATTTATTATAAAAATTCGTCTCTTACAAAATTTTCATAAAAATTGTAACAAGAACTTAATGCTAATGCTACTTCTACTTATATACAACATGTGAGGAGCAAAACCTAAACCCTAAATTCGTTTTGTAATTCCCATTGTACCCTTGGCAGATTCTTGGTATATGCTTGAAGATGCCATATTTCAAAGCTTCTTCTGGATGATTCGATGGATTCATGTGATGTAGCAGCTGTACAAGTGATCCTGAGCATCCATTTTGTTGTGGGGAGCACGCCATGTGATCGCAACCCTTCATTTGGTCTTCATTGTCAGCCTTGTTCTTGACCCTTGAGTAGAAAGAGATGGGAGGGGACCATGGAGCTGAGCTGGAAGAGAATATCAACACATGGGTGTGTTGAAAGATGGGTAAAAACTATTTTGCCCATGGTTAATTAAGTTACAAATGAGAAGGAGGGTGGATTGATTTTGGGGTTGATTAGGGTTTATGGTGAGTGAATGGAGGTTTAGATCTGCACAATGGTGGTTAAACGCTCTTTTTAGTTATTATTAAATTGAGTTTGAACAAATTAATAATAATAAAACTGAGTTAGTGTGGGGTTGGATCGGTTTTGGGTTATGGGTTATAATGGGTATGGGTAGGATGTCGTGGCAGCTAGATAGTGGTGGGTTGGATTGGATATGGGTTGTTGGATATTTATTGGGTAAAAGGGTCGGGTATGGTTGGGTTTTGGGTGGATAAATGGGTTTGGGTTTATGTTTTGGGCAATACTACCCCCTGATCTTCTCAAAAACTTCCAAATGAAATTTTAACAGCTTTAACACTCAAATCCTTTATAAACACTTTCACAAACTTGTCAATTTCGGCACCATCATGTTTGTAACTTTTCTCAAGGGCTTCTTTTGTAATAATGATCAATCTTCAAGGGTATTTCTTGCCATGTATTCAAAGTTCAAGGACCATACTTGTACAACTTGATTCTTGGAGGATCAAAGTTGACAAATATCCAAAGATGAGGGACCAAATTTGTACAATCTTCAAACTTCTAGGGCATTTTTGCAAAATCACAACTCGGGTCCGGTTCATTGAGCGGCTTCGTTTCCTGTGTTCGTCTTTCTTTGTTCCTTGTGATCTTTTTTTTGTCTTTTTCTCTATATCCATACCAAAAACATATAGCAACGAATACAAGTATATTTTCCGGTATTTTAATGATATTTTGAGCATTTTAAGTCCGATTTGGACGATGAGACCATGTATAATTGCAGTCTCATCACTCCCCCATACTAAACCATTGTCGTGCCCTCACGCAATGATAGAATTAAGTATTATAGCACTTCCAAAATTTATTTTATGATGACATTTATTGAAAACATAAACTTAAATAAACTACTACACGTGTTTTAGACATAATGTATTGTTTTCATCACGATTAAGTGACTTTTGGGATCATAGAACAAGAACACGTGAATGCTTTGTTAGAAATAATTTCGTCGTACTCGATTTTCACCCCAATTCCATGCCAAGCGTGTAACGAGATCATTGTTATTATAAGTTAGCAACACAATCATTACTCATGAGTGTTAATTACGAACCTAAACTCCCTTATTCCTACTTGGTATCTCTTATATTTTATTTTGTCTTAATGATCACGAGGATACATCATTGACTTATGCGTGAATAGAGATTAAGTCTAAAAATAGAGTCTTAACGGTGTAACCAAAATCATTAAATTAATAATTCACCCTAATAGACAACGATGTCAAAAAAATTAAGTCAACAAGAAGGATCGATAAACACGGTTTTATAACGGTTTTGAACATGAGACTTATTACCATGACTTTTATTATCCGCCATCATCGGTGGTTTTATTATCACGGTTTACCTCCATCTTTTATTCAACTTCGCCATGAAGCTTTTATTATGACTTCGGTCTTGCCTTGCCTTTTATTATCCGTCTCATCGGTGGTTTTATTAGCCAAAGACGTATATCCTCACGCTAAAGCGAATTTTGGATCTTTAAAGCTTCGATGATTAAGGCTTGATTCACTTTCAATTTGGGCATTGATTTTTCGGCCTTGTGAGCTTCAAATTTTTGCTTAATTTAGGTGAGCACTTGAAATCTTATTATTGGGTGAAGCTACTTTCGATTATTCGGGTGCCAATACTTCAAAACCGTGGCGCTGGCGATACCTTAATGTTTTCCCAATTTAATTACATGGAAGCTATTAAAACAAATTAGAAACCAACAATAGTGACTAAACCGCTAAATCAATATTTATTAACAATTTATTATACAAAAGCGTGGGGAGAATAAGCTAATAATTACTACACATGAGATCGTGACGATTACGAGACTTATAAATAACTCTATCATTTATCGTCCTCATTTAAGAGACTTAGCCTAAAAAGTTAAGGAATCGAAGCTAAGTGCTCAACACGCACGGTCGAGTCAAAAATTATTCTTATTCTCACCATCGGAAAACCTACATTCGTGTCTTAAACACTTAAGAAAAATAAGAAAAATTTTAAAATTTGGCCATTTTTAGCCTTATTTTGCAACAAAACGATAAACAAAAAGATAAACTTTGGAAAGCGTGAAGGTTTGGCAAGGCAAGTATCTATTCACCCCCCCATACTAAAGTTAAACATTGTCCTCAATGTTTCGAGTCTAGGGGTGCATAACACCCCCATACTAGAGACGAAGTCGAATGCTTAATCTAGCATGGAAAGGGTGTAACCAATAAATTAATAGACGTTTATGAAGTGTGCTAAAAACCTAAGTTTAGAACAATCAAGGATATATCATGAATATCGGAATCTCCAAAGGCAACGATCGAAGCTCGAGTGATCCTTAAAACAAACACGAGAGGCTTCAATGATGTCGATGTACCTAATGAATCACAATCACGAACAACCACGGAACAAAGGTTGGAAGGGCACAAATCCCCTCACATTAAACTAATTAGAAAGCAATAATATGTACATGGATAAGCATGGGTCTTCCCCACGAGGCACCTTGTTTTTTATAACCGAGTCAAAAGCTCGACTCGAATCCCCATAAATGTGATCATTTAGGGATAAATATGGTTTGGTCATTTTTGGTGGGACTTACATGTAATCAAGGCCCAAAAGCAACCGTGTATAAAGGCAAAACCTCTATACCGGGATCAAAGATCGTGTCTTCGTTTTCGGATGATAAATGAAACAACACAACTTTCAACATCATCGTCCCAAAGGGACACAAGAAAATAGAATGAGAAGAGAAAGGTGGGTCATTAGGTGGGCAAACAAATCGAGTTACTCGAGGTAAACTCATACCGTAAGTGTAGAAGGATCTTCTAGTAACTACTTCGGTAAAAGACCGAGATTTTATCTTAAACGTGATACCGGGGTCAAAAATCTCGTCCTCGGTGGAGAAGTGTGAGGAAACAAATGGGGCTTCCCCCACACTAGATCCACACAAAACGTCGTCAAAAGAAGTAGACGCGTTTGTAGCAAGCTCAATTAAGCGAGGTGATGACGTAATTAACTTTGGAAAATTTTTCAAATCAATTGTAAAATCATTTCCTTTTTCATTTTTTAACTCTTTGTTACGAAAATCCAAGTTGATTAAATTGAAAATATTAGGTGTTTCTAAAACAATTCGAGGCACACTTAAAATTTTCACATTTATCTTGAAGGCGGGAGGAGGATTTAAATGTTCAAAATGTGAATCGACTAATAAAACATCCCCCTCCGGGCTAACGCAACGGTCCTCATCAAACTTGAAAATTGAAGGCGGATCATCAAGTATACGTTTGATCTCGGAAAAATCACCATTGGGATCAAAAACGTCTTCTCTTCCTCGTGGAAGAGGTTGAGCAATAAAATCGTCGATAATCGAGTCGCTAGCTTCAACCGTCGTGAAACTAGGAAAAGAAGGCTCTTCGATTGAAGATTTTGCCTTTGTTGTTTCGACCTCGATATCGAAAAACTTATCGATGTGAGCAAGGCCATCGGCGGACCTCTCACATGATAAATCCAAAATCCACTCGGTGTGGGATTAGGAGTAAAAGGCTCGTCTCGTGACGATTTTGCCTTGACGGTTTCATCTTTTTCCTTCGAAGGGATCGAACGTGGGTTCTCGAACATTTTAGCAAAATTACTAACACGTCCCTTCGGAATTAGTTTTCGTTCATCTTGTAAAAACGTGGGATCAACGATTTCCTTTAAAACCTTTTCACATTTTTCTTTTTCAAAATCATTTAATGGAATTTCTTCGTCAAAATTAAGTGTATATTGATTTAGAAAATCCTCAATAATTTCATCCTCATTAGAAAAATTAGGTTTAGAAGGTACAAGATTTAATAATCCCAAGTATCCTACGAGTTTTTCCTTTGGTTTATTTTCAAAAACATTTTTCAAAACTTCGTTGGATGACGTTTTTGTTTCCTCTACGTTTTTGCAAGACGTCGAAGGTTGCACGACTCTAAAATTCGAGAGATTGGGATCAATACGAGACGTACGAGTCTTAGGAGTCGAAATAACTTGAACCTCTCCCTCGAGATTAGGATTGGTGACGTTCAATGAAGAACTCGACTCGTATGAAGCTACTTTTTTCTCTATGGTTTCAATCGTTGAAAGAAGTTCATTTTGCTTATTAGTGTAAGCCTCCACAACTTTATCAACAATTTTATCCCATCTCTCGTCAAGTAGGTCAAATAAACTTTCTTGTTCTTTAGAAGCGGCATCATATTCGTTTTCCAACTCGGTTCTCATGGAGGCCATTTCCTTTAAGTAAAATTCCTTTTGAGTTTCCAATTGTTTTTCGTAATGTTCCTTAAGATTCGTAACTTTTTCTTGAATCATCGTTAAGTTTGCATTATTTCGTCTCATATAATCACAAAAGGCGTTTTGATTCATTTCATCATTTTGATTTTGATCACAATTAAAAGACGAATCATATGACGAGTAGAACGAAGACGATGGGTGATCTTGGTCGTAAGATTGAAAATTGTCACCATGATCACGTGGAGCGGAGTTATAGATATAACCCTCTCGACCTCCAATAACCTTACAATTAAAACAATTGGCACCATCGGGCGGGCCTCCACAATATGGACACGAATAATATCCACCATCATTAGACATGATGCAACGAGAAAGTCGTAATCGAGAATTAAACAAATTAGAGGGTTCAAGAAGAGAATTATGAAAATAGAGGGAAAATGAGAAGATTATTTTTGTGTTTTTGGTTTTTTAATTTTTTTGGAATTTTTGTGTATTACGTAGAAATTAATCTACAAACATTATCCACTAATCAAAGGTCTCGATTAATGAATCCAAGAAGAATGAAGGTAATTACGTGAAGTAAAAACCCTCTTCGACTTTGAAACGTTGGCGGAACGCCAAAACGTTTCGAGGTTCAATAATTAAAACTCATAAAAATAGATTAATAATACTTGAGTTGGCAAACCCCTAATTAATCGTCACTTTCAAAATACGCACAAGCGAGCGGAGAAAACGAGGCGGCGCGGAGCACTTAAGAGCCTTTTTTCCTTAGGTCGTGAAATACAACCGCCTTATACCCACCTTATAGTTTGTATTTATCGAGATTAAACCAATTAAGAGTATTTATCTATTTTGCCTTTGATTTCGTTTGAATTCGATACAACAATAGTGACCGGAACGCTCAACTATTGAGGTGCGATTTCTCGCGTATTTGGATAATTATTGTGTGTTAATTGTTCTACGTAAATACAATATATTATGCACAATAAAAACAAGAAAACGATTTTGTGTTAATAGAGTTCTATTTAACACTATTTATTTGTATGGCTAATAGTATAGAAAAATAAAAAGAAGTATTTACGATAAAAACGTACACACTCAAACAAACACGATAAATAAATATGGCTAAACACACCTCCCCGGCAGTGGCGCCATTTTTGATGTATCGGTTTTTAGTCGTTTACTATCTTTTAGGAAAAAGAAAGCAAAAACCAAAGTCGTAGCAAGTATTAGTAATTACGTTTTGTGAAAACATAAATACCGACAATCGAGTTCGTTCTCGGTGGAGGTATGGTGTTTAGCCAACAATATTAGACGTTATTAATTCGAGTGATTACGTTTTGGAAAGAAAGTAAGAAAAGAAAATGTAGACGAAATACGCTAAAAAAAGGTCGGAAACGCGCGAACGTACGAACGTAAAAACGCGACCCAACAAAAAATTCCACCTAAAAAATAATTAAAAATCACTAAAATGTTCTAAAAATTATAACTAAGAAAAGTACACAAACCAAAAATTTTGAAAACTATTTAATTAATTTATATTAATTTTTAAAGTTAAGTAAAAAATCTAAAAATAAAACTAACTAAGAGAAAGACAAAATTAAAATTTTGTGTTTTATAAACCTAAAACATATTAACTAAAACCTAAAAATTCTTTTTTAAAAAATTTAAAATACGTTTTCCTATTTTTAAATGACTTTTTAAATTTTTAATCTAAAAATAATCCTAGAAAATTAAATAATAAAGATTAAAACTTTATTCTACTTTCTAAAAATCTTAGACTGAATGAATAACCAAAGAAAATGAAAAGGACAAAAAATTGCAAGTCAATAAGCTGCAAAACAGCTTATAAAACTCGAACTTAATTAATAAGCTAAATCTAACAATACTTTAAATAAGAAACAAGTGGGAGACTTAACAGAAAAGTCCCTAGGGCGCAATTGGTTAAGTTGAGTGTGTGTGGGAGGAATGGCGAGGGTCCGATTCTTGGTAGCACCCAAAATTTTTTATAACTTTTTTTTCTTTGTTTAGCTATGGTGTCACAGTCACTCAAAACCACCCAAACCTGAATCCAAACAACTAAACACGCCACGGCTTGGTTGCTATAACGTGCACAGTGACACACAATCGGTTTTTTTTTCTCTGGTTTACTTTTGATGTTTGTTGTTTGCTTGGATACAAGGGACACCTAAACACAACACAATCACCAAAATTCAATCAAACACCAAACCAAATTCACTGGTTTGTGCCTATAAACACAATTACACATCAGACATCTTTTTTTTTTAACTTGGTACTTAAGGTGTATGATGTTGGTGTTGATACAAGGGGCACCCCACAAGCGTTCGTGCTCGTGGGAGTCACGACAAGTAAACGTGGGCAACGACAATCAAACACAAAGCACAACACTCAAATCACTAACACACAACCTATGTGTTGTTATAATGCACAGTGACACCTAATCTCAACAGCGGGCAGGTTGGTTACTTTTTCGTTTCGATATATTTGTTGCTTAGGTTACAGTAACACGCCCCAATCACAAAACACACTAGCTCCCAATCCTTAAATACAATGAGTCACGCCAAAACCAATAAAGTCGTAACAGTGGGCAAACAAATGAGTGAATGAAATGAACGACAGTGGGCTAAGCACTTAGCAGGCACCACTTTCCTTAGGTGTGCTTGTTTTGTGTGGTCAGTTACTTGCTTACACAAAAGACTCACACAAGTCCAAAAATAGAGACTAATAAAATGAACTAACGGTGCGACTATTTTGTGCAATTGATTCCTACAACACAAGTGAACCCTCTCGTGGCTTTCACTTGGGAGATCCACAAACTCAAATTCACGCTTAATCCTTGGCTTTAGTGTACACAGTTAAAAAATTTAGGGACACAAGAAGATTTCAACAATCCCAAACTCAAGCACACAACAACTAAAATTTTCACACTATTACGTCAATTAGTGCACACAATTAAAACAAGCAGACACGTTGGTTCTACACGTTGATTCTAACAGGCAGTAGGTATGTTACTTTTGCTGTGTGGATAATAGAACTCAAAACTCAAACGCAAAACACAACATATTCATACAACACAAATTCAAGCAGGTAACACACAAATCTTATGCAATGACTGTAAACACTACAACACGGCATATATGAAGGAAACAAGCAAACGCAAATAAAAATCTATATAAAAATTAAAACACCAAACTTTTGTCTAAATACGTTCACTTAGACCCCATGAGGTTGTGCAGAGTAAGCCAAGCTAAAAGTGTAGGTCCCTACCCTTGATGCCAGCGCTCCCAAACACACCTTTAAAACTAAATGACCAATTTTAGCAAAGATTAGGAGTTTTTGACACCATAAACCAATGGATTTAACAAAGATACTTAACAAAAATCAACTAAACAACAACTTTAAACAAAGAATCATGCAACTTAAACCAAAAAAAATCACAAAATCATACCACAAATTCTTTTGGACAGAAAATTTATATAAAAAAAACAAATAAGCAATTCAAGCCACAGATTAAGCAAAAATAGATTAAAGAAAATAAGCTAGATTAAGGGGGAAATTACTCACAAGGTGGTCCAAGCTCTACTCTAACCAACAAAGCTTGTAAGCATCTCAACCACGGCTTCCTCAAGCTCAAACTCCACAACCTACCATTTCTCCAAAATCGAGACTCGCAGCTACTTCGAAAAAAAACTCACAAACCTTTGAAACTGATGAACCACTCTCAAAACTTTGTAACCAACTAAGATGTGAACCTAATGAGTTCTCACGTGGCTTGCTCGTCAAACAAGCTCAAGCTCAAACTTATGCTTCAGTTAATAAGCCAAACAGTGTGTTTGGTTTATCAACTCCAAATATGAAACAGTGAACATGAAACATGAATTTTGACTGGAAGTAAAAATGGGCAGAATTTAAAGTGTGCTAAGAAATAAATTGCAATGAAATAAAGGTGGAACTCAATTTATTATAAAAATTCGTCTCTTACAAAATTTTCATAAAAATTGGAACAAGAACTTATTGCTAATGCTACTTCTACTTATATACAACATGTGAGGAGCAAAACCTAAACCCTAAATTCGTTTTGTAATTCCCATTGTACCCTTGGCAGATTCTTGGTATATGCTTGAAGACGCCATATTTCAAAGCTTCTTCTAGATGATTTGATGGATTCATGTGATGTAGCAGCTGTACAAGTGATCCTGAGCATCCATTTTGTTGTGGGGAGCACGCCATGTGATCACAACCCTTCATTTGGTCTTCATTGTCAGCCTTGTTCTTGACCCGTGAGTAGAAAGAGATGGGAGGGGACCATGGAGCTGAGCTGGAAGCGAATATCAACACATGGGTGTGTTGAAAGATGGGTAAAAACTATTTTGCCCATGGTTAATTAAGTTACAAATGAGAAGGAGGGTGGATTGATTCTGGGGTTGATTAGGGTTTATGGTGAGGAATGGAGGTTTATATCTGCACAGTGGTGGTTAAACGCTCTTTTTAGTTATTATTAAATTGAGTTTAAACAAATTAATAATAATAAAACTGAGTTAGTGTGGGGTTGGATCGGTTTTGGGTTATGGGTTATAATGGGTATGGGTAGGATGTCGTGGCAGCTAGATAGTGGTGGGTTAGATTGGATATGGGTTGTTGGATATTTAATGGGTAAAAGGGTCGGGTATGGTTGGGTTTTGGGTGGATAAATGGGTTTGGGTTTATGTTTTGGGCAATACTACCCCCTGATCTTCTCAAAAACTTCCAAATGAAATTTTAACAGCTTTAACACTCAAATCCTTTATAAACACTTTCACAAACTTGTCAATTTCGGCACCATCATGTTTGTAACTTTTCTCAAGGGCTTCTTTTGTAATAATGATCAATCTTCAAGGGTGTTTCTTGCCATGTATTCGAAGTTCAAGGACCATACTTGTACAACTTGATTCTTGGAGGATCAAAGTTGACAAATATCCAAAGATGAGGGACCAAATTTGTACAATCTTTAAACTTCAAGGGCATTTTTGCAAAATCACAACTCGGGTCCGGTTCATTGAGCGGCTTCGTTTCCCGTGTTCGTTTTCCTTTGTTCCTTGTGATATTTTTTTTGTCTTTTTCTCGATATCCATACCTAAAACATACAACAACGAATACAAGTATATTTTCCGGTATTTTAATGATATTTTGAGCATTTTAAGTCCGATTTGGACGATGAGACCATGTATAATTGCAGTCTCATCAATTGCCGTAAGGGCGAGATGGAGGGTACATCGGGAAATGCTGATTCCAAGACGCCTCCTATCACCGGGCGTGTCTACACGACATCTCAAGACCAGGCCAACAAGTCTACAGGTACCATCACTGGAATCTTGTATATGCATGGTCAAGCTGCATGTGTTCTTTTCGATACGGGTGCTACTCACTCGGTTATTTCTACTGCTTATGCTAAGAACATTAGGATGCTCCCCATGCCACTAGAAAATAGGCTTACTATTTCCACGCCTTTGAGGGACTCTGTATTAATCACCCATGTATACAAGAGTCTTCCCCTAGAATTTGACGATAAGTTTCGACCTGTTGACGCAATTCCGCTGGAAATGAATGACTTCGACATGATTTTGGGCATGGATTGGCTTTCAAAGCATCATGCTACCATAGACTGCCATTCATATCGAGTTATCTTCGGTGATGTTAATGCACCAGAGTACATTCATAACGGGTTCGTACCCGGACGGTCTGTACAAATCATATCTACCCTGCAAGCGCGTGCACTACTGTCACATGGCTGCGAGGGTTATCTAGCTATGGTTCACGACATGGATGCTGAATCCCCATCAATTCAGGATCAACCAATAGTGTCGGAATTCCAAGATGTTTTTCCAGCAGAACTTCCAGGCATACCACCTGCACGAGAAGTGGAATTCAGTATCGAGCTTATTCCAAGAGCTGAACCAACTTCCAAGGCTCCTTATCGCATGGCTCCCATAGAGCTGAAGGAGCTAAAGGATCAATTGCAAGAACTTCTTGAACGAGGTTTCATTCGACCGAGCGCATCTCCATGGGGCGCCCCGGTCTTGTTTGTTAAGAAGAAGGACGGCAGTATGCGTCTTTGCATAGACTATCACGAGCTCAACAAGATTACTATCCGGAATAGGTATCCACTGCCACGTATAGACGATGTGTTTGACCAACTCCAAGGGGCCAAACACTTCTCCAAGATTGATCTTAGGTCAGGCTACCATCAGCTACGGGTCAAGGAGCAGGATATCGCCAAGACTGTTTTTCGTACCCGCTATGGCCACTACGAGTTTGTAGTTATGCCATTCGGCCTGACAAATGCTCCAGTAGTGGTCATGGATTTGATGAACATAATCTTCCATGAATTTCTGGACAAGTTCGTCATTGTCTTAATCGATGACATCATGATTTTCTCAAAGTCCAAGGAGGAACACGAAGACCATCTTCGTACAGTACTACAGATTCTTCGCTAGAAGCAGGTGTATGCTAAATTCTCCAAGTGTGAGTTCTGGTTAGACAAGGTGGCATTCTTAGGTCACATTGTATCAGCAGAAGGAATCACTATGGATCCAGCGAAGGTTGAGGCCATTACTAAGTGGCCAAGGCCGACATCAGCGACGGAAGTCCGCAGTTTCTTAGGTTTAGCTAGCTATTACCGTAGGTTCGTGGAGAACTTTTCCCGCTTAGCACTACCATTGACCAAACTGATGCGGAAAGGGGAGAAATTCGTCTGGACTGAAGAACGAGAGAAGAGCTTTGAAGACCTGAAGCAGAATCTAGTATCTGCACCTATTCTTACTCTCCCATCTGGTACGGGTGGATTTCAAATATATAGCGATGCATCGGGGAAGGGACTTGGCTGTGTTCTCATGCAACATGGGAAAGTGATCGGGTACGCTTCACGGCAGCTTAAGCCATATGAAGAAAATTACCCTACGCATGACTTGGAACTTGCTGTAGTCGTGTTTGCATTGAAGATATGGAGGCACTACTTATATGGAGAATCATGTGACATTTTCACGGACCACATGAGCTTGAAGTATATCTTCTCTCAACGTGAATTGAACATGAGGCAGAGGAGATGGTTAGAGCTGTTGAAGGATTATGACATTAATCTAAAGTATCATCCCGGAAAGGCAAATGTAGTAGCAGTTGCTCTTAACGGGAAGTCCGGAATGATCAACGGCATTAAAATTGAAGAGGAAATCATAAGATACTTGGAGCGACTTGACATCGAGATCATGTTACGTGGACAACACGGTTACTGGGCTAATCTTAGAGTAGAACCCGAGTTACTCTCTAAGATCAAGGAAGCTCAGAAAGATGATGGAGAAATCTGGGAGATAGTACAGAATTTGGAGAAACAGACGGAATTCAGAGTAGACACAGATGGTATCGTATGGCAGGGCACGAGACTTTGTGTTCCTGATGACCAAGAACTCCGGGAAGCCTTGTTAGCTGAAGCTCATAGCTCCCCATTCTCTATACATCCTGGTTCGACTAAGATGTACCATGACATCAAGCAGTACTTTTGGTGGAGTGGGATGAAACAGGATGTGGCTACTTACGTCTCCAAATGTCTTACCTGCCAGCAGGTTAAGATCGAGCATCAGCGATCTGGCGGTCTCCTTCAACCATTAGATATTCCAGACTGGAAGTGGGACAAAATCACCATAGATTTTGTTACTGGCCTTCCGCCTACCAAGAGGAAGCACGATGCAATTTGGGTTATCGTAGATCGACTTACCAAATCAGCTCATTTCTTACCGATCCGCAAGGAAGATCGGATAAGTAAACTCGCCGATACGTACAGAAGAGAGATCATGAGACTCCACGGTGCACCATCCAGCATCGTTTCACTTCCCGATTTTGGAAGAGTCTGCAGAAAGCTTGGGCTACACAAATTAAGCTTAGCACGGCTTTTCATCCTCAAACGGACGGACAGTCGGAACGAACTATTCAGACATTGGAGGACATGTTAAGGTCATGTGCGTTGGAATGGACGGGTGATTGGGACGATTACATCTGTTTGGTGGAGTTTGCATACAACAACAGTTGGCACGCAAGTATCAAGTGTGCTCCTTTCGAGATGTTGTATGGCATGAAGTGTCGCGCCCCAATCTGCTGGGATCAGGTTGGCGAGCGAATACTTGAAGGACAAGAAATCATAGAGATGACCAATGAAAAGATCGCAGTAGCTAAGTAGAAACTTCAGGAAGCACGGTCACGTCAGAAGAGTTACGCCGATAAGCATCGTAGGGACATACATTTTAACGTAGGAGATCACGTCTTCCTTAAGGTTTCGCCGGCATGTGGTGTTAGATGCTTCGGGATTAAAGGGAAGCTCAGTCCTCATTTCATCGGACCGTTTGATATCATTGAACGAGTCGGTGAAGTATCTTACCGGTTGGCGTTACCTCCGCAGCTTTCGCATGTGCACAATGTGTTTCATGTGTCCTTACTCAGAGGGTACTAGTATCATCCCCTTCACATTGTTCAGTATCCACTGGAACAGATACGTGAAGATCTCACATTCATAGAAGAACCCGAACGAGTTCTTGACAGACAAGAACGAGTCATGAGAAGGAAGACGATTCCATTCGTCAAAATCCTATGGAGGGATCATACCGAGCGGTAAGCCACTTGGGAAACAGAGGAGTCTATCCGGGCTTCTTACCCTCATTTCATATTTTGAATTCGGGTATGTTCTTCTTTTCAGTTTACTTTATCTATAATTCGGGGACGAATTATTCTTTTTAGGGGGGAAGAGTTGTAAAACCCGCATGCTTTTACCATGAAGAGTACCCTTAAGATCGTACGTACTAGATTAAAACTTTCCTTTTATAGTATGATTACGATTACATGTTAGGATTTTACGTATTACGTACGTGTTAGAACACGATAAGTATTTACTACGCACGAACACGCAATAATTATTTAACAATAATTAATCACGAACATGGGATGATGAAATCATGAACGTATTATTAATTACGTATATATATTTATTACGAGCGTAAATAAATATATTAGGTCACGGTAATTATTTAACGAGAACACATTGAACGCGAACACAAATAAACACGAACGAACAATTAAACATCGAGACACGGAAAACGGTATGGGTACCCCATGTGGGGCCCCTACCCGCGACAAACATAAGGAGATGGGCCAAGCCCATCTCAAATTTCACTAAAGAGGGGTTAAGGGAAAATTAGCTAGTCATTTTTTCACCTTACAGAAGATTTAACAAAAAACCTAAAAAGTTTCTCCTTCTCCTCTTTCTTTGTTTTTGGCCGCCGCATATTAAACACACCAAGGGGGTGTTTGTTTGGTTTTTGATCTTAGTTTTGGTGCAAGTGTTCGTGTTTGTTCATCCTCGTTAGATCCACGCATTCGGTATATGTTTTTAATCCTTTTTCTTTTTGATTTGATCTAATAATTAATTAAGAACATGATGTTTTTCTAACCTAATTAAAAACATAGATCAAACATGAAAATGGTTATTGGGTAAATCAAAAAGGATGTTTTTAGGGGTGTTTGTTTTGGCCGGCGCCTAAACCGAACCCCAAGGGGGTCTCGGTTTGGCTACTAGACCACCACCAAGACCATATGGTCCCGGTTGGGTGGTGTGGGTCCCACGGCAGCAGCAAGACAAGGGGAATCCCGAAGTGGTTCGGGGTATGGTGTCGAATTCATGTCCAGTTCATGGGTTGTAGTTAAGATCCGGTTCACGATTTATGTTAAGATTTTTTTTTATAATCATATGTTAAATTAAATTAATAAATATGACATGATTAATTTAATAACATGACTTAGGTTATTTTAATTATTAAAATCATGAAATTATTAACCTAAGTATTTTATATTTTCTAGACTTATAATTAATTAATTATTTAAAAACCGTGGTTATAATTAATTAATTAACATGACTTAGGTTATATTATTAATAAATAATAATACATGTTTTAACCTAAGTATTTAAATTTATTTAATTAAAAACATGATATACTTTAATTAAATATTTTAACCTATAGTTTATTTTAATTACATGAAATAATTAATAAACAATACATTATATCATTATGACTTTGGAAAATAATCATGAAAACACTTAGGCTTATATACTTAGCTTATTTAACCAGCTTATATCTATTTATGGAAACTTTCTATTTTTAGAAACTTATTTAATTCAGGCAGCTAATCTATTTATGGAAACTTATTTAATTAAGACAGCTGATCTATTTATGGAAACTTTCTATTTTTAGAAACTTATCTATTTTAAGCAGTAATTCTATTTTTGGAAACTTTCTATTCTTGGAAACTTTCTATTTTTGGAAACTTTCTATTTTTGGAAACTTTCTATTTTTGGTAACTTTCTATTTTTGGAAACTTTCTATTTTTGGAAACTTTCTATTTTAGGAAACCTGCTATTTTTGGAAAGTTACTTATTATTACACAATAAGTATAATAATACATGAAATAACAGAAATACTTAATCAGAGTAAACAGAATATAAGATAAACACAGTTTAAGGCTTAAAACAGTAAAACATGATATGAACATATAAAATAAGCTAAGACATGACATAAAACCAGTTACGTATTTAGTAAGCAGATACTTATTCATGTATGTACTTATGTAGCATTAGTGATACGGAAGTAGGATTCCTCTCACTTCATCTTCTTCGTTCACTGGACATAAGGTACGGATTCCCGTCCTTTCAGTATGGACATTCTTTCCTTATTAGGATTCCCCGTATGCAGCCAAATGTTTTCCCGTAGTATAAGTTTATATGTTTGATTTGCTTATGTTTAATTTAGAATACCTATAGCCATATACATGCATGACCAGTTTCACCTAGTTATGGAGGTACCATAACCATAACATTAGAGGCACTGATGTTATGTCTTCACTACAGCGGAGTGATTGCTCGTGGCGTCCCTTCAGCTTTTGGCCATATTTTTATATTTATCATGTGGGGCGTATGGGTGCATCCTAGTTACATGTTTTCATTCAGGATTTCATGGTGAATGTGGTGTGTGACTTGCATCCTTCACAAGGAGCTGATCCCTCCTACCCAAACCAGTATATTAAATTAGAGGCAGCCCCTCTAATTTGCATGATGAGGTCACCCCTCCAAGTATTCATGCACTGTGGATTTTCATGACCTATATTGGCTAATGGTAAAATATGTTAAACAGTTTTTACAAGATAAACATAAGGCTTTTCAAACTACAAAACCAGTTTTATCAAGACTTAACCAGGTTACTCGGGACTTAGTTTCTTCCGTTGTTATTTGTTATATGTTATATGCTTATCCTATTCATGCTATCTTGTACATCCGTGCACTGAGCGTATTGCTCAGTCGTTTTCCTTTTCTATGTTCCCAAAGCGGCAGGTACTCAGGGACGCTCGTAGACTTTAAGCGTACGTGCATATGAACTGGATGCTTTCTAGCCTTTCTTTACTTTATGCATTATCTTTCCTTCGATACATTTGCTATGGACATTGTTTAGTCCTTTCCTTTACAATACTTATGTTTGTGTGTGATGTGCTTTACTTTTTGACTACCGATGTTTGATTCCGGTATTTTCCTTTTATGGTCATGTAATGTTTAGACATTTTTCCTTGTATGCTTTGATGACACGCCATAATTACGTGTGACATTCCATTATCAAAATGGGGTGTTACAACAGTGCTTGGTGATGTTGATATCGTCACCACTTTTCTTAAAAGTCTTGGTGATGTATTGAAGATTGAAGCAAGGTCTATAATTGCTAATAATACTCACAAAAGTTCTACTTTTGATGATGTTTACAATAAACTGAGACTGGTAAAGAATGAAACTCTTTTGGATCAAGGAAACAAGTCTACCAATGGAGATATAGCCTTCGTCTCACATAGTGAAGGTCAATTTGATCAAAAGGAGTCATACATGCACCCCGTTACTAGATCAACTTGTGTCAAAGCTGGATCAAGCTTTGTCAACACCTCACGTTCAGACGCTGACACATACAATGTTGACTCTCCAAGAGTTAAGCATGCTGGTATTGATCTAGATACTGTTTGTGCATACATTGCTTCATTGCCCAATGGTTCAGTGATTACATATGAGGACCTTGAGCAAATTAGTGATGAGCATTTGGAGGAGATGGACATAAAGTAGAATATGGCTCTTGCAAGCTTAAGGGCAAATAGATGGAATAGAATATTTAAGAAGAAGATGACTTTTAAAGCTAAGGACACTGCTGGATTTGATAAATCCAAGGTTGAGTGTTATAATTGTCATCGAATGGGACACTTTATGAGAGAATGCAGATCTCCAAGAAGATCTGATGCTGGAAAACCCTCAAGCCAAATCATCAAGGCTCAGGATTCTAAAGCTATGGTTGCAATGCAAGACATTGATGGTGTTGGCTGGGATCGGAGTTATTTGGCCAAGGATGAGGAAGAGAACAAAGCTTTTGTTGTGGAAAAGGAAGAAGAAGAGCATGTTCACTATGCTCTCATGGGACACTCCTCATCTTCATCAGACAATGAGGTATATGATGATGCAGTTTGTAATAAGGGTTGTCGTCTAAATACTGAAAAACTTAACAAAGAAGTTTTCAAATTGACAACAGATGTAGTTAATGAAAGATGCAAGTTATCCAACTATCAACTTGCTCTTACTCAAACTGAAAAGACTGTAGCTGAGTATAAGAAAATGGAGTTTGACCTAAAAGATCAAATCAATATTTTAACTCATGATTTAAATGCTAGTATTGAGGTTAGCAACATCATGGAAAGAGCCAATGGTGCTTTACAAGCTAAGTTAGATGAGGCTATAAAAAATAAAGATAATATAGATCTTAAAATTCAGAGATTTGATAAACCTTTACAAACCCTAGAAAAATGTGTTAGTGAACAAAGGGATTCTAGGGATATGACTGGGATTGGGATGAAAGAGTATGTTGGTGTTCCACCACCTGCTGGGAACTTCTATGGTGTCCTTAGAAAGGACTTGTCTTGGACTGGTATACCAGAACTCCAAGAAGAGGAATTTATTCCTCCACCAAGAGTTCTTACCCCAGTAGAGGAATACAAGCAGAAGTTGACTGATTTGGACCAATGGAAGAAAGCCAACTGGTGTAGTGAGGATTGTATGTATTAATTAGATACGTTACAGGGTAAAATATAAAATTAACTTTAGGAAAAAGTAATAGACTAAAATTACCAAAGATGGATTTAATTAAACCCGTTGATGAACTAAGTTCATTATACACGAAGATCGAGTGAATTTGAGACGTTTTGTTTTGATTTGGACAACTGATTTGAATATGTTTCGGTTTTTATCTAATTTAATCCTACAAATTTTTAATGTGCATGAACCGTTTACCCAAATTAAAATCTACAAGATGAAATTTAAAACTATATATTTATTAACTTTTATTTTATAAATGAAACAAACTATTTAACCAAAAAAAATTATTTAAAACATAATTAAAACATTTTTAATATTTTTTAAAAGTAATAAAATATTTATTATATTTTTTTTTAACTTTATTTATTATATAACTTTTTTAACTAATGATATTAAACTAATTAACAAAAAACTTTAATTTATTAAAAGAAAATGATTTTACTTTTTATTTAAAATTATAAACTTAACAGATTTAATAAAAATGTTTTAATTTAAACTGACAGCTCAAAATAGTAAAAGTATATTAAATATATTAAGCAAAGGTTTACAAAAACATTAAGCTAGCCCAGTTGGTAAATGCGTTGGACCTTGAACCGTGAGGTCACGAGTTCGATCCCCAAGGGGGACATATTTTTGTGGATTATTTTTTTTGGACAATTAAAATGAAACTGATAGAAGTCACAGGAGTGACAACTTCTGAATATATTTTTGTATTGACAGAATAAAATCACAGTACCACACAAAATATATAGTACTCTGATAGATCACAATATACTTAAACAAATTCACAATATTAGCTAAGCAAACTAGTATCAGTGAAACTAAAACTAATAATGACACAAGTAATATACTAATCAACATGCAGTTATGACTATGAATCCTCCTAATATCAGTTAAAACCAAAGAGAAATTACAAGTAACCACAAGCAAATTTCAGTTTTATTAAAACAGTTAACTACTTCATTAATCACAATGCAGTGAAAAGCCAATATTTTCAAGGAGTCAAAATCTCTCAGTTGAATGTCATTAAAACTCAGCAACTTTCACATAATCAGAAACATTCAGCAGACTTACTATATCAGACAATATAAACCAAAATTCTATTTAAACCAAATCAGCAAAATATCAGTTAAAAACCTTACATACCAAAACTCACATATTCAGATTAAACAAACCTTATTAACAGAATACCCAATTTCAGTAAGCAGATTTAAACTTCTAGGTTTAACAGATTCATAACCCCAAACAAATATCCAAACTCAACTTAGCAGTCTTAATTCTAAATAACAAAACAGATATCTAGTTCAAACTTATAATATCAAGCCTAAGCAAATATTATCGAAAGACTACTAACAATCACCAATAACAATAATTCAAACATATTCAATAACACATAAAATACTTTGCAAGAAATTCAAAAATTAAGTTTATAAAAGTAAATAAGCAAAACCTTTTTGAAGAAAACCTTTGAGAAGAGGTGCAGCGCTGAGCTAACCTAGTTAACCGAATCAACACCACTATTCGTCACCATTACTCGAACCATCACTATTACTCCTCGATCATTACGAATCAGTTATATAAACTTTCCAGTGGGGAAGTTTTCCGCAAATTTTACTTTAATTATTTAATAAAAGCTATTAATTAGCTTAAATAAATAACAACAATATTATTATACCAAATTAGATTAAAGCATGATGTAAATTGTACTAGAGATTTGAACATAAAGTAAATTGAAAAATTATTAACTCCAAATAAACTTTTTATTAATAATCAAAACTCGATTACAATACTGAAAAAGAAATTACAATATTCCTACAACTAATTTTGCATAATAACTTTAAAATAAAAAATGGGATAAAAATTACAATGAGAAAGGGGGTTTTGTAACACCCCCAAATTTATACAACTCAATACAGCGGAAGTCCCGTTGGTGTTACG
Source organism: Glebionis coronaria (assembly GCA_025667525.1). Classification (NCBI taxonomy): domain Eukaryota; kingdom Viridiplantae; phylum Streptophyta; class Magnoliopsida; order Asterales; family Asteraceae; genus Glebionis; species Glebionis coronaria. Next base: position 291,803,062 of record CM046877.1, read on the forward strand.
GGATAGCACATTACTCACATCATAGACAACGCATAAAAATCGCGTCGTTTTATAATAAAAGCATTTCCATTCATAAATATCAAGTTTACATAGGTCCCAAGTCATATTATTTCATACAAAGTTTTACAAAGCATTTGAATAGAAATTATTGTTTAAGTGCGGGCCATGAATTCTTGTCGTCTTCCCGAGAATTACCTTCAAGTACCTGAGATAAAACATGTTAAAAGAAAAGGTCAGCGATAACGCCGAGTGAATTCATAGAGTTTAATAAAAACCATCAATATAACATCGGTATAAAATTATTACCGAAAATCATTTTATACAATCATTGTAATAGGCCATAAAATAGCCAAAGTCATTTTATACAAATCCTTATCAAAATCATAATATAGGCTTTCGCCTTCAAAACCATTATACGAACCAATGTCGTAAAAATATCATACAATACGTTTTATAACGTCGTGTAGAGTTAAACAAAAACCGTTATATGAATATGGTTATGAAAACCAAAACACGAACATAATATCAATGTCGTAAAAATATCATACAATAGTATAATTCGGTGCGTATATCAGTATTTCGTTAATTGGATTATTATAAGCCGCATGACATTGTTACCTTACTACAACAAACAACGGGTAGCTAGCCCGAAACTCAATTTGCCCATCTAATTTAGCGTGTCGTCACAAAGTCCACGCTATGGAAATCTTCTCATACATAAATTCGCTTACCAATCAGTGTGGCACGACGGGGATCAACCGTCAAGGCGCGAACTGGGGTGATCGTCCCTAAATAGTACTATTATATGCATAAGCGTCTACCAAATCTCGGTAGTTCACAATTCATGATAATGGGACTTTTAGTGACATAACCTAACTTTAATAATCTATTTTATTTCATCTATCGGGTCATTTAATCATTCATAGGGTCATACAATCATTCGGGTCCAAATCAATAAACAAACAATTGGGACAACTAGTGTCCTATTTCATAAAAACTAACATGTTATCTCCCTCGCGGGTTTATAAAACATTTCATAAAACATTTAAAAGAGTGCGAGGCTATGAACTCACGTTGATGTGGGAAGGCGGGTTATCGGCAATTCGGACGTACGGTACGTGCTTCAATCACGAAAACCTAGACAAATAATACTCGTCTTAGACTTTTTGTCCAATGACTTTATCAAAATAACAAATATGTATACATATGATGATTTTATATATATGATGATCAAGTGGGTTTACATATTCTCTTTTACTCATTTTAGAGTTTATGTTTTGGTAACTTCTTACTAGTTTACTAGTTTTACCTATTTTCGTGTTTTAGGTCCAATAAGCCTGTTATAAGTTCATTAACTTGTGTTAATCCATTTCATACTTGTATTATCAATATTTATAATTTACATGTTGGGCCAAAATGGGTTAAGCCCAATAAATAAGTTTATAAGTGTTTTAGTCCATTTTGTTGTATTATTAGTCCAATAACGTTAATTTAGCCCGTTAATGTCCGTATGTTATATAGTTCGGGTTTTATCGGTTTTTACTTGTTTTATATTAGTATATGAGTTTATAAAAGTTTACATTAGACGGGTCCAACCGTCTAAGTTTTATTTAACAAAAACGTTAATTTTACGGTAATACCCGAAAAGTCGTAAAAATCATGTTTATAGTTTTATAACTTATAAAACTTATCAAACTACCATTTTTATAAAATGTCCATTTATTTATACTTATACATATTTATATAAATGTATTATATGAGTTAGTGGGTTTTAATTAACATTTTATACTATTTTTATTTGAGTGCTTATATAATACTATTATACTTTAATTTTCCCAAAATCTGATTTTTACTTTCATGTTCACCAAAACAGCCATATCTAGAGTTCTATATGGAGATAGAAGCTCAAATTTTTATGACATAAACTACATGATATTTTATCCATTTAACTCTCCTATAGCTACTGTTGAATCAGCTCTAAGTATTTTCTAAAAATCGTCCAAAACAGTGAACTCAGATTTGTACTCTAAACTTGTTTTGATCATATCTCACTCATTATAATGATTCCATTGCATGAACAACTCTCACATGTGTATGACATCTAACACTTACTGTAAATGGATTCCACCATGCAACTTTATCAGTTCATAACTTGGTTACTTACTGTTTTTATACAGCCAAGAATTTAAGCAAGATTTTAGCCTTGTTTCTTATGGTTTTTCATCTTTTTAATCATATTTATCAACACTTGATCCCCACACAACATTTTTATCATCATATATTCATCATATACATATACAAATAGAAAGAAAATACATGATTACATAATCAAAATAACAAGAGGATGGGAAGAACAATATTTATACCACCATTAGTGATGAAAAGATGAGTCTTTGATGAACAAGGCTTGGATTTTGATGGCAAAACTTGTGATGAACCAATATCATCTTCAAGTCTACCAACCTTTATAAACTTCTCATGGAAAATCAGCCTTATGACACCAACAAATCTTCTCCTTGGATGTTAGAATCACCTCCAATCTTCAAAGCTTCAAAGTAGCATCATCATTTGTATGAGTAACACATGATATTATGGCTAACATAGATCAAATGAGGGTTGTTTTTTATGAAGGTTAGACGAATTTTAGAGAGAGAGGAGAGTAGTGAGAGTGGTTTGCATGAGTTGGAAGTGCAAATGGTAAGTCTTAGATGGTTTTGTGGTTTGGTGAAAAGAAGTAGCTTACTTGTTAAGCTTAGCTTAACAAGTGTAAGCTTTTAGCTACCACTTTGACACATCAAGTGATGTGGTGGCAAGTTTTTGGCCATCCCTTTTAGTGGGGTGGGATAAACTTGTTTTGTCCCATCCCGCTAATTTACGGGTATTCTTCGATTCTAGTTTCCTTGATTTGCGTGCCCTCGGGTCGTTTTACGAAAAATGTTTTTCTAAATTATGAATCAACGACACAAAACGAATCTAATAAAAATTGTCTCATCAAAAACGGAGTTCAAAAATGTAAATACGTAATCCTAAGGTTTCCGGTTTAGTCGTAAAGGACGTTAAATTATGAACGTAAGTGCTAATCTCTTCTCGTAAATTTGTGGGTTTTTGAACCAACACAATTTAAAATCCCAAAATAATATTCACGGATAAATTTATTTCCTGAATATCAGACTGTCACCAAAACGGTGTATGTAAACGTAAGCACGTAACGTAGAATCCTCCGATTTAGACGTAGTCGATGCTACTTCAAGACGTAAATCCAAATTTCTTCCCAAAAATAAGTGAGTTCATAATATAACATTAAAATAATATTTTTAAATAAGATTTGAGAATAAAATATCACCCATAAATTGACGGATTGTCACAGTTTTTATAGTTGAACCCGAGGCTTGGGGTGAAGGTTTATTGAGGAGAATCTTCTATCTCAGCCCTTGATATCTTCACTCTCTTTCTTCTTTCTTGATCTACGGCTGTTATTAGCCAACTAGCATACGGATTTCCAACAACTTATATGCAACCATTGCCCCTCTAAAGGCATTAGTTGCAATTAATCCTTATCTCTTATCACAAGTTATCCGTCCGCAGAGGGTACTCAACGTACTAGCTCTCGTCTCGGATAGGGTCGTCAACCCCATAGTACTATCAATTGTATAAGCGGATATTTCCAATTTACACAAGAATTAGACAATAACTAACGGTTCATGAAATCAGAGACTTTTTGCAACTAGGTACTCAACACAAATCAAGGCATCATTCGAGTCCAACAATCATTCATGACTTATGTTCCTTTTCATTTAAATTGCATGTATTCCCCTTCCCGGGTATAAATAATTTGAAATAAGTAAAGAGCGTGGCTATAGACTATCACCTTATGTAAAATTATAAGTCGAAGTAACGGATGACGATCACCAACGATGAGGATGCCCGGGAAATTTAATCACAACACCTAACAAATAAACGCAAAATGAATCAACTCGTTTATATACCATTAGGTACTGTATAATACTTACATATTAGTCAATTGTCATTATTACAAACTCACGTGAAAACCAAACAAGTGATAGTTACTAGACTCGTACCATTTATCTACGTAACTAAGAACATTGCTCATTTTATAATTCTGCCGGTAATTACCAAAAGTACGGGCTGTTTTCCTATACTTAGACATCACCATAAATTATGAGAAAATTTGTAAAATTCACTTATAACCTGTAGATAACCCATATTAAACTTCATAAAAAGTTTTCACTTTTAAGATTTTCTGCTCGACACATTTCTAAACTTAAATTTTCGGACAGTTTTGTACCTTTACGTTGTAAGACCTCTTTGACACATTTAAAATGTTGCACTTACTAATTTGACTCCTAAGTCTAAAAATAGACTCAAAAACCACAGGTTTCTAGCTAAAGAAAAACTTTCAACTCTTTTTAAAACTCTACTTATAGTCCCCGAGATTTGACCTAAAATCGAACACAATTTCGGATTATGTCGACTTTCATCTCCGAGTACACAAAATTTCAAACTAGCGTAACTTTTGACTCGTTAGGAGTTAAAAGCTCTATCTTATATCAAAACTAAGCTTGAGAATAGCTCTACGACTACATCTAATCCTTATAACCTGGACTTAGAATTAATACTACTAAAAATGGCCTTAAACAATCTGTTTGAAAAAGACGTTTTAAAACTCGCATCAAATCATCTTTTCAATCATTTCTAACGACTCTTAGACCTATAATAACATTATACTATCAATCCTAAACATCCTAATCACCCTATATCACTTGTATGATCACACATTCATAAAAACCCACCTTTTAAACAACACATGCAATATGTTTTAATCATTCAAAAACATCATAAACATCATGTTAAACATAAACCCATAACAATTTTTGATCAAAACCAAAATCAAACACCACCCCCTTTTGGGCCGTGGGTTTCAAGAACAAAAACAAAAAAAAATGATTTAAGCTAATTCAATCATTATCCCATGTTCACAAACACTCAAATCAAACATGCACCTACTTTAATTGAATCAAAACCCTCTTAATAAAAATTAAAATTTTATGTAGAAATTAAACCAATGCATGTTTAAAATTGATAGATTAAATCACTCACAGAGATGAGAGAAAGAGGGGTCTTTGTTTATTTCCTTCCAAAACTCAAGAAAAAAATCAATGGTGGTGGTTTTGGGGTGGGGTAGCCGGTGGCTAAAGAGAGAAAGAAGGAGAGAAAAATAAATTTGAAATGAATTTTTGATGAGTGTTTTCCTCCTTTCCTTTTTGTAAAAATTAAAGGGACCTCCTTGCAATTTTAGTATTCTTTTGGCCTAAAAAATAAACGACACTTTTAAAATGCGGGTATCGACTCACTAGTCGATTTTAAAATTTTTGCGGGATTTGGGGTTCGTCCCGGATTTCTAAAACATATCCATACGTCTATACTCACACAAAAATAAAGTAAGAACGGTTTCGAATCGACTTATCACGTAAGTCAAAAATAAAAATCTTGAGAAATATCGAATAATCGATAATAAAATACAAACTTTGGGCATCCGTCAGTATCGCGATTTCAATCGATTCTTCTTAAGTCGTCAAACATCGAATTTTAGTCTCGTTTATCGGTTTTAACTTAAACCGTCAAATAATTCCACGATATAAATTTTCAAATATTTCAAAAATATGCGTAAAATAGGATAAAATAGTGACCTCGGTTTTTGGGGTGTTACATCGACAAGCTTCACTGTTAACATAAAACTATAGACATAAAGTTGAAAGTATTTATAACTCTTAGCCTAATGTTTTCATCTCTTCTTCTTGAGTTCTTTGATGGAATCAAAAAGACTTTGTATGTAGGCTCGATCAATGAATAACTCTAGAGTAGAAATCTTCAATCGAGCTTGAACAATTTATTCATCGTGTATCATTTGTCTTCTCTGCAACTTGGCGTTAACTTCTTCAAAATCTTCTTAAAGTTTCTCAAAATCTCGTTGTATAATTCTTCGGCCTTTCCTAAGTCCTTCAACTTTATCTTCAAGATCTTCAATATGCTCGGGAGGAAGTTCTTTTAAATAGGGTAGGGTATTTTTAAATTGTTTTCCGATATAGGTGAAGGAATATGGATAGGGTAGGGTGATGGAAAATTTTGTTTGCGAGGTGTAAAATATATTTCTTCATTATATGCTTGTATAACTTGCATATAGGGGTCGTCATCAAAGGGTAAAATGGTTTTTGGGATTTTCTGATCTTTGGGTGTATTTTCTGAAGTATCATAGGGATTATTCGTCGGAAGATTGGAAATATACTTAGGGAAATCATCAGGAATACTTGCTGAACGCTCATCTTGAGAATCCGATAAGATGATAATAGGAGGAAGATAGGAATACCTATTTCTAGAGAAGTCAATAAATCTTAACTTATTTATTACTCATATTATATATACTTAAACATAATATTATTTACTTATAAGTATAATCTTTATACTTACACATAATTCTGAAGAGTAGCAGTATAGGCATTTACATCATTCTTGTAGTAGCACTGACTTTTAGCAAGGAGGACTTTCTTAAAATTAATATAAAAGTAGTTATAGTTAAGATTTTAATTCTTGTTCTCTATAACCATGGCTCTGAGTACCAATCTGTAACACCCAGATTTTCACCTTATAGCAGCGGAAGCTAATTTGGGGTATTACTTCATAGAACACAAGTCATAATGATAGATAGTAACTCAAAAGAGTGATTAAATCAACTTCCTTTATATAACATTAAAAATCAGAGTTTTACAATGTGAGGTTCCCAAAATCTATATCAATAATTTCAAGCTCGTGCCTCTTCATGCCATCCTTATGCTGCTCCATGCTATCAGTCACAATTATCTAAAATATATGCTTAAAAGTCAACAAAAAGGTGGAGTGAATTCATAGGTTTAAACATATTTTGAATACAAGTATATCCTTCGGGCTACATTGTTATAAAACCATATAAAATAATCATCATACTGCAACTTTGCTCATGCACCACTACTTGACATATAGAAAACCTACAAGTACCCTTGCAGGTAGTTTGTCGGACTCCTGAGTTTAGCAAAATAAAGTGTATTCGTTTAGCCTAGGTTATAACCATCAGCATTCTAGCAAGTGCGACTTGCCCAGTGGGATGTCAGTCCCCAAATAGTACTATTCACAATATTAGCGCTCATTTCTAGAATGATTAACAGTCACAATTAAAAAGGGACTTAATGGCAGTAAGTTAACATAGTGTCGGTAATCATACCATGCAACATTCAGAAGCACTTGTATTCGAATTTTAGCACATATCTCCCTCACGGGTTTTTAGTTCATTTAGAAATAATTTAAAAGTGAGGCTATGAAGTCACCTTATATCCATAGAATTCGAGATTCAATCAGATATATTTTATTCAAAGAGAACAACTTGGTCATACAAACCACAACTTGGTCTCACACAAACCTAAATTAATACATCATGTTTGGTATCAAGTCTTTGATTTGGTCTCACACAAACCTAGATTAACACATTATGTATGGTATCAAGTCTTTGATTTTTAGTTCAATAATCTTATGTATTAGTTATGTATTCTTTAATTAATATTTTGTTGTACTTCTAGCATCATTGTTCGGGCCATCATAATCGAAAGCCATTCTATAAACGTTTGAGGAGCGAGGGCACTCTAAATTGTAAACTCAAGCAGTCAATCAGAGTGTAATATCGAGATAGAACATCTTTATACAAAGATCCCTACTAAAATGATACCTTCATTACTTCCTAATATTTATTTTATCTTCTTTACTTTTAAAATTGGCAAAAATAGCCCTTTTAGTTATACTTTGGTATAATTACACTTTTAACTCCTAAAGTATATAGTTTTAATATTTGTATATTAAACACTTAAACATTAACCTTAGGGTCTCAAACTTTCCAAAATTTATTCTTATAGTTTTAGCTTTCATAAAATGACACTTTAGGCCCAAAATGTTAAATAGTTTCAAAAATGACAGTGTTGGTCCCTATACTTGTAATAATCACATAACAACCTCAAAAATGTACCAAATGATCTAGGATTTTAGAACGAAGTTTAAAAAGACATTTATAATATTAATAAAAACATTTATCCAGAATTATAGCTTTTGAAATGGGTTTTTGCTTATTATTTCATGTAAATAACAAAACTAGGGTTTTAAGACATCTTTAGCTTATAACTTCTATTTTAAATGATCATATGATCTTATTTTTTAAGATTATCTTCGTAACATCTTACTAACAGTATAAATACTCTAAAATTATTATAACAAGATCAAATCTTAGCTAACACAGTGATTACCTGGGTAGCTCTAAAATGGCTCCTAATGGGGTATATGTACTATCTCTTCTTCATAACTCTTCAAGAACTCCTAGAACTTCTTCCAAAGCTTGCTAATGATCTTATGGTGTCTTTGGTAGAGAGAATCGAAAGTAGATAAATGGAAATGATTTCATTTCCATTGTTTGGTTGCTAAAGAAATAAAAAGAGTGGAGAGTTGAATTCTTAGGGAATTATATCCTTTATAATTTGTGTGGAAATTATTTCCACTATGTTTTTTATTATTAATTTATTTTTATTGGTATTTATTAATATTATTAATATTTTTTTTATATTTTTTATTTTGAAAAATTATTATTATTATTTATTTATTATATATTATTGTTATTATCATTATATATATTTACTTATTTATTTATTTATTTATTAATATTAATTTTTTATTCATTAATATTTATAATTATTATTTTAATAATATTATTTTTATTTATATTTTTAAAGTTTGTTATTATTATTTTTATTTTATATATATTATTTATTTTTATTATTGTTATTATTTATAATAATAATAATATTTTATTATTATTATTATTTATTTTCTTCATTTAATAGTTTTTTAAAGAAAAATAAATTTGCATGAGTATTTTTTTCCAATATTTGACGTCACCAAACAAAGGAATTCAATAAATCATTTCCTTGGATTTCATTTCCGAGAATATAACTCTCTATTTCATTTCTGATCTCAGAAATTCCTTCTACCAAACGTGCCCTTAGAGACTTTTTAGATCTTCAATGGTGTTATAGGAACAAAATGTATAGGCATTTAGAAGTGAAAGTGATGGATGATTCTAAAATGAAGCTAAAGACTCCTATTTATTCTATTTCTAACCATTAGGCTCCAAGTTTTGCCTCTAAACGTGTAATAACCAGAGAGTAGTGACTACAGAAGGCTAGGAAAGATCTATGCAAGTGTAGGAATGAGTCATTAGGTCTAGGATAAAAATATATCAACATATGGCTAACATTAACTCATGGCATGTTTTAGATTGGAACAATGATGTGTAGCCTTCAAGTAGGTGCATCACCTACTTAGAAATATCTCAAAATATCTATTAGTTCTGATCCTAAGTTTGAAAATTGGAGGGAAAGGTTTTTGAATAGGTTTTGGAGGGAAAAACCTAGCCGGGTTCATTTTCTAGGGCTTGTAACTTTATACTTTGTAAATTTTGTAATTAAGGGTTTAGGAATGTAATTAGTGATGTATTAGGGTGTAATTAGGGTTTATACATTTTAGTTGAAGGTCTCGGTACTTGGTTTGAAGTCTAAAAAAGGTTTGATGTGCAATTGGGAAGAAAACCTAGGCGGGTTAGGGTTTCTAATGATCTAGGGCTTAATCCTTGAAAAATCCATTATCCTTAATATAGCTATTGATTAAATCTAATTTTATACATCCTACATTGTCCTCAATGTGTTCATGAAGTCCATTCATTTGTTTTACTAAGTTATTCTAAGTTGTTGGTCCACTAATCTTGTGCACATATCGAATCTATGAAGAATAATGAAGAACAATGTACACAATTAACCAATTGACTAACTAATAACAATAGCTTGTACTTTTCATCGTATGTATATCTTATTAATAATGAATCAACAAATATACATGTGTTGCCCGGTTGTTTGCGGAATAAAAACCGGGCGATGATGACAAACTAAACTCCCATTGTTACAAGGTAGAAAAGAACCAATGGGAGGAGGAAATCCTAACACTAACACTATGTGTATATTGGTGGTGGAAATCTATACCAAACTCTATGTCATGAGACCACTATATATAGTGGCAAAGTGAAGTTTCCTTTGGAAGTTTCAATAAAGTCAACTAACCACCTTGCACTTTGTATTCTTCATTTTTCACCAAAGGAAGTTCCCACTATGTCTTCAGTATAAATACTTCAGGTCTTCATACCAGAGATTGTCTTCGGGAGTTAGTGAGTCATTGTCATTACTCACTAAGTCCATCATCCTGATCTTGGTTCTCGTCTTCACTGGCTCGGATCCGCTGCAGTAGAGAAGGAGTCTCTGTGGACTTCTGAGAACATCTTGAGGATGAGTCGATAACTATCATGAGTTTACCGACCTATAAAATACTTAGGGTATATTTCATTCAAATCAGTACAGGGACAATTTAGGCTCTAAATTGGCCCAACAATCTCCCCTTATTTGAATAGAAATATAGCCTAAGTCTTTTAGTAGTAAGTGAGCATAACGGTTTCTTCTTACATACTAAGATACAACAAATATACATAAAAGATAACAAACATCTGATGATCATTTGTTGCTGTAGAGTGTAACATGTGCTCAAACTAGATCTTCATCTTTATTACTAAGTGTAGTCTCTGATTGGGTGTAGTCTCTGATGAACATCTTCAGCTACTTAGGTTATATGGTGTTTTAGAGACTTGCTTCAAACAGTGGTGATCAAACACGGCTCGAAACCTGTACTTCAAAATACTAAGCACCTAAGTATGTAATCAAATCCCAGAACACTTGCTCACACATCTGATGTTGACATACATCAGCTATACACAATCTCTTCTACCCCGAAACCAACTTCTTTCAATCAATAAATCCTCTAACCTGTTCAAACACAATACCAATACCAACTTCATCATTTCTTTCTTCAAACATTCACCAGATACCCGTCGATACCTACTTATGAAATGTGATCGGATTTTTTAAGTGATGCTCCTGGATGAAATTTGGATTTTTTTTTATGATTGTTTATGTTTTGTTGTGTTGTGAGAGGTTGAATGGTAGTGACACGGTGGTTGTGTTGTATGTATGGTGATGATATAACTTTGAGCTTCATCAGTAAGGTGTGCCTTCATCAGGAGTGTGACTCTCTCCCCCTCAAAAATACTTCCCAAAAGTAATTTTTGAAGTCACTGCACGCTTATATTATTCACCATTTCAGGGATTGAATCCCTTTATCGAATTGCTTCGATACTAAGGTTTTAAACTTAGATTTTGTGGGCGTTTGAATACCCTTGTGTGGCCTCTGGTGGAAATCCAGATACTTAACCAACTTAGCTGATTCTATAGTTTTTGGCAAACTATCAGCCATCAACGGATTTGATGATTCTTTACCGGTTAGCCGTTTAACTTTGGAATAGCCAATTCTTTCTTGTTGGTTATACATGGTGAACTGATGACCATTTGTTGGTGTGGTGGTGAAACCGACACTTGGTGAACTTTCGGCCTTTGGCTATCCCGTTCAAGGATCTGTGATGATTTAGCCTTAAGGCAAGGAGATTCTCCCTATCTGTTCCGACTTTACTCGGATTGGCTTTAAGTTTACAAACTTAAGAGCTGATTTTGAAAAAAGACTTCTGATGTTGTAAAACTTATGACTTGTAACATTCTAGAATCACTTAACTTTTGAAATCTTTTTGATAAAAAGTTTAAGTATATAAAATAAGTCTTTGAAATATTTTGCAACAAGTGGGTACCTGAGGTCCTGAGAATCCAGAGGTCTCTGGTTACACCTCTGATGGATTGAGCTCGGGAGGCGACCTCTAATGGGTATGAGCTCTGATTGAGACCTCTAATGGTGCGAGCTCTGATGGCAACCTCTGATGGGTGTGAGCTCTGATGGTTACATCTATGATGGTGTAAACTCTGATGAGGACCTCTGGTGGGTGCAACCTCTGGTGGGTGCAAAGTATTAACCAAGTACTAACCTTTTTTGTTGGGTTATGTGAAGAGGTTCTTATGGTTTTTTAGGACCTCTGGTGGTGGTGCACTAATCTTATTTCTTTATCTTGGTGTGAGGAAATAATTCTTGAGTGACCAAGTCCTTCAAATGCTGAAGGCTATGAAGATAGCATATTGAGTGTCTTGCACTCGATCCTTTATTGGTATGTGCTCAGTAGTAGTACTTGGTGTGGCTCTCTAAGGGTGTTCAACTACTTTGGTTAACGGTTCATTGTGACCATCTGAAGAAGGTAAACCTTTGATGTTCCATTGTTGAAGGTAGACTTATAATGTCACATTGTAGCTCAATGACCAGGGACTCGGTTCCATGAAACAGGTTCGCATATGATAATCCCTTAAGCTTGTGTTTTTGCAAGGTGGAAATTTTTTGTTTTGGGTTTTGTTTTGGTGAGGGTATTTGTAACACCCCATTTTGATAATGGAAATGTCACATGCAATTATGGCGTGTCATCAAAGCATACAAGGAAAAATGTTTAAACATTACTTGACCATAAAAGGAAAATACCGGAATCAAACATCGGTAGTCCAAAAGTAAAGCTCATCACACACAAACATAGTATAATAAAGGAAAGGACTAAACAATGTCCAAAACATAAGTATCATAAGAAAATAAATGCATAATGTAAAGAAGGCTAGAAAGCTTCCAGTCCATATGCACGTACCCTTAGTGTCTACGAGCGTCCCTGAGTACCTGCCGTTTTGAGAACATAAAAAAGGAAAACGGCTGAGCAATACGCTCAGTGCACGGATGTACAATAAAGCATGAATAGGATAAGCATATAACATAATAACAGCGGAAGAAAAACTAAGTCCCGAGTGACCTGGTTAAGTCTTGATAAAACTGGTTTAATAGTTTGAAAGTCTTATGTTTATCTTATAAAAACTGTTTGTCATATTTTACCATTAGCCAATATAGGTCATGAAAATCCACCGTGCATGAATACTTGGAGGGGTGACCTCATCATGCAAATTAGAGGGGCTGCCTCTAATTTATTATATTGGTTTTTGGGTAGGAGGGATCAGCTCCTTGTGAAGGATGCAAGGCACACACCACATTCACCATGAATCCTGAATAAAAACATGTAACTAGGATGCACCCATACGCCCCACATGATAAATATAATATAAATGACCAAAAGCTGAAGGGACGCCACGAGCAATCACTCCGCCGTGGTGAAGTCATAACATCAGTGCCTCTAATGTTATGGTTATGGTACCTCCATAACTAGGTGAAACTAGTCATGCATGTATATGGCTACAGGTAATCTTAATTAAACATAACCAATCAAACACGTAACTTATACTACGGGAAAACAGTTGGCTGCATACGGGGAATCCTAATAAGGAAAGAATGTCCCTACTGAAAGGACGGGAATCCGTACCTTATGTCCAGTGAACGAAGAAGATGAACAGAGAGGAATCCTACTTCCGAATCACTAGTGCTACATAAATACATACATGAATAAGTATCTGCTTACTAAATACATAGCGGGTTTTATGTCATGTCTTAGCTTATTGTATGTGTTCATATCATGTTTTACTGTTTTTAAGCCTTACACTGTGTTTAATCTTATATTCTGCTTAATCTGATTAAGTATTTCTGGTATTTCCTGTGTTATTATACTTACTGTGTAATAATAAGTAACTTTCCAAAAAATAGCAGTTTTCCTAAAATAGAAAGTTTCCAAAAATAGAAAGTTTCCAAAAATAGAAAGTTTCCAAAAATAGAATTACTGCTTAAAATAGATAAGTTTCTAAACATAGAAAGTTTCCATAAATAGATTAGCTGCCTTAATTAAATAAGTTTCCATAAATAGATTAGCTGCCTTAAATAAATAAGTTTCTAAAAATAGAAGGTTTCCATAAATAGATTAGCTGCCTTATTTAATTAAGTTTCTAAAAATAGAAAGTTTCCATAATTAGAAATAAGCTGGTTAAATAAGCTAAGTATATAAGCCTAAGTGTTTTCATGATTATTTTCTAAGTCATATGATATAATGTAAAGTTTATAATTATTTCATGTAATTAAATTAAACTATAGGTTAAAATATTTAATTAAAGTATAACATGTTTTTAATTAAATAAATTAAATACTTAGGTTAAAATATGTATTATTATATATTAATAATATAACTTAAGTCATGTTAATTAATTAATTATATCTATGGTTTTAAAATAATTAATTAATTATAAGTCTTAAATATACCAATACTTAGGTTAATTAATTACATGATTATTAATAATTAAATAACCTAAGTCATGTTATTAAATTAATCATATCATTTTATTAATTTAATTCTTAACATAAGATCATCAAACATAAAAATACTAAACATACACCATGAACCAGATCTAAGCTAAAAACAATGAACCGAACATGAAATCGAGACCGTATCCCGAACCAACTCGGGGTACCCCGTGTTTTACTGCTGCCGTGGGACCCACACGAACCAACCAAGACCGTATGGTCTAGGTGGTGGTCGGTTGGCAAACCGAAACCCCTTTTGGGTTTGGTGCAGCCTGTGGCCAAAACAAACACCCCTTAGAAACACACTTTTGATTTTATTTAACCCTAAATCATGTTAGATCCATGTTTATTTATTAGGTTTTTGTAAAAACATAACATGTTCTTGATTTATAAAAAGATTAAATCAAAAGAAAAGATTTAAAAAGGGTTTACCGAATTCGTGGATCAAAAGGATGAAGAACAAACACGATCACCAACTTAATTCCCAAGATCCAAGATCACAAACCACCCTCTTGTGGTGGTTGTAGGGTGGCGGCACAAAGAAGACAAGGGAAAGGAGGTTTTAGGTTTTTCTGAAAATCTTCTATAACTAAAAAAAATGAGTAGTGTAAAATTATTAACCCCCCTTTAGTAAAAATTAACAAATGGGCTTGGCCCATTGTCCTTGTAGCCGCGGGTAGGGTCCCCACTTGGGGTAACCGTACCTTTTCCCGTGTCTCGATGTTAAGTTAAACGTGTGTGATTATTTGTGTTCGTGTTTTCAGTGTTCTCGTTACGTAAATACCGTGATCTAATATATTTAATTACGCTCGTAATAAATATATATATGTAATTAATAATAGTTCGTGTTTTAATTACGTTCATGATTTCATGATCGCATGTTCGTGGTTAATTATCGTCAAATAATTATTACATGATCGTACGTAGCAAATACTTATCGTGTTCTAACACGTACGTAATACGTAAACTCCTAACACGTAATCGTAATCATGCTATATTAGGAAAGTTTTAATCTAGTACGTACGATCCTAAGGGTACTATTCATGGTAAAAGCATGCGGGTTTTACATCTCTTCCCCCCTAAAAAGAATAATTCGTCCCCGAATTATAGATAAAGTAAACTGGAAAAGAAGAACATACACGAATTCAAAATATGAAATGAGGGTAAGAAGCCCAGATAGACTCCTCCGTTTCCCAAGTGGCTTCCCGCTCGGTATGGTCCCTCCATAGAATTTTGACGAATGGAATCGTCTTCTTTCTCATGACTCGTTCTTGTCTGTCAAGAACTCGTTCGGGTTCTTCTATAAAAGTGAGATCTTCAAGTATCTGTTCCAGTGGATACTGAGCCATGTGAAGGGGATGATACTGGTACCCTCTGAGTAAGGACACATGAAACACATTGTGCACTTACAAAAGCTGCGGAGGTAACGCCAATCTGTAAGATACTTCACCGACTCGTTCAATGATATCAAACGGTCCGATGAAACGAGGACTGAGCTTCCCTTTAATACCGAAGCGTCTAACACCACGTGCCGGGGAAACCTTAAGGAAGACGTGGTCTCCTACGTTAAAGTGTATATCCCTACGATGCTTATCGGCGTAACTCTTCTGACGTGACCGTGCCTCCTGAATTTTCTGCTTAGCTACTGCGATCTTCTCATTGGTCATCTCTATGATTTACGGTCCTTCAAGTGTTCGCTCGCCAACCTGATCCCAGCAGATTGGGGCGCGACACTTTCTGCCATACAACATCTCAAATGGAGCACACTTGATACTTGCGTGCCAACTGTTGTTGTATGCAAATTCCACCAAACAGATGTAATCGTCCCAATCACCCGTCCATTCCAACGCACATGACCTCAACATATCTTCCAATGTCTGAATGGTTCGCTCCGACTGTCCGTCCGTTTGAGGATGAAAAGCCGTGCTAAGCTTAAGTTGTGTACCCCAAGCTTTATGCAGACTATTCCAAAAGCGCGAAGTGAATCGAGGATCTCTGTCTGAGACGATGCTGGATGGTGCACCGTGGAGTCTCATGATCTCTCGTCTGTACGTATCTGCGAGTTTACTTACCGAATCTTCCTTGCGGATCGGTAAGAAATGAGCTGATTTGGTAAGTCGATCTACGATAACCCAAATTGCATCGTGCTTCCTCTTGGTAGGCGGAAGACCGGTAACAAAATCCATGGTGATTTTGTCCCACTTCCACTCTAGAATATCTAACGGTTGAAGGAGACCGCCAAATCGTTGATGCTCGATCTTAACCTGCTGGCAGGTAAGTGGCCACATCCTGTTTCATACCACTCCACCAAAAGTACTGCTTGATGTCATGGTACATCTAGTCGAACCAGGATGTATAGAGAATGGGGAACTATGAGCTTCAGCTAACAAAGCTTCCCGGAGTTCTTGGTCATCAGGAACACAAAGTCTCGTGCCCTGCCATACGATACCATCTGCATCTACTCTGAATTCTGTTTGCTTCTCCAAATTCTGTACTATCGCCCAGATTTCTCCGTCATCCTTCTGAGCTTCCTTGATCTTAGATAGCAACTCGGGTTCTACTCTAAGATTAGCCCAGTAACCGTGCTGTCCACGTACCATGATCTTGATGTCTAGTCGCTCCAAGTCCCTGATGATTTCCTCTTCGATGTTAATGCCGTTGATCATTCCGGACTTCCTGCTAAGAGAATTTGCTACTACATTTGCCTTTCCGAGATGATATTGTAGATTAATGTCATAATCCTTCAACATCTCTAACCATCTCCTCTGCCTCATGTTCAATTCACGCTAAGTGAAGTTATACTTCAAGCTCTTGTGGTCCGTCAAAATGTCACATGATTCTCCATATAAGTAGTGCCTCCATATCTTCAATGCAAACACGACTGCAGCAAGTTCCAGGTCGTGCGTGGGGTATTTTTCTTCATAAGGCTTAAGCTGCCATGAAGCGTACGCGATCACTTTCCCATGTTACATGAGAACACAGCCAAGTCCCTTCCCCGATGCATCGCTGTAGATTTGAAATCCACCCGTACCAGATGGTAGAGTAAGAATAGGTGCAGATACTAGCTTCTGCTTCAGGTCTTCAAAGCTTTTCTCTCGATCTTTAGTCCAGACGAATTTCTCCCCTTTCCGCATCAGTTTGGTCAATGGTAGTGCTAGGCGGGAAAAGTTCTCCACGAACCTACGGTAATAGCCGGCTAAGCCTAAGAAACTGCGGACTTCCGTCGCTGATGTCGGCCTTGGCCACTTAGTAATGGCCTCAACCTTCGCTGGATCCATAGTGATTCCTTCTGCTGATACAATGTGACCTAAGAATGCCACCTTGTCTAACCAGAACTCACACTTGGAGAATTTAGCATACAGCTGCTTCTGGCGAAGAATCTGTAGCACTGTACGAAGATGGTCTTCGTGTTCCTCCTTGTACTTTGAGAAAATCAGGATGTCATCGATGAAGACAATGACGAACTTGTCCAGAAAATCATGGAAGATTATGTTCATCAAATCCATGAACACTGCTGGAGCATTTGTCAGGCCGAATGGCATAACTACAAACTCGTAGTGGCCATAACGGGTACGAAAGGCAGTCTTAGCGATGTCCTGCTCCTTGACCCGTAGCTGATGATAGCCTGACCTAAGATCAATCTTGGAGAAGTGTTTGGCCCCTTGGAGTTTGTCAAACAGATCGTCAATGCGTGGCAGTGGATATCTATTCCGAATGGTAATCTTGTTGAGCTCGCGATAGTCTATGCAAAGACGCATATTGCCGTCCTTCTTCTTAACAAACAAGACCGGTGCGCCCCATGGAGATGCGCTCGGTCGAATGAAACCTCGTTCAAGAAGTTCTTGCAGTTGATCCTTCAGCTCCTTCAGCTCTATGGGAGCCATGCGATAAGGAGCCTTGGAGATTGGTTCAGCTCCTGGAACCAACTCGATACTGAATTCCACTTCTCGTGCAGGTGGTATGCCCGGAAGTTCTGCTGGAAAAACATCTTGGAATTCCGACACTATAGGTTGATCCTGAATTGATGGAGATTCAGCATCCATGTCGTGAACCGTAGCTAGATAACCCTCGCAGCCATGTGACAGTAGTGCACACGCTTGCAGGGTGGATATGACTTGTACAGACCGTCCGGGTATGAACCCATTATGAATGTACTCTGGTGCATTAACATCACCGAAGATAACTCGATATGAATGGCAGTCTATGGTAGCATGATGTTTGGATAGCCAATCCATGCCCAAAATCATGTCGAAGTCATCCATGTCCAGCGGAAGTGCGTCAACAGGTCGAACCTTATCGTCAAATTCTAGGGGAAGACTCTTGTATACATGGGTGATTAATACAGAGTCCCTCAAAGGCGTGAAAATAGTAAGCCTATTTTCTAGTGGCAAGGGAGGCATCCTAATGTTCTTAGCATAAGCAGTAGAAATAACCGAGTGAGTAGCACCTATATCGAAAAGAACACATGCAGCTTGACCATACATATACAAGATTCCAGTGATGGTACCTGTAGACTTGTTGGCCTGGTCTCGAGATGTCGTGTAGACACGCCCGGCAGTAGGAGGCGGCTTGGTATCAGCATGTCCCGATGTACCCTCCATCTCGCCCTTACGGCAATCCTTCATAATATGGCCAGGAAGACCA
Source organism: Glebionis coronaria (assembly GCA_025667525.1). Classification (NCBI taxonomy): domain Eukaryota; kingdom Viridiplantae; phylum Streptophyta; class Magnoliopsida; order Asterales; family Asteraceae; genus Glebionis; species Glebionis coronaria. Next base: position 291,822,043 of record CM046877.1, read on the forward strand.
CACTTGAAGCACGCATCAGTATTACGGCGACATGGTCCTGGGTGCCTACGGTGGCAAGTAGAGCAAAGAGGATGAGTGTATCCTCCAGCAGGTGCTCTGGCTGGCTGGGAACAAAGGACAAAACGGATAATCGTAAGATTGAATACCAGTGATAAAACATTTTACATAAGACATGGTAATTGGGTACAAAGGACAAAAGGGATAATCGTAAGATTGAATACTAGTGATAGCTGGACGGCTAGGCTGCGAACCTCTCTGGTTCTGGTCCCTACCGTTTCCATGGTTCCTGGTAGAAGTTTGCTAAAGTGTCAAAATATGAGTTATAACATGAAAACATAAGGAAATGCGTAAGTATTAGGACCTGCTGCTATTGGAGTGCCCAGCGTTGTTACGGTAATTGTCATTACCGCCACGCCTATCCGTAGCAGAACGGTCGTTAGTCTGACCGTTTCCCTTGGGCTGATGAGGCTGCTGCTGAGTAGCCGGCTGAGACCGGTCCCCAGTTTTCTTCCTGGAAGATACATTTAAGAGATGAATAATTGACATATGGAAAATGTACGGATTGGTCACCGCTTGAATACGAAGGTTTACCTCTTGTCGGGTCTTTCAGCTTCCCCGAACTCATCTCTCTCCTGCAGCATCTCCAGTTTCCGTGCTGCATTGGCCATTTGTGCTACAGTGTTGAACGTAGCACACACCAGATTGTTTGCTACCAATGTGCGAAGAGCCCATCTAAAGTGATGTGCCTGCTCCTCAGGAGTACCTGCTATCGCACCAAGGAAACCGGCTAAGCGAAGAAAGCGCTGCATAAACTCGTTGCTATTCTCCCCAGCTCTCTGTCGGATCCCATGGTACTCTCTCTTGAGCTTTTTCTGCTCAGGCTTGGGAAAGAACTGCTCCATCACCCTGTCCTTGAACTGAGCCCAATTCAAACCAGCAACCCACTCGTCACCACCTTCAGACTGCATCAATGCTAACCACCAATTGAGTACATCGCCTTCGAACCGATAGCATGCCAACCCTCGCCTTGTATGCGGGGTCACAGCCCATAGCGTTGAAAATCTTCTCGATGTGTGCCAACCAGCTTTCAGCATCGCTGGGGCTATCTGTCTTCTCAAAAGCTCGAGGGCGGAGCTTGTTGAATCTCTCCAGCCATATTGCTAATGTCACCGGAGGAGGAGGAGGAGGTGGCTGATTATGCTGCTGATTGTTGGCAGCTTGAACTTCAGCCCTGATGTCATTCCTCAGTTGAGGAAGCAAGGCTTGCATGGCAGCCTGAATTGCAGCATTGAGCTGCTCCTGTTCGCGTGTGAGAACCATCTGACAGTATAACATAAAACATATGATTAAACAGATCAAAACATAAAATCTATATATATATGAAAAATATTTATACTAAAATTTCACGAGAAAAATTTTATGCAAGAAAATTTTGTGTATGAATGCATAATGCAGTTTTATGAAAACTTTTGTATGCTCGAGAGTGAACGCCTCTGGCCAGTTCGCCCAAAACAAAAGACATAGCGAGGGGACGCCTATGGGTCGGTCCCAAATCTAAAAGTTTTGACAAAACACATGCGACTAAATAGGGCCAGTCATGTACCAACCATTACTTAGTCAAAAACCCTGCAACAATGACATGTATATGTATGGTTAAAAATGATGAATGCATGAAAACAACTGTCAGTTCTAGGAAGACCGTAGTGACTACCCACTAATCACAGGTCATATATGAGAGCCTACAGGTCGAAGCCTTGGCTCTGATACCATAATTGTAACACCCTATTTTGATAATGGAAATGTCACATGCAATTATGGCGTGTCATCAAAGCATACAAGGAAAAATGTCTAAACATTACTTGACCATAAAAGGAAAATACCGGAATCAAACATCGATAGTCCAAAAGTAAAGCTCATCACACACAAACATAGTATAATAAAGGAAAGGACTAAACAATGTCCAAAACATAAGTATCATAAGAAAAGAAATGCATAATGTAAAGAAGGCTAGAAAGCTTCCAGTCCATATGCACGTACCCTTAATGTCTACGAGCGTCCCTGAGTACCTGCCGTTTTGAGAAAATAGAAAAGGAAAACGGCTGAGCAATACGCTCAGTGCACGGATGTACAATAAAGCATGAATAGGATAAGCATATAACATAATAACAGCGGAAGAAAAACTAAGTCCCGAGTAACCTGGTTAAGTCTTGATAAAACTGGTTTAATAGTTTGAAAGTCTTATGTTTATCTTATAAAAACTGTTTGTCATATTTTACCATTAGCCAATATAGGTCATGAAAATCCACCGTGCAAGAATACTTGGAGGGGTGACCTCATCATGCAAATTAGAGGGGCTGCCTCTAATTTATTATACTGGTTTTTGGGTAGGAGGGATCAGCTCCTTGTGAAGGATGCAAGGCACACACCACATTCACCATGAAATCCTGAATAAAAACATGTAACTAGGATGCACCCATACGCCCCACATGATAAATATAATATAAATGGCCAAAAGCTGAAGGGACGCCACGAGCAATCACTCCGCCGTGGTGAAGTCATAACATCAGTGCCTCTAATGTTATGGTTATGGTACCTCCATAACTAGGTGAAACTGGTCATGCATGTATATGGCTATAGGTAATCTTAATTAAACATAAGCAATCAAACACGTAACTTATACTACGGGAAAACAGTTGGTTGCATACGGGGAATCCTAATAAGGAAAGAATGTCCCTACTGAAAGGACGGGAATCCGTACCTTATGTCCAGTGAACGAAGAAGATGAACAGAGAGGAATCCTACTTCCGAATCACTAGTGCTACATAAATACATACATGAATAAGTATCTGCTTACTAAATACATAGCGGGTTTTATGTCATGTCTTAGCTTATTTTATGTGTTCATATCATGTTTTACTGTTTTTAAGCCTTACACTGTGTTTAATCTTATATTCTGCTTAATCTGATTAAGTATTTCTGGTATTTCCTGTGTTATTATACTTACTGTGTAATAATAAGTAACTTTCCACAAAATAGCAGTTTTCCTAAAATAGAAAGTTTCCAAAAATAGAAAGTTTCCAAAAATAGAAAGTTTCCAAAAATAGAATTACTGCTTAAAATAGATAAGTTTCTACAAATAGAAAATTTCCATAAATAGATTAGCTGCCTTAATTAAATAAGTTTCCATAAATAGATTAGCTGCCTGAAATAAATAAGTTTCTAAAAATAGAAGGTTTCCATAAATAGATTAGCTGCCTTATTTAATTAAGTTTCTAAAAATATAAAGTTTCCATAATTAGAAAAAAGCTGGTTAAATAAGCTAAGTATATAAGCCTAAGTATTTTCATGATTATTTTCTAAGTCATATGATATAATGTATACTTTAATAATTATTTCATGTAATTACATTAAACTATAGGTTAAAATATTTAATTAAAGTATAACATGTTTTTAATTAAATAAGTTAAAAACTTAGGTTAAAATATGTATTATTATATATTAATAATATAACCTAAGTCATGTTAATTAATTAATTATATCCATGGTTTTAAAAGAATTAATTAATTATAAGTCTTAAATATACCAATACTTAGGTTAATTAATTCCATGATTATTAATAATTAAATAACCTAAGTCATGTTATTAAATTAATCATATCATTTTATTAATTTAATTCTTAACATAAGATCATAAAACATAAAAAAACTAAACATACACCATGAACCGGATCTAAGCTAAAAACAATGAACCGGACATGAAATCGACACCGTACCCCGAACCAACTCGGGGTACCCCATGTTTTACTGCTGCCGTGGGACCCACACGCACCAACCAAGACTGTTAATCCTATTCAATTCATAACACAAGATTTAGAAGAGATATTTAGAGAGAGAAAGAGAAGAAAGTAGAGAGAGAAACAAGAGAGAATTTGGAAGGTTAAACACTTTTAGAGAGAGAAATAATATGGTAACCAACACCCTCTTCCACACATGGAAGTGGGTATATATACCCTTGGCTTTTGGGCCTTGGGTTTAAGTGACTTGGGCCGGGCTTGGCTTTGTCTTGGGCTTACGCCCCTAACTTATACAATATTAGCTTAAAGTCCAAGCCCGGTTTTCCCGACTAACCTATTACAATACAAGACCATTAACGACTAAGATGACCTATTACATTCTTGTTCGACTATATAAAATATAGGGCTAACAATCTCCCCAAATGTATCGGTCATCTTAAAAAACTTAAAAACCATAAGATGGTTGAGTGAGTACATTCTTGTAGAGGAGATCTTCCTGCTTTGGTCTTGTATCTTGCTCTTGATCTTGTTTGTAACAGCTTTGTTCCTTCATGCTTTCATGATCTTTATCTTGAGCCTTTGTCATTTGATTTTGAGTGCTTGAGATCTTCATTTGTGCTCCTTGTGACTAAGATGACCTATTACATTCTTACATTATTAGGTATCTTGATTATCTCCATCTTGTGCTCTTGTGACTTCTGAATCGACATCGGTTAGTACACAGCTACGCCACCTTCTTGATATGCAGCAACATATATAGACACGAATGAAATGGCTTTGAACATTTCACCCTAACTCGGTAGCATTTTACCTCCGGTCGGTGAAGACCGTTAAGCGGTATTAAAAACCATACCTGTGATCAGGTAGATTCGATTAAGAATCTCCTTGACAGGGTTTCCCGGCGGTAATAGCCAGTTCTCTTTACTCGACTGTCTCAAAGCAGACTGGGAACGTAAAGAGTGAATCAAAATGGATATGGTTATCCGTTTGATTAGAGTCGTCAATTCAGATTTCCTGGAACAAGTTTGATTCTAAAAGAATCGCACCATTGTTGCTTTCCAGTTTGTCACAAGCTTGATTCATAGAGAATCTTGCGAGTCACCTACCGCAGTGCTGTTTGATGTTGACACTGGAACGATTTCCATTCGCCACTGTGAACACTAATGAGTGTCACTCTTAATGTTCTGGCAAGATCACACGGATTTTGCGAAGAAACCTGGAATCAAGTTTGAATCAATTAAGAATCGAAACTTAGTTGCTTTCCAGTTCTCACAAGTTTGATTCGTGTAGAATCGCATAAGTTACCTACCATGAGCTTGTTTAATGCTGGCTCAAGCAGGATTTCCATCTTCATTGTGAATCGTATCACTCAGATGTTCTGGCAATATCACAAGGATAATTCGTAGGACTCGATTGTGTCCTAATGAGATGATAATTTGATCTCTTTTGGCTCTAGAATCAATAAGTGCATTTTGGTAATCCGAGGCTGGAGCAGACTGCCACCTTTTCAATATTAACTGACTCGGAGTGAGAAAGTCAATAAATACGTGTTGATCTCCGTGACAATGAGACAAGTTTCTTTTGAGAGAAACTCGAATGGCTGGGAAGGGTTGTGCATTGAATCACTGGGTCCATGATGACTTGTCTTCAATAGATGTATTGACCCGGTTTCTGCCTAAGTTGCATAGAATATTCAACTCCTTCAATGCTTACTAATACATCATCACTAGAACCTTGTTGTGATTGTTCTAGTGCTAGCTTAAGTACTTGGTCCGCATTCATCTTCATTCCACTCCATCTTTCCTAAGGACAACTATTTCTAGCTATGGAATGTCCTTGGGTAGATCCCTCCGGTTCTGGTTGGATCATAGGACTTAGTTTCCTATCCTAAACCACCTTTTGACTCCATCGTTCCGTCGTGGATAAAAGGTTGTTTTGGGTATAGATCGTAACCATAAAACCATTGAAAATCATTCAAAGTGCTTGATAAAAATAAAAAATTTTAACACTTTGAAAGTTTTATATTTTCGAAAAGCTCGCCCTACACACATGCATCGATAGACGAAATAGTTTGGCATGTGAAGGAAAGAGTTGCACTTGAGTCTTTAAGATCACATGTTGCGATATATTACATTTTAATCACATTTTCTCCCCCTATCTCTAATATAAAAAATATCATATTAGAGATACCAATTGATTAAAATATGACAATTTCTAAAAACCGATTGGGAGAGAAACATGTGTACACGCATGAATCATGGAACATTAAGTCGGGTTGCTCCCCCTCAACAATATATGTGTGTCTTGAGACAAAATTTGACAAAAATTTTGGAAAGACGACACCACAAAATATGTTGAGGTACGGAGATGAAATGCCTTTTCCGATATAATATATTACATGTGACAATTTCATATCATTTTCGGAATGTGTTGGATACATAAAATATGACAATTTTTGAGATGTACCCAACTACATTAAAGGCTTGATTTTAAACCCCCCCCCCCCCCCCCCCCCCTCAAAAATTGATCAAAATAACATATGACAATTTTGAGATATAAAAACCACATATGAGAAAGGGAGTGTTGAACACACAATTTTGAAAGATTTAGAAAAACCTTTTGAGAAATTCTTGAAAAATTGTGTTCAACAGTTTTAAAATAATCAGGATAGAAGACTTCTCTTCTATTGCTTAGGGAGAGCGCACTGAAACGTACACTCCCCTTTCGGGTCCGTTTTTCATGAGCTCAAAACTTTGATTGTTTTGTGACTAGCTCATGACCGAGAAAAATTAATTTTCCCGTTGTGAAGGATAAGTTATCATCCGTGATAAACTTTCCTTAAGTGTAAGTATGAGTTCTAAGCTGACATTTACTTAGAAGTCGTTTTTCATGAACTTAAAAACTTTGAATGTTTTTATAGGAAGTTCATGACCGAGAAATATTAATTTCTCGTTGAGAAGGATAAGTTATCGTCCGTGATAAACTTTCCTTATTTGTGGTCCGAGTCCTAAGCTTTGATGTGCTTAGAAGTAATTGTTAGAGAAAATCAAGCAGCTTCATTTGCCAAAACCTCCAAGTCTTCTGGAGTCATATACTTCATACCAAGACGACCAAGGAGATACGCAAACCTATCTTTCGAGAGAGCTTTTGTAAACAAGTCTGCCAGCTGGTACTCAGTTCTGACAAATTATAATTCCACGATGCCGCGTTCCACTTGTTCCTTGATGAAGTGATATTTGACATCGATGTTCTTGGTGCGGGAGTGCTGAACCGGATTGCAAGATATGGCTATGGTCGACTTTGAGTCACAATACATAGGTATTTTATCAAAGTGGAAGCCATAATCCGCGAGTTGAGTTCTCATCCAGAGGACTTGAGCACAACACGTGGATAAGCCACATATTCTGCTTCAGCTGATGAGAGTGAAGTCCAATCATGCTTCTTTGACGACCAGCTGACAAGCTTGTCTTCCCCTAGAAATTGTATGCTACCAGAAGTGCTTTTTTGACTATCAAGACAACCTGCGTGATCAGAATCTGAAAAAGCTGTTAGATGAAAATCGGTTTCCCTCGGATACCAGAGTCCATTTGAATGGTATTCTTAAGGTACCGAAAGATCCGTTTAACCTCTTTGAGGTGCTTTTGAGTAGGTCTGGCTTGATATCGTGCACAATAGCATGTGGCATGATGAATATCAGGCCTGCTGGCTGTAAGGTACATAAGTGACCCGATCATACTGCGATATCGCGTTTGATCTCCGGGATATGAGTACAAGTCAGCGTCTAGGGATGTGGTCGACAATGGTGTACCAACGCGAGCACATGAGGTCATACCATACTTTTTAAGTATCTCTTGAGCATACTTAGCTTGGTTAATGAAGATACCACGTGGGGATTGATGAATCTGGAGGCCTAAAAAGAATTTTAGCTCCCCCATCATTGACATTTCAAATCTGCTATGCATTAATTTTTCAAAACGTTTTGAAAGTTTTGGGTTCGTAGAACCAAAAATAATGTCATCAACATAAACTTGCACCAGCATTATGTCATCCCCATATTTATTAGTAAAGAGAGTAGGATCAATAGAACCTTTGGAGAATCCTTTGGACACCAAGAAGTTTGAAAGTTCTTCGTACCATGCCCTTGGAGCTTGTTTAAGTCCATATACAGCCTTCTTGAGACAGACTTTGTTAGGATGATGAGGATCGATGAATCCTTCCGGCTGATTCACATACACTTCTTCCTTCAAATGACCGTTGAGAAAAGCAGTTTTAACGTCCATCTGAATAATCGTGAAGCCCTTATGTGCAACATAAGCAAGGAATATCCTGACTGCTTCCAAACGAGCGACTGGAGCGAATGATTCATCGTAGATTATGCCTTCTTGTTGACGGTATCCCTTAACCACAAGACGAGATTTCTTTTTGATGATGGTTTGTTCTTCATCCAATTTGTTTTTCCAGATCCATTTGAAATCTAAAATTGACATTCCATAGGGTCGGTCAACAAGTTCCCAAACATTTAGGCGTTCAAACTGATGAATTTCGTCTTGCATTGATTCAATCCACGCATGATCAGTCATGGCTTGTTTGATGTTTGTAGGTACAGTTGACCTCACAGTGAGTGCATAAATACACACATCGCCATCGGTTTCGAGTTGTCTGCGTGTTCGAACCGACTGTGAAGGATTTCCAATGACTTGCTCCAATGGATGATCACGTGTCCAATGGTGAGTGGATGGATATGGTTGGTAGAATGTATGCATGTTGGACGGATCAACATGCTGAGTAGAAGACTCTCCGACTTCGTGTACCGGTGTACCGAACAGATTGATAAATTCTTCATCGTCAGGTTGTGCATCGACTGCTTGATTGTTGTTTCCTCCTTCAGCATTGACGGTTGGTGATGTTGGTTGTATGACAGTTTCTTGAGTTTGTTGAGTATCCACTGGAATTGTCTCTTGAGCAACAGTTGCTGAAGTAGTTGCAGTTGTGTCTTGTTGACTTTGTGCGGGTGCATCAGTAGTATTGACAACGGAAGGCTTTGACACAACTTGATTGTTTCCATAGTAATATTCATCAAACATTGGATCATATAAATCAACTAACTCATTCATTAGTGTCGTATCCGTCGAGTCTGCTGTAGGAGTACTTTCTTGACATTCTTGCACGGGACGTACACTGTTTTGTGTAGGTGCCATTGTTGGACATTGAGGAGCGGGACTTGAGCTGTTGTGATCAAGTACCATGTGTGGCAATTCGTCAAAGTTCACATGAATTCTTTCGACAATAATCTTTGTTCTCTTGTTATAGACTTGATATCCTTTCGACAATGTAGCGTACCCCACAAAAATACATGCATCACCTTTTGCTCTGATACCAAATGTTAATCCCATTCAATCCATAACACAAGATTTAGAAGAGATATTTAGAGAGAGAAAGAGAAGAAAGTAGAGAGAGAAACAAGAGAGAATTTGGAAGGTTAAACACTTTTAAAGAGAGAAATAAAATGGTAACCAACACCCTCTTCCACACATGGAAGTGGGTATATATACCCTTGGCTTTTGGGCCTTGGGTTTAAGTGACTTGGGTCGGGCTTGGCTTTGTCTTGGGCATACGACCCTAACTTATACAATATTAGCTTAAAGTCCAAGCCCGGTTTTCCCGACTAACCTATTACAATACAAGACCATTAACGACTAAGATGACCTATTACATTCTTTTTCGACTATATAAAATATAGGGCTAACAAAGACCGTATGGTCTTGGTGGTGGTCGGTTGGCAAACCGAAACCCCTTTTGGGTTCGGTGCAGCATGCGGCCAAAACAAACACCCCTTAGAAACACACTTTTGATTTTATTTAACCCCAAATCATGTTAGATCCATGTTTAATTATTAGTTTTTTGTAAAAACATAACATGTTCTTGATTTATAAAAAGATTAAATCAAAAGAAAAGATTTAAAAAGGGTTTACCGAATTCGTGGTATCAAAAGGATGAAGAACAAACACGATCACCAACTTAATTCCCAAGATCCAAGATCACAAACCACCCTCTTGTGGTGGTTGTAGGGTGGCGGCACAAAGCAGACAATGGAAAGGAGGTTTTAGGTTTTTCTGAAAATCTTCTGTAACTAAAAAAATGAGTAGTGTAAAATTATTAACCCCCCTTTAGTAAAAATTAACAAATGGGCTTGGCCCGTTGTTCTTGTAGCCGCGGGTAGGGGCTTCACTTGGGGTACCCGTACCTTTTCCCGTGTCTCGATGTTAAGTTTAACGTTTGTGATTATTTGTGTTCGTGTTTTAAGTGTTCTCGTTACGTAAATACCGTGATCTAATATATTTAATTACGCTCGTAATAAATATATATATGTAATTAATAATAGTTCGTGTTTTAATTACGTTCATGATTTCATGATCGCATGTTCGTGATTAATTATCATCAAATAATTATTACATGATCGTACGTAGCAAATACTTATCGTGTTCTAACACGTACGTAATACGTAAACTCCTAACACGTATTCGTAATCATGCTATATTAGGAAAGTTTTAATCTAGTACGTACGATCCTAAGGGTACTATTCATGGTAAAAGCATGCGGGTTTTACAGTATTGGTGGGGTTTTGTTCCTGGTAAATAGTACAACAGGTATATACAATCGATGGTAAAAGAATACAAGTTCAAATATACCTGATGATATTGATGAGTGTGTACACACTTTGGTAAGTGTGTTCTCTCCCCCTCAAAAGTTGGTTTACAAGCATCTTTTGTAACTTTACACATTTGTTCATCAATATTATTTCAAACCCTAAGCTTTGCCATATAAACTCCATCAATTGTGCTACAGAACTTTCAATCAACTGACCTTGCATTACAACCGATCTCAAATCTTGTGGCTGCAATCTTTGGGTAGTGTCGTGACTAAGGTCTTTAGAGTTCTGATTTGATGGGAGTCTGTGAGTCGGACCTCTGATGGTTCAGAACTCTGGTGATTCAGAAATCTGGTGGTTCAGAACTGCTGTGGACCACTGATGAGGATCAGAGTCTACTGATGGTTCATCAAGACTGCTGAAGGGTTCAGATATTAGGGTCCAGAGAAGGAGGGATAGGGGTCCAGTGACAAGTGTAACAGGTTGGGGGGTTTCACAGTTACAGTGACAGGGGGCGCTAGTCTGACGGTTCAGCTGGATGGGGGGGGTTCAGCAGTCCAGAGACAGGGTTCAGCTTCCTCTGGGGGTTCAAGCATACTGATGGGAGTTCAGTGACTGCTGATTCACATGTATTGTGTCCATGAAAAAGACAGAGGTTCAGCTTGGGGGTTCTTCTCTTTAATGACCTCTGTTGGGGTCAAATCTCTGTGGCAGATTTATATCTGGGTTCACAGTAAGAATGACAGAGGTCTATGACGTGTTTCTGACCTGGTTCGCAGGGTAAGATCTTCCAGCGGGCTGGTGGTTAGGGGGTTTACACCAGGGGTTCATACCAGGGTTTCATGTTAGGGGTTCCAGGTTCACTGACCTAGGGGTGTCCAGGAGTATATGACCTGTGGGTTCTGACCTTTGTGGCAGGTTCAGAGAACTCTCTTGGTTTGAGCTCAGCAACTTGAGAGGCTCATATCAGAGATCAATACAGGGTTCGTCCAGTCTTTATTAGTTTTATAAAACTCTAGATGCTAAACATATAACTGTTCCTTTTTAATAGTCTTCAAAACTCTAGACAAACACCCCTTCCTTGTTACATTATTGCCTAAACTCATTTTCTTGAGTTTTCTTTTCAACTAATGCAAATCAACTCGACACCCATTTTATTCAGCTTTTTCTCATCACACCTGCGGTTTTTCACCTTATCTCAGCTATAATAATGCAGCTCCATATAGTCACACCCCACCATGGCGGAATATGGGGCGCGACGTATGGATATCATCACAACATGGCGTGTCTATATAGATAACTATATGAAATAAGAAATGTCATAAAATGGAGACACAAAGTCATGACAATATCTCATCAGACTCAGGAGTCTAGGTAAGTAGGTAACAGTCCTACCGCTTACCCAAGACAAACAAATAACATAACCAAACAAATATATGTGTGCCACAGTATCACTTATTAAAAGAAAAAATAAAAACTAAGAAGGAAACGGGGATTCTCCTTCTATATGCATTCCTAAGCTTCTCCAATCCTAGCCACTTATGTTCTCATGCTTAACCATAGTATCACCTGAAAGAGACACTAAAACACGTCAACATAAAGTTGGTGAGAGTCATAGGTTTAGACTCCAACGCTAAATCAATTACAAGCTGTGAATAACAACCATCAACACAATAACATATGGACAATGTGCTACAATTATGTATTAACAACTAGCATTCAAGATCAATCATTCCAAACCAAAATCCAAGGCTCCTACCTTGCCAAACAACATGGTACTATAGATGATCACACTATGTACCTATCCCAAGGCCACTACCTTGTCAAACCACAAGGCCACTACCTTGTCAAATCACAAGGCCACTACCTTGTCAAACCATAATAACTGAGACGGCACGTGTCCCCCGATCCAAATCATACACAATCAAAAATCACATAGCAGTTAATCACATAATGTACACACAAGTCCATCTCAAATCACAAACACATTCACAACATCAATTTAGGAAATAACTCAACACAGTGTCTCTTCCATCGCATCTGGAAGTCAAAATCAATATTAAACATGGGACTATGAAACTCACCTGATAGCTTCTTCACAAGTCCTCACACTAGCAACAAGCTAACAAACCAAAAACACGAAATCAATACACGAACCAATCACTAAGATGGCTCATCAACCTATGATGGACATCTAGCCTATTCCCATATAAATACCTCATTTATAAGCTCTAATCACCCCATTACCCTTTCTTAACAAGTCCCTAACTTGGTTAAGTTTAATAGCTATCCCGTTCATAATTTTACACAAAACAGTCCCAGTTTTAGGTCTCAAAACTTTAAGTCAAACGTCCACTTGAAAATACCCATGATTTATGTAAAAGGAATATTCACACTTTTATACATGTTAGCTAAACCCTCCCACTTGCCCTAACCTTAAAGCTACTGTTAAGGACAAGATATATGTGTATATATTGCTACCTATCCAGAATTCACTGATTTTAAACGTATGAAAAGTTCATTACCATTATAGGGTCTTACCCTAAACCACAATCTTAGCCCAAGTTCTGATCCTTACTAATATATATAAACCATCTCTCATGTTCGTGAGAAGATCCCAATGCAACCCTAAGTACCCCAAACAACCCAAAACTTAAAAAGAAAACAGGCTGAATTCAAAACTGTTTTGACCTCCGACTGTTGTAACCTGTTTTTGACCCACTTCCCAACCTCCAATTTAGTTCTCGTTTCTTGATTTAGAAAGAAAACTCAATTACCTATCCAGGGCTAGTTTGATCGCATCTTGAATGTTCCTAGAACTCGAGATATGATCAAAACAATAGACTTAAAATTCTGCCCAATTTTTAAAAACGGGTTTTAAACAAATTGATCTAATTAATCACCTATAACCCTTCTAATACAAGCCCTAGATTATATGATCATCATATTATGATTAATACATCATTAATCTACTGTTTTTATATGAACCCTAACCCTTAATCCATCATAAGAATGATTAATTAAACATAAAAACAATTTAATTAAAAAGGTTAATGAAGGTTTTTACCTTAAATCAATGGAAGATGAAGAAAACCTAGTTTTTTTGAAGAACCCTAATTCTCCTCTATGGAACCCACGAATTTTTCTTTGTCTCCAGGGATTTATGTTTTTATTTATTTATTAGATAACCTTATATAGTGTGTACATAAAATCCTAGTCCAAGTATAACACCCAACTTTCCTTTTTTTCCCTTTTTCCCTTTTTCTCTTTCTATGGTGCGTCTAAACCGACCCAAACACCCAATAAATTCGTTTTTTTTATTTTTATTATTTAATATTATGTTAATAATATTACCTTAATTTTCCTTAATTTATTTCAGATCCTAAAGCTTCCAAAACCTCAAAACCGTAAAACTAGTCAAATTTACGCGTTTTACCGTAAAAGACGTAAAATATACACTTTTATAAAAAATCTCAAATTTTGAAATAAACTTTATAACTAAGTCCTAAATGCTTAAAACCATCCCGAAAAATATTCATATGGATAATTACCTCACCCGAGACCTCTAAATGCTAAACCGTAAATCCTAAAAAAATACTATTACTATAATACTTATACGTATACGTAAACACCACAATATCACCATTTTCATTTCATAGTCACCACTTGTGAGCTCATGAACATGAAATAACCGTTCCTAGATCTACTTATGAGTACTCTATACTCATAAACGATAACCACACCAACCTCGTTCACACAAAATAAACACGTAAACACACAATTCAAGTAAGCACACATAAAATAACCTAAAAGTAAGACCAAGTGACAAACCCAAAACCACAGTTGTCACATCACTCCCTCCTAATAGAAATCTCGTCCCGAGATTCACTCCCAAACTCAAACTTATTCTCAGCAAACAAACGAGGATGCATATCCCTAATAAAATCTTCACGTTCAAACGTGAACTCAATTTACACGAAAATAATCTCAACCAACAACACATGAGCCTTAACCGTCCGCGAGGAAACTTATCAAAACCATAAAGTTAAGTAACCAACCTAACTAAATCTCGCAACTCATCAAACAAGAACTGTCTTGAAACCAAGTTAGGAGTCGTCACATAACTCAACAGATTTAAAACTGTCACCCCGATTTCAGTCTTACTCATAAATACCATAAATCAAAACTCATCAAAATATAACCACGTATAATAAGGTCTAAAGAACTCTCAAATTACTTCCCAACTCATCTCTATGCTAACCCTCCAAGTGTTCATTACCGCAAAATACCCAAAACACGAGTTTAAACCATGTTGTCCGAAAATTAACCTTGAACTCAACACTTGTACAATTAATTCGACCAAGCTACTGACTTCCAATTACGAAAATTTCTGAATATTTGAAAAGTATGTTCTGAGTACATAATTTTAGGATTTTGAATCACCCAAAAACCTTTAAAAACGAATAAGTTATGACCAAAACGATTTTTCTCAAAATTTGCCTAGGCATTAGCGACAGTTTCTGACAGTTAGCGACATATTTTGACAGTTTAGCGACAGTTTCAGCCTACTCCGATTTATACCAAAAAAAATGATTTTTAAACCCTAAAACCCCCCATTAATTACCAAAACTAGAACCTAATTTATTTTAATTCCAGAAAATTAAAACTCTATTAATTACATGATTTTAACATATTTCACTAAATAAGAACAAAATTTTTAACTTAAGAACAATAACTTTAGGTGATCAAAACCAAAATATTTTAAAATAACCGAGTCATGCTTATATGTTAAAGAATTTATATTCCACCTTATTTGAAACATGATCCCGACACTTCCTTATTTCATCGACTGCCAACAACTATTTTTTTTTTCAATTTGCAAGTTCTATTTTTTTACCATGTATAACTCGAAACAAAAGACATCGTTACCCCAAAAAGAAATCTCCACCATCTCAAAATCCTTCACGCCAAAAGTACCGTACAAACAAACACGTGAAATGAGAACCCGAGAAATGCGCTACTACAGAAGTTGAACATCTCAAAGAGAAACGAGCTAGCAACCATCCCAAGAATACAACCGGTAAGTAGAAAATAATTTTACATACATAGGCATAAGCGTACATACACTCAAATCCATCCAACATATACTATACAAGCATGTATTAACTCTCTTTCATGCAATCATGCTTGAAAGTCCAGTGGTGTTGTGGCACATATATAATTATGTAGGCCTCCATAATTATACATGTTCCCTTTCACCAATGTACTCCCTACTATGATGACACTTATAAGAAATTAATACTACACATAACACATAATCCAACAACTCACAAGCACATAACCACACAAGATAAGATCCAAAACCCCATGTATTAAAATAACATAGCCAATGCACGAAACACATAAACTCGTAGTCCAGCTGAACCAGTGTAGACAAAATTCAAAATGTATAAAGAACATGAAAACATAATTAAGCGAAATCCAACAATGACTAGCGTATACGACCATGGTTCCACCCGCACTAATCAAAACTCGTAAAGAAAATAACATGTAGTTAAGTATGAACCATAGTAGTTCATAACCTAACAAATACTGCGAAAATAATATTCAAACACATCAATTACTATAAAATGCACACATACTCCTATGACGCCTATATGCAGGGACCCTTAAGCTATAGACTAGGCTACACGACTAGGCAACCTAATTCTTTATAACCATTGGCTCTGATACCATTCTGTCACACCCTACCATGGCGGAATATGAGGCGCGACGTATGGATATCATCACAACATGGCATGTCTATAGAGATAACTATATGAAATAAGAAATGTCATAAAATGGAGACACAAAGTCATGACAATATCTCATCAGACTCAAGAGTCTAGGTAAGTAGGTAACAGTCCTACCGCTTACCCAAGACAAAAAAATAACATAACCAAACAAATATATGTGTGCCACAGTATCACTTATTAAAAGAACAAATAAAAACTAAGAAGGAAACGGGGATTCTCCTTCTATATGCATTCCTAAGCTTCTCCAATCCTAGCCACTTATGTTCTCATGCTTAACCATAGTATCACCTGAAAGAGACACTAAAACACGTAAACATAAAGTTGGTGAGAGTCATACGTTTAGACTCCAACGCTAAATCAATTACAAGCTGTGAATAACAACCATCAACACAATAACATATGGACAATGTGCTACAATTATGTATTAACAACTAGCATTCAAGATCAATCATTCCAAACCAAAATCCAAGGCTCCTACCTTGCCAAACAACATGGTACCATAGATGATCACACTATGTACCTATCCCAAGGCCACTACCTTGTCAAACCACAAGGCCACTACCTTATCAAACCACAATAACTGAGACGGCACGTGTTGTAACATCTCGAGTTTTTTTTTCATCTATTAAGTTTGAATGCAATACACGAAATTGGTAGACGTATTATGTTTGCCGTATGTTTATTTGAAGTATTTACTAAATCCCGTGAAGTCTCGCATAATTGCCTTTGTTTTGGATCGTGTGTCAAACTGTTATAGAGTCATGTTTATTCAGTTTCGCGTCTAAACTTAAATACCCGTCGAACCCGAGTCGAGTAATATAACTGATACATCATGTACAAACATTTAAGTATAAACCTTTATTCACTTCTATTTCAAAAACTTGCCAAGCAAGTGTGTATTTTCAGTCACAACATAAACTCCATAGTTTATTACCCACTAAGCACTACAAGACAGCACACATGCCTAGTTTACCCAAATTGGGTATATCACAAGCTTACCAATTTCAGCTTGAGTCTAACCCTAGACTAATAATACCTGATTAAATACAATCCAAGTTTACCCAATGTCTAAGCATAACACACAAAGTTTCCACAGTCCAATATTACAATTACAAATTCTGTACAAGTTTTTCAAATACAAATTCCTGGGTAAAGTGAATAAAGTGTCCAGCTGATCCATACATCTCGTCCACACCTGCAAAACCGAAAGAGTCAAGCCATCCATCTCGTCCACACCTGCAAACCGAAACTTGAGCATCCCTTTGTGAGTCTTTTAAACCATCTCTTATTTTCTGAATGAGATCTTAGTTGTGCTCGTCTTTGACAAACCTGCGAAAAATCAAACAAATGTGTTAGTCTTTGTCACGGTCTTATTTTAATTAAAAACTGAAAAGGATAAACCATAGAATTATTACATGACCATGACCATATTTTTCTGTCAATCAAACCGAGACCCCGACCAAGACCAAACCGAGACTCAACCCGAGACCCCAATCAAGACCAAACCGAGACCCCAACCAAGACTAAACCGAGAACCAAACCGAGACCCAAACCAAACCAAACCGAGACCCAAACCAAGGCCAAACCGAGAATCAAACCAAGACAACCAATGTTCTTGCCTTTCTGCCGAAACCACCATCAATCAATGTCACCATAATCCAAATGTCTTAACCATTTTTATTTTACAGAAACATCATAAAAACCCCCAATCATGCCGCGGGTATAAAACCCTTTTCAAATCGAAACCCTAGAAATTAAAAACCTTTTTAATTATGAAATTAATACTTTGTATATTCCAAAAACACCACATAATCATGATTAATCAACCGAATGTAAAAACCCCCCAATTTTATATAAACCCTAAATTGATTTTTATTAATTAAAACTCTAATTAAACCAAATCTAAACACGAATCTAATAATTAATTAGATTAGAAACAAGATATGCAAAAACCCCCAATTTGACCGAAACCCTAATTTTTATAAAACCGATTATATGTTGAAATTAACTTGATTTTGTACAAGAAAACATTAATTAATTGTATTTAAACCCGAGATTTAGAGAAACCCCCAATATTTCGAAACCCTAATTTATTTATTTTCAAATCCGAGAGCCATGTGGTTCTCAACAAGTTTATACAAGTTATTTAAACCCACTGATCTTTTATAAATCGAAAATCAATTAACTTTTATTAAAAGAAAATAAGGATGAATAACTTATCTTTGATTTTGGCTGATGAATAACGTTGACCTGAGGATGAACACCATCATGAACCGAATCGGTTTGATGTGGGGATGAAACCCCACATCTCACGCGATCTAAACACCACAAACCATCCCCATATGATTGATATATTTAAACTGAAACCATATTAACCAAGGGAGAGAGATGATCCGATCCAGATTAGAAAGGAAGAGAGAGAGGGGCGGTGGGTGTATTTCGAGAGAAGAGAGAGAGAGTAAACTATCTGTTTTTCAGTTGTGTGTGAAAACACGCGTATTTACTCCCCTAGGTTCCTTGTTTATATCGCCAGTGGGCCGGGCCGGGTATACAACCCTTGGGCCGGTTCATGGGTAGGGATAATGGGCTCATTTTGGGCCAGTGTTATATTTTGAGTTTATTTAAAGCCCAAAAACGAATTTGGTAACTTAAGGGTATAATTTAACCCGTAAAACTCGACGTTTAATAACCGACTTTTATGTGTAGCATTTTTCCGTAGACGTAAGGTTTTGTCAAGCACAACTAGGGTGTCGTGTCTTTTTATTTGTATAACTTTTCGTATCGTAACCCGATCCTCATAATTAAATAGGTCGCGGCTAGCGTAACCGTACTCTCGAGCTACTTTTACCTTCGTCCTTTTTGCTGAATTACGAGGTGAGTTTGTAGCCCCATACTTAACTATTTTTATTGCTTTTTGGGGTGAGACATTGCTTGATTTTAACGTATGAACACAAGTGCATTTACTGATTTATATATTAGTCTAAGTCCCACTAAAAACCCAGTTGCTTTGGCCCGTGAATCGTGAACCGTTAATTACTTTGTGTAAGCGCGAATGTTATGGATAGATCTATCGGGATTGACGTCCCTGTCTGTCTTGTCCAACAAGGGGACAAGCGGGCACAGTTTCATTTGAGTCTGAGATAGGATGTCGTGGGTTTAGGCATCTAGTTGGGCTACATTTATATGATTATACTGCCGGTGTTGTTAATGCTTCGGTGTCACGAGCTTAGACTGTAATAAATACTTTTGGGATGACTTTGTATCTGTTATATTGTCATCACTTTTGGGAAAATCTTGTGGTTCATTAAACATTTCAAATTAACTAAACCTATGAACTCACCAACTTTATGTTGACACTTTAGCAATGTTTTTCTCAGGTATTAAGAAGGAAGATGCTAAATGAGGTCTCATGCATTGCCGTCATTTCTTTGAAACAAAGATCATTTGTACCATTTGAGAAAACTATGTTTTGTAACTGTATCCAGATTTATGCTTCCGCACTTTGTTAAAACTATTTATTTTATTAATTACAAGTGATCTATTTTCCGAACGTATCATTTAGAGGTCGTTCTTTGTGACTGTGTGTGTATGATAATCATGACGTCACCACTCCCTTGTCGCTATTATACTCTGATATTTTGGGAGTGTGACAGATTGGTATCAGAGCCATGGTTATAGAGAACTAGGTTGCATTTAGTAACTCTAGACTATAACTGCTATATGTGTAATCGATTATCATACGGATTGTAAGTATTAAGTATATGTAGATACATGAACATAGATAAGTAATAAATGGGATACATGTGATTTAACAATTACGAGGTATATTTACATGGGTTACATGTGCAACAACAAAATCTGAATTATGTTATATGGGATACATGTGGATTCAACAATGATTGCTATGTTATGTTAATGTCCTTTTTACGGACTAATTTTATAAGATATTTACACACATTTATTTTGTTTATGATTACAGCGATGTCTTCTTCTGATGATTCCACGTCTACAGGAGCGTACTACAACCGTAGTTCACAGTCGACTATCAGTTCATCAGTAGGACTACCTAGAGGATCACCATCAGGATATCCGTGGTACCGGATGGTTTCAGATGATGATACAGAGAGAGAGACTGAGGAGGTTCGTCGTTCACCGATCCGTATTCCTGATGCATCAGCTGACGACGTACTTAGCCTGGAAGGCGGAGGAGAGGATGACTTAGACACTGATGTGGTGCAGTCACCAGGTCAGACATCAGTTACTAGAGATGAGACGGTAGAGGAGACAGAGGATGATGAGATGGAGTTCACAGATGGGGAAGGAGAGCCTATGGAGGTCACAGACACTGAGGACCCTCCTACTGCGTATGCTGCTACTCCTGAGGTTTCCCTAGCACACATCTCCTCATCTTCATCTGAAGACGAAGGAGAAAGGACTGATATTCCTGCTCCAGCACCTGGTACTCTACCTTTCTACTATGTGAGACGACGTCTTCGGGGGAGAGCTGCTCGACCACCACTTTCACCTTACCGACCCCTCATACCTTTCACTGCCACTGACAGGCATGCAGCCCGCACACCTGCCAGTCCTGTCCCAGAGATACCACTACTACCACCACCAGAGACTGTACCTGCTGTGTACCAGGAGATGCTTACTGATGCTGGCATCTCTACTGGGCCGAGAGCTACGACTCCTCTTCCTAGGAGAGCTACATCGACGGTGGTGATGCTTGGGGCGGCAGATGGATGTGTGACGACACGATTAAACAGGTTGGAGGATGCTGTAGAGGCTTTAGGTGAAGAGTATAATGAAGTTCAGGATAAGTTGGAGGCACTGGCAAAGAAGAGTCCAGTTAGGGATGAGACAGTGTTGACGGTATGTGTGACCCGTCTACGAGGACAGCTTCATACTGTTCTTGATCAGATGGAATCCATGCCGAATGCTCGTCTTGAGGAGATCGGGAGCCTGATGACCCGTTGGGGAGTAGAGCCATTGGTGGAGACAGGCGGACTAGAGGCACCAGTGGAGGACCCTGTTGCAGACTTGGATAAGAGGTTTAGAGCCGCTTGTTATGATACCGATGTTAGACTTAGAGATTCCCAGGCTCGTGAGATCGTGGTTGAGAGGAGGTTAGCAGAGTTGGAGAGAGAGCTTCATCAGCGCCGTGAGGGCACTAGTTAGATTTATCTTGTACCATCGACTTATCCTTGTATGACCACTAAGCTTTGAAGTTTATCTTAGCTAGTTGGCATTTTATTTCCTTTTATTATATTATGTATGACAAACTATGATGTACTACCAAACGATTCTATGAATGATATTATGAGTTACAAAAATTGTGAGATCATTATATATTGTGTATTATACCCTGGAGCATTTCATAATTGTATTGTGCGTGCCATGCATGTTATGTCTGGCAAAACTCATTGTCCTATTACCTTTTAGATTATGGCGCCAGTTAGAAGATCCGAAACGCAGAATCCACCAGCCGCTACCGGTGGAATTGACACCGTCATGCTAAGTCAAATGATAGCCGAACGAGTGGCCGAGGCACTCGCAACAGCTGAAGCAAATCGTACAGCTAGCACACAGGAGGAGACCAACCAAGGAGCTACTAATGCTATTGCACGGACTTGTACCTACAAGGAATTTCGTGCAGTTACGCAAGTAAGTTTCCGCGGTACTGAAGGAGCAGTAGGATTAACCAGATGGTTTGAGAAGCTAGAATCCCAATTTGGGATTAGCAATGTTGCTGAAGCTGATAAGGTAAAGTTTGCGTCAAGCACGTTAGTGGATGGTGCTTTGACTTGGTGGAACGTCTATGCTCGTGCAGTGACCATTGACGTTGCCCAAGCGACGCCCTGGAGTGAATTTAAAGCTATGTTTGTGAGGAAATACTGCCCACGAAATGAAGTCAAGCAGATGGAAGTTGAGTTGTGGAACCTGAAGGTCAAGGGTACTGCTCTTACTGCTTACAATCAGCGCTTTCAAGAGCTGATCTTGTTATGTCCTGAAATGGTGCCCAACGACGACCGATTGTTGGAGCGATACATTGAAGGACTACCTTTGAGCATCAAAGGGAATGTGACTTCATCCAAGCCAACTGATTTGCACGAGGCAATCGACATGGCTCAAAGTTTGATGTACCAAGTGGTACAAGAGTTGGGAGAAAATACTGGGGATAAAAGGAAGTGGTCTGGCAACCACTACAACAACAATACCAACAATACCAACAACAGCAACAACACAAACAACTACAACCAGAACAAGCGACAAGAAGTAGCAAGAGTGTTTACTGCTGGACAAGGTAATACTGGAAACTACGCTGGAAGACTTCCTTTCTGCGGAAAATGTGGCCGACACCACGAAGGAGCATGTCCCCCTACGTGCTACAATTGTGGGAAGGCCGGACATAAGGCAAAGGAATGTCGAGCACCACCTCGTCCTACTAATCAAAGAGGACCTGGAACACAAGGTGGCCAAGGAGCAAATGTCACTTGCTTTGGATGTGGAGAGAAAGGTCACTACAAGAACAAGTGTCCAAGCAGTGGGAACCAAGGTCATGGTAACCAGATTCGAGGCAATCAGAGTCACAACCAAGGGAACCAGAGGCAGAATCAAGGGAACCGAGGAGGGAATAACCGAGCCACAACTAGTACTCCTGGAGGATTCACGGCACCTAGCAAAGTGTATCATCTCTGTGCTGAAGCTGCAGTGCAAGACAACAATGTTGTGACTGGTACGTTTCTAGTCAATAACAACTATGCTTCAGCACTATTTGATTCTGGTGCGGATAGGAGTTTTGTGTCGTCTATATTTAGTGAACGCCTAAATGTTACCCCTACTGCGTTAGACGTTAAGTATAATGTAGAATTAGCCGATGGGAAGTCAGTAACCACCGACGTTATTCTGAAAGGATGTAGTGTAAGGTTACAAGGTCGTTCGTTCGGTATCGACCTACTCCCTATAGAATTGGGAAGTTTTGACGTCATCATTGGAATGGATTGGATGTCGAAGCATCACGCGGAAATTGTATGTCATGAGAAGTGCGTCCGTGTTCCTTATGGAAACAATGTACTGATCATACAAGGCGAAAGAAGTGGAGTGAAGAATGGATCAAGACTGGAAGTCATCTCATGTATTAGGACCCAAAGATACATTGAGAAGGGATGTCCAGTATTCTTGGTTCAAGTAACACAAAAGGAAGGAGAAGAAGATCACGAGAAGAAGGTGGAAGATGTACCGATCGTTAGAGACTTTCCGGACGTATTCCCAGAGGACTTACCAGGACTACCACCAGCACGGAAAGTGGAGTTTCACATCGAGCTTACACCAGGAGCCGCGCCTGTTGCTAGAGCCCCATACCGTCTAGCACCGGCCGAGATGACAGAGTTAGCTGAACAGATAAAGGAACTTTCTGACAAAGGTTTCATTAGACCAAGTTCCTCACCTTGGGGAGCGCCGGTCTTATTTGTCAAAAAGAAAGATGGATCCTTTAGAATGTGTATCGATTACCGAGAATTGAATAAGCTGACGATAAAGAACCGTTACCCATTGCCAAGAATTGACGATCTTTTCGACCAATTGCAAGGATCTAGCATATACTCGAAGATCGATTTAAGGTCAGGATATCATCAACTAAGGGTTAGAGAGGAAGACGTTCATAAGACGGCTTTTAGAACCCGGTACGGACACTACGAGTTCCAAGTTATGCCTTTCGGTTTGACAAACGCGCCTGCGGTATTCATGGATCTCATGAACCGAGTTTGCAAACCATACTTGGACAAGTTTGTGATTGTATTTATCGATGATATTCTCATCTATTCTCGTAATGAAGAAGAACACAAGGAACATTTGAAGACCATACTAGAGCTGCTAAGGAAGGAGAAGTTATATGCAAAGTTTTCCAAATGTGAGTTTTGGATAAACACAGAGCAATTCCTTGGGCATGTAATCGACAGCAGTGGTATTCACGTTGATCCTGCTAAGATCGAGGCCGTGAAGGATTGGGCGACTCCAACAACACCCACGGAGATCCGCCAATTTTTAGGTCTTGCTGGTTACTATAGGAGATTCATTGAAGGTTTCTCCAAGATAGCTAAACCAATGACGGAATTGACTCAAAAGGACAAGAAGTTTGAGTGGAAAGAGGATCAGGATTTGGCATTCCAGACATTGAAGCAGATGTTGTGTGAAGCACCTATACTAGCCCTACCCGAGGGTAATGAAGACTTTGTGGTGTATTGTGATGCATCCATAAAAGGGTTGGGTGCAGTACTGATGCAAAGGACTAAGGTCATAGCTTACGCATCAAGACAACTAAAAGTGCACGAGAAGAACTACACAACTCATGACCTAGAGTTGGGAGCAGTGGTGTTTGCCTTGAAGATTTGGAGACACTACCTTTATGGTACTAAGTGTGTTGTATTCACTGATCATAAGAGTCTACAACATATTTTGAATCAAAAGGAACTCAACATGAGACAACGACGTCGGTTAGAGTTGCTCAGTGATTACGATTGCGAGATCCGTTATCACCCGGGCAAGGCAAATGTCGTGGCCGACGCTTTGAGTCGAAAGAAGAGAGTTCTTAGGGTGAAGGCTTTGGTGATGACCATTGACTTAGACCTTCCCATCCTTAATTCTCAAGGCTCAGAAAGAGGCAGTCGAGGAAGAAATTCTCAAGACTGAAGATGTTGAAGGAATGATAAAGAAGTTAGAAGCACGCTCGGATGGAACGTTATGCCTTGATAATAGGAGTTGGTTACCATGCCATGGTGACCTACGATCTTTGATTATGCATGAGTCGCATAAGTCAAAGTACTCCATACATCCGGGATCTGACAAAATGTATCATGATCTGAAGATGTTGTATTGGTGGCCGAACATGAAGGCGGATATTGCTACATACGTTAGCAAGTGCTTGACTTGTGCCAAAGTCAAAGCCGAACATATGAAACCATCAGGATTATTGGTCCAACCCGAACTGCCAAAATGGAAGTGGGAAAGGATCACTATGGATTTCATTACCAAGCTACCAAAAACCCTAGCCGGATTCGACACGATTTGGGTAATCGTCGACCGACTCACCAAATCGGCTCATTTCCTACCCATCAAGGAGACTGATGGAATGGATAAGTTAGCAAGAACATACTTGGAGGAAGTAGTCACGAAGCATGGTGTGCCTGTGTCGATAATCTCCGACCGAGACAGCCGATTTACTTCGTAGTTCTGGAAGTCACTGCAAAAGGCATTGGGAACGCAGTTGGATATGAGCACTGCGTATCATCCCCAAACTGACGGTCAAAGTGAAAGGACCATTCAAACCTTAGAAGATATGCTGAGAGCTTGTGTGATTGACTTCGGAAATAGATGGGATAGACACCTACCTCTGGTAGAGTTCTCATACAACAATAGTTATCACATTAGCATTAAGGCAGCGCCGTTCGAAGCACTGTATGGTAGGAAGTGTCGTTCACCCGTGTGTTGGGCAGAGGTCGGTGAAGCACAACTCACTGGACCCGAGATCATACACGAGACTACTGAGAAGATCTTTAAGATTAAGAGCCGTATGCAAGCCGCAAGAGATCGACAGAAGAGTTATGCTGACATGAGACGCAAACCCCTTGAGTTTGAGGTTGGTGATAGAGTCATGTTGAAGGTCTCACCTTGGAAGGGTGTGATTCGCTTTGGAAAG
The DNA here is from genome assembly GCA_025667525.1 of Glebionis coronaria. NCBI lineage: Eukaryota > Viridiplantae > Streptophyta > Magnoliopsida > Asterales > Asteraceae > Glebionis > Glebionis coronaria. Next base: position 291,847,977 of record CM046877.1, read on the forward strand.
CGTGGAAAGTTGAATCCTCGTTACATTGGACCCTTCAAGATCATGGAGAGGATTGGCCCCGTAGCCTATCGTTTGGAATTACCCCAAGAACTTAGCCGAGTGCATAATGTGTTCCACATTTGCAATCTGAAGAAATGTTTAGCCGACGAGACACTCGTTATTCCTTTGGAAGAAATTCAACTCGACGACAAACTCAATTTTGTAGAAGAACCGGTAGAAGTTATGGACCGTCAAGTCAAACAACTCAAGCAAAGCCGTATACCTATTGTAAAGATCCGTTGGAATGCGCGTAGAGGTCCAGAATACACGTGGGAACGTGAAGACCAATTCAAGAGCAAGTATCCCCATCTTTTCGTTAACCACCCTACTACAACAACGTCTTGATTTCGTGACGAAATCTCTAAAACATGGGAATACTGTGACATCCGTCAAATTTTCATCTTAAATTATTCATATAGTAGGAGTACTTTAAGTATTTACCGACGAGTTGTCGACTTGAAGGTGTTAATTATTTTGCTTTGCGGACAAAGCCCTTTTTAGGGAGAGCATATGTAACATCTCGAGTTTTTTTTCATCTATTAAGTTTGAATGCAATACACGAAATTGGTAGACGTATTATGTTTCCCGTATGTTTATTTGAAGTATTTACTAAATCCCATGAAGTCTCGCATAATTGCCTTTGTTTTGGATCGTGTGTCAAACTGTTATAGAGTCGTGTTTATTCAGTTTCGCGTCTAAACTTAAATACCCGTCGAACCCGAGTCGAGTAATATAACTGATACATCATGTACAAACATTTAAGTATAAACCTTTATTCACTTTTATTTCAAAAACTTGCCAAGCAAGTGTGTATTTTCAGTCACAACATAAACTCCATAGTTTATTACCCACTAAGCACTACAAGACAGCACACATGCCTAGTTTACCCAAATTGGGTATATCACAAGCTTACCAATTTCAGCTTGAGTCTAACCCTAGACTAATAATACCTGATTAAATACAATCCAAGTTTACCCAATGTCCAAGCATAACACACAAAGTTTCCACAGTCCAATATTACAATTACAAATTCTGTACAAGTTTTTCAAATACAAATTCCTGGGTAAAGTGAAGAAAGTGTCCAGCCGATCCATACATCTCGTCCACACCTGCAAAACCGAAAGAGTCAAGCCATCCATCTCGTCCACACCTGCAAACCGAAACTTGAGCATCCCTTTGTGAGTCTTTTAAACCATCTCTTATTTTCTGAATGAGATCTTAGTTGTGCTCGTCTTTGACAAACCTGCGAAAAATCAAACAAATGTGTTAGTCTTTGTCACGGTCTTATTTTAATTAAAAACTGAAAAGGATAAACCATAGAATTATTACATGACCATGACCATATTTTTCTGTCAATCAAACCGAGACCCCGACCAAGACCAAACCGAGACTCAACCCGAGACCCCAATCAAGATTAAACTGAGACCCCAACCAAGACTAAACCGAGAACCAAACCGAGACCCAAACCAAACCAAACCGAGACCCAAACCAAGGCCAAACCGAGAATCAAACCAAGACAACCAATGTTCTTGCCTTTCTGCCGAAACCACCATCAATCAATGTCACCATAATCCAAATGTCTTAACCATTTTTATTTTACAGAAACATCATGAAAACCCCCAATCATGCCGCGGGTATAAAACCCTTTTCAAATCGAAACCCTAGAAATTAAAAACCTTTTTAATTATGAAATTAATACTTTGTATATTCCAAAAACACCACATAATCATGATTAATCAACCGAATGTAAAAACCCCCAATTTTATATAAACCCTAAATTGATTTTTATTAATTAAAACTCTAATTAAACCTAATCTAAACACGAATTTAATAATTAATTAGATTAGAAACAAGATATGCAAAAACCCCCAATTTGACCGAAACCCTAATTTTTATAAAACCGATTATATGTTGAAATTAACTTGATTTTATACAAGAAAACATTAATTAATTGTATTTAAACCCGAGATTTAGAGAAACCCCCAATATTTCGAAACCCTAATTTATTTATTTTCAAATCCGAGAGCCATGTGGTTCTCAACAAGTTTATACAAGTTATTTAAACCCACTGATCTTTTATAAATCGAAAATCAATTAACTTTTATTAAAAGAAAATAAGGATGAATAACTTATCTTTGATTTTGGCTGATGAATAACGTTGACCTGAGGATGAACACCATCATGAACCGAATCGGTTTGATGTGGGGATGAAACCCCACATCTCACGCGATCTAAACACCACAAACCATCCCCATATGATTGATATATTTAAACTGAAACCATATTAACCAAGGGAGAGAGATGATCCGATCCAGATTAGAAAGGAAGAGAGAGAGGGGCGGTGGGTGTATTTCGAGAGAAGAGAGAGAGAGTAAACTATCTGTTTTTGAGTTGTGTGTGTGAAAACACGCGTATTTACTCCCCTCGGTTCCTTGTTTATATCGCCAGTGGGCCGGGCCGGGTATAAAACCCTTGGGCCGGTTCATGGGTAGGGATAATGGGCTCATTTTGGGCCAGTGTTATATTTTGAGTTTATTTAAAGCCCAAAAACGAATTTGGTAACTTAAGGGTATAATTTAACCCGTAAAACTCGACGTTTAATAACCGACTTTTATGTGTAGCATTTTTCCGTAGACGTAAGGTTTTGTCAAGCACAACTAGGGTGTCGTGTCTTTTTATTTGTATAACTTTTCGTATCGTAACCTGATCCTCATAATTAAATAGGTCGCGGCTAGCGTAACCGTACTCTCGAGCTACTTTTACCTTTGTCCTTTTTGCTGAATTACGAGGTGAGTTTGTAGCCCCATACTTAACTATTTTTATTGCTTTTTGGGGTGAGACATTGCTTGATTTTAACGTATGAACACAAGTGCATTTACTGATTTATATATTAGTCTAAGTCCCACTAAAAACCCAGTTGCTTTGGCACGTGAATCGTGAACCGTTAATTACTTTGTGTAAGCGCGAATGTTATGGATAGATCTATCGGGATTGACGTCCCTGTCTGTCTTGTCCAACAAGGGGACAAGCGGGCACAGTTTCATTTGAGTCTGAGATAGGATGTCGTGGGTTTAGGCATCTAGTTGGGCTACATTTATATGATTATACTGCCGGTGTTGTTAATGCTTCGGTGTCACGAGCTTAGACTGTAATAAATACTTTTGGGATGACTTTGTATCTGTTATATTGTCATCACTTTTGGGAAAATCTTGTGGTTCATTAAACATTTCAAATTAACTAAACCTATGAACTCACCAACTTTATGTTGACACTTTAGCAATGTTTTTCTCAGATATTAAGAAGGAAGATGCTAAATGAGGTCTCATGCATTGCCGTCATTTCTTTGAAACAAAGATCATTCGTACCATTTGAGAAAACTATGTTTTGTAACTGTATCCAGATTTATGCTTCCGCACTTTGTTAAAACTATATATTTTATTAATTACAAGTGATCTATTTTCCGAACGTCTCATTTAGAGGTCGTTCTTTGTGACTGTGTGTGTATGATAATCATGACGTCACCACTCCCTTGTCGCCATTATACTCTGATATTTTGGGAGTGTGACACGTGTCCCCCGATCCAAATCATACACAATCAAAAATCACATAGCAGTTAATCACATAATGTACACACAAGTCCATCTCAAATCACAAACACATTCACAACATCAATTTAGAAAATAACTCAACACAGTGTCTCTTCCATCCCATCTGGAAGTCAAAATCAATATTAAACATTGGACTATGAAACTCGCCTGATAGCTTCTTCACAAGTCCTCGCACTAGCAACAAGCTAACAAACTAAAAACACGAAATCAATACACGAACCAATCACTAAGATGGCTCATCAACCTATGATGGACATCTAGCCTATTACCATAAAAATACCTCATTTATAAGCTCTAATCACCCCATTACCCTTGCTTAACAAGTCCCTAACTTGGTTAAGTTTAATAGCTACACCGTTCATAATTTTACACAAAACAGTCCCAGTTTTAGGTCTCAAAACTTTAAGTCAAACGTCCACTTAAATATACCCATGATTTCTGTAAAAGGAATATTCACACTTTTATACATGTTAGCTAAAACCTCCCACTTGCCCTAACCTTAAAGCTACTGTTAAGGCCCAGATATATGTGTATATATTGCTACCTATCCAGAATTCACTGATTTTAAACGTATGAAAAGTTCATTACCATTAGAGGGTCTTACCCTAAACCACAATCTTAGCCCAAGTGCAGATCCTTACTAAAATATATAAACCATCTCTCATGTTCGTGAGAAGATTCCAATGCAACCCTAAGTACCTAAAACAACCCAAAACTTAAAAAGAAAACAGGCTGAATTCAAAACTGTTTTGACCTCCGACTGTTGTAACCTGTTTTTGACCCATTTCCCTACCTCCAATTTAGTACTCGTTTCTTGATTTAGAAAGACAACTCAATTACCTATCCAGGGCTAGTTTGATCGCATCTTGAATGTTCCTAGAACTCGAGATATGATCAAAACAATAGACTCAAAATTCTGCCCAGTTTTTAAAAACGGGTTTTAAACAAATTGATCTAATTAATCACCTATAACCCTTCTAATACAAGCCCTAAATTATATGATCATCATATTATGATTAATACATCATTAATGTACTGTTTTTATATAAACCCTAACCCTTAATCCATCATAAGAATGATTAATTAAACATAAAAACAATTTAATTAAAAAGGTTAATGAAGGTTTTTACCTTAAATCAATGGAAGATGAAGAAAACCTAGTTTTTTTTAAGAACCCTAATTCTCCTCTATGGAACCCACGAATTTTTCTTTGTCTCCAGGGATTTATGTTTTTTTTTATTTATTAGATAACCTTATATAGTGTGTACATAAAATCCTAGTCCAAGTATAACACCCAACTTTCCTTTTTTCCCTTTTTCCCTTTTTCTCTTTCTATGGTGCGTCTAAACCGACCCAAACACCCAATAAATTCGTTTTTTTTTATTTTTATTATTTAATATTATGTTAATAATATTACCTTAATTTTCCTTAATTTATTTCAGCTCCTAAAGATTCCAAAACCTCAAAACCGTAAAACTAGTCAAATTTACGCGTTTTACCGTAAAAGACGTAAAATATACACTTTTATAAAAAATCTCAAATTTTGAAATAAACTTTATAACTAAGTCTTAAATGACTTAAAACCATCCCGAAAAATATTCATATGGATAACTACCTCACCCGAGACCTCTAAATGCTAAACCGTAAATCCTAAAAAAAATACTAATACTATAATACTTATACGTATACGTAAACACCACAATATCACCATTTTCATTTCATAGTCACCACTTGTGAGCTCATGAACATGAAATAACCGTTCCTCGATTTACTTATGAGTACTCTATACTCATAAACGATAACCACACCAACCTCGTTCACACAAAATAAACACGTAAACACACAATTCAACTAAGCACACATAAAATAACCTAAAAGTAAGACCAAGTGACAAACCCAAAACCACGGTTGTCACACATATCCTTGTCTGATAACCATTAAACCCGTATGCTCAATCTGATAGCAACCTCATACCCATTTCATATTCAACTTCTCAAACATAATCCACCATTGTATCACTTTATACACCGAGGCAAACACATCTCGATGCTCTGATCGTGACCTATCCCATTTACCCATCTCATCCGCTTCTTTGAAGCTAATCATCTTTGATTCACAAACAATCTGCCACCGTAGATCAAAACCCATACTTAATCCGCCTTACAAAACAAGAGTCGTTACCAAATCAATAAAATCATTAAACATTTACAAAAAAATCGGTCTTCAATTTACTAGACTCACTACCGTGGCCAAGAGAGGGAATCGACCATATTACATTATCTCGATTGTTTTTTTTGTAGGTTTGTTAAAGATGTGATTTGGATCTGTTCTCGACCTCTCGGTTTTTTTGTTGCTGAGCTTTTTATTGTAGATCCGGTTTTGGGTGGGGTTGTAGATGGTGAATTTGTGACGTGATGAGTATCTTAAACGGTTTAGTTATAGATCTTCGAGATGGTAAGATTTGGTGGGGTTTAGATAGAAACATGATTTAGTGAAAAAGTGGATATTGAAAAAAAAAGGAAGATTAGAATGACGGTGAGGGTGATGTTTTTGTTTATGATGAAGAATATAGATGAGGGAGACGGTGAGGTGTTTTTGTGAAAATTAAAGTGGGATGAAGAATTGATATGATTGGTGGTGGGATTTGTTTGTGACGGTGGAATAATTTAGGGATATTGGTGTGTCGGTGGTGGTGGGCTTGGTTGGTACGAGGATAAGACTTGGTGGATAACTTATCATAAGTCAATATCAGTGTTCTTCTCCCCTCAAAAAACTGCTACTGTTGTGCAGATTTTTGAACACGCTGATGAACTTGACTAAGCTAAAAAACATGTTATTAGCAACCATTTGAACGGATATAGATAGGGAAAATCCAACCCGCTCTGATACCACTTGTTGGTCTACTAATCTTGTGCACATATCGAATCTATAAATAATAATGAAGAACAATGTACAAAATGAACCAATTGACTAACTAATAACAATAGCTTGTACTTTTCATCGTATGTATATCTTATTAATAATGAATCAACAAATATACATGTGTTGCCCGGTTGTTTGCGGAATAACAACCTGGCGATGATGACAAACTAAACTCCCATTGTTACAAGGTAGAAAAGAACCAATGGGAGGAGGAAATTCTAACACTAACACTATGTGTATTTTGGTGGTGGAAATCTCTACCAAACTCTAAGTCATGAGACCACTATATATAGTGGGAAAGTGAAGCTTCCTTTGGAAGCTTCAATAAAGTCAAGTAACCACCTTGCACTTTGTATTCTTCCTTTTTCACCAAAGGAAGTTTCCACTATGTCTTCAGTATAAATACTTCAGTTCTTCATATCAGAGATGGTCTTCGGGAGTTAGTGAGTCATTGTCATTACTCACTAACTCCATCATCCTGATCTTAGTTCTCGTCTTCACTGGCTCGGATCCGCTGCAGTAGAGAAGGAGTCTATGTGGACTTCTGAGAACATCTTGAGGATGACTCGGTAAACTATCATGAGTTTACCGACCTATAAAATACTTAGGGTATACTTCATTGAAATCAGTATAGGGACAATTTAGGCTCTAAATTAGCCCAACATAAGTAAACATGTCTAAATGGATAAAATACCTATTTTCACCTAATTTATAAGCCATGCATTGAAATGTTGTACCTTGGGCTTTAGGTTACTTTTACATTGTCTTAATATAATCTTATAACCTTAATGTGATGATATAAGTGTTTGTAGACTTGTTCTAAAAGACTAGGTAGTGATTCTATATAGATTTCTTAATATAAGGGTTTCTAAGTCATTAATCCTAATGACTTTCTATCTTGGGTAATTAGTGTTTATCTCCTCATATAAACTTATTCTAGGGCTTATATGATGTGTTTAAGGTTTCTAAAGATTCTACAAACTTGGTTTAAGGGTTTATATAGGTTGCTCATATTCTAGGGACAATTAGGTTAGCTTAAGATCCTATGGTTTATAACTTGTACATTGTGATTTACTAACTTGTAACTTAACTTGAAATCAATGTATAATCTTAATATGATACTTAGTTTAGTTTTATAATTATTTGCAAAATATTAGACTGTAATTCAATGTGAAATGGACTTTATAAGCTAATCTTGATTACAGGTCTTAACTTCTAATTAGCTTTGGATTAGTGAATATTAGTGTTTTGTGGTCAATTACCTTTCCTGTATATGATATATTATAATTATTATATTGTATTTGATACTTGTACATAGATATTATGTAGTTATATTGCTTGAAACATTGTTTACCAAGGGTCTCTAGGTAGTGATCTAAACTATTATGTACATCTACTTGTACTTAGCTTTGTATAGTTTGTTCTTACCTTTCTTAGGAATTATTATGTATACAAAGTATAATTTACAACTTTTTTATAATCCACAATTACTTATTCATATGTATTTTCCATTCATAGTTTACCATTCTTGAGTTTCAACTCATTTAAAGGGATTCTAGGGTTTCTAAGGGAATTTAGGGCATCATAATTATATTTGAGATGTTCTTATTCATAATGTACTCATATGATTACTTTTATAACTTAGACTTAATATATACATTGTGTGTTTCCAACTTATATGAACATGTTGAAGTGGCAGTTCCGGTTGTGAGAAACAATTCATCTTACCAAGTAAGACATACAAGCAAAAATTTCTAGACAAATTTTCATATTTATATAATCATAGCACATAGTATATATGTAAAATTTATGGGTTGTCACAAAAGGTCCCGCGACCGTAGGTGGCTTTAGGTCACACGTTCGTCTTAGTGACCATAACCATAAAAAAAGAGTGCCCAATACTCGAATATGTGTGACGAACTAGGTACAATATTTGGTGCTTTAGTGAATATTTGTGACGGTAAATGATGACGTATAATCCCAGTCGGACTGGATAGTCTGACTCACGGGTACTACCCGTATCCATCAAGAATGGATTGGATGCTTGTGTGATGTGCGCGCGCAGCCCAGGTGGCCCGGTAAGCCGCTGTCGCACATAAGGCTGATTATTTAGCCAGGTCCTTGTCGCAGCGTGACAGGATTAGACAGAATATAACCTATATTATAGTTATATTCGCCTAAGGAAAAGGGATATACACTTTCCTTAGTTAGATGATGAAGATCAAGCTATTTTGAGTCATTATCTCTTCCTTAGGCCATAAGAACAGGGAGCCCAACCTGGACTCTCTCGAGTATAAAAGGAACCCCATGGTTCCACAAAGGTACGATACACACAATACCCTAAACACTTGCATACTCAAACCGATTACTTACTCTCATGCCGGAGTCTAATCGTGGGTCACAACCCACGGTAAGCCTAACGGTGTCTGTTTAGTGCACAGGGTCCTAAAACAAGTTTCACTTGGTGCAAGAGTCGGAGTCCACAAGACCCCGAATTAAACCTAATTCGGGTCAAGCTCGATCCATCCAACTTTTGTATCAACAAGTTGGCGCCATCCGTGGGACCCTGTACTAAGCTCCAGCTAAATGACGGAAAGCGGCACTAATATCTCGTTTTTTAGTGTAGTTGTCTTCTCAGCTCGATTCGAATTGATATAACAATTTTAAGCTCGACTTATTGTTTTTGGTTGTAAGATCTTTTCTTGGTAATCTATTTCTAATTGGCACAAAGCACATAAAAAGGTAAAAATATTAGCTACTACGTATATGTACTATACTAAAAACACATTGCAATTACGTCAATTAAATGCACAAGTAGTAAAATGTAAAAATACAAATTTATACTACAATTGTAAACTACAAATTACAAATTTTACCACTCAATCTATAAAAGTAAAAAAAAACAATTTACTTTTCATAAAATGTAAAATGCAAATCAAATCTGAAAGTTTAAAAAAAACGTTTAATGGCAAGTCCATTATGAAGCCTGGCCGAAAAGTTCATTAGCCCAACAATAATTGGCCCAACATATACAAACTAACTGATCTGGACTAGAAATGTAACATATCTAAAGCAGATATTTATGAAAAAAAATATCAAATTAATCCACCTAGCCTACTGGTAAGTCTAATGGTTTGTAAAACGTGGGGACATGAGTTCAATTCCTACGTTCTACTTTTTTTTGTTTATTATTTTTTAAGTGAAACAAGTCTATGTCTGCTTTCTACAAATTTTCATAAAATGACATTTAACAAATCAACTCCTAAAGTGAACTAAATGCACTGATAATAGGTTTACAGTAGAAGCTAATAAACACTAGAAAATTATATCTCGCATTCTAACCTATATAACTCCAAATTACTCTAAAACTTACTGTCAATATCAGTTACAAAAACAGTTTCAACATTAACCAAACACTCAAATACAGAAAGTAAGCTAACTGAATCGATCATCTACAAATCCAAGAATAAAATCACAGCTTAAACAGATAAAGAGCATAGCATCAAATAAGAAAATAAGCAGATTGCACGTAAAGCTATACTACTACAAGTAACCAGTAGAACATACTAAACATATCCAGAAAATAAACGCGCTTAACCATGATACATCCAGGCCTGTCCGTTGTGGGAGAAGCGGAGCGCTGAGCTCGCTTAAATCCCGAACACCACCAATCTGCTACCACTTTAACTAATCTAATCAACCTTTAACTGCTGGTGACGTATGCTATGCTGCCTGCTGGAATGAACACGGACTGGACCGAATCGAAGTTATCATCTGATCTGCTACACCTGTATAAGAACGAAACAGAATCCTATATGCAGAACTTGATCTAATGAAAGAAAAATGACTATTCCAACAACTGATTACGTTCTGACAGTTATAACAGAATTGACACTAAGGAAAACAGAATTAACAGCTTTCCAAAATCTGATCATCATCTTATACATGATAAGCTATTACAGTTATCCATTCTAGCTTATGTAACAGTAAAAATCAAACACTCCTACAATAAAACTACCAACTGGTAAAGCTTAAATCGAATTCTGATCTTTAACTGAATTAACGAGTTCTCAAAACTGAATCCTATCGAAACAAGACGGAATTTACTCCTAACTATCTCAAATTGAGACTCTTGAAATCGCAACTAAATGAGCAGAATTTTAAACACTTTAACTAAAATCTAACGCAAGCTTTTTGAGATCTCATGAAACAGGTATTAAGACTGAGAAGAAAAGATTAGAGAAATGAAACTGTAACTTGAAAATAGAATGAAGTCGATTGTTACTTTCATTAATGGTGATTTTATAACAGATTTAAACTAATTTGTAACAATATATCATAACAGACTATCAGAATCGTAAATCAAGATGAGAGATCAAAAAGCTTAAAAACTTCCATTAATGGCGAAAATAGTTTTGGTTACAACTGATTAATATGAAAGGAAAACTGAATCAAAACTAACTTTCATATAATTGCTCAACTGAAAACCATAAAGCTGTGGAGAAAATTAAACTAACTAACTAACTCTATCCTAACAAACTAACTATGTGTAACTCTACACCTAAGCTAACCGATTGCAAATGAAGGTCTTCATGTCTTTTTATAGCCGTCGAGAGGGAGTGGATGACGTGGTTAAGCCAATGATTGAATGCCACGTGTTTAATACGAGGATTGACTCGTTCTTCATCTTCAATCCGATTTGGGAGTTTCTTTATCTTCAACTCTTGATCAAATTGATTCACATCTTCTTGTAGAGGAGAAGAAGATAAGCACTTTTGTAGTTATAATCATTGGCTGATTCTTCATGTATCTACCTTGAGATTGATTTGCAGGTTTTGGAGATGAAAAGATGAAGTTTGCTGATTTTTTTTCTCTCTCTTCGATTTGGTGAAGAGGACGTGTTTGGGGATGTGTTTGACCGGTCTTGGTCAATAGACCAAGTTAAGTAATAAACTTTTCACTAGTTTTCCTTTTGGTCCTTCCACTCTTCTTTCTTTTCTAATGTGTATAGAATTTTTAAGTCAAATCTACTTTTCATCCTTTGTTTTGTTGAAAGTACAACTTAAGCCCTCGATCTTGGTAAATGATGGCAAGTATGGTCCTTGAAAGCTCTTTCGTCTTTTTCTTCGTCTTTTGATAAAATAAGTCCTTGAAAACGTGTCTTTGTTCCAAAATGTATCTTTCTTACCTGAAAACACATGAAACACAAATACACGCATAAATCTAATATTTTACAGTTAAAATAATGTATTTGACTGTGTTTTGAGTGGTTTTTGGATCATTATTGATGAGTGTTTTCACACTTATCAACTCCCCTCCACTTGACCATTGCCATGACCTCATGCAATGCAGCATTTTAAAGCTCTAAATTACACTTTTCTCATAATTAACCCACCTTGGCCATTTTATGATTTAATAAACTAAACTATACTACATGATGAATGGTTTTGAATATTTACAATGCAATGCAAAAGAATCAATTCTATTTATATTTTTTTGGATTTTTCATAAATGGTTTTGATGGAAATAACTCATAAAGATATCAATGACTTGAATTAGGGCTTGGGTACCATGGACATTTATCACCCTCAAGTTTCACTTTCCCCATACCAAGCTTAAAAATGGGATCATTGCATTCACAAGTAAAAAGTGCATCAACTTATTCATGACAATTAAATGTGGAACCGGTTATTATTTGAGCAAATTGCTTGTGGGCAAATTTGTCATTATTCAAGTGTGAAATAAAAGAAATGTAAAATCTCAAAATAAGGAAGCACGGTTTTAATCCTAAGTAATCCTCTCTTCCATTACTTGAAAAACCGCTCACAATCAATATAAGTCCGTTTCAAGAGTAATAATTGTAGAATATTGATAATCAATGAATCTATGAAGGGGTTTGTTAATTTCTAGAGAGAGAAAGTTAGAGAGAGAAAGTGAGAGAAACTATGTGAATTTTATTAAGTGGAAATTAAGAAATGATAACAACCAACCCCTTTCCTTAGTGGAAAGGGGTATTTATAGTTCCAAGTCATAAGTGGACTTGGGCCGGTCCATGACAAGCCCATGGCCCGGTTCTTACTTAAGTTAATAAGCAAATAATAACTAATTACTAACTACGAGCTATTACAACATAAATCATATTGTGGAGTGACCGATACTTCTAATATACGTTAAAACGTATTTCTAACAATCTCCCCCTAAGGGAGGTCACTCCACGTTACAAAGTTCTAAACCTAGCATACTATACTAAGTCTTCGTTCTTTAGCTCGTAGTCTTTTCTTCTTTTCTTTCTTTTGTTGTGAATATGTTGATTTGATCTTTTTGGCTTTGACTTGAGAGCATTGTTCTTTGGCCTTTCACGTGCGATCTTTGCCTTTCTTGTGAACGTTGCCTCCTCGTGACTTCATGTCCCACACACTTACGTCTTTTTGTTGGATTCTTGAAAGCTTCAGAGTTTGGTACAGCGGAAGACTTCATCGTGTACTTTCTTGAATTTTTGTTGCAAAAGACATAAGCATGTGGGAACGACTTTTACAGGTACACCGCAACACCACCGTCTTCACTGGTACACAGCAACGCCACCGTCTTCAACAGGTACTCAGCAACGCCACCGTCTTTAGCAGGTACACAGCAACGACACGAATAAAATGGCTTTGAACATTTTATTCTAATTCGGTAGCATTTTACCTCCGGTCGGTGAAGACCGTTGGACGATATTAGATATCGTACCCGTGACGGATAGTTTCAATTAAGTAACTTCCTGACAGGATTTCGCGGGTACACCCGTTCTCTTTATTCGACCGTCCAAAGCTGACTGCGAACATAAAGAGTGAATCACTTGGATAAATTATCCTTGTGATTAAAAGCCGTCAATTCATGAAGCCTGGAACAAGTGAATTTCAATTAAGATTTTCACCATCGTTGCTTTCCAGTTGTCACGAGCTCGATTCATAAAGAATCTTGCACGTTACCTACCAAGTGCTGTTTGATGTTGACACTAGAAGGATTTCCACTCGTCACTGTGGTCAATAAAGAGTCACTCTGAGTGTTCTGGCAAGATCATATGATAATGCGAAGAGGCCTGGAACGAGTTTAAGTTCAATTAAGAATTAAACCACTGTTACCTTCCAGTTTTTCACAAGATTGGTTCTAAAAGAACCGCACGTGTAACCTACCATGAGCTTGTTTGATGTTGGCTCAAGCAGGATTTCCATCTTCATTGTGATACTTACGTATTACTCGGATGTTCTGGCAATATTACAGGAATACTGCGTAGGACTCATGAAAATCTCTTACTTTTCACAGTGTGTGAGAAAGCAAGGAATAAATGGAAAGTGTCCTAATGAGACTTTTGATGATCTCTTGGCTCTAGACTCGATTGTGCGTTTTGATTTAGTGAGCGATGGCTGGAGAGGAGTGCCACCTTTTCAATACCAGTTTATTCGGAGTGAATAAACCAATAGATAACGTGTTGATCTCCGTGTGATTAAAACAAATACCTTTTGAGAGATATTTGAGTTAGCTGGGGAAGGGTTGTGCATTGCATCACTGGGTCTATGATGTCTTTCTTCAATACCGAGAATCATTAACAAAAATGACCTCAATAGCATATGTATTGACCCGGTTTCTGCCTAAAGTTGTAAGGAGGGCTTCTTTCTTTACACCCTTTATCTTTACATTTCTTTTTCATTCTTCAACCCCTTCAATGCTTACCAATACGTCATCACTAGCACCTTGTTGTGATTGTTCCAGTGCTAGCTTAAGTACTTGGTCGGCATTCAGCTACGTTCACATTCTTTCTCCATCTTTCCTAGGACTTCTAATTCTATCTAGGGAATTGTCCTTGGGAAGATTCCATCGGCTCTGATGAATCATTGGACTAAACCTATTCCTACCACCCTTTTGTCACCACATCCGTCGTGAATTAAGCGTGTTTTGGGAAGGAATTGCCACCATGAAAACATCATTGAAAATCACCTAAGGTACTTGTGATATTAAAATCAAAAGTTTTGTGCCTTAGGTGTTTTGATCATCAAAAACGCTCCCCCTTAACACGTGCTTAACACATATTAAGTTGGATTATCATTAAGTCTTTTTCATTTTAGCCAAGTAACACTTACGTCTCCTTAATCCCATTTTCTCCCCTTATCCAAAATGTTAACCATTAATATTTGGGATATTGAATGGATTAACCGGTCTTTGGGTAAAAATGAAATCGATGTTTTGGCCATAGAACAAGTTATTGCTCCCCCTTAAGTTAATAAGGGATAGTTGTAGTGCTTTGGTATGACATATTTTGAAAGATTTAGAATCTCGTGAGAAATTCTTGAAAAATTATCATACCTTAACACTACACCAAGCCATTCAAGCACATTATTCACAAATTTACATATTCACAATTTGAAAACCAATATAAAGTGACCTGAGATGTACGACCCATCAGATGGATCGTTGCAGTAGCTTGTGGTGCACTAAATACGGTCTTCCACCCACGAATCTTTCCAAGCTCCTCATCAATCTACGTTCACGGAGCTTTTGATCGATCTTTTTGATCACATACTTTGCCATCTGCCGGTAACCCGGATGCCAATCCTCCGTCATCTCTGGCAAAGTCCCACCCGAGTTCAGATGCTCCAACTTATCTCTGACTTGTATAAGAGTTCCATCACTATACTTGTGAAGCTCACCCACCCTCATAAACTTCATCAAACCTCGACTGTTCAAGTAGAAAATGCCGGAATTCGGGACAGAAATGCCGGTATAGGGACATCTTTCTACATGTTGAGGTAGCACTTGATTCACAGGACGGGTTAAGTTGAGCCTCCTCTGATAGCTTTCGACTCCCAACTGAAGATCCTCAACTCGTGACTTGATGACAACGCTTCGTGTGAACATACGAAGTGCTGTATTCAAAGCAATCAGATCTTCACGAGGAATGTGAGTAAGTTGATCTCGGGTCATCAGAAGCAGCATATCTTCAATATCCTCAAGGCGAATGATGGAAAAATCTCCTTGCTGGATTTTGTATTCCCTGTCATCCTCCCTTTTCAAGCGAATCTCCGTCACATGATAGTAGCCGTTCTTGGCTTCAGTTTTCATTCCTAAGATGCTGGAGATACGGATGTCGGATCTAACATTGCTTCCAGACTTGACCATGCAGCAACCCCTGTACGCCCTTCGGACTCGTTCGTCCCAATGAGATGCACCTATGACAGCATACATATCATAATTACGATTCATTTTTGGGACCCAGAGTCGATTTACCTTTTCCTCGATGAAGGGTATTGTCCCCCAGTTGGCAGCTTTCAGCAAAGTCAGGGATGTTGCATACTTTGATGATCCCTTCAGTAGATACTCAAGATCGTTGGTGACGAAGAAGTCAAGAGCAATCTGATTATCTTGAGCAGGATCCATTGGAGGTGGAGCTCTTTCTGATTCATGAAGTCCTGGCCTTTGAACGGTTTTCAAAGCCTTTATGATCTCATCGGCATAATACTCGAGCTCCATTCGGGGTAATCCGGTTTTGGCACGCAGTCTCTTATCTTTCAGTGCTTTCTTTACCAAGGATGGAGTAACCGAAGTCTTATACTCATGAGCAAGAAATGCACATAGGTCAATCGGACTTCGGATACGGAGATACAGCACATCTCTGTCAGCATCTGTGATCGGATCAAATTGTGCTGCTGCCGTGATCCAAGCTTGTGGTGGTGCAGACTCGTCTATCTCCAACGTGTCTTCCCAGGCACGAATGCTTGGTTCAGGAACCGTAGATTGTTGAACCTGTTGTTGAGGAGTGGAAGTGCGAACATCTACTGGTTCAGTTTCAGGCATTTCAGCAGTGTCTTGAACTGGAGAGTGTTGTGCAGCTTCGGGTTCTGTCACTGATTCTGCAATCACAGGAGGAACAACAGCAGAACTAATGGGGTTAGTTGTAACAGGTAAAGATACAGCGACAGAAATACCAGGAACCGATGACGCTGTAGTGGCATTCACATCGTGGTGCCACTTAGTTCGTCTTGATTCTGAGGATGTCGACTTGTCCTTCTGTCCTGCATCTTTTGTGGACTTGGTTCCAGTAGCAGTCTTCTTGGAGCTGGTAACCTTGTCTCCCTCTTTCGGCTGTTCACCCCCATCATCATCCTGATTGTCATCCCCGTTATTATCCCTAACACTCTCCTGATTCTCATCACCACCATCATCGCCATCATCATCATCCTCATCCTCGTCATCATCCTCATCATCCTCATCATCCTCGTCATCATCACCACCTTCTTCATCGTCTTTCTCCTTTTCACCTTCTTCTTCTTCTTCTTCCTCTTCTTCACCCGTACCCTCTTCTTCACTCTCTTCCCTTTCTTCCTCAGGTAAGATGTGATATGGTACCACACTTCCAAACATTTTGAATAATCTATCATCCTCCATGATAGCATCATTCAGGGATTTATATAGAGCCCGTTGAATCCTCGACTTGTTATACGACCCAAGTTCCACCATTCGAGCCTTAAGGATCTTCTTCAATTCAAAATCCGTCAGGTCATAAGCAATCTTATAGGCGGCTTCTGAAGGGTTGGAGGATTTGACCATCAAGTTGTCAGCAGCAAGTGTCTTCAACTCGTCACGAAGCTTAGGCATTAAGGATTCAACGGATTCTTGCACTCTTTCTTTCACAGATGCTTCAAGTGCTTCTTTTTGTTCCTTATATTTATCCCTCATTGCTTGAAGTCTGGTAATGCGTGCAGCATGCTTATCAGCCTCAGCCTGCTTAACTCGAGCAAGTTCCTCTGCATGAGCTTTACGTGTAGCTTCCATGTCTGCAGAGAACTTGGCAACCAACTCTTCTTGAGCTTTCTGAGATGTTTCTTCCCTTTGAGCTCGTCTTTGCAACTCTTGGCGAAGTTCATCCATTTCGCGTTTGTGATTATCAAGCATTTCGGCCATCACTAATGCAGCCATTGCAGATGTTGCAGAACTGCTCTGGGTTGACTGAATAGGCTCGGTTGTTACTGCTGTACTAACGATGGGGATTATGGGTGGTGGAAGAAATGGTGTGGAAGCCGGTCGGGTTGGTCGGGTTGTTAAGGGTTGGATTGGTGGAGGTAGAGTTGCCAAGGGTTGAATTGTCACCATGATTGTAGGAGCAGCAGGTTCCTTTTCCACACTTGTTGAAATAGGGATTGATGGCTCCTTCGAAGTGGAATAGTTTTCAGGTGACCCAAACTCATCAACATCATGCGGTTCCTCGTACTCATCCTCGATATCTACCCTCGCACCTGAACCACTACCGCCTGTATCTTTCCTACTCCTTTTAATAGCCATCTTCATCATTTGTTGCTCGGATTTATCAAGAGTAGGATCAACAATATCTGCTTCATCACGTAGACGCATCAAATCCTTACCCTTTCCTTTCTTACCCTCTGTCTTCTTCTTCTTGGGTTCGGGTTCAGGTAACGCAGCTGGTTGTTTGCGTTTACCTTTACTCTTAACCGTTGTGGAAGAGTCTTCTCCAGTTTGAAGGTTTGCTTTCAGCCTCTGGATTTCTAACTGTAGTAGCTTGTAATCTGCAGAACCTTTGATTTTTCAGATAAAAGGTAATCAGGAACAGGACCCGGAATCACACCAGTAGACGGTCCTTCATGCCTCAGATCTACAGTATCATCAGCTTCTTCAGTGTGATAGCGACCTCCTGCACGCCTATCAATAGTAGCATCAAGCTTCATAAAGTAATTTATGATGAGCTTAATAAACCGAGGATAAGGAAAGAAGTTTGTCTTCAGCTTCTTGTTGTGGAAGAGTTGAAAGGTGAATTCTTCCCATATCAACAAAGCATAATCTGAATTCGCAGCTTTGTACATGCCATAGAAGAGGTTCATTATCGGACTTCGCAAAGCATCATGTCCACTCGTTTTTGGTGTAAGGCATTTACTGAGAATACCCATCAAAGCTCTCCAAGGTTGTCCCACCTTAGCAGTTGTAAACTCAGATGCAACTCGTATTTCCGGACATCCAAGTGCATCAAATAACTCCGCGAGTTCATCTTTAGTAGGATCCCTTGAGAAAGACATGCCCTTGGGTGTATCCCGTATACCAAGCATCTTACGGAAATCTGAAACGGTGAGTGTCTGCTGCTTGTTGTCGATGGTGAAGGTGATCTTGTTCGAAGTGAAATCCTTGGTTGCCCAAAATTCAAACATATACTCATAAGGCACCGAGGTTGTACTCCTAAGGGCGTTCTTGAAATGAGAGTTATCAAGAATGGCTATGGCGACCTTAAAACCATGGTGAGTGGATTTAGAAACTTGCTTCAGCCTATAGTTGTTGGGTATAAACTTAAGGGTTCGGGCTTTAGCAATATCGGCTTCTCTAGATTCTTGGATAGCTTGTACTGTTGGATTAGTCATTTTATCTGCTTAAGATAAGACATGAAAGGTTGATGCACAAAAACAGATAGATATATATCATTCTTACTTCTAAGCATAACACATTTCATAAGATAAAACAACAAGTACATAGATAGCATGCAAACAAGAATAGTCAAACTCTTCATCCGGAACTTCCTCATTCGGAACTTCTCCTCATTCGGAACTTCCTCATTCGGAACTTCTCCTCATTCGGAACTTCCTTCATTCGGAAGTTCTTCATTCGGAACTTCCTTCATCCGGAAGTTCTTCATTCGGAACTTCCTTCATTCGGAAGTTCTTCATTCGGAACTTCCTTCATCCGGAAGTTCTTCATTCAGAACTTCCTTCATCCGGAAGTTCTTCATTCGGAACTTCCTTCATTCGGAAGTTCTTCATTCGGAACTTCCTTCATTCGGAAGTTCTTCATTCGGAACTTCCTTCATTCGGAAGTTCTTCATTCGGAACTTCCTTCATTCGGAAGTTCTTCATTCGGAACTTCCTTCATTCGGAAGTTCTTCATTCGGAACTTCCTCATTCGGAAGTTTTTCAGAAGAAATCCTTCATTCGGAAGTTATAAACCATGTTCATCCGGAACTTGTACAAACGAATCTCAGATGTTTAGTCTAACGCGTTTGTGAGTTTCTAAGGCAAACTAAGGTAATATAAACATCATTTAATCTATTCCGAGCAAAACCCACCATATATCCCTTGTTAATTTAGCCTAATTTAATCAAAAACCCTAAGTGGATTGAACTGAGTAATTGAGCATGTTTAATCAGAATTATATGATAATAAATGTGGATTAGAAGATCACAAATTGATGTATATACCTTAATTAAATGTGGATTAGAATTATATGAGTAATTGAGACGTGCCTTGTAGCAACACCTTAAGACGTTCCCATAGATCCTTTGCCACCGTATACTGACTCACCATCCTATAGATGTCATGGGGAAGAGCTTGGAGAATTGTTTGAAGAGCTTTTTCATCTGCATCTGCAACAAGTTGTTGAGCTGGAGTAAGTTCTTCAAATTCTCGTGGTCTAGTCATGTTATCAACCGTAATGGTACCATAGTCGAGTGGACCATTCAAAATCGATTTGACCATAAGCCTTCCGTATGTCGGTTTCCCCTTTAGATATTGCATCATTCGACCTTGCCATGCCTCAAATACCTCTTTAATAAGCATCGGTGGACGACTATCAGTTCCCGTTATAATCGATATATCCGTAAGAGATGTCATCTGAGGCATTACTGAATTTGGATTCATTTTGTTTTTCTTCAAAGAAACAGAGATTATCGGTTGATCGAGCAGTGAAGTAAAGCTTGTGAATTGTGTTGTGTTTTTGTTGTATGAAACCAAGATTAAATCCTCTAAAAAATCGTCGAAAAAACAAGCAAAATAACCCTTGATTCGGAACTTTTTGTTGATTCGGAAGTTTGATTCGGAAGATTACCTTGATTCGGAACTTTGTGTTGATTCGGAAGATTACCTTGATTCGGAACTTTTGGTTGATTCGGAAGATTACCTTGATTCGGAACTTTTTGGATTGATTCGGAACTTCTTGGTTCGGAAGTTATTGATCCGGAACTTTGGCTTGATCCGGAACTTCTTGACTCGGAAGTTCTTGGTTCGGAACTTTAGCTTGATCCGGAACTTCTTGACTCGGAAGTTCTTGGTTCGGAAGTTTCTTGATCCGGAACTTCTTGACTCGGAAGTTCTTGGTTCGGAACTTTAGCTTGATCCGGAACTTCTTGACTCGGAAGTTCTTGGTTCGGAAGTTTCTTGATCCGGAACTTCTTGGTTCGGAAGTTTCTTGATTCGGAACTTCTTGACTCGGAACTCCTTGATCCGGAACTTCTTGATCCGGAACTTTTGCTGAATGAACAGAAACTTCCTTGATGAACAGTCGAACCGTAAAAAATGAGATTAAGCCCCGATTTTGACCAAATAACCCAAAAAGTTTTGTGCTTTCGACTAAAATAAGTAACAACTAATACTTATCCACTAATCCCAATCACAAAAACACCAAAAACACCAAGAATCAAGATGATTTTTCTAAAAAAAACACTAATACAATCAAAAACTAAAAAACCACACAAATCACCACCTTAAATCACCCCATAGCTCTGATACCAAATGTAGAATATTGATAATCAATGAATCTATGAAGGGGTTTGTTAATTTCTAGAGAGAGAAAGTTAGAGAGAGAAAGTGAGAGAAACTATGTGAATTTTATTAAGTGGAAATTAAGAAATGATAACAACCAACCCCTTTCCTTAGTGGAAAGGGGTATTTATAGTTCCAAGTCATAAGTGGACTTGGGCCGGTCCATGACAAGCCCATGGACCGGTTCTTACTTAAGTTAATAAGCAAATAATAACTAATTACTAACTACGAGCTATTACAACATAAATCATATTGTGGAGTGACCGATACTTCTAATATACGTTAAAACGTATTTCTAACAATAATTCATTCGCTTTATGTGTAAAATCCTCATGTCATGCTTTCATAAGTAGCTACACACTCGCTAAGGAAAGAAAAATAAAACTCACGCAATAATTTACATCCGCCATCTTTTTGAGACTTTGGATCTTCAACCCCGCAACCCGTCAAGGTAATATTGGATTAGAGCAATCTATTGAATCCCCGCAACCCGTCAAGGTAATATTGGAACTCAATAGTCAGTATAATTAACACCACACTGCCCCTCTTGGGAGTCTTGTATAATTATTTTTTCTTTTCTTTTTTCTTTTTTTTTCTAGCCACTCATTTTTTTTCATAAGCCGCTCTTATTTTTCTTTATTCCTCACTAAGAAATTTAAAAAGAATAAAAGGAAAAACACCCGCTAAATATTGAGCATGACATAAGTCTTGTACACATAAAACGTTCTAACTTAGAATCTTAAGACGTACTTATATCAACCATAAATGATTAGTCAAAAATGCATAAGAGATTACAAACCAATTAAAACCGTTCTTGATTATTTATTAACAATTATATACATGCGAAGAAAATAGAGGTAAAGAAGAGAAGGGTTTAGCCACAAGTAATTATCATGAAGTTTATCTAGCCCTTTTATACTTGCTTCAACTCTATCATTTCCCATTCTCCACAAATTTAAAATCTCAAAGAATGAGATTGGTGGATGCTTAGCCTAATAGACCAATTAAGGACTACATGGTTAAGGATACTAGCTAGAGAATGCTAAGATAAGCAAACTCGGGTTGAGTCAAAATATCCATGGCGGGCCTAATATGTCAAAGAGATCTAAATTTGTTAAAACCATGTTTTTATTATATTTTTTCTTTTTCCAACTTTTGATGAAAAATAAAAGAAGAAATATATATACAATGCAAATGTGTTATGCAAATGTAAAATGATTAATACAAAAATTATGAATGCATATTTTTGGTGGCCAAAGTAGATCAAAACTTTGAAAAATGTTTAAAAAATTAATTTTCCCAATTATCATGAAGTTAAGGCAATGGTCTAGGTAAGGTCACTTCGATAGAAGTCTCCCCTACACTTAAGATAAACATTGTCCTCAATGTTTAAGAGTATTGGAGTGAACTCCCCTACACTTATTACATTGATTACTTTGCTTAACCCAATTTAAGGAAGAGACAACTAAAGGGTATTCATGTTAAGCACAAGTGTTGAATATCACGATAGCAAAAACTAATCAAAGTGAACCAGATACACGGGCCTCCTCCATAAGCTCCAAGCATGAAATGTGAGAGAGAAACCCTTGAAACAAACACCAAAAGACGAAGAAAGGCACCCCTCCACTTCAACTCTACTATAACATCCTTTTAATTAAACCTATCCTATTGAAAATCTACTCTACGTTTTCTAACCTAGTTATTCATTGCTTGAGTTTTTTAACCCTAAGTCGCTAGCTCGACTCGGCCCCGAATTAAGTTGTCCTTGGGGAAAAACATCATGGAGAATAAAGGATATCACTTTGAAGCATGTCTCACATGATACACTCAAACTTAGCACGTTGCCATTTACTATAAGATTTACAATATCCGCCTCGATAAATGGAACGGTCCAACGTGTCTCAAGTTTGTCCAACATACGAAATCTCTCAAATAGGAAGCACACCAGGATCAAATACATAGTTTCCATCTCGACAAGTGAACAACTCCAAAGTAGGTAGCATCACCAAAGTAAGCTCATATGAGAAGCCCATATCAATCGAAAGCACACTCTTAAGTAGAGTAGATAAAAACTGATTTTTCCCAAACATATGTATCCTAGGATCAAAAAACTTTCCCTTCATGGGAAAATAAAGAGATAAACTCGTATCAACCATATAAGATTCCCCCTTAGTGATCAAAGCATCATGAGAATATGAAGGTGTAGGTATCAAAACATTCATAACTATTATGTCCATATTAGGCTCATCATCATCATCAAAAGGTGGGTAATCTTCCATAGAAGGCATAGCGAAAGGAGGATCAAAATTAATAGTGTCTTGTGGAGGAGGTATAGGCTCTATGTTCCCAAAAAGCAATGTAGTAATAAGACGAACCCCCTCTTCCAAATTGGAAACACTATCGTTGACCTCTATATCAAAATGTGCAAGAGTATCCTCTATGGTGGCATCAATCTCCATAAAAGAGTCCATATCAAAGGTTTTGAGTTCTAAAGGTGCCTTAGATGAAAAAATATCAATCTCTAAGAGGAAAGGATCTTCATCAATAACCAACTTCAAGGGTGGGAGGGTGGGAACATAAGGCTCAAAAGGAGGTGTATTAATGAGAGAATCACTCAAAGGAATGATATGATCAATAGGTGTATCCTCAAAAACCCGTGAAGGATGATCAATCAAGGGTTCTTCTTCTATAGACTCATTATTAGGTTCTTCACACTCCTCAAAAAGTGGGTTATCAAAACATGTCTCAAAAGAGGATTTGAATGTATCACAAAATCACTAAGAGGAATAGGTGAAGGAGTCATAGAAGAAATGGAGTCATCATCATCAGAAGTAAAAGACTCATCACTATCATAAGGATCATCAAAGGTTTCATCACAAGAATCATAAGGTGGTAGAGGAGAAGGATCCAATTTTCCTATAGGAGCAAACTCTTAATCCAAATTAGGAATGTTATCTTGACAAGACAAATCATCGGATGATATAGCATAAGACGCGTCACTAGAATCACAATTTTCATCCTCTATTTGTGGAAAGTCTTTCACAAACTCTTCCTCAATCTCATTATCCCTTTCTTTGAACAATTCATCAAGATCAAAGTCACCAAAATCACTAGTAGTAGCATGAAGGTCAATATGTGATAAAATCTCAATATGATCATGAGGAGAAGAGGTATCAACACAAAGCTCATCACATGGTTCATTGGAAACCCTCTCAAGCTCTCTTTGGATTGGGATAAGGTTCTCAACACTAGAAGAGGTTAATTCATCCGAATTGGTGTTTGTATTAGTGCTAAGAGGCTCGTCCCCCATGGTTAAAGAGTCGGTGGGTTCCACGTGAGGTAAAGGTGATGAAGGTGTGTCATCATTTAGTGTCATACAAATCGAAGGTTCCTCATCATCTTCATCTAACAAGCATTGTTTAAGCAAACGAGCACGATTAGCAATGAATTGTTCTTCTTTTTCCTTTGTAGCAATCTTAAAGAGGAAATTATCTAAATTTTCCTTGAGGCGACAAGAACCTTTTTTCAACGATTCACGACACATTGCACCGATCCCCTTGTCATAAAATTGCCAAGTCTTAATTTCCACTTCCTCAAAAAACTTAATTTGTTCCTCTAACAACGGGCATGCGATTTTCATTTCCTCAATGCTTATGTCTTTCTTACTATCAATCGCCTTAGAAATTTTATCGATCGACGCATTTATTGTCTCAAGTAAAGAAGGCGACTCATTGCAAATATGAGGGGCATAAGAAGGCGGATCCCTCAGTCTACAATCATAACCATAATGGGGTGCGTTCCCACAAAACTCACATGAATAAGTCGAAGAATATGGTGGAGGTGGATTTCCATAATTAGGTGAATTATAGGTTTGAAAAGAGTATTGATTATGAAAGTTCTCATGATTGTAGCTTTGAAAATTTCCTTCATTTTGAAAACCTTCATAATTGGAAAATCCTTGGTTTTGGTATGGCTCATTAAAGGTTTGATCATGAAATGATGGTGGATTTTGTGATGAAAAACCGGAATATCCCATATAGTCATTACAAGTATAGTCCATTTGAGTGTTAGGTTGAAAATTAGGGTTCTTGGTTCCATTATAAGCATATCCCTCCCCATAATAACCATTATTTTGATCACATAAATAAGTATCGTGTGGACCACCACAAGTCGAACAAGGCGAATAATTAGCGTTGGCGGATCGTTGTTGCAAAATCTCCAACATGGAACGAGTATCCATGTGTAACAAGGTGGCCGAATGTATATACAAGTATAATGACGTTTAAAAGCTTCCTCGGGGAAGGAAGTAATACACCAAAGGTGGTATGTTTACACGTGTGCAAGTACACGTGTAAGTAAACACGAGGAATGAGGGAGTAGCCCGCGGTCGACTTTGAAGAGAAAAGGATTATCCTCTTCGAGGTTCGATATGAAATATCCACAAGAAAGTATATATATAATTAATATTTTGGTGCAAGACCCCCAATAAAGCCTTCCTTCTTAGAATACGCACTAGTGAACGGGGGGTTAGGTGGCGCGAAGCACTTAAGTACCTATCGACCCTTAGATGGCATTTCATAGCACATCGCCTTTCTATTCACTTTGTAGTTTGTATCCTTCGAATTATTGCCTATTGGAAGTATTTATCTATTCTTGCTTAATTAAATTCGGTCGATACGCGTGTCAAGGACCGGAACGCCCCCTAACACGGTGTATTGCCTCGGCAATACTTATGGAGATAGGTAACTTGGTTGTTCGTATATACGTATACTTATTTACATATAATAATATATCAAAAATATTTTTGTATTTATTTGATTTTGAAGAAAAATACTATATGTACGTAAAAACGATGAAAACGATATAATATATATTTTTGTTGTAATCTTTTAGGAAAAAGATTACTTTTTGGATTTATTTTTTTGGTTCAATTCTTTAGGAAAAGAATTGATTTTGTGATTTTTTTATTTTTTTGTATTTTTATCTTTTTGATTTTTTTATGTTTTTGATTTATAATACGTAAAAAAAATAACGTTCACAAAGTGAACGGATCCCAAAATCCAATCGTCTCACTCGAAACCGTTAATCTTCACGAAAAGCCCCGGCAGCGGCGCCATTTAATATCCCGTTTTTTAGTGTAGTTGTCTTCTCAGCTCGATTCGAATTGATATAACAATTTTAAGCTCGACTTACTGTTTTTGGTTGTAAGATCTTTTCTTGGTAATCTATTTCTAATTGGCACAAAGCACATAAAAAGGTAAAAATATTAGCTACTACGTATATGTACTATACTAAAAACACATTGCAATTACGTCAATTAAATGCACAAGTAGTAAAATGTAAAAATACAAATTTATACTACCATTGTAAAATACAAATTACAAATTTTACCACTCAATCTATAAAAGTAAAAAAAAACAATTTACTTTTCATAAAATGTAAAATGCAAATCAAATCTGAAAGTTTAACAAAAAACCTTTAATGGCAAGTCCATTATGAAGCCTGGCCCAAAAGTTCATTAGCCCAACAATAATTGGCCCAACATATACAAACTAACTGATCTGGACTAGAAATGTAACATATCTAAAGCAGATATTTATGAAAAAAAAATATCAAATTAATCCACCTAGCCTACTGGTAAGTCTAATGGTTTGTAAAACGTGGGGACATGAGTTCAATTCTTACGTTCTACTTTTTTTTTTGTTTATTATTTTTTAAGTGAAACAAGTCTATGTCTGCTTTCTAAAAATTTTCATAAAATGACATTTAACAAATCAACTCCTAAAGTGAACTAAATGCACTGATAATAGGTTTACAGTAGAAGCTAATAAACACTAGAAAATTATATCTCGCATTCTAACCTATATAACTTCAAATTACTCTAAAACCTACTGTCAAAGTTACAAAAACAGTTTCAACATTAACCAAACACTCAAATAGAGAAAGTAAGCTAACTGAATCGATCATCTACAAATCCAAGAATAAAATCACAGCTTAAACAGATAAAGAGCATAGCATCAAATAAGAAAATAAGCAGATTGCACGTAAAGCTATACTACTACAAGTAACCAGTAGAACATACTAAACATATGCTGAAAATAAACGCGCTTAACCATGATACATCCAGGCCTGTCCGTTGTGGAAGAAGCGGAGCGCTGAGCTCACTTAAATCCCGAACACCACCAATCTGCTACCACTTTAACTAATCTAATCAACCTTTAACTGCTGGTGACGTATGCTATGCTGCCTGCTGGAATGAACACGGACTGGACCGAATCGAAGTTATCATCTGATCTGCTACACCTGCATAAGAACGAAACAGATACCTATATGCAGAAATTGATCTAATGAAAGAAAAATGACTATTCCAACAACTGATTACGTTCTGACAGTTATAACATAAGTGACACTAAGGAAAACAGAATTAACAGCTTTCCAAAATCTGATCATCATCTTATACATGATAAGCTATTACAATTATCCATTCTAGCTTATGTAACAGTAAAAATCAAACACTCCTACAATAAAACTACCAACTGGTAAAGATTAAATCGAATTCTGATCTTTAACTGAATTAACGAGTTCTCAAAACTGAATCTTATCGAAACAAGACGGAATTTACTCATAACTATCTCAAATTGAGACTCTTGAAATCGCAACTAAATGAGCAAAATTTTAAACACTTTAACTAAAATCTAACGCAAGCTTTTTGAGAGCTCATGAAACAGGTATTAAGATTGAGAAGAAAAGATTAGAGAAATGAAACTGTAACTTGAAAATAGAATGAAGCCGATTGTTACTTTCATTAATGGTGATTTTATAACAGATTTAAACTAATTTGTAACAATATATCATAACAGACTATCTGAATCGTAGAATCAAGATGAGAGATCGAAAAGCTTAAAAATTCCATTAATAGCGAAAATAGTTTCGGTTACAACTGATTAATATGAAAGGAAAACTGAATCAAAACTAACTTTCATATAATTGCTCAACTGAAAATCATAAAGCTGTGGAGAAAATTAAACTAACTAACTAACTCTATCCTAACAAACTATGTGTAACTCTACACCTAAGCTAACCGATTGCAAATGAAGGTCTTCATGTCTTTTTATAGCCGTCGAGAGGGAGTGGATGACGTGGTTAAGCCAATGATTGAATGCCACGTGTTTAATACGAGGATTGACTCGTTCTTCATCTTCAATCCGATTTGGGCGTTTCTTTATCTTTAACTCTTGATCAAATTGATTCACATCTTTTTGTAGAGGAGAAGAAGATAAACAATTTTGTAGTTATAATCATTGGCTGATTCTTCATGTATCTACCTTGAGATTGATTTGCAGGTTTTGGAGATGAAAAGATGAAGTTTGCTGATTTTTTTTTCTCTCTCTTCGATTTGGTGAAGAAGACGTGTTTGGGGATGTGTTTGACCAGTCTTGGTCAACAGACCAAGTTAAGTAATAAACTTTTCACTAGTTTTCCTTTTGGTCCTTCCACTCTTCTTTCTTTTCTAATGTGTATAGAACTTTTAAGTCAAATCTACTTTTCATCCTTTGTTTTGTTGAAAGTACAACTTAAGCCCTCGATCTTGGTAAATGATGGCAAGTATGGTCCTTGAAAGCTCTTTCGTCTTTTTCTTCGTCTTTTGATAAAATAAGTCCTTGAAAACGCGTCTTTGTTCCAAAATGTATCTTTCTTACCTGAAAACACATGAAACACAAATACACGCATAATTCTGATATTTTACAGTTAAAATAATGTATTTGACTGTGTTTTGAGTGGTTTTTGGATCATTATTGATGAGTGTTTTCACACTTATCAGGCACAAAGGTGGGTCGTCAAGGCTCCTCAACGGTGGATGGTCGTATCACATCTGAGAATGTTACTCCTGGATCTACCAGTGAGGCAAACAGTCGGGATGTAAACAACCCACCAGTCATAAGAACATGCGGACTGTTCTTAATCCCCCTACCCGCTGTAGGAGAAGGAGGAACGGAGCAAGAGTCAACTCAGCCTCCTCCTAATAAACAAAAAAGAAGAATACTTCAAGAAAAAAGCGAGGAAGTCGTTGCCACGGAAGCACGCCTAATGGAGGAGTTTGTAGCCAGTAACCTAAAAACCCTCATCCCTTTGGTTGCTAAACACGAAAAGAAAATAAAAGAAGCGAAGCGTGCAAAACGCGTTGTATCTTCCGAAAGCAACCTATCAAGATCGGATGACAATCTCCCAGGAGAATACGTGCGCGAAACTACTCCTCGGATGACCAAAGTTTCTCGCAACCATGGAGAAGAGCCAGAAAGAACTCTTTTACAAGGCGCATATAGTACTACGCAGATACAAGAAAGTGTCGCATGCCATCAAACGTGAAAACTTACGATGGCACTATAGATCCAGAAGACCATTTAAAAGTCTTGGAATCCCAAGCAGGTATTGAGAAATGGCCAGAACCTGTATGGTGCAACATGTTCAACTCCACGCTTGTAGGTAACACGCTTGTAGGTAACACGCCTCGAACAATCAGTGGATATGAAGTGTTGCGGAAAGCATTCAAGAGAAACTATGTGCAACAGAAGAGGCATGATAGGAGCGTGGTGTCACTCCCCAGGGTCAAGCTGAATCAGGGCAAATACCTTGAGGACTTCATGGAACGTTTCAACAGCGAGTGCCTCCAGATAAAAGAGTGCCAAAAGATGTTGAAGGTATCTTGCTTCATGGCGGGTATACGAAACAGTGACCTGATAAAAAACCTGAACGAAAAAACGCCCAAAACCTTCGATGGAGTACTGAGGCGAGTAAGATCATTCGTACAACGGG
Organism: Glebionis coronaria; assembly: GCA_025667525.1. NCBI lineage: Eukaryota > Viridiplantae > Streptophyta > Magnoliopsida > Asterales > Asteraceae > Glebionis > Glebionis coronaria. Next base: position 291,877,927 of record CM046877.1, read on the forward strand.
AATCAGTTGCTTCAGAAGTAATACGAAGCACTTATGGACGCAGGTCAGTCAACACGCCCAACGAATGGCTCGGCAAACAGGACAGACCTAGAGGTCTTGACTACCTAGGAAGGAGAAGAGAGGGGCAATCTAGTAACTCCAGATTCACCACCCCGGTCGAAAAGCTCACCGGTAATAGGTATTGCGAATACCTGATGAGAGGGGGCATGCTATGAACGAGTGTATTCAACTGCAAAAGCATATCGAAAATATGGTAAAAGAAGGCAAGCTGAAACACCTCGTTAAGGAAACCGCGAAAATCGCTAGCACAACTATATACATGGTGGAATCATGGCAGCAAAGGACAAAGCAAAAGGTGAGTCAAAAATTCTCAAAAGGAAAAGACATCTCCTTCCCATCACTCAGCATGAGGAATATCATAGAAGGCCCACTAGTCATAGAAGCAAGCGTTGGTGAGCATAGCATACATCGGATGTATGTGGATGGAGGTTCATCAGCGAAAATAATGTACGGGCACTTGTCTCTAAAGCTTAGCGCAGAAATAAAGAGCCAGATGATGCATGCGACTTCCCCGCTCATCGGATTCAGTGGAGAAGCAGTATGGCCCTTGGGCCAACTAAAGCTGGTAGTAAGAGTGGGAAATGATGAGCACTCGACGAAAGTCCCAATGAATTTCGTGATTATACAGTCACCATCGCAATATAACGGGATCATAGGGCGGCCAGCTATACTAGCAATGCGAGCGGCACCTTCTACGGCTCATGGCATGATAAAATTCCCTGTAGATGGAGGGATCGTAACGATCTTCAACATGGCAGTAACACCCTAGAGTGCAACTCGATCACAGAACCCCCTAGGATCATGATGGAACCAAAGATAAACTCGCCACCAAACCTAAGGTAGTAGTGCATCCGTAGTATCCGGATCAGGAGATAACGATCGAAGGGACATTATCTGACAAAGGAAAGACAGACATGTGTCGCATTTTGACGGATAGCCTAGACATCTTCGCATGGGACCATAGATATGACAGGGGGTACCAAGGTCGATAGCCGAACACAAACTCCAAATCCGAGAAGGATACCCTCCAGTTAGGCAAAAGAAGAGAGGACAGGCCCCAGAACACAACAAGGTGATACTGGAGGAGGTGAAAAATCTGGTAGACGCTGGAATCATGAGGGAGGTTTACTACCATGACTGGCTTGCTAACCCGGTGATGGTAAAGAAACATGATGGTAGCTGGCGCATGTGTGTTGATTTCACATACCTCAATAAAGCCTGCCCTCAAGACTACTACCCACTCCCAGAGATAGATTGGAAAGTAGAATCGTTGTGTGGGTACCCCTTCAAATGCTTCCTGGACGCATACAAGGGCTATCACCAGATACAAATGTCATAAGAAGATGAGGAAAAAACGGCATTCCACACCAGCCAGGGTGTGCATTCTTACACTAAAATGCCGTTCACACTCAGGAACGCGGGGGCCACATATCAGCGGCTGGTGGATAAAGAATCTGAAGGCCAAATAGGGCGAAACTTGGAGGTATATGTCGATAACTTGGTAATAAAAAGTCATACAGAGAGCGAGCTTATCCAGGTATAGAGGAAACGTTCTCAACACTCAGGAGGATAAACATGAAGTTAAATCCAAAGAAGTGCACTTTTGGGGAGACAGAAGGCATGTTCCTAGGATACATGATTGACCCCAATGGCATCAAATCCTGTCCAGAAAAAACAGACGCGGTCATTCAACTCCAAAGATCGAAAACGAAAAAGGAAGTACAGTCGCTAAATGGAAAGCTTGCGGGACTGAACAGGTTCCTGTCCAAATCAGTAGAGAAGTCGCTCCCCTTATTTAAAACACTTAAAAAGTGCATCAAGAAAGGGGACTTCAATTGGACGAAGGAAGTAGAAAAGGCCTTCGAGGAATTAAAAACACATTTAGCTTCGCTCCTTATGTTAGTCGCCCCACGACCTAAAGAAGAGTTGATAATATATTTGTTTGCAACGCATGGAGCAATCAGCGCGGTGCTAAGGACGGATAGAGAGAATGTGCAAACACCAGTGTACTTTATAAGTAGAGCATTGCAGAGCGCGGAGCTAAACTATACCCCAATGGAGAAATTAGTACTCACGCTAGTGTTTGCAGCAAAATGATTGCGCAGATATTTCCAAGCTCAACCAATAGTAGTGATAACGGATCAACCCATAAAGCAAGTGATATCAAAACCAGAGGTCGCAGGCTGATTCCAAAAATGGAGTGTTCTACTAGGGGAACACAACATTACCTACAGACCGCGCAATACTGTGAAAGGACAAATTCTGGCAGACTTTATCATTGAAAAACTGGAGGAAGGAGTTCAGGGGCTAGATCTAAAGGAAGAGGACCAAGCCCCGTGGATCTTGTTCACGGATGGGTCGTCTTGCACTGATGGATCAGGTGCGGGGCTCATACTCACCAATCCCAAAGGAATGGAATTCACGTATGCATTACGTTTTGAGTTCACAACGAAAAATAATGAGGCAGAGTATGAGGCGCTGATAGCAGGGCTAAGAATTGCAGCGAGAATGGGTGTGCACAATCTAGAAGTGAACGTAGATTCTAGACTGGTGGAAAACCATATACTTGGCGATTATGAAGCAAAAGAAGCTAATATGGTGCAATACTTACAAAAAGCAAAAGCACTGATTGAAGGGTTCAATAGGTTCCGGATACGCCAAGTACCCTGGGGAGAGAAGAAGAAAGCAGACGCACTTAGCAAGATAGCGTCCACCAGTTTTGCACACTTGTCAAAGCAGGTCCTAGTGGAGATCCTCAAGGATAAGTCGATAAAAGAGCAAGAGGTAACCGCGATAGTTGAGGAAGAAGGTCCTACATGGATGACACCAATTGTGGACTATTTAACCAACGATTCCCTCCCGGATGACGAAGTCGAGGCACGGCGAATACGGAGACGGTCAATGCAATTTGAGGTCAGAGACGGAATTCTCTATAGACGATCATTTCTTCAGCCATGGCTAAGGTGAGTAGGGCCACGCCAAGCGCAGTACCTCATAAGCAAAATCCACGAGGGGTCGTGCGGCATACATGCACGGCCAAGGTCCGTAGTAGCAACAGCATTGCGTAGTGGATATTACTGGCCAACTATGCACACAGACGCGTGCACGTTCATTAACAAATGCAATGACTGCCAGGTACACAGGCCAATACCGCGGCAGCCCTAGGAGGATATGACGCCTATCACTTCCCCATGGACATTTTTAAGTGGGGAATAGATAGAGCGGGACCTTTTCCCGTCGCAGCAGGTGGAATTAAGTTCCTTATAGTCGCGATGGATTACTTCACAAAATGGATTGAGGCGAAGGCAGTCGCAACAATCACGGGGAACTACGTGAAAAGGTTCATATGGGATAATATAGTATGTCGTTTCGGGCTACCGGGTGAAATAGTCTCCGATAATGGAAAGCAGTTCGCGGAAAACTCATTTAAGGATTGGTGCGCGAAAAATGGAATACACCAGCGATTTGCATCGGTGGCCCATCCGCAAACAAATGGACTGGTGGAGAGAGCAAACAGAAGCCTGGGGGACGGTATAAAAGCGTGATTGGGGGAAGATAACAAGAAGTGGGTTGATGAGTTGTCGCACGTCCTATGGGCGCTACGCACGACGATCAAAACAGCCACGAGGAACACCCATTTCGCCTTAACATGTGGTACGGAGGAAGTCATCCCAACGGAAGTAGGTTTGCCAACACTCCATACAGTGGAGGTAGATATGGTCACAAATGACGAGGACCTGCGATTAAACCTAGACATAATCGAGGAACGAAGAGAGTTGGCGCGAAGCTAAATCAAAAGCAAAAATGAAAAGTCACTATGATGCGAGGGTACGAAAGACCTCCTTCATGCCGGGTGACTTCGTGTATCATTCAAACGCGGCTAGTCGCACTAGGAAACAGGAATACTTGGACCAAAATGGGAGGGACCCTACATAGTGATAGATGCACTAGGAAATGGCGTGTACCGGCTACGTGACATGGATGGTCGTGACCTACAAAGGCCTTGGAACATATGCCATCTAAAGAAGTGCTACCTTTAATGGCGAACTAATTAAGTGAATGTATTGTTTTCTTTCTTTTATTTCATGTATTTAAAATCTTGCAAGTATTAATAAAACAATCGTGGTCCCTAGCTAGTTCCACGGCGCATTTTGAAAAGATTCTTTATGTCATACATACTTTATTTCTTATTATATATTGCCTACTGGCGCACACATGCACAATATTTCCAGGAGAAATAAGAGGAATGAGCCTACCCTACTAATTAGACTCGTCGAGTAAGTGGGATGCAACCCCTTCGACCATGGATCGTGTATCCTTGTTAGGCCCCTTGCTATTAATGGCGTCGTAGCAAGTTATGCAGCCAGTAGACTCTGAGACTGTTAAGACACACTTGTGCGCACCTAACAATTGGTCAGCCTCACCTGACCGTCCTTATGGTAGTAGCGGTATACCGAACGTAATGAGCTTCTCAAACCCATATGGACCATTTGTAAGTTTACATTAAACTTATGATGCGAAATTATGATATAAACATTAAACGTACTTTTTCATAACAAAAGAAGGTAGTGTTTATTACAAAAACAAATATTCGTGGATAACAAAGTACAAAATGTTCACACATCACTAAGGCGGTTGGAAAGTAAATGGGTCTCGGAAGAGAACCTCTGTAGTTTCAGCAAAGGGGGGAGTACGCGGTAGCGCGATGCTCCTTCAGACTTTTTTCCATCCGGTCCAGCAGGTGCGAATCCCTTTCTAGCAGTGGTAGTGGCAGAACAGGGATAGAAGGAGCAAGGTGGGCCGCACCAACAGAAGGTGTCGCTTCTATGTTCAGCAGGGCTTTCTTATTAGCAGCGCGACTCTCATGGGCTGCGAGCACGTCAGAAAGTGGAACCTCCTTCTAAATCTTGAAGGGATCAAGATCGTCCTTGGATAAGCAAAAATTGGTATGGTCAGTTGCTCCAGAGATAGTTTTAGGTGAAAGTCTGGTAGCGCTTCTGCACCCTCTGCCTTGTGGCGCGCTAAGGTGAGGCCCTCCATTACAACTTCAAAGGGAACTTCGTGATCCCTGTCCTCCAAGCCAAAAGAGGGAAGTGGACATGCGCCCATTTCTTTCAAGGCTGTGGTGAGCTTGGCATCGGCCTTCGGATCATAAAAAGACACCTCAGTTAGTCCTTTTTCAGTAATTTCTCCTTGTGCGCAGTCACCAAACCTCTTGAAGTTCCCTCATTAATTGCGGCTATGACAGACTTGGAGAATGAAGTTCGCAGGGCGGGGTCTTCCAAAGCACCCATTATGGCTAGGCGCAGACCATGGCGCACTAGCCACCACTTCTCGGCTATCTCTTTCATTAGGCGGGGGTACAGTTCTTCGTCCAGTTTGATACTCAACCTCTTCAATTGACAGCTGCGATCGTTTACATCATCCTTCACCCTAGCACCAATGCATCAACATTAGCAACAAACCTATTCTTTCCCTCCTCAAAAGCCCACATAGCAACCAGGTTGGAGGCCTTTATCTGGTGGAGTTGGGCGCGTCTTCATCAAGAGCGGCAGATAGCCTATTTCTTTCTTCTGTTAAACAGTGGAGGAGGGCGGCATATTTTCTTCCTCTCTCGGTCTCTTGGTTTACCTTCTATTGTATATCGCCGAGAGCGGAGGATTTTTCTTCAGTCACCTGCTCAATTTTTCCTCCGTGGCGCGGAGTTTGGCAGACAATTCAAGGTATCTCCTCTTGAGGTGCGACTTCAATGTCACATGTTGTGCTGCCAAGTAGCTAGCCTCGGCGGCCAGAATAGCATCGCTCATCCCTTCTAGAACTTCCTCTCGACCAGGTGGGACGATGTTATCTGAAAAACCTTGCGCAGTCAAAGGCGCTCGTTAGATCAGAGGACGCATGAAGCTCCCAATCAGGACCAAAGGTAGGGTCTTGTGCAAACCCGCTTCTCCCTGCTGATGAAGTCTCCTTATGGGGGGAGGGTGTGGTCTCTACCTTTTCAGTAGATTTTTCCTGTTCGTCGCTGTTGGATATGGTAAATGGTTATACGGGTGCATAGAAAATAATGGTATATGAGAAAGAAAGTATGACTGGGTGCTATTGTATATAAGAAGACGGTTACCTTAAGTTGATGCTGGCAGGAGGAGTATGTGGGGGGTCTTTACGAGGTTCTCCTCGAACTCTTCCTCGGTTGTGCCCGCCCCTGTCCAGGAGGGACCGGCCCCAAGGCGCGCGGATTTGTGTGGCGACATTGGGGGGCTTCTATGTCTTTTCCCCAGGGACGTCATGTCCTCTTCCTCAAAACCAGTTGCGGCTTTCTCAACGTCTCCAGTAGGGTTATCCGAAGACAGCGAGGAGCTGAGAAAGGGTGGTGGTTGGTGTTGTATGGATGGCTGTTGTTCAAACGGTTGAACTGGTGGAGGGGCGGTGGTCGTTCTGCGCCAGTGTCTTCATTCTCTTGGGCAGCGGATGGCTCCCCAATCTCCAGGTCCACGGTATTTTTCTGCGCGCGGTCATGGAGTGACTCTTCATTTTCCTGCTGAGGGCGAGAGTACACCAGCAAATCTTCGGGGAAGGCGCCACAGATAAGGTCAAGAACGTCCATAACTGCGAAAGGAAGCAAACAACAAATAGAAAAGTACATTTTAGTTTTTTGATATGCGATGGTACTTACAGAATGTTATGATGAAGGCGGGAAGGACCACTAACCCTGGACATTATCTCTACGGAACATTGGTACCCTGTGCTCGCCACAGATGACTGCGCGGCTTAGGACAAGAGTGACTAAAACACTCTATGGATATGATTGCACGGGAATGCGGTTGTTGCTTAGGGTTTCCGCATCTGCTGTATTGTAGGAGTCGGGGCCAGGTAGGGGGTCCTTCCTCACAGTGGTAGGAGTAAATAAGGGAGAGTGAAAAGGGAAGGCAGCGTCGTCGATCAAGAAGAATTTGTCGGTCTAGTTCCTTAAGGAATCTATCTTTACATCAAAACATTTCACACCGCCCTTTCGCTTAGCGAAGGATACCCAGCCATTGGCTAATTGCCGTTGGTAGAAGACGTGGAAGAGATCTACCGTGGGTTCTATGTCTAAGGTGCGGCAGTTTATTTCGAAATTCAAAATCCTTGCTGCCCCTATGCAATGTAGTTGGGAGATGTGGGTCTCGTAGTGCATTAACACGCTCAGGAGGAAGCGCGACATAGGTATACGCTGGTATGCGTAGTCAAAGAGACGGGTATAGAGCCTTATTTTCACTGCGGGGAACCGGCTTATATTATGTTGTGGGTTAGGAACTTCGGGGTGCAGGTAGTTGGGTATGTAGAAGTCGGAGGTGAATTGGTCTAGCTGCTCTATGGTCAAGATTGATGTAATTTAGGTTAACTGTTTCACCATGGCGTGGTATGTAAAATTTGATGGTCGTGCAGATTACCTTAATAAGAGATCTGATGATGATGGTATACGATAGAGGCGTTAATGGTGATTTTAGAGTTTTGAAGATGGTAAGCAGTCAAAAGTAGGCGTGATAGGTTTATATAGGCTTCATGGTTTTACTGTTCACCATCAGATGGGTGCCACGTGTTACCCACATGGCAAATCTAACAGTAGGAGATGAAGGGGTAATTCTGACGTGGCAAGCGCTTTTCCCGGATACCAAGGCGGTTAGGTGAAAGGGGGGATGTATGTCTTCTTGGCAGGAATATTTCAAATATGTGTCTATGCTTGGACTATGCGACTGTTTTTGGTTCAATTATAGTCTAGTAGCCGCGGATTGGTCCTGTGTCCACTAGACTAGGGGGACATGATGACGTATAGTCCCAGTCGGGGTGGATAGTCCGACTCACGGGTACTACCCGTATCCATCAGGAATGGATTCGATGCTTGTGCGATGTGCGCGCGCAGCCCCGGTGGCCTGGTAAGCCGCTGTCGCACATAAGGCTGGTTACTTAGCCAGGTCCTTGTCGCAGCGCGACAGGATCAGACCGAATATAACCTATATTATAGTTATATTTGCCTAAGGAAAATGGATATACACTTGCCTTAGTTAGATGATGAAGATCAAGCTATTCCGAGTCATTATCTCTTCCTTAGGCCGCAAGAACAGGGAGCCCAGCCTGGACTCTCTCGAGTATAAAAGGAACCCCACGGTTCCACAAAGGTACGATACACACAATACCCTAAACACTTACATACTCAAACCGATTACTTACTCTCACCCCGGAGTCTAATCGTGGGTCACAAACCCATGGTAAGCCTAACGGTGTCTGTTTAGTGCGCAGGGTCCTAAAACAAGTTTCACTTGGTGCAAGATCCGGAGTCCACAAGATCCCGAATTAAGCCTAATTCGGGTCAAGCTCGATCCATCCAAATTTTGTATCAACAGTAAACACTTTACAGTTACACGAGTTTTCTTAAAGAGTGACTATTGTTTATCCTTTTGTCACATGAATATACAATATATGTGACATTTACTATGTTATTAGTGTATTTTGTGTGACTATATGCATCCCATGGTCACATGAGTTGTATGTTTGTGTGACCTTTTATGATATGTAGTCACACAAATCATGTTAATGGTAGTGAGTTAGTCACATACAATTAACCAAAGAGTGACCAATAATAGTAATAAGTGTGACTTTATACTTTGTAAAGTCAAGCAAATTGTATTTTGTGTGACTATATGCATCCAATAGTCACATTAAGTGTATGTTTATGTAACCTTTTATGATATGTAGTCACACAAATCATGTTAATGATAGTGAGTTAGTTACATACAATTAACCAAAGAATCACCAATAATAGTAATAAGTATAACTTTATTCTTTGTAAAGTAAAGCAAATTGTATTTTGTGTGACTATATTCATCCAATAGTCACATGAAGTGTATGTCTGTGTGACCTTTTATGATATGTAGTCATACAAATCATGTTAATGGTAGTGAGTTAGTCACATGCAATTAACCAAAGAGTGACCAATAGTAGTAATAAGTATGACTATATGCTTAGTAAAGTCAAGAAAATTGTATTATGTGTGACTATATGCATCCAGTAGTAACATGAAGTGTATGTTTGTGTGACCTTTTATAATATGTAGTCACACAAATCATGTTAATGGTAGTGAGTTAGTCACATACAATTGTCCAAAGAGTGACTAATAGTAGTAATAAGTGTGACTGTATGCTTTGTAAAGTTAAGCAAATTGTATTTTGTGTGACTATATGCATCCAATAGTGAAATGATTTGTATGTTTATATGACCTTTTATGATATTTAGTCATACAAATCATGTTAATGGTAGTGATTTAGTCACATACAATTAACCAAAGAGTGACCAATATTAGAAATTAGTGTGACTGTATGCTTTGTAAAGTCAAGCAAATTATATTTTGTGAGACTATATGCATCTAATAGTCACATGAAGTGTATGTTTGTGTGACTCTCTATGATATGTAGTCACACAAATAATGTTAATGGTAGTGAGTTAGTCACATACAATTAACCAAAGAGTGACCAATAGTAGTAATAATTGTGATTGTATGCTTTGTGAAGTCAAGCAAATTGTATTTTGTGTGACTATATGGATCCAATAGTCACATGAATTGTATGTTTGTGTGACATTTTATGAATGTAGTCACATAAATCATGTTAATTAGAGTGAGTTAATCACATACAATTCACCAAAGAGTGACCAATAGTAGTAATAAGTGTGACTGTATGCTTTGTAAAGTCAGGTAAATTGTATTTTGTGTGACTATATACATCCAATAGTCACATGAATTGTATGTTTATGTGACCTTTAATGATATTTAGTCACACAACGGAATGTGACTAAAAATGCTAAGCGTAAATATATTTTATCTTCAAGTTACTTTTCATAATTTAATAAAACCAAAAAACAAAATTCTGCAAATCAAATTTCAATTGCATTAATATATAAAATTGAATGTACAGAAGAAAATTAACAATTGTAATGTCATAATATTCTCAACTAACATACTTTTCACGAAGAATCACAATTGTAAATAATTTGAATCACATTAAAAAAGTTTTTTGAGCCTTTTTTATTCCTAGCTTGTTTCTGCATATGAGTAACAGTCGTAAATGCCTTGCCATCTGTGTTCATCAAGCCCTTAGATCCTATCTTTGGTGCACTATCAACAATAGCTTTTATGGTATTTGGTGGTGTTATTACTTGTAGGGAAACAAAAGCCGTGTATTAAACATTGAACTAAATATGAAAAGCTATGTATATGTAGGATGATAAAAAAAGTGTATGTACCTGTTGATCAATAATAACCTGATCCTTTGGTCATGCCCCAAAACTACCTTCTACATCCTTAACAGTTTTTAAACCATTATTTTCTACATCAGGTATGCATGCTGCATTTACTAGAGCTTCATCAACTAAAACTTTGTAGAAATTATTTGGCAGTGGTTGGCTATGAAGCATTACAGTTTCTCCATGCTTATACTTGTATACCGTACTGTTACCAATGATACTTGTTCTCGAGATGTGCTACAATCTGCAGCCAAGTGTCTGAAGAAAATATGTTTACATGAATTTATGAGAAATGAATTAAACAAGTAATTATATGAATAATGATGAAATACATACTTTTGGTTGTGATGGTGGAGACTGGTTTACTTTGGATTGAGATGGTAGACGCTTCTTTTGTAATGCAGAAATAGGTACTTCTTGTTGTGGCGAAAAAGACAGATTTTCTTGCGATCCAGAACTTGGAATTGGGGTATTATTTTGTATTTTTGAAACAGATAATGCTTCTTCTTGTAATGTAGACATATCTTCTTGAGATTGGTCATTTTAAAGTGGAGACTTCTTTTCTATCGATCTAGTCTTTTTTTATCCCATATTTCTAACAGTTACCTGCATATATACATAACACGGTAAATAAGTCATGTTTGTACAATTTCAAAACCAGACATGTTTTTTATAACTTACCATTGTGTCCACACCCTTGTTCGCAATTGCATTTGCGTTAGACTTTTGAATTATCACACCCTTCTGAACTCCACCAATTCCTATCGACGTCCTTTGCTCCTCATCAGGTATCGTATTTAATGTATTAGTTTCCAGCGGTAATACCTGCAATATATAAGTATGTTAACTATTATTGGTATTACAGACTGAAAATCATCACATCAAAATTAGAAAACTAGTCTTACATTTGATTGATTTGGCGTTAACTCTTCTATATTAACCCCATGTGCAACGCTTTCATCAATCTGTTAAAACCTCATGTGTTTGTGAAATCTGGGTGGTTAGTTTATTGACTACAATCTCTTTATCTTTACGCGCCTGTCTCTCAGTATCAAGTTCAGTTTCAAGTATCACAATCCTTGCATTAGTTCCTTGTTTCCTTCTAGGAAGATCAAAGTACCTCTTGCACGTAACACTGCCTCCCACTCCTCTTGCATACCCTCCCTTATACTTCCGTAATACATGTGTTAATGAATCTACGCCACTAGCAACCATCAAGGTTCCATCTCCGATTTGGTCCTCTGCTTCCATCTGCACAAAAAATTGGGAAATAATTTATTATACGAGTATAAATATAATAATAAAGTTTGCAGTAACACATACAATCTTAGTGCACACTTTTTTTGTTTCGTCATCTATAACTTCTCCGGTTTTTCTGAGCCTTCTATCAAACCATAGTACACCACTGGGGGGTGTCTTCATCTGCTCCAATTTCATTTTTTTCGATCTTACAACCATCAAATACATACACATGTTAAAGTTAAACCAACATAAACAACAGTGTTAGGAAATTACACCAAGATAACCTTAACATTTTCTCTTTTACATATACATATCCACCACGTCCCATTGTATGTTGATAAAGAGACTTGGAACGCGCCAATTTGTTTGCAGCTGATTTCACCTAACAAAAGAGATTTCTGGATGAGAAGTTGCTAGTATGTGCTATTTTTATACTCATATCAAGGCTTATAATATGAATGATGTATGTAACAGTGTGTTTGTCATACAATATCTCCAAACAATGCATACGTACGGTGTTTAGAAATTTAAAACAAAATAGAAATTAACAACCTTGAATTCGTCTATGGCTATGTGGTTTACAAAAGCAACCCACTCTTCAGGCTTGACAATTGCTCTATAAGTATTTGGAACTTCTTTTATTTTGGCAAGTGTATCTAGGTTGGGAACTATGTGATTTACTGCCATTTTACTTCTGAAATTTCTTAGAAGTTCACCTAGCTTATTCATAACCAACTTTTTCAAGGACACGTCAACTTCAAAGTATTGTTGCACATATTAACACAATGTTAAAGTAAATGCAGAAATAAGACAAATAGTTGGGTAAAAAGTTTTGTATGTGTATCGTGGTTTCAGCCCAATATTTTCTCTTGCTTCCTTATTCACATCTTTCCACGATAGTTACTTCAATCCTATATGCTCCCGAACCATGTCTCATAAAAAACTGATAAATAATGATCTGTTGGCCCTGATAATCTGTTAAGTGCATCAAAGGTTATATTTATCTTCATGACCCCTGCTCTTCCATATTTTGTGCGAAACTTAGCTAACCTATTTATACCCATCCTATTTACAACCTTCTCTTCAATGATGTTTGATGTAAGTAAATCGTACACGTTTTCAGAAAAACGCGTATGTGGCAAGTATTAAACTCGACGATTTAGGAAAACTGACAAATCAAATAAGTGCGAGTTCGTTCTCGAAGGAGGTGTAGTTGTGTGTGCCAATACGTATAAACAATGTTTGGATTAGTGTCCTTTTTGTTAGAAAGAGAGACTTAAAAAAATGACGAAGCTAAATACTATGACAAAAAATACAAAACCGTAAATAAAGAAAAAAAACAAAACAAAAACTTGCCAAATAAAAAAACCTTTTATTTGGAGAGTCTTAAAATTGAAGTCTAAGAAATTTTAAGACTAAAGATTTTTAAATAATAAAACAAGAAAAAACAATAATACTACTATTTTACTATATAAAAAAAACGTAGGAAAAAGACTTAAAAAATGGCAACTTAAATTCTTAGAAAAACTTGGAACTACAATTTACCAAATTAAAAAAAAACAAGAAACTAATTTAGGAAAATAAATGAGAACTTTATAATATTAAAAAGAAAATATAAGTTACTTTAAATCTATGACAAATTAAAAAACGAGCATCAAGAGAGAAAAAAAAATTAAGATGTAAATGTTTTTTTTGCACTAGACAAGGTTTTGGCAAAATTGGACGAAGAAAAAAAAATAAAGTATTAAATAAAGATGAGAGGAACTATAAACCAAAAGACTCCATAGATCAGATGGTCTATGGTGGTTGTGTTATGTCAGTTGTTTGTGCGTAAGGTCCTGAGTTCAAGCCTTGCAGACCGCCATTTTTATCTAATTTTTTTTCAGCTTTGTTAACTGTATAAAAGAAAAAAAGAGGCAAAGAAACAGAATATGGTATGTGAGCAGACGGTAGAAGAAGGTTGTACTAAGTCTGATGGTAGTTTCTGGTCAGGGGTTCAATACCCTTATGTTGCCTTTTTTTTCTTTTAGTTTTTTATGTGTTCTATTTATTCACACAGTACCCAAACACCCCTATAATAGCAGGTAGATCTAAACGCAGCTTTCATCACAGACTGCTATGGCAAGGATACAACAGCGACAAACACTTAAGTTAACAAAAAAAACAGGAAAAGGCTATACTACAAACTACTTGTAACCCAAAAATTACAGCCTAAGTTACTTATCCTAACACTAAAGCTGATTAGGTGTTCATGTTAGGAATTTTATCCAAAAGTGACCAAATGGAGTGCTCAAAATGAATCTTAAGGCAAAACTAATCTAATGCACCTATTAGATATCTCAATTTATCATACAACAAGCACAAAACAGGCAAGTATAGCAGCAAATATCATTCAACACATACAATCCTATCCCACTGTGTAACTATGCAGAAAACACAATAACACTTTCTTTTTTATTTTTCTGTTTTTTATGAAAACAAAAGCTCGAATCACACTAACACTAACTTATCGAAGATGTCGACAGAAAATATAATTACCAAAGTAGTGCATAGGCTAGTTTTTCAAGTTAAACCAAACTCCCCTTATGGCTAATATATGATGATTCTAAACTTGCTGATGTGTATAACCTCAAAATAGAGCAAATATGTGCAAACTTGTACGCACAAAAATGAGCCAACGTGATTCCAACTTAGCAAGCCTATCATATGTATCTACATACAGCAAATAACAAAGAGATTCATGGTAGACCAAATAAGGAATAACATCAAGCAAGCAATTAACACTTACCACATATCTAAACTAGCAGAAAACCAACAAACATGAAATTTCTGGAATCTAAGCTAAAAATACTGAATATAAAAGTCCAAAACAGATCCTATGATATTATGATTCCAACAGTAAGCAAATTCAGAAACTATGAAGAATAAACCCCTTTTTCAGTTTTAATGGAGAAACGAAAGTACCTCTATACTATCTAGTTACTCAATAAAAGATGCAAATCGATCTTAACCTCTAATCCTACAGCTATGACATAATACTAATCATTACCAAACACTACTTAAAAGAAGAAATATGAAAGATGAACAATGAAAGAGAAGATTAAAAGCAAGTAGACAAAATAAATGAACAAACAAGTAACATAGTAATGAATAATTAGGAAACAAGCAACAAATTAAACATTTAAGCTCATAAGCATATAGATAAAAGCAAAAGTAGTTTCAAAGCTATAGAGAGTAAAATGAAGGAAATTACTTACTCGAGGGTCCAAATCTTAATCACTTCTAACACACAATCAACCAAGCATGTCAACTAAACTTTCTTACTCCTTAATCACCTAGAACCCACATGAGCTTCTCCGACAGCTTATTGAACCAAAATATGAGAACTGAGAACTTTAGATGATCTCAAATCATCTACAAATCATCTACAAATCAACTACAAGCATCTTCCTTCCACTTGTCACGTATGCACACGCTTAAAATTGAGCTTATTGTCAGAAAGTACAAGATTAGCTTATGCTACAGTAGAATTAAGATATTTGTTGATTTAGGAGATTTTCTTAAACAAAGATTTAAAATAAAATGTGTAACTGGATCAAAACCTGAAAATACTTTAAAAACAAGTGAAAAGACCAAAACGCAAGCTCTTTGTTAGAGAGCTTGTGAATGGAGCTTGTGGAACACTAACTTTGGATGAAAACTTTGAATTTAGAAAAAACTTAGAGACAAGCAAAAATTAAATGGAAAAGTGAAAATAAAATGACAGAAAATTAACAAGGACAAGTGTTTAAATTGCACAAAATTAAATTTCATAAACTAAAAAAAACATGGAACTCAACTCTGAGTTTTTACATCAGAAGTTGGAACTAAAAAAAAGCATTGTTCATTTCTCCATTAACTAGTCAGAAAATGAAATACAATTTTTGGAACTCAAATATTCTTTCATTAACTTGTATAAAACATTACAAAGAAAATTTAGAAAAATTTGGAACATTGAATATTTC
Organism: Glebionis coronaria; assembly: GCA_025667525.1. NCBI lineage: Eukaryota > Viridiplantae > Streptophyta > Magnoliopsida > Asterales > Asteraceae > Glebionis > Glebionis coronaria. The sequence goes on from CM046877.1 coordinate 291,893,505, forward strand.
TGCTAAGTCCTATATTTAAACAACAATGAATGAGATACAATGAAAACCTAGACGAATTTAAACTTCGCAAAGTGCCCTTCAAACGATCCTTGGAATATGCTATAAGATGCCATCTCTGATTTTGAATTTCTGATTGATTCTTGTGACCCATGTGATGTAGAAGCTTGAGTACATGATTTAATCCCTTCATTTGTTGTGTAAAACACGTTTTTGATCATAGCCGTGGATGTGGTCTTCAAATTCTGAAAAGTGAAAGTGACTAATTGAAGGAGATGAGCTGGATTGGTCAATTCCTTGATGTGGCATCGAATATTATCACATGGGTGTGTCCTGTGTTGGGTGTCGAGCAAAAACCCTAAGATAAGTTGGGGAAAATCTTGTGGATTAGCCCAATTAATACTAGAGATGGATTAGGGTTCATAGTAGTAGCAGGGTGTTGTTTGATTAAGATTAGGGAAGGATTAGTTATAAAACATGTTTCCCACTATCTAAATATTTTAAGCTAATTTGAACTTTCAAACTTACCACTTTTGGTCCCCTGTTTTCCCAAAACTTTGCAATTGAAGTATGACCAGCTGTTGTCTTTTTCCTTTTGTATAAACTTAGGATAAGTTGTGACAATCCGTCAATTTATGATCGATATTTTATTCTCAATATTTATTTGAAAACATTATTTTAATGTTACAATATGAACTCACTTATTTTTGGGAAGAAATTTAGATTTACGTCTTGAAGTAGCATCGACTACGTCTAAACCGGAGGATTCTACGTTACGTGCTTACGTTTGCATACACCGTCTTTGGTGACAGCCCGACATTTCAGAAAATAAATTTGTCCGTGAATATTATTTTGAGATTTTAAATTTGTGTTGGTTCATAAACTCACAAATTTACGAGAAGAAATTAGGACTTACGATTTTAATTTAACGTCCTTTACGACTAAACCGGAAACCCTAGGATTACGTATTTACGTTTTCGAACTCCGTTTTTGATGAGACAATTTTTATTGGATTCGTTTTGTGACGTTGATTCACAATTTATAAAAACGTTTTTCGTAAAACGACCCGAGGGCACGCAAATCGAGGAAACTAGAATCGAGGAATACCCGTAAATTAGTGGGATGAGACAAGTATACACTTGTCCCACCCCACTATATGGGAAGGCTACACAAGTGACACCACACTTGTGATGTGTCAAGCTTGTAGCAACAAGCTTACACTTGTTGCTTAAGGCTTACAAAGTAAGCTACATTTCCCACTAACCTAACAAAACCACCTCAAACTTCCCATTAGCTTCCATTCTTACATGCAAAAACCACACAACACTCCTAGCTCTCTCTAAAATTCGTCCCATCTCCACCAAGAACACCCTAATTTGATCAATTTTAACCACAAACATTTGTTATAATTAACATATGTTAATCTCCATTCAAAGAGATGAAGATTGGTGCAAGTTTTAACATCCAAGGAGAAGTTTTGTTGGTGTCTTGGGGCTGATTTCTCAAGGAGTTTTCATGAAGAAAAAGGGCTGATTTTTGGAGGAATCTACAAATACTTGGTGATCCTAGAAGTGGTGTTGATATCTCATAAGATTGGTTACCCAAAACCATGTCTTGTTCATCCAAAAGCTCATCATTTCATCACTTTGGTGGTATAAAGATTGTCCTCCTCATCCTCTTGATATTTTTGATTATGTAATCTTGTATTTCTTTCACTTATGTATATGTATATGATGATGAATGATGATTAAAAATGTTATGTGGGGATTTGGTGTTGATAAACATGATTAAAAAGGTGAAAAACTATAAAGAACAAGGCTAAAATCTTGCTTAAAAGTGATGGCTGTATAAAACAGTAAAGAAACAGGTCATGGACTGATAAAATGATGAAGTAGAATCCATTTACAGTAAGCTATATGTCTTGTACACATGTGAGAGTTGGTCATGCAATGGAATCATTGTAATGAGTGAGATATGATCAAAACAAGTTTAAGGTATAAATCTGAGTTCACTGTTTTGGACGATTTTTAGAAAATATTTATAAGATGATTCAGCAGTAGCTATAGAATAGTTAAATGTAGCACATATCATGTAGTTTATGTGATAAACATTTGAGCTTCTATCTCCATAAAGAACTCAAGATATGGCAGTTTTGGTGAAAGTGAAGATAAAAATCAGATTTTTGGAAATTAAAGAATAATACTATTATATAAGCACTCACATTTTAATGTATAAAATGTAAAATAAAAACCCACTAACTTATAAAATTTATTTATATAAATATATAAAAGCTTAATTAAATGGATAAATTATATAAATGGTGGTGAAATAATGTTTATAAGTAATAAAAACTATAAACTTGATTTTTACGACTTTTTCGGCTATCGCCGTAAAATTAACGTTTTTCGCCAAATAAAACTTAGACGACCAAACCCGTCTAATGTAAAGTTTATAAAAGTCATATACTGATATATAAGTATCAAATACAAGTAAAAACCGATAAAAACCCGAACTATAAGAAATACGGACGTTAACGGACTAAATTAACGTTATTGACTAATAATACAACAAAAATGGACTAAAACACTTATAAACTTATTATTGGGCTTAACCCATTTAGGCCCAACTTGTAAAGTGTAGATACTGATAATGTAAGTATAACAAGGATTAATACAAGTTAAGAACTTATAATAAGCTTATAGAACTTAAAACGTGTAAATAAGTAAAACTAGTAAACTAGTATAAAAGTTATCGACATATAACACTAAAATGAGTAAACGAGAATATGTAAACCCACTTGATCATCATATATATATATATAATCATCATATGTATACATAATTAATATTTTTATAAATTCATTGGACATGAGTCTAAGACGAGTATTATTTGTCTAGGTTTCCGTGATTGAAGCACGTACCGTACGTCCGAATTGTCGATCACCCGCCTTCCCACATCAACGTGAGTTCATAGCCTCGCACTCTTTTAAATGTTTTTATGAAATGTTTTATAAACCCGCGAGGGAGATAACATGTTAGTTTTTATAAAATAGGACACCATTTGTCCCGATTGTTTGTTTATTGATTTTGGACCCGAATGATTGAATGACCCGATTGTATGACCCGATAAATGATTAAAGGACCCGATAGATGAAATTAAATGGATTATTAAAGTTAGGTTATGTCACTAAAAGTCCCATTAGCATGAATTGTGAACTACCGGGATTTGGTAGACGCTTATGCATTTAATAGTACTATTTGGGGACGATCACCCCAGTTCGCGCCTTGACGGTTGATCCCCGTCGTGCCACATTGATTGGTAAGCGAATTTATGTATGAGAAGATTTCCATAGCGTGACCTTTGTGACGACACGCTACTTTAGATGGGCAAAATTGGTATCGGGTTAGCTACCCGTTGTTGTTTTATTAAGGTAACAATGTCATGCGGCTTATAATAATCCAAAACACCGAAATATTACTAGACGCTCCGAATTACGATGTATTGCCTGACTAGCAATACAGGGTCATATTATTGATATTATGTTTGTGTTTTGGTTTTCATAACCATATTCATATAACGGTTTTTATTTTCATACAACGTTATAAGACGTATTGTATAATTGTTTTTACGACATTGGCTCGTATAATGATTTTTAGGGCAAAAGCCTATATTATGATTTTCGATAAGGATTTGTATAAAATGATTTTGGCTATTTCATGTCCTATCAAAACGATTTGTACAAAATGATTTTCAGTAATACTTTTATACTGATATTATATTGATGGAATTTATTAAACTCTATGAATTCACTCGGCGTTATCGCTGACCTTTTCTTTTAACATGTTTTATCTCAGGTACTTGAAGGTAATTCTCGGGAAGACGACAAGAATTCATGGCCCGCACTTAAACAATATTTTTCCATTCAAATACTTTGTAAAACTTTGTTTGAAATAATATGACTTGGGACCGATGTAACTTTGTTGTTTATGAATGGAAATGATTTAATATTAAACGACGCGATTTTTATGCGTTGTCTATGATGTAAGTAATGTGTTATCCCGTAACACCAACTAGTCTTCCGCTGTACTAAGTTGCATAAATTTGGGGGTGTTACAGTTTGGTACCAGAGCTCTCGTTATAGAGAACGAAAGATTTTTAAAACCAAGGTTTTAAATAAAACATTTCAAAATCTTTTAACTATAAACATTTTTCACAAAATGTCTAAAAATCTTTTGACTATAACGGCGCCGAAGAATTCCCGAGTTACCGACAAGGCCAGACTGAGAAGTGTTATTTTAATATATATAACTTGGATTATATATATATGATGTAATTTTATTACATGATTGTTTGATGATTATTTTGATTTTTATACGAGGTATTTATACGACGTAGATTGTCACAAGGAACCCTAAATCCCCTAGTAAATTAATCGAAGCTATTCTCGTAGGAATTCTAGCTATCCTAGATCTAAACCAAGTTGTGGATATTTATGATCCCGACAAATGGTTGATATTCGTAGAAATGTAGATATTAGTTTATTGCGATATTGAAAAAGAATTGGCGAGATTAAATCTGATATCGATGACATGACGATCTTTCCTTATAGAGTGGAGTTTGACAAAACGTTACCACCCAGAAAGATGTCATCTGATTCGTTGTCACCCAATTCTTAAATTGAAATCGAAAGGGTGAATGTTGCACTTGAGGCTGTTATTGGAACCATTACCCAAAAGCCTCATGCCACTAGTACCTTTCCGAGAAATCTGATTGAATGTGTGAGTCATCTCATGCTAGTGACTCATTTGATAATTGTTGTTGTAAGAGCTATAGGATTGGAATTAAGTGTTATTCATAATGAGCTTATATTTCCCTTTTAAGGCCTAAGAATAAAGATTGAAAGTATTGGAGAATGAGGTAGGATATCGAATTGAGTATGAAATTGGTTGAAACTTGAATAAAGTAAAATTTAACTTGTATGAAATATGAGATTGTTAAGAGGAAATCGTTAAGTTTTGTGATTGAATTATAAGGTTTTAATTGATTGATAGTTCGTGTTAAGTGTTGTTCCTAGGCCATTGTCCACTAACGAGGATGCCCAGTGTCCAAGAAATAAATTGAAGAAATCTTCTTCTGAATTGAGACCGATGGATCTTCTGGGACATGTGGAACACCTAATGACTCTTGTAGATTAGTATTCATTGTGGTATCTTTTCAAAATCCCTAACCTAACTGAGACATCAGTTGGTAGGATGAGTTCTGAAAATTGTATGACATAGTGACACGTAATGTGTTACGGTACAATTTTGACTTGTTTGTGATTAATGAAAAGACTACCTCTGATTGCTAAATTCTACGTGTATCGATGTTATCTATCCTTTATTGCTTCATCCTAGTGTTCGCATTAGTAATCCAACTATTGAACACGTACTCATCTTGATTTGAGTTACGTTGTGGATTATTCTCTTTGTATTCCTGAGTGCCATCGAAGTCATGAACCTCATGATTATTTGGCTAAAGCTCATTTCCTATCATATCGTAGTTAATTCTTGGTGAACAAGCTTTCATCACTCTTTTGCAGGTCACACATTGTTTTTATAAAGTTAAAACGATATCCTTTGAGAAAATTTAATTTTCATCACAATAAGGATTACTTAAAGTGAGAATTATAAGTGATTGATATCAAAATGAAGTTGTTTATGAGACGCTTTGGAAAACTTAATTGTTTTCATAACAAAGAAAATCTTTGTAAATTTATTTTTATTCTTATTTAAGAATGAAGCATGAAAATGTTTTTATTATAAACATGATTATAAAATTTTGACGAACTGAGAATTGCATCGTTAATCTTGAAATTGTATATAGTTGCGCGCCTACATACAATTCGGAATGGACTATGCAAGACTGATTAGTAGTCACCATAAAACTAAATGAATAAACACTACATTTTCCTTGAAGATTGTGAAAGATTAAATTTTATGAGATCTGCAAGAAGTGAAAAATAGGGACATAGTGTTAGGGACACCTACATATGTGCCTGTAGCATCCATTCTTCTGAGTTGAATCTACTCATCTGTGGAAATTGTCTTATTTGACAATTGAAAATTCTTTCTTGTCCAATTCTCCCGTAGTGAGATTCTTAGGAAAAGTATCTGATTACCGAGTGTTGATACCCGACTGGATGTATTGACGTTCTTATCATTTCTTTTGATTTGATTTCATTTGAATGACCTGGGTAACGATCCGAGGATCTTTCGAATGCGTACTCAAATTATGAAAACATGGGATATATTCATACTCGTTAAATGTTTTCGTATGTATCTGATTTGAAATTCTCTCGCATAGATTATGCGTTAACCTTACTCTTTTAATAGTAGTTGTGTCTCCAGATATCCCTGAAATTGTGAAGGATTATGAGTTATTATTAGACTTTTGAGAAGTTCACATCTTATTGACGGCAATAAAACTGGAAAGTTGGTAATGCCAGTAGAATGGATTGATTGATTATGACATGACGACATTGTCTTAATTGGTGGGAAATCGAATAGAATTCCCCTAAATGATAAGATGTTGATTATCAAAAGTGATCTAAATAATTCTTGATGGATGACCATATCCTGTACTAAGACTTAAAATTATACCGCGAATGGTTGTGAATTAGTCATAGATATTATAATCTAGAAGAACCTAATATGAATTTATTAAAAGATGTTTTCGTTATCTGAAACTTTAGTAGGTATTTATTGGTAAATTACCTAAACTTTCACCACTAAGGCAGATTGAAAACTGGTATTGATTATATTATCGATGCTGCACCTGTGGCTTGTGCACTGTACGTCAGCACCATCTGAATTTAAGGAATTACCGTACAACTGAGAGAGTTGACGGAGAAAGATTTTATTAATACCAAGCCTGTCATCCTGAAGAGCTATGGTGTTATCATTTCTTATATTTATAGATTACTGTGACTGAGTAAATCGACAATCGAAAACGATATCCATAACTCGAAATGGAAGATTTTTTCGATCATTTACAAGGTTCTAGCGTATGTTTTAAAGATTTGATCCACGGCATGGTTATCGTCAACTTCGCATCTGCGAAAAAGATTATGTATTCCAATCACTACATCCAGAACTTGTAATGAACAGTATGAGTTTCACGTGATGTCGTTTGGATTGACTAATACACATGTAGCATTCATAAATATGGTGAATCACGTGTGTAGGCTGTAATTTGATAAATTCATGCTCGTGATCATTAAGGACTATATGTTTGTTTATAAGAATAAGAATGAGTTAATAATTAATTATAGATTGCCCTGAATTGGCCGAACAATTAAAAATTGTACCTTGAATATTTAACATAAGACTTAAGACTTAATTCTTTACATGATTTAACCATGTGATTAATAGATAATGGAATATAAAATGACTCTTCAAAAATTAAGAGCCCTTTTAAGAACTTTGAGTTATACTAAAAAGAAAGTGCAAATATATTTTGACAAATGTTTTAACAAAGGATTTTAAGGGATTATTCCCTTACACACAAACCATTTAACTAAACTTCTGTTTAGGGGTAAATGTTTGTGTATACCTCAAGATAACTTAAGAAGAATTGAGGAAAACATTTAAACCATAACTTGAAATTTGAAACAATAATTTTTGCTTTTCCACTAAGAAAATTTTTGACCAAAGTATAAACAAAGGTTTTTCGAACATTTACGAATCTTAATAAATATTTTCAATAAATCAACAAAAATCTTGTTAATTAAATTCAAATTTATTTTGAACATTTTATATAATTGGTCGAACTAAGAAATTTAAAACTTTTACGTTTACGCTTCATAAAAATTAACTAATAACTATTTAATTAGTTGTAATAATTATCAACACTTTAAAACGTCAGATTGAGTAAAACTGATAAAAATGATAGTTGAGACGAAACTGAAACATAAAAGATATGAAGAAAGAATTTTGAATAAATACAGTTATGATATTTATTTCATCAGGAGAAAGTGAACATAATTACTGACGCATAATATAGAAAGAATATCTGAGTGAATTGTGGACATGATAATTATATCATCATGAGAAGTGAATATAGATACCGACACAATATGTATAAAAGATAAAGAACCAATTAGGACATGTTCTTTAATAACGAAGGTGCAAAATAAATTGCCGAACGATATAAAAATAAACAGTTTGTAAAAAGGATAATATAAATAATAAAGAGTGGTTCGCGGCTAATGTGAACCATTAGAATTGAGAAGCCGATAGCGTTAAATGTATAAAAGGCCACTTGTGGTTACCTAAATATGGAGATTGTGAGATATAGTATGTTGGAATTTGTAAGTATAAGTATTCTATTTATGTCATTTATGACTAAAAGTATCTTTGTCTGAAGAAGTTGTACTAATGACAATTATGAAGGCAAACATCGCCTCATACATTAGTAAACGTCTAGCTATTGCTAAGGTCATCATCTGAATTTGATTCGATTTGGGTCATCGTCGACAGACTGACCAAATCTGCTAATATCATTTCCGTTAATGATAAATGCAAAAGAGTTATGTAAACATAGTGTGCTTGTATCGAACATCTTTATCAAGATCCTCGCTTCGCATCGAATTTCTAGAGATTTGCTCAGAAGTCATTGTGAACGAATCTTGATGAGAGTACTATGTACCACCCCAAATCGAAGGGACGAGGTAAAGTAACGATACAAAATACTATAAGTGTTGCTTTATGTTTGAACGATTGACCTTTGGTGATAGACTGTAAAATCGTTTTCCTTTGGAGAGATTATCATTGATAATTATCGTATTAGGATTGAGATGTAATCTTGTTAGGATCTAAATATTAGAGCATCTGTAAGCAGGAGTTGAGATAAAGACACCCGAGATACACCCATTGTGAGTTGGACATGTCTTTTAGGTTTAAGGTTTCCTATGATGGCAAACCTAACCTTACAAAATACCCGACCCGCGAAATCTGAAATGATTATTGAAATTAGGATTTGATTATTGACTGCCGGTAGTGGGCAAGAGGTTATGTGAATGTGAAATGTAGATCTTGAAGTGCCAAATGGGTAGCGAAGTTATGCCACAATTTTTAATCTTGGAAAAATGGATTCATGATCTGACAAATCATGGGATATAAATCCCTGTTGTATGGGACCATTGATATGATGTAAAAGATTGGTTTGAAAGGCATATAAGCTGGATCTACCCTAGGACTTCAAAGACTGCGTGAATTATGTTTCGTATATCAAACTTGATGGAATATCTATCAAGTGAAAATCTGATCATTCTTAATAGAGCTTAGATCGACGAAAAGTTGCATTCATCAAAAACCCGTGAACATCATGGATAGAGAAAGTAAGTCAACATTAAGCCTGATCTTATTCCCGTAGTTATGTTTGATGAAACTCGCGTATTGTAATGAATTGCACTTGTGAGAAAAGACCGGGTGTGGAGGAAATACCCACATGGCTTTAACTCAATAAGAAGCGAGTAGTAAGATGATCTTTGAGGACAAAGATCCTGTTTAGGGGTAAATGCTGTGACAATCCGTCAATTTATGATCGATATTTTATTCTATATATTTATTTGAAAACATTATTTTAATGTTACAATATGAACTCACTTATTTTTGGGAAGAAATTTAGATTTACGTCTTGAAGTAGCATCGACTACGTCTAAACCGGAGGATTCTACGTTACGTGCTTACGTTTGCATACACCGTCTTTGGTGACAGTCCGACATTTCAGAAAATAAATTTGTCCGTGAATATTATTTTGAGATTTTAAATTTGTGTTGGTTCATAAACTCACAAATTTACGAGAAAAAATTAGGACTTACGATTTTAATTTAACGTCCTTTACGACTAAACCGGAAACCCTAGGATTACGTATTTACGTTTTCGAACTCCGTTTTTGATGAGACAATTTTTATTGGATTCGTTTTGTGACGTTGATTCACAATTTATAAAAACATTTTTCGTAAAACGACCCGAGGGCACGCAAATCGAGGAAACTAGAATCGAGGAATACCCGTAAATTAGTGGGATGAGACAAGTATACACTTGTCCCACCCCACTATATGGGAAGGCTACACAAGTGACATCACACTTGTGATGTGTCAAGCTTGTAGCAACAAGCTTACACTTGTTGCTTAAGGCTTACAAAGTAAGCTACATTTCCCACTAACCTAACAAAACCACCTCAAACTTCCCATTAGCTTCCATTCTTACATGCAAAAACCACACAACACTCCTAGCTCTCTCTAAAATTCGTCCCATCTCCACCAAGAACACCCTAATTTGATCAATTTTAACCACAAACATTTGTTATAATTAACATATGTTAATCTCCATTCAAAGAGATGAAGATTGGTGCAAGTTTTAACATCCAAGGAGAAGTTTTGTTGGTGTCTTGGGGCTGATTTATCAAGGAGTTTTCATGAAGAAAAAGGGCTGATTTTTGGAGGAATCTACAAATACTTGGTGATCCTAGAAGTGGTGTTGATATCTCATAAGATTGGTTACCCAAAACCATGTCTTGTTCATCCAAAAGCTCATCATTTCATCACTTTGGTGGTATAAAGATTGTCCTCCTCATCCTCTTGATATTTTTGATTATGTAATCTTGTATTTCTTTCACTTATGTATATGTATATGATGATGAATGATGATTAAAAATGTTATGTGGGGATTTGGTGTTGATAAACATGATTAAAAAGGTGAAAAACTATAAAGAACAAGGCTAAAATCTTGCTTAAAAGTGATGGCTGTATAAAACAGTAAAGAAACAGGTCATGGACTGATAAAATGATGAAGTAGAATCCATTTACAGTAAGCTATATGTCTTGTACACATGTGAGAGTTGGTCATGCAATGGAATCATTGTAATGAGTGAGATATGATCAAAACAAGTTTAAGGTATAAATCTGAGTTCACTGTTTTGGACGATTTTTAGAAAATATTTATAAGATGATTCAGCAGTAGCTATAGAATAGTTAAATGTAGCACATATCATGTAGTTTATGTGATAAACATTTGAGCTTCTATCTCCATAAAGAACTCAAGATATGGCAGTTTTGGTGAAAGTGAAGATAAAAATCAGATTTTTGGAAATTAAAGAATAATACTATTATATAAGCACTCACATTTTAATGTATAAAATGTAAAATAAAAACCCACTAACTTATAAAATTTATTTATATAAATATATAAAAGCTTAATTAAATGGATAAATTATATAAATGGTGGTGAAATAATGTTTATAAGTAATAAAAACTATAAACTTGATTTTTACGACTTTTTCGGCTATCGCCGTAAAATTAACGTTTTTCGCCAAATAAAACTTAGACGACCAAACCCGTCTAATGTAAAGTTTATAAAAGTCATATACTGATATATAAGTATCAAATACAAGTAAAAACCGATAAAAACTCGAACTATAAGAAATACGGACGTTAACGGACTAAATTAACGTTATTGACTAATAATACAACAAAAATGGACTAAAACACTTATAAACTTATTATTGGGCTTAACCCATTTAGGCCCAACTTGTAAAGTGTAGATACTGATAATGTAAGTATAACAAGGATTAATACAAGTTAAGAACTTATAATAAGCTTATAGAACTTAAAACGTGTAAATAAGTAAAACTAGTAAACTAGTATAAAAGTTATCGACATATAACACTAAAATGAGTAAACGAGAATATGTAAACCCACTTGATCATCATATATATATATAATCATCATATGTATACATAATTAATATTTTTATAAAGTCATTGGACATGAGTCTAAGACGAGTATTATTTGTCTAGGTTTCCGTGATTGAAGCACGTACCGTACGTCCGAATTGCCGATCACCCGCCTTCCCACATCAACGTGAGTTCATAGCCTCGCACTCTTTTAAATGTTTTTATGAAATGTTTTATAAACCCGCGAGGGAGATAACATGTTAGTTTTTATAAAATAGGTTACCATTTGTCCCGATTGTTTGTTTATTGATTTTGGACCCGAATGATTGAATGACCCGATTGTATGACCCGATAAATGATTAAAGGACCCGATAGATGAAATTAAATGGATTATTAAAGTTAGGTTATGTCACTAAAAGTCCCATTAGCATGAATTGTGAACTACCGGGATTTGGTAGACGCTTATGCATTTAATAGTACTATTTGGGGACGATCACCCCAGTTCGCGCCTTGACGGTTGATCCCCGTCGTGCCACATTGATTGGTAAGCGAATTTATGTATGAGAAGATTTCCATAGCGTGACCTTTGTGACGACACGCTACTTTAGATGGGCAAAATTGGTATCGGGTTAGCTACCCGTTGTTGTTTTATTAAGGTAACAATGTCATGCGGCTTATAATAATCCAAAACACCAAAATATTACTAGACGCTCCGAATTACGATGTATTGCCTGACTAGCAATACAGGGTCATACTATTGATATTATGTTTGTGTTTTGGTTTTCATAACCATATTCATATAACGGTTTTTATTTTCATACAACGTTATAAGACGTATTGTATAATTGTTTTTACGACATTGGCTCGTATAATGATTTTTAAGGCAAAAGCCTATATTATGATTTTCGATAAGGATTTGTATAAAATGATTTTGGCTATTTCATGTCCTATCAAAACGATTTGTACAAAATGATTTTCAGTAATACTTTTATACTGATATTATATTGATGGAATTTATTAAACTCTATGAATTCACTCGGCGTTATCGCTGACCTTTTCTTTTAACATGTTTTATCTCAGGTACTTGAAGGTAATTCTCGGGAAGACGACAAGAATTCATGGCCCGCACTTAAACAATATTTTTCCATTCAAATACTTTGTAAAACTTTGTATGAAATAATATGACTTGGGACCGATGTAACTTTGTTGTTTATGAATGGAAATGAATAAATATTAAACGACGCGATTTTTATGCGTTGTCTATGATGTGAGTAATGTGCTATCCCGTAACACCAACTAGTCTTCCGCTGTACTAAGTTGTATAAATTTGGGGGTGTTACATAAGTTGTCACCTTTGGCACATAACTTTGCAATTCTTGTATCAAGGACCATATAAGCACCTTTTAGCAATCTTCAAGGGCCAAATATGTATATTCTTGAAAATTCTTGTAATTATTGAGATTTACAAGGGTCAAAAGGGACAAATCTTCAAAAGTTCAGGGACCATTTTTGACAATCTTCAAAACTTCAAGGACTTCTTTGGGAGTTCATTGTTCGGGTCCGGTTCTTTGTGCGCCTTCGTTTCAGGTGTTCGTTTTTGCTTGAATTTTGTGATCTTTTGTTGATTTCAAGATATCTGTACCTAAAATACACAATGAACAAACACAAGCATATTTAATGGTATTTTATGATATTTTTAAGTATTTTAAGCCCGATTTGGACGATGAGACTATGTATAAATGCAGTCTCATCACTCCCTCATACTAAACCATTGTCGTGCCATCACGCAATGCTATAATTAAGTATCGTAGCACTTCCAAAATTCATTTTATGATGATATTTATTAAAGACATAAATTTAAATAAACTACTACACGTGTTTTAGACATAATCTATTGTTTTCATCACGATTAAGTGACTTTTAGGATAATAGAATAAGAACACGTGAATGCCTCATAGAGATAAGTTCTTCATCCTCGATTTTCACTTGATTCCATGCTAAGTGTGTAACGAGATCATTGTCATTATAAGTTAGCAACACAATCATATCTCATGAGTGTTAATTACGTACTTAGACTCCCTTATTCCTAACTGGTATCTCTTATATTTTATTTTGTCTTAATGATCACGAGGATACATCATTGACTTATGCGTGAATAGAGATTAAGTCCAAAAACAGAGTCTTAAAGATGTAACCTAAATCATTAAATTAATAATTCATCCTAATAGGCAACGATGTCAAACAATTAAGTCAACAAAAAGGATCGATAAACACAATTTTAGAACGGTTTTGAACATGAGACTTATTACCATGACTTTTATTATCTGCCTCATCATCTGTGGTTTTATTATCATGGTTTACCTCCATCTTTTATTCAACTTCGCCATGAAGCTTTTATTTTGACTTTGGTCTTGACCTTGTCTTATATTATCCGCCATCATCGGTAGTTTTATTATGAATTGACGTATATCCTCACACTAAAGCAAAATTTGGATCTTTAAGGCTTCGAAGATTAAGGCTTAATCACTTTTAATTTTGCATAGATTTTTCGGCCTTGTGAGCTTCAAATTTTTGCTTGATTTAGGTGAGCACTTGAAATCTTATTATTGTGTGAAGCCTTTGATTATTCGGGTGCCAATACTTCAAAACCATGACGCTGACGAATCCTCAATGTTTTCCTAATTTAATTACATGGAAGCTACTAAAACAAATTAGAAACCAACAATAGAGACTAAACCGCTAAATAAATATTTATTAACAATTTATTTATAAAAGCGTGGGGAGAATAAGCTATAATTACTACACATGAGATCGTGAAGATTACGTAACTTTTAAATAACTCTATCATTTCTCGTCCTCATTTAAGAGATTTGGCCTAAAACGTTAAGGAATCGAAGCAAAGTGCTCAACCCGCACGATCGAGTCAAAAATTACTCTTATTCTCACCATCGGAAAACCTACATTCGTGTCTTAAACACTTATGAAAAATACGAAAATTTTTAAAATTAGGCCATTTTTAGCCTTATTTTGTAACAAAACGATAACAAAACGATGAATATTGGATTGTGTTATGACGTAAGCAAGGTGAAGTATCTACTCACCCCCCCTATACTAAACCTAAACATTGTCCTCAATGTTTCGCGTCTAGGGGTGAAATACCCCCATACTAGATACGTAGTCGAATGCTTAATCCGGAGCATAGAAAGGGTAAAACGAATAACCTAAAACTCGTTTATGAATTATGCTAATAAGATAAACGTTAGAACGTAAAAGGATATCATCAGATATCGTAAATCTCCAATGGCAACGATCGAAGCTCGAGTGCTACGTAAAACGAACACGAGATGCTTCAATGATGACGATGAATCTAATGAATCACAATCACAAACAACCACGAAACAAAGGTTGGAAGAGCACAAGTCCCCTCGTTAGTTAACTAAGAAAGTGATAATATGTACAAGGATAAACATGGGAACTCCCCCACGAGGCAACTCGTTTTTGATAACCGAGTCAAGAGCTCGAGTCGAATCCCCATAAATGTGACCATTTAGGGACTATCATGGTTTGCTCATTTTTGGTAGGGCTTACATGATAAACAAGGCCCAAAAGAAACCGTGAATAAATGCAAAGCCTTTATACCGGGATCGAATATCGTATCCTCACATATGGTGGAAAATGATAAAGGAAAAGCAGGAGGATACGTTTTGTAAGGAAGAAAACTCCTTACAACGTACTCGAAGTACGTGTAGTCATGAGAACCGAGAGGGTGGGTATGATTACTTTGAGACGAAGGTAAAATTGAAAGAGAATCACTAAAAATGGGGGTCTCAAAGTCTCCTCCCGGTTCAAAGGCAAAAGCCTCATGAAAATCCTCATTCTCATCGAGAGGCGGTCCATCAGTGAACCCCTCGAGAATGGAGGCATCACAAGTCAAAAGAGAAGGCTCATTCAAATGAGACTTAGGGAGGGTGACTAGCAAATTTGGCTCATCGAGTTTTGGATCCTTAGAATCCTCACTCTCGATGTCCTTGAACGTCTCATCAAAGAGAGGATTTACGTCACCAAAAACGGACTCGTCACCAAATTCAAAAAGGGTATTTGAGTAGATTTTAACTTCGTCGACACGAACGTCCTCATCGAGTAGTGACTCGTCATCACTAGTGGAAAAATCATCATCGAAAAGCGGGTTCGAAAAAGTCAATGATTCTCTACCCGAAGTGTCATTGGGAGAGACATCATCACATGAAATCGTATCACACTCAATATCGTAATTTGCCTCGATAGAATCTTCGTGGAAA
Source organism: Glebionis coronaria (assembly GCA_025667525.1). Lineage (NCBI taxonomy): Eukaryota > Viridiplantae > Streptophyta > Magnoliopsida > Asterales > Asteraceae > Glebionis > Glebionis coronaria. The sequence goes on from CM046877.1 coordinate 291,909,518, forward strand.
AATTCATCGAGAGAAAAATCACTTAAATCCTCATTGAAAATAACCGTAGGCTAACTTTTGATTGTAATAGGGATCTCAACACTAGGATTAATACTAAGATTCTTCTCCCCCATACTTAGAGAGGTATCGGGTTTCTTTGGGAGCATAAGAGTGATGGTTTCACAAGATGAGTTGAGATTAAAAATGTCGCTATCGTCGTCGTCATCATAAATAGGAGGTGTGATATCACATCTAGCTAGATGCTCCTCTCTTTTTAGTTCTCGTCTCTTATCACAAATATCGATGCTTAAGCCATTGTAATCTTGTAAAAGTTGTTTAGTTTTAATCTCACAATCTCTTTTAAACTCGTCACTTATTTCTTTTTATGATATCTCCTAATGCCGAGTTCATTAGTAATATCGTTTATTTCATGGTCGATTCTTCGTTTCTCCTCTTCCATATCTTTGATGCTTTTTTCGATCACTTCGACGATTGAAATTTCCTTTTTCTCCACAATTTGTTGAAAAAGCAATTTAATTTCTTTAAATCCCTCGTCGACGCGACTCGCACCGAGATCATCATCGAAAAAAATTTGTGGAGGTGATTGGTCAAAACCGGAGAATTGATTGTCGAAAGACGTAATATGGTTCATCGGAGAATTGATTGTGGAGGTGGATATTGCGAATATTGGTCAAATAAATTAGGATTCGGTTCGGGGTCATTATAATTCGTACAACTAAATCCAAAATCGTGCTCCATACCGCAAAAATCACACGAATAAGACGAAGGCGGTTGTGGAGCTTGGTCATAGGATTGAAATCAATAACCATCGTCGCGTTGTGGTGAGTTGTAGATATACCCCTCCTTTCCTCCATAAATATCACAATTGAAGCAATTACCACCGTCAGGTGGACCTCCACAATATGGACAAGAGTAATATCCATCGTTGGACATGACGAAACGAGAATGGTGTTACGAGAATTAAACACTAGAGGGTTAGAAAAGAATTAATTGATTAGGGGTAAGAAGAATATTTTTCATTTTTGATTGTTTTTTAATTTTTTTGGTTTTTTTGGTGTATTACGTAGACTCAAATCTACAAATCTCTCCTCGAATCAATTTCTCGATTAAAGGAGCCTCAAGGAATGAAAACGATCACGTGGTGTGAACGCTTTCGATGACTTTAGAACGTTGGTGGAACACCAACGTTCAAGAGGGTTTAATCTTGAAAACAAGAAAATATATATGATACGTAGATAATACTTGGGCGGCAAACCCTCGATTAGCCCTCTTTCTCAAAACACGCACAAGCAAGCGGGGGAAACGAGGCGGCGCGAAGCACTTAAGAGCCTTTTTCCCTTAGGTCGTGAAATACAACCGCCTTATACCCACCTTACGGATTGTGTTAATTGAAATTAAGCCTCACGAAAGTATTTATCTATTTTGCCTTTAGTTTTTTGCTTTAGATTCAAATACAATAATTGAGTGATGAAATACCAATTAAGGTTGTGTTTTCACGCTTTTGGAGATATTGTAAATTTATTGTGATACGTATACAATATAGTAATATTTATTCACAAAAAACGATAAAACAATAATGGTATATCTACAATATAGTAAAATCATTTTTTTGGTGTGTTTAGATTAGGAAAACTAAACACAAGTTTTTGGATATTCTATAATATAGTAATAAAAATAAAATGGAGTATGTACGTTATATACGCGTTCCAAAAATGAAAAGAAAAAACGCACTACTCGCACAAACACGATATCTAATATGGCACGAAAAACACCTCCCCAACAGCGGCGCCAAAATTGATGTAAGTAAATCATACACGTTTTAGGAAAAACACGTATGTGGCAAGTATTAAACTCGACGATTTAGGAAAACCGACGAATCGAATAAGTGTGAGTTCGTTCTCGAAGGAGGTGTAGTTGTGTGTGCCAATACGTATAAACAATGTTTGGATTAGTGTCGTTTTTTGTTAGAAAGAGAGACTTAAAAAAAAGACGAAGCTAAATACTATGACGAAAAATACAAAACCGTAAATAAAGAAAAAAACAAAAACAAAAACTTGCCAAATAAAAAAAAACTTTTATTTGGAGAGTCTTAAAATTGAAATCTAAACAGTTTTTAAAACTAAAGATTTTTAAATAATAAAACTAGGAAAAACAATACTACTACTAATAACTAGGTTTTGCCTAGTAAGAAAATTATCGTTCTAGTGGTCTAATCGAATTGATCTGGTTTAACTATGTGACTCAGTCGTTCTTTTGTGGTAACAAAAAGTTGTCGTTGTAGTATATTAAAAATTGCGAAACGTAAATGTAAATGACGTAAAAGTAAAATGGCGTTAAAATAAATCTAAGTCTAATTAAAAGAAAGGGGTGCAATATTAAAACTTTGAAAAGCAAAATAATTAAATGACTTGAAATTAAAACGTGACGAGAATTAAAATTTGACAAAGTATTAAAATGACAACTTAAAAATTAAAGAAGAAAAAATAAAAAATAAACCTACCATCGGAATACATTCCGATCGGAATGATGATCGGAATGTACTCTTACCTCCAATCGGAATGTTGATCGGAAACCTTGGTCGGAATGCTGTCACCACCCGACCTATCGGAATAACCAAACTCACCCTGATCGGAAAACTTCAATCGGAATGTGGGAATAAGGGGGCTATCGGAATCCTCCCAATCGGAATGTTGTCGGAACTCCAATCGGAATGCTGTCACCTTCCTCTGATCGGAATACCAAACACACCTAATCGGAATATGTCAAACCCTATTCCGACCAAGCCAAGGAGCGCTGGTCGGAACGATAAACCCTTTTCCGATCACTATGGTCGGAATACAGTAAAAGGAAACGAAAATAAGCTAAACTAATAAGCTATTACTGAAATAAGCACACACTTAAAATCCTAATCAAAACTCGTATAAGTAAAACTAATAAGCTTTAATTTAAAGACTTTTGAAAACACGAAATAAGAAAAATGTACGAATACTAACTTTTATATAAAAATAACTTTTATAAAAACTTTAGAAATCTTAAAATAAACACAAATAAGCTATAAAAATCAATAATCCAAAACAATCAAAAGCATAAAAACATAATCTTTAATCAAATAAGCAACACAATAAGCATGTAAACAAAGATTAAAGCATAGAAAGAAAGGAAGAATGAGAGATTAAACAAGAAAAGTAAAGGTGCAATAAAAGTAAACTTACTTGGAAATTAAAGGTATTAAAAGTGCAAGACAATGTATTTAAATTGACATGAAAAGTAAATGTGCAAAAATTAAAGGTGGAAGAACTAGTGTCACTCTAGCCAACAAGAGTAAAAATGAAATGCTAATGATCTATATATAGGGGAGGATTAAAGAATGCTTAGGAAGCTTCCTCCCCTCCTTCATTTCTTCTTAATTGCACCATTAAGTCCTTCCCTTCTTAATATTTTGTTAATCTTGGACTTTAATGACTTTTGGCTCGAGATTTCTTTAAACTCGTCTTTTAATTCTTCAATAAATAAGACTTGAGTTCTTCGGCTTTTAGTAAACTTCCGTCTTTTGAATTTTTCTTCGATATATCTTCAGAATTGGTCTTGGACTTCCGTTCTTTTTGCACTCTTGACTTCTTGACTTCGTCTTTCATATTTTTCTTCAATAAAAGCCCGTGAATGCCCGTGTTTTCTCCACTTTTCACCTTTTCGTCCTAAATCACAAAAAAAAACACAAACCACGCATAATTTAGACATAAATGACATAAAATACACGTTTTGGCCCGGTTATTATTGTAATTAAGTGGTAAAAAGGATGGGTGTTTACACACCTATCAAATCCCCTACACTTGACCATTGCAATGTCCTCATGCAATGCATTAGTTACAAAGAACGTTTACATTTTTCATCAAATTCAACCCACGTTGGCCTTTATTAAAGAGATAGAAAACTATAAACATTCAAAGGAAGAAAATAAAAGCATACCTTAGGTTTTGGAAATGTCATGAATAATCATCATCCTCAAGTTTTCACTTTCTCCAAACCAAGCTTAAAAACGAGATCATTGTTATTATAAGTTAGTAAACTAACACGAACTCATGTGGGCCAATTATTCACTTAGACTCCCTTATTCCTAGGTGTATCTCTTATATTTTATTATTGTCTTGAATGATCACGAAGATGCATTTTTGACTTATTTCGATATTTATTTAGTCCGAAAATAAATTGAACGATTTAATCAATAGTTAGCTAAAGAACAAAATCTTTTAAAACTGCTTCTCAGGACCTCATAAAGTTCATATCTTGGCATAACTCGCTTCGCGATCTGAGACCTTTCTCGGACCGATATTTGGCAGCGACTTCATACTTCAAACCTTGAGAGACGTTCATGAAATTATGGTCTTCTCTTCATATAGGAATTTCTTCACTTGAAGTTTTGAGAGATTCATACCTGGACCACAACTTCTTCATTTTTCTCCAATCATTATTTTGGACTTTGATATACAACGATCCGCCTCCTTTTATGACTTGGATCTATTTATCCTCATACCTTGCTAGGGTCTTTTCGGATACACTTCTCCATGACTTTTGGGGAGTTTTTGCTTTTCGTCGTGTGTCTCGATCCTTCATATTGATTTTCGATAAATGATTCTTCACATCACTTTGGATCTTTAGCAACAAAATATAGCCCTCATGCCTTGTTAGGACCTTTTTGTACTCGCCAATCTTCGCGTCCCGTTTCAATAAGTTATGCCTTGGCTATGAACTCTAATCCATACCGAGCAACTTTAAACGATCTTGGGCTAGAAGCTAAGTAACTTTTCAAATCGTACAACCTTATTTATTGAAGATAAATTTATTAGCAAGCGATGGGAGAATAGGCTTATAATTAACTCACATAAATTCACGAAAGAGTACCAAACTTATAATTGGCTCTATCATCTCTCGTTCTCCACAGTTTAAAATCTCAAGGAATGAGACTCGTGGATGCTTAGCCTATCAAATCAAAGTTTTGGGTTTCGAGTCGCCTATAGGATCTTGCAATCTCTTAGACTTTTTCAAGTTTAGAAATCGCATTTTAAAGTTCCCTTGTTAAACGACTCTCTAGGATCAATTATAGGAACTTGCGAAAAGTTCTTGTTCTTAACCCGTGAGAGTTAAGACTTTCGCGTTTTATAGCTCCCTATATAAAAGCCTAGCAAAACTTGACTTAAACATGTTAAGGATACTAGCTAGAGTAAACTTAGATAAGTAAATTCGGGTTGAGTCAAAAGATTTACAACGTTTAAAGATTAAAACCACTTTATTCAAAATTTATTCTAGTAAAGAAAGAGAATAACTATTCAAAGGGAAAAACTAATGGGCCAAAATAGATCAAAAATTTTGAAAAATGTCGAAAAAATGATTTTCTGGTTAAAATGAGGACAAATACAAGGAAAAGGCCACTTAACTTCGATAGAAGTCCCCCTACACTTAATATAAACATTGTCCTCAATGTTTAAGCATGTGGGAGTAAACTCCCCTACACTTAGGACATTGTGCACTTTGTTTAAATCTTGCTAAGGAAAGGACAGCTAAAGAGATTCCTATTTTAATATTGAGAAAATATAAAATAGTGAATCGAAAAGAGTTTAGGATAGAACCGGGAAGAAGTGAACACAGAATCACGGGTCGTCAAGAATCATCAAGAGTAGATCATTGAGCGCGCGAATCCCTGATTAAGAGAGGAGAGGAAATAGCAAACACCAACGGGTCTCCCCTACACTTAGGATAAAGAAAGCGAAAAGATAGATACATGGGTTGCCTCCCAAGAAGCGCTTGTTTTTTGATTACCGAGTCGTGAGCCTGACTCGACCTTGATTACCATAGGAAGAAGCATGAAATATATCCACCAGGATCAAAGACATAGTTTTCGTTCATCAAATAGCACATGCTTAAGGCGAACAAGGCAAGACAAAGAAGAGTAGTCAAGGTTCCCTTAAGCAGCGATGGAGCACGGTGGAAGCAAGGGTGAAGTGGTGCAAGCAGATTTCCATAAGTTCCAAAGATATTTCCTTTTATTTCATCAGGTGGATACTGAGATGGCTGCAGAATATCAATATCGGGGTCGAACACCTTTTCCTTTAAGGGAAAATAGCACTCAGGCTCAGCAGAATGTGAAGAAGATCCGCGAAGAAGATGCACAACCTCGTCCTCAGAAGGTGGACAAAGAGGTGTTAAATCATATGTGCTGCGGATATCGGTGTCGACCGGTTTCTTCTCCTTTGAAAGAATGTTCTTCAAATCCAAAGTAGGATCAAGACGATAATCTTCAAAATCTAAAGGAGGAGCATCACTCTCATAAGGGAAGTAAGTGTTGAGAAACGTAGAGAAGTCTTCCTCAAATGAGTAATGGTCCAAAGTAGGATCGAGTGATGTAGGAGGATCTTCATCATGTGAAGAATCGCTCGAAAGAGTATCGGCCTCATCAAAATCATCATATGTGGGCAGATCGGGATACTCAGAAGTAAGGTCATCATAATCATCCGAATCTGAGCTAGAATCATCATCATAAGCATCAAAGATCGGTGGAGAATCATAAATCGGAGAAGCTTCCAAATTGGAGAGAGAATCATCCACATCATCATGAAAAAGTGGATTATCATTGCAAGACTCGAATAGAGGATTGTTGTAGATGACAAAATCATCGAGCACATTAATCATATTCACAGATTCTCGTCCATAGGATTTGCTTGTAAGCTTCCCCATTTTAAAAACTTGTGAATCATTCCCGACTCTTAACATTAACTAACCTTCGGCAACATCAACTAGAGCTCGTCCGGTTCTCAAGAATGGCCGACCAAGTATTAAAGGAATACGAGGGTTTATTTCATAATCAACAACGACAAAGTCGACCGGGAATGTAAATGTGACAACTTTAATGAACACATCTTCGGCAATACCAACGGGGTAAGCGAGAGTGCGATTTGCAAGTTCCAGAGTCATCTTTGTTGGAGTGAGGTCGGGCAATGATAGTGTTTTCCAAACACTTAAAGGCATAAGATTAATACTGGCCCCGAGATCAGCAAGGGTAGTAAATTCTTCAGTTTTGTTGAAGATGCAAGGCAACACAAAACGACCGGGATCTCCAAGCTTTTCCGGAAATTCTTTATGCATAACTGCAGAGCAGTTTTCATTTAAGCGTGTGTTGGCGAGCTCAATCAGCTTCTCCTTCTTGTTAAGCAATTCCTTGAATGCTTTCACAAATTTCGGCATGTGGACAAGTGATGCAACAAGGCTAATGTTGATGTTCATTTGAGAGAGTATCTTCACATAGCTTTGCACCTGACAGTCATTCTTTGTTAGCTCGTTGGTCTTGCCTAAGCGCGAAGGATATGGGATATTGGGTTTGGGTGGTGAAGGTGAAGGTGGTAAAGGTGGAGATGTTGAAGGGTTCTTCTTGGGAACATCGTCATGACGAGGCGGAGACGGTAATGGTGCACTAATACTAGGTGTAGGAGGAGTAGGGATAAATGGTGGCGGAGGAGGTGTAGATGATGGGGGCGGGATAGGTGGATCGACAATGGTAATTCCACGACGGGTAGTAATAGCACTCACATTTGCTCGCAGATTGGTGACAGTGTTTGAAGGTAGAGAACTCGAAGAAGAAGGTTGAGATGTGGGCAAGAAACTAGCAAGCATATTCTTCAAATCATTTGTTTGATTGCTGAAGGAAGATTGGATATTATATCGAAGCTCGTATCTAATCTCATTCCCTTGCTTGGTAATATCTCCTTTCAAATTGATAATTTGGCTCTACAGATTCTTAATTTGCTCACCTTGGGTTCTCATTATGGCTTCAACATCGGGGTTAATGGGTGGTGCTTGTTGAGCGGGTGGGTAATAAGGATTAGAAGCTCTTGGTGGGATTGGGTTGCTTCTATTATAGTTGTTGGCGGGGTTTTGGTTTTGAGGAGAAAAACCGGGTGAAAGGTAATTGTTGGACCGGTAACTCAGCAAATTTCTATCCCCTTGAGGTCGAGGTTGGTAATTTTCCGGTGAATAATTACCATAAGCTGCATACACATTTTCCGGATTTCCTTGTGTAGAAGGACAATCGGTGTATGAGTGTGGACCGCCGCATATTTCACAAGAAGGGGCAACCGCTTTAACTTGTTGTTGTTGGTTTGAAGTGAGAAGCAAGATAATTTTGCTCATTTCAGTCATCATGCGGGTGAGTTCGGTCATATCAGGGTTTGCTGAAGTAGATGAGACATTGACTCTCGGGTTGTTCCTTGAAGAAGCGGAGGAATCCCAGTTTTTGTGGTGAGTAGTCATGTTCCCAATTAGCTCTCTACACTCCTCGGGTCTCCTTTTCATAAATGTGCCACCGGCGGCTGCATTAATCGTATCACGATCTCGAAAAGTCAAACCGTTGTAGAAAGTATCAATTAAGGTCACATGGAGCATGTTGTGGTTTGGACAACGATCAATCAAGACATTATATCTTTCCCAAGCATCAAAGAGATATTCATCGGGATCTTGCATGAAACCGCTGATTTTATTGCGAAGGCTCGTGACCATGGATGGTGGAAAGTAGCGTGACAAAAAGCATTGAGTCATGTCATCCCAAGTGTGAATAGAATTCTTCGGGAGACGATCAAACCATTTCTCGGCGTGATGTGATAAAGTATGTGGAAAGAGTTGAAGGCGAAGAACATCCATTGTGGCACAAGGAAACTTCATGCTTTGGGTGATTGTAATGAATTTGTCGAGGTGTTTGTTGGCATCATCATCAGGCATTCCGACGAATGGATTAGTTTGCACTTGCTGAATCATGTGGTGCTTCAACGAAAACTCCGGAGCCGTGATTTGCATCGGCGCAATCGGTCCTCCTCGTCCAAACAAGGTAGGTTGACAAAGCTCCTCCATTGTCCGAAGATCGGGCTGTGGAAGAACATTGTTGTTATTGTTGAGGTGCGGTGGATTATTGTTGTTGTTAACACCTGACATACTTAAATCTTATCGAGTCTCGGGCTCTTGATAATTAGAAGATCTAGTACGCATACACCTACAAAGGCAAAAGAAAACAATACCAAACGCAAAGACAATATATATACACAATAAAAATAAAATCTTTTTGGATTTTTTTGAAATTTTTAATTTTTATGGATTTTTAACAATTTTTAATTTTTATGGTTTTTTGAATTTTTATGCAACAAAAATAACGCTCACAAGTGAACGGATCCCAAAAAGCAACGCGTCTCTCACAGAAAACCGTTAATCTCTACGAAAAGACCCGGCAGTGGCGCCATTTAATAACTAGGTTTTACCTAGTAAGAAAATTATCGTTCTAGTGGTCTAATCGAATTGATCTGGTTTAACTATGTGACTTATTCGTTCTTTGGTGGAAACAAAAAGTTGTCGTTGTAGTATATTAAAAATTGCGAAACGTAAATGTAAATAACGTAAAAGTAAAATGGCGTTAAAATAAATCTGAGTCTAATTAAAAGAAAGGGGTGCAATATTAAAACTTTGAAAAGCAAAATAATTAAATGACTTGAAATTAAAGCGTGACGAGAATTAAAATTTGACAAAGTATTAAAATGACAACTTAAAAATTAAACAAGAAAAAATAGAAAATGAACCTACCATCTGACTACATTCCGATCGGAATGATGATCGGAATGTACTCTTACCTCCAATCGGAATGTTGATCGGAAACCTTGGTCGGAATGATGTCACCACCTGACCTATCGGAATAACCAAACTCACCCTGATCGGAATACTTCAATCGGAATGTGGGAATAAGGGGGCTATCGGAATCCTCCCAATCGGAATGTTGTCGGAACTCCAATCGGAATGTTGTCACCTTCCACTGATCGGAATACCAAACACACCTAATCGGAATATGTCAAACCCTATTCCGACCAAGCCAAGGAGCGCTGGTCGGAAGGATAAACCCTTTTTCGATCACTATGGTCGGAATACAGTAAAAGGAAACGAAAATAAGCTAAACTAATAAGCTATTACTCAAATAAGCACACATTTAAAATCCTAATCAAAACTCGTATAAGTAAAACTAATAAGCTTAAATTTAAAGACTTTTGAAAACACGAAATAAGAAAAATGTACGAAAACTAACTTTTATATAAAATAACTTTTATAAAAACTTTAGAAATCTTAAAATAAACACAAATAAGCTATAAAAATCAATAATCCAAAACAATCAAAAGCATAAAAACATAATCTTTAATCAAATAAGCAACACAATAAGCATGTAAACAAAGATTAAAGCATAGAAAGAAAGGAAGAATGAGAGATTAAACAAGAAAAGTAAAGGTGCAATAAAAGTAAACTTACTTGGAAATTAAAGGTATTAAAAGTGCAAGACAATGTATTTAAATTGACATGAAAAGTAAACGTGCAAAAATTAAAGGTGGAAGAACTAGTGTCACTCTAGCCAACAAGAGTAAAAATGAAATGCTAATGATCTATATATAGGGGAGGATTAAAGAATGCTTAGGAAGCTTCCTCCCCTCCTTTATTTCTTCTTAATTGCACCTAAGTCCTTCCCTTCTTAATATTTTGTTAATCTTGGACTTTAATGACTTTTGGCTCGAGATTTCTTTAAACTCGTCTTTTAATTCTTCAATAAATAAGACTTGAGTTCTTCGGCTTTTAGTAAACTTCCGTCTTTTGAATTTTTCTTCGATATATCTTCAGAATTGGTCTTGGACTTCCGTTCTTTTTGCACTCTTGACTTCTTGACTTCGTCTTTCATCTTTTTCTTCAATAAAAGCCCGTGAATGCCCGTGTTTTCTCCACTTTTCACCTTTTCGTCCTAAATCACAACAAAAACACAAACCACGCATAATTCCGACATAAATGACATAAAATACACGTTTTAGCCCGGTTATTATTTTAATTAAGTGGTAAAAAGGATGGGTGTTTACACACCTATCAACTACTATTTTACTATATAAAAAAAACGTAGGAACAAGACTTAAAAAAATGACAACTTAAATTCTTAGAAAAACTTGGAACTACAATTTACCAAATTAAAAAAAAACTAAGAACCTAATTTAGGAAAATAAATGAGAACTTTATAATATTAAAAAGAAAATAGAAGTTACTTTGATTCTATAACAAATTAAAATACGAGCATGAAGAGAGAAAAAATGTTTAAGATGTAAATGTTTTTTTTTGCACTAGACAAGGTTTTGGCAAAATTGGACGAAGTAAAAAAAATAAAGTATTAAATAAAGATGAGAGGAACTATAAACCAAAAGACTCCATAGATCAGATGGTCTATGGTGGTTGTGTTATGTCAGTTGTTTGTGCGCAACGTCTTGAGTTCAAGCCTTGCAGACCGTCACTTTTATCTAAATTTTTTTGTCAGCTTTGTTAACTGTATAAAAGAAAAAAGAGGCAAAGAAACAGATTGTGGTATGAGAGCAGACGGTAAAAGAAGGTTGTACTAAGTCTGATGGTAGTTTCTGGTCTGGGGTTCAATACCCTTCTGTTGCCTTTTTTTCTTTTTTTTTCTTTTTTTTTCTTTTACTTTTTTTATGTGTTCTGTTTGTTCAAACAGTACCCAAACACCCCTATAACAGCAGGTAGATCTGAACGCAACTTTCGTCACAGACTGCTATGGCAAGGATACAACAGCGACAAACACTTAAGTTAACAAAAAAAAACAGGAAAAGGCTATACTACAAACTACTCGTAACCCAAAAATTACAGCCTAAGTTACTTATCCTAACACTAAAGCTCATGAGGTGTTCATGTTAGGAATTATAGCCAAAAGTGACCAAATGGAGTGCTCAAAATGAATCTTAAGGCAAAACTAACTGATGGTCGACGATACTTGTGCAAACATCGAATCCATGAAGATCTATAAAGAACATTTGCACAATTAAACCAATTGACTAACTAATAACAAAGCTTGTACTTTTCATCGTATGTATATCTTGTTAATAATGAATCAACAAATATAGAAGATTTGCCCGGTTGTTTGCGGAACAACAACCGGGCGATGAATGACAAACTTTACTCCCATGTTCATAGCTAGCTAAGCATATGAAATAATGGGAGGATGAACCCCCTATCCACTAAAGTGTTACATGTGTGGTTTCTGTGGTAGGAATAATTAACTAATCTATTACAAGGACCACATATATATAGTGGGGTGTGAAGCTTCCTTGAGAAGCTTTTACTAAAATACAAGTAACCACCTTGTAATCTTCCACTAATACTTTAGACATACACTTCAGACACTTCTTCAGGTCTTCTAACATCTTTAGGTCTTGTAATAAGTAATAGTCTTGAGGAGTTAGCAACCTATTATGTCATCACTTACTAACTCCATCATCCTTGATTCTTTGCACACTTACTGAGATCCGCGTCAGCTAATGACGAGTCTATCTCGTAGACTCTAAAGAACTATAAAGAATGACACACTGAACTTATAGCATACGAATTTCAGTGACTAACACTACTTAGGATACTTTACATCTAAATCCTGTGCAATGGACAAATCAGACACTGAATTTGCCCAACAATCTCCCCCTATTTGGATAGAAAAGTAACCTAAGTTAAATAGCAGTAAGTGAGCATAAAGGCTTCTTCTTACCTGCAATATTACAACAAAGTATACCAAGAATAACTAGCTTCACTAGTTCAAGTCATCCGCTAACTTGTATCATCTTGTCCCTGTTGTAGTTGTTACTAAGCTTATACAATCTCTGATCTTTGTATAATAAAAACTTGAAAAAACTCCTTGATACTTATATAGTAGAACCCCCCAATGACTACTTCACTTCGGTTAAGAGTGAAGTGTATATATGCCTGTTCATTACATATCATATGCCCTCCACTAGCATATATAAAGTGTGGCATATTCTATCAATTAAGATCTGGAGTTCATTTACGTTTAAACAGCGGAGTGGTCAATGGTTGATGGAGCAACCATAATAGATCATAGAGTAAGCTCAACAACCCATCTTCAGCGACTTGGCTCAATCAGCCATATATGTAAACATGTAAGTCCCTGAAGGTTGTGTGTTGTGATGTATGATAGTGTGTATATAGCGTGAGTAAACTTTGATGTTTCTTCACATAAACACAAGTTTACCTCTGTCCTCGTTTCTCTCCCCCTCAAAATTTGCTAGGGAACCAAGCAACTTTTGACCGGGCACACACTATTACACAATCAAAGCGTGATGGTGTTCATCTCGCCTAAAGTACAACTCCTCCTGAAATTCGTTATCAAACCCTGATGTTATCAAACCCTTGTGTAATCACTATTTCACCAATTCCCTGTAACACAACTTGGTTTCTCAAAAACTCTGCGGTTGGGGTAACAACGAATGGAGTCACAGCGGCGGAGGGGAGGGTCACAGCGGATGGGGAGTGGGTGGTGGTCACAACAATCGGAGTAGATGTAGAGTGGATGTGGTTTGAGGTAAAAATATGTACCTGAATGACCGAGTCCTGAATGAATGAAGCTTCAGGTTATGTGAAGAAGACATGATACAGGACTTTGTCTTCAGCGGTATCTTCTTTCTTTATCTTGGTGTGAGGAAATAGTTCCTGAGTGACCAAGTCCTTCAAATGTTGAAGGCTCTGAAGACAGCATATTGAGTGTCTTGCACTCGAACAAATCTTTTGGGGTTCATAGTGGTTGGAACAGTCTATTGGATAGCGCATGTGGACTTGTTAGCTGGGACTGAAAACTTGTTGGCTGGGGTTGAACTCTTGTTGCTGTATTTTTATCTCAGCCAAAAGTTGTAATAAGTAAAAAAAATCCATGTGTGTATTAATCACAGCCACGTACTGATGCATTTACAAAGCCACAACCACTTTTATCATTGTCCGTACAGGCTGATTATCAGCTTCTTCAACAGTCACCATTTTTTATCAGCTTATCGAAGGGGGTCAGCTACTAGGGGTCAACAATCTCTGGGGTCAGCTATCTCCGAAAGTTCAGTTGAGATACGAAATTAATGGCATGTGGTTCACCTACAACGACAGGGGGTTCACAGATGAATACAGGAACAACTGGGCGGTTCAGGGGGTTCAGGGACAGCTGGGGGTGTCAGCGACCCTGGGGGTTCATCTCCCAGCAGTTCATAGTTCAGCGGTTTGTAGTTGACAAGTTCAAATGCAAGGGTTCAGCAGGGGTCGCTGGTAAAGGTTCAGAGACAGGGGCTATATCTGCTGTTCTAAGATTTGGTCTTTCACCTAATTGGTATTCAACAACTTACCAACCAGTGTACAAACTACCATACAATGTATATCTTCTCTAAATACTTGAGATTTCTAGTTGGGACTTTTGACCAAATGGATCATTAAGGCTATACTTTATATGAATCAAACGAGTAAAAAGTAACTAAGGTGCATACTATGCATAGAAACTCTTATAATATCTATGTTAAAAATACATGTTAGTATACTACTAATATATATGGTATGACCCGTTGCACAACCATCCAGGCTCGCCCATGTATCAACCTTCGGTCAATACATGTAAATGGGAGCTGAAGAGATGTGCACACATACAATAGCATCTGATATCGAGGTCAATGAAGAACTAAAGCAAAATAAGTTTAACATTTATACCAGCTGACTTGTGAACAAATTTTAAGATACTCCACGTACGAAGAAAACCACAAGTAGGTTTATTTAAATAGATATCGTAATGCCATGAAAAAAACATACCTATGTGATAGTCTAAGGAATTAGAATTATGACTATAAGTCGATCAGTCATACACAATCTAAACCCTTTATATAATGATTTTTTGGGAAAGAGGATTGCCCTGTGAAATATTCGAAATCTACCTATATACAGATAATTACAATCTATTATACAGTAACACGGAAATCAGCGAGCTTGCTTAATTATTTCTAAAAAGAGCCAACTTAGAATAAATAGCACTCACATGCAGAAGGCCAGTGGTGGTTACTTCAAGTTCAATATTCAGTGGTCGTGGTTTAACGAAATTTGTACCAACAGGCGTGTCTGCAAACGCTGCATTAGAACGAGGATGTACTTGGAAACATATATGGTTTTCTGGTGATGTCCTTTCTCGAGTCAGAAAACTTGATGACAACACACAAAAATTAGAGTGGTAGTATGCAACTTGAGTCGTGGATCATCGTCACCGTTTCATGTATAATCCTCACGTACCACCTTCAAAGTTACATTCAGATGACCGATATGAGTTTCAATAAATAAATTAAGTGTCGATAGCCAATAAAGATAGATAACCATCGTATGCAAACTGAATTGCCCAGTCTAGTAAATTAGAGTCATAAGGATACTTAGTAACAAAAAAGTTGCATCCATAAATATTCTAAAAGATAAAGATATTATACTAAACTATACAAACATGCCATAGAAAGATGATGTCATACCGAATGGTTTGACCCCATATGAAGTACATCTTCAATTTGTTGGTTGTCATTGACACTTCTGGTGCGAACGCGATCTCTCTTATCCTTCCTTGAAGACATCATCTGAAAATAAACAGTTTATTCGTTAAACCATTACAATAATTCCTTATTTCCCAAATTTAATTAATAAGGTTTAAGATATAACCAAAAGTTTAGGCATCTACTTATCATTTACTCTATTTTATCAATTAATTACACAAACCATTAAGAATCAAACAAGATTAATCAAAGAATAAAAAATAAAGTTTCAATTATTCGTAATTAATGATACGCCTAGATCTGTATAAAGTTTAGGATATAATCACATAGTATAATCATAAAGATAATGCTTTAAAATATAGTTAAAAATGTGAAAAGATGATTTACCTTGTGTTTTACTATGTAGAGATTCATAAGAGAAGAAGAGACCAGATCTTATAAAAAAGTTAGGAGAAAAGACGGGCCAGGATATAAACAAATATTAGGAAAATATAGGCGGGTATAAAAAAGATTGGGATTAAGATGGGGGCGGGAAAATAAAATATATTTTGGCTAATAAAAGAATTTTAGTTTTATAATAAAATAACTAGACGTCTACTCGAGTATAATTGCAGAAATTGCCTAATGGAAAATAGTTACTAATATGCTAAATGATTAGGTGATTGAACCGGGTGTGTCGATTGGTTGACCCGTTGGTCGAATCAATGAACTTGTGACATGACCGGGTTGACCCGGTGGTAGATCTTGTGACCCCGTGACCCGGTTGGGTTGACTCAATGGTCGATCTTGTAACCCGATGACTAGACCGGGTTTACCCGATGGTCGAATCAATGAACTAGAGACTCGACCGGTTCGACTCAGTGGTTGAACCCATGACCCGGTGACTTGATCGTGTTGACCAAATGAATCGACCGATGGTCGAACCCATGAACCGGTGACTCGATCGAGTTGACCCGGTGGTCGAACCCGTGACCTGGTGACTCAACTTGGTAAACCCGGTGGTCGATAACGTAATCTGGTGCATATTTTCAAAGTGCAATGTCTAACTAACTAGTAACTTGCCGGGTTAAACAAGTTACACGTAAAACGTAGTGCATGATAACCTCTAAGAGGTAAATAGTTAACGATATGGTAATTGACTTGTTGGTTGAACTAGCAATTTGGTGACTTGACTTGCTTGTCGAATTAATAAATCAATGACTCAAACGGATTGACCAAGTGGTCGAACCAGTGACACCGTGATTCGAATGGGTTGACCGAATGGTCAAACCCGTGACTCAATCGGATTGACCAGTTATTCGAACCCGTGACCGGTGACTCGATCGGGTTGACCCATTAGTCAAACACGTGGCCATAGATTATAATATAGAAATATAGATATATAAAACGTTCCATATATCTTACACAAGAATATAATATAGAAATATAGATATAGACCATATATTAAATAACAAAATCACACGTATGTCTTACACAAGAATAAATAAGTGCATATAGAAATGGGTTCGATTAAATCCTACTCGAATCGAAAACTAATTTGAGGAATACGTGAATCGAGTACCTAATCGAAGTTAACCTAGTGAACCTGAAAATGAAAACAAAATGAACCGAGCAAAGTGGTTTATATAGCTTATGTGCATTGGTTGTGTTGGTTTATAATGTCATGGACTCATGCATGACCGGTGATCAATGGCTAATGGCACCCCGTAATTCTATATATGTGTAATATAGTTAGGGGTTAGCGCATCTGTTAGCCCGTAATAGTTTTCCATAACCCATAACCCTAAATCCATAACCATAAACCATAAAACTTAACCCTTGATTATAACCAATAACCTATATCCGTTAACCCTTAATAGCTGACGAATCGAGAAGTTCTTTTCTACTTTATTTTTTGATATTGTGGCATCGTTAAACATGAGATGTTGAACAGATGAATCAAAATGATATTGTTATACATTAGATGTTCAACGCATAGTCGAGATATTATAGTTGTACATGAGATTTTCAACAGAGTATTCTATATTTTATCGTTGTATATGAGATGTTTAACGAATGAGTTGAGATGTTGCATATACTTAATGTAAAATGATAACTCAAAAGATTCATATTACACCATCCTCATATACAACGATACCATCTCGACTAGTATGTTGAACACCTCATGTACAACGATAGCATCCCGACCAGTCCGTTGAACGTCTCATGTACAACGATACTACATCGACTCATTTGCTTAACATCCGATGTACAATGATACCACATCGAATTCTTTTTGTAACATCTCAGACCACGTCGAATCCTCCGTTTAGCTTATAATGTGCAACGATACCATATCGTGTCCTCAGTTAACATATCATCTATAACAATAGCATCTCGTCTTATCCGTTGAACATCTCAAGTATAACGATACAATCCTGATTCACCAGTTGAGCATCTCATGCACACTTCTACGATATCGATGCATAGCCTAAATATTCCAACTATTCTAGACGAATCCCCTTAGTTTTTAGCGTTCCAGACCGGTTCGATCTTGGTACAGATCTCGGTCTCAAATCGGTTTATAGTGACTATTAAAACAAAAAAATAATAATATGTTTTTTAAAATAATTTTAAATAAAAGTAAAAATAAAAAAATAGTTATATATACTATAAATAATAGCATGTTTATAGAATTTTAAAAGTATATTATTCGTTATAACTAACTAAATCAATAAACTAACATAATTAAATCAACTGACTTAGCTCAGTTGGCCACCAAGGTTCCACTAAGTGGTTTCTTTGGGGGAGGTTTCTTGAAAGTCTTGGGTTCAAGACCTGCCAAGGGCCCTTTCAGACGAAGTGGATAAGGAGTCTAACATAAATAGGCGAGGGTTCAAAGAAGACATTCTATCTCTTGGATGTCATTGCACGACTCGACCCACTGACCACTAACATTTTCCGTTCTAAAAAAATAAATAACATAATTAATTCTAGTTTCGCCCGATTCTTGCTTTTACGAATGTAAAATTTTCCCCCTTCTCACAATTCACTTGTCCCGCTCTACTTTTCACCAAAAATTTAAACTGTCCCTCCCATATCTCTGAAACTTATCCTTTTCATTTTCATATTTCAGATCCTAAAGTTATCCCTTCATTCTCATCTTCTCTATATCCCTTCCCTCACCAAAATCCTGTCAAAAATCCACCGACAATACTTAATTTCAGTTCCTAGCATACAAACATAAAAAGTAAACGATTGGGGATGATGAAATAATAAAAAAAACAAACGGTTGAACGCATAAACTAAAGAAATCACAAAACAACCAATGAATCGAGGATGTCTGCCGGGTTTATATAACCAGATCCATCTTACGAATGGTATTGGATATTTGATTGGTAAGATCTTTTTTTCATCACATCAAGGTTAATTTTTTTCATCACATCAAGGTTATTTTTGGATGATATGTCCACCGGTTGCGCCAGCGCCCGGATGAGGCATTGATATATCCACCAGTTTCATCAGATCAGGGTAATATTCCTCAAATCGTAATCGAGCTATTAAGTAGCATACAACAAAATGATTTTCTGATTGAAAGGTCTTATACACAATGGAGGAAACGTTAGGTATATGCAATGTATTATCATTTTATGAACACCTGATGGAACTAGTCTTTCTTTCGATTGTTCTGATTGATGGTTTCTGTTATGGAGTTTGTTTTTTGATATAAATTTGAATATATATTATATATAGGCAAATGTTCTGGAAGAACTTTCTCATCCGTCATTTATCCTAAAATGCAAGAACTTGGTATTCTACTTGACAAGATTAGAAATCCAGAAGTACGTCTTTTATTTATCATGTCTCTAAAAGTCTGACTTTAGATTAGTGAAGGGTCAATCACATTAATGCGATTTCTGGTAGTTGCTTAAAAAGTTTCAATTGGTATCATTCTTGATACTCATCATCTGATCTTGTTGTGGGAACATGCTCTGATTATTTAAGCTTGTCAAGTTGACGTGGGCTACTTTAGGCATAACTCAAAATATGCATGATGCTTTATATGGATGGGTGCTTTTCCAACATGTACAAATTCTTGGTTTTACAAAAAGATGAAGACTGAATGAACTTGTTCGTATGTACTCTTTCTGCACGTTGGTTTCTTCTAATGCATGTCGATTTTGCATGTGTGCACATGAGATGTGGGAAATGGAAATTATTTGTCATTATTTGTTACTGTAATATGCATCAAGTATTAGTTCATTTAAAATAAGGATACAAATCAACAGTTTAAGACACTAAAGCTAAGAATGATAAAAGCCAAGTCTAACACCACTTCACAACTTATAGTATTGCTGGATTGGGAGAAACTGTTTGATTCATATCTTCTTACTGATCCGTTAAGATGAAAGTTTACTTATATTAATGCTATAGTTGGAGGAGGCCTGAACTATGTATTATTTCAAGACCATTTAAAGCATATATATTACACAAAGCTGGATTACCAATTTAAAATATTTCATGCTAACAATGTGTTTATAATATGGATGACAATTCCTTACTATGCAATTTGCTTATATTTTAATATTGTAATTTTTTTCTTTGGTAGTTTGTAGAGACAAAGGAAATGCCATTACTCTATCAGGTAATCCTTCAAGTGTAGAAAGTTTTGTCTACCAACAACAAAGAAGGAAACGAGGAACAATTTACATACACCATTTTGTATACAGATGTTGACGATGGTACTAAAATCAGATTGAGCTTGGTGCAAGCGATATTTTGCTTGATAAACCTTTGTTGTGACACTAGACTCCAAGATTATCACATGTAATTCAACGAGGTCATTTCCTGTTTCTTGATCAAACTACCTTTTCCACATAAGTTTTTGCATCCGTTCCAAATGAATAAAACTAAATAAATAAAATATTTTAAGATCGAACTTGCACTTTGTACTTGTTATTTGCTAGCTTTAGTTATCAAATCTTTTTGGTTATATTTCTTCTTCAGAAGCCTGTTTTCTTTCTGAGGCTGGTGTCAATGGGCTTGGTTGTATGAAGACATAATACGGCTACAGTCAATGAAGTCAAGGTTAGTCAATAAACTATTAGAATCTCTTTTCTTTCCCGGGTTGAGAATGAGTCACCTTAGTTGTCATAGTGCTACTTTAAACTTGCATGTGATTGGTTAGCAAATTCATATTGTAAAGATTAGAGAACACAAAGACTTAGTGTATTTGCATGTATAAAGCTATGATGCTAGTGAGGATGCTGCTGCAGCCAGGGTTAGGTTTTATGTTAAGCAATCCTTTGAAGCAACATTACAGCGGGTTCGTTTCTTGATAAACTATCCTTATACAATGGCCGAGCTGATCTTTATAATGTCTTGCTAATGATTCTATATACTAACTAACGACCAGGTTCAAGATTCTCATAGAGGAGCCTCAGTATGATACTTTTGTGTGCCTTAGGATCACCCCATATGGTTCTCAATTCTATTTAGTAATTCATCTACTTATGGCTATTTCTAAGTAGATAGAAACAATTGGTACCCAAACATCATAGTATATGTGACAATCCGTCAATTTATGGTTGATATTTTATTCTCAAATATTTATTTGAAAATATTATTTTATGATCTCACTTATTTTGGGAAGAAATTTGTATTTACGTCTTAAATTAGCATCGACTACGTCTAAACCGGAGGATTCAACGTTACGTGCTTACGTTTACATACACCGTCTTTGGTGACAGTCCGACATTTCAGAAAATAAATTTATTTGTAAATATTATTTTGGAGTTTTAAATTTGTGTTGGTTCACAAACTCACAAATTTACGAGAAGAGATTAGGACTTACGATTTTATTTTAACGTCCTTTACGACTAAACCGGAAACCTTAGGATTACGTATTTACGTTTTCGAACTCCGTTTTTAATGAGACAATTTTTATTAGATTCGTTTTGTGCCGTTGATTCATAATTTATAAAAACTTTTTTCGTAAAACGACCCGAGGGCACGCAAATCGAAGAAACTAGAATCGATGAATACCCGTAAATTAGTGGGATGAGACAAAACAAGTTTTGCCCCACCCCACTAACATGGGATGGCCAAGATAGCACAAACACATCTCATGATGTGTCAAGTATAACTAACAAGTGTTACACTTGTTAGCTAAGCTTACAAAGTAAGCTAACTCATAACTTCAAACCATAAAACCACTAAACAAGAACCATATACTTCATTTTTACATGCAAGCCACTCTCATTCTCTCCTCTCTCTCTAAATTCGTCCTATTTCCACCATAAACCACCCCTTTGATCAAAAATCTAGCCATGACCCAAGGCTATAATCAACATATGTTGATAACTACACAAAAAGATGAAGATTGGAGGTGATTTTAACATATAAAAAGGAGTTTTCATGGAGGTCTTTGGGCTGATTTTCAAGAAGGAGTTTAGGGCTGATTTGTTGAAGGTGTCTTCATATCCTTGGTAATCTTGAAGGTGGCCTTGATATTTCATAAGATTGGTTACCAAAACCAAGCCTTGTTCATCCAAAATCTCAACCTTTTCATCACTTTGGTGGTAAAGAGATTGTTTCTTCCTATCCTCTTGTTATTTTGATTATGTAATCTTGTATTTTCTTTATTTATGTATATATATATGATGATGAATGATAATTAAAAATATTGTGTGGGGATTTGGTGTTGATAAACATGCTTAAAAAGATGGACAAACTACATGTAAAATGGGTAAATCTTGTTTAAATGGTAGGCTGTATAAAAACAGTAACTAACCACATGTTAGACTGATAAAATGATGAAGTAGAATCAATTTACAGTAAGCTATGGGCCTTGTACGCATGTGAGAGTTGGCCATGCAATGAAATCATTGTAATGAGTGAGATATGATCAAAACAAGTTTAAGATACAAATCTGAGTTCACTGTTTTGGCCGATTTTTAGAAAATACTTAGAAGATGATTCAACAGTATCTATAAAAGAGTTAAATAGAGCACATATCATGTAGTTTATGTGATAAAAATTTGAGCTTTTATCTCCATATAGAACTCTAGATATGGGAGTTTTGGAGAAAGTGAAGATAAAAATCAGATTTTGGAAATTAAAGTATAATAATATTATATAAGCACTCAAAATTTAATAGTATAAAATATAAATTAAAACCCACTAACTTATATAATACATTTATATTAATATGTACAATGGTAAATAAGTGGACATTTTATAAAAATGGTAACTTGTTAAGTTTTATAAGTTATAAAACTATAAACATGATTTTTACGACTTTTTCGGCTAATACCGTAAAATTAACGTTTTTGTTAAATAAAACTTAGGTGGTTGGAACCGTCTAATGTAAACTTTATATAACTTATATACTGATATATAAACATGTATAACAAGTAAAAACCGATAAAACCCGAACTATAGGACAAACGGACATTAACGAGCTAAGTAAACACATTGGGCTAATAATTGGACTAAATAAATTAAACACTCATAAAAAGAACTTATTGGGCTTAACCCATTTGGGCCCAACTTGTAAAGTTTAAATACTGATAATATAAGTGTAAAATGGATTAAAACAAGTTAAAGAACTTATAATAAGTTTATTGGACTTAAAACGTGTAAATAGGTAAAACTAGTAAACTAGTATAAAAGTTACCGACATATAACACTAAAATGAGTAAACGAGAATATGTAAACCCACTTGATCATCATATATATATAATCATCATATGTATACATAATTGTTATTTCTATAAAGTCATTGGACATGAGTCTAAGACGAATATTATTTGTCTAGGTTTCCGTGATTGAAGCGCGTATCGTACGTCCGAATTGCCGATAACCCGCCTTCCCACATCAACGTGAGTTCATAGCCTCGCACTCTTTTAAATGTTTTATAAACCCGCGAGGGAGATAACATGTTAGTTTTTATAAAATAGGACACCATTTGTCCCGATTGTTTGTTTATTGATTTTGGACCCGAATGATTGAATGACCCGATTGTATGACCCGATAAATGATTAAAGGACCCGATAGATGAAATTAAATGGATTATTAAAGTTAGGTTATGTCACTAAAAGTCCCATTAGCATGAATTGTGAACTACCGGGATTTGGTAGACGCTTATGCATTTAATAGTACTATTTGGGGACGATCACCCCAGTTCGCGCCTTGACGGTTGATCCCCGTCGTGCCACATTGATTGGTAAGCGAATTTATGTATGAGAAGATTTCCATAGCGTGACATTTGTGACGACACGCTACTTTAGATGGGCAACTTGAGTATCGGGTTAGCTACCCGTTGTTGGTTTAGTAAGGTAACAATGTCATGCGGCTTATAATAATCAAATTACCGAAATACTAATAGACGCACCGAATTACGATGTATTGCCTGACTAGCAATACAGGGTCATACTATTGATATTATGTTCGTGTTTTGGTTTTCATAAACCATATTCATATAACGGTTTTTATTTAATCTATACAACGTTCTAAAACGTATTGTATGATGTTTTTACGACATTGGCTCGTATAATGGTTTTTAAGGCAAATGCCTATATTATGATTTGATAAAGATTTGTATAAAATGATTTTGGCTATTTTATGGCCTATTACAATGATTTGTACAAAATGATTTTCGGTGATAATTTTATACCGATGTTATATTGATGAATTTTATTAAACTCTATGAATTCACTCGGCGTTATCGCTGACCTTTTCTTTTAACATGTTCTATCTCAGGTACTTGAAGGTAATTCTCGGGAAGACGACAAGAATTCATGGCCCGCACTTAAACAATATTTTCCATTCAAATACTTTGTAAAACTTTGTATGAAATATAATGACTTGGGACCGATGTAACTTTGATATTTTATGAATGGAAATGTTTTATTATTAAACAACGCGATTTTTAAGCGTTGTCTATGATGTGAGTAATGTGCTAACCCGTAACACCAACTAGTCTTCCGCTGTATTGAGTTGTATAAATTTGGGGGTGTTACAGTTTGGTATCAGAGCTCTCGTTGTAGAGAACGAAAGATTTTTAAAACCAAGGTTTTGAATAAAACATTTCAAAATCTTTTAACCATAAACATTTTTCAAAAAAAAAAATGTCTAAAATAAAAATAAATAATCTTTTGACTATAACGGTGCCGAAGAATTCCCGAGTTACCGACAAGGCCAGACTGAGAAGTGTTATTTTAATATATATAACTTGGATTATATATATATGATGATTATTTCTATATTTATACGAGGTATTTATAAGACGTAGATTGTCACAAGAAACCCTAACTTCCCTAGTAATTAATCGAAGCTATTCTCGTAGGAATTCTAGCTATTCTTGATCTAAACCAAGTTGCGGATATTTATGATCCCGACAAAATGGTTGATATTCGTAGGAATATAGATATTAGTTGATTGTGATATTGAAGAAGAATTGGCGAGATTAAATATGATATCGATGTCATGACGATCTTTCCTTATAGAGTGGAGTTTTACAAAACGTTACCACCTAGAAAGATGTCATCTGATTCGTTGTCACCCAATTCTTAAATTTGAGAATCGAAAGGGTGAATGTTACACTTGAGGCTGTCATTGGAACCATTACCCAAAAGCCTCATGCCACTAGTACCTTTCCGAGATGTCTAGTTGAATGATCAAGTCATTTCATACTAATGACTCATTTAATAATTGTTGTTGTAAGAGCTATAGGATTGGAATTAAGTGTTGATTCATATCGAGATTTTATTGCCCTTTTAAGGTTTAAAAATAAGGTTGAAGTATTTGAAAATGAGGTAGGATATCGAATTGAGTATAAGTTGATTGAAACTTGAATAAAATAAAATTTAACTTGTATGGAATATGAGATTGTTAAGAGGAAGTCGTTAAGTTTTGTGATTGAATTATAAGATTTTAAATGATTAGTTTGTGTTAAGGGTTGTTCCTAAACCATTGTCCACTGACGAGGATGCCCAGTGTCCAAGAAATAAATTGAAGAAATCTTCTTCTGAATTGGGACCGATGGATCTTTCGGGACATGTGGAACACCTAATGACTCTTGTAGATTAGTATTCATTGTGGTATCTTTTAAATATCCCTAACTTAACTGAGATATCAGTTGGTAGGATGAGTTCTGAGAATTGTATGACATAGTGACACGTAATGTGTCACGGTATAATTTTGACTTGTTTGTGATTAATGAAAAGACTACCTTTGATTGCTAAATTCTACATGTATCGATATTATCTATCTTTTATTGCTTCATCCTAATGCTCACATTAGTGATGCAACCATTGAACAAGTACTCATCTCAAATTGAGTTACGTTGCGGATTATTCTTTTTGAGTGCCATCGAGGTCATGCACCACATGATTATTTGGCTAAAGCTCATTTCCTATCATATTGTAGTTAGTTCTTGGTGAACAACTCTTCGTCACTCTTTTGCAGATCACTCATTGTTTTTATAAGATAAAACAATATCCTTTGAGAAAATTGAATTTTCATCACTATATGGATTATTTAAAGTAAGATTTATAAGTGATTGTTATCGAAATGAATTTGTTTATAAAACACCTTGGAAAACTTAATTGTTTTCATAATAAGGAAAATCTTTGTAAATTTATTTTGATTCTTATTTAAGAATTAAGCATGAAAATGTTTTTATTATAAACATGATAATAAAATTTTGACGAACTGAGTATTGCATCGTTAATCTTGAAATTGTATATAGTTGCGCGCCTACATACAATTTGGAATGGACCATGCAAGGCTGATTAGTAGTCACCATAAAACTGATCAATAAACACTACATTTTCTTTGAAGATTGTGAAAGATTAAATTTTATGAGATCTGCAAGAAGTGAAAAATAGGGACATAGTGTTAGGGACACCTACATATGTGCATGTAGCATATATTCTTCTTAGTCGAATTTACTCATCTGTGGAAATTGTCTTATTTGACAATTGACAATTCTTTCTTGTCCAATTCTCCCGTAGTGAGATTCTTAGGAAAAGTATCTGATTACCGAGTGTTGATACCCGACTGGATGTATTGACGTTCTTATCATTTCTTATGATTTGATTTCATTTGAATGACCTGGGTAACGATCCGAGGAGCTTTCGAATGCGTACTCAAATTATGAAAACATGGGATATATTCATATTCATTCAATGTTTTCGTCTGTATCTGATTTGAAATTCTCTCGCGTAGATTATGCGTTGACCATACTCTTTAGATAATAGTTGTGTCTCATATATCCTTGAATTTGTGAAGGATTATGAACTATTATTAGTCTTTTGAGAAGTTCACATCTTATCGACGACAATAAAACTGAAAAGTTGATAGTGCTAGTAGAATGGATTGATTGATTATGACATGACGACATTGTCTTAATTGATGGGAACTCGAGTAGAATTCCCCTAAATGATAAGATGTTGATTATCAAAAGTGATCTAAATAATTCTTGGTGGATGACCATATCCTGCATTTAGACTTGAAATTATACCATGAATGGTTGTGAACTAGTTATAGATATTATAATCTAGAAAGAACTTAATATGAATTTATTAAAAGATGTTTATGTTATCTAAACTTTAGGAGGTATTTGTTAATAAATTACCTAGACTTTTGCCATTAAGGCAAGTTGAAACTGGTATTGATTATATTTCCGGTGATGCACCTCTGGCTTGTGCACTGTACGTCAGCACCATCTAAATTAAAGGAATTACCGTACAATTGAGATAGTTGTCGGAGAAAGATTTTATTATACCAAGCCTGTCATCATGAAGAGCTATGGTGTTATCATTCCTTATATTTATAGATTACTGTGAACTGAGTAAATTGACAATCGAAAGCGATATCCATAACTCGAAATGGAAGATTTGTTCGATCATTTACAAGGTTCTAAGTGTATGTTTTAAAGATTTGATCCACGGCATGGTTATTATCAACTTCGAGTCCGCGAAGAAGATTATCTATTCCAATCACTACATCCTGTACTTGTAATGAACATTACGAGTTTCATGTTATGTCGTTTGGATTGACTAATACACATGTAGCATTCATAAATTTGGCGAAACACGTGTGTGAGCTGTAATTTGATAAATTCATGCTCGTGATCATTAAGGACCATTTGTTTGTTTATAAGTATAAAAAGGAGTTAGTAATTATTTATAGATTGCCTTAAATTGGCTGAACAATTAAAACTTGTACCTTGAGTATTTAACATGTGATTAAAGACTTAACCTTCACATTATTTGACCGTGTGATTAATAGATAATGGAATATAAATTGACTCTTCAAAATTTAGAAGTCATTTAAGACTTTGAGTTATACTAAAAAGAAAGTGCAAATATATATTTTGACAAATGTTTTAACAAAGGATTTTAAGGGATTATTCCCTTATACACAAACCATTTAACTAAACTTCTGTTTAGGGGTAAATGTTTGTGTATACCTCAAGATAACTTAAGAAGGATTGAGTAAAACCATTTATACCATAACCTGAAAACTTAAAACGACAATATTTGCTTTTCAACTAAGAAAATTTTGACCAAAGTGTAACCAAAGATTTTTCGAACATTTACGAATCTTAATAATTATTTTCGATAAATCAACAAAAATCGTGTTAATTAAATTCAAATTTATTTTTGAACATTTTATATAATTGGTCGAACTAAGAAATTTAAATTTTTTACGTTTACGTTTCATAAAAATTAACTGATTATTATTTAATTAATTGTAATAATTATCGACGCTTTAAACACTGGATTGAGAAAAACTGATAAAAATGATAGATGAGACGAAACTGAAACTTAGAAAATATGAAGAAAGGTGAACGTAATTACTGACGCATAATATAGAAAGAATATCTGAGTGAATTGTGGACATGATAATTATATCATCATGAGAAGTGAATATAGATACCGACGCATTATGTAGAAAAGATAAAGAACTAGTTAGGACATGTTCCTTAATAATGAATGTGCAAAATAAATTGCCGAACGATATAAAAATAAGCAATGTTTGTAAAAAGGATAATATAAATAGTGAAGGGTTTCACGGCTAATGTGAACCATTACAATTGAGAAGCCGATGGCGTTAGATGTATAAAAGGCCACTGGTGGTTGCCTAAATATGGAGGATTGTGAGATATAGTTATGTTGGAATTTGTAAGTATAAGTATTCTATATGTATGTCATTTTTGACTAAAAGTATCTTTGTTTGAAGAAGTTGTACTAATCGCAATTATGAAGGCAGACATCGCCTCATACATTAGTAAACGTCTAGCTATTGCAAAGGTCATCATCTGAACTTGATTCGATTTGGGTCATCATCGACAGACTGACCAAATCTGCTAATATCATTCCCGTTAATGATAAATGCAAAAGAGTTATGTAAACATAGTGTGCCTGTATCGAACATCTATATCAAGATCCTCGCTTCGCATCGAATTTCTAAAGATTTGCTCAGAAATTATTGAGAATGAACCT
Organism: Glebionis coronaria; assembly: GCA_025667525.1. Classification (NCBI taxonomy): domain Eukaryota; kingdom Viridiplantae; phylum Streptophyta; class Magnoliopsida; order Asterales; family Asteraceae; genus Glebionis; species Glebionis coronaria. The sequence goes on from CM046877.1 coordinate 291,938,409, forward strand.
TGATGAGAGTACTATGTACCACCCCAAATCGAAGGGACGAGGTAAAGTAACGATACAAGGTAATATAAGTGCTGTTTTTAGCTTTGAATGATTGACCTTTGGAAATGAACCGTATAATCATTTTCCTTTGGAAGGATTATCATTGATAATCATCATATTAGGATTGAGATCGAATCTTGTTAGGATCTAAATATTAGAGCATTTGTAAACAGGAGTTGAGATAAAGACACCCGACATACACCCATTGTGAGTTGGACATGTCTTTTAGGTTTAAGGTTTCCTATGATGGCGAACCTAACCTTACAAAATACCCGACCCGCGATATCTGAAATGATTGTTGAAATTAGGACATGATTATTGACAGCCGGTAGTGGGCAAGAGGTTATGTGAATATGAAATGTAGATCTTGAAGTGCCAAATGGGTAGCGAAGTTATGCCACAATTTTTATCCTTGGAAAAATGAATACATGATCTGACAAATCATGGGATATAAGTCCCCGTTGTATGGGACCATTGAGATGATGTAAAAGTTGGGATTGAAAGGCATATAAGCTGGATCTACCCTAGGACTTCAAAAGAACTGTGTGAATTATGTTTCGTAAATCGAACTTGATGGAATACCTATCAAGTGAAAATCTGAACTCTTCTTAGTAAAGCTTAGATCGGGAAAAAGTTGCATTCATTAGAAACCCGTGAACATCATGGATAGAGAAAGTAAGTCAACATTTAGCCAGATCTTATTCCCGTAGTTATGTTTGATGAATCTCGCGTATTATAATGGATTACACTTGTGAGAAAAGACCGAGTGTGGAGGAAATACCCACATGGCTTTAACTCTATAAGAAGCGAGTAGTAAGGTAAGATGATCTTTGAGGACAAAGATCCTGTTTAGGGGTAAATGCTGTGACAATCCGTCAATTTATGATTGATATTTTATTCTCAAATATTTATTTGAAAATATTATTTTATGAGCTCACTTATTTTGGGAAGAAATTTGGATTTACGTCTTGAAGTAGCATCGACTACGTCTAAACCGGAGGATTCAACGTTACGTGCTTACGTTTACATACACCGTCTTTGGTGACAGTCCGACATTTCAGAAAATAAATTTATTTGTAAATATTATTTTGGAGTTTTAAATTTGTGTTGGTTCACAAACTCACAAATTTACGAGAAGAGATTAGGACTTACGATTTTATTTTAACGTCCTTTACGACTAAACCGGAAACCTTAGGATTACGTATTTACGTTTTCGAACTCCGTTTTTAATGAGACAATTTTTATTAGATTCGTTTTGTGCCGTTGATTCATAATTTATAAAAACTTTTTTCGTAAAACGACCCGAGAGCACGCAAATCGAGGAAACTAGAATCGATGAATACCCGTAAATTAGTGGGATGAGACAAAACAAGTTTTGCCCCACCCCACTAACATGGGATGGCCAAGATAGCACCAACACATCTCATGATGTGTCAAGTATAACTAACAAGTGTTACACTTGTTAGCTAAGCTTACAATGTAAGCTAACTCATAACTTCAAACCACAAAACCACTAAACAAGAACCATATACTTCATTTTTACATGCAAACCACTCTCATTCTCTCCTCTCTCTCTAAATTCGTCCTATTTCCACCATAAACCACCCCTTTGATCAAAAATCTAGCCATGACCCAAGGCTATAATCAACATATGTTGATAACTACACAAAAAGATGAAGATTGGAGGTGATTTTAACATATAAAAAGAAGTTTTCATGGAGGTCTTTGGGCTGATTTTCAAGAAGGAGTTTAGGGCTGATTTGTTGAAGGTGTCTTCATATCCTTGGTAATCTTGAAGGTGGCCTTGATATTTCATAAGATTGGTTACCAAACCAAGCCTTGTTCATCCAAAATCTCAACCTTTTCATCACTTTGGTGGTAAAGAGATTGTTTCTTCCTATCCTCTTGTTATTTTGATTATGTAATCTTGTATTTTCTTTATTTATGTATATATATATGATGATGAATGATGATTAAAAATATTGTGTGGGGATTTGGTGTTGATAAACATGCTTAAAAAGATGGACAAACTACATGTAAAATGGGTAAATCTTGTTTAAATGGTAGGCTGTATAAAAACAGTAACTAACCACATGTTAGACTGATAAAATGATGAAGTAGAATCAATTTACAGTAAGCTATGGGTCTTGTACACATGTGAGAGTTAGCCATGCAATGAAATCATTGTAATGAGTGAGATATGATCAAAACAAGTTTAAGATACAAATCTGAGTTCACTGTTTTGGCCGATTTTTGGAAAATACTTAGAAGATGATTCAACAGTAGCTAGTTAAATAGAGCACATATCATGTAGTTTATGTGATAAAAATTTGAGCTTTTATCTCCATATAGAACTCTAGATATGGGAGTTTTGGAGAAAGTGAAGATAAAAATCAGATTTTGGAAATTAAAGTATAATAATATTATATAAGCACTCAAAATTTAATAGTATAAAATATAAATTAAAACCCACTAACTTATATAATACATTTATATAAATATGTACAATGGTAAATAAGTGGACATTTTATAAAAATGGTAACTTGTTAAGTTTTATAAGTTATAAAACTATAAACATGATTTTTACGACTTTTTCGGCTAATACCGTAAAATTAACGTTTTTGTTAAATAAAACTTAGGTGGTTGGAACCGTCTAATGTAAACTTTATAAAACTTATATACTGATATATAAACATGTATAACAAGTAAAAACCGATAAAACCCGAACTATAGGACAAACGGACATTAACGAGCTAAGTAAACGCATTGGGCTAATAATTGGACTAAATAAGTTAAACACTCATAAAAAGAACTTATTGGGCTTAACCCATTTGGGCCCAACTTGTAAAGTTTAAATACTGATAATATAAGTGTAAAATGGATTAAAACAAGTTAAAGAACTTATAATAAGTTTATTGGACTTAAAACGTGTAAATAGGTAAAACTAGTAAACTAGTATAAAAGTTACCGACATATAACACTAAAATGAGTAAACGAGAATATGTAAACCCACTTGATCATCATATATATAATCATCATATGTATACATAATTGTTATTTCTATAAAGTCATTGGACATGAGTCTAAGACGAATATTATTTGTCTAGGTTTCCGTGATTGAAGCGCGTACCGTACGTCCGAATTGCCGATAACCCGCCTTCCCACATCAACGTGAGTTCATAGCCTCGCACTCTTTTAAATGTTTTATAAACCCGCGAGGGAGATAACATGTTAGTTTTTATAAAATAGGACACCATTTGTCCAGATTGTTTGTTTATTGATTTTGGACCCGAATGATTGAATGACCCGATTGTATGACCCGATAAATGATTAAAGGACCCGATAGATGAAATTAAATGGATTATTAAAGTTAGGTTATGTCACTAAAAGTCCCATTAACATGAATTGTGAACTACCGGGATTTGGTAGACGCTTATGCATTTAATAGTACTATTTGGGGACGATCACCCCAGTTCGCGCCTTGACGGTTGATCCCCGTCGTGCCACATTGATTGGTAAGCGAATTTATGTATGAGAAGATTTCCATAGCGTGACCTTTGTGACGACACGCTACTTTAGATGGGCAACTTGAGTATCGGGTTAGCTACCCGTTGTTGGTTTAGTAAGGTAACAATGTCATGCGGCTTATAATAATCCAATTACCGAAATACTAATAGACGCACCGAATTACGATGTATTGCCTGACTAGCAATACAGGGTCATACTATTGATATTATGTTCGTGTTTTGGTTTTCATAAACCATATTCATATAACGGTTTTTATTTAATCTATACAACGTTGTAAAACGTATTGTATGATGTTTTTACGACATTGGCTCGTATAATGGTTTTTAAGGCAAATGCCTATATTATGATTTGATAAAGATTTGTATAAAATGATTTTGGCTATTTTATGGCCTATTACAATGATTTGTACAAAATGATTTTCGGTGATAATTTTATACCGATGTTATATTGATGGATTTTATTAAACTCTATGAATTCACTCGGCGTTATCGCTGACCTTTTCTTTTAACATGTTCTATCTCAGGTACTTGAAGGTAATTCTCGGGAAGACGACAAGAATTCATGGCCTGCACTTAAACAATATTTTCCATTCAAATACTTTGTAAAACTTTGTATGAAATATAATGACTTGGGACCGATGTATCTTTGATATTTTATGAATGGAAATGTTTTATTATTAAACAACGCGATTTTTAAGCGTTGTCTATGATGTGATTAATGTGCTAACCCGTAACACCAACTAGTCTTCCGCTGTATTGAGTTGTATAAATTTGGGGGTGTTACAGTATAATTATCTATGTGGATACTTCTAAGTAATAACAAGTCTTTCTGTTTCATGTCTCTATAACCGGTGGTTCATACATATGTTGTTTGGCTAAATCTCCAAAGCGGCTCAGCAAGCTCGAATTGGTAAGTTGCCCAGGTTTGTTGATCTTACTTTTGGCTTCTACTTAGTTAACTATAGTCATTACAAACTGGGAGTGTAGCTTATATGGTAGATCGTTCGCTTTGCATGCCAGAGGCACGGGGTTCGATTCCCCGCACCTCCATATATTGATGCTTTTTAGCCACTTTATGCTTAATTGTGTGACTAAATACCAAAAAATTATCTATTGTGAGACTACATATCATAAAAAATCACACAAACATACACTTCATGTGACTATTAGATCCATATAGTCACACAAATACAATTTACCTTTCTTTATAAAGCATACAATCACACTTATTACTACTATTGGTCACTCTTAGGTTAATTGTATGTGACTAACTCACTACCATTAACATGTTTTGTGTGAATACATATCATAAAAGGTCTCACAAACATAAACTTCATGTGACTATTGGATGCATATAGTCACACAAAATACAATTTTCTTGGCTTTACAAAGCATACAGTCACACTTATTACTACTATTGGTCACTCTTTGGTTAATTGTATGTGACTAACTCACTGCCATTAACATTTTTTATGTGACTACATATCATAAAAAGTCACACAAATATACACTTCATGTGACTATTAGATCCATATAGTCACACAAAATACAATTTGCTTGACATTACAAAGTATACAGTCACACTTATTACTACTATCGGTCACTCTTTGGTTAATTGTATGTGACTAACTCACTACCATAACATGATTTGTGTGACTACATATCATAAAAGGTCACACAAACATAGACTTCATGTGACTATTGGATGCATATAGTCACACAAAATACACTTTGTTTACTTTGACAAAGCATATAGTCATAGTTATTACTATTATTGGTAACTCATTGGTTAATTGTATGTGACTAACTCACTACCATTAACATGATTTGTGTGACTACATATCACAAAAGGTCACACAAACATACACTTCATGCGACTCTTGGATGCATATAGTCACACAAATACATTTCCTTGACTTGACAAAGCATACAGTCACACTTATTACTACTATTGGTAACTCCTTGGTGAATTGTATGTGACTAAGTCACTACCATTAACATGATTTGTGTGACTACATATCATAAAAGGTCACACAAACATAAACTTCATGTGACTATTGTAAGCATATAGTCACACAAAATACAATTTGCTTGACTTGACAAAGCATACAGTCACACTTATTACTACTATTAGTCACTCTTGGGTTAATTGTATGTGACTAACAAAGTACCATTAACATGATTTGTGTGACTGCATATCATAACATGTCACACAAACATAAACATAATGTGACTATTGGATGCATATAGTCACACAAAATACACTAATCACATAGTAAATGTCACAGATATTGTATACTCGTGTGACAAAATTATAAACAATAGTCACTCTTTAACAAAACTCGTGTAACTATAGAGTGTTTACTGTCACACATATTCACTAAACCACCAAATATTGTACCTAGTTCGTCACACATTTTCGAGTATTGGTCAAATTTTCTTGCTGGTTATCGTCACTAAGATCAGGTCGTGACCGTAGGGTACCTACGGTCGCGGGACCTTTAGTCACAAAGGCTAAAAATATCGCGTGTGACTGTAGGCCTACGATCACTCTTTTTGAGTGTGACAGATACCATTTTTTGTACTAGTGAATGCATCATTATGTTTATCCGACCAAGAAGATCGATGCTCTCCCACGGTAAGTTCCAAAATTCTCTTTAAACCACGATTTGTGACCTCGGTTTGCCCATTGGTTTGTGGGTGATACGCGGTAGAAAGTCTATGGTTAACACCATATTTCTTCATGACTCTTGTAAATTGATCATTACAAAATGAGACCCACGATCACTTATAATGGCACGAGGTACACCAAATCTAGCAAATAATTGCTTCAAGAATTTCACTACAACTCGAGCATCATTAGTGGGCAAAGCCTTAGCCTCAACCCACTTTGAAACATAATCCACCGCTACGAGTATGTACTTATTTCCCTTGTAAGATGGGAAAGGTCCCATAAAGTCTATTCCCCACACATTAAATATTTCACACTCTTGTATGAAATTTTGTGGCATCTCATCACGTTGATTAATTTTTCCTTGTCTTTGGCACACATCACAATATTTCACCATGTCTTGAGCAACCGTGTAGATGGAAGGCCAATAGTAACCCGAATCGAAGACTTTTTTAGCTGTGTAGTTAGGCCCAAAATGGCCCCCGGTGGGTCCTTTAAGGCAAGTTTCTAAGATCTTAGAAGCTTTGGGCCCATCTACACATCGTCTTATGATTTGATCCACACATTGCCTAAAGAGGTAAGGATCGTCCTAAAAGTAGTATTTAGCTTCTTTGAGAAACTTCTTCTTTTGTTGGGAAGTAAAACCCCATATTAGCACATCCCTCACAAGATAGTTTGCAATATTCGCAAACCAAAGGGTGGTATCCTCTTGTGAAGAGATAGACATGAGTTCCTCAAGTGGAAAGGATTCATTGATTTCTTTATGAGGAAAATCTTCTTGAAAAGGATCCTCAAGTCTACTCAAATGATCCGCGGCCAAATTTTCCGCACCTTTCTATCACGAATATATATCTTGAACTCTTGTAGCAACAAAACCCATATCGTTAATCTAGGCTTGACATCTTGCTTTGCCATAAGGTACTTAAGGGCAGAATGGTCTGTATACACTATGGTTTTTGAAAGAGCAAGATAGGGGCGAAATTTCTCAAAAGCATACACAATGGCTAACATTTCTTTTCCGTCGTAGTGTAATGCAATTGAGCACCCGTCATTGTCTTACTCGCATAGTGTATGGGTTGGAAGTGTTTGTTTATCCTTTGGCCCAAAACGGCTCCCACCGCATAGTCACTAGCATCACACATGAGCACAAAAAGCGATTCCCAATTTGGTGAAACCGAAACTGCCTTAGTCAATTTTTCTTTAAGTACTTCAAAAGATACTAAACATTCCATGGTGAAGATGAAAGGAGCATCCTTTTCCAAAAGGCGGGTCATAGGTCTAGCAATTCGAGAGAAGTCTTGAATAAAGCGTCTATAAAAACCCGCATGTCACAAAAAGCTCCTAACACCTTTCACCGTAGTAGGTGGTGGAAGTTTAGGAATAACATCTACTTTAGCCCGATCCACTTCTAAACCTTTCTTAGATATCTTATGGCCCAAAACTATCCCTTCTTTAACCATGAAGTGGCTCTTCTCCCAATTTAGAACAAGGCGGGTTTCCTCACACCTTTTAAGCATACATTTTAAATGGGAAAGGCAAGAAGTGAATGATCTCCAAACATCAAGAAATCGTCCATAAACACTTCCATGGTTTCTTCAATCATATCATGAAAGATCGCCATCATACACCTTTGAAATGTGCTTGGTGCAGTGCACAAACCAAAAGGCATTCCTTTGTATGAAAATGTACCATAGGGACAAGTGAATGTGGTATTTTCTTGATCTTTAGGGTCAATGGGTATTTGAAAATAACCCGATAATCCATCAAGAAAGCAATAGTACTCATTTCCCGCTAAACGCTCTAGCATTTGGTCCATGAAAGGTAAGGGAAAATGATCATTTCTTGTGGCTTCATTAAGCTTTCGATAGTCTATACAAACTCTCCAACCCGTGACAAGTCTTGTGGGAATCAACTCGTTGTTTTCATTTGGAACAACGATGATTCCACCCTTTTTAGGCACACAATAGACCGGACTAACCCATGGGGAGTCAGGAATTAGGTAAATCATACCCGCATCAAGGAGTTTGATAACTTCCTTTTTGATGACTTCATGGATTTTTTGGTTAACTCTTCTTTGATTTTGAAAGGCGGGTTTATAATCATCTTCCACAAGGATCTTGTGAGTACAAAAGTGTGGATCAATCCCCCTTATGTCATATATTTTCCAAGCAACAGCCTTTTTGTGTTTTTTAAGAACTTCAATAAGCTTCTCCTTTTCATCTTCCATCAAATCCTTTGCAATGATAACGAGTATCTTATCTTCTCCCTCTAAGAAAGCATACTCAAGGTGTTATGGTAAGTCCTTAAGCTCTAAGGAAGGTGGACTCTCAATAGAAGGTTGAACTAATGTGGGATCATCATTAGTAACCTCTTGTGGAGTAGGTGAAGGAATGGGGTCCTCATTGAGTAACTTTTGGATAGTAAGAATATCTTCTTCCCAATTGATGGGAGAATCTTCATTTAAAAGAAAGTCACACTCAAATTCCTCCAAGATAAAATCACTCTCTCCAAATGGAGTTAGATAGGGAGAAATTAAGTCCACAGTCTCAACATGTGGAATGTCCTCATTATTACTTTTGCAAGCATCATGAAAGTTTTCATCACAAACTTCATCAAGGACATCCACAATATTCACAATTTCACACACTTGAGACTTCTTAGTCACTTTTCCCATATTAAACACCACGTTCTCATCTCCTACCCGCATAGTGAGTCCCCCTTCCGCAACATCAATGAGAGTGCGACCGATCCTTAAGAAGGGTCTTCCTACAATAAGGGGCACTCTAGGATCAATATCATAGTCCACAACTACAAAATCCACGGGGAATGTGAATTTATCAACCCTACAAAAACGTCTTCCGTAATCCCCACCGGATAAGAAATTGTTCGATTAGCTAATTCAAGTGTCATTTTAGTGGGCGTGAGCTCGGGAAGGGAAAGTCGTTTCAAACTGACAAAGGCATCAAATTTAAGCTAGTACCAAGGTCCGCGAGAGCCATACAATTCTCTACCCCCGTGAAATTACATGGAATTAAGAACCGGCTTGGATCACCAAGTTTAATATGTAAAGTCTTCAACAAAACCACAGAACAATTCTTGTTCAATGAAGTGTTAGGCATATCAACCAATTTTTCTTTGTTTTAGAGAAGGTCTTTAATCATCTTGGCAAACTTGGTCATGTAAGCTAAAGCCTCCGCAAAAGATATGTTGATATTCAATTGCTTAAACATCCTCAAGAAGTTAGACACTCATATGTCATCTTTGTTCTTAAGATTCTCATTACTCACCCTAGAAGGATATGGTAAAGTGGGTTTAGGTGAGGGTGGAGGAGAGGATGTTGGAGGGATTGTCTCTTGGGTTTCCTCAATTATGGGCTTAGAAAGTATAGGTCCAACCAATGATGGAATATCACATAGAGGGGCCGTGGGAGGAGTCACCGAAGGGGGAATAGAATGACTCATTATTACCTTCGGTCCTTGTTCCTCCTTTCTTGGCGGAGAATGGAAGGTCCTAAGGTGGTTTTCCCACTCCTTGTAGTAATGGCATTAACATTAGCCCTAGGATTCGTTTGAGTGTTTGAGGGTAAAGAACCTTGAGTTATTTGGTTTAAGAGAAACATAAACTTCTTATTTGTCTCCTTTTTCATTGCTCTTAATTGATCTTGAGTCCTTTTTTCACTGTCAAGAATCCTTTTTTCCGTCTTTTGATTCATCTTATGAAGTAGCTCAAACGTTTCATTTTGTCTATTCCCTTGATATCCTTGGTTTTGGAAAGGTGGAGGAGGATTGTGAAACCCTTGGTTATAGCCATCAAAGTTATTCCATTGGTTGTGCCTTTGAAATTTATTTGGCCCTCTATTGTTGTTATTCTCTTGATAATTTCCTCTTGGCCCTTGGTTTCTAGTTAGCATTTGTGGGTTGTTTCCTTGGGTTTTGGTGGGTTGTTGGGGAGGGAAACCCGGTGGAGCAAGGTAATTGTTTGATTTATATGAGAGGTGATTAGGATTGATGCTTGGTTTAAAGTGTGCTCTTCCATCATCATTATAAGCATAATACTCTCCTTGATAAGCTTGCACTTTGTCACAATTCATTTATGAACGAGGGCCTCCACATGTCTCACAAGATAGGGTGGTGGCATTGACATTGTTGGTAGAAGAATGTTTCAAGGTAACCTTCATAAACTCTTGAAACATCTCTTGAGATTTGTTAAATTGTTAAAGGATTTCATTGTTTTGCTTAAGTAATTGATTATCAATTGATTGAGGAGCACTCTCTTGCACAACATGTACCACCTCATCTCTATCTCTATTACTTTGAACCATGGATTTTGTCTCAATGATGTCCCATGCATCTTGAGTGGACTTTGGAAGAATGTTCCCACCCGCGGCCGCGTTAAGGGAATCTTGATGGTGTAGCCTCAAACTATTGTAGTAGTTGTTGATTTGGTGGACTTGGTCAAAACCATGGTTGTGTCACTTTCTTAACAACTCTTTGAACTCTTCCCAAGCTTCACTAAAGGTTTGGTCTATCTTTTTTTGAAAGCCTATGATTTGGTTCCTTAATACGGTGGTTCGTGATGGGGTAAAGAACTTGTTCACAAATTTCTTCTTCAAGTCATTCTAAGTGGTAATGCTATTAGAGGGTTACTTATCTAGCCAACTCCTAGAATTTCCCTCCAAAGAGAAAGGGAATAACATCAACTTAACTGCCTCGAGAGGTAACCCATTATACTTGATGGTGTTACAAAGGGACATGAATCTCTTTATATCCATAGGTCTCCCTAGAAAAGGTATGGAAGAAACCATTTGTATCATGCATGTATTAAGCTCAAATTTGTTAGTGGCTATCTCGGGAATGACTATGGCATCCGCATTCACATCCACGTTGGATTGGATAATCTCAATCAATGGTCGATTGTCCATGGCTTCGTTTACAATGTCGAAAGCGCAATGCTCGTGATAGGCTTGATGGACGGTTTTGTTCTTATTTTTATTCCTTTTGGGAGGAAGGGGTTGCACACCAATCAGTATGTGTACACGCGCTCGAGTGCGCATGCAACTCAATACGAGGAATGAGGGAGAAGCCCTCCGTCGACTTTGAAGAAGAAGGGGTTATCCTTATCGAGGTTCAATAGTGAAAACCACAAGAAAGTATAATATATATGTAGGTACTACTTGGGCGGTAAAACCCTCAAAAAGCTTTCTTTCTTGAAATACTTACTAGTGAACGGGGGAATGAGGTGGCACAAAGCTCTTAAGTACCTAGCTTCCCTTAGACGGAATTTTACAGCACGTCGCCTTTCTATTCACTTGATAGTTCGTATTTCTCGTATTCTTGCCTATTGAAAGTGTTTATCTATTTTCGCCTTCAATTTACTTTGATAGATACACGTACTTAGTAACGGAACGCCCCCAAATACAGTGTATTGCCCCGGCAATACTTATGGAAGTAGGTTTATTGAGTGTTTGTATCTACGTATACTTATTTACATATAATACTATAGAGAAAATATTTTTGTATTTATTTGATTTTGTAAAGAAAATATACTATGTACGTAAAAACAATGGAAACCAATATATACAATATATTTTTGGTGTAATCTTTTAGGAAAAAGATTACTTTTGTGACTTTTTATTTTTTTGGTTCAATTATTTAGGAAAATAATTGATTTTTTGTGGTTTTTTTAATTTTTTATATTTTTATATTTTTGATTTATTTTATATTTTTGATTTATAATACGTAAAAGGAACGTCCCCAAGTGAACGAATCCCAAAATCTAATATGCAACCGTCAAACAATCGTCAATCTCCACGTAAAGAACTGTTAGAATTACGTTTTTACGTATTTAGGAAGATTCGGTCACTCAGACAATATATTAAGTAGTAGCTCGTACTCTAGTTACTTTGTATTAATTTAACAAGGAAAAGCTCGGTCCATGTCATGTATGGCCGGCCCAACATGTAAGCCCAACCCATCTCATGGGCTTGGTATATAAACCCTCTCCTTAGTTGGAGAGGGTGTGGTTCACATTGTATTTCACATAGTTGAAGGTGTTATCCATTCACTTTCTCTCTCTAAGTGTGTGTGTTCTCACCTTCTCTCTATCTATTTCTCTCTCTAGAATATAAGCAAGATTTACAATATCTACAAATGGTATCAAGAGCCATGGGATGATTGTATTGTTTATGTGTTTGTGTTCTTGATTTTTGTGTCTATTTTGATTTGAATCATTTGATCAAATTTTTTTTGGTGTTTTTTATGGTTTAATCTTGATACAAATCATCTACATATTTGTGGTAGAGATTTGGTATATTTACTTTGGCTAAAAACGCAATTTTTTTTGGTGTTTGGATCATTTTTGGCTTAAAATCTCGAATTCGGTGAGTTTTATACGATAAAAGTGGAAGTTAGGATACTGTTTGTATTATTGCGAAACTTGAGCTTCAAAATCCATCGCAATGTGCTAGGGTTTCTGTATTGCGACAGGTATTGCGATACTTATTGCGACAGATCATTTGTTTGGTATTGCTAAGAATTTGTGCTTGTATTGCGAAGATATTTCATTGTATTGCGAAGATAGTTATTTGCATTGCAAAGAAATAGCAGTTTGAGTATTGCGAAGACTTTGAAGTTGAAACATTGCGAAGGGTGGAATTTTCACATTGTGAAGTCTTTGATGTTGAGATATTGCGAAGTTTTTGAATTTTGCTAACATTGCGGAGACTTGGCATTTCAACATTCCGAAAGTTTGTTTTGAACATTGCGAATATCATTTCTTTTGATATTCCGAAGTTCAAAAATCCACATTCCAAAGATTACCCCACTTCAACATTGCGAAGATATTGTTTTTGTGATAATTTCTTTTGATATTGTTTTTGTTTGTCTTGGAATTTTTTTGGTTTATCGAGAACATATAATAGGGGATTTCAATATTTTTCTTGACTTCTACACACGAAAACAAACATATTTACTTTCTCTCATTGTTCAATCAATGTATTGTAAATCTTTAACTTATTGAAATGGAGTTTACTTCACTTATGGGTAAGTCCATCCTCTCGGGTACGGATAATCGTCCACCAATGTTGGTGAACACTATGTACGAGGATTGGGCTTCCCGAATGGAACTTTACATGTTGAATAAAGAGAATGGACATCTCATTTGGGCATCGGTGCTCAATGGACCATTGGTATATGGTACTGTGACGGAAGGTGTAGTTACTCGTCCTCGCACAACGGGGGAATTGACCGGAGATATGAAGATTCAAGATAAGTGTGATAAACAAGCTACAAACATCATTCTCCAAGCCCTTCCTCTGGATGTCTACAAACTCGTGAGTAAACATAAAGTTGCCAAAGAGTTATGGGATAGAATTCGTGTTTTAATGCAAGGCACCTCGTTAACTAAATAAGAACGAGAGTGTAATCTATATGATACGTTTGATAAGTTTGCCTATGTCCCCGGGGAGATTCTCAATGATTATTATTTGAGATTCACTCTATTGATGAATGAGCTCAATATCTATGGCATGGCCATTCCTACGTTTCAATTAAACACCAAATATTTGAACACTTTTCCTTCCGAATGGAGAAAGTACGTGACGACTTTTAAATTGGCTAAGGATTTACATCAAACCAACGTGGATCAACTTCAAGCTTTTCTTCAACAACATGAAAGCCATTGATCGAGGCTCGGTTGTCAACACCTCAAGTTCGTGATCCACTTGCCATGTATGTTTCTCAACAAATGACTCCCCAACAAAACTTGGCTTATACTTATCAACAACCATCATACTTGCAGCAACCACCACACACCTATGAGCAACCACAACAATAATTTTATCAACCATCAATGATGCCACAACAAGTATTTTAGCAAAGTGTTCTTCAACAGCCTTATCCACAACAACCATCATATCAGGCATCACCAACACAAGCTATCACTTCTTCAATGGGCTATACTCCCTAGCAAGGATATTTTCCAATTGAAGCACCACAAGCACAAGCCTTTTATTCCCATGAACTTCCACCACTTCAAGCACCGGTCTTTACTCCAAATGATACGCCAACAGATGTTTTAAACCATCTCACTGCCTACTTGTCAAAACTTGTTGCAACTAGAGGATTTCCACCAAAGAAAAATCAGCTTCACACCTCTTCAAATCCTCAACAACAAGCCACTATTCAATATGGTCAAGTGACGGTCCAATCCATTCAAGGAAGGAAAAATTCATTTGGACCAACTCCAAAGACCGTGAATGCTCCAGCTATGAATTCTCAAGCCAGTAGAAATGGAAGCCCTATTGTCCTCAAAAGGTTGTGTCTTGCTACAATTGTCGAGGATAAGGTCATATGGCTAGGAAATGCACTCAGCCGAAAAGGAGAAGGGCAACGTGGTTTCGGGAGAAGATGTATTTGGTCGACACTCAATCTAAGGGAATGATTTTGGATTTAGAGAACTAGCATTTCTAGCAGACCCAGGGGCATCAAATAATGAAGGCATTGCAGTCATATCAACTTCTAATGCATCATATCAAGCGGATGATCTTGATGCATATGATTCGGATTGTGAAGACATTCACTCAGTCCAAGCTAATCTCGTTGCTAACCTCTCTCACTACGGTTCCAATGCCGTCAATGAGGTACCAACCACAACCAATCTTGTTAATGATAACCCACATCCAGTTGGGCATGAAAATAACAACCTCGAACAGCATTCAGGAATTAGTAACTCAAATGATGTGGTATCCAATCCTACACATTTGAGTGTACCTCAACCAAATGCTACGACGGATATGGAATCTTATGCTCAACATGATTTGGTAATGGCGCCTAAACATATTAATGATAAATGTGGCTGTCCGACAAACCGTAGATACGAATTCCAATCTAACCGCTGAGCTTGCGTTGTATAAGGAAAAGGTTAAAGCTTTTGAAATGGTCCCTCAAGCAGAGAAAATGACTATTTCTGAATTTGACCAATTTCATTTTGAAAGGATTAACACTTAAACGAAATAGAATCTTTAAGAGCTAATATTTCCAATGAATTAAAAGAAAAAGAGTCGGTTGTAAATGATTTTCAAAAACATAAAACGGATTTTGAAACTCTTGACTCTAAAAAGTTTGAATCGGAAATTAATGCTACCAAACTTCTTAAATTCAAGGAACAACAGCTTTTAAAACAATATGCTTCCACAAAAAAGATTCATCTTTTAACTAAATCGTTTAAAGAACTAGAACTTAAGCGTCTTAAAGATTTACCACCTAATCCCGGTTATGCAAAACAAGCTCATGAATTTATTCCTTGTCTTTATGATGTGAACCTAATTGGCAAATCGAAAGAAGCACCTTATGTTCGTAGTAATAAGGAGACAATGTCACTTGCGGAAGAAACTCGATCTAAAATGCTTTTAACATTCCATAAGCTTGATTATGTTGAGCATAATAAAGATCAATTTGATAAAAAGACCCGCTTGATACTACAAAAGGAATTATCTCAATTATCAGCATGTGTGCCCCCACAGTTTCTCAAATGAAAACCTTTCTAGTACGTCTCTTACACTTGTAAAAAAGGATTTAACTAAGTTAATTCTACCGGTAAGTAACGTGTCTAATAGCTTAAATGCGTTGCACCAACACTTTGACGATTTTGACAAGGTCATTAAGGAACGTATGACGGCTTCGGCTATAACGGAAGGTGAATGGAATTTTGAGCACACTAGAGCTGCGTTTCGAGACGAAATTGTTCCGTTTGTAAACAATATTAAAGCGTGTTTTTGAAATATTGATCAAGATTTGGTTTTGGAATTAGATGAAGTTAAACATGTTTTCAATGAAATGGATGATGCTTATGAAAATGGTTTACTGGAAATAGAACGAATTTCACGCCACAATGATCAGCTTTTGAAGCAAGTAATGTCGCATGATATTGTTTTTGTCTGTGTGAATAATAGTGTTGATAATGATTCTATTGTGCATAATGTTGAATCTGTGGATAATGTGGTAGATAGTACTTTTCACAAATTTGACGCTGATTTTTTGAAGCTTCAAGATTCTTATACTTCGCTTTCAAAACATTTTGATGAGATTTAAAAACATTGTCTTTCACTTGAATGTGAGAACCAAACTATTAAAGAGATTTTAGAAACGTCACAAGAAAGTGTTAATAAAGATGCTCATAATGTTAAAAAGAGTTTTCAATTAACTAAACGATCATAACAACGTCGAAAACATGACAAAGTTGCTAAATCATTGCCGATGGGAAATGAGAATGTGGAAAGGACACTAGAGGCCGCTAACACTCAATCATTGATTGAGACCCTTAATCATAAGTTGGTGGAAATCTCATATTTACATGCGACAATTCATGATAAGGATATGGCTTTGGCTGAATTAAAAGAATTGCTTTGTGTTAAGAAAAAAGCCGCCATTTCAGCCCCGCCCTCTAGTGTTCCTAAAGTGAGATCAACAAAGAACCATCTCCTTGCCGTCACACCAATTAACAAGGGTCCTAGGACTAAACCATCTCAAACATTGGTCACTAAAGATAAGGCAAAATCAAAACCAGCTTCTAATATTCCCGTGTTGCATTCTACAGGAGTGAACACCACTACTAAGGCTCCAAGATCTAAGCTTAAAAGAAAAATTAAGAATGATAGGATCTTGCCCCCATCTAGTAGTCAAGTGAAGAATAAAGTAGAATCCCAATGTTATTTCTATTTTGAATAAAAAAGAATCATGTAGCTAAACCTAAAGGCTCTGCGGTTGTGTAGCGTTCTAAGCCTACTATGAATTCTAATTTGAAATGTTGGAATTGCAATGAATGTATGTTTTCCAGTCGTCATGATTCTTGCCTTATTGAGCATGTGAATGAGATGTATGCCCGAAAGCACAACTTAGAATGGAAACCGACTGGGAAAGTGTTAACCCAAGTTGGATGGATGTGGTGTCCCATTGGTAGAACTTTCACTATAGTAGGAAATGCATGCCCTTTAACTAGGATCACTCCCACTACAGCGAAGAAAGCGTGCCCTTTAACTAGGCGTACTAAGGCTACCAAAACACAAGCGTGTCCTTTAACTAGGAACACCAACACTAATGTAGGAACAAAGTGCCCTTTAAATAGGTCTACTCCCACTATAGTGCCTGTCACTAATCCAAAACCTCAGAAAGATGGAACCAGAAAACTGGAAATTAAACAAACATATCTGCTAACACTCCGGAACCAATAGTTTCCAATGCATTGTCTACTTTTGTTGTTTCAAACGGGTGGTCCAAATCATTTTGTGGTAGTTGGACTCCGGTTGCTCCAAGCACATGACCGGAGATCGCTCTCAGCTTAGAAAATTTGTAAGCAAGTTTCTTGGTACGGTTCGATTCGGAAATGATCATATCGCAAAGATAATGGGCTATGGTGAATATCATATTGGGAATGTTATTATTTCAAGAGTGTATTATGTGGAAGGACTCGGTCACAACTTATTTTCTGTGGGACAATTTTGTGATTCAAACCTAGAAGTTTCTTTTTGAGAGCATACTTGCTTCAATCGTAATTTAGAAGCGGTTGAATTATTGAAAGGTACTTGAGGGAATAATTTGTATACGTTGTCGCTACAATACATGATGGCCGCTTCTCCCGTATGTCTTCTCTCCAAAACATCAAAGACTACGTCATGGTTATGGCATCGAAGGTTATCTCATCTTAACTTTGACGTTATTAATCATTTGGCGAAAAACGAACTTGTTCGTGGTCTTCCTAAACTTAAATTTCACAAGGATCATTTGTGTTCCACGTGTAAAATGGGTAAGAGCACTAAGAAATCATACAAACCCAAGTCTGAAGAAACCAACCAAGAGAAACTTTATTTGTTTCATATGGATCTTTGAGGGCCAATGCGTGTTGAAAGTCTTCGTAGTAAAAAGTACATCCTCGTCATACTGGATGATTACTCTCGGTTAACATGGGTGAAATTTCTTGCAACAAAAGATGAGGCACCTAAAGTCATCATCGACTTTATCAAGATGATTCAAGTGCGTCTCAACACTACTGTCTGACGCATTCGTACAGATAATAGAACCGAATTTGTGAATCAAACCTTGCATAAGTATTATGAAGAAGTTGGCATATATCATGAAACATCCGTTGCTCGCACTCCACAACAAAATGGTGTCGTTGAAAGGCGAAATCGAACACCTATGGAAGTTGCTCGAACGATGTTAATTTACGCAAAGGCTCCATTGTTTTTATGGGCAGAAGTAGTATCTACAGCAGTTTACACCCAAAACCGGTCACTAATTCGAAAACGCCATGGTAAAACACCTTATGAGCTTCTACATGGTAAATTACCAGATTTATCA
Organism: Glebionis coronaria; assembly: GCA_025667525.1. Classification (NCBI taxonomy): domain Eukaryota; kingdom Viridiplantae; phylum Streptophyta; class Magnoliopsida; order Asterales; family Asteraceae; genus Glebionis; species Glebionis coronaria. The sequence goes on from CM046877.1 coordinate 291,956,999, forward strand.
TATCTTCATGTATTTGGTTCTCTTTGATATCCAAATAATGATGGTGACAATTTGGGAAAACTTCAACCAAAGGCTGATATTGGTATTTTCATTGGTTATGCACACGCAAAGAAAGAATACCGAATCTACAATCATAATTCTCGCAAGATCCTCGAAACTATGAATGTTGATTTCGATGAGCTAACGGCAATAGCTTCTGAGCAAAGCAGCTCTGAATCCGCACTTCATGAAATGGGACCCAATAACATTAGCACTAGTCTTGTCCCAAACAACCCTTCTTCATCATCATTTACACCACCTTATAGGAATGAATGGGATACGATGTTTCAACCGTTCTTTAATGAATTTTTTACTACTCCAAGTATTGTTTCTCCCGAACCTGTCGTAATAGCTCCAGTTACCTCCAGCTAACGAAGAACAATCATATACGTCTACACCTACAATTGGTCAAGATATACCATCAACGAGAATTCTCAACCAACACATGTATCAACTACCCACGTCATGCCTATTGATGATGAAGAGGAGGATGATGATGATCACGATTTGGAATTCGCTCAAATGCGTGAACTTCCATTCTTTGGTGTACCAATTCCCGACCCTAATCAAGCCGGATCGTCCACCTTAGAGGAAGCTCCTACTACGGTCTACTACAATCCACGGATTCGTGAACATGAAACCAAGTGGAAATAGGATCATCCTATTGATTCTATTATTGGTGACCCTAATCGTCCGGTATCCACACGAAGTCAGTTACAAGAAAGTGCATTGTTATGTCATTTTGATGCTTTTCTCAGTGAAATTGAACCTAAGACGTGGCACCAAGCTTTAACTCAATCACATTGGATTGAAGCTATGCAAGAAGAACTTAATGAATTTATACATCTTGATGTATGGGAACTTGTCCCATGCCCGGATCAAGTGAAGTTACTCACTTTGAAATGGGTTTACATGGTGAAACTCGACGAGTTAGGTGGAATTTTGTAGAACAAAGCTAGACTAGTAGCTCGTGGATACAAGCAATTATTAGGCATCGAATTTATGGAATCCATTTCACCCGTTGCCCGTTTGGAAGCTATTAGACTATTCCTCGCTTATGCAGCCCACATGAATATGATCGTCTATCAGATGGATGTGAAGACGGCATTTCTCAATGGTGAAATCAAGGAAGATGTCTATGTTCAACAACCGGATGGTTTTGTGACATCTAAATATCCTAATCACGTGTACAAGCTTAAGAAGGCTATTTATGGGTTGAAGCAAGCTCCACACGCGTAGTATGATCTATTGTCGCAATTCCTCATGACACAAGGCTTCGGAAAGGCAAGGTGGATCCCACGCTGTTTATTCAGAAATGAGGTAAAGATATGATTATGGTACAAATATATATTGATGATATGATATTTGTTGCCTCGACCCAAACCTTATCGGATGAGTTTGGGACACTCATGTCTTCCAAGTTTAAGATTTCAATAATGGGCAAGGTATCATTTTTCTTAGGTCTTCAGATATCTCAGAGTCCCAGAGGCATCTTTATCAATCAATCAAAGTATTCCCTTGAATCGCTTAAGAAATATAAGATGGAATCTTGCGACCCCATGGATAATCCAATGGTGGAACGAACTAAGCTAGATGCAGATCCACATGGGATTGCCGTTGATCCGACACTTTATCATGGAATGATCGGTACCCTTCTGTATATTACAGCTAGTCGACCCGACCTTTAATTTGCTATATGTATGTGTGCTCGGTATAAAACTAGACCTACTGAGTTACACTTAGCTACTGTTAAACGGATTTTTCGGTATATTAAAGGAACCATTAATCGGGGACTTTGGTATTTAAAGGACTCTTCGATAGCACTAATGGCATATGCAAATGCGGATCGCGCGGGTTTTCAAGATACAAGACGTAGCACGAGTGGAACTTTGCAACTACTAGGAGGTCGACTAATCAGTTGGGCATCGAAAAGGCAGAAAAGCGCTGCAATTTCAAGTACGGAGGCAGAATACATAGCTATGTCCGTTTGCTATGCTCAAATTCTTTGGATGAGATCACAATTAACCGACTATGGTCTAGGTTTCAACAAAATTCTGATGTACTACGACAACAAAAGTGTAATTGCCTTATGCTGCAACAACGTTCAATTCTCCCAAGCGAACCATGTTGACATTCGCTACCACTTTATCAAAGAGCAAGTGGAAAATGGAGTGATCAAGCTTTAGTTTGTCCGGTCTGAGTATCAATTGGTGGATATTTCACGAAGGCTTTAGATCGCGCTCGAATTGAATTTTTGGCCGACAAGCTCGGATTGAGAACTTTCTCGCCCGAGACTCTAAAGAATTGGCAGATGAAGTGAAATAATAGTGGTGGTAATCTATTCTCCGTATCCTTGGTTATAATTTGTATATATTGTTTATATTTTTATCCACAAAATCAAAATACAAAAATATAAAACCATATAAAAACCATAAAATTGAAAATTTCATAAACATCAAAAAATATTATTTACTTTATTTTTTTAAAGGCATGTCTTTTGGTACGATAATATTTACAGCCTTATAAAATGTTGATTAATATCGACACGACGCCATAAATAGAGTTCGTACAAAAGTTGTAAACATTTCATAAAACATGCCTATTTGGCTTGTAGTTATTTCTGACTGCAACCCGCTTTTCATATTAAAGTCAAGTATTTCTTTTGACTGCTTTGGCTCAACAACGGGAATTAATTTTCTCGGCCATGGTTTACTTTATAACCATGTAAGGGATTGTGTTTACGTTATAGCACAATCTAACACGGATGTATGTACGCATCAGTGCATTTATTTGTTAAAACAAGAGAAATATTGTTTTTATGAAGTTATCATCTCTACAAATCGAAGTTCTTTGCAATAGGTATCTACATACTCGATGATGCGACTACTCAAAGGGCGAATACAGCTCTTTCGATAGAACACGGGTCAACAATTGAGGAGGAGCAATTGTCAAGCATTCAGAATCTTCGATGCCGAAACTGCCAAGTTCACAAATTGGTGCCACGACAACAATACCAATCGTACATGTGGTGTCAAGAGGTGACTTCAGTCGTGACGAGGAAACCAAAATTTGCCGACAAGAACCATTTGATCTTATCATATGATGTTCTAATCAATCAGGTCCACCCTTGTCAATTCATTCAAATATGGTGAATAAGTGATCATGTTACAAATCGGTATCATATCTCACAAATTAGTCTCAAGAAGATAAAATGGTCTTGCATTTTTCTTCCCAAAAACTTTTTAGAACTTCATTAAATCAATTGATATCAAAAATATCGGTTGGGTTAATATTTTTAATATGGGGGTGGGGGGGAAATGTGATTTAATATGGGAAATGATTAATCACAAATGGTTTGACTTAACGTGATAGCTCATCTCGACATGTGCGAAATGTTTTCGAATATCGTGGCATATGTTAAGGGAGAGAAAAATGGATTTGCTATATCAAAATGGATTTCATGGTGATTTATACTTACCCACAACCCATTTATTTCACGACGATGAAGATTGCGGTGACATAAGGATGGTAGGATAGGTTAAGTCCAATGATTCTTCCAAAACCGGAGGAATCATCCCAAGGACATTCTATAGCTAGAAATAGTAGTCCTTAGGAAAGATGGAGAAATTTTGTGAACGTAGCTGAATGCTGACCAAGTACTTAAGTTAGCACTGGAACAATCACAACAAGGTGCTAGTTATGACGTATTGGTAAGCATTGAAGGGGTTGAAGATGAAAGAGAATTGTAAAGATAAAAAAGGGTGAAAGAAGAATCCCTCCTTACAACCTTAGGCAGAAACCAGGTCAACTCATTAGCTATTGAGATCATTTTTAATGATGCTCGATATTCAAGATAGACATCATGGACCCAGTGATGCAATGCACACCCCATCCCAGCTAACTCAAAAATCTCTTAAAAGGTATTTGTTTTAATCACATGGAGATCAACATGTTATCTATCAATTTATCCACTCCAAATAATTTGGTATTGAAATGGTGGCACTCCTCTCCAGCCTCCGCTCCTAAAAATCTAAACTGCACGATCGAGTCTAGAGCCATTTGAGATCATCAAATATCTCATTAGGACACACTTCCATATTTCCTTTCTTCTTCACACACTATGAAAACTAAGAAATATACTAAGAGTCCTACGCAAAATATTCATGATCTTGCTTGAACATCCGAGTAATACGCAAGTATTTACAATGAAGATGGAAATCCTTCTTGAGCGAACATCAAAAATCTCATGGTAGGTGATTTGTGAGATTCTCAATGAATTAAACTTGTGATAACTGGAAAGCAACAATGGTTTAATTCTTAACTGAATTTAAACACGTTCCAGGCCTCTACGCAATATCTCAGTGATCTTGCCAGAACACTCAGAGTGACACCCTAGTGTTCACAGTGATGAGTGGAAATCCTTCTAGTGTTAACCTCAAACAGCACTTGGTAGGTAACTTGCAAGATTCTATATGAATCAAGCTCGTGACAACTGGAAAGCCACGATGGTGTGATTCTTTAATGAATCAAACTTGTTCCAGGAATCAGAATTAACGGCTTCAATCATGCGGATAATTTTATCCAAATGATTCACTCTTTACGTTCGTAGTCAACTTTGGACGGTCGAGTAAAGAGAACGGTTTTACCCACGAAATCTTGTTAAGGTGATTTTTAATTAAATCTACCTGTCATAAGTACGATATTTTATATATCGTCCAACGGTCTTCACCGACCGGAGGTAAAATGCTACCGGATTAGAATGAAATGTTCAAATCCATTTCGTTCGTGTCTACTAATGTTGCGGCATTTGAAGACGGTGGCGTTCCGGAGTGATAAGTGTGAAAACACTCATCAATAATGATCCAAAAACCACTTAAAACACAGTCAAATACATTATTTTAACTTTAAAATATCAGAATTATGCGTGTATTTGTGTTTCATGTGTTTTCAGGTAAGAAGATACATTTTTGAGCAATCACGCGGTTTCAAGGACTTATTTTATCAAAAGACGAAGAAAAAGACGAAAGATGCTTTCAAGGATCATACTTGCCATCATTTACCAAGAGCAAGGGCTTAAGTTGGAATTTTGACAAAGATGAAGGATGAAAAAGAAAGTACTTAAAAGTTTTAACCACATTTGGAAAGAAAGAAGATAATGAAGGACCAAAAGGAAAACATTGGAAAGTTTATTAAAAACTTGGTCAATTGACCCATTCCGGTCAAACACACAAACGTGTTATCCTTCGTTCCCAAAGAAGAGAGAGAAACAAATATCAGATTTCTATCACCTCTATCTACCCTAGACTTGCAAGTTCGATTCAAGGACGATACATGAAGTTTCAGCCAAAGTCTATAACTATAAAGATGATCCTCTTTCTTTCCTCTACAAGAAGATATAAATGAATTGGATTAGAATCAAGAATTGAAGAAACGCCCAAATCGGATTGAAGATGAAGAACGAGCTAACCTCGTATTAAACACGTGTCCACTCCTCATTGGCTTAACCACATCATCTCATCATCCTCTCGACGCCTATAAATAGAAGAGGAAGGCTTCATTTGTGATGGTTAGCTTAGGTGTAGATTCACACACTTAGTTAGTTAGGATTAGTTAGATAGTTAGGTTTTCTTTCAAAGCTTATTGATATTCAGTTAATCATTTAGTTAGATATTTTGTTAGTCAGTTGTAACCGAATGTTTTCTTTCCACCATTAATGAAATAACAAGCTTTTCGTTTTAATCTTTCTTCTTCACTGCTTCTTTAGATTACATGATATTTCGAGTTCGAGTTACTGTTCATTTGAATATGGTGAGTAATTTGAGTTTATTGGATTGATTGTATGCTAGTTAAAGTTTCGATCGGTTACTCTTTGTCAGTTTGTTAAGCTTGAAATGATTGTCTTTTAAGCTCTTAGATTGTAGGATTATGAGTACTTGACAGATTGATCAAGGTTTAATCAGTTTAGAGTTTTAGCAGCTTTCCAAATTTAGAAGTGTTTCATGTTGATTCAGTTAAAATCTATCATGAATTAGTTAAGTGTGGGTGTAGTCATAGAATGATACAGTAATTCTTTTTGATCTGCTTATTAGAATTAGTTTGAGCTACTGATCTTGTAAAGTTTTGTGTGATATTGTAGCTTATTGATCCTAGCTGAAATTTGATCATCAGTGTTTAGGGACAACAGGTTATAAACTAAATTCGGTAGATAGTAAGTAAGTCAATTGGTAATATTAGTTTGAGTTAGAAATAGGTTTCAACTACGGTTCAGTTTTCATTTGCAGGTTTCAGAATCGTCGATTCTGTTTGGTTTTTCTTCGCTGTATTTCGATTTTTTAGGTTTCGTTTTGCAGGTTTTGGATTTGCCGTATGGTGGTAGCAGGCGTTTGTTCCGATTCCAGCTTATAGGTGTAGCGTAGCTTTGGATTCAGTCTTGGTGGTGTTTTTGTATTAAGCCGGCTCAGCGCCGAGCTTCGACTCAACGGACTAGACTACGGAAGTCAAGGTCAAGCTCATTCTTATTTTACGCATTTTATTTTCCTTGGTGCAAATTGCTCTAGCCTGTTATAGTTGATATTCTTGCTTTAAATTCATGCTAGTTAGATTTGTTTGATTTGTTAGTGATAGGTTTTAACTTGTTTCATTAAGAGTATAGTAGTTCATTGATTTCATTCATCTAGTTTTCATCAGTTAGTGAATTCTGAGTTAGTTTTACAGTTCATAGTGAGTTGATGTGCGTTTACAGTATGACTGTTTGGATTGGTATCTCATAGGATTGAACTTTTAGAGCAGCTTATTAATTAGTTCTTAAAACATCCATTCTAAACTGATTGTTTAAAACTGTAAGTCATAGCTGTTGGAACATGGAAGGATGGAGTTTGAACATGTTTAGTCCCTGAACTTGTATATACTAATTTCAGTGGTAGTCTTTAGTTTGTAGTACTCCAGTTAGAATAACAATTCTGTTAGTCTTCTTAACTAAAATCAGTTTTACTTTTAGTGGGCTCGTATGAATTTCATTTGGGCCAAACATTTAGTTTAGTGCAATTGAATGTAGGCCCATTTCTTTAAAATTCATAATCTGTATTTTTAGAAATTGTATAATTGGTTTTATGATAGGATTTAATGATTTTTTTTAGAGGTTTGTATTTTTAGTTTGATAAGGAAGTTGATTTTTATATTTTGTATTTCTAATAGTAGTGTAAATTTGTTTTTTTACATTGCGTACGTTTAAATGTTGTAATTGCAATATGTTTTTAGTGTAGTACATATACGTAGATTAGTTAATATTTTACCTTTTTAATTACTTTGTGCCAAGTAGAAATAGATTACCAATCAAGTCTTTTTAACCAAAAACAATTAAGTCGAGCTTAAAAACAATATATCAATTCGTTAAGACCGAGAGAAAACGAACTATAAAAAGACAATTTCAAATGGCGCCGCTGCCGGTTCTTTGACTTTACGAGAGACTATCGATTGACGGTTTTCATTGGCTTTTGGGATCCGTTCACCTTGTGAACGTTATTTTTACGTATCATAAATCAAAAACAAATAAAAAATAAAAAATAAAAAATATAAAAATATATAAAAACTAAAAAATTAACAAAACAATTCTTTTCCTAAAGAATTGACCAAACAAATTAAAAAATCCAAAAAGCAATCTTTTTCCTAAGAGATTGCACCCAAAAATATATATTATTGGATTCTCTCGGTTTTTATGTACATATAGTATTTTCTCTTAAAAACTCATCAATACAAAAATATTTTCTATATATTATTATAAGTAAATACGTATACGTATAAGAACAACCAATCTACATATTCTCCATAAGTATTGCCGAGGCAATACACCGTGTTGAGGGGCGTTCCAGTCCTTGACACGTGTATCGATCAAACAACATAAAGCAAGAATAGATAAATACTCTCAATAAGCAACAATTCGAAGAATACGAACATTTAAGTGAATAGAAAGGCGATGTGCTATAAAATGCCATCTAAGGGTCAATTGGTACTTAGTGCTTCGCGCCACCTAACCCCCCATTCACTTATGAGTATTCTAAGAAGGAAGGCTTCATTGGGGGTCTTGCACCCAAGTAGTACATACATATATTGTTATTTTCTTGTGGATATTTAATATTGAAACTCGAAGAGGATAATCCTTTTCTCTTCAAAGTCACACGAGAGCTTCTCTCTCATTCCTCGTATTGAGTTGCATGCTCACTCGCGGGCGTGCACAAATACCGATTGGTGTACAACCTCTTCCTCCGAAAAGGAAGAAAAAGAGAAAGAGTAAGACCACCACCGTCCATCAAGCCGATCACGAGAATCGTGCTTTGACTCCTCCACCACAAGAAGCCATGGCTGTTGATAATCGTTCTTTGATGGAACGTATGCAAACCAATGTTCATGGATATGCTAGTGCTATTAGGATTCCCGACATTCCCGCAAATACATTTGAGCTAAAAACGTCTATGATTACTATGGTTTCACAATCACCTTTCTATGGTAACAAGAATGATGATCCTCATGATCACCTTAAGAGATTACTTTCTCTTTGCAATACCATTAAGCACAATGGAGTTCCACATGATGCTATTAAGTTGATGTTAGTGCCATTTTCACTTGAGGGACAAGCTAAGCATTGGTTAGACACCCAACCACCCGATAGTATCACCACATGGGATGGTTTCACCACTAAGTTTTTGAACAAGTTCTTTCCTCCATCTAAGACCATGGCCTTGAGGACCTTAATTATAGGCTTTCAACAAAAACCTAGTCAATCCTTTAGTGATGCTTGGGAAGAGTATAGCGAGTTATTGAGGCGATGCCCTAACCATGGATTGGATGACGTTCACCAAATCAATACCTTCCATGATGGCCTTAAACCTCATCACCAAGATTCACTCAATGCTTCCGCGGGAGGGAATATTCTTCTTAAATACATGCAAGAGGCCTTGGACATCATTGAGACTAAAGCAATGGTTCAAACAAACAATCAATTTGAAGAAAGGGTTCATGTTATCCAAAACAATTCTCAAGCACCTTGTGATAACCAATTCCTCAAGTATCAACAAGAGATCATTCAAAAGATGGATAGAGATAGTGAGAGGAATTTTAAGGTACAACAAGAAATGCTTCAAGCCCTTAAGACCCTTTCATTGAACAATTCTTAAAATGATGTGAATGCCATTACTCTTTCTTGTGTAACTTGTGGAGGTCCCCATTCCTATGAACAATGTGATAATGTGCATGGTTATCAAGGGGAATGTTATGCTTACCAAGAAGAACATCGTGAACACTTCAAGCCGAATATCAATCCAAATAACCTTTCTTACAAGTCCCAAAACTACCTTACTCCACCGGGATATCCACCCCAACCACCCACCCAAATTCAACAAAATCCTCCTCAAATTTTACCAAGGAATCAAGGGCAAAGACCATCTTACCAAGGAAATAACTACAAGGCACCCAATCATTTTCAACCTCAAGGAAATAACTTCTATCCACCAAACCACGGATTTAATGCACCACCTCCATCTTTTCCACAACAAGGTTTTTATCAAGGAAATGTGCAACTTAACCCCTATGGATTTGATGCTTCAAAAGTTTACTTCTTTTGAGAAACAATTGAAAGATAATCAAGAGGAAAATAACAAGAAATTTGCTCTTCTTCAAAACCAAATTATGTATAATCAAAGACCACAAGGGGCTTTACCTTCCAACACACAAACAAATCCAAGGGCAAATGTCAATGCTATTACAACAAGGAGTGGAAAAACAACAAAGGATCCTTCACCTCTTAAACCTTCTATTGTTCCACCTACTTGTGCTCCTACTTGTGACAAGCCTTCTACCTCTACTTCACCACCTCAAAATACTCCCATTTCTCCCACTTCAATACCTACTCATGAAACACTCAATAAGGAAAATCCTTCATCAACTACTCAACCACAATCAAAACCAAGTCTTCCTTATCCCTCAAGATTGAAAAAAGACAAACTTAAGAACAAGGATGATATCCAAGTTTCTAACTTTTTGAGGATGTTCAAGCAACTTAACATCAATATCTCCTTTGCGGAAGCCTTAGCCAATATGCCTAAGTTTGCTAAGATGATTAAGGACTTGCTTTCTAACAAGGAGAGATTGGTGGATTTGCCTAATGCTTCCTTGAATGAAAATTGCTCCGCGGTTTTGCTTAAGAAGTTGCCTACTAAGCTTGGAGATCCGGGGAGGTTTTTGATTCCTTGCAATTTCCCGGGGGTGGAAAATTGTATGGCTTTAGCGGATTTAGGAGCAAGCATAAACCTCATGCCATTATCGGTTTGGAAGAAACTTTCACTTCCCGAGCTCACTCCTACTAAGATGACTCTTGAGTTGGCCAACCGTACTATAGCCTATCCGGTGGGAATTGCGGAGGATGTTTTTGTGGGGGTTGATAGATTTACATTTCCCGCGGATTTTGTGGTGGTTGATTATGATATGGATCCTAGAGTGCCTTTGATTGTTGGTAGGCCATTTTTGAGAACGGGTCGTACTTTAATCGATGTGGCGGAAGGAGAACTTACAATGCGGGTAGGAGATGAGAGAGTTGTGTTTAACATGGGGAAGTTGTCTAAAAAGTCTAATGAGCCCGAAGCGGTAAAACATATTGATGTTGTGCATGAGGAGGAAACACAAGATGATCTTCTTGATGAAGTTTGTGATGAGTACTTTTATGAAGCTTGCTCAAGTGGAGATTATGATTTACCGCATATTGAGACCATTGCTTCCATTACTTCATTTTTGGATTTTCATGAACATCAAGAGCTAAACTTTAGTGAAATCCCATATGACACTCCACTTTTCCACAATGATAATCATATTCATGAGGACTTTAGTGATGGAGAATCTTTTCTTTGTGATTTACCAACATATGATGAATATAGTGATGATGAGCTTTCTACTTGTGACTCTCCATTTGTTGATGATCATACTTCCTTTGGTTTTAAGGGATCACCAATTTTTGATAGTCCAATTTATGATGTTTATGGTGATGAGGCGGATTCTATAATGGATGAGAGTGATGAGTTTTTAGCGAAAGATATATCTTTTGAGTACACTCTTGGTTATCTTGATGAGGAGGGGGACATACTCTATTTAGAATCTCTATTGAATGAAGATCCTTTACCTTTTTCCTTGCCCACCTCAACCTTTCAAAGTGATAAAGGAAAACAAGTCATGATGGTTCCTTCCAAGAGCTTGTTGTTACACATGCCTCCACAAACTTTCTCTCACCATGTGAACTACAAAGGAGAATCTTCTAAGGCAACCATCACTTGTTGTTTTCCCATTAAGGAACGGATTTTTGATCCTGGCATAGAGCTTGCTAAACCATCTCAGTATCCGCCTGATGCAACAAAAGGAAAACTTGTGAAAGATTTGAGAGTCTTACCCTATCACCTTGTGAAGAATATATGGGAAACCATTTTGGAACACCACACCTCACCCTTTTCACCAATGCTTGGGAAGTTAGTTGTGGCTTTGTGTTATACGTAGGATGGTAATTATGTATTTGATCCTAGGGGATATTTATGGAGTTTTGATAAATGAAAAACTTTTTTTACCTCATCATGGAGACTTTTCTTAAAAAGGGGCAAACATTTTTCTTCTCCATGATAGGTTTTAGACACTTTTAAGTGTGGGACGAGTCGAGCTAGAGACTCATTAACTCAAGCATCGTATAACTAGGTTTAGAGTGTTGTAGGTTAGAAATAAAGGTATAGACTTGGAGATAAGTGTAGGGGAGACCTTCTTTTGTCTTCATGATTGTTTGTAGGGTTGCTCACTCATTTCATGCTTTGGAGCTTATGGAGGAGGCCCTTGTATCCGGTTCACTTTGTTACTATAGTGATTTTTCATTGACACCTTGTGCTTAAACATGATTTCACTAATAGTTGTCCTTTCCTTAACTTGGGTTAAGCAAAGTCTATTCATTGTCATAAGTGTATGGGAAGTTTTTATACTTCCATGCTCTTAAACATTGAGGACAATGTTTAGCTTAAGTGTAGTGGGGTCTTCTATCGAAGTGACCTTACATAGAACTTGTCATTGTCTTTCATGATAACATGGAAAATTGATTTTCAAACATTTTTCAATTTTTGATCTACTTTGACCACCAAAAATATGCATTCATAATTTTTGCATCAATCATTTTTCATTTGCATAAAACATTTGCATTGAATATATGTCTTCTTTTATTTTGCATCAAAATATATAAAGAGAAAAAAAATAATAAAAACATGGTTTAACAAATTTAGACTTCTTTGACATATTAGGCCCGCCATGGATATTTTGACTCAACCCGAGTTTGCTTATCTTAGCACTCTCTAGCTAGTATCCTTAACCATGTAGTCCTTCATTGGTCTATTAGGCTAAGCATCCACCAATCTCATTCTTTGAGATTTTAAATTTGTGGAGAATGGGAAATGATAGAGTTGAAGCAAGTGTAAAAGGGCTAGATAAACTTCATGATAATTACTTGTGGCTAAACCTTTCTCTTCTTTACCTCTATTTTCTTCACATGTATATAATTGTTAATAAATAATCAAGAACGGTTTTAATTGGTTTGTAATATCTTATGCATTTTTGTCTAATTATTTATGATTGATATAAGTACGTCTTAAGATTCTAAGTTGGAACGTTTTATGTGTACTAGACTTATGTCATGCTCAATATTTAGCGGGTGTTTTTCCTTTTATTCTTTTCAAATTTCTTTGTGAGGAATAAGAAAAATAAGAGCGGCTTACAAAAAAATGAGTGGCTAGGAAAAGAAAAGAAAAAAGAAAAAAAAAATTTATTATGCAAGACTCCCAAGAGGGGCAGTGTGGTGTTAATTATAGTGACAATTGAGTTCCAATATTACCTTGACGGGTTGCGGGGATTCAATAGATTGCTCCAATCCAATATTACCTTGACGGGTTGCGGGGTTGAAGATCCAAAGTCTCAAAAAGATGGCGGATGTAAATTATTGCGTGAGTTTTATTTTTCTTTCCTTAGCGAGTGTGTAGCTACTTATGAAAGCATGACATGAGGACTTTACACATAAGGCGAATGACTTATTATTCTTGAAACGGACTTGTATTAATTGTGAGCAGTTTTTCAAGTAATGGATGAGAGGATTACTTAGGATTAAAACTGTGCTTCCTTATTTTTGTATTTTTCACTTCTTATACTTCACACTTGAATAAATGACAAATTTGCCCACAAGCAATTTGCTCAAATAATAACCGGTTCCACATTTAACTATCATGAATAAGTTGATGCACTTTTTACTTGTGAATACAATGATCCCATTTTTAAGCTTGGTATGGGAAAGTGAAACTTGAGGGTGATAAGTGTCCATGGTACCAAAGCCCTAATCTAAGTCATTGAATTCTTTATGAGTTATTTCCATCAAAACCATTTATGAAAAAATCCAAAAATATATAAATAAGATTGTTTTCTTTGCAATGCATTGTAAAAATTCAAAATCATTCATCATGTAGTATAGTTTAGTTTATTAAATCATAAAATGGCCAAGGATGGTTAATTATGAGAAAAGTGCACTTTAGAGCTTTGAAATGATGCATTGCATGAGGTCATGGCAATGGTCAAGTGGAGGGGAGTTGATAAGTGTGAAAACACTCATCAATAATGATCCAAAAACCACTCAAAACACAGTTAAATACATTATGTTAACTTTAAAATATCAGAATTATGCGTGTATTTGTGTTTCATGTGTTTTCAGGTAAGAAGATACATTTTCGAGCAATCACGCGGTTTCAAGGACTTATTTTATCAAAAGACGAAGAAAAAGACGAAAGATGCTTTCAAGGATCATACTTGCCATCATTTACCAAGAGCAAGGGCTTAAGTTGGAATTTTGACAAAGATGAAGGATGAAAAAGAAAGTACTTAAAAGTTTTAACCACATTTGGAAAGAAAGAAGATAATGAAGGACCAAAAGGAAAACATTGGAAAGTTTATTAAAACTTGGTCAATTGACCCATTCCGGTCAAACACACAAACGTGTTATCCTTCGTTCCCAAAGAAGAGAGAGAAACGAATATCAGATTTCTATCACCTCTATCTACCCTAGACCTGCAAGTTCGATTCAAGGACGATACATGAAGTTTCAGCCAAAGTATATAACTATAAAGATGATCCTCTTTCTTTCCTCTACAAGAAGATATAAATGAATTGGATTAGAATCAAGAATTGAAGAAACGCCCAAATCGGATTGAAGATGAAGAACGAGCTAACCTCGTATTAAACACGTGTCCACTCCTCATTGGCTTAACCACGTCATCTCATCATCCTCTGGACCCCTATAAATAGAAGACGAAGGCTTCATTTGCGATGGTTAGCTTAGGTGTAGATTCACACACTTAGTTAGTTAGGATTAGTTAGATATTTAGGTTTTCTTTCAAAGCTTATTGATATTCAGATAATCATTCAGTTAGATATTTTGTTAGTCAGTTGTAACCGAATGTTTTCTTTCCACCATTAATGAAATAACAAGCTTTTCGTTTTAATCTTTCTTCTTCACTGCTTCTTTAGATTACATGATATTTCGAGTTCGAGTTACTGTTCATTTGAATATGGTGAGTAATTTGAGTTTATTGGATTGATTGTATGCTAGTTAAAGTTTCGATCGGTTACTATTTGTCAGTTTGTTAAGCTTGAAATGATTGTCTTTTAAGCTCTTAGATTGTAGGATTATGAGTACTTGACAGATTGATCAAGGTTTAATCAGTTTAGAGTTTTAGCAGCTTTCCAAATTTAGAAGTGTTTCATGTTGATTCAGTTAAAATCTATCATGAATTAGTTAAGTGTGGTTGTAGTCATAGAATGATACAGTAATTATGTTTGATCTGCTTATTAGAATTAGTTTGAGCTACTGATCTTGTAAAGTTTTGTGTGATATTGTAGCTTATTGATCCTAGCTGAAATTTGATCATCAGTGTTTAGGGACAGCAGGTTATAAACTGAATTTGGTAGATAGTAAGTAAGTCAATTGGTAATATTAGTTTGAGTTAGAAATAGGTTTCAACTACGGTTCAGTTTTCATTTGCAGGTTTCAGAATCGTCGATTCTGTTTTGTTTTTCTTCGCTGTATTTCGATTTTGTAGGTTTCGTTTTGCAGGTTTTGGATTTCCCGTATGGTGGTAGCAGGCGTTTGTTCCGATTCCAGCTTATAGGTGTAGCATAGCTTTGGATTCAGTCTTGGTGGTGTTTTTGTATTAAGCCGGCTCAGCGCCGAGCTTCGACTCAACGGACTAGACTACGGAAGTCAAGGTCAAGCTCATTCTTATTTTACGCATTTTATTTTCCTTGGTGCAAATTGCTCTAGCCTGTTATAGTTGATATTCTTTCTTTAAATTCATGCTAGTTAGATTTGTTTGATTTGTTAGTGATAGTTTTTAACTTGTTTCATTAAGAGTATAGTAGTTCATTGATTTCATTCGTCTAGTTTTCATCAGTTAGTGAATTCTGAGTTAGTTTTTACAGTTCATAGTGAGTTGATGTGCATTTACAGTATGACTGTTTGGATTGGTATCTCATAGGATTGAACTTTTAGAGCAGCTTATTAATTAGTTCTTAAAACATCCATTCTAAACTGATTGTTTAAAACTGTAAGTCATAGCTGTTGGAACATGGAAGGATAGAGTTTGAACATGTTTAGTCCCTGAACTCGTATATACTAATTTTAGTGGTAGTCCTTAGTTTGTAGTACTCCAGTTAGAATAACAATTCTGTTAGTCTTCTTAACTAAAATCAGTTTGACTTTTAGTGGGCTCGTATGAATTTCATTTGGGCCAAACATTTAGTTTAGTGCAATTGAATGTAGGCCCATTTCTTTAAAATTCATAATCTGTATTTTTAGAAATTGTATAATTGGTTTTATGATAGGATTTAATGATTTTTTTAGAGGTTTGTATTTTTAGTTTGATAAGGAAGTTGATTTTTATATTTTGTATTTCTAATAGTAGTGTAAATTTGTTTTTTTACATTGCATACGTTTAAATGTTGTAATTGCAATATGTTTTTAGTGTAGTACATATACGTAGATTAGTTAATATTTTACCTTTTTAATTATTTTGTGCCAAGTAGAAATAGATTACCAATCAAGTCTTTTTAACCAAAAACAATTAAGTCGAGCTTAAAAACGTTATATCAATTCGTTAAGACCGAGAGAAAACGAACTATAAAAAGACAGATATTACGGAGTCCGAGATGAATTCATCCCCGCATGCTTATACTTTTTGCACTTAATACTTCAACAAATTCAAGAAAGCCTAAAAGTCAAGTCTTCCACTGTATCAAATTCTGAAGCTTTCAAGAATTATAAAGGTATAAGTATGTGGGACATGAAGTCACGAAGAAGCGAAGATCACAAGTGATGAACAGGATCAAGGCAAGAAATTAATGCTCTAGATTGATATCAAAGATCACATCAACATATTCACCAGAAAAGAATAAAGAAAAGAAAGACGAAGACTACGAGCTCAAAGACAAGCATAGAATGCTAGGTTTATTTTATTATTGTAACTCGGGTAACGCCCTTGTTTGGAGTGACCTCCCTTAGGGGGAGATTTTTGGAAATACGTTTTTACGTATTTAGGAAGATTCGGTCACTCCGACAATATATTAAGTAGTAGCTCGTAGTATAGTTACTTTATATTAATTTAACAAGGAAAAGCCCGGTCCATGTCATGTATGGCCGGCCCAACTTGTAAGCCCAAGCCCATCTCATGGGCTTGGTATATAAATCCTCTCCTTAGTTGGAGAGGGTGTGGTTCACATTGTATTTCATATAGTTGAAGGTGTTTTCCTTTCACTTTCTCTCTCTAAGTGTGTGTGTTCTCACCATCTCTCTATATCTTTCTCTCTCTAGAATAAAAGCAAGATTTACAATATCCTACAAGAACCAGCAGCGGTGCCATTTAATATTTGTCTTTCTATAGTTCATTTTTCTCGATATCTTTACGAATTGAATGATTGAGAGAAACCGAGTAAACTAATTGTTTTTGGTGTTTGATTGATAATATTTTGGAATTCTATGTCTAATTACCACTAAGCACGTAAAAAGGTAAAAATAATATCAATACGTAACCGTACTAGTCTAAAAACATGTTGCAAATACCAATTACAATGCTAAATGTACAACTAAGTAATGCACAATATGTAAAAATGCCAAAAGTGTAAAGTATATGGAAGTAGAGGGTCTGAAAATGTAAATGTAGAAAATTCATGGATTGAAAATGTAAAATGTAACAACTATAAACCAATACTAACAAAAGTAACAAACTAAAAACTTAATTTGTAACAAACTAACAAGAACAATGACTATGTTGCAAAAACTAACAACTTTTAAACCAATTAAAATAGATTAGCACAACTAACAATTTCCAAGGACTAGATTGCAATTAACAAAATTTTTAAAGCTAAAATTGGGCTCTTTGAAGAAAAACCAATATCTAGAGATTTAGTGCACCAAATAAGCTGAAATTAGTCACAAAAGTTTGCAAATCCAATTTTAGCTAGCCAGTTCCAAGGAGATCAACTGAAGTTAACTCAATCTCCAATAAGCACTTTGGGAATAAGCTACTTTTTAGAAAACTGCTTATTGGAAAAAGCACAATGTCTGATTTTGTTAAAAGATGATTAAGATCCCAAATAAACGACACCTATTCAAGAAAATCTGAAAATCACCAATAGAATAAGCTAGAAAATCCAATTAGCCAAAAAGAGCTTATGTTGACTAGCGTTGACTTTCGTTGACCAACTTTGACCAAAGTCCAAACTTATTTTTAAGACTTGTTAAACTGATTTATGAAAGAAAATGAGGTAGTTTATGAAAGGAATAAGCCAGAATTGAAAATGACTTATCACAGAAAACTCAACTTATCACAGAGACTTTTCAATGCTTATTTCTCGCTCAAAACTTAGAACTGTATTATCTAGCTTATATATTCTGAAACGTAGGATGTTAAGCTTCACCTAGAAACAAAAATCAAAGTCTGAATACAAGTAATGAAGATTTTAGAAAGGTTTGAAGTAAGCATGTTTTAGACTACTAATCTGACCCAAAGTTTTCAAAGATCTTATGCCTGTTTGACTTAAAGATTGACTTCTAAAACTTGCAAAAGCACTTGTTAATAGTTTTTTAGTACAAAACAACACTTTTTAACAACTTTTACTTGTTGGATAAAAAATAAGCTATAGATCCAAACACTGGTTTTAAGGCTAAAACATATTTATGCCAACAGAACTAGTCAAAGCTAACAATTAAAGACAACAAACTATCAAATCATATCAATAAGCATAAAATGAACAATTATCAAGCAATTTCAAGTTGAATTACACTAAGACTCAAATATTAGCATGCAGACTACTTGTTTTAGGGGAAATTGTAAAGTAAACTTATGAATGAACTTTGAAGGGTCCTTTGATGAAGAAATGAGCGCTGAGCTCGCGTATACTATAACTACCACCAGTCTAACTAATCAACACAACATCAAACCCAATCAATCATCATCATCATCTAACTCTGATCAAATCTACAAAATCTTGAAGTATTGGCTACTTTTGAGCTAAGGAATGAACTGGTACTTTTTGATCACTCGAACAGCTTTCAAATCAACAAACGAACTCTGTTATTCCTTAAGAATAACATAATTAAGCAATGTGAATGAATGAACAGTAGTGCAGGTATGAATTTGAGAGAATGAGAGTAAATGTGAAATCTGTGCTTTCATTAATGTAAGTTTGGTTACAAGTTGTTGTAACTACCTAACAAACTATCTTAGAGTGGTTGTCAATCACTCTGAGAAGTTTAACTAGTGAGGGAAAAACAGAGTGTAAGAAATTATCTAAAGTGTGTGTGATTTCACACTTTAACTACTTGCTACAAATGAGCTAATCTAGGGGTATTTATAGAGTTGTGATGAAAAGTAGGTGATGTTGATGGCGTGTTGTGACCAATGGTAGATCGCCAGGTGTCCAATTCTGCAATTGAGTTCTTCAAGTGTTCATCTTAGATTGGGGGTTTTCAGTTCACTGAATGAATTGCTAATTAAACACTTGGGTTATGTTCGCCTCATGATGACGATTACTTTTGGTGTTGAAAGATTTCCATGAAAGTGCTTCCTTCGTTCTATGCGTTCTGGATTTGAGATGATACACGTGGCAGTGTGGTATTAGTTGAAAAGGGAAAACACGGATCATTATCCAATCTTTGATTTTTGATTGGTTAAAAGCTCTCAGTGGATTTACTGTGTAGATTCTATTCTCTCTCCTCATAAATGACATATAGCTGGCAATCTGGATACCACTTTTTGAGGCCTCCCATTGGCTGGTTCAGGTGTCACATGGATCAAATCTTGAATACTTTCCAAAAATGGCAGTTTTAATCCTTTTAGTTAGCAGATTTGTATTTTGAGTTAACAACTTCATAAACTTGACATTCTTGGCCCTTTGACTTGCTATTTGACTAGCTTTGACCCTTTGACTTGTTGACTTTGAATTTGAGATCTTTTGACTTTGTTCTTGACTTTATCAAATTTACACTGTTAGTCCCTTAAGTTTTGCAGCTTGTCAAGAAAGGTCCTTTGACTTTGTTGACTTGTCATATTGAGTCCTTCTTTTGTCTTTTCTTCAGTATAAATGCATTGGAATCCGTGTTTGCATCGAATTTGTATCTTTTTACCTACAAAAGCACAAAAAATAAAGAATACCCCATAATACTGCTTTTACACATATTTCTGGTATTTTTCTTTGTGTTTTAGGGTTTAATATGTTATAATTGATACGAGATTTCACTCATATCAGTAGCCATGCAAGGAATAGATGGAACTAGATGGGATTGGAGCTCTATGATAGGAAGTGTTGAAAGGAATCAAGCTCTAGTTGCTGAGGAGACAGAGAAAGAATTTGCTCTCATGGCCATGTCTACCTCTAGCTCAGATAATGAGGTATATGATGATTCTTACTGTAGAAAAGGGTGTAGCAAAAATACTAAGCTATTAAAAGATCAAAATAGAAAGCTAAATGTTGATTATATAAATTCTGAGAGTAATCTAGACAACTATAAACGTGCTTTAGAACAATTAGACTCTATCATTAGAGAATATAAGCAAAGAGAAAATCAATATAGAGAGCACATTGGAATCTTAGAAAGGGATGCTAGAGAAAAAGATGATCCATTAAGAAATTAACTACTGAAGTTGAAATCTTTAGAGCTAATAAAAAGGTAGATGAACAAACAGTTGAAAAGTTTATAAAAGCCTCTAAAGAGCTAAGTAAGGCTGTTGAAATAGGAAAATATCTAAGAGATAAAACAGGTTTTGGTGTTAAAAATGAACATGCTGCTTTTCCACCTCCACCTGCTAACATACATGGAGCCACTCCTATGAAATATCTTTCTTGGACTAGACTCTCTTATTTTTCCAAGCTGGAAGATATTGAGTTTGACTTAAATGGCTATGTGTCAAACAATAAGGAACATCATGAACCTCTAGTAAAAACCAGTGTAGTTAGGGACTTTGAAAAAGAACAAGTTACATTAAAATAGTGGAAAATAGATAACCCTGTTCTCTTTTCAAAAGAAGGCCTATTTGGAAGTGACTCTAGTTCTAAAAGTAGTTTGTCTAGAACTTCTAGCAGTTCTGATTCCACACCAACTAGTCCAAAACCTTTTAATACCACTACTAGATATGCAGGGATGTATAGACCTATTTACAACAGAAATGTGGTTAGAGGAAATCGAAGAAACTAGAATAATCAAAAGTCCCTTCAACTAGGAAAGGACTTTGTGAAAAACACCAAACCTTGTTTCACCTGTGGCAGTTTTGATCACATATAACAAGACGGTAAAGCACCCATGGGAATGGTGGCTGCAAATCCTTTAAAGGAATTGCAACCACAAGCTATTTTGTTGAATGCAGGTGCAAAACCTTTTTCCCTTGCTAAATACATTCCCCCTGCTTTGAGAAATAAGGCAACTGACAAGTATGTTATACCTGCATTAAGAAAGATAAGTGAAGCATACCCAAAACCTAGTGCAAAAATGTCCAGACCAACCTCTCATAATACATTTGCATCTGGCCATAGGCCTTACCAACACACCTATAGATGCCAAAATAAGCAATAGGTTCCCTCTGCTAAGCATAGGGATTCCCTTGCTAACTCCAGGGTATCCCCTGCTGACAAAGTATTGACTTCTAAAAGCATAGGTAGATGGCGAAAAGTTGTGAAAGCCTCAGCTCGTTGGGTTTTGGTTTCCAAAAGGGATACTCAATCCAATGGTGTATCTTTAGCCTTTGACAAATTATCTTACATTGATACACGAGGTAGATCCAAGCCAGTAATAGCTTGGGTCCCCAATAGAAACTAATTTGTATTTCCTTTTGGTATAGTGGCTGCTCAAGGAGTATGACTGGACAGAAGGCCTATTTGTCAAATTTGTTCCCCTGTATGACAATGATGGTGTATCATTTGGAGATGGACATGGGACCATTATTGGAAAAGGGACCATTGTGACAATTGGAATGACATTTGATAATGTCTATCTAGTGAAAGAACTAAACTATAATCTATTCAGTTTGTCTCAAATGACAGACAACAAAACTTTATTCTATTCACAGATACTGAATGCTTGGTTCTAGGAAAGGAGTTCACTTTACCACCAAACACTCCCATAGTGTTGAGATATCCAAGACAGGATAATATGTACCCCATTGATTTGAAGGACATTGTTCTTCAAAAAAATGAAAATTGTTTCCAGGCCAAAGCCTCAAGTGATGAATGC
Source organism: Glebionis coronaria (assembly GCA_025667525.1). Classification (NCBI taxonomy): domain Eukaryota; kingdom Viridiplantae; phylum Streptophyta; class Magnoliopsida; order Asterales; family Asteraceae; genus Glebionis; species Glebionis coronaria. The sequence continues at coordinate 291,978,864 of CM046877.1, forward strand.
AAGAAATGGCACAGAAGATTGGGTCATTTAAACTTCAAAACTATGAACAAATTGGTTAAATTCAATTTTGTTCATGGTCTTTTTTTCAAAGACCTTTACCAATGATCACACATGTATTGCCTGTTTGAAGGGAAAGCAACACAGAGCCTCTTGCAAGTCCAAAACTGCTCAATCCACCACCAAACCATTAGAGTTGCTGCACATGGATCTTTTTGGTCCTACTTTGGTGGCAAGTATGAAAAAGAAATGGTATTTTCTAGTGGCCACTGATGATTTCTCAAGATTCAATTGGACATTCTTTTTGTTTGAGAAAAGTGACACAACAGGTGTACTCAAAGACTTCATTACTCAAATTGAACTTTACAAAAGTATGAAGGTGGTGATAATTAGGTCTGACAATGGTGAAGAGTTTAAAAACAAGGAGTTGGATACTTTCTGTACCAACAAAGGCATCAGGAGGGAATACAGCATAGCCAGAACACCATAACAAAATCGGGTTGCGGAAAAAAGAAACAGAACACTAATAGGAGCTGCGAGGATCATGCTATCTAATTCCAAGCTTCCAGTTATATTTTGGGCTGAAGCTGTTAGCACTGCTTGTTATGTTCAAAACAGGGCCTTGGTGGTTAAGGCACACAACAGGACTCCTTATCAATTGTTCAATGGCATACCTCCTTTGATTGACTTTTTCAGACCGTTTGGGTGTCATGTGGTGATTCTCAACATAATTGATCATTTGGGAAAATTTAATGAAAAGGGGTATGGTGGATATTTCATGGGGTATTCATTAACAAGCAAAGGATATAGGGTCTTCAACAGAAGACAAGCAAAGTCACAGAAATCTCCATGTGGATTTTTTGGAAGATAAGCCTGAAGATCTACAAACAGGTCCTAATTGTTTCTTTGATATTGAAGTACTTTCTAAATCCATGAATTATGTGTCTGTTGCTTTGGAAAATACTAACATTTCAGGTACAAAAGAACCAACTGTTTTGGAGAGCTCACCTCTAAAGGTACATGATTGTACCTTCACTATTCCCTACTGATGATGTTTCAAAAGGAGATGAAGTAGAAGAAGATATCTCTCAAAAGGATGACCAGTCCATCAATTATGTTGCCAAACATATCCATGAAAGCAGTGGAGTCCCTAAAAGTAGTGGAATGCTTGAAACTCAAAAAGTAGTGGCATGTATGAAAGCAGTGGAATCCTGGATTCCCCTGCTGGTCCAAACATTCCACCTGTTGTTGAAGAAACTATGATCAATGATGACCATGATGTTGAAGAAGGAACCGTTCTTCAGTATATATATACCCCTTCCTTCATGACCAACAGTGGAAACAGAATACTCATACATGGAGGCCCAAGTTTCTCAGACTTTCACACAGCTCCTTCATTGACCAATGTTGTTTCATTGGGAAGCTATTTTTTGAAGTGTTCTTCCCACATCAGCATAGCCCAATAGAAGCTGATTTGAGCAATTTGGAATCTGAGGTCATCATAGACAAGCACCCCACGTATGGAGTCAATAACGATCATCCACAATCACAAATCATAGGTGATCTTGGGACTCCCAAACAAACAAGGAATCAAGCAAGAGAGCACAACTTTATTGCCAACATCACAATGAAGTTTAATCATGAAAATATGCAAGGCTGCCTCTTTGCTGCCTTTTTGTCACAAGAAGAGCCAAAGAAGATATTCCACGCTTTGAATGATCCAAGTTGGTTAGAAGCTATGCAGGAAGAGCTATTGCCATTTGATATTGAGGAAGTTTGGATTTTGGTAGAATGTCCAAAATGGGCAAGACCCATTGGGACAAAGTGGGTGCTCAGAAACAAGAAGGATGAGAGAGGTATAGTGGTCAGAAACAAAGCCAGACTAGTAGTTCAAGGGTACACTCAGGAGGAAGGCATTGATTATGATGAGGTATTTGCTCTAGTTGCTAGAATTGAAGCCATCAGATTATTTTTGGCGTATACTTCTTTTATGGACTTTGTGGTATACCAAATGGATGTTAACAGTGCATTTTTGTATGGGACCATTGATGAGGAGGTGTATGTAATGCAACCTCCAGGCTTTGAATATCCAGAGCATCCAAACAAGGTCTACAAAGTGAAAAAAGCAATGTATGGACTCCATCAGACCCCCACGGCCTGGTATGGGACTCTATCCAAGTATCTTTTGGATAATGGATTCAATAAGGGCAAGATTGATCAGACCCTGTTCATCAAGAAACAAAGACGTGACTTTCTTTTGGTGCAAGTATATGTGGATGACATCATTTTTGGATCCACAAACTCTTTGCTTAGCAAAGAATTTGCCAAATTGATGCAAGATAAGTTCCAAATGAGTGCAATGGGAGAACTCAACTTTTTCTTGGTGTTAAAAGTTCAGTAGAGGAAAGATGGGATCTTTATTTCTCAGGATAAATATGTTGCTGAAATTGTGAAAAAGTTTGGAATGAATGAAGGAAAGAAAGTCTCTACTCCTATGGATAAAGATCATCCTTGGGGAAAAGATAGTCCAAGAAAGCCTATTGATGTCAGAACTTATAGATCCATGATTGGATCTCTCATGTACCTTACAGCTTCAAGACCTGACATCATGTTTTCTATATGCCTTTGTGCAAGATACCAAGTGACACCAATGGAGTGCCATCTGTTTGCTGTAAAGAGAAACTTTAGGTATTTGAAGTGCCATCCAACTCTAGGACTTTGGTATCCCAAGGAGTCACCATTTGAGCAAGTAGCCTATTCAAATAGTGACTATGGTGGTGACAACAATGATAGAAAGTCTACAACAGGTGGATGTCAATTTTTGGGGAGCATGCTTATATCTTGGTAGTGCAAAAAAGAAAACTATTCTGGCGACTTCCACAACTGAAGCTGAATATGTGGATGTTTCTGCATGCTGTGGACAAGTCCTTTGGATTCAGAATCAGTTGCTTGATTATTGGTACAATTTTCTTAAAACCAAGATATTTATAGATAATAACAACACAATTTGCATAATTAATAATCTTGTTTTTCACACTAAAACTAAACACATTGAAATCATACATCATTTTATTAGAGACTGTTTTGCAAAAGGGCTCATTGTCCCAGAGACAATTGCTACAGAGCTCAATGTTGCTGATCTTTTGACAAAACCTTTTGACATAGGGAGGTTTCAGTACTTGGTTGCAAGTACTGGGATGGACAACCCCTAAAACAGATGTATGTATGTTCTTATGTGTATACATGATTGTATTATTGTTTGTTGTTGTAGAATTGCTAGTCACTTTTTCCATCATTCTTAATCCCATTGTTTTTGAACAAAGTTTCCCTTGCTTGGGTTAATTCCCCTGCTAAGGAGGTTTCCCCTTATAGGGTATTTTCCCTTTTTGGGTTTGTTCTTTTTATAAGTGGTTATATGTGGTTTTAGACTAACAATGCATGAATCATAATGAAGTATGCTATATCTTATGGGTGAATCAGGTATATACTCTATGTTTCAGGGGAGGTTAGATCACACATTTAGGATTCAGAGTATCCATATGATGCTCATGTATGATTCTAGATCATACCCAGATGTGAGTGGGGGCTTTGCGATAGTAAAGACTTGCTGCAAGGCAAGTTGGAGTCCTTAGACCTCGAGGCACTGTAATATGCATTCAGACCTCTTGATTGGGTAGCTTTCTGTACAAAATGGAGCTTTTGGGTGCATGTTGCCAAGACTACTTGACTATAGGAAGGGAAGGGTTGGGTTGGTGTTGGTCCCTTGTAATTAGTGCTATACTTATGAATACTAAGTATAGACCTAACTCATGGTAAAGTAATGTAATAATGCAAGACAAAGTAAATTAAAACACAAAAGGTTTTCAACATTTAAATCTTAGGTTTATTAAAGAATTATACCCTATTGCATGCGAAGCTACAATAGGGATTGAATAGACAATGTGTGTTTGGTGATCTCCTCACTAACCAGCTAGTCCAATCCTAACGATTTCTAAGCTTGACGATTGTAAACAGGAGTTTATAAATCAAGTGTTTAAATCGTATTTGGAAGAGAGAACTTTGTTTGTGAATGTCTAAAGCATTTAGTGCACAAACTCATTAACTTCTCTCTTCCCACAAGCATCCAATTTATGGAAGATAAGGGTAGATACGTGACAAGAATTGCCCATGTGCAATTCTTGTCCTATTGGTACAGTGTACTATCTGGTCTTATACTATTCTAAGTAATAAGACGTAAGTCCTTTCAAAGGCCTACTATACCCTATCTATCCCAAACGGGTAAGTCACATTATTAGTGTGATGTACAATGTCTTATCAGACTTCAACTCATCCCACCATTAATTCAGTCTTCAAGATGCTTGTTCTTTCAGGGAGATTGTATGGGGTTCAGTGAGTCTATTGTCAACAACTCATTGAACCCATCACCTTCTTCTTCGTCTTAGGTACATCATTCACTGAGCTTCACCTCATCGAATACTCGAGTCTTTCTTAGACTCAGGCTAAGAACTTGAAGATGACTCACTGAGTGATTGTTCACTTAGTGACTTCTTTGTGTTCAAGGTTCAAACGATACTTAGGCTGATTGTTATTCAACTCCCTCAGGGAGGTCATCACGTACTGAATTGACCTAACAATCTCCCCCTATTTAGATATATTATATGCCTAAGTAAAGTTGTTATAAGTGAGCAAAGAGGCTTCTTATTATACATGCTATTCTACTGATGAAAAGACTTGATTTTAACAAAGTACATCTTTATATTCATCATTACAAGACTTAAACAGTCTTATACAAGAACAACAAAATAAAAATACAAGTTATTAACTTTCCATAGCCTCCCTCTTCACCTTTGAGGACGGTAACACTTTTTCTTTGTCAGGCCTCCTTGCAATCAACTCCCTGAGCTTTACAGCAAACCTTTTGTTTTCAGGAGTCTGAACATTTCCAGCCATCACCAAGAAAATGAGAAGACTTTCAGTTGGGCATTTATCAATATCATTCATTCTCTGAAAGGCTTGGTCTCCAAATACATCAACAAAGAAGATACCCCACTCAGGTTCTTCAATGACCATGTTGTTCACAAAGGGTACATGTTCAGGGAGCTTTCGATTACATTCTAACCCAGGGATCTTAGTTTCAACTTCAAGCTCAACTCTTTTCCTTTTTCTTCCCTGAGTCTTTGTGGGATCCTGTTTAGAAAGAGGGAGATCTTTAGTGATTCCCAATTGTTCCTTGATTTGATTCAACCTTGATACTAGCATTTTTGCTATGGGTTCAGATTTATCTCGGTATCCTCTCGAATTGATCGCAGCTCAATGTGGGATGATTGTTCTTGGTTACTAAAAAAGAGTGGTTTTCTAATCTACTAAAGGTTTAAATGCACTAAGATGTAAACTTAAATGAAAAGCAATTAATTAATTTAATAGCAATTAATAAAACTTGAATTAAAACTTGAATTAAAATATAAATATAAAATGAAGATACAGTAAATGGCACTTAATCTTAGATACAAAATGCCCAAAAGGAAAATTGATTCGGAAGTTCTTACTGATTCGGAACTCTTCCGGATGAAAAGATGTTGATCCAGAACTCCTTGATTCGGAACTTGTTGATCCGGAACTTTGGTCCGGAACTTTACTCGGAACTTGGTTCGGAACTTCGCTCGGAACTTTCGTTCGGAAGTTTGGTCCGGAACTTCGTTCGGAACTTAGCTCGGAACTTCGTTCGGAAGTTTGGTCCGGAATTTTACTCGGAACTTCGTTCAGAAGTTTGGTCCGGAACTTTGTTCGGAAGTCTACTCGGAAGTTGGTTCGGAACTTTATTCGGAACTTATAAACAGAATACTCATTCGGAACTTTAAAAGTACTGATTCGGAACTTTTGAAAACACTTTCATTCGGAACTTTATTCGGAACTTTTGAAAAGAACATTCATCCGGAACTTTTAAAACTGATTCGGAACTTTTTAATACAAATTGATTCGGAACTTTTAACTAAGATGATTCATTCGAAAGTATCATGCTCATTCGGAACCTGGGAAACTCAAGAACAGTACGATTCAGAAAAACAGGGGAACTCGGTTTCAAGCCAAAAATCCACCAAGTTTTTAACCCAAACTTAAGTAAAACTAACCACGAATCATATACTAACCATAAACAACAAATCCAATCAATAAAAACTTAAAACCCAATAACTTTTAAAGATCAAACTCAACAAAATAAACTTTAAGACTTGGAATCAAAAAGAAGAAAGATGAACAAGATGAAATGAAAGATGATATTGATTGATTAATGTTGAACAAAGAAAAGACAAAGATTAAATTACAAGATTGGAAAAATAAAAATCAAAATCACCAAACACCCTAATGGTGTTGGTGATGACTACGAACAAAAAAAGAGAGAAAAGAGGAGAAAAAAAACTTAATGAAAAGTGTGAAGGGAATCCTTTATATAGGTGTTCTCTTTGGTTGGTGAGTGGGCTTTCTCCCGTTCTTCTTTTCTTCTCGTCTTTTCAGAAAAGTTGACGTTTTCGATTCTGATTCGGGATTTGTCGTCGATTAAATTCAACTCGTCTTTTAATTTCTACGTTTAATAGACTTGAGTTTCTTCGACTTATGTAAATCTTCCATATTTGGTCCTTTTCTTCGATAAATCTTCAAATAGGCCCAGTGACTTCAAATCTTTTGCATCTCTTGGACAATAGACTTCGTCTTGAGTCTTTTTCTTCCATAAAACCCGTGCAATCCCATGTTTTCTTCAATATTCATCCGGTTGGCTCTGAAAACACAATAAACATAAAAACCACGCATAATTCCAAACAAATGATATTAAATACGTGTTTTGGTCTCGTTTTAGCCAGAATTAAGTGGAAAAAGGATGGGTGTTTACACACCTATCAAATCCCCTACACTTAACCATTGCCATGCCCTCATGCAATGCTTAGTGATAAAGCAAATTTACACTTTTCTCATAATTAATCAACCTTGGCCTTATTAAAATACTACTAAACAAAAATTAAAGTACTAAGAGAAATTAAAATCTTTAAAGTAAACAAAAGGATAGAAAACCATTTTCACTTGAAAATAGCTATATGGAAATAACTTGCAAAGAGATCAAGGACTTACTTTAGGGCTTCGGTGATGCGAAGATTTATCACCCTCAAGTTTCACGTTCCCCAAACTAAGCTTAAAAACGAGATCATTGTTATTATAAGTTAGCAAATCGAACACTTACACACATGGCTTAATTATATGCTTAAACTCCCTTATTCCTAGGTGTATCTCTTATATTTTATTTTTGTCTTAGAATGATCATGAAGATGCATTTTTGGACTTATTTTGATAGTTTATTAGGCTGAAAGCAAAGTAGGACGATTTGATCAATAGTTAGCTAAAGGACAAAATCTCTTAAAACTGCTTCTCGGGATATCAAAAAGTTCATATCTTGGCATAACTCGGTTCACGATTTGAGACCTTTCTCGGGCCGATATTTGGCATGTACTTCATACTTCATGTCTTGAGAGACGTGCTTGAGATAATGGTCTTCTCATCGTTAATAGAGTTTCTTCACTTGGAGACTTTTGAGGGGTACTCCAACTTTGTTGACCACGACTTCATGATTATTTCTTTAATCTCTAATTGGGATTTTGGGATACAACGATCCGCCTCCTTTTCGGACTTGGATCTACTTATCCTCATACCTTGTTAGGGTCTTTTCGGATAGACTTCTCCATCATCTTTATGGGAGTTGATTGCTTTTCGTCGTGAGTCTTGATCCTTCATATTGATTTTGGGAATAATGCTTTTCACATCACCTTGGATCTTTAGCAATAAGATTGAATCCTCATGCCTTGTTAGGGCCTTTTCGGACTCGCCAATCTTTGCGCCCCGCTTCATAAGTTATGCCTTGGCTTTGAACTCTTATCATTACCGAGCAACTTTTAAACGATCTTGGGCTAGAAGCTAAGTAACTTTTCAAATTGTACGACCTTACTTATTGCAGATAAATTATTAGCAAGTGATGGGAGAATAGGCAAATAATTACACCAACTGAGTTTGTGCAAGAATACCGACTTATAATTGACTCTATCATTTCTCGTCCTCCACAATTTAAAATATCAAGTAATGAGACTCGTGGATACTTAGCCTAATAAACCAATTAAGGTCTACATGGTTAAGGATACTAGCTAGAATAAACTTGGATAAGTCTATTCGGGTTGAGTCAAAATAATCGCAATGGGCCTAATATGTCAAAGACTTCAAAACTAGCTTCACCACTTTATTAATATTTTTGACTTTATTGCGGGATATATACATATGAAAGAAACGATAAAAATTTAAAAATTACGACTAAATGGCCAAAGTTAATCAAAAATTTGAAAAATGTTGAAAAAGATGATTTTCCGGTTAAATGAAGGCATTTTCATGGAAAAATCCACTTAAAACTTCGATAGAAGTCCCCCTACACTTAAGATAAACATTGTCCTCAATGTTTAAGCATGTGGGAAAAATCTCCCCTACACTTATGACATTGTGCACGTTGGTTAAATCAAGTTAAGGAAGAGACGACTAAAGTGATCAATTTCAAATGTGAGTATGAAGAAAATTGAATCACGATAGTAGAGAGATAGAACCGGATTTCGGATAACACGGGAGCACGGTTCTTCAAAGGTTCCAAAAGTGCATTCATCCCTGTAAGCACATCACCACACAAACACAAAGAACCTATAGAGGTCCCCCTACACTTAGGAGGTTAAACGGAAAAGGATAGATACTCGGGTTGCCTCCCGAGGAGCACTTGTTTTTGATAACCGAGTCACGAGCCTGACTCGACCCAAAATTAGTTCATGGGGAACGTGGTGAGGGATGGAATCATCTCATGAGAGATGTCCTCACCAAAGTACAACTTCACTCGTTGGCCATTCACCTTAAAATTAGGTCCATTAGGTTGAGCGAGCTCGAGAGTACCATATGGAAAAATTTGGGCAATGGTGAATGGGCCGGACCAACGAGATTTCAGCTTGCCCGAAAAGATTTTCAACCGAGAGTTAAAGAGCAAAACTTTGTCTCCAACTTGGAACTCTCGGCGTGAATGAGCTTAGTCTTTTCCTTATAGATCAAAGAATTTTCATAAGCCTCATTACGGAGTTCATTGAGCTCATTGAGTTGGATCTTACGTAGGTCACCGGCTTTGTTGATATCGAAGTTAGCCCACTTCGAGGCCCAGTAAGCCTTGTGCTCCAACTCAATGGGGAGGTGGCACGCTTTCCCGTACACGAGACGATATGGTGTACATCCAATCGGAGTCTTATATGCGGTACGGAAAGCCCACAAAGCATCATCAAGTTTATCAACCCATGAGGTACGATGCTCTCCCACGGTTCTTTCAAGAATTCGCTTTAATCCTCGGTTAGAGATTTCAGCCTGGCCATTAGTTTGTGGGTGGTAGGCGGTGGAAAGACGATGATTTACACCATACTTAGCCATGACTCTAGCAAATTGTTCGTTGCAAAAATGAGTCCCGCTATCACTAATAATGGCACGAGGCACACCGAATCTAGCGAACAACGATTTCAAAAAGTTACAAACCACCCTTACGTCATTAGTAGGTAAAGCTTTGGCTTCAACCCACTTTGAAACATAGTCAACGGCTACAAGGATGTATTTGTTTCCTTTAGATGAAGGGAATGACCCCATAAAGTCGATACCCCAAACATCCACATTCTTGAATGAAATTCTGAGGCATCTCGTCTTTATGTGTGATCTTGCCTTGTTTTTGGCAAGCATCACAGTGTTTAACCATCTCGTGAGCATCACGGTAAATGGCGGGCCAATAAAATCCCGAGTCAAACACTTTTTCGGCGGTGTAGTTGGGACCAAAGTGACCACCGGTGGGTCCTTTGTGGCAAGCGTCAAGGATTTCTAAAGCTGCCGGTCCATCAACACATCGGCGAATGATCAAATCAGCACATTGTTTGAATAGATACGGGTCATCCCAAAAGTAAGTCTTAATGTCTTTGAAGACCTTCTTCTTTTGTTGGGATGTTAGCCCGTCAACGATAATTCCACCCGCCAAGTAGTTTGCAATGTCCGCAAACCACGGGGTTTCATCAGCAGTCGAGTTGATAGACATTAAGGTCTCCAGGGGGAAAGAATCATTGATTTCTTTGTTCGGATGATCCCCTTGGTAAGGATCCTCAAGTCTACTGAGATTATCCGCGACTAGGTTTTCAGCTCCTTTTTTATCGCGAATTTCGATTTTAAATTCTTGGAGTAGCAAAACCCAGCGAAGAAGTCTTGGTTTGGAATCTGGCTTAGTTAACAAGTACTTCAGCGCGGAATGATCGATGTAAACGATTGTGGTGGAAAGGACAAGATAGGGGCGAAATTTTTCAAAAGCATAGACAACAGCTAAAAGCTCTTTTTCGGTTGTCGTGTAATGCAATTGAGCCCCCGTCATTATCTTGCTAGCGTAATGGATCGGTTGGAAGTGTTTGTTCACTCTTTGTCCCAAAACCGCTCCAATAGCAAAATCACTAGCATCGCACATCAACTCAAAGGGAATATCCCAATTAGGGGTAACCAAGACGGGTGCCTTAGTTAGCTTATCCTTAAGCGAGTTGAAGGCTTCAAGACACTCTGTGGAAAAGAGAAAAGGAGTATCTTTTTCCAAGAGGTGGGTCATCGGGCGAGCGATTTTAGAAAAATCTTTGATGAATCGACGGTAAAAGCCCGCATGACCGAGAAAACTTCTCACACCCTTCACGGTTGAAGTGGAGGCAACTTAGCGATAACATCGACTTTAGCACGGTCTACTTCGAGACCGGCTTTGGAAATTTTGTGTCCTAGCACGATGCCCTCTTTTACCATGAAATGGCATTTTTCCCAATTAAGAACAAGGCGAGTGTCTTCACACCGCTTAAGCATACGTTCTAAATTGGCATGGCAAGTGGAGAAAGAATCGCCATAGACCGAGAAATCATCCATGAATACTTCCATAGTTTCTTCAACCATGTCATGGAAGATAACCATCATACACCTTTGGAACGTCCTAGGAGCATTGCATAAACCAAAAGGCATGCGTTTGTAAGAAAATGTTCCGTAGGGAAAAGTGAATATGGTCTTTTCTTGGTCCTTGGGATCGATGGGAATTTGAAAATACACAGAGAAACCGTCTAAAAAGTAGTAATAGTCATTACCCGCAAGACGTTCGAGCATTTGATCCATGAAGGGAAGAGGAAAGTGGTCTTTTCTCGTGGCATCATTGAGCTTGCGATAATCAATACAAACTCTCCACCCAGTAACAAGACGAGTGGGAATCAACTCGTTGTGTTTATTGGAAACCACGGTTATTCCCCCCTTCTTGGGCACACAATGGACGGGACTTACCCAAGGCGAATCCGAAATAGGGTAAATCAAGCCGGCATCTAGAAGTTTGATAACCTCTTGTTTGATGACGTCATGAATTCGAGGATTAACCCTTCTTTGGCTCTGGATTGCGGGTTTAAAGTCATCTTCCATGAGAATCTCGTGAGTACAAAAGTTCGGATCAATTCCGCGGATATCGGAAATTTTCCAAGCAATTGCCTTCTTATGATCTTTAAGCACGGCGATGAGGCGAGATTTCTCTTCTTCTTTCAAGTCCTTCGCGATGATGACGGGAGACTTCTTCTCTTCTTCAAGAAACATGTACTCAAGATGAGGCGGCAACTCCTTAAGTTCTAAATCCGGATGATTTTCGATGGGAGGCGTTTTCAAAGTCGGAGCATCGATAGCAATAACCGTGGGAGATGGTGGAGAAATATTGTCTTCTTTAAGAAGGTTCTCAATGAGGCGGAGACCTTCATCCCAATTGGTGGTAGAATCGTCATTAGCTAAGTTCACATCTCCCATGGTGGCTTCCAAATCTTTCCAAAGGAAATCACTTTCTCTAAATAGAGATAGTGATGAATCGATAGAGGAAACGGTCTCAACATTAGGAAGAGAGGTAGGAATACTTTTACAAGCATCTTTGAAGTGTTCTTCACAAGCCTCATCAAGAACGTCAATACAATTAACACTCTCGTATGAATAAGGCTGTTTAGACAACTTTACCATGTTGAAGACGATTTTATCGTCACCCACTCTCATGATAAGCTCACCAGCTTCAACATCGATAAGAGTGCGACCGGTCCTCAGGAATGGACGACCAACGATCAATGGCACACGAGGTTCCATATCGTAGTCAACGACAACAAAATCGGCAGGAAAAGTGAATTTTTCGACTCCTACAAAGACGTCTTCGGCTATCCCCACTGGATAAGCAACCGTACGGTTAGCCAATTCCAAAGTCATTTTGGTGGGGACTAGCTCAGGGAGAGATAATTGCTTCCCCACACTTAAAGGCATTAAGTTGATACTGGCGCCTAGATCGGCTAGGGCCATGCAATTATCTACTCCCGGGAAGTTACAAGGGATTAAGAAACGACCCGGATCACCAAGCTTGGTTGGCAATTTCCTTAAGAGCACTGCAGAGCAATTCTCATTAAGTTGGGTGTTAGCAATGTCAAGAAGCTTCTCCTTGTCGCTAAAAAGATCTTTGAACATTTTCGCATACTTGGGCATGTGAGCGAGAGCCTCAGCGAAGGAGATGTTAAAATTCAATTGTTTAAACATTTTGAGAAAGTTTGAAACCTGAATATCATCCTTGCTTTTGAGCTTCTCTTTCCTCAACCTTGATGGATAAGGTATATCGGAAGAAGAGGAAGGCTTTAGAATCGAAGGATCACTTACATCCTTGGGTGGAGGAGGGGTAGAAGTAAGAGGTGGAGAAATTGGGGAAGGAGAAAGATGAGGAATAGGAGCAGGTGACTCGTTCTCCTTAGTCACAACCACCGGTGGAGGTATAGGAAGCTCGGGTTCCTTGGTACCTTTGCCACTGCGAGTGGTGATTGCTTTTATCTCCCCTCTTGGATTCGCAACGGTGTTACTCGAAAGAGTACCCGAAGAAGAGGGTTGATTACCTTGGAAGAAACTAGCCATCATGTTCTTTAAGTCATTCGTTTGACTATCCAAAGTGTTTCTCATATCAGCTCTCAGATCGTTCCCTTGTTTCACCAGGTATGCTTTCAAGTTGAGCACTTCTCGCTGAAGATTTCCCACGATCACATCGTTAGTCCTCATGTAGGTTTCCACTTCTTGGTGTAAAGCGGTGGGTTGGTTGGGAGGAGCATTGTATGCGGGTGGTTGATAAGCAGGTTGCTGGTAAACTTGGTTGTTTCTTTGAGGTGGTTGTTGTTGTTTGTGAGGTGGTATGTATGGTCCACGAGGTTGTTGTTGTTGTTGAGGAGGGCGATTAAGGTTTTGTTGTTGGTTTGGGTTATTAGGAGGAAAACCAGGTGGTGAGAGATAGTTGTTAGAGCGGTAGCTAAGCAAGTTGCGGTCACCTTGAGGACGAGCTTGATAAGCGGGTTGAGGTATCAAGAAAACTCTTAAATATAATATAATATAATATAATATAAGGCTATTTTTTAAAAGTTTTCAAAGACTCTTAAATATAATATAAGGCTATTGCTTGTAAGTGTATAATCTCCTTTTTAATTTTTTTTTATATTTATATATTTTTTACACTTCTTGTAACACCCCATTTTGGAAATGGAATATTACGCATAATCATGGCGTGTCATCAAAGCATACAAGGATAAATGTCTAAGCATTATTCAACCATAAAAGGGAAATACCGGAATCAAACATCGGTACCCCAAAGTAAAGCTCATCACACACAAACATAAATACTGTAAAAGGAAAGGACGAAACAATGTCCATAGCAACTGTATCAAAGTAAAGGAAATGCATAAAGTAAAGAAAGACAGTAAAGCTTCCAGTCCATATGCACCTACGTTTGAGATCTACGAGCGTCCCTGAGTACCTGCCGTTTTGGGAACATGAAAAGGAAAACGGCTGAGCAAGACGCTCAGTGCACGGATGTACAATATAGCATGAAATAGAGTAAACATGTAACATATAACAGCGGAAGACTAAGTACTGAGTAAACTGGTTAAGTATCAAGAAAACTGGTTTTATAGTTTGAAAAGCCTTATGTTTATCTTGTGAAAACTGTTTTAACATATATATACCATAGCCCATATAGGTCATGAAAAGGTCACGTGCATGAATACTTGGAGGGGTGACCTCATCATGCTGATTAGAGGGGATGCCTCTAATCAATATACTGGTTTGGGTAGGAGGGATCAACTCCTTGTGAAGGGTGCAAGGCACACACCACAGTCACCATGATAAACTGAATAAAACATGTAACTAGGATGCACCCATACGCCCCACCTGATATAATAATATGGCCAAACTGAAAAGGGACGCCACGAGCAATCACTCCGCCGTGGGGAAGTCATAACATCGGTGCCTCCAATGCTATGGTTATGGTACCTCCATAACTAGGTGAAACTGGTCATGCTTGTATATGGCTATAGATTATGCTAATTAAACATAAGCAGTTCAAAACAATAAAACAAATGCTGGGGAAAACAGTTGGCTGCATACGGGGAAATCCTAATAAGGAAAGAATGTCCATACTGAAAGGACGGGAATCCGTACATCAAGTCCAGTGAATGAACGGAAGAAAGACTCCTACTTCTGGATCACTAACGCTACATGAATACACACGTGTATAAGTATCGATTCACTGATTACGTACTGGGTTTTATGTCTCATTTTAGCTGATTTGGTATGTTTTAGGTCATGGTTCACTATTTAAAGCCTTAAACTGTGTTTATCTTGTATTCTGATTTATCTGATTAAGTATTACTGGTGTTTCATGTATTAATATACTTACTGTGTAATAATAAGTAACTTTTCAAAAATAGCAGGTTTCCAAAAATAGAAAGTTTCCAAAAATAGAAAGTTTCCAAAAATAGAAAGTTTCCAAAAATAGAAAGTTACCAAAAATAGAAAGTTTCCAAAAATAGAAAGTTTCCAAAATAGAAAGTTTCCAAAAATAGAAAGTTTCCAAAAATAGAAAGTTTCCAAAAATAGAAAGTTTCCAAAAATAGAATTTACTGCTTAAAATAGATTAGTTTCTAAAAATAGAAAGTTTCCAAAAATAAATCAGCTGCCTTAACTAAATAAGTTTCCATATATAGAAGGTTTCCATAATTAGATTAGCTGCCTGAAATAGATAGATTTCCATATATAGAAGGTTTCCATAATTAGATTAGTTGCCTTATTTAATTAAGTTTCTATAAATAGAAGTTTCCATAATTAGAATTAAGCTGATTACATAAGCTAACATATAAGTCTAAGTGTTTATAAGCTTATTTCTTAAGTCATATGATATAGTGTATAGTTTAATTATTATTTCATGTATTTTAATTAAACTATAGGTTAAGCATTTTAATTAAAGTATAACATGTATTAATTAAAATGAAATGAATATACTTAGGTTAAAAATTTGTATTATTATTATTAATAATATAACCTAAGTCATGTCTAAATTAATTAATTATAGGCATGTTTTAATAATTAATTAATTATAACTTATAACATAAAATACTTAGGTTAAATTAATGTCATGTTAAACTAATAATTAAAATAACCTAAGTCATGATTTAATTAATATTTCATGTTATTAATTAATTATATCCTAAGTTCATAATTCATAAAAATTAACATGTAGCATGAATCATGAATTAACCAACGAACCATGAATCGGGTATGAATTCGACACCGTACCCCGAGCCAAACCCGGGGCACGTGTGTCTCCTTGCTGCCGTGGGTCCCACATGAGCCAACCAAGACCAAAAATGGTCTTGGTGGTGGCGGCAATAGCAAACCAAACCCCCCTCGGGTTTGTTTGCTAGGCGGCCAAACATAACACCCCTTTTAAATCATTCTTTGATTTTATTTAATACCAAAACATGTCAGATCAATGATTAATTACCATGTTTTAATAAGAAAAATAATAACATGTTCATGAAAATAATCAAAGATTAAAAGAATTAAAAAGAATTAAAAAGAAGGGTTAGAAAGGTATACCACTATGTAGCTTGGAAAAAGGATGAACAAACACTGATTATACAATAGTTTTTGAGATCAAAATCAACCAATCACCCTCCAATGGTGGTGTTTAGGTGGCGGCACAAAAGGAGAAAAAGGAGAAGGAGAAAACTCTTTTTAGGGTTTTTATGTTTATTTCTTGAAAGTGAAAAATGAAAACATGTTTTTACTCTTACCCCCCCTTTACTTGTAAAGTCCATGGGCTAAGCCCATTTCTTGTATATGTGCCGTGGGTATGGGGGCCCCACATGGGGTACCCGTACCTTTCTCGTGTCCCGATGTTTCGTGTTCGTTCGTGGTTAAACGTGCTCGTGTTTAAAGTGTTTCTGTTTAATCTAACGTGTCGTTTATCGTAAACTTAACGCTCGTAATTATATTATAAGTATTTACGTAATTATTCTAGTTCGTATTTTAAATGGTGATCATGATTTAATTATGTTCACGTGATATATTTATTAATTGTTTATCATGAATTCGTACGTAATCGATACTTGTCATGTCATACACGTATGCACTTGCTTGATTATTAGCACATGAATGTGATCAATACTAAATGAGGTAAGTTTTAATCTAGGACGTACGATCTTAAGGGCACTATTCATGGTAAAAGCATGCGGGTTTTACAATTCTTCCCCCCTAAAAAGAATAATTCGTCCCCGAATTATAGATAAAGTAAGCTGAAAAGAAGTAACATACCCGAACTCAAAATATGAAGTGAGGGTAAGAAGCCCGGATAGACTCCTCTGTTTCCCAAGTGGCTTCCCGCTCGGTATGGTCCCTCCAAAGGATTTTGACGAAAGGAATCGTCTTCCTTCTCATGACTCGTTCTTGCCTGTCGAGTACTCGTTCGGGTTCTTCTATAAAGGTGAGATCTTCACGTATCTGTTCCAGTGGATACTGAACCATGTGAATGGGATGATAATTGTACCCTCTGAGTAAGGACACATGGAACACGTTATGCACGTGCGAAAGCTGAGGAGGTAACGCCAATCGGTAAGATACTTCACCGATTCGTTCAACGATATCAAATGGTCCGATGAACCGAGGACTGAGTTTCCCTTTGATCCCGAAGCGTTTAACACCACGTGCCGGCGAAACCTTGAGGAAGACGTGATCTCCCACATTAAAATGTATGTCCCTACGATGCTTATCGGCGTAACTCTTCTGACGTGATCGCGCTTCCTGCAGCTTCTGTTTAGCTACCTCAATCTTCTCATTGGTCATTTCTATAATCTCTGGTCCTTCGAGTGTTCGCTCTCCCACTTGATCCCAGCAAGTTGGAGCGCGACACTTTCTGCCATACAACATTTCGAAAGGAGCACATTTGATACTTGCGTGCCAGCTGTTGTTGTATGCAAACTCGACTAAACAGATGTAATCGTCCCAATCACCTGTCCATTCCAACGCACACGACCTTAACATATCTTCCAATGTCTGAATTGTTCGCTCTGACTGTCCGTCCGTTTGGGGATGAAAGGCCGTACTCAGCTTAAGTTGTGTACCCCAAGCTTTTTGCAGACCTTTCCAGAATCGCGACGTGAAACGAGGATCTCTGTCTGAGACGATGCTGGAGGGAGTGCCGTGGAGTCTCATGATCTCCCTTCTGTACGTATCTGCGAGTTTACTTACCGGATCTTCCTTGCGTATCGGTAAGAAATGAGCTGATTTGGTGAGTCGATCAACAATGACCCAAATAGCATCGTGCTTCTTCTTGGTAGGCGGAAGACCGGTAACAAAATCCATGGTGATTTTGTCCCACTTCCACTCTGGAATATCCAACGGTTGAAGGAGACCGCCAGATCGCTGATGTTCAATCTTAACCTGCTGACAGGTAAGACATTTGGAGACATGCGTGGCTACATCCTGTTTCATACCACTCCACCAAAAGTGTTGTCTGATGTCATGGTACATTTTTGTCGACCCAGGATGTATAGAAAATGGGGAGCTGTGAGCTTCAGCTAACAATGCTTCCCGGAGTTCTGGATTGTCAGGAACACAACGTCTCGTGCCCTGCCAGACGATACCGTCTGCGTCCATCCTGAATTCTGTCTGCTTCTCCAAATTCTGAATTATCGCCCAAATTTCTCCATCATCCTTCTGCGCTTCCTTGATCCTACTCAGTAACTCAGGTTCTACTCTAAGATTCGCCCAGTATCCATGCTGCCCACGTACCATGATTTCAATGTCTAGTCGCTCTAAGTCTCTTATGTTTTGTTTCTCGATCTCAATGCCGTTTATCATTCCGGACTTTCTGCTGAGTGCATCTGCTACTACATTAGCCTTTCCGGGATGATACTGTAGGTTAATATCATAATCCTTCAACAGTTCCAACCATCTCCTTTGTCTCATGTTTAATTCTCGCTGTGTGAAGATATACTTCAAGCTCTTGTGATCGGTGAAAATGTCGCATGATTCTCCCTATAAGTAATGCCTCCATATCTTCAATGCGAACACCACTGCAGCAAGTTCCAGGTCATGCGTAGGGTAGTTTTCTTCATAGGGCTTAAGCTGCCGTGAAGCATACGCGATCACTTTCCCATGTTGCATGAGAACACAGCCCAGTCCCTTCCCCGATGCATCGCTATAGATCTGAAATCCACCTGTACCAGATGGGAGAGTAAGAATAGGTGCAGATACTAACTTCTGCTTTAGGTGTTCGAAGCTCTTCTCTCGTTCTTCCGTCCAGACGAATTTCTCTCCTTTTCGCATCAGTTTGGTGAGAGGCAATGCCAAGCGGGAAAAGTTCTCCACGGATCTTCGATAATATCCAGCTAAGCCTAAGAAACTGCGGACTTCTGTCGCTGATGTTGGTCTTGGCCATTTAGTGATAGCCTCAACCTTCGCTGGGTCCATAGTGATCCCTTCTGCTGATACAATGTGACCTAAGAATGCCACCTTGTTTAGCCAGAACTCACACTTGGAGAATTTCGCATACAGCTGCTTCTGACGAAGAATCTGTAGTACAGTACGGAGATGATCTTCGTGTTCCTCCGTGGACTTTGAGAATATCAAGATGTCATCGATGAATACAATAACAAATTTATCAAGGAATTCATGAAAGATTCTGTTCATCAGATCCATGAATACTGCTGGAGCGTTAGTCAGGCCGAATGGCATGACCACAAACTCATAATGGCCATATCGGGTACGAAAAGCAGTCTTGGCAATATCCTGCTCTTTAACCCTTAGCTGATGGTAGCCTGACCTTAGATCGATCTTTGAGAAGTGTTTGGCTCCTTGAAGTTGGTCAAACATATCGTCTATACGTGGCAGTGGATATCTATTGCGGATGGTAATCTTATTAAGTTCACGGTAGTCAATGCAAAGTCGCATGCTGCCGTCCTTCTTCTTAACGAACAAGACCGGTGCGCCCCATGGAGATGCGCTTGGTCTAATGAACCCTCGTTCAAGAAGTTCCTGCAGTTGGTCCTTCAGTTCTTTTAGCTCTATAGGAGCCATACGATACGGAGCCTTCGAGATTGGCTCGGCTCCTGGAACAAGGTCGATGTTGAACTCCACTTCTCTTGCAGGTGGTATGCCTGGAAGTTCATCTGGGAAGACGTCTTGAAATTCTGAGACTACCGGTTGATCCTGAATCGATGGGGATTCAGCATCCATGTCATGAACCGTAGCTAGATAACCTTCGCAGCCATGTGACAGTAATGCACGTGCTTGCAAGGTAGATATGACTTGTACAGACCGTCCAGGTATGAACCCGTTATGAATGTACTCTGGTGCATTTATGTCGCCGAAGATCACCCGATATGAGTGGCAGTCTATGGTAGCATGATGCCTGGATAGCCAGTCCATGCCAAGGATCATATCGAACTCAATCATGTCTAGGGGAAGTGCATCTACTGCACGAACTTTATCATCAAACTCTAGAGGAAGACTCTTGTATACATGAGTTATTAATACAGAGTCCCTCAGAGGCGTGGAAATGGTAAGCTTATTTTCTAATGGCAAGGGGAGTGTCCTGATGTTCTTAGCATAAGTAGTGGAAATAACTGAATGAGTGGCACCCGTGTCGAAAAGAACACATGCAGCCTGGCCGTACATATACAAAATTCCAGTAATGGTACCTGTAGATTTGTTTGCCTGATCGCGCGATGTCGTGTAGACACGCCCAGTGGTAGGAGGCGGTTTAGTATCAGCATGACCCGAAGTACCCTCCATTTCACCCTTACGGTAATCTCTCATACGATGGCCAGGGAGGCCGCACTTGTAGCACGTGTCGGAATCACGACGACATGGGCCAGGGTGTCTGCGATGGCAAGTGCTGCAAAGAGGATGAGTGAATCCTCCAGCAGGAGTCCTTGCTTGCTGAGGGCCTGCTGATGACAAAACGTGTTAAGAATAAAGTATATGCACGAGTATAGGACGTAAGCGTCATAAGATGTTTACCAGTGTTAGCTGAACGGTTAGGCTGAGAACCCCTGTGGTTCTGGTCCCTTCCGTTACCGTGGTTCCTGGTAGAGATTATTATAGTGTCAGCATGAGAGATATAACATGAAATCATAAGAAGATGCGTAAATAGTAGGACCTGCTGTTGTTGGAGTGTCCCGCATTGTTACGGTAATTATCATTACCGTTGCGCCTTTCCACAACAGAACGGTCGTTAGAGTGACCGTTTCCTTTGGGCTGACTAGGCTGCTGCTGAGTAGCCGGCTGAGACCGGTCCCCAGTTTTCTGTCTGGAAGATACAGTTTATGAGATGATTATAGAACATATAATGATAGGATGCGGTCTGATTAACGCTAGAACACGAGATGTTTTACCTCTTGTCGGGTCTTTCAGCTTCCCCGAACTCATCGCGTTCCTGCAACATCTCAAGCTTCCTTGCTGCATCGGCCACTTGTGCTACTGTATTGAACGTAGCACATACCAGATTGTTCGCGACCGAGGTGCGAAGTGCCCACCTAAAATGGTGTGCCTGCTCCTCAGGAGTACCAGCCGCTGCTCCCAGAAAACCAGCTAGGCGAAGAAAGCGCTGCATGAATTCATTGCTATTCTCGCCCGCTCTCTGACGTATCCCATGATATTCACGCTTGAGTTTGTCCTGCTCTGCCTTAGGAAAGAACTGTTCCATCACTCTCTCCTTGAATTGGGCCCATGTCAAACCAGCGACCCATTCATCACCTCCCTCTGACTGCGTCAAAGCTAGCCACCAGTTGAGTACATCGCCTTCAAACCTGTAGCATGCCAATCTTGCCTTGAAGTCGTGGTCACATCCCATAGCATTGAAGATTTTCTCAATGTGAGTCAGCCAGCTTTCAGCATCGCTGGGGCTATCAGTCTTTTCAAAAGCTCTAGGACGGAGCTTGTTAAATCTTTCCAACCATACCGCTAGTGTCACTGGGGGAGGAGGAGGAGGAGGTGCCTGATTCTGCTGCTGCTGATTGTTCGCAGCTTGGACTTCAGCACGAATGTCATTCCTCAGTTGAGGAAGTAAGGCTTGCATGGCAGCCTGAATTGCAGCATTGAGCTGCTCTTGCTCGCGTGTGAGAACCATCTGACAGTATAACATAAAACATATGATTAACAGTTCAAACATAAAATATATATATAAAAAAAATTTTTATGCCAAAAATTTCACGAGAAAAATTTTATGCAGAAAATCTTTGTATGAATGCATGATGCAGTTTTATGAAAACTTTTGATGCTCGAGAGTGAACGCCTTCGGTCAGTTCACTCAAAATAAAAGACATATCGAGGGGACGCCTATGGGTCGGTCCCAAATCTAAAAGTTTCGATAAAACACATGCGACTAAATAGGGCCAGTCCTGTACCAACCATTACTTAGTCAAAAACCCTGTAACAATGACATGTATATGTATGCTTAAAAATGATGAATGCATGAAAACAACTGTCAGTTCTAGGAAGACCGTAGTGACTACCCACTAATCACAGGTCATATTTGAGAGCCTACAGGTCGAAACCTTGGCTCTGATACCATAATTGTAACACCCCATTTTGGAAATGGAATATTACGCATAATCATGGCGTGTCATCAAAGCATACAAGGATAAATGTCTAAGCATTATTCAACCATAAAAGGGAAATACCGGAATCAAACATCGGTACCCCAAAGTAAAGCTCATCACACACAAACATAAATACTGTAAAAGGAAAGGACGAAACAATGTCCATAGCAACTGTATCAAAGTAAAGGAAATGCATAAAGTAAAGAAAGACAGTAAAGCTTCCAGTCCATATGCACCTACGTTTGAGATCTACGAGCGTCCATGAGTACCTGCCGTTTTGGGAACATGAAAAGGAAAACGGCTGAGCAAGACGCTCAGTGCACGGATGTACAATATAGCATGAAATAGAGTAAACATGTAACATATAACAGCGGAAGACTAAGTACTGAGTAAACTGGTTAAGTATCAAGAAAACTGGTTTTATAGTTTGAAAAGCCTTATGTTTATCTTGTGAAAACTGTTTTAACATATATATACCATAGCCCATATAGGTCATGAAAAGGTCACGTGCATGAATACTTGGAGGGGTGACCTCATCATGCTGATTAGAGGGGATGCCTCTAATCAATATACTGGTTTGGGTAGGAGGGATCAATTCCTTGTGAAGGGTGCAAGGCACACACCACATTCACCATGATAAACTGAATAAAACATGTAACTAGGATGCACCCATACGCCCCACCTGATATAATAATATGGCCAAACTGAAAAGGGACGCCACGAGCAATCACTCCGCCGTGGGGAAGTCATAACATCGGTGCCTCCAATGCTATGGTTATGGTACCTCCATAACTAGGTGAAACTGGTCATGCTTGTATATGGCTATAGATTATGCTAATTAAACATAAGCAGTTCAAAACAATAAAACAAATGCTGGGGAAAACAGTTGGCTGCATACGGGGAAATCCTAATAAGGAAAGAATGTCCATACTGAAAGGACGGGAATCCGTACATCAAGTCCAGTGAATGAACGGAAGAAAGACTCCTACTTCTGGATCACTAACGCTACATGAATACACACGTGTATAAGTATCGATTCACTGATTACGTACTGGGTTTTATGTCTCATTTTAGCTGATTTGGTATGTTTTAGGTCATGGTTCACTGTTTAAAGCCTTAAACTGTGTTTATCTTGTATTCTGATTTATCTGATTAAGTATTACTGGTGTTTCATGTATTAATATACTTACTGTGTAATAATAAGTAACTTTCCAAAAATAGCAGGTTTCCAAAAATAGAAAGTTTCCAAAAATAGAAAGTTACCAAAAATAGAAAGTTTCCAAAAATAGAAAGTTTCCAAAAATAGAAAGTTTCCAAAAATAGAAAGTTTCCAAAAATAGAAAGTTTCCAAAAATAGAATTTACTGCTTAAAATAGATTAGTTTCTAAAAATAGAAAGTTTCCAAAAATAAATCAGCTGCCTTAATTAAATAAGTTTCCATATATAGAAGGTTTCCATGATTAGATTAGCTGCCTGAAATAGATAGATTTCCATATATAGAAGGTTTCCATAATTAGATTAGTTGCCTTATTTAATTAAGTTTCTATAAATAGAAGTTTCCATAATTAGAATTAAGCTGATTACATAAGCTAACATATAAGTCTAAGTGTTTATAAGCTTATTTCTTAAGTCATATGATATAGTGTATAGTTTAATTATTATTTCATGTATTTTAATTAAACTATAGGTTAAGCATTTTAATTAAATTATAACATGTATTAATTAAAATGAAATGAATATACTTAGGTTAAAAATGTGTATTATTATTATTAATAATATAACCTAAGTCATGTCTAAATTAATTAATTATAGGCATGTTTTAATAATTAATTAATTATAACTTATAACATAAAATACTTAGGTTAAATTAATGTCATGTTAAACTAATAATTAAAATAACCTAAGTCATGATTTAATTAATATTTCATGTTATTAATTAATTATATCCTAAGTTCATAATTCATAAAAATTAACATGTAGCATGAATCATGAATTAACCAACGAACCATGAATCGGGTATGAATTCGACACCGTACCCCGAGCCAAACCCGGGGCACGTGTGTCTCCTTGCTGCCGTGGGTCCCACATGAGCCAACCAAGACCAAAAATGGTCTTGGTGGTGGCGGCAATAGCAAACCAAACCCCCCTCGGGTTTGTTTGCTAGGCGGCCAAACATAACACCCCTTTTAAATCATTCTTTGATTTTATTTAATACCAAAACATGTTAGATCAATGATTAATTACCATGTTTTAATAAGAAAAATAATAACATGTTCATGAAAATAATCAAAGATTAAAAGAATTAAAAAGAATTAAAAAGAAGGGTTAGAAAGGTATACCACTATGTAGCTTGGAAAAAGGATGAACAAACACTGATTATACAATAGTTTTTGAGATCAAAATCAACCAATCACCCTCCAATGGTGGTGTTTAGGTGGCGGCACAAAAGGAGAAAAAGGAGAAGGAGAAAACTCTTTTTAGGGTTTTTATGTTTATTTCTTGAAAGTGAAAAATGAAAACATGTTTTTACTCTTACCCCCCCTTTACTTGTAAAGTCCATGGGCTAAGCCCATTTCTTGTATATGTGCCGTGGGTATGGGAGCCCCACATGGGGTACCCGTACCTTTCTCGTGTCCCGATGTTTCGTGTTCGTTCGTGGTTAAACGTGCTCGTGTTTAAAGTGTTTCTGTTTAATCTAACGTGTCGTTTATCGTAAACTTAACGCTCGTAATTATATTATAAGTATTTACGTAATTATTCTAGTTCGTATTTTAAATGGTGATCATGATTTAATTATGTTCACGTGATATATTTATTAATTGTTTATCATGAATTCGTACGTAATCGATACTTGTCATGTCATACACGTATGCACTTGCTTGATTATTAGCACATGAATGTGATCAATACTAAATGAGGTAAGTTTTAATCTAGGACGTACGATCTTAAGGGCACTATTCATGGTAAAAGCATGCGGGTTTTACACTTCTTAATGTTTTTGAGTTAACCATGATACTTAAATACTACAATATCTTTTTGTTAATTTGTTATAGAGTGATTGAAGTAACTGTAGTAGTTTGTCTGTGTTTTTTCTAATACCGTGCTTTTTTTCATAGCATTAAAATTTGGGGTAAAAAAAAGTCGTTTTGCCACACATGTTTAAATTAACTGGATCCACCACTGCAACTCTTCCCCCCCTAAAAAGAATAATTCGTCCCCGAATTATAGATAACGTAACTGAAAGAGAAACATACCCGAATCAACTGAGAGGGTATGTAAGATTAGTGAACGTACAAGTGACCCGGCAGAAGGAACGCGGAACGTGACATGTCTTGAAAGGTTCATGGAACGTGACGTGACTGAAAGGACATATCTAATTGATAAGTGAAAAACGGATAAGAAGTCCGGATGAACTTGTCTGTTTCCCAGTGGCTTCCCTATTGGAACGCTTCCTTCACAAGATCTTGACACAAATGATAAGTCTTGGTCCTCCTGACCTTGACTTGGAATACGAAGAAATTCTTGGTTATCAACGTAAGGTAAATCCCCTAAATTCTATCGAGGAAATAAGAGTTATCGCACAAGGGTAACTGAAATGTGACGATACTAAATAATCTAACCTTACCGATAACCAACAACGATGCGCAAGACATCTAGAAACGTAGTACGTGAAAAATTTTGAACGTGATACATGAAAAAATTTGAACGTAATACATGGAGATATGGTTAGTGTAGTATGAGCAACCATATCATGATCCATGATACGTGTAACATATCTTGATCATGATATGAGGAACGTGAAATGAACATGACATGTGAAACATATCGTTAACATAGAATATAAAGGCGGTAACGCCAAACGCTACAAGGTGACACATAGAATATGACGATAAACGTCTATCCGGGGATAGGGAGTTATACTAAACTTGGGTCTAGTCTCTCAAGTTCTTGCAAAACTTCCCAAAATGAGAAAAATGAACGTAAAATCATAAACCGAGATGCCATCATGAACGTGGATAGTGTCATGAACGCGAGCGTGAAAGCAAGTCGTGAAATTTGGAACAAGGACGTGAAGTAACTAAGGAGCGCAATTATGAATATTTGTCTGACCCGATAACTGAGGGATTGCCAAGTGATCGGATGAGCCTTGGCTGGAACACGTCCGATAAATCTGTTGGTTCTGAAATCCTTGCGGATGTAAGGATTCTGCAGACTTGATCAAACTGTTCGCAATAACCCAGATATCATCATGCTTCTTCTGAGTTTGCGTCAATCTGGTAACCAAAATCCGTGGAGATCTTGTCCCATTTCAATTCACAATTTCAGATGATGAAAACATCCCAGTCTGTTGGTGTCCTGTCTTAACCTGTTGGTATGTCAGGTACTTAGATATGGACGTAATTGTATCTTGCTTCGTAGAACTTGATACATAGGAGTTTGCGGAACTCTGAGTCTCTGAATCTAGACTTCTCCTAGCGTAGGATTTTCTAGAACACCTAATGTAGTGTAGGGTTCTCTCCTTTGCGCATAAGCTGAGTCATGGTAAGATTAACCGTAGAGACCCATGTGATTCAGCGTGTCACTGTAATCAAACAGAATTGCTATTGGAAAATTTTCCAGGGTAAAATTTCTCTTGTCATAGAATTTGCAACATAGTGCAGATATGGTCTTCCTGTTCTTCTCTAGGCTTAGAGGAAATCAGGTTATTCTCAATGAAAACACTGATGAATTTGCTATGAGTTCATGTAAACTCAATTCATTAAGTCCGTAATGCTGTTGGAGCATTTATGAGATTAATACAGAATCATGAATTTAGCATGACCAAGTCGTGTAAGAATAGCAGTCATGGACATGTCCTGCTCTTTCACTCGTCACTGTTGGCATCATGATCATGAGTTTGATCTTGGAAAAGTGATTAACACTATAAGGTCTTTTGGACATGTTGTCAATACGTGGAGGAGAATAACGGTTATGAATGGTGATTTGTTTAAATCGACGTTAGTTGTTGTCCCATAATATTATGATTGTATACTACACAAATTAAAGAAAGAAAGGAAGATATGAGATGAATTTTAGAGAGAGAAAGTAGTGAGAGAAAGTAGAGAGGATTAACTTGTAGAATATTAGATTAAGAGAAAAAATGAATCACCAACCCTCCTAACATGTTAGGAGGGTAGTATATATAGTCCACCCACATGCGAGCTTCTTTATGGACTATATGGTTTGGGCCGGGCTTTCCTTTTGGGCTTTAGTTACTTATTAATGAACTTTAGCCTAAAGTTAAGCCCGTATAACACGACTAATATACTACGTATTACAACGTTCTAAAATACGATACATAACAAACATATGACCGAGCATTCTTGTTTGGCTCAATATTTTTAGGCTAACAATCTCCCCCAATGAGAGGTCATAAACCTTAGTCATTTAGGAAATTTGTAGAGATTACTAATCTCGCCATAAATGAGTCTTGAACGTGTAAAGTAGTCTAGTTCCTTCATGCTGTGATCTTTGAGCCTTTATCGTTGTCTTTCGACTTTGTCTTTAAGCTTGAGATCTTCAAATCATCCTTGACTTGTCTTTGCCATCTTGCGATCTTGTGTCTTCATCCACATGCTTACACTATTAATTGTTGAATATGTCTTTAGGCATGAGTATGTGGTTTCTGAATCATTGACTTTGCTGTGTACACCGTGACGCCACCTTCTCGAGACAAAACATAGAAACGAACTGAATGGCTTTGACATTCGTCCTAAATCGGTAGCGTTTTACCTCCGGTCGGTGAAGACCGTTATACGATATTAAATACCGTACCTGTGATCAGGTAGATTCAATTAAGAATCTCCTGACAGGGTTTCGCGGCTGTACTAGCCGTTCTCTTTACTCGACCGTCTCAAAGCAAGACTGCGAACATAAAGAGTGAATCAATTGGATAGATATCCGCTTGATTAAAGTCGTCAATTCAAATTCCTGGAACAAGTTTGATTCTTAACGAATCTTACCATTGTTGCTTTCCAGTTGACACAAGTTTGATTCATAAGAATCTCACAAGTCACCTACCGTAGCGCTGTTTGATGTTGACGCTAGAAGGATTTCCATTCGTCACCGTGAATATTAATGAATATCACTCTAAATTTTCTGGCAAGACCATAAAGATATTGCGTAGAAACCTAAAACGAGTTTGAATCAATTCAGAATCAAACCACTGTTGCTTTTCAGTTTTGCACATGTTCAATTCATAAAGAATCTTGCATATGACCTACCGCAGTGCTGTTTGATGTTAACACTGGAAGGATTTCCACTCATTATTGTGAATACTAAATAGTATCACTCTGAGTGTTCTAGAAATATCACAAGGATATAGCGTAGGACTCTCTTGATCTTCATCCGTGTGTCCTAACGACATTTGATTGATCTCTTGGCTCTAGACTCTATTTGTGCACTTTTAGTGGTCAGAGGCTGGAGCAGATGCCACCTATTCAATATCAACTATCTCGGAGTGAGAAAGTCAATAGAAGTCGTGTTGATCTCCGTGACAATAAAACAAACTTCTTTTGAGAGAAGCCTGAGTAGCTAGGAAAGGGTTGTGCTTCACATCACTGGGTCCATGATGAGTTTGTCTTCATGATGAGTTGACCCGGTTTCTGCCTAAGTTGTATGGAGGACTTCTTTCTTTACACCCTTTATCCTTACATTTCTTTTTCATTCTTCAACCCCTTCAATGCTTACCAAGACATCATTACTAGCACCTTGTTGTGATTGTTCCAGTGCTAGCATCAGTACTTAGTCGGCATTCAGCTACGTTCACATTCTACTCCATCTTTCCTAAGGACTTCTAATAATCTATTGGATTGTCCCTGGGAAGATCCCTCTTGTTCTGGTTGGATCATAGGACTTGAACCTAACCAGCCTTTTGACACCAATAACGTCGTGAATTAAAGATGTTGTGGGTATTTGATCGTGACCATGAAAACCACTTTAAATTCTAACAAAGTGTTTGAAAAACATTTAACACCTTGCTAGTTTTGTCGTTTTAGAAATGCTCCCCCTTCACATGTGCATCAATAATCGAAAGTGTTTCGCACATGTAGGTAAGAGTTAAAGTGCTTGAGTCTTATATTAGATCACATTTTAATCACATTTTCTCCCCCTATCTCTAATATATAAAATCTTTTGATATTAGAGATACCAAATTTGATTAAAATATATTTTGAAAAATAGTCTTGAAATCTCCGGGAGAAAGATGTGTTAATCTTCTGCATGAAGTTAAAATGCTCCCCCTCAAAAATTGATCCAATTGAATTGTCATTGTGAGGATATGATCCACATTTCGCTTTTTGAGGATGAGAGTTGTTGAACACACAATTTTTGAAAGATTTTGAATATCATTGAAAAATTATTGAAAAAATCGTGTTCAACGCTTTTTGAAAAATCAATTCTTTTTGTCGAAAGGTTTTTCTAAAGCATAAACTTGAGTTCATAGACTTTGAATGTCTTGACGAATCCACTCAAGTGTAAGAAGATTTAACTTCTTTTGCTAAGGGTAAGAGCACGAAATCGTACACTCCCACGTGAATATAGTTCCGGGTTGCAATCTGAAAGTGATTACAAGCCATTGTGTTGAGCTCAAAACGTTGAATGTTTTGTGACAAGCTCAACCCGTGATAGATTGCTCTACCCGTTGTTTGGAAATGTTGTCCAAAATAGACAATTTCCTTTATTAAAAGAAGAAATGACATGTTTTGAAAAATATCTACAACTTTCATTCGAGCTTTATGTACACACCCGTGTCGTTATTGAGCGACATTTCTAGGCACGTCCATATTATCGATACTGAAAGACATGTCGAGAAGAATATTTTTGGATTTTGAAAGATTTTTAATTTTGTGTTTTGCTTTTATGTGTTTTATATTTTTGTATTTTGCTTTTTCAAAGATATTTACAAGTTGATGTTTGATAGATAAGTCAAGCAGGCACCTTTGCCAGAATCTCCAGGTCTGCTGGAGTCAAACATCTCATACCAATTTGCCTAACGAGGTACTCAAACCTATCTTTCGACAGAGATTTTGTAAACAAGTCGGATAATTGGTAATCCGTTCCAACAAAGTATAGTTCAACGATACCTCTTTCAACTTGTTCCTTTATGAAGTGGTATCTGACATCGATGTGCTTCGTGCGGGAATGTTGTACCGGATTGTAGGAGATGGCTATTGCCGACTTTGAGTCACAGTACATAGGTACTTTATCAAAGTGGAAGCCATAATCCGTGAGTTGTGTTCTCATCCAAAGAACTTGAGCACAACACGCAGATAGAGACACATACTCTGCTTCGGCTGATGAAAGTGACGTACAATCCTGCTTTTTGGAAGACCATCCCACAAGCTTATCTTGACCTAGAAATTGTGCACCACCAGAAGTACTTTTTTGTGTATCAAGACACCCTGCATGATCAGAATCTGAATAGGACGTTAGAAAGAAACCGGTTTCCCTCGGATACCAGAGTCCCAAATGAATGGTATTCTTGAGGTACCGAAAGATCCGTTTAACCTCCTTGAGGTGCTTTTCAGTGGGTCGTGCTTGATATCGTGCACAATAGCATGTAACATGATGAATATCAGGTCTGCTTGCTGTCAAGTACATGAGGGAACCAATCATGGAACGATATCTCGTTTGATCGATGGCATTTCCCTCCAAGTCAGCATCTAGCGATGTGGTTGATAATGGTGTCCCAACGGGGTCACATGAAGTCATACCATGCTTTTTGATTATCTCTTGACAATACTTAGCTTGGTTTATAAAGATACCACTTGGGGATTGGTGAACTTGAATTCCTAGAAAGAATTTTAGTTCGCCCATCATTGACATTTCAAATTTGATGTGAATTACTTTTTCAAACCATTTTGAAAGTTTTGGGTTTGTAGACCCGAAAATAATGTCATCAACATAAATTTGCACAAGCAAAATGTCATCCCCATATTTATAAGTGAACAAAGTTAGATCAATGGAACCTTTAGAGAAACCTTTGGATACCAGAAATTTCGAGAGCTCGTCGTACCACGCCCTTGGAGCTTGCTTGAGTCCATATAGTGCCTTGTGGAGACGATACACCTTGTCAGGATAATGAGGATTGACGAATCCTTCAGGCTACGTGACATAGACGTCTTCCTTCAAAGGACCGTTAAGAAATGCTGTCTTTACGTCCATTTGATAGACAGTGAATCCCTTATGTGCAGCATAAGCAAGAAAAATCCGGACTGCTTCCATTCGAGCTACTAGTGCAAATGATTCTTCAAAATCAATTCCCTCTTTCTGGCCATACCCCTTAGCCACTAGCCTAGCTTTGTTCTTGATGATCGTGTTTTCTTCATCCATCTTGGTTTTCCAGATCCAACGAAGATTTAAAGGAGTCACATCGTATGATCTGTCAACAAGTTCCCAGACTTTAAGTCTTTCAAATTGGTGAAGTTCATCCGTCATCGAATTAATCCAAGCATGATCAGCCATGGCTTCTTTGATGTTTTTCGGTTCAGCAGTACTCACGGCGAGTGCGAACATACAAACATCGCCATCGGTTGCTAGTTGTCGTCTTGTACGAACAGGCTGTGAAGGGTTTCCAATTACGTGAACCAAAGGATGATCTCGGGTCCAATGATGTGTTGAGGGATGTCGTTGATAGAACGTATGCATATTTGACGGATCAACATGGCGAGTAGAAGACTCTCCAGTTTCGTGTATCGACGTACCGAATGGGTTGATAAATTCGTCTTCGTCAGATAATGCATCGTCTGCTTGATGTGTGTTCTCTGAAGCAATGACAGTAGTTGTGGATGTTGTAGGATTGATTGTTAATGTGATATTCTGAGGAGGTAAATCTGCAGCAACCCGTGTTGAAGTAGATGAAGTTGTATCCTTTTGTTGATGATGATTGGTATCATCATTCTTATCATGAGGGACAGCGGAAGACTTCGATGCAACTTGTTTCTCCCCCGTGAAATATTCATCATACATTGGTCCATATAACATTTCCAACTCTTCAAGTGTCGTGTCCACTGTCATATCTGCTCTAGGAACATGTTCAGGAACCAGCTTTGAACTTGACGGTTCATTGCTGTGGTCTTGAGTTCCGAGTTCCGTGCGGTTGTGAACGGAAGTCGTTTGTCGTTGTGGATCGGGACTTAAACTGCTTTGTTCAAGTGCCATTTCTTGCAATTCATCAAATCTGATATGAATAGTCTCGACTATCAATTTTGTTCTCTTGTTTTACACTCTGTATCCCTTAGACTGAGTTGCATATCCCACTAAAATGCATGCATCACCTTTCTCTTTCATCTTGTCCAGATTTTCACCATCTCGAATAATGTAACACGTACATCCAAAAACATGAAGGTGTTTGAGTGAAGGTTTGCGATCATTAATTATGTGATATGGTGTCTTTTCGTGTCTTGGGATAACTAAGGAGCGGTTTTGTGTGTAGCATGCGGTTGACACGGCTTCGGCCCAAAAGTATAGTGGAAGTTTTGAAGCAGATAATAATGTTCGAGCAGCCTCAACTAAAGTACGGTTTCGTCTTTCAACAACTCCGTTTTGTTCGGGTGTTCGAGCAATAGATGTTTCATGTTCAATTCCTTTAGCTTCAAAAAAGTTTCTCAGTTTTGAATTCAAAAATTCAGTACCTCTGTCAGTACGAACCACTTTAACTTGAGCTTGAAGACCACGTTGTATCACTTTAAGGAAGTTGATGAGAACATCGGGTGTTTCATCCTTGGATCTCAAGAAGTGAGTCCATGTGTACCTTGAGTAGTCATCGACAATTACCATAACGTATTTCTTCCCATTGATACTTTGAACACGCATGGGACCACACAAATCTATATGAAGAAGATCTAACCGTCCTTTAGAGCTTGGTGTAGTCTTTGTTTTGAAACTACTCCGTTTAGCTTTACAAAGCTCACAAGAAGAACAAAGATGATCTTTGATGAATTTCAAGTTAGGAAGGCCTCGCACAATATCTTTCTTGGAAAGCAAGTTGATGGTATCAAAGTTAAGATGAGATAAACGTTGATGCCATAACCAAGCTTGAGTCGTTGAAGCTTTAGCCATGAAACAGATTGGAGTTGAAGATGTGGAGTCTTGTAGTGAAATAGTGTAGAGATCAGTACCCCGTGTTTCGGTAAGTAAGTCATTCCCATAATAATCACGAACAAAACATGTCTTCTTTCTAAAAGCAACCTCCAAATCCACATCACAAAATTGACCAACCGAGAAAAGATTATGATTGAGCCCTTCGACGTAGTAAACCCTTTTGATAGTGATATTCCCCTGAACCAAGTCTCCATATCCTAGGATCGGTGCAAATTGATCATTTCCGAATCGGACCGTACCCAGGAACTTCTCCACGAAGTTAATTAGAAGCTTGAGATTCCCCGTCATGTGCTTCGTGCATCTGGAGTCCATTATGAAGAGAATTACTTTGATCACCTGCAGAAGAATTAGAACACGATGGAGCATTTGCTAAATTGGATTCCATGTTAGTTGTGATTTCCGATTCATTAGTTTCCCTAGTTTCGTCACTTAGAGGCACACTAACGCTCGTAGTCACATTTTCTGTCCTAA
Source organism: Glebionis coronaria (assembly GCA_025667525.1). Lineage (NCBI taxonomy): Eukaryota > Viridiplantae > Streptophyta > Magnoliopsida > Asterales > Asteraceae > Glebionis > Glebionis coronaria. The sequence continues at coordinate 292,012,499 of CM046877.1, forward strand.
CCTTAGGCATCCATTTATATCCTGGAGGACATTGATTAGCAAACCACCATTTCCAAGGCTTGCTAGCAGACTCATATAAATCCCTAATTCTGCTTCTAGGGTTCTTAGTGGTGGAGTCTGATGCAATACTTTTCTTAGAGGGGGTTGCACCAGAATGGTTCACTTTGCGTTTTGGTTTTCTAGCTATAATAGGCATCATAGTTTGCTTCTTAGTTCTAGTTTCTACACCTTTGACATTATTCGAAACACACATAGCATGATTAGCATTAGCACACTTTCCACATTTCACACAAACAAACTTAACTTTCATAGCATTCAAAGTCGAATCATTCAAATCGTCATTACACGCGATTACAGACGTTTTATTCTTAGAAACATTGAAAATCCTAGGGTGGTCTTCTACTTCCTTCATCTTCCCTTGACTTTTGTTTTGCCAGACCTTTTCATTCATGCGAGTGCTCTTAAGCTGGGGCCGGCTAACACTAGCAGTGGGGACTACTCCTGTAGTAAAAGACACACGTCTATTAGTGTTTCTAGAAGTCTGAGGTGATTGACTTTCTTTGTTTTGTGTGGGTTTAGTGGCCAATCTATACATCCCTGGTTTAACCACATTTGTGTTCTTAATGCTTTGGGATTGAATATGTGTTTTGAGAGTGTTTTGTGGTAACCTATCCTTCCCACCCGTCTTGGGGGCAAACGCAGGTTTTGCAAATGCAGAATTAGAGAAAACAGATGGTTTTCCCAAGACAGAGGGTCTAGTCACTTTTTGAGCATTGGGTTGTCTTACAACAGGTTTCTTAACACTAGGTTCCACAATCTTCCCACCCATCTTAGCAACGAGTTTCTGCAACTCTGCTATCGCTCTGTCCTTATCTTGTAACTGAGCTTTCAACCCTTCAATTTCCAAATTCTGTTCGTTCATTTCTCGAAACCTTTGGGAATGTTTTTCTTGCAATTTATTATCATGTGGAAAACTACCAACGTCTTTTTGTAAAGCAAGTTCAAGAGAATGACAATGTTTTTGAAGGAAATCAGTTTTGTGTTGAAGTAACTCAAAAGCCTTTTTATCAACATTTTCTTTATGTTTTGAAAGCTCAAGTTCAAGACGCTCACACTCTTTGATTTTATCAAGATATTTTCATGCAACATCAGAATATTCATCGATATCAGCACAAGATTGAAGAGTAACACACAAAATATCTTTGGAGAGACATTCTTCTAAGAGTAGATCATATTCGTTTGAAAATTCTAATTTGTCATTTTGAAGGTCATCAATTTCTTTTTCAAGAGACTCAACATATTTCAAATCATCAAACATTTCAGACTGAATTAAATTTTCAAACTCAAGAACATGTTCTTTTATTATCTTCGTATTTGGTATTAAAAGTTCTTTCACAAGCACAGTTATGTCGTGAGGAATCTCGGTTTTCCACTTATCCTTTTGACGTTTCTCCCAATCGCTTGCAATAATTGATTGAACATTATTAACGTGGTGTTTAAGAAAACCAAGTATTTTTCTACTTTTGCTTTTAGAAGCATCTAGAGGCAAATAGTTAATATATTTAAAAACATTAGTTTTCCTCTTATTGGCAAAAGCTTTTTTCCATTGAATTCTTTTTTGTTTGCATTCTAAAAATAATTCCTCACGAGACTTCTGTTTTTGTGGAGTGAAAAGACCATAAAGACTGTTTTCATAAGCATAGTTATATGGTTTCACAAAATCTTTATTGACCGGTGATCTACTCTCCTCATCCCAAAGGGACGTCTCTTCACTATCGATGTTAGCTACTGGGCCGTCATTATCAGTCCTTTCGGACTCATCAAGATATAAGTGAGGGTTCGCAACTTGAGCTTGTTCGAGGTACTTGGGGGTGGCAAAGCTAGGTTGACCCTTGAAAAACGACCGAGGTGCTATCATTCTTACGATTTGAATAGAGTCATGTGTATTATAAATAACTTTTTTCAAAAAATCGACTTGTTCTTCGAGATCCTTTACTTTTTCAGTATCTTTGCTTTGTCTATTTTTGAAATCTTATTTTAATGTTTCAACCTCTTGTTTCTTCTCGTCAAGAATTTTAGCAGAATCGGTGGTGTTCATAGAAATCCTCTGTTCAAGTTCATTAACTTTTGTTGTGGCAAGGTACGTTTTTTGACGTTCATCACTTAATAAAACATTAAATTGACGTTTTTCTTTAGTTAACAAAGCAAGAGCTTCATTGTATTTATTTTCAAAATCGTCCTTTTTAACGTTGATGACACGACTTTTGTACCCCTCAAGCTCGTTGGTCTTTTGAAGAAGCTCAGCCCTATAACTATCAATAGTCTCACTAGATTTTATAAGAGAGGCTTTGCATTCTTCAAAGTTTTGAGTGAGCGCTGCGTTTGCCTTCTTTAATTGCTTTTGATTCTTTCTATTTTCATTGACATCTTTTTGTAAACTAGCAATTAAATTAGCAAGCGCGACACACTCCTCGTCATCATACTCATTTGCATGTTGATCATCCTCAAACTCATTATTGCACATGTCTGATGAATCGGGTGTGGTATTGCTATCAACCGTTTCCATCATACACGTGTCAGTAATTGTTGTTGGTAGATCACTATGCTCATGTGTATCACCAAACACATTATATTCAGCATCATCTTGTACCTTATCAATTAGCTCGGTATCAAAGATAGGACCATTGTCATCTTCAGTGACATTAAGGACCTCATGAATCTTTGCTATGTATGAATAATGTGCCTCGAGTTCTTTGTCGGAGATTTCATCATCTGTGTCGTCAAGCATTTATCCTTCCTCAACTGATAACTTGATTCCAGCTTCCATTTTCTTGCACAACAGCATCTTTTCCTTATGATAACCATAATCTTTAACCCTCTTTGGCTGCCTGCATTCCCTAGCCAAATGCCCAAAACCTCTGCAGTTATAACACCGAATCCCACTTTGTTGCACAACTTGAGTACCAATAGTTTCCCTATTTCCAACAACAGTAGCCACCCTCTGATTATCATACTTAGGTTGTCGATCATACTTTGGTGAACTCTCAACACGTCTTTGTGTGGCATACCTTGGAGGACTCTGTGCATGGGTGTTCCTCGAGTTTGAAGATGTTCGAAGGTTGTTGTTGGTGGGTTTGTAGATTTTCTTATATTGCTTCATAACGAAAGCCATTTGTTGCTTGAATTCCCTATCCCTTTGAGCTACTTCTTCATCACTGTCTTCTTCGGATGATTGCTCAGGTATGGGTGATGGTGCTCTTGCAACTTCTTTGCCTCGGGATCGTGTTGGAGCATGTGACTTAGAGACAGTGGATGATCGTGGTGATGATGATTGAGTAGAGTAGGTCTTTGAAGTATGAGAGTGATAATCTGGGTAATGTTGAGTGGTAGACACCAAAGCAAGTGGATTGGAAATCTTTGCAACTCGTTCAGCTCGAAGTTCATTTGCCTCATTTTGAAATTGTTTCAAAATGTCGAAGAGCTTGTGATATGAAACTTCGTCTAATTTTTGTTGTTGTTTCACCAAGGTGACAAACCGTGTCCACTCTGGTTGAAGTTGCTGTAGAAATTGGACATTGACTTGCATGGTGGAAACTTGCAAGTTGTTTCGTGTCATATCATTCATCATCTTGTAGAATCGGGAGTAATAAGAATCAATTGATTCCCCATCCTTTGATGTAAACTTGCCAAAGTTCCAAAACATCTTATTTTTCACATCTTGTTTGTTAAGTGATTCACCTTGTTGCAATCTTTCAATGGCCGTCCACATTTCTTGAGCAGTAGGACATGCGTCAACCGTAGAGTAAATTTCATCTCCAATGCCACTGAGAATTAAGTAGATTGCTTCCTTCTCTGCATCAAACCACGCACGGTTCTCTGGGGTGAGGTCGGTCCTCTTTTCATCACGTTCATATGCGGGTTGTGCGTCACTTGTGTCTGTGGCTGGTACTGCAGGAACTTGAATCCTTGAGAGTTTATAGGGTCCTTCCAAGATACATTGCCTTAAGGCATCACCGTTAGGTTTTGTGTCAAGGTAACGTATAAAACGGGATTGCCATTGATCATATCGACCCGACACAAGCATTGGTGGTCTTTCTTTGTTACCTGCCACCATTATGTTGTTGTTCGTCACACGATATTCAGCAGTAGAATCCATCTCAATATTCTCTGAAATGATGAATCGAATGTGGATCTTAAGTAGTTGTGTTGTGATTGTTTGGTTGTTGAAATTCCGAAAATTGCTATTTTTTTTTCTCAGCCCGACAAAAAATTCCTCAGTCCGACAAAACGGTAGACCTAAAAAATTTGTAATCACCAAATTTTGAAATTGAGCTAGAAATGTCCTAAAATTAGTATGGAAAAAATTTGATTTTACTTGACCTAAAACTAGTATTGTAATCACCAAATTTTGAAATTGAGCTAGAAATGTCCTAAAACTAGTATTGTAATCACCAAATTTTTTTATTTTTATTTTTTTTTAATCTTCGTGTAAACTACGTTCCTAAACTAGTCTAGATGGTGGCTAAGTCTAAAAAAATACTCAAACAAAATTTATCAAAAACACATCATCGGAATCACTTCGTCGGAATGTGTAATCGGAATGTCTATCGGAATGTCTAATCGGAATCCCTTCGTCGGAATGTCTAATCGGAATCCCTTCGTCAGAATGTCTAATCGGAATGATGATCGGAACGACCTTGTCGGAATACCAAATCAGAATGATGATCGGAAAGACCTTGTCGGAATACCAAATCGGAATGATGATCGGAAAGACCTTGTCGGAATACCAAATCGGAATGATGATCGGAAAGTGCTGGTCGGAATGTTGTTGAATAACCCTTGATCGGAAATTCAAATCGGAATACTGATCGGAATGTTAAAACCCTTTTCCGATGAGAGTGATCGGAATCACTAATCCCTTTTCCGATTGCACTGATCGGAATATATCCCACTTTTCTCGGACAAAACTCAACCAATACGTGATTTTAAGCCAAAAAATGATCAAAACACCCAAAAATTTTGTGTTTTTAGCCAAAGTAAATATACCAAATCACTACTACAACTATGTAGAAGATGTAGATGAAGAAGTAGAGCACGGAAAACACAAAAAAAAAATTGAATCCGAGATGATTTATGGATTAAATCATTCGAATCAAATATAATAACTACAACTAATCACAAATCTACCCCGTGGCGATTGATACCAATTGTTGTCCCATAATATTATGATTGTATACTACACGAATTAAAGAAAGAAAGGAAGATATGAGATGAATTTTAGAGACAGAAAGTAGTGAGAGAAAGTAGAGAGGATTAACGTGTAGAATATTAGATTAAGAGAAAAAAATGAATCACCAACCCTCCTAACATGTTAGGAGGGTAGTATATATAGTCCACCCACATGCGGGCTTCTTTATGGACTATATGGTTTGGGCCGGGCTTTCCTTTTGGGCTTTAGTTACTTATTAATGAACTTTAGCCTAAAGTTAAGCCCGTATAACACGACTAATATACTACCTATTACAACGTTCTAAAATACGATACATAACAAACATATGACCGAGCATTCTTGTTTGGCTCAATATTTTGAGGCTAACAGTAGTCGACACATAATATCATGGTACCCTCCTTCTCCTTGAAGGTTCTTCTGGAATATATGGGAAGATTTTGGAATAATCAACTGGCTAAGCGTAAAAGGACTTAAGTAATCGTGTCTTACTAACAGCTAGAAAATTTTAGAGACCATGGCTAACAACGCACATGCTTGTAAGCATAGATAATTTGTACAGATTTTCCTTATGGAAAATCAAGCTGAATGTATTAAGGAGCCTGAACATTACTGTACATAATTATGAATCGTAGCATCGTGTGCTGTTCATAGTCCATAACTAGTATAAAATTCATCTCGTGCCTATCCGAGGAAAAGCGTTAGCAGCTTGGATCTCATCATTAAGCTGAAGGAAAACCTTCGTATACGTGGGAATACCAAAGGCGTCCTTCATGGTCATGAATATATGAAATATAGGTGCAAGAAAGGAAAGTGACATCGGCAACGTGACAGTTCTCACTGATGCGCCGGTAATGGTATTGAAATTCTTGTGGCCTGATTAATACATGGCACAACAAAATGGATATACCCTTGGAGGGTACCCTGAATTTCTTAGAAATGTTCCATAGTTGGACGTGAGTCATGTGTCTTGACTCGTGTCTTGGAACTATAAGCATGACATATCTCTTGACTGGTGTCTTGACATGTGTCTTTAGAAAGTATACATGACATGTGTCTTGACTGATGTCTTGACATGTGTCTCGAGACTTAAAACAATAGAACTACAATGTTAGATTATTATGCTAGACTTGGCGGATCAGTTGGACTACTGATCCTTTATATGTCTGATCACGTCCGCGGCCGGAGCCTCGGTTGCGATTTCTAGGATAGTTTCTGTCATAGTAGTGGTTACTATCGTCCTGTTTGTCAGTTCCATGTCGGTCATTCTCATGACCGTGATTCATGTAACTATTAAGCTGAGTGGCCGGCTGGTACCGGTTTGCACTCATATGGCTGAAATGACAGCTGAATGACGTGTGACATGTAACTAAGTGAAAGGCATCAAAAACCCACCATGGTTTGGGTGGTCGGGGATGATCAAAGAACATAGTAAACATGATGTTGTTCTAGTGAGATAAAGTTAGAGAGAGGTGAAGGAATGTTATGTGTTTTATTTCAAGTGAAATGAAAAACAAGAAAAATGAACAAACTTCCACACCCCCATGTAGAGTCATGGGGGTATTTATAGGCCTAACATGTCTAAACTATACATACTTTACACATTAAGTCCCTACATGAAGCAAAGTATGTAAATCTAGTCCAACTCACGTGAAAGGCGCCAGCTTACCAAAAAGTAAGTCTAACAATCTCCCTCCAAGATGGTGACTCACGTGAGTTGGTTACAATGATTCCTACAAGCAAAAATAAAGAAAAGTGATAAACTTGAATTCCAGCATTCCTTGAGACAGTCTTCAACGACCTTCATCTTCTTGAATACTCCAGCTCTATTTCTTCAGCTTTGTAAAATCTAGTTGAGTTTTACTCCCTCCCAACTAGAAGGCCTTTCATAAAACAAGCAGTAAAGACTGCTCCCTCCCAAACAGATCATACAGAGGAAATCTGTGGGGGGTGATAACGTCATCAACATTTTCTCACAAAATGAAGCAATCCCAGTCTTGATTCTATTATAGATTACCAGAAGTACACACTCTATCCCGAACATGAAGTCAAATTGTAGCACCAGAGTCAATTAAGTCCCGGAAATGCACATTTCTCCTGACAGGACAGTGATGATAAAAAGTTGCCACATCAAAGTCAATTAAGTCCCGAATGTAGTAGAAACGGTAACACCAAAGTCAAGTGACCCCGCATGTACACATTTCTCCCTCCAGGATGATACCTAATAAGGGAATCATCCTTCATGTGTGTACGTGGTATGTCAACTGGAACCGCTTACTTAGTAACTATTACTATGTGAGAAGATGTCAACAATATCTCTCTAAACAAAATTCTCTCAAGATCACCCCGAACTGAATCCCCTTATCAATTCTGTTGGCTATTGATAGTGACCACTAATGAAGATAACCCGATAATCCAAACTTGAAACTGAAGTAGAATTCCCCAAACTTGATCTTAAGCTTGCACTATAGTAGAATGAAGAGCGATGCAGAGAAGTATTAAACGTACCCATACCAAAGGGCGGTATTAAAAAAGGTACAACATCTCTAAAGTACCCTATACCAAAACAGGCGGTATATGAAAAGATACTACATCTCTTGAAGAAATCCACAACTGCAAGTGCGTGTGACACTGAGAACCGCAACGAAGCTCCCAAAAAATGATAGTTATCCATGTCGTCGTCCATCCTCCCCTTGACAATGGAAACTAGATACTTCAAGTCTTATTCATAGCCGTATATGCTCGAGCAAGTTATCTTATAAAGTCGTAAGTACTCCTTTAAAGATAAAATAAGAACGCCTCTGAAAAATCTCACTTCAACCTCAAATAAGTAGCATCGAATCATCTTCGTAATCACATAAACCGTAATAGCCGTTAGGAATTTAGGTGAATTTTTGATAAGGATCGTTTTAGTGTAATGTATCGTGTTGTTATGTTTGTTGTTCGTGAAGAAGTGTTATGAGCGAAAACGGATACCCGGCCAGAATGTCACTGTTTAAACGGCCTGCCAAAATAATAAAATCTTGTCCCATAAGCCTTTAACTCGACAACAATTTTATCACTTGGTTCTTTCGAAAATACCCGGCTCAATCCAATAACCCTTCGATTAATTAGTGATCGGCCGGATTAACAAATGTTTAGGTAACTGATTTAACTAATGGCCACATATAGAACTCATTCATCCCGTAAGTCAAATAAGCCAATAATCCAAAAAAACATTTGTAACCCTCGGACCAAATAGATAAGCAAATCCATGTAATAGCACGAGCTTGACCCAACAATTTGCAAGACAGATAATAAGGCCCAATAACTTGAAGCTATACTCGGTCCACCATCAACATATGCCAACATACAAGAAAAATCACTTCAATATAACAATAATAAGTGATTCATTTTGTGTACGAGGCCCATCAGGATTTGCTGCGCAAAAAAACAATATTCATCCAACATAAAATCGTTGGACAAAGCCCATGATTGCCCATGTGCAAGCAAAACCAATTTACCAAGAAAGCTTTGTTATAACCGCCCCCCATGGCCACGTGTATGCCACAATTGACATACATTGTATACCAAACCCACTCTATTATCTAGAAGGCCACGTGTAACCAGAAGACACCACAAAAGTCACGGTCCAATGAGAGAGTTGCAATATCTGGGGATATATAATCTCTCATAAACAAAACAAAGTCAAATCTCACCAAGCCCACACACACCAATTCCACATTTAACCCTCGAAACCACCGTCCCCTAATTAATATTATCTCCAAATCTAATTCATCCTCAATATCTTCGCCCCCATATTCAATACTCAGACAAAACGTCGATCTCATCAAATCAATTATATAACATTGATCAACCATTCTCATATAACTGAATACGCAATCCAAGCTAATTATCCATTCAGTTCAAGCATCGAGCATCAAGCGATCGTCTCAAAATCCGTTTATAAGGATCTCGGGTAGGTATTCATTATATGTTGCATGAGTCACAGGCGAATCAAATCTACTGTTTATAACACGTTTGTTATCAATCAAGATTTGAATTCGAATATTAAAAAAACATGGTGGAAAACCATCACAGTCACGATCTATGAAGATACGTTTAAACGCCAAATTTTAAAAAAAAAAAAAAAAAAAAGATAAAAAAACGTTTAACAAAAACTGAGATCATGAGAGTGAAAGTATTTCGAGTCTAGAGGATTAGATTTAGTGGAGTTGAGGAGATAAAAGGTTGTGACTGGAACAGTTTAGGTCTCGGATTGGTTTAAGTGACATGAGACGGATATTTCAGTTACTTGCTGTTTTGTATCATGAAAGAGTGTGAGTCGGTTGTTGAATGTTACAGATTGTTGAATTTGTGTAATGAATTTGTGTAATGAATTTGTGTAATGAATTTGTGAAAGAATCGGTTGTATGTTACTGGATTGTATATTGATAAATGATTGGTTGAAAATCATAGAGGTTTGATTGAAGCATGAATGAAAAAAGAGTCTAAATCTGATTTTTTATTTTAAATGATTTAAACTCCCATCGCAATGATTTATTTCATCGCAATATGCATCAAAAACAGTCCATCGCAAAGTGTCTACATCCATCGCAATATATTTTTCTAGTACACCATCGCAATAGTACAAGAACCCATCACAATAGGTTACCAGCCATCGCAATGTTGGGAGAATTTGGGCAGCATGACGACTTAAACCTTCCATTTCGATGAATCAGGCCATCCATCGCAATGAGGACAGCCCAACCCATCGGAATGTAAAAAAACCCCATCGGAATAAATCCGAAAAAAGAAGCCGTCGCAAAGTGCACCTATCGCGATGTGTTCATCTGAATGTGGCCAACTGAATATCCATCTCAATAGTACCATCTCAAAAGGGTTTTGTCTTGACCAAGTATTGTAACCCCGAAAAAATAGTACTGGACCAACTTTTTTGTCCTTATCCCCACAAATAGGAACAGTTGTATACGAGGACAAACAAAAAAAACGGGTAACAACACAATGAACAAAAACAATTTTGATACTTAGACACAGATTCGGACAATAAATTCGTGACTTATAACAGAATCAAAAGATTTAATAGCAAGACATGTTAAAATCTGATCAAGAAATGAATCCAAGAAAAAGTACGAACCGAAAATCTGAAAACACCACACGAATCTGAATACACAACACAAACACATGGATACAAAACACCCCCGGTTATCTCTGATACCAATTGAAAGGCATCCAAAACCCACCATGGTTCGGGTGGTCGGGGATGATCAAAGAACATAGTAAACATGATGTTGTTCTAGTGAGAGAAAGTTAGAGAGAGGTGAAGGAATGTTATGTGTTTTATTTCAAGTGAAATGAAAAACAAGAAAAATAAACAAACTTCCACACCCCCATGGAGAGTCATGGGGGTATTTATAGGCCTAACATGTCTAAACTATACATACTTTACACATTAAGTCCCTACGTGAAGCAAAGTATGTAAATCTAGTCCAACTCACGTGAAAGGCGCCAGCTTACCAAAAAATAAGTCTAACACTAAGAATTAGGGACAATGATTGATGGAAATCGTCTGATGGTGAAGCATCTTCTCGTCCAATTGCTTTGCTCTGACGCCTTTGTCTTCGTCTTGTAGGATCTCCAGGTTGTGAACAACATCTTCATTTCGTAGCGTCTCCGAATGTCAGCAGCATCAACCTTTAGTAACATCCCCAAGCTATGAGCGGCATCAGTAATCTTGTGGAATATCAACAAGTGGACATATGCCTGAGATGATTCAGAATCGACTAGCGAATACTCGTGAAGTATTGCAAGTGAAATACACATGGATTTAGGTACGTGTCATACACATGGAATACGGTACGTGGAGTACACGTGGAATGCACATGAAATGATCGGTATGGGGTCGATCATTTGTCATGATTTAAGGAAGGTATATCGGTTAAACGGTTAGGAAAACCATCATGATAACCTGGCAGTATTAGCATAGACATCATTCTGGTTGTATCGAGAAACATTAAAGTGTGGATACACAAAATTCAACGATGATTTGCCTGACAGCATGATGAATGAAAACCAACCATGACTATCATGAAAACAGGATTCAATGAAATACAACAATGTCTTGCATAAAAGCATAAATAACAAAAGAGGCGTAAGACGTAATCAACCTGAAGACGGAATTATCATGAAGAAACATGAAACAGTCTATCATGAAGGAGTGTATAACATAATCAGCATGAAACTGAGTTTAACCATGACATTATGAAAACATACTTGACATAAAAACATAGTAACTTATGAGGGGACATAAAGAAAAATTTATGCCAATAAATCATGAGAAAAATTTTATGCATGAAAAACAGTACATGAATGAGTAATGTAGTTTATAAAAACCTTTATATGTGCGAGGGGACGCCTATGGGTCGGTCCCAAAGTTAAAAGTTTCGATAAAAGAACATGCGACTAAATAGGGCCAGTCCTGTACATGAAACATAAATAAATGAAAATCATCTGTCAAAACTTATCAAAAAAAAAATTTATGTGACTAATTATGAACTACTGGGGTTCCGTCCACATAGCCACAGTTCACGAGGAACATTATGCATGAAACAATGACACATAACTAAATATGAATGACGGTTGTCCATCCATATTAGTAAAACAATATTGATGAAAACATCAAGGTTAAAACCTCAAGGTGCTGAAAACATCATGGTTAAAGCGACAATGCGCTGAAAACATCAATACGTAGAATAACAAACGTTGGATTAGGAAGCTCCTGGTTACTACTCACTAGTCACATGTTGAGTTTTAGAGCCTACAGGTCGAAGCCTTGGCTCTGATACCATAAATTGTAACACCCCATTTTGATAATGGAATGTCACGCATAATTATGGCGTGTCATCAAAGCATACAAGGATAAATGTCTAAAACATTACATGACCATAGGGATAACCGGAATCAAACATCGGTTCCCAAGCATAAGCCCAAAACATAATAAAGCAAAAGAAATGAATGGAAGACTAAACAAGCATAAGTATATAAAGGCAAAAAGGAAGAGAAGTCTCTAGCAGCTTCCATCCTATGCACGTCCTCCAAATGCTCGGGTCTTTCCTAGGGTACCTGCCGTTTTGGGACATGGAAAGGAAAGTAACGGCTGAGCAAAACGCTCAGTGCACGGATATAGACATAGTATAAATGACTAAAACATAATAAAGACTTAATTGCAGCGGAAATGTATAAGTCCTGGAAAACCTGGAAAATGTTCATAAAACTGGTGTTATAGTTTGAAAGGCCTTATGTTTATCTTATGAAAACTGTTTAACATATTTTACCATTAGCCAATATAGGTCATGAAAATCCTCCGTGCATGAATAGTTGGAGGGGTGACCTCATCATGCAAATTAGAGGGGCTGCCTCTAATTTAATATACTGGTTTTGGGTAGGAGGGATCAGCTCCTTGTGAAGGATGCAAGGCACACACCACATTCACACTGAGTAATCTGCTGAAAACATGTAACTAGAATGCACCCATACGCCCCACATGATAAATATAATAAATGGCCAAAAGCTGAAGGGACGCCACGAGCAATTACTCCGCCGTGGTGAAGTCATAACACTAGTGCCTCTAGTGTTATGGTTATGGTACCTCCATAACTAGGTGAAACTGGTCATGCATGTATATGGCTATAGGTATTCTAAATTAAACATAAGCAAATCAAACATATAAACTTATACTACGGGAAAACAGTTGGCTGCATACGGGGAATCCTAATAAGGAAAGAATGTCCATACTAAAAGGACGAGAATCCGTACCTTATGTCTAGTGAACGAAGAAGACGAACGGAAGAGAGTCCTACTTCGGTATCACTAATGCTACATAAATACATACGTGTATAAGTATCTGATTACTAAATACGTAACTGATTTTATGTCATGTCTTAGCTTATTTTATACGTTCATGTCATGTTTTACTATTTTAAGCCTTATACTGTGTTTATCTTATATTCTGTCTATTCTGATTAAGTATTACTTGTATTTCATGTATTATTATACTTACTGTGTAATAATAAGTAACTTTCTAAAAATAATAGGTTTCCTAAAATAGAAAGTTACCAAAAATAGAAAGTTTCCAAAAATAGAAAGTTTCCAAAAATAGAAAGTTTCCAACAATAGAATTACTGCTTAAAATAAATAAGTTTCTAAAAATAGAAAGTTTCCATAATTTGATTAGCTGCCTTATTTAAATAGGTTTCTAAAAATAGAAAGTTTCCATAAATAGATTAGCTGTCTTAATTAAATAGGTTTCTAAAAATAGAAAGTTTCCATAAATAGATTAGCTGCCTTAATTAAATAGGTTTCTAAAAATAGAAAGTTTCCATAAATAGATTAGCTGCCTTAATTAAATAAGTTTCTAAAAATAGAAAGTTTCCATAATTAGATATAAGCTGGTTAAATAAGCTAATTATATAATCTTAAGTGTTTTCTGATTATTATTCTAAGTCATGTAGTTATAAGTATAGTTTATTAATTATTACATGTAAATTAAATAAACTATAGGTTAAAAGTATTTAATTAAATATATCATGTTTTTAATTAAATAAGTTAAAATACTTAGGTTAAAACATGTATTATTAATTACTAATAAAATAACCTAAGTTATGTTGATTAATTAATTATAGTCATGGTTTTTAATACTTAATTAATTATAAAGTCTAATTAAAATAAATCCTTAGGTTCAAATTCATAATCTAATAATTAAATTTATAACCTAAGTCATGTTAATTAAATTAATTATGTCATGTTTTATTAATTTAATTTTTACCACATAACTATTAAAATCATAACCTTAACATAATCAATGAACCGGATCGTGACTAGAAACCATGAACCGTACCCGTAATAAACACCATACCCCGAACCAAGATCGGGGTATCCCTTGTTTGCTGCAGCCATGGGGCCCACACCACCATACCGAGACCATGAGGTCTCGGTGGTGGTTCATAAGCCAAGCCGAGACCTCCCTTGGTCTCGGTTAGGCGTCGGCCAACATCAAAACATCCCTAAAACCCTTATTTGATTTACCCATGATCCTTGACATGTTTTAAATAAATGTTTTTAATTAGTTTTTAAAAACATCATGATTTTATGTGACTTATTAAATCAAAACATAAAAGAAAAGGATTAAAAAGGTTATACCGAATACGTGGATCAATTAAGGATGAACACACACGAATGCTTGCACGATTTCCAAGATCAAAAATCGACCGAACACCCCTTCTGGTGTTCTTGAAGGTGGCGGCCAAAGAGGTGCAAAAAGGAAGAGGAGGAAAAGTTTTAGGGTTTTAATTATTTTCTATATTTTGTAAAAATGAAACATGATTCCTCCTTTTTCTTGTTTAATAAAAATAATGGGCTAGGCCTTTTTCCTTTGCTAATTTCGTGGCATGGGGCCCACCTAAGGGTAACCCGTATATTTCTCGAGTCTAAATATTATAGTGTGTGTTCGTGTTTTATCGTGTTCGTGTTTTATGTGTTCTAGTTAATTATTGATTGTGACCTAATATATTTATTCGCGTTCGTAATAAATATATATACGTAATTAATATTAGCTCGTGATTAAATTACGTTCATGATTTCATGATCGCATGTTCGTGATTATAATTATTATTTAAATAATTATCATGTGTTCATACGTAATAAATACTTATCGTGTTCTAACACGTATGTAATACTTAAAATTCCTATACGTGAACGTAAATATGCTTTAAAAGGGAAGTTCTAATCCTATACGTATGATCTAAGGGTACTATTCATGGTAAAAGTATGCGGGTTTTATAGGTTGTGACTTACGAATGCCCTCATCAGACTAAGTGGAAGGCAGTCCCGTAGGAGTGGATTGTATCTTTCCCACTCCATCAAGAGGACCAGTAGTTTGGCCCGTCGACCCTGATTGTGATGTATCAGGGCCTCCCGTAAGCTCTTTCCCTTGGGGTGTTGGAAGCTTGGTCTGAACAACGGTAGTCTTTTTAGCCTTGGCCTTTTTTGGGACAAGTCTCAGAACCCTCAGGGCCTTGTGTCATTGGAGGTTTGGTCTTTGACACAGTCTGAGGCTTCTTGTTCCCTTTCTTTAGAAAGAAAGGAATGGGAGACTCGGATGATTCACGACTGATCACCTTAGTCATGTGAGCCGTCAATTCAATGGGTTTGACTTCAGATGGGTTCTTTGAAAAGTTTGTGGCACTCAAGATTGGTATGTTAAAAACATTAAAGTTTTCCTGAGTGTAAAGAGAACCCAGTAACCGTTCTAAGGCGCAAGATAGGAATCTTGGGTAAGATACGTACTTTTACCTGGAATCCTTCAGGAGCCTGGTTACGAGATCATTGTAAATGATCTCTCATATGTCAATCTTTAGTCCATTTATGAGACTGTAGATTAGCATCTGCTGAGTAGAATTAACTTGCTCAGTAGATGAATAATTCCCACCGATCACCTGAATCACAAAAGTGACCAGGATTCTCCAAGCCATGGGGAAAGCAGTTTTTATCAATGGGGTTTTAGTTACAAGCAACTCAGGGACCCCGATTTCTTTTAAGCCTTTTTTAACTGACTCAGTGTCAGGATGTGCAACATACTTCCTATTACTATAATCGAGTCCACTGGCTTGACAAAAAGTTTTGTAGTCTAAAATCAATGACGTTTTCCCATTGTTCACAGTGAACCCGATGACACAATCCTTATGCGACTTGGTCTCAGACCCTTGAGACCCTTCCGCCCCTTGAGGTATTGGGGTTACAACCACAGCCGTGTACCATATTTCCTAAAGATATTCATGGTAAAAGACTGAGGGGTTTTGGTAAAAGCATCAGCCCAATCATAGTTTTTCAAGAATTTACAAATAGGTTTATAGGCTGATACACTACTAGGGTAATTGAAATTTCCCCATAGTTGTTTCCTACAAAATGGACTCCCTCGTTGATGAGGTGCTCGGCCTGAGGGGCATATGTGATAGCCTTGGATAGTGCCATTTTTGAAAATAGTCAAAAGCTTTGTAAAAAGGGCAATGGCACTTCTTTGATAATCAAACCAAGACTTGTTTCTTGTTCTAACACACAAATGATTCACCAAGTGACTTTATGTAAATAAAAAAAAGGAATTACCAAGTAACTTTGATCACTTATGTTATATAACTATGAAACGAGTGATTTGATGTGATTATCTTTTCGATGAAAGCTTTTGTTAGAAACAATGGTTGAACACACACTTATCTTTTGAGAGAAGATTTTGGCAGAATAAGTTTGCAAAAACATTATGTGTGTGTCATGATTTTGTGTGGGTATTTATAGACTCGGATGTGAAATAGAACTTATTTGATACAAATTCTAATTTTGAGATATTTTCACATCCACATTTAATAAAATGTACAAGTGGTCCCCCTTAAATCTCGGCGACTGTTCCGTTTCTACACTTTTGCCGTTTTTTGCAGACATGACGTGGGGTCATGTACAGTTTGAAAGGACATACATAAACGGATTTTGCTTGAAAAGGGCAAGCATTTAATGCTTAGTGGGATACTTGACATTATGTGACCCCTTGACTGGCTTGCTACACTAAATGCAAGGAATATTTGTTCCTCATTTAATATTGTGACTCGTCATCCTAATACATTAAGTAACTAAATCATTTGAGCATTTAGTTACATCATTTAATGTACTTTAGTGTCAAGGGATGAGGACAGTAAGATATATTTACTCAGGGAGAAAATTAAGAATGTACACTATACTGAATACCGTTTATCAGGGAGACTGATTAATCAATATTCAGCTTACCAAGTTCAGCTCTTAGTCTTATGAACGTTGGTTCATCCAACGGTTTTGTGAATATAGCAGTTGTGAATATATCAGCTAGCTGATATTCGGTGGGAATGAAGTGTAGTTCAATATCTCCTTTTAGAATGTGATCCCTGAGAAAATGATATCTTATGTGAATGTGTTTAGTCCTTGAGTGTAGGACTGGATTGTTGGATATGGCAATCGCACTGGTGTTGTCACAAAAGATGGGAACTATTTTGTATTCAACATTGTAGTCCCTGAGTTGGCTTTTCATCCAAAGGATGTTTGCACAACAACCAGCAGCTGCCACATACTCAGCCTCAGCAGAGGACATTGCAACTGACTGTTGTTTCTTTGCACTCCAACATACTAGCTTGCCACCTAGGAATTGACATGCACCTAAGGTACTTTTTCTATCCATATTGCAGCCAACATAGTCTGAGTCTGAGTATCCTTTGAGATTGAAGCCTGAACAACGAGGATACCATAGACCCAGTGATGGAGTACCCTTCAGGTACCTGAAGATACGTTTGACAGCAGTGAGGTGTGATTCTTTGGGATTGGCCTGATATCTAGCACATAGAATAGTTGAAAACTGAATATCAGGCCTGGTTGCAGTTAGGTACATTAATGATCTAATCATTCCCCTGAATAAGGTTTGATTGATTGGTTTACCAGCGAGATCAGGACCTAAGTTGTTAGGGGGAACCATAGGAGTCTTTACTGAAGCACACTCAGAGATATCATATTTCTAAAGTATTTCTCTGGTGTATTTTCTTGACAGACTGAGATCCCTTTGTCCCCCTGCTTGATTTGTAGTCCAAGAAAATATGTCAATTCACCCATCATACTCATTTCAAATTTCTTTATAATAGGTTTTTCAAACTTTCTACAAAGATCATAATTGGTGGATCCGAATATGATATCATCAACATATATTTGGACTAGGAGAACGTCCTCCTTGGTTCTGAAGATAAACAAAGTGTTGTCTATCTTCCCCCTGACAAATTTTTTCATTATCAGGAAGGTAGAGAGAGTCTCATACCATGCCCTTGGTGCTTGTTTGAGTCCATATAGAGCTTTATCAAGTTTGTAGACATGGTGTGGGAACTTAGAACTCTCGAACCCAAGAGGCTGAACAACATAAACTTCTTCAGTGGTCTTGCCATTCAGGAAGGAATTTTCACATCCATTGGAAATACCATGCCCTTGGTGCTTGTTTGAGTCCATATAGAGCTTTATCAAGTTTGCAGACATTGTGTAGGAACTTAGAACTCTCGAACCCAGGAGGCTGAACAACATAAACTTCTTTAGTGATCTTGCCATTCAGGAAGGCACTTTTCACATCCATTTGAAATACTTTGAAGTTCATGTATGTGGCATAGGCAAGGAAGATCCGGATGGCTTCCATTCTTGCAACAGGGGCGAAGGTTTCTTCATAGTCAATGCCTTCGAGATGACCACACCCCTGAACAACTAGCCTAGCCTTGTTTTTTTATTACAATTTCATTTTCATCAGTCTTGTTTTTTAAAACTCATTTTGTTCCAAGAGCTGATTTTCCTCTAGGAAGAGGAACAAGTTTCCAAACTTTGTTTCTAAGGAATCGATTGAGTTCTTCTTGCATGTCTTCGACCTATGCTGGATGTGTCAGGGCCTCTGAAACTTTTTTGGGTTCAATTTCAGAGAGGAAGTTAGCAAAAAGACACTCATGGGTTGAGGCTGATGTGAGTTTAATAGCCTGACTACACGTGAGCATCCCTTCAAATACATCACCAATTATATTTACCAGCTCAATATGTTGTTTTCTAGACCATCTGTCCTGAGGAGAAGGATTGGATCTTGGGGATAATTGGTGGTTATCAGGGATTGGTTCTTCAGTACTGAGTACTAAATTGTCACTTCTTACTAATGTCTCTTCAGTGATTTGTTGATCATTACTTTCATCAATTGTGCCTTCAGTGTCTTCTTGAATTTGGGGATCAGTTGATCCTTCATCCTGAGTTAGTATTACTTCAGGGACATGTTGATTAGTAATGAGATTATCAATTGACCTGTTGTGAGGAGACACCTGAAAGGATATGTCAGCATCAGATTGATACTATCTCGAGGGATTTTCATACTCATCAGGAGGATATGTTGATGAGTCATTAATCCCAATCTCTTCCATTGATTGATTTGTGAAATTAATGGCATCCATACTTTCATCAAATGTGATATGAAATGACTCCTCAACTTGTTGTCTCCTAGTGTTAAACACTCTAAAGGCTTTGGAGACAAAAGAGTATCCAAGAAAGTATCCATCATCAGCTTTTGCGTCAAACTTTCCAAGGTGATCCTTTTGATTGTGAATGAACACAAGACACCCATATACATGGAAATAGCTGATGTCAGGAATCCTTTCCCTGAATATTTCATAAGGAGTCTTATCATGTCTTTTAACCATTATGCTTCTGTTCTGAGTATAGCAAGCTATTTTTACAGCCTCAGTGCAGAAGTGTTTTGAAAGATTAGATCCATTGAGCATGGTTCTTGCTGCTTTAATGAGGGTTATATTCTTCCTTTCAGCCACACCATTTTGTTCTAGTGTGTAAGGAGAAGAGAAGTTCTGAGTAATTCCTTTCTCATCACAAGAACTCTCGAGCTCATGGTTCCTGAATTCTGTCCCATTATCAGTTTGTATTTGTTTGACTTTGGTGTCATTTTTGTTTTCTACTTTCCTGATAAATGATATGATGAATTCAGGAGCCTGACTCTTCTTCTTCAGGAAGTATACCCATGTGTATCTAGAGTATTCATCAACAATCACTAAGGTATATTTCTCATGATTTATGGACATTGGACTGACAGGCCCAAAGAGGTCCATATGAGGAAGACGAAGACACTTCATGATAGAGAAGTTTTGTTTTGGCTTGAAAGAAGCTCTCTTGTGTTTACCTTTTTCACAAGCTCAACAAGGCTTATCTTTGGAATACACAAGAGAAGGTAGCCCAAGAACTTTGTTTTGTTTTGCAAGTTTGTTTATGTCTTTGAAATTGAGGTGTGACAATCTCTTGTGCCAAAGCCAATTGACAGAGTCTGAGGCTTTGGCAAAGAAACATGCTCCTGAAGAAGTTATAGATGACATATCTAAGACATATACATCATTCCTTCTTGGAGCAGTCAGGACAATTTCTTTATTAGCATTAAAGATTCCTTGCTTATCGCCAAACTAAACAATGTACTTAGCATCACACAGTTGACTGATACTGATGAGATTGTACTTTAGACCATTTACAAACGCCACTTTTGAGAAAACTATTCCACCACATTTTATTGAACCATATCCCTCAGTAACACAAGATGAGTTATCACCAAATACTACCTTAGGACCTGGTTGCTCCACGTATTTGTGCAGATAACTTTTGACCCCATTCATACTTCTTGAACATCCACTGTCTAAGTACCAGACAGGCTCCTTGAAGTGTTTCTGCACAAATAACGAGGTGGATTAGTTTTTCTTGTGAGCCTACTTTTTAGTAGGCTCTTTGGCTCTAAGAGCCTACGTCTTTCACCTTGTTTGAAATATTCAAACTCAGCGTGGTCTGAGGTAGAATGAACATTGCTTCCATACGTGTTGCAACTTAGTCCTACTGAGGATTCAGTATATTGTGATGACTCAGCTAGCATGCCCTTCCTGACCATGATTATCCGATTGTTTCCTGAGGTAGCATGATCATTGCTTCCACAAATTTCACAATCAGGGTAATACACACAATCATCAGGTCTATGATCAGGAATGCCATAGTGTGTGCAAGGTGGAAAAGGCTTAGCATTGGATTTCTTTATTTGTTTTGAGGCAGGCCCATAGTTGTAAGGGTAAGCATTATATCTATTAGTATGTGCATTCCTAATAGATTTCATGTGCACCTCATGATCTGTTGTCCTGTGATCTTCACTTTTACACCTCATGCAATAGAGAACTCTATAGCACTTGTCAGTGGTATGATTTGTGTAGTGACACAATTCACAGGTAGGTTTCTTTGTTTTAGCTTTCTTGGAAGACTCATGATCAACCTTTTCACATTTTGATGATTCAGACTGAGTTGACACAGATGTTTCATCCTGAGTTTTTGAAGCTGAGTTCAGCTTTTGTTCCATGAACAGTTGGAACAATCTACTTAACTCCTCTTGGTTCATTATAGGAGTAGAGTTGACTGAGTTTATGGGTGTCCCTGAGGGAGAGATAGATTTTGTTGTTCCTTTAGTGACAGTTCCTGACTCAGTAGGACTTAAGGTCTCCTTTGAGTCAGGCTTTGTTTGTTCAGGCATCCAACCCCATTTCTTCCTCTGGGTGAGTGTTCCCCATAGGATAGTGGAAATAATTCAGAGTGTGGACTTGCTCCTTGAAGAATTTTCAAAGGAGGCAGAGGAGTCTGAACGTCCTCAGTAGCACTTGGTGAGTCAGTGTTACATGATTTTCAGGGACTTCAGTCTCCTTATTAAGTCTAATTAATTCCTTAACAACCTGAGATTCAGGTATTAAGATTTTTTCAGTATCAAAGTCAGGAAGCACACTCTCATAATTTTGATCTTTCAACCCAGTCTTTTGACTTTGGTATCATTTCATGATCAAACCCTACTGAAGCTGGAAGGAATGTTCTTTCACTCATTTCCTTAGAGGGTGGTTTCTCAGTGAGTTGAAGTTCTCCAAGAATTTTTTTCCTTTGAGCAGGAATTTGACTGTTTATACACTGAGAGACTAAGGAAGAGCTATTAGTCCATTTCTTGTTTATTCGTTTTTCTTCCTTAAGTTGTTCTTGAAGAGCATGATTAATTTTTGTAAGTTCAGTGTTTTGAAGTTGACAACTTACTGCTTCAAGTTTGGCATGTTTCAAAATTAATAGATCATCTCTACATTTGTTTAATTCAAAAACAAGTTTATTGTATTTCGAAAGTAGATTTAATCTTTGCTCTTCAACAAACGATAGGTCGATGTTTATGTACTTAAGGAACCTTTGCCAATCAGACTCTTCGTCCATGGAGATAAGCATATTTACCTTTCTCATGGTGATGTCAACCCATTCACCATTTCCTGCATGACTTTTTCCAACTGATAGTTCATCATCAGCTAGAGCCATCAACACTTGATACCTGACTTCTTCATCCTCTGAGGATAGATCTTCATCATCCCAATCAAACGTCTCAGCAACTAATGTTGGGAATAAATCTATGCATACTTGCTACCCCTGCTAGTTGATTATCCGTACCCCTGCTAGTGAAAGTTTCCCCTGCCAAATAACAAAGGCAGGGGGATTGGTTCCCCTGCTGAAGTCAAAGGCCCTGCCGTCAGAGATAAACTTGGAAAATATTTTTACGTGTTTCTGTTACTACTCCTTAATACTTTCCAAGTTTGTTAGTAGTGATCTTGTACGTGAGTCCTTATGGCTATAAAAGGACTCACTAGGTTAGTATGCAATGTGTGTCTTTCTCTATTGTCTTTCATTATTATACTTTAAGGTTTTGTAAACCCTAATACCATTTTAGGGTATTCGTATATCATTGATATATTAAAGTTCAATGTTTCAATCATATTGTTCTTGTGTTAAACATTATATTCCGCATCTTGTTTAGTTACATTGCTTTGCAAAGTTTCTCAAGTGTTAGATTGAATTCTTTCTTTCTATCACAACCCTTAAACAAGCTATTAAGGTTTAAGATCTGACTTTGGGATCAAAAAGTGGTATCAGAGCTTGTTGAGAAATTTGTCTAAACCAAGAACAAAATCCTCATAACAACCATGTCTTCAGACTCTTCCTCAAACAGAAACAACCACAATAACCTCAAGTTACCCATGTTGGATCCTGAAAACTTTGAATTATGGGAATTCAGAATCCAACAATACCTGAAAATGGAACACTATGTTCTCTGGGAGATCATAGAGTTTGGTGATCAATTCAACAAAATGGTGGCAGTTGAAGAGGGCAAGGAAGAAGAGAAAGGTGAAAGTTCCAGAGGTAAGGACAAGAAGAAATCAGCTGCTCTTTATGATAAGGAGATACTGGCCAGAAGGCATGATGTCAAGGCTCATAGATCATTGCTGTTGGCTCTACCTGATAGACATCAACTAAGATTCAGAAAATACAAAACAACTAAGGAACTATGGGAAGCCATAGGCACAACCTTTGGAGGAAATGAAGCCACAAAGAAGAAGAAGAAGAATCAAATGCTTGATGATTTTGCTTCTTTCAAAGCAATTGGTGATGAATCAATTGGAGCTATTTACAATAGGCTTCAAGATATGGTGGCCTAGTTGGAGTTCTTTGATATTGAGGTAACAAGAGAGCAGGTGAATACCATGTTTCTTAACAGCCTCCAGAAAGAATGGTTTGTCTACAAGGAAATTTGGCAGAATAAGGATGACTTGGACAACAAGAACATTGATGACATATATAATAACTTAAAAGTTTTTGAACCTGTTGTCAATGAGATGAAGTCAAAAGGAACGATTCCCACCAACTCAAGTGGATCTACTGATTCCCCTGCTAACATGGCATTCATATCACAAAGCAGTGAAATCTCCAAAAACAGTGGAATTGAAGTAGCCCCTGCTGCATATTCCCCTACTACCAGGTCTGGATCATCTTATGATGAAGATAGGCCAGCTACATTCAGCCTTGATACTGCTTGTGTTTTTATAGCATCTCAAGGGCCACAAGGATCTACTGTGTTGCACGAAGATCTAAGTCAAATCTGTAAGCAAGGACTAGAAGAAATGGATATCAAGTGGAACATGGCTCTGCTTAGCATGAGAGCCAACAAGTTTTACAAGAAGTATGGGAAGAAGATCTCAATCAATCCTTCTGATGTGACTGGGTTTGACAAAACAAAGGTTGAATGCCACAACTGTGGCAAGAAGGGTCGTTTTGCTAGGAAATGCAGAGGACCTAAGACTGGGAACAACTATAGGAAGGAAACCAGAGATGATGATTCTGGTGCTAAAGCCATGGTAGCCATGCAGGGGATAGATGGAGCAGGTGGATGGGATTGGAGTGCCATGACAGAGAATGTGGAAAGAAATCAAGCTTTGGTTGCTGAGGAAAAGGAAGAAGATTTTGCACTTATGGCCATGTCAAGTTCTAGCTCTGACAATGAGGTATATGACGATTCATATTGTACTAAAGCTTGTAGGAAAAATACTGAGTCATTGAATGATCAAATCAGAAAGGTAAAAGCTGACTATATCAATTGTGACAATGACCTTGATAATTATAGACGTGCTTTAGAACAGCTAGAATCCACCATAAGAGAGTTTAAGCAAAGAGAAAATGATTATAGGGATCACATTGTGATTCTTGAAAGAGATGCTAAGGAGAATAACAAATCCATTAAGGATTTGACTGCTGAACTTGAAATTTTTAAATCTAACAAAAAGATTGATGATGAAACTATTGAAAAATTTGGAAAAGCTTCAAAAGATTTAACTAAAGCAGTTGAAATTGGTCAATCTCCTAGGGACAAAACAGGGTTTGGGATTAAAAATGAGCATGCTACCATACCACCACCCCCTGCCAACATTCATGCAACTTTTCTTAGAAAAGACCTGTCTTGGACTGGTCTCCCTTGTTTTCAAAAACAGGATGACATTGAGTTTGACTTGAGTGCTTACATACCTAATAGTCTTGATACTGAAGAGCCACTAGTGAAAACTAGTGTTATTAGGGACTTTGAAAAGGAACAGATTGCTTTAAACAATGGAAAATTGATAACCTTGTTCTATTTTCAAGAGGAGGACTTTTTGGTAATGATTCTAGTTCTAAGAGTAGCTCACCCAAATCTAAAACCAGATCACAGTCCCCTAAGTCCACCATTAAATATGCTGGTATGTACAGGACTGTCAGAGGTAATCAAAGAAATTCGAATGACCAAAAGTCTCATCAATTAGGAGAAGACTTTGTGATAAACACAATGCCCTGCTTCACATGTGGCAGTTTTGAGCACACTTATCAAGAGTGTAAGGCACCAATAGAAGTGGTGGCTGCAAATCCTCTAAAGGATATGCAACCTAAAACCATTCTTCTAAATTCAGGGGCAAAATCCTTTTCCCCTGCCAAGTACGTTGCCCCTGCCTTGAGAAACAGGGTGACTAACAAATATGTTGTTCCTGCACTTAGAAAGGAGAATGATGTTCACACCAAGCCTAGCACTTCTGTGACCACCCCAACACCTTATAATGCATATAGATCTGGCCCTAGACCTTACCAACACATGAATAGAGGCCAAAACAAAAGATGGGTTCCCTCTGCTAAGCATAGGGATTCCCCTGCTAAAACTGGGGTATCCCCTGCTAACAAAGTTTTGCCTTCTAGGAACATGGGTAGATGGGGAAAGCTGTGAAAGCCTCAGCTAGTTAGGTTTGGGTACCCAAAAGGGGTACTCAGTCTAATGGTGTATCTCTAGTTTTTGATAAGCTATCCTACATTGATACACGAGGTAGATCCAAGTATGTAATGGCTTGGGTCCCCAAGAAAAACTAATTTGTTTTTCTTTTTGTAGGTGACAAAGAGGACAAGGGATGATAGAGCTTATTGGGATAGTGGATGCTCAAGAAGCATGACTGGACAAAAATCATATCTGTCTAACTTTGTGCCCCTGCATGACAATGATGGTGTTTCTTTTGGAGATGGGCATGGAACAGTAACAGGAAAAGGAGCTATTGTCACCAATGGGATGACCTTTGATAATGTCTACTTGGTGAAAGAACTCAAGTACAATCTCTTCAGTGTGCCACAGATGACTGATAACAAGAATTTTGTCTTGTTTACTGACACTGAATGTCTGGTGTTAGGAAAGGAGTTTGTCTTACCACCAGACACTCCTATTGTACTCAGAACACCAAGACAAAAGAACATGTACACAATTGATCTCAAGGACATCTCTCTCCAAGATAATGAAACCTGTTTCATTGCCAAAGCCTCAGTTGATGAGTGTAAAAAATGGCATAGAAGACTTGGTCATCTTAATTTCAAGAACATGAACAAACTGGTGAAATATAATCTGGTTCATGGTCTTCCTTCCAAGTCTTTTGTTAATGATCATACTTGTGCTGCCTGTCTGAAAGGGAAGCAACACAGAGCATCTTGCAAATCAAAAACAAGTATGTCCACCACCAAGCCATTGGAACTACTACATATGGATCTTTTTGGTCCTACTTCTGTGGCAAGCATAATGAAGAAATGGTACTGCCTAGTTATTACTGATGATTTTTCAAGGTTCACATGGACATTCTTTCTATTTCAGAAAAGTGACACAGTTGATGTACTAATTGGGTTCATCAATCAGATTGAACTATCAAAAAGCATGAAGGTAGTAACCATGAGATCAGATAATGGTGGTGAGTTCAGAAATCAGAAACTGGACCCCTTCTTCATAAACAAAGGAATCAAGAGGGAATTCAGCATTGCAAGAACACCTCAACAGAATGGAGTTGCAGAAAGAAGGAATAGGACACTCATTGAAGCTGCAAGAACTATGTTGTCTGATTCCAAACTTCCAGTTATCTTTTAGGCTGAAGCTGTATCCACTGCTTGTTATGTACAAAACAGGGCCTTGGTGGTTAAGGCACACAACAAGACCCCCTATCAGCTGTTCAATGGAAGACCTCCTCTAATTGACTTCTTTAGACCTTTTGGATGTCATGTGATCATCTTGATCACTATTGACAACCTGGGCAAGTTTAGTGAAAAGGGAGATGATGGATATTTTGTGGTTTATTCATTAAACAGCAAGGGATATAGGGTCTTCAACAAGAAGACAAGCAAAATCACAGAAAATCTTCATGTGGACTTTCTTGAAGACAAACCTGAAGATGTTCAAACAGGTCCTAATTGGTTCTTTGATATAGAAGTTCTTTCAAAATCTATGAATTATGTACCTATTGTAGTGCATAATACTAACATTTCAGGTACACAAGAACCAACTGGTGCAGAGAAGTCACCCCTGAGGTACATGAATGTACCCTCACTATTTCCTATTGAAGCTGCTGATGAAGAAGATCATCCTTCTCTAGGAAAAGAACAACCAACCTTATCCCCTGCTATGTCACCTTCTGAAAGCAGCGGAATGACTGAAGGCAGTGGAATCCAGGATTCCCCTGCAAGATCAACTGCTTCCCCTGCCACAAAGGATCTTGTTGCTAATGATACTAATGATAAAGAAAGAGAATCCCCACTCATTTCATCATCTACACCCATATCTGATGGTCCTATTATATCCAGTAGTGGAAGCAGAATAATCAAGAGTGGAGGCCCAAGTTACTCAGAGCTACATTCAGCTCATCAACACCCATCTCTAGGTCATGCTGTATCTTTTGGAAGTTCCTTTGAGGACTTCTTTCCTAATCAAAATAGCCCCATCAATTCTGATTTGGAAGAAGATGAAACAGAAGTAATCATGCAGCCTACCTACAGAATCAATAAGGATCACCCTATCTCTCAAATCATTGGTGATCCTGAAGCCCCTAGACATACAAGGTATACAGCAAAGGAGCACAGCTTCATTGCTAACATCACCATGAAGTTCAATCATCACAACATGCAGTGTTGTCTGTTTACTGCATTTTTGTCACAAGAAGAGCCAAAGAAAATTTTTCAGGCTTTAAATGACCCAAGCTGGGTTGAAGCCATGCAAGAGGAGCTCTTACAGTTTGACATACAAGAGGTTTGGATTCTGGTATATTGTCCCAAATGGGCAAGGCCTATTGGGACAAAGTGGGTACTAAGGAACAAAAAGGATGAAAGGGGGATAGTTGTCAGAAACAAAGCAAGACTGGTGGCACAAGGGTATACACAGGAAGAAGGAATTGACTATGAGGAGGTATTTGCTCCAGTTTCCAGGATTGAAGCCATTAGATTATTCCTTGCTTATGCTTCATTTATGGATTTCACTGTTTTCCAAATGGATGTAAAAAGTGCCTTTCTATATGGAACCATTGATGAAGAAGTCTATGTTATGCAGCCTCCAGGGTTTGAAGACCCAGAACATCCAGACAAAGTTTACAAGGTGAAAAAGGCTATGTATGGACTTCACCAAGCTCCCAGGGCCTGGTATGGTACTCTCTCTAAATATCTCTTAGATAATGGCTTTAGCAGGGGGAAGATTGATCAGACCCTGTTCACCAAGAAACAAAAGGGTGACCTTCTGCTAGTACAAGTTTATGTTGATGACATCATCTTTGGATCCACCAACTCTATGCTTAGCAAAGAGTTTGCCAAACTGATGCAGGATAAATTTCAAATGAGTGCCATGGGAGAGCTAAACTTCTTTTTGGGGTTACAAGTTCAGCAGCGGAAAGATGGGATATTTATCTCACAAGACAAATATGTGGCTGAGATTGTGAAGAAATTTGGCATGTCTGATGGAAAGAAGGTGTCCACACCAATGGACAAGGATCATCCATTGGGTAGAGATTGTGCTGTAAAGCTTATAGATGTCAGAAACTACAGGTCTATGATTGGGTCTCTCATGTATCTCACAGCTTCAAGACCTGACATCATGTTTGTAGTTTGCTTATGTGCAAGATACCAGGTGGCACCAACAGAGTGTCACTTATTTGCTGTAAAAAGAATTTTTAGGTATCTAAAGTGCCATCCAACCTTAGGACTTTGGTATCCCAAAGAGCCACCATTTGAGTTGATATCTTACTCAGATAGTGACTATGCTGGTGACAACAATGATAGGAAGTCCACAACAGGGGGATGCCAATTTTTGGTAAGCAGACTCATATCTTGGCAATGTAAGAAGCAGACGATTATGGCCACATCCACAACTAAAGCTGAGTATGTAGCAGCTGCTGCATGCTGTGGTCAAGTACTTTGGGTTCAAAATCAACTGCTTGATTATGGGTATAACTTTCTTAAAACCAAGATATTCATTGACAACAACAGCACCATTTGCATTATTAAGAACCCTATTTTTCATAGCAAAACTAAACATATTGAAATTAGACATCACTTTATCAGAGATTGTTTTGAGAAAGGATTGATTGTCCCTGAGAAAATTGATACAGAACTTAATGTTTTTGATCTTTTAACAAAAGCTTTTGAAGTGGGGAGGTTTTAGTACCTGGTTGCAGGTATTGGAATGGTTACTCCCTAAAAATTGATGTCTATTATGTCATGTATATTCAGGGTTGCTTTACTGCTGTTGTTGTACAGCTGTTAGTCAATTTTTCCATCATTTTTTATTCCACTGCTTTTGAACACAGATTCCCCTGCTGGGGTTTCATTCCCCTGCTAAGAGAGTTTTTCTCTTTAAACTGGGTTTGTTCTTTTTACAAAGTGGTTATATGTGGTTTTAGACTAACAATGTAGAGTTCCATGTGGTGCATACTAGTCTCATTGGTGAATCAGGTATATGCTTTATGTTTAAGGGGAGGTTAGGTCACACCTTTAGGACTCAAGGTATCCTTAGGATGCTCATATATGATCTTTGATCATATCCATTGGTGAGTAAGGGTTCAGGGTGATGAGGACTTGCTGCAAAGCTTGTCAGAACTCTGAAACCTTGAGGCACTGTAATGGGTGCTTGCACTTCTCTATCAAACAGCTTGCTGTTCAAATACAGATGTGTGGTACACATTGTCAAGACTAACTGACCATAGGTAAGGGAAAAGGTAGGGATGGTGACTAGGGTATGCATATTTTCTTGAGCTGACCAGGTGCAGGGTGACTTATGTGTTGACTTTTTGTGCTTAGACCTTTGCTGAATAGAGGACTCTTGAGTTTCTATGTATCTATCTTGTGTATACAAGTGTGTGCACTAGAGCAGAGCTAGTTAGCATTGGTCTCTCCATGACTAGTCTAATACCCCTAGGAAATTTTCCCCTGCTTTCACCTTTTGCTTCCCCTGCTTTCATAACATTCCCCTGTTTGACCGTTGACCGACAATACCGTTACCCTGTTCATAGCCGTTGGGCCTGCTTGCACAAATTTTGGTTAGGGAATATTTTTTATTGTTTTTAAAAGATATTTAAGGCGCTTTCTTCGCTGATTGGTAATCTTTACTTTATTATTTCAAATAAATTATTTTTTTATCAAGATTTATCTTTGATATTTTTGCAATTTGAAAATTTGGTCCAATCACAGCTCTTCAATTCGCCTATAAAAACTTAATTCCCTTCACAAGCAGGTCTATATCTCTCTTTCGACTTAATCCCACCTACCTCACACCTTTATAAACCTTCAAAATATTTCAAACTTTATCATGCCTCTCAAAATTGCTGCTAATCATAATCAAATCGCTTTATTACATGATGAACCAGTAGAGTTTGCTGATGCTGTGGCCTTTCTAAAGTCCTCGTATTTTAGAGTGGCACTTCTCATCAACCCTAGAATTTATACCTCACACATTCAGCAGTTCTGGTCTAAATCCATGACAAAAACAGTGAATGGAGAGGTTACAATTCAAAGCACTGTAGATGGTCATCCCAAGGTGATTACACTTGCCTCCATCAGGGACAATCTACTTCTTGATGATGAGGATGGGATAACCAACCTATCTGAGGCTGAAATCTTTGAGGGTCTTGTCAAATTGGGGTACACTCTTTCTAAAGATAAAAAATGTAAGTTCGCTAAAGGTCAGTTTGCCCCACATTGGAAGTATTTGGTTCATACTATTATGCAATGTTTGTCACCAAAAAGCACTGCTTTCAATGAATTTGGTAGTGAGATGGCTTCTGCCCTGATCTGCTTGGCAACAGGGAGGAAGTATTGTTTTTCTCAAATGATTTTCAAAGGAATGGTTAAAAATGTTTCAAGCAATTCAAAGTTTTGTATGTACCCAAGGTTTATAGAACTTCTGCTGAATATGAGTGATCATGGTCCAATCAAACACAAAAACTATTTTTCAGCAACCAAGCATACAACCAAACTATTCACCACACTTCTTGCACCATCACCACAGTTTTCTGGCAGGTCCGTTCCACTCACTTTAATTATGATGAAACAAATCAGACAGGAAGAGGCCAAGACACAAACAGCTAAACACACACCTTCTGATTCCCCTGCCAAGAACCTACACCCTGCCAGTCCTCTACCCCCTGCTGATCCACAACATGAAAGGCGATCTAAATCCAGGTTTGCCAGGTCTCCCTTGCCTGGTGAATCTTCCCAAGCAGCAGAGAGGAGAGTCTCCAAGGGTTTAGAGCAAACTGAGGGTTTGGCTGCCACTACTGTCTCATCCTCAAGGGGTGAGCAGGATAGTGACACCATCAGTAAGTCCTCTCCCTCACTCCATGATATCCAAAAAGGGGAGAAATCCCCTTCTAGGAATGAGAGCAGCATGAAACCTATGACTAATTTGGAATTGACGAAAATATGCATGAGTCTGAAAAGGCAGAATGCACAACTAGTACAAAATGTCAAAAAACAAGGTCTGGTTATCAATAACTTGGAAACGAGACTTGCTACTCTTAGGGGAGGAGAAAGCCTAGACTTATCATATCCACAGATGAGGATGCTTCCAAAGGGGAGGCAGTTCTAAATACAGAAGAGTCTACTCAGTACTATTTATATCCTGGTGGTGTACATGGAAAGATAGCAAGTGCTGAGAAAGGGATTGAGAAAGGAAGTGCTGATAAGGGAAGTGATAAGGGGAGTGCAACCAAATAGATTGCTCAAACATTGCTCACTATGGGCAATCAAGAAGAAGCCCCTGCTTCAAAAGTTTCCCCTGCTGTTGCTGATCCCACTGTTGTAAGTCGTTCCCCTGCTAAGAATATTACTCAAACTTTTGTTAGAAAGAACAGAAAGCAACCAGCTCAGAAGGGGATTACAATCAAAGAACCTGCATCTAAAGTTAAACCAGCACCAGCAGTGGATCCAGAAGACAAAGGAAAAGGAATCATGGTTGAACAGCCCAAGAGAAAATACAAGCATAGAACTCCTGAACAGCAAAGGGCTCAAGAAGCACATGATGCACAAGTAATTCTCAGGCTACAACAAGAGGAGATGGATATGCAGGATCAAAGAATGCAAAAGATGAGGCCTAAAGATATGCTCAAGCAGGTTGAGATTATGCATAGAGAGCTGGATGACAGGGTGCCTCATGTTGGAGAATTTCTTGATCAATGGGAGAAGGAGTTAATAAATGCTCCTTTGGAAGACAGGTATGAGTTGACTTGCCTTGTTTACAAATATCAAACTGAGTATCTGGAAAGAAGGAAAAATCAAATTCAGAGAGAGAAGTATTTAACTTCTGAGAAAGGGAAACTTGAACACTACAAAGTTTTGCTCAAGAGACATAAGAAGTAGAAGGATGGTGACTTCAGAGATATGAGTTTTGAAGCCATAAAAAGAGCAGTCAGACCAGTCTTAAGAGAATATGATGTGGAAGATTGGATGACTATGAACTCTCCTACGGAAGCTGAGTATCTTAGGAGACAAAGTGAAATGCTACAGAAAGCTAGGGAATCCAAGAAAAGAAAAGCTGAAGGAACAACTTTGGAAACTACACAAGCAGGTGCATCATCCCAAGCAGGTGCATCATCACAAGCAGGGGCATTACATCAAGCAGGTGAAAGTTTTCCAGGAATTAAGAAGTCTGTACTTAATGTACAAAGAGCATCCAAAAGACTCAAGAGAATGGAGAAGGTTGGCACAGTTACATAGGAGTCTCAACGGCCTTCAAATGATGAAATTGATAAACAGCTAATTCTGTAGGAAAATGATGATATCTCACCTAGTGAACTTGGAAAGAAGTTTGCTATCAGAGAGTATGTTGTTTATGAACACAAAGGGAGGACTTGGTGGAAGCTTACAAGAGCTGACAATATAGCACAGACGTTTCTAAGTCTAGATGTCATGTTTCAAACCTTGGATAGTGAGGACTTAGAAGATCTATGGAAAATTTTGAAGAAGACTTTTGCTGCAAAACCTCCTACCATGGATGGTGTGGAGAAGGAGTTGGTAATCTGGGTGTGCATGCATAGGATGTATGAGCATGAGTTATTTGATCCTATATTTGATGTAGTGAATAAAGGAGATTTGTTGTATTGGAAGTTGTTTACCAATTATGGGGTCTATGAGGTAGTAATGGAAGGAGTAAGTGTGTACTTGATCAATCATCGTTATTATCCCTTCACTCAGGAGACCTTGAAGAAACTAGCACAGGCTAACTTGATTGTAGATGCTAAAACGCCTGTTGCTTATGATCTGGTAAGAATGATGCATAGTCAGATTTGGCCAGAAAGTTTGTAAGCATCCTCATCAACTAGGATTTATTCAGAAACTTGTCTTTAGGGGAAAGCACAAGTTTAGGGGAGGATTGTTGGGAATAAATCTATGCATACTTGCTACCCCTGCTAGTTGATTATCCGTACCCCTTCTAGTGAAAGTTTCCCCTGCCAAATAATAAAGGCAGGGGGATTGGTTCCCCTGCTGAAGTCAAAGGCCCTGCCGTTAGAGATAAACTTGGAATAAATTTTTACGCGTTTCTGTTACTACTCCTTAATACTTTCCATGTTTGTTAGTAGTGATCTTGTACGTGAGTCCTTATGGCTATAAAAGGACTCACTAGGTTAGCATGCAATGTGTGTCTTTCTCTATTGTCTTTCATTATTATACTTTATGGTTTTGTAAACCCTAATACCATTTTAGGGTATTTGTATATCATTGATATATTAAAGTTCAACGTTTCAATATAATGCATACTTGCTACCCCTGCTAGTTGATTATCCATACCCCTACTAGTGAAAGTTTCCCCTGCCAAATAACAAAGGCAGGGGGATTGGTTCCCCTGCTGAAGTCAAAGGCCCTGCCGTCAGAGATAAACTTGAAATAGATTTTTACGCGTTTCTGTTACTACTCCTTAATACTTTCCAAGTTTGTTAGTAGTGATCTTGTACGTGAGTCCTTATGGCTATAAAAGGACTCACTAGGTTAGCATGCAATGTGTGTCTTTCTCTATTGTCTTTCATTATTATACTTTAAGGTTTTGTAAACCCTAATACCAATTTAGGGTATTCGTATATCATTGATATATTAAAGTTCAACGTTTCAATCATATTGTTCTTGTGCTATACATTATATTCCGCATCTTGTTTAGTTACTTTGCTTTGCAAAGTTTCTCTAGTGTTAGATTAAATTCTTTCTTTCTATCACAACCCTTAAACAAGCTATTAAGGTTTAAGATCTGACTTTAGGATCAACAACTAACCCTTTGGCTTTGTTCTGAGAAGACTTCTGAGTCTGAGTGTTTGATGATTCAGCATCTAGAAGAGCAAGCTTTGCTTTCACCTTTTTGTACTCAGACCTATAGTCTTTCTCAATTCTATTATTATTCTGAAACCCTTGTTTAGTTTGAGAAGCATGAATTAGTTTAGGTGTGAACTTTGGTTGAAAATTATAATTTCCTGATGAAGAGTTTTCATTTTTGTAAGAAGCCAATGGAGTTTTTGAAAGACAATATTTTGAAATGTGCCTAGTTTTACCACATCCAAAACAATCCACTCACTTAGTGGATTGGTTTCCAGCAAATCTAGTTCTTTTGATATATCGTTTGGTGTCGCCAACAAGGCTCTTTCATGAAACTCTTTGTTAAGCTCATCAATGTATTCAGTGCTAGATCTTTCGTCTACCTCATCATCTGAGGTTTCTTGAAAATCTTGCACAACTCCATTTGAAAAGAAAGCAGTTGATATGGTTTCTCAATTAACAAGGTTTGGTTTAGCTGAGGTGTCTGTTAATAAGGCCTTTTTAGACCCAGGATACCTTCTATTTATAAGATTATCCTCATAGATAAATCTTCCATAAATATCTGCAAGATCCTGAGTCTGAATGTGATTAGCGTTTCTCAAACCTTGAGAAAAAACCAAGCCATTTTTCAGGAAGACTGTTCACAAAATGAACATTGATTTCATGCTTAGATAGTTTAACCCCGTCATTCGAAAGCTCATTGAGCAAGGTCTTGTATCTAGTGTAGGTCTAAAGAAGTGTTTCAGATGGTTTGGCCCTGAAAGTGTTATATTCTAACTTCAGGTCCATAATCCGATTTTCCTTAGTGTCTGATGGTCCTTCGAAACTATGAACAAGATCTGTCCAAGTCTCTTTGTCCTCTTTACACTCGATGACAGCTTCCATAATATCGTCAGGAACACAAGATATTATGATGCTTTTAAGACATTGGTCTTGATTGACCACTCTTTTTTCATTGCCAGACCATTGGTTTTCTGGTTTGTCATCACCAGTTGCCATTTTTGGTTTGAATGGACCATTCTCAATACATGTAATGTAGTAAGGTTCCATCCCCATCAAATAATATAGCATTCTTTTCTTCCATTTGTTAAATCTTTCAAGTTCCAACTTAGGAGCGTTAACAGAGTAACTCGCTCCCTTTTTGTTGACAAGTTGTGGTACATCACTTTCAGCCATAATGGATCAAGGTTTTAAAAACTTTGAGTCAGTAGTAAAAAATTTATAAACCTACTGCTCTGATACCACTTGTTGGTCCCTTGTAATTAGTTCTATACTTATGAATACTAAGTATAGACCTAACTCATGGTAAAGTAATGTAATAATGCAAGACAAAGTAAATTAAAACACAAAAGGTTTTCAATGTTTAACTCTTAGCTTTATTAACGAATTATACCCTATTGCATGCGAAGCTACAATAGGGATTGAATAGACAATGTGTGTTTGGTGATCTCCTCACTAACAAGCTAGTCCAATCCTAACGATTGCTAAGCTTGACGATTGTAAACAGGAGTTTATAACTCAAGTGTTTAAATCGTATTTAGAAGAGAGAACTTTGTTTGTGAATGTCTAAAGCATTTAGTGCACAAACTCATTAACTTCTCTCTTCCCACAAGCATCCTATTTATAGAAGGTAAGGGTAGATACGTGACAAGAATTGCCCATGTGCAATTCTTGTCCTATTGGTATAGTGTACTATCTTGTCTTATACTATTCTAAGTAATAAGACGTAAGTCCTTTCAAAGGCCTTCTATACCCTATCTATCCCAAATGGCTAAGTCACATTATTAGTGTGATGTACAATGTCTTATCACACTTCAACTTATCCCGCCATTACTTCAGTCTTCAAGATGCTTGTTCTTTCAGGGAGATCGTATGGGGTTCAGTGAGTCTATTGTCAACAACTCAGTGAAACCATCACCTTCTTCTTTGTCTTAGGTACATCATTCACTGAGCTTCACCTCACTGAATACTCGAGTCTTTCTTAGACACAGGCTAAGAACTTGAAGATGACTCACTGAGTGACTGTTCACTCAGTGACTTCTTTGTGTTCAAGGTTCAAACGATACTTAGGCTGATTGTTATTCAAATCCCTCAGGGAGGTCATCACGTACTGAATTGACCTAACAGTTGGAGACCTGGGTATGTCTGTTTCATGGGGTTGACCTTGTGCAGGGTTTACTTGAGTGTTGGGTTTTCTTTTTGGGACTTTTCTGTACGGAGGACTCTAGAGTTCTGTGTATCTAGCTTGCTTATGCAGGTCTGTGCATTGGGACAGAGCTATTTATTATTGGCCTATTCAAAATAACCTAATACCCTTAGGAAAGTTTCCCCTGCTTTTAATTTTGATCCCCCTGCTTTCATAACTTTCCCCTGCTTTGCAAAAGTTCCCCTGTTTGACCGTTGACCGACAATAACGTTACCCTGCTTATAGCCGTTGGGCCTGTTGCTACAATTTTGGTTTAGGGAATATTTTAAAATATTTAGAAGATATTTAAGGCGGTTTCTTCGCTGATTGGTTTCCTATTTTTAATCATTTAAAATCATTCAATCAAATTGAATATTTGGTCCAATCAAAATCTTCTAATTACTCTATATGATCTCAATTCCCTTAACCAACAGGTCTAACTCATCTTGTCGATCACATCCCACTTCTTTTTTTCAAAACATAAACCTTTACTTACTCATAATTTCCATGGCTATCAAAATCTCGCCTAACCATAACCAGATTGCCATCCTTTCTGGTGAATGATTTAGATATTTTACTCATTGAAAAAGTTCTCGTATGTCTAATCGAATTGATCACGGTTAAATGTGCGACTCAGTCGTCTTTGGTGAATAAAAGAAAAGGGTTGTCGTTGTTTAAACTAATTAAAGCACAAAAATGAAAGCGAGGAAAGATTAAACTAAAAATAAATGACTTTAAAAATAAATGACGAATTATAAAAGAATCTAAAAATAAAAATGAAAACTTTAACTTAAATGACAAAATTATAAAACTCAAATGAAAGACTAAACGAAAATAAAATAATTAAAAGTAAATTTAAAACTTAAAACTTTATAAAAATGAAAACTTTAAAATAAAATACTTTAAAAATAAACTAAGAAAAGACAAATTAAAATAAAGCTTAAGAAAAACAAAACAAGATAAGTAAAAACAAGACTTAAGAAAATGGCGGGAAAAATAAATTTAAAAATAAATTTGGACAAAAACTAATTAATTCCGCAATATAAAAAAATTGAATTAATTTCTCAATTAAACAAAGAATTTCGCAATGCTGGAAATATGAATTAATTTCGCAATATTAGAAAAGTAATTAATTCCGCAATGTTAGAAAATATTCAATTCCGCAATACACGTAAATGAATAATTCGGCAATCCTGTTTTTGATTCAATTTCGCAATTCACAAAAAAGTTCAATTTTGCAATTCACAAAAAAGTTCAATTTCGCAATTCACAAAAAAAGTTCAATTTCGCAATTCACAAAAAAGTTCAATTTCGAAATTCACAAAAAAGTTCAGTGTCGCAATTCACAAAAAACTTCAATGTCGCAATTCACAAAAAGTTCAATGTCGCAATACACAAAAAAGTTCAATGTCGCAATTCACAAAAAGTTTCAATGTCGCAATTCACAAAAAATTTCAATGTCGCAATTCACAAAATAGTTCAATGTCGCAATTCACAAAAAAGTTCAATGTCGCAATTCACAAAAAAGTTCAATGTCGCAATACACAAAAATTGATAAATTGAATCAGATTTTCCTAGAAAAGGGGAACTCATATAAAACTTTTAAACACGAACCAAGAAACGCAAAAAGCTAAGAACTTTATATAAAAAGATGACGAAATAAACGAAGATTAAGAACACGAAATCAACACCAACAAAGATGATGAAAAAGATTAAGATTAAACAAACAAGAAAGGTAGAAGGAGATGATTACAAAGCTTGAAAATAAAAGATTAAAGATTAAAGACAAGATTAAAGAGTAAAGACTTACATGGATTACTTGAAAAGAAAGACAATAAAAGTA
This sequence comes from Glebionis coronaria, assembly GCA_025667525.1. Classification (NCBI taxonomy): domain Eukaryota; kingdom Viridiplantae; phylum Streptophyta; class Magnoliopsida; order Asterales; family Asteraceae; genus Glebionis; species Glebionis coronaria. Next base: position 292,050,815 of record CM046877.1, read on the forward strand.
AATGACAATATGAAAAGTGCTAAAAATAAAAGTGGAGAGCTATGTGTCAAATAGCTAACACCTCCAAAATGATAAGGAGGGTTAGTATTTATAGGGAGGGGAGATGGTGGTAGGTGGTTGGAAGCTTCCTTCTTTCTTTCTTTCTTTAGTCTTCACGTCTTTGACATTAAACGCGTCATTCTCGACTTTGTCTCGGGATTTGTCGATAAATAATTTGAACTCGTCTTCTAATTTCTTCATTAATTAGATTTGGTTCTTCGACTTCGTTAAACTTCCGTCTTTAGACTTTTTCTTCGATAAATCTTCAGAATAGGCCTTTGACTTCCGTTCTTTTTGCACTCTTGATCTTTTGACTTCGTCTTTTGTCTTTTTCTTCGATAAAAGCCCGTGAAAGTCCGTGTTTTCTTCCTTTTTCATCTTTTGGTCCTAAAACACAACAAAAACACAAACCACGCATAATTCCGACATTTATGACATAAAATACACGTTATGGTCTTGTTTTTAATTGTTTTAAGTGGTAAAAGGATGGGTGTTTTCACACCTATCAAATCCCCTACACTTGACCATTGCAATGACCTCATGCAATGCATTAGTTACAAAGAAAGAGTTACATTCTCCATCATAATCAACCTACCTTGGCCTTTATTAAATACTAGACACTAAGCAAACTTAAAGAGATAGAAACTTAAAAATTTTTGAAGGAAGAAACTTGTAAGGAAATATAATACTTACATTAGGGCTTTTGGTGTCATGAATATTAATCATCCTCAAGTTTCACGTTCCCCATGCCAAGTTTAAAAACGAGATCATTGTTACTACAAGTTTGCACAACTAACACTTACTCATGTGGTTTAATTAATCACTTATACTCCCTTATTCCTAGGTGTATCTCTTATATTTTATTTTTGTCTCGAATGATCACGGGGATGCATTTTTTACTTATTTCGATAATTTATTAGGGCTGAAAATAAAGTAGGACGATCTAATCCATAGTTAGCTAAAGGACAAAATCTTTTAAAACTGCTTCTCGAAACCTCTTAAAGTTAATATCTTGGCATAACTCGTTTCACGATTTGAGACCTTTCTCGGACCGATATTTGGCATTTACTTCATACTTTGAATCTTGAGAAGACGATCTTGAAATTATGGTCTTCTCTTCGTATATAGTGTATATCTTCACTTGGAGTAGTTGAGATATTCTTCAAATGTTGACCACGACTTCTTCATTATTTCTTCAATCTTTATTTGGGATTTTGATATACAACGATCCACCTCCTTTTCGGACTTGGATCTATCTATCCTCATACCTTGTTAGGGTCTTTTCGGATAGATTTCTCCATGATCTTTATGGGAGTAATTGCTTTTCGTCATGTGTCTTGATCCTTCATATTGATTTTGGAATAATGATTCTTCACATCATCTTGGATCTTTAGCAACAAAATGGAGCCCTCATGCCTTGTTAGGGCCTTTTCGGACTCGCCAATCTTCACGTCCCGTTTCAACAAGTTATGCCTTGGCTATGAACTCTAATTAATCCCGATCAACTTTTAAACGATCTTGGGCTAGAAGCTAAGTAATTTTTCAAATCGTACGACCTTACTTATTGCAGTTATTTATTTACAAGTGATGGGAGAAAAAGTTCATAATTAACTCACATAATTTAATGAAAGGATACCAAACTTATAATTGACTCTATCATCTCTCGTTCTCCACAATTTAAAATCTCAAGTAATGAGACTCGTGGATACTTAGCCTAATAAACCAATTAAGGTCTACATGGTTTAGGATACTAGCTTGAGTCAAAATGTTCACGAAGGGCCTAATATATCAAAGACATCTAAACTCGCTAAAACCATTTTATTTTAATAAGAAAAAATAACAATAAGAAAGGAAACTACTACTAGGCCAAAATAGATTAAAAATTTTGAATAATGTTGAAAAATCGAATTTCCGGTTAAAATGAGGACAAATTCATGGAAAAGCCCACTTAAATTCGATAGAAGTCCCCCTACACTTAATATAAACATTTTCCTCAATGTTTAAGCATGTGGAAGTAAACTCCCCTACACTTAGGACATTGTGCACTTTGTTTAAATCTTGCTAAGGAAGTGACAATTAAAGTGATTCCTATTTTAATATTGAGAAATATAAAATAGTGAATCAAAATAGTTTAGGATAGAACCGAGAAGACAGGTACACGGAATCACGGGTCATCAAAAGTCATCAAGAGTGTGTCTTTGAAAGCTTGAATCCCTACACATCATAAGAAAGAAAACAACGAACACCAACGGGGCTCCCCCTCTACACTTATAATGAAAACAAATAAAGATAGATAGATAATCGGGTTGCTTCCCGAGAAGCGCTTGTTTTTGTTAGCCGAGTCACGAGCCTGACTTGTCCCCGAATTAAATGGTCCATGGGGAAGCCTCGAATGTAATACCAGGATCAAAGACCTTTTCCTCGTTCCCGGAGGACATTAATAAGGGAGAGGCCGAAGGATAAGTCTTGAAGGGTAGAAATGTCCTCTCAACATATGAAAAGTATGTGAGGTCGTGATCCACGGGAGGTGGGGTGGGTAAAGGAAGCAAATTGTCATCCCCGAAAGACAATGGATGGTCACCAAGCGGCAAAGCCGTAATGTTATCATTCATAGAATAGGCAATGTCACCTCCCGGGTGAAAGGACTCATCCTCAGTAATGGTTTCAAACGGTTGGGAAGAAAGGTGCTCGGGAGGGGGACTTGGGACAATATCTTCATGTAGCAACGCATCAAAAAGAATATCCCCCTCCGTGTCGTCATCATCGATACCCGGAGGTATGGATAGAATGTCGATTTCTTCCATAAATGTCTCATTATTCTCAACGGGAGTAATAGACGGGGGTAATGACGCGATAATTGGAGTGGAATTCAACGCTTCAATTTGAGCAATAAGAAGATGAACTTTCAATAGTTTGTCGCGAAGAATAACGTCTTCCACCTCGTCTAAAAGACCAAGTTCAGGGGTGAACTTCTCGTAAGTCGGAGAGAATAAATCAACATCGTCCGTATCTCCCGGATGAAATGGGGAAAAATGAGAAATTTCAAAAGTGAAATTCTCATAGTATGGAGAAAAATCATCATCATTAAGAGCGACCTCTTCCGTAAGCTCCGCAAAAGTCGGTACATCACAAAGCTCCTCAAAGAATTTGTCGAGAGCAAAATCACCAACCTCACTCGATGTATCACTATCGTTAGATGCATGCGGGTGATAGTTGTAAAAAACGCCCTTGTTTAGGAAAACAAGGAAGTAATTAGGGTAAGCAATTAATACGACGATTTAGGAAAATCGTGCACTAAAATGACCCAAGTGTGAGTTCGTTCTCAAGGAGGCTAGTGTGTTATGTGTGTAATGATTTGAATTAATTATTTGTGATTAATATTATGAAGAAAGAAAAGAAAAATGAAGACGGATACGAGAAAATTACACTATGACGTAAAAGACGTAAAACCGTAAAATGGGGTAAAATAAAAATTTATTCTAAAAAATTAAAAACTATTACTAAAAATCCACTAAAATATTATAAGGGCTTACAAAAAATCAAAACTTGCAAAAACCATTTATTTAATTAAATAGTAATTTTTAAATACTAATTAAAGCCCTAAAAATCAAAATTGACTAATAAAAAGCCCAAATCAAGGTTTTAAAGTTTGTAAACCTCTAAAATAACCTAATTAAACTAAAAGTATTTTTCTAAATTTTAAATCCACTAAAACCTATTTTTAAATGCTTAAAAACTATAAAAATATTAAAATAATCCTAGAAAATAATTAAAAGGTGCTAAAAATATTTGGAAAGTTGTAAAAATCCTAACTTAATGTATAAAACCTAGGAAAATATAAAAAGTGAAAAATCTTAATAAAAAATAAAGATGATTATTTTAGTAATAAAATAATAATAAAAAATTCAAAGTTTATAAAAAACTCTAAAAAGTTGCAAACTAGTTAGTTTTAACCTAAATAAAATAGAAATGAAGTTGAAATTACAAAAATACCCCTATTGGGCCTTGCAATGGGCCAAAAGTTCAAACAGACCCGTTAATGGGCTTTTTATGGCCCAATAAGAAAAATGTTGTCCAAATAAGCCCAAAACTTCCTATCTGACTTAAAATTTGATTTTAAGAACCAAACTCTAAAGGCTCAATAGCTGAAAATATGTTTAAGCTAGCTTATTTCAAAGCAGCTTATCCTTAATGGGCTTTTTGGCCCATTAAGCTATAAGCTGATGCCATAAGCTAAAATTTGACACACAAGCTTCTTTTGAGTTACCAAAGAGATCTGTAAAAAGAAAACTTGAAAAAGCACAAGAAATAAGCCTGAAATAAGCCAAGACTCTCTTCACAAAACGACAAAATAGTCGTTTTTGAGTTCTAGACCACCTCAAGTGCTGATTCAAGTTTCAAAAGGTTTTAATGACTTAATTAAGCAAAATAATCAAAAAAATTTCTAATAAGCACACTGAATAAGCCAGAATAAGCAGATAAGCCCTTATGTAAAAGTCAACTTAATGAGTTTTCTAGTCAAACTTAAAAGTCAAACCCTAATAAGCTCCAGATCAAATTAATGGGTCAAATAAGGAAGATCTATTACAAAAAACAAGTTGTTGCAAGTCTAGATAAGCCAAAATGGCTTATGAATAAGCTGTTTGATGTTTTACACTAGCAGGGGCTAGTTTTGGAGGTTGAGCAGTGGGAAAAGTTTCCACTGCTTGACCAAATTGACTATTTGTCTTATGTGACTTTTTTGTGGATTCAGGTTAAGCAAAGGCACCCAAATGATCAGTTAATCATGAAGAGTCAATAACAACAACAAAATCACAATTTCAATTAGCCAATCAATACAGTTTAACCAAAACATCACCAGATATGCATCAGACATGAACAATAAGTAGTTATCACTCAATAAGCACTTTTAGCAAGATTCAGCCAGCCAAACTTCACCAAATGCATACACAAGCTATAATTAATTCAAATGAACATAAATTAACAAGTTTCATGCAATGGTTCAAAGTCTAGATCAAGATTTAAGCACAAAATGTTACTGATGAACAAGAACAAGTAGATTTCAACACTTGCTGATATACTTGACCACAAGGCTAGATTCAAACACTCAAATCTACTTAACAGCTTATAATGAGTATGTTTAATCACTTGTTATCCCTAAGCATGCATATAAGCTAAGTGTTTCCAAAATCTTAGGTCGAAAAAAGCATATTTCCAACTTTTATAGCACAATCAAGAATTTGATGTTTTAAAGCCAAGAACTTGCAGCAAATAGCATACAACCAAGTATATTGCATATACAAACACAAGTAACCAACAAACACAAACTCAATTTCAACTTATGCACTTAAACAAGTTAACCCAAACACCCCTTATCTTTTTCAATCCAATATTTAAACAAGTATAAGTGTGATTCAATGTTACCCAAGCCCAATCAAACACAATAACATATATATTATGGAGTATCAAGCAAGATTAAGCCACAAAAACAACAAGAACACTAGCAGAACACAAAATCATAAAAATCAAGTATTTTTCATATTTTTAGGTTCAAGGGCTCAAACGTCATGAATGTAAATCCACACTCACAAATTTTTGAGCTGATGTGCCTAGCAAAACAAGGTACAAGCTTCCACAAACAAGCTGCTAAGATTCAACAAGGTTAGAACAATAATATGAAAAATAGAAAGGTGACAAAAACTTGATTGATGCAACCTTTGTACCCACTTCTTGATGATCCCCAAACCACAAGCTCCCAATACCTTGATAAGCTCCTTATCAGGGTATTTAGACCACTTGCAGCCCAAAGACTTAGCAAAATATCAAGATTTTTAGAAAATATGCAATTTCTTGCACACTCTTTGAAAATAGGTTTTAATACTTCACAAACACAAACATGAAAAAATAATAAGCAGTAAATAATATTGGCACTTGGGTTTTGTTCACAAATTCAAACACTTCTCATTAATCATGAAGGAGGATTTACAGAAAAGTAAACAAAGGAAAAACCAAGAGCAAGCTGCTATGAAGCAGGTCATATGCCTTTTGTAGGCTACAAATGTTCTAGAAATGCAAGAAAAAACGTAAAACCCTAATGCTTGAAGTCCCCATTTTGCCCTTGCAGATTTTTAAAACTTGGAATCATGTGAAGGTATGTTGGTTGTTTGTGGACATGCGAGCTGTTGGAATTGCATCAAGGGCTCACAAAGAGCTTAAGTTTGAAGCTACAATCTTGGACGTTGGATGGCTGGCAGTTTTTGGCATCTTCCTCACAAAACCGTGTACAAGGTTGGTGGCATGTGACATGTGGTGATGTGGCATGCAAAGTGAAGGTTGGGATGTGTTTAGTTCCACCTTAATCTTAAATCTGGAGAGGATTAAAGCTTAATTGCAAGTAATGAAGGAATACCCAATTTGATCAAGAACATGAAGAACACACGTTTTAATTTGTTTTGGGTTTTAAATGTGGTGTTTAGCGCCTTAATTAATAAATAAATTAAGGTTTGTTAAGTCTGGTGTGAGTGGAAGATGACATGGAGGAATGGTGAGTTTTGATTGGTTGTGGGAGGTGAGTGGGGCACCTGGCAGGCTGCCACTGGTTAAGGTAAGTTTGTTTGTCCGCCTATTTTAGTCCTTCTTCTCTCTTTTTCTTGTCCCTTGAAGTTTTAATAAGCCAAACAAGATTTCCTTTGCATAACAAGTTTCATTTTTTATACTTTGGCCAAAATGTTTTCCAAAGTGTAATCAAGGACTTGTTTTGTAATTTGATGATATTTGAAGGGCTGTTTTGGCATTTTCTTCAAAGATTATGGTCTTGACTTGTATTGTTGACTTCTTGGAGGACTGAAATTGACAAGTCTTTCATTTTTAGGGACCATTCTTGCCAATTCTTCAAAGTGGAGAGCCCATTTTGTAATTTTGACAAACTATAGGGACCAAACTTGTAATTATGAATATACAAGGGTTTAAAGTGTCCATTCTGCAATATTGGAGGACCCTTCTTGCATAATCTTCATTTCTTCAAGGGTTTTTCTTGGAAAATCTTCATTAGGGCTTGGATCTTTTTGCGGCTTCGTTTCACGTGTTCGTTTTTGCTTGTTCTTTGTGATCTTTTGTCATTTTCTTAATATACGTACCTAAAATATACAATGAACAAAGACAAGCATATATATGGTCTTTTTGATGATGTTTTGTACATTTAAAGCCCAAAAAGAACGATGATATCATGTATAAAAGACATCTCATCACTCCCCCATACTAAACCATTGTTATGCCCTCACGCAATGCTAGAATAAAGTATCTAAGCATCTCTAAAATTCAATTTTATGCACTTTTATTGAAAGGTAAACTTGCTATACTAATACTACTTTATGTTTTAGACATAATGTACGATTTTCATCGCAAAACGGGACGTTTAGGTTCATAGAATAAGAACATGTGAGTGCCTCATAGAGATAAATTCATTGTCCTCGGTTTTCACCCAATTCCATGCTAAGCGTGTAACGAGATCATTGTCATTATAAGTTAGTAATGCTAACACTACTCATATGCTCTAACTAGGTACTTAGACTCCGATTATTCCTAATTTGTATCTCTTATATTTTATTTTTTCTTTGAATGATCATGATGATACATTGTTTGACTTATGCGATGATAGAGATTAAGGTCCAAAATAGAAACGAAACGGTGCAATCAAAACCATCGAATTAATAGCCTTCCCTAATAGACAACGATGTCAAAAAATTAAGTTAACAAGTGAGATTCGATAAACACAGTTTTAGAACGGTTTTGAACATGAGACTTATTACCAAGACTTTTATACACCCCCTACCGGATGGGCCTTATTATCATAGGTTTACCTTCACCTTTTGGGATCGGTCTTGCCTTGCCTTTTATTTAACCTCGTCATGAGGTGTTTATTATGGCCATAGACGTATATCCTCACGCTAAAAGCGAATTTTGGATCTTTAAAGCTTCAAAGATTAAGGCTTGATTCACTTTCAATTTTTGCATAAATTTTTCGGCCTTATAAGCTTCAAATTGTTTTCTTGATTTAGGTGAGCACTTGAAATCTTGTTATTGGGTAGAAGCTTTCGATTATTCGGGTTGCCAATACTTCAAAACTGTGACGCTGGCGATTCTCAAATGTTTTACCAATTTAATTACATGGAAGCTACTAGAAAAAGCTAGAAACCAACAATTAAGACTAAACCTCTAAGTTAATACTTATTAGCAAAATTTATATACAAGCGAAGGGAGAATAAGCAAAGAATTAGGACACATGAGTTTTTAAAAGAATACGAATACTCTACGTTTAGCATAGTAACTTATAATTAACGCTATTATTTCTCGTCATCAATTAAGAGACTTAGCCTAATGTAAGTTAAGGAATCGAAGCTAAATGCTCTACACGCATGGTCGAGTCAAAAAGTACTCTTATTATCGCCATCGGAAAGTCTACATTCGTGTCACCAGACACTTATGAAAACATGAGAAAATTTTTAAATTTGGCCATTTTTAGCCTTATTTTACAACAAAACGAGAGACAAAAACAAAAATTTTGGAGTGCATGAAGGCGTAAGCAAGGCAAGTATCTATTCACCCCCCATACTAAAGTTAAACATTGTCCTCAATGTTTTGAGTCTAAGGGTAGGATACCCCCATACTAGAGACATAGTCGAATGCTTAATCTAGCATGGAAAGGGTGGAACCATTAAATTAATAGCTGTTTATGAAGTGTGTTAAAAACCTAAGGTTAGAACGATAAAGGATACATCATGTGGATATTGAGAAATTATTCCAAGCAAACGATCAAGGCTCACGTAAAACGAACACGAGAGGTTTGAATCGTGAAGATGATGATGACCTAATAGCCACAAGTCATAAACAACCACGGAGCAAAGGTTGGAAGGGAACAAATCCCCTCAAGTTACTACATTAGAAAGTAATAATATGTACATGGATAAACATGGGATCTCCCCCGCGAGGCACCTCGTTTTTGATTACCAAGTCATGAGCTCGACTCGATCCCCTCAATACTAATTATCATTGGGGAAGGTGACTTGTTCGAGGTCGTCCAAAGAAGGGACTTCCCCACTAAAGTATTGCTTAAGCCTATGTCCATTCACCTTAAAGTTAGAACCATCATTTTGAGCTAGCTCGATGGTCCCATAAGGGAAAACTTGTGAGACGGTGAACGGACCGGACCAACGGGATTTCAATTTACCGGAAAATATTTTCAAACGAGAGTTAAAAAGAAACACTTGATCACCATTATTAAAAACCCGGATTTTTATTTTAGAATCATGAAACTTTTTAGTCTTTTCCTTGTAAATCAATTAATTTTCATAAGCAATATCTCTTAGTTCATCTAATTCATTTAATTATATTTTCCTACGATCCCCCGCGGTCCTCAAATCAAAGTTAGCATGCTTTAGGGCCCAATAAGCTTTGTGCTCGAGTTCAATTGGTAGATGGAAGTTCTTCCCATACACAAGCTTATAAGGAGTGCACCCAATGGGTGTCTTGTAAGCGGTTCGAAAGGCCCATAAAGCATCGTCTAACTTATCTGACCAAGATTGTCGATTTTCTCCAATGGATCTTTCCAAGATCCTTTTCAATGCTCAGTTTGAAACCTCGACTTGCCCACTCGTTTGTGGTTGATAAGCCGTAGAAAGACGATGTGTAACCCCATATTTCTTAAGAGCCATTTCAAATTGGTCATTACAAAAATGGGTTCCACGATCGCTTATGATAGCACGAGGGGTTCCAAACCGAGAGAATAGTTGCTTCAAAAACTTGACTACCACACGAGCATCATTCGTGGGCAAAGCCTTAGCTTCAACCCACTTAGATAGGTAGTCAACGGCCACAAGGATGTAATTATTTCCACGAGACAATGGGAACGGCCTCATAAAGTCAATGCCCACACGTCAAAGATCTCACAAACTTGGATTATATCTTGAGGCATTTCATCCTTTTGTGAAGACTTTCCTTGACGTTGGCATGCGTCACACGACTTAATAAGTTCGCGCGCGTGTCGGTAAATAGTGGGCCAAAAGAATCCGGCATCAAAAAATTTCTTAGCCGTGAGATTAGCACCATGGTGACCACCCGTCGGTCCCTCGTGACAAGCTCTAAGTATATTAGATGCTTCAGTGCCAAACACACAACGCCGAATGATTTGATCCGCACAAGTCCGGAATAGATGAGGGTCGTCCCAAAAGTAGAACTTGACGTCATGAAAGAATTTTCGCTTTTGTTGTGTCGTCATACCCTTAATGATGAAGTTTCTCGTATGGTAATTTGCGATGTCCGCAAACCATGGGGTGGACAAGTCTTTCGTAGAATTCACTACGCCAAGTGTTTCGAGAGGGAATGATTCATTGATTTCCTTATTCTCTAGAACACTTTGGTGAGGATCTTCCAAACGAGAGAGATGATCGACCGCTAGATTCTCGGCTCCTTTTTTGTCAAGAATTGTGACATTAAATTCTTGAGGAGGAGCATCCAACGAAGTAATCTCGGCTTTGTATCTTGTTTAGCCATGAGATACTTGATAGCCGAGTGATCCGTATACACTATGCTTTTAGTCAAGACGAGATAAGGTCGAAATTTCTCAAATGCATAAACCACGGAAAGGAATTCCTTTTCCGTTGTGGTATACTTAAGTTGAGCCTCGGTCATCATCTTGCTAGCATAGTGAATAGGCAAGAAATATTTTTAATGACGTTGCCCCAAAACGACCCCTATAACGTAATCACTAGCATCACACATGAGCTCAAAGGGGAGGTCCCAATTTGTGGCAACAAGAATGGGAGCTTCGGTAAGTTTCCTCTTAAGGATTTCAAAGGCTCTTACACAATCTTCGCTAAAAACGGAAGGAGCATCTTTTTCAAGAAGATGTGTAATAGGTCGAGATATTTTTGAAAAATCCTTGATGAATCAACGATAAAAGCCCGCGTGACCTAGGAATCTCCTAACTCCCTTGACGGTTTTGGAATGAGGTAATTTGGCGATGACGTTTATCTTAGCTTTGTCTACCTCAATCCCCGCATTAGAAACTTTGTGCCCTAAGACAATCCCCTCTCTAACCATAAAATGACATTTTTCCCAATTAAGCACTAAGTTGGTTGTGACAACCGTGGTTTTGAGGTTCGTCACTTGGTCTTATTTTAAGGTTAATTTATGTGTGACTATGTGATTTGCGTGTTTACATGTTATTTTGCGTGAACGAGGTTGGTGTGGATATCGTTTATGGGTATAAAGTACTCATAAGTAAATCTAGGAACGGTTATTTCATGTTCATGAGCTCACAAATTAGTGACTATGAAATGAAATGGTGTTATTTTGGTGTTTTACGTATACGTATAAGTATTATAGTAAATCATATTTTTTTTACGATTTGGGGTTTAGCATTTAGAGGTCTCGGGTAAGGTTTAGTCATGTGAGTATTTTTCGGGATGGTTTTAAGTCATTTAGGACTTAGTTATAAAGTTTATTTCAAAATTTAAGATTTTTTTTTAAAACTGTATATTTTACGTTTTTTTGGTATACGCGTAAAATTGACTAGTTTTACGGTTTTAAGGTTTCGGAGGCTTTAGGAGCTGAAATAAATTAAGGTAAATTAAGGTATTATTAATAACATAATAATAAGTAATAAAAAGAAAAAAAATAAAAAATATATGTTAAAGTCGGTTTAGGCCGATTAAAAAGAAAGAAAAGGGAAAAAAGAAAAAAAGGGAACCGGGCTTTTGTAATGGGCCAAGACTTTTTATTAACTAAAAAAACATCATAATCCCCTGGAGATCAAGCTTAAGTCGAAATCAATGGAGTCTATTTAGGGTAGGGCTGAGCAGGCCCGACCGAAACCGAGTTGTCCCGACCGAAACCGAAAAACCGACTTAACCGAAACCGAAACCGAGGTATTCGGTTCGGTTCTCGGTTTGTAAATTGTGTAATTTTCGGTTTCGGGCCGGTTCGGTCCAAAAACCGAACAAAACCCGAGTGGCCCGATTTAACCCGAAATTCATTAGGTTAGAAAATATAGCAGCGCCGCTATTGATAAAACTCATAGAAGTACTCATACTCTCATAGAAGTCTTTTCTCTCTCTAAAAAAAAAACATGCAGGAAGAAAGAAAAAGATTCAATGGAGCAAGATTTAATCAAAATGAACAAACACCTCAACAACATAGCCTGTTTGAATCAATTTCATCATCGAAGAAAGAAAAAGATTCAATGGTTTGAATCAATTTCATCATCGAAAAAGAAAAAGATTCAATTGAGCAAGACTTGTAATGTTGCTATAAACCCACTCTTGGATTTGTATGTTTGAATCCACTGTTTTTTTATCTGGTAAAGGGGTGTGTTTGGATTATTTCTGCAGTTTTTTTTTCATGTTGCTAAGGGGGTGTTTGGGGCAGTGTCTCGGGTTCGGTTTGGCCCGACTGAAAACCGACTCAGCCCGAACTTAAACCAAACCGAACCGAACCTATTCGGTTTCGGTTTCGGTTCAGATATTTGTCTTATCTCGGTTTCGGTATTTTTCGGTTCGGGTCGGGACGGGTCGGTTCCGGCCCGAAGCTCAGCCCTAATTTAGGGTTCTTCATTAATTTTTCTTCTTTCAAAAATTCTAAGGCAAAATCTTCAATACACTTTTTAATTAAATTGTTTTTAATTCTCTTACAATCAATACATGATGGATCTAGGGTTAAGTTAATTATGAATTCTGTATTATAATGGTATAAACATGATTATATTAATTAGAGATAATAATTATACATGGTGATGGTAATTAATTAAGCTAATTGTGTTAAATTCGTTTTTAAAAACTGGGCAAAATTTTATGTCACTTGTTTTGATCATATCTAGAGTTATACAAACCCTAATTTTGCGATCCAAGCATTCCTAAATAGGTATTTGAAGTGGCTTTCAAATGCAAGAAACAAGAACCAAATTGGAGGTCGGGAGGTGGGTCAAAAACAGGTTACAACAGTCGGCGGTCAAAACAGTTTTGAAATCAGTCGGGTTTAATTTAACGTTTTAAGGCGATTGGGGTACTTAGGAGTACACTTGAGCCCTCTAATGAGCATGGGTGTTGTTTTATATATTAAATAAGAGACCCGAAGGGTGGCTAAGCAAATGGGTTAGGGTAAGACCCCTAATCATAACAAACTTTTTGTATGTTCAAAATCGGTAACATGCGGACAGGCAGAAGTATATATATATATATCGGAGCCTTAACAGTGGCCATAATGTTGGGGCAAAAAGGAAGAGTTAGCGAAAATATGTAAGGGCATAGGGTTTCCTTTACAGAGATCATGGGTATGTTTAGATGGGCGTTTGGCTTATAGTTTGGAGACCTAAAAACCGGGACTGTTTTGGGTAAAATGTTAACGAGACGGGTTATGAAGTAAACTAAGTTAAGGGCTTTATAGAGGGGTGTAATGAGATGCTTAGAGAATATAAATGAGGTATATTTATGGTAGAAGGTTAGATGTCCATCATGGGTTGATGAGCCATCTTAGTGTTTGGTTCATGTTTTGATTGTGTGCTTTTGTTTGTTAGCTTTTTGCTAGTGCGTAGATTTTTGTAGAAGCTCAATCAGGTGAGTTTTATAGTCCCATGTCTTTTAATGATTTTGACTTCCAGATGGGATGGAAGAGACACTGTTTGGTTTTTTTGTAACTAATGCTGTGAATGTTTTTATGGTTTGTGATAGACTTGTGTGTACACTTATGTGATTAACTGCTATATGATTCTTGATTGTTATTGTGGTTTGACTTGGTACCAAGGGGATGTTGACAAGGCGAGGCCTTGGGGAGGTACATAGATGTGTGAGCATCTATGGGACCAATGGATAATGACAAGGCGGGGCCTTAGGATTGGTACATAGGTGTATGGGCGCCTATGGTACCATGGTGTTTGGTAAGGCTGGGAGCCTTGGATTTTGTTTGGAATGATTGATCTTGAATGTTAGTTGTTAATGCATATTTGTAGCACATTGTCCATATGTTTAGTGGTTTATGGTGGTTCACAGCTTATTTTAATTTGTTATCGGTTGGAGTCTAAACCTATGACTCTCATCAACATTATGTTGACATGTTTTAGTGTCTCTTTCAGGTGATAAAGTGGTTAAGCGTGAGAACATATGTGGCTAGGATTAGAGTCGAGTAGGAATGCATTTAGAAGGAGATCCCTGCTCCTTCTTAGTTTATTTTTTTCTGTTTTTTTCAATAAGTGATACTATGAACCTATATGTTGATTTGTTTGTGTTATTTGTTTGTCTTGGGTAAAAGGTAGGACTGTTACCTACTTACCTAGACTCCTGCATTGATGAGATATTGTCATGACATTTTTGTCACCTTTTATGACATTTTTAATTCATATAGTTCTCTCTATAGACACGTTGTTGTTGTGATGATATCCATACGTCGCGCCCCATATTCCGCCATGGTGGGGTGTGACAGAATGGTATTAGTGACAATGGTTATAGAGAATTAGGTTGCCTAGTCTAGCAGCCTAGTCTATAACTTAAGGGTCCCTGCATATAGGCGTTATAGGAGTATGTGTGCATTTTATATTAATTAAAGTTTTCTAGATGTTATTGGTTTTTACTTGCGATGTTTGTTAAGTTTTGACTAGTATGGGTTGAACCATAGTAGTTCATACTTAGCCACATGTTATTTTCTTTTTGGGTTGTGACTAGTGAAGGTTGAACCATAATCATCCACGCTAGTAATTGTTGTATTTTGCTTAAATTGTACATTATAGTACATAATCTGGTACATGGTAGTTTCTGTCTTTTGTTGAGTTATTTTATGTACCTGAGGTATAATATTTTTCTTTTGATGTTTAAGTCATGTCCCTAAGAATCATGTGGTGGTTCAAGTTATTAGGAGTAGGTGGATATGAAGGATTTTAAGCTGTTTCCACTCTTATGGGCGACATGACTTATAACTGATTATGTTTTCGTTTTGGATTTAGTCTATGTTGTTTTAGCTAGACTATAGATTTATGTATTCCAATAGTTTGATTATATTTTTTTAATGGATGTAGTTTTGGACTTTATTGTTTATGTGGTTATGAGCTTATGTGAGTAGATGGATATATGTGTTATGTGTTGTATTAATTCTTATATGTGTCATCATAGGAGGGAGTGCACTGGGGAAAAGGGTAATTGTATAAGTATGATGGCCAACATATTTATACAAGTACCATAACTCCAATGGATTCCTAAGTATGATTGCATGAAAGAGGGTTAATACATGCTTGTATAGTAGATGTTATACGGATTTAAGTATATGTATCCCGATATGCCTATATATGTATGATCCCCTATAATTATCGATTGTATCCTTAGGAGGGTGGCTAGCTCGCTTCTTTTTAGATATTCAACCTTCGTTGTGGCGTATTCTTCGAGTTTCCTATTTCACGTGTCCGTTTTAAAATGGTGTCCTTGGTGTTAAGTAGATTGAAATAAATTGAGATTTCTTTTGGGATAATGAAATCTTTTGTGTTGAGTCTTACATTCCTTTTGTCGGTATATATTGAATAGACTTGGAAATCTACTATAGGGTTGGATAGTTGGTTGTATACGATAAAATAAGGGTAAGGTGTTGGAATCGTGTTTGAAACAAGATGTAACATAAGAATTCTTAATCAATAATTATTTATTTCAAAATTCTAAAAGACTTTTTTTTAAAATAAAGCGAAATAAAATTTCATTCTACTTACATAGTTTATATAATTGAGTCTAACCGATTTACGTCATTTGTAATTATTTATACAAGGTTAAATTGAGTTAATGAAAATTTCACATACAATTATTTCTTTCATTTAAAAGGATTGCATTAATCACTAAGTTTATTCTTTAGTTTTTAAAACAACTAGTATAAAATTGTTTTGGTCGTAACTTGTTCGTTTTTAAAGTTTTTTGGTTGATTCAAAAGCCTAAAATTATGTACTCGGAACGTACTTTTCAAATATTCAGAATGTATAGTCATGGGAGGTCAGTATCCTGGTCGAAATTATTGTACAAGTGTCGGGTTAAAGGTTGAGTTTTGAATAGTAGTTTATTTTTATGATTCGGGATGCACGGGATACCTACTCTTTGAGTTGAGTTTTGAGTTCGTCAAGAGGGTTGTTTGTAGATTGTTTGAGTCACATAGATGGTGGAAGGTAAATAAAAATATATTCTTTTGGAAAAGTCGATCTTGTGCACGGTTTAAATAATATGTCGCGGGGCGTAAGATGTTTTGGTTGCCATTAAGTGTTTATTGGATCATTTTTCTTTGTCATGAGTCATTTGAATTGGTACCTGTTTGAGTTTTCCTTTTGAGTTTTCGTGGTTTTGGTCTGTTTTAACTCGTGCACGCGAAATGTCGTTAGTTATCCGTGGATTTGATTCGTCGATCGTATCTAGTGGATTCAGGATTTAGTTTTGGTTGCGTATTGATTGGGATCGTTGAGGTAGTCATATGAAAGACTTGGTCGCGCCTACACGATTAAGTAGGTGACCATGAGAGAATGGTCGGAATGCCCTTAGTGGGGAGGAAAGAGTAAGAAGTTCGTAGACAAAATAATGTGGTCATGAGGTCTATTAGGAGTGCCAATGGAGATGAATAGAGATTTGTATAATGTATGGATATTGGCACAAGTAACACGCCATAGAGAGTGTTGGAAGGGGATATAATACCTCAAAGGTATTTATGATTGTTTGTAAGGCATGTAAGTTTTCTGAAAATTTCCTTAGATATAGTAGGTTTGCCTATTACTTTGAGGTAGAACCATGAATAGAGCAAGTAGGAGAAGTGAGAGGAGTTGTAGTTAGTGCCTTTTCAAGGCAATTGTTGATGGAATGATTTAAAAACAAGAGTTGTTAGAAATTGCAAGGAATGCAAGATAAAAGTTGAGTTACTTAGTAGTAGATTGGATGTGGAAAGCGGTTGAATAGTTTGATAAGAGGAAGTATTGGTCTTTTAGAATGCGTGTAGAATTTTGCGAGTAAACGAGGTAGGAATTTATTCGTATTGCCACTAAGAGAGGGTGCAAGTATGACGTAGTTGAAAACTACTAAGGATGTTGTATGAATGCTTTGGGTTACGGTTATGCATTTAGCTTCGCCAGAGCACTAGCGGTTTTCATGGAGTCAATGAACCGAGTGTGCATGATCGTATATAAACGAGTTGTCATCGAGAGTATTGACGACATCTTGATCTACTCAAAGTCTAAAAAGGAGAGTGAGGCGAATTATGAGTTGGTTTTGGAGTTGTTAGGAAAGGGAATTGTATTTGAGATTTTCAAGTGTGAGTCTTAGGATTAAGTTGACCAGGATGAGTAGTTAGAGATGATGGTATATCATGGAACCAGCAAGGGGCGAAGTAAAGAGGGATGAGGAAGCGTTTTGGAGGCTGAAAAGGTGATTGGATAATGATCCGGTCTTGGCATTAATGGAAGGACTGGATGAATTCACGAAGCATGACAATACGTGGAGCAAGGATTTGGAGGTGTACGAGAACGACAAAGAAAGGCGATTGCTTATACGATGCAGGAACTAAAGATTTGGAAGAACTAGATAAGACTTAGTCAGTGGAGTTGGACTGTTATATCTGCCTAGAATGCTAGAAGCATTTGGGGTATTAGACGTAGAGAATGATCTATACGGATCATGAATGTCTCTAACACATATTCAATCATTTTGATTGAACATTTGGCAAAGGTGATGGGTGGAGTTAAGTGATGAATGACAATTTCAAGGCTAAGTACCATCTGGTAAAGGCAAGCATGGTTGATGAGACATGGAATAAAAAGAATGAAGTGAAGCTGAGACAAACTTGAACTATATGGATGACGTATTAGGGTGGTTTGGATACAGGATGTAGGTTGCACGAGTTGAGTTGTCTAAAGCAGAAAACACGCCAACATTTATGTTGCGTGGCTTGGATAATCATATGGAGAAAAGGGACGTAGACTATACTTCCTACATAGATAGGAGTGGCTTAGAAAGGGCAATGTAAGGACGAATTTTGTGGAAGGGATACATAATGCGGTGGAGGAACATGTACGATGAGAGTTGGGTGATAGTTGATAGACGGACAAATTCATCCCATATTTCAAAAGGAATGAGAAGTCACATAGTTGAGAAGTTGGAAGGATTGCGCACAAATGCGATGGAATAAGAGGTTTTGCGTAAAAGTTAACCTAATAGGTATGGAATGCCTTATGAAGGATTATGGCAAGGGAAGACATGACGCGAAGCAAGTGTAGTATATCGTTGATAGACTAATGGTTGGTATGAGCATACTATAGAGGTAATTGAGAAAGACGCCTAGAGCATTGGCGTGAGATTTGGAGATAGTTGGAGAACACATTATATTAGGAAGAATTCTCCTACAAAGAGAGAGTCACCGGTGATAGGGGCATGTTCCCCATTGATGAGGATGTAGGGAATAAAGGAGGAAACGCCTAAATTATAGGCTGAAGACGGGATATAAGATGGTATGGAAATTAAGATTGTGGAAATACAAGTGAAACGTAGTATGGAGGAAGAATGATTATAGGGAGCAAGAGGTTGTCAAGATGGTGGGGTGATATTGAAGGGGAAACCGTTATAGCAAGAGGTTAGTAGTAACGAACAATGAAACGATCACCTAGAGAAAAGGTGTAGCACCTGTTAGTATGAAGGATTGTTAGTTACTTGGTTCCGAGCATGGGAAAGCAAGGATGAGGTGGTGGTTATGACATGTTTCATGTGAATGTTATGGGATGATTTTGGTTATGCAATCCTGCATATACCATTGGATGTGATAAAGGTTTGGAGAACTTCTAAATGATGGAAAATCCGTAGTGGATAGAAGTCGTTAGGTCTGGTGATAGGAATTGTAGTAGAAACTGTTGGATTTAATTCATAGGAGATGAAGTGGATCACCGTTATAGTGGGATGAAGTTAGAAGCGGCCAACGTATTGGACAGGAGGTGGATCGAAAAACTATGGAGCTGGTGGCAGTTCTTAAGTAGAGGTTAAAAATGGCAAAGAACCGACAAGAGAGCTGTGCGGACGAGAGGCATAAGCCGTTGGGATTTAAGATTGGAGGTAAGGTTATGCTAGAGGTTTCACCATGGAAAGGAGTGATGTGGCTTGGAATGAAAGGGAAGTTAGCACTTAGATTTGTGGGTCCATTTAAAATCCTTGAAAGGATTGGGCTAGTGGCGTATAGGTTGAGATTACCGGAGGAATTGAGTAGTGTGCATGACGTATTTCATGTATCAAACTTGAGGAAATTCTTAGCAAGAACTGACTTGCAAGTACCGTTAGATGATATTAGTATGGATACGAGTCTTCGTTTTATCGAAGAGCCGATAGAGATTTTGGGTCGTGAATCTAGGACGTTGGATAAAAAGGGTAATATACTGTAGTTATGGGTAGATGGAATTTGCAACGTGGACTAGAGTTCACGTGGGAACGGGAAGGATTTATGAGGAGCAAGTATCCTCAGCTAATTGATAATGACGATCCTAAGGAGTAAATCTCGGGACGAGATTTCTATTAGGAGGGAGTGATGTGACAACCGTGGTTTTGAGGTTCGTCACTTGGTCTTATTTTAAGGTTAATTTATGTGTGACTATGTGATTTGCGTGTTTACATGTTATTTTGCGTGAACGACGTTGGTGTGGATATCGTTTATGGGTATAAAGTACTCATAAGTAAATCGAGGAACGGTTATTTCATGTTCATGAGCTCACAAATTAGTGACTATGAAATGAAATGGTGTTATTTTGGTGTTTTACGTATACGTATAAGTATTATAGTAAATCGTATTTTTCTTACGATTTGGGGATTAGCATTTAGAGGTCTCGGGTAAGGTGTTTAGTCATGTGAGTATTTTTCGGGATGGTTTTAAGTCATTTAGGACTTAGTTATAAAGTTTATTTCAAAATTAAAGATTTTTTTTAAACTGTATATTTTACATTTTTTCGGTATACGCGTAAAATTGACTAGTTTTACGGTTTTAAGGTTTCGGAGGCTTTAGGAGCTGAAATAAATTAAGGTAAATTAAGGTATTATTAATAAGTAATAAAAAGAAAAAAAATAAAAAAATATATGTTAAAGTCGGTTTAGGCCGATTAAAAAGAAAGAAAAGGGAAAAAAAGAAAAAAAGGGAACCGGGCTTTTGTAATGGGCCAAGGACTTGTTAGGAAATTATATAAAGACTTTTTATTAACTAAAAAAAGATCATAATCCCCTGGAGATCAAGCTTAAGTCGAAATCAATGGAGTCTATTTAGGGTTCTTCATTAATTTTTCTTCTTTCAAAAAATCTAAGGTAAAATATTCAATACACTTTTTAATTAAATTGTTTTTAATTCTCTTACAATCAATACATGATGGATCTAGGGTTTAGTTAATTATGAATTCTGTTTTATAATGGTATAAACATGATTAGATTAATTAGAGATAATAACTATACATGGTGATGGTAATTAATTAAGCTAATTCTGTTAAATTCGTTTTTAAAAACTGAGCAAAATTTATGTCATTTGTTTTGATCATATCTAGAGTTCTACAAACCCTTATTTTGCGATCCAAGCATCCATGAATAGTTATTTGAAGTGGCTTTCAAATGAAAGAAACGAGAACTAAATTGGAGGTCGGCAGGTGGGTCAAAAACAAGTTACAACAGTCGGCGGTCAAAACAGTTTTGAAATCAGTCGGGTTTAATTTAACGTTTTAAGGTTATTGGGGTATTTCGGAGTACACTTGAGCCCTCTAATGAGCATGGGTGTTGGTTTATATATTAAATAAGAAACCTGAAGGGTGGCTAAGCAAATGGGTTAGGGTAAGACCCCCTAATCATAACAAACTTTTTGTATGTTCAAAATCGGTAAAATGCGGATAGGCAGAAGTATATATATATATATATATATATATATATATATATATATATATATATATATATATATATATATATATATATATATATATATATATATATATATATATATATATATATATATATATATATATATATATATATATATATATATATATATCGGGGCCTTAACAGTAGCTTTAAGGTTGGGGCAAAAGGGAGGAGTTAGCTAACATATGTAAAGGCATAGGGTTTCCGTTATAGAGATCATGGGTATGTTTAGGTTGGCGTTTGGCTTATAGTTTGGAGACCTAAAAACCGGGACTATTTTGGGTAAAATGTTAACGAGACGGGTTATGAAGTAAACTAAGTTAAGGGCTTTATAGAGGGGTGTAATGAGATGCTTAGAGAATATAAATGAGGTATATATATGGGAGAAGGTTAGATGTCCATCATGGGTTGATGAGCCATCTTAGTGTTTGGTTCATGTTTTGATTGTGTGCTTTTGTTTGTTAGCTTTTTGCTAGTGCGCGGATTTTTGGAGAAGCTCAATCAGGTGAGTTTCATAGTCCCATGTCTTTTAACGATTTTTACTTCCAGATGGGATGGAAGAGACACTGTTTGGTTTTTTTGTAACTAATGCTGTGAATGTTTTTATGGTTTGTGATGGACTTGTGTGTACACTTATGTGATTAACTGCTATGTGATTCTTAATTGTTATTGTGGTTTGACTTGGTACCAAGGGGATGTTGACAAGGCGGGGCCTTGGGGAGGTACATAGATGTGTGAGCATCTATGGGACCAATGGATAATGACAAGGCGGGGCCTTGGGATTGGTACATAGGTGTATGGGCGCCTATGGTACCATGGTTTTTGGTAAGGCTGGGAGCCTTGGATTTTGTTTGGAATGATTGATCTTGAATGTTAGTTGTTAATGCATATTTGTAGCACATTGTCCATATGTTTAGTGGTTTATGGTGGTTCACAGCTTATTTTAATCTGTTTTCGGTTGGAGTCTAAACCTATGACTCTCACCAACATTATGTTGACGTGTTTTAGTGTCTCTTTCAGGTGATAAAGTGGTTAAGCATGAGAACATATGTTGCTAGGATTGGAGTCGCGTAGGAATGCATTTAGAAGGAGATCCCTGCTCCTTCTTAGTTTATTTTTTTCTATTTGTTTCAATAAGTGATACTATGAACCTATATGTTGATTTGTTTATGTTATTTGTTTGTCTTGGGTAAGAGGTAGGATTGTTACCTACTTACCTAGACTCATGCATTGATGAGATATTGTCATGACATTTGTGTCACCTTTTATGACATTTTTAATTCATATAGTTCTCTCTATAGACACGTTGTTGTTGTGATGATATCCATACGTCACGCCTCATATTCCGCCATGGTGGGGTGTGACATTGGTCTCCTCACAACGTCTTAACATTCTCTCAAGGTTTCCTAAGCACGAGGTGAACGAATTACTAAACACGGAAAAGTCATCCATGAAGACTTCCATCGTCTTCTCGATCATATCATGAAAAATAGCCATCATGCACCGTTGGAAAGTTCCCGGTGCATTGCAAAGTCCGAATGGCATTCTACGATAGGCAAACGTTCCATTTGGACACGTAAACGTATTTTTTTCTTGATTACGAAGATCGATGGGGATTTGGATGTAACCGAAAAACCATCTAAAAAACAATAGAAGTCATTTCCCGCAAGACGCTTCAACATTTGACCCATGATGGGCAAGGGAAAGTGGAGTGGCGTCATTCAACTTTCGATAGTCAATGCACACCCTCCAACCAGTCACGAGTCTAGTGGGGATTAACTCGTTGTCATCGTTTGGCACAACGATCATCCCTCCCTTTTTAGGGACACAATGAATGGGACTCACCCAAGGGCTATCAGATATAGGGTAAATCATTCCTGCGTCTAGTAGTTTTAAAACTTCCTTTTTGATGACATCGTGAATTTTTGGGTTTACCCTATGTTGGCATTGAATTGCGGGCTTGTAGTCTTTGATGAGACTACTTTTATACATAGTCTCATCGTCCAAAAAGGGGTTTAAATGCATAAAATATCATGAAAATACCCCAATATATGCTTGTTTTTGTTGCTTGTGTATTTTAGGTACGGATATTGAGAAAAATGACAAAAGATCACAAGAATCATGCAAAAACGAACACGAAACAAAGCCGCACATTGAACCAAGCCCTAATGAAGAATTTTCCAAGAAAACCCTTGAAGATTTGAAGATTTATGAAGAAGGGTCCTCCAATATTGAAGAATTGACACTTTATAACCTTGTATCTTCATAATTACAAGATTGGTCCCTAAAGTTTGTCAATATTGCAAAAAGGGCCCTCCACTTTGAAGAATTTGCAATTTTAGTCCCTCAACAACACTAAAATTTCAATATTGGTCCTTCTCAAAGTCAAACATACCATGAAGAACTTCAAGTTACAAGAATTACAAAATTGGTCCTTTGAAAATGTCAAAATTACAAAAAGGACCCTTGACTTTTAACTTTTGGCAAGAATGGTCCCTCATAAATGAAGACTTGGCAATTTTAGTCCTCCAAAATGTAAATCATACAAGTCAAGACCATATCCATTGAATAAAATGCCAAAACAGCCCTTCAAGAATCATGAATTGGCAAGAAATACCCTTGAAAATACTTTGGAAAAGTATTTGTGGCCAAAATGTGAAAATGGAAACTTTGATTACAAAGGAAAACGGTTTGGAGGGTTTAAAACTTGAAATGACAAGTTAATAAAAGATAGGGGGTTATTAATGGCCGACACTCATTCATACCTAGACCACTCTCCCTCCAACACGTGTCCCACTACCACCTTTCAACCAATGGGAGCTCTCCCTGCTGCCATGTCACACTCCACTCACCCCATTATATTAACTAATCCAACTTATTAGTTAATTACGCGCCTAACACCTTGTTTAAAAAACAAAACAGATCAAACCATGTGTTCTTGGAGTTCTTAGCAAAATTGGGCTTTCCTTAAATACTTGCAATTAGCACTCAATTCCTTCCAGAATTACAATTAAGGTCTCCCTAATCTTAACCCAACCTTAAAATGGCTTGCCACATCACCACAATGTCACAGTTTCCCCCTGCTTTTCACCCTTTGAAGAAGACGCCAAAACAGTGGCCCTCATCCAACGTCCCACATGATAGCTTGGAAGTTAAGCTTATTCCACACCCTTGGATGCAATTCCACCAACTCAGCAAAAACAAAACGCCAAGATAAAGTCACATGAGCTCAAGGTTTCAAATTTCCTCAAGGGTATTTCTGGAAGAACATAGCTTAGGGTTTTCATATTTTTAGGTTACAAAGGCCATGTACACCCTCTATATAAAGGGTATAGGGTCTCACATTTACATTTCCTCTTGAATTTTCCTTTGTTCACTTTTCTGTAAATCATATATTCAGTCTTAATGAAATGTGTTTGAAATTGTGAAGAAAACTCAAGTGCCAATCATACTATCTGCTTGTTATTGTTCTTTGTTTGTTAATCTTGAATCCTAAACCTGTTTTCAAAAGGAGTGTGCAAAAGTTTGCACATTTTCCACTTTTCTTGATATTTTGCTAAGTCTTGTTCAAACCTTGGAATTCTTGGGCTGTAAAGCTGATCATAGCATCCTGATATTGTGTTATCAAGGTGTGGTGAAGCCTATAACTTGGGGATAATCAAGTGTGGGGAACTAAGGTTGCATTAATCAAGATTTTTTCATTTTTCTAATTTTACTATTTTGCTTCTAACTTTGTTGATTCTTAGCAGGCTTTATTGTGGAAGCTTTTGCTTGTTCTTGCTAGCACATAAGCTCAAAATTCATGGGTGTGGATGTACATCCATGAGGTACACACCATTCTACCCAAAATCTGTTAAAATCTTGATTTTTGGTGAATTTTTGAGTTGCTTGTGTTCTTGCTGATTTTATGGTCTAATGTAGAATCTTGATAACCTATGAATCTATGAAGTGGGTTGATGTTTTCTAGAGAGAGAAACTAGAGAGAGAAAGTGAGAGAAAACTATGTGTATTTTTATTAAGTGGAAAACACAAATGAACAACAACCACCCCTTTCCAAGGAGGAAAGGGGTATTTATACTTCCAAGTCATATGTGGACTTGGGCCGGTCCATGACAAGCCCATGGACCGGTTCTTACTTAACTAAATAGGTAACTATAAACTATTTGTTAACTACGAGCTATTACAACATAAATAATATTATGGAGTGACCGACTCTTCTAATATACGTAAAAACGTATTTCTAACAATCTCCCCCTAAGGGAGGTCGCTCCACGTTACAAAATTCTAAACCTAGCATACTATACTAAGTCTTCGTTCTTTAGCTCGTAGTCTTTTCTTCTTTTCTTTCTTTTGTTGTGAATATGTTGGTTTGATCTTTTAGGCTTTGGCTTGAGAGCATTGTTCTTTTGGCCTTTCACGTGCGATCTTTGCCTTCTTGTGAAAGTTGCCTCCTCGTGACTCCATGTTCCACACGCTTATGTCTTTTTGTTGAATTCTCGAAAGCTTCAGAGTTTGGTACAGCGGAAGACTTTATCTTGTACTTTCTTGAATTTTTGCTGAACTTTGATGCAGAAAAACATATGTATGTGGGAACGACTTCTACAGGTACACCGCAACACCACCGTCTTCACTGGTACACAGCAACGCCACCGTCTTCAACAGGTACACAGCAACAAACCGTCTTTAACAGGTACACAGCAACGACACGAATAAAATGGCTTTGAACATTTTATTCTAATTCGGTAGCATTTTACCTCCGGTCGGTGAAGACCGTTGGACGATATTAGATATCGTACCCGTGACGGATAGTTTCAATTAAGTAACTTCCTGACAGGATTTCGCGGGTAAACCCGTTCTCTTTATTCGACCGTCCAAAGCTGACTGCGAACATAAAGAGTGAATCACTTGGATAAATTATCCTTGTGATTTGAAGCCGTCAATTCATGAAACATGGAACAAGTGAATTTCAATTAAGATTTTCACCATCGTTGCTTTCCAGTTGTCACGAGCTCAATTCATAAAGAATCTTGCACGTCACCTACCAAGTGCTGTTTGATGTTAACACTAGAAAGATTTCCACTCGTCACTGTGATCAATAAAGAGTCACTCTGAGTGTTTTGGCAAGATCATATGATAATGCGTAGAGGCCTGGAACGAGTTTAAGTTCAATTAAGAATTAAACCACTGTTTCTTTCCAGTTTTTCACAAGATTGGTTCTAAAAGAACCGCACGTGTAACCTACCATGAGCTTGTTTGATGTTGGCTCAAGCAGGATTTCCATCTTCATTGTAATACTTACGTATTACTCGGATGTTCTGGCAATATTACAGGAATATTGCGTAGGACTCATGAAAATCTCTTACTTTTCACAGTGTGTGAGAAAGCAAGGAATAAATGGAAAGTGTCCTAATGAGACTTTTGATGATCTCTTGGCTCTAGACTCAATTGTGCGTTTTGATTTTAGTGAGCGATGGCTGGAGAGGAGTGCCACCTTTTCAATACCAGTCTATTCAGAGTGAATAAACCAATAGATAACGTGTTGATCTCCGTGTGATTAAAACAAATACCTTTTGAGAGATATTTGAGTTAGCTGGGAAGGGTTGTGCATTGTATCACTGGGTCCATGATGTCTTTCTTCAATACTGAGAATCATTAACAAAAATGATCTCAATAGCATATGTATTGACCCGGTTTCTGCCTTAAGTTGTAAGGAGGGCTTCTTTCTTTACACCCTTTATCTTTAAAATTCTTTTTCATTCTTCAACCCCTTCAATGCTTACCAATACGTCATCACTAGCACCTTGTTGTGATTGTTCTAGTGCTAGCTTAAGTACTTGGTCGGCATTCAGCTACGTTCATAATCTTTCTCCAACTTTCCCAGGACTTCTAATTCTATCTAGGGAATTGTCCTTGGGAAGATTCCATCGGCTCTGATGAATCATTGGACTAAACCTATTCCTACCACCCTTTTGTCACCACATTCGTCGTGAATTAAGCGTGTTTTGGGAAGGAATTGCCACCATGAAAAATCATTGAAAATCACCTAAAGTACTTGTGATATTGAAATCAAAAGTTTCGTACCTTAGGTGTTTTTGATCATCAAAAACGCTCCCCCTTAACACGTGCTTTACACATATTAAGTTGGATTATCGTTAAGTCTCTTTCATCTTTTAGCCAAGTATCATTTAAATCTCCTTAATCCCATTTTCTCCCCTTATCCAAAATGTTAACCATTAATATTTGGGATATTCAATGGATTAACCGGTCTTTGGGTAAAAATGAAATCGATGTTTGGCCATAGAACATGTTCATGCTCTCCTTTAAATTAATAAGGGATAGTTGTAGTGCTTTAGTATGATATATTTTGAAAGATTTAGAATCTCGTGAGAAATTCTTGAAAAATTATCATACCTTAACACTACATCAAGCCGTACAAGCACAATATTCACAAATATACATATTCACAAATGAAAACCAATATAAAGTGGACCTGAAATGTACGACCCATTAGATGGATCGTTGCAGTAGCTTGTGGTGCACTAAATATGGTATACCACCAACGAATCTTTCCAAGCTCCTCATCAATCTACGTTCACGGAGCTTTTGATCGATCTTCTTGATCACATACTTCGCCATCTGCCGATAACCCTGATGCCAATCCTCAGTCATCTCTGGCAAAGTCCTACCCGAATTGAGATGATCCAACTTTCCTCTGACGTAGATAAGAGTCCCATCACTGTACTTATAAAGCTCACCGACCCTCATAAACTTCATTAACCCTCGACTGTTCAAGTAGAAAATCCCACAATTCGGAACAGAAATGCCGGTATAGGGACATCTGTTGACATGTTGAGGTAACACTTGATTCACTGGACGGGTTAGGTTAAGCTTCCTCTGGTAACTTTCGACTCCCAACTGAAGATCTTCAACTCGTTTCTTGATAACAACACTTCGTGTGAACATACGAAGTGCTGTATTCAAAGCAATGAGGTCTTCACGAGGAATATGTGTGAGTTGATCACGGGTCATCAGAAGTAACATATCTTCGATATCCTCAAGGCGAATGATAGAAAAATCTCCCTGCTGGATTTTGTATTCTCTGTCATCCTCCCTTTTCAAACGAATCTCCGTCACATGATAATAGCCATTCTTGGCTTCAGTTTTCAGCCCTAAAATACTGGAGATGCGGATATCGGATCTAACGTTGCTTCCAGAATTGACTAGGCAGCAACCCCTGTACGCCCTTCGGACTCGTTCGTCCCAATGAGATGCACCTATAACAGCATACATATCATAATTACGAGTTACCCTTGGGACCCAGAGTCTGTTTACCTTTTCCTCGATCCAGGGTATTGTCCCCCAGTTGGCAGCTTTCAGCAAGGTCAAGGAGGTTGCGTACGTTGATGAACCCTTCAGAAGATACTCAAGATCATAGGTGACGAAGAAGTCGAGAGCAATCTGATTATCTTGAGTAGGATCAAGTGGAGGTGGAGCTCTTTCTGAATCATGAAGACCTGGCCGTTGAACGGTATTCAGAGCTTTCAGGATCTCATCAGCATAGTACTCGAACTCCACTCGGGTTAACCTGGTTTTGGCGCGAAGTCTTTTATCCTTAAGTGCTTTCTTCACCAAAGACGGAGTAACCGAAGTCTTATACTCATGAGCAAGAAATGCACACAAGTCAATCGGACTACGGATACGGAGATATAGAACATCTCTGTCAGCGTCTGTGATTGGATCATATTGCGCCGCTGCCGTGATCCAAGCCTGTGGCAGTGCAGTCTCGTCAATCTCCAACGTGTCTGCCCAGTCTCGTGTGCTTGGTTCAGGAACCGTAGATTGTTGTGCTTGTTGTAGAGGAGTAGAAACGCGAACATCTGCTGGTTCTGATTCAGGCATCTCAGCGGTGTCATGAACGGGTGAGTGTTGTGCAGCTTCAGGTTCCATTACTGATTCTGCAATCACAGGAGCAACAACAACAGGACTAATAGGGTTAGTGGTAATAGGTAAAGATACAGCCATAGATGTACCAGGAATCGATGACGCCGTAGTAGCATTCACATCGTGGCGCCACTTGGATCGTCTTGATTCCGTGGAGGTAGACTTTTCCTTCTGCTCAGCATCTTTCTTGGACTTGGTTCCAGACTTAGCAGGTTTCTTGGAGCTGGTAACCTTATGTCCCTCTTTAGGCTGTTTACCCCCATCATCATCCTCATCGTTATCCTTGTTACTCCCCCTAGCACTCTCCTCATTACCATCACCACCATCATCGCCATCATCATCATCATCATCATCCTCATCCTCATCATCATCACCATCATCGTCATCTTCATCATCCTTTTCTTCTTCTTCTTCTTCTCCACCTTCATCTTCACCAGTACCCTCTTCTTCTTCACTTTCTTCCCTTTCTTCCTCAGGTAGAATGTGGTATGGTACCACACTTCCAAACGTTTTAAATAACCTATCATCCTCTATGATAGCGTCATTCAGGGATTTGTAGAGAGCCCGTTGAATCCTAGATTTATCAAACGATCCAAGTTCCCTCATTCAAGCTCTCAGGATCTTCTTCAATTCAAAATCCGTCAAGTCCATAAGCAATTTTGTAGGCGGATTCAGAAGGATTGAATGACTTGATCATCAAATTATCAGCCGCGAGTGTCTTCAACTCATCACGCAGTTTTGGCATAATAGATTCAACGGATTCTTTTACTCTCTCTTCAATAGAAGCTTCAAGTGCTTCTTTCTGCTCCTTGTATCTATCCCTCATCGCTTGAAGTCTAGTGATACGTGCAGCATGCTTATCAGCCTCAGCCTGTTTAACCTGAGCTAGTTCTTCTGCATGAGCTTTTCGCGTCAATTCCATATCTGCAACGAACTTAGCAAGCATCTCTTCTTGGGCTTTCCTAGATGCTTCTTCACTTTGAACTCGTCTATGTAGCTCTTGGCGAAGTTCATCCATTTCTCTTTTGTGATTATCCGTATGTTTATCCAACATTTCGGCCATCACCAATGCAGCCATTGTAGATGTTGCAGAGCTGCTCTGGGTTGATGGAAGAGGCTCGGTTGTTACTACGGTACTAAGGATGGGAGTTATTGGTGGTGGAAGGAATGGTGTTGAAGCCGGTCTGGTTGGTAAGGGTTGGATTGGTGGTAGTTGAGTTGCTAAAGGTTGAGTAGACACCATGATAGTAGGAGCAACGGACTCCTTTTCAACACTTGCTGAAACCGGAATGGATGTCTCCTTCGAAGTAGAATACCGTTCAGGTGACCCAAACTCATCAATATCATCTGGCTCCTCGTACTCTTCTTCAATATTTATCCTTGCACCTGAACCACTACCGCCCGTATCTTTCCTACTCCTTTGAATAGCTATCTTCATCATTTTTCTCTCCGTCTTGTCAAGAGTAGGATCAACAACATCTTCTTCGTCACGTAGAACCATCTCATCAGCCTTACCCTTTCCCTTCTTAACCTCAGTCTTCTTCTTCTTGGTTTCGGGTTCAGGTAACGCAGCTGGTTGCTTGCGTTTACCTTTACTCTTGACCGTAGTAGACGAGTCTTCTCCAGTCTGAAGGTTTGCTTTTAGCTTCTTGATTTCTAGTTGCAGTAGTTTGTAATCAGCAGAACCTTTAATTCTATCCGTCAGAAGGTAATCGGGAATAGGACCAGGAATCACACCACCAGATGGTCCTTCATGCCTTAAGTCCACAATATGATCAGCCTCTTCAGTGTGATGACGACTTGTTGCACGCCTATCAATTGTAACATCATTCTTCATACAATAGTTAATGATAAGCTTGATAAACCGAGGGTAAGCAAAGAAATTAGTCTTCAGCTTCTTGTTATGGAAGAGTTGAAAGGTGAATTCTTCCCATAACAATAAAGCATAATCTGCATTTGCGCCTTGTACATCCCATGGAAGATGTTCATTATTGGACTGCGCAAAGCATCATGCCCACTTGTTTTTGGCGTAAGACATCTACTGAGAATACCCAACAATGCTCTCCAAGGTTGTCCTACTTTAGCAGTGGTAAACTCAGACACAACTCGTATGTCATTACATCCAATAGCATCGAATAACTCCATGAGTTCGTCTTTAGTAGGATCCCTCGAAAATACCATACCTTTGGGTGAATACCGAATTCCAAATATCTTACGGAAGTCTGAAACCTTAAGTGTCTGCTGCTTGTTGTCGAGAGTACAGGTGATCTTGTTTGAAGTGATTTCCTTGGTAGCCCAAAACTCATACATATAATCATAAGGCACCGAGGCAGTACTCCTTAAAGCATTCTTGAAATGAGATTGATCAAGAATTGCTATGGCGACTTTGAAACCATGGTGAGTGGATTTTGAGACTGGTTTTAGCTGGTGGTTGTTTGGTATGAACTTGAGTGTTCGTGCTTCGGCAGTAGCTGCTTCTCTAGAGTCTTGGATTGCTTGTACTGTTGGATTAGTCATTGTATCTGCTTAAGATAAGACATGAAAGGTTGATGCACAAAACCATATATAGATATGTATCATTCTTATATCTAAGCATAACATATTTCAACAACATAATTCAACAAGTACTTATAGCATGCAAATACTATCAATCAAACAACTCTTCATCCGGAACTTTCCTTCATTCGGAACTCTTCATTCGGAAGTTCTTCATTTGGAACTTCTTCATTCGGAAGTTCTTCATTCGGAACTTCTTCATTCGGAAGTTCTTCATTCGGAACTTCTTCATTCAGAAGTTCTTCACTCGGAACTTCTTCATTCGGAAGTTCTTCATTCGGAACTTCTTCATTCGGAAGTTCTTCATTCGGAACTTCTTCATTCGGAAGTTCTTCATTCGGAACTTCTTCATTCGGAAGTTCTTCATTCGGAACTTCCTTCATTCGGAAGTCCTTCATTCGGAACTTCCTCATTCGAAAGTTCTTCATTCGGAACTTCCTTCATTCGGAAGTCCTTCATTCGGAACTTCCTTCATTCGGAAGTCCTTCATTCGGAACTTCCTTCATTCGGAAGTCCTTCATTCGGAACTTCCTTCACTCGGAAGTCCTTCATTCGGAACTTCTTCATTCGGAACTTCTTCATTCGGAACTTCCTTCATTCGGAAGTCCTTCATTCGGAACTTCCTTCATTCGGAAGTCCTTCATTCGGAACTTCGTTCGGAACATTCCTTCATTCGGAAGTTTTGTTTAAAACTTCCTTTATTCGGAAGTTTTTCAGAAAATTCCTTCATTCGGAAGTTTATATCCATGTTCATCCGGAACTTAAGAAACGCAGCTATGAAAGATTAATCTAGTCGCATTTAGTGAGTTCTAAGGCAAACTAAGGCAATAAACCACAATCTAATGATATTCCGCATGAATCCCACCTAAAACCTTAATCAATTAATCCTAATTAGGCAAATAAACCCAAAATTTGATAAAGTTTACTACCAGAATCAATTAACCAGATTTAGGTGAAGAATTTGACGAATTATAAGTTAAATGTTGATGTAATTACCTTCTAAGATCGAATGAAACAAATGGATTTGATTAACACGCGAATTTTGAGAGCTTGTGTATGTGTATAACAATGGAGGCAAGATGAAAATGATACAGTGAGTGAAAAGAAAAAGGGGGCGGGGGTATCCATTTGACTTAGGTCAAATTTTGACAAGTTTCACACAATGTCACCTTAAGTCCCTATATTCCTTATTCTTTTCCTTTTTGTTTATAACTTATCTTTTCATTTTTATTTTTTTTTCATTGTTAAGCTTAGGCAACTTAATTTTGTTTAGTTAAACTAAACTCGACAATCTCACACAACTTAAGTATCGCATCCAATAATCAAATCTCCAAGATCTAAAGCAATTCCTATCACAATGAACGAGCCCAAGTCGTTTTCTAAAGCAATACCACTCAATTATCGTTCAGCCAATTAATTTTCCACAAACACTTTTGAAAATCGATTTAATGACGAAGATGATTTAATATTTTCTCCCCCTTAAACGATGACCCGTTTTCTATTTAAAGAGCTGGAGTCATTGTTTAAAGAGTCAAATATTGATGAAACATTTCCCAATTAATGTATTGAAAAAATTGATTCGTGGTGTCAATAAGATTTCTCTTATTTTAACAAATTAATGCACTGAGACGTACATTAATTCGTGTTAGACAAATTTATAAAGTAAACTTGATCCCTTTGCATGATTTGGCTTGTAAATCATGCCCGAGAAAATTAATTCCCGTTCTGAGCCAACGTTTTCCAAGGAAATACGTGACTTTAATATGAAAACCGGGTTGCAGTCTGAAATAACTACAAGCCATAATGGGCATGTTTTAAAAATGTACAACTTTTATACGGACTCTATTTATGGCGCCGTGTCAATATTGATCGACATTTCTAAAGTCGTAAATATTACCGTACTAAAAGACATGCCCGATTTAAAAACGAAAAATATTTTTGGTTTTTCTTGATTTTATAATTTTTATGGTTTTTCTAGGTTTTATATTTTTTATGATTTTTGTTGGTTTTATATTTTTGTATTTTTCTTTTGTGGTTTATATATTTACGATAATATACATGATCACGAACAAAGGATATTCTGAATAGTTTACCACGACTATTCAGCTGATTCTTTTGCCAACTCTTTGAGAGTCGCTGGAGTGAATGATTTCATGCCAAGCTTGTCGATCAAAAATTCGATTCGTCCTCGATCTAAGGCTTTGGTGAACATATCCGCCAGCTGGTACTCAGTAGTGACAAAATACAGCTCGATCACTCCGTTCTCCACCTGCTCCTTAATGAAATGGTAGTGAATGTCTATTTGCTTGGCCCGGGAGTGTTGAACATAGTTGCAGCAAAGGGCAATGGCGCTCTTGTTGTCACAATACATCGGGATTTTGTTGAATCCCAAACCGTAGTCAGTTAATTGTGATCTCATCCAAAGGACTTGAGCACAACAACCGGACATGGAAATGTATTCAGCCTCCGTGCTAGAAATTGCAGCGCTTTTCTGCCTTTTTGAAGACCAACTGATCAATCTATTAGTAAGTAGTGCAGAGCCTGGTTTACCTATGTATTGCAGATATGCTAAGCAATATTGAACTCGCTTAATATATTCATGAGCCGAATAATAGTAGCTACTTGAGGGATCTAAGGCATAAAGATCGTCTAAGATATCCCTAACAAGATCTACATGCTTAATGGCATTCCTCATATAATCATCGTAGGTAACCGGGTTTCTCTTATGAAGCGGGTTCTTATAAAGCACTACTGACTTGGTTGTTGGGGCACTAGTGGATGGTGCAGAGTCGGTAGCTAAGTTATCAACAACTTCTTGTCGGGTGAGAAGAAGTGTCTCCTTTAACTCGGCTAAAACCATGTTTTTGTCAATGAGAAGGATGTTTAAGTCAGAGATTTCCTCACACTTTTGGTTCAGTTGTGCAACATAAGATTGTTGCTGTGCCGCGTTAAAAGCGAAGCGTTCTTCTAGTGAACCATAAAGAGCGGATAGTCCCTGTCTTGTCCGATCCATCTCCCCTAGAACAGACGAAAGTCTAATTTCTAAGACCTGGTTTTTAGACTCTGCATCCTCTAGTTCCAATTTTAGTGTTTCACTTGATGACACATCTCTCTTCAATCTTATAATCTCTTCCTCTAATGCCTTAACAATTGCAATCATCTTGTCACTCGTCTCAACACCGTTTTCACAACTATTTGTTATCAAAATATCCTCATTTTGAGTTTGTTGTTTCAGTTCTAAAGATATACAATGTTGTTCTAGTTGATTAAAGCGTTTTGAAAGTAAATTGTAAGAATCTTGTAGCTTTAAAAACTCAGCGTTAGATTCGTGACAAGAATGATTATCTACCTCATTTACAGTATCAGCAACATTTACAGAGAGATCACAAACATCATCACATATATGCACAGCATCACAATTAATCATAGCGGATGTAAGCTCATTAGAATAATTAACATTTACAGTAGTAAGCACATCACACGAGATTACTGCAGACAAGAATCGGTCATATTCGGTTAAAATCTTTTCTTTTTCAATTAGTTGTAGTTCGTAAGCGGTGTCCATTTCATAAAACACTTTTTGAACTTCACCAATTTCAAACACAAGATTTTCCTTAAGAGATGCAAAACTTCCTTTTAGACTTTCGACAAACGGATTGATCTCATTTTTAAACACCTCGTTCATGTGTTCGAAAGCCCATTCTCCGGCGTTTAAGCCATTTGAAGTCGTACATTCCAAAATGACCTTGTCAAAATTAGTAAAGTATTGATTAATCTCTTGCAAGTTTAACCATACAGTGCTAACAGGTGGAAGATTCTTTGGAATTTCCTTAGGACCTTCCATGTTGACAAGTGTAGGAAATGTACTAGGGTTTTCTTCCTCTAACATGTAGGTTGGTGTTGTGATGAGATCTTTGTCCATATGGAAGCGAATTCTAAAATCCGTTTTTGCAAGCTCCTTATTCATTTTAAAATAAATATTTTGCAGAATTGTATGACCGATCCTTATCAACTAAATCTTTACTTGTTCGATCATCGAAAATAACAATCGGGTCTAAGACCAATCCTAATTGGGTTGCATTATAAAGTCTAGGACTATGTCTTAAAGCTTGTTTTGCATACCGTAGGTTAGGGGGAAGGCCTTTTTGACGTGATAAGTTAAATTCTCTAAACGAAGCATCAAATAAGTGCACTAGTTGAGAAGCAGCGTATTGTCTTAAAAGCAAATAATCTAGACTTCTAATCTTATTAGTATCATTAATCTCCATTTCGTTCTTCTTAGACTCGAGTGATTCAAAATCCGTTTGAAGTTTTTGAAAATTAGTGACCACTAACTCCTTTTCTTTAAGTTCATTAGACAGATTTGCTCTTATGTTTTCAATTTCTTGCAAGTGACCCATTTGTTTGTTTCGAAAGTGATCATATT
Organism: Glebionis coronaria; assembly: GCA_025667525.1. NCBI lineage: Eukaryota > Viridiplantae > Streptophyta > Magnoliopsida > Asterales > Asteraceae > Glebionis > Glebionis coronaria. The sequence continues at coordinate 292,086,698 of CM046877.1, forward strand.
CGGGATTAGTTAGAACACTAGACGAAGGCACTAATTCCAAAGTTTGAACTTTCTCGTTGGTTAAGGCAAGCTCATCAGACAAATTCTTATTCTTAGCTAGGGTTTCTAAGAGTGCAGCATTCATTTGGCTAAGTAATGTAGCAGGAACCATGACCAAATCTTGTTGAGCAGGAGTAGGCGTATGCGAAATGGCTCTCGGTTGTGATTCACTCAAAGTCTGGGGACTCACATTGATATTGGTATCATTGATTGTCTCCTCATTTGAAAGACTCACCACCGAAGACTTATTCGAATCAACACTCTCTTGCACAACTTGATGTGGTTGAATACTAGCATCAGTGGTATGATCGGTGGTATTAATAAGTACCTCAGATCTCTTTTCTGGCCCTAAGCTGGAGATAGTTGCCATGAGAGCAGCCTTTGCAGATTGAAATTCATCACAGTCTGAGTCATACGCATCGAGATCATCTGCTTGGTATGCTGCATTCTGTGTGGTGACAGTGTCTTGTTCAGCAATCCCTGGATCAGCAAGAAATGCAAGCTCCTCTTCATCAAGTTCCCTTCCTTGTGCCTGAGCATTCACCAGATAGATCTTCTCTGCAAACCATTGTCCATCCCTTCTCCTCTTGGGTTTCTTACAATCCCTGGACATGTGACCTTCTTCCTTGCAGTTGTAGCATGTAATCATTCTCAACTTGCCTGTGGAATTAGCCCGTGGAGCAGGATTGACCATTGGAGCAGGATTGACCGTGCGAGCATTTGTAGTTGATGTGGTAGATCTCCCCTGATATTGTTGAATAGGTTGAACCATTACCTTGCCATTCTTAATAGTAGCTTGTTGGCGAGAATTGGATGAATTCCTCAACTAATTGTTGGTAGGAACTGATCCCCTAAATCCTCGTTTGCTTAAAGTCCTTGTGAGATAAGCAGACATAGTGGTTAACACTTCAACTGGGTCAGCACCTTGTTTGAATACAGGAATGGGGACTTCCTCATCATCACAGTACATTGCTTGGTCTTGATGAGCTGCATAATCACTAGAAGGAATACTCATTTGATCGGGGTAGCTTGTTGGATATGCTGCATTCTCTTGATAAGAAGAATATGAAGATTGAGCATAAGGTGCAATACTTGCTGGGTGAGGTTGTGTAGCATATTGTGATGAAGGTGCACTAAACCGATATTGTTGCTGATGTGAGGTGGGTGGTTGCGGTAGAATCGAGTATTGGGGGAAGGTTGGTTTCATGTAAGGTGATGGATGATAGGCTTGATGTCCCAAGATATAAGGAGTGTTGTTGTGAGACAAGCTTGGTTGATTCACCATCAAAGCTAATGAATCAGGGTACATACCTCGAGGCGAACGGTGCATGATCACATGTTTCTCATGCTGCTGAAGGAAAGCATAGAGTTGATCCAAATTGCACTTATGCAAATCCCTGGTTAACTTAACATCGGTAATATACTCACCCCATTCAGCTTGAGGTAAAGTATTCAAGAATTTGGTGTTAACCTGGAATGGAGCAATCACGAGATTATATACATTCAGATCATTCATGAGAGTGGTGAATCTGAAGTAATAATCGTGAAGCGTTTCCCCTGGGTTGTACGTGAATCTATCAAACAGATCATACAACTGACATTCCCTTTCTTGTTTGGTGAGAGACGTACCTTGTAGCAACACCTTAAGACGTTCCCATAAGTCCTTTGCCACCGTATACTGACTTACCATCCGATAGATGTCATGTGGAAGGGCTTGGAGAATGGATTGAAGAGCTTTTTCGTCTGCATCGGCAACAAGTTGTTGAGCTGGTGTAAGTTCTTCAAACTCCCTTGGTCGAGTCACGTTGTTAACCACGATGGTACCATAGTCAAGTGGACCATTTAAAATTGACTTAACCATAAGCCTCCCATATACCGGTTTTCCCTTAAGGTAAGACATCATCCGGCCTTGCCATGCTTCAAAAACTTCTTTGATGAGCATTGGCGGGTGATTATCCGTTCCCGTAATGACGGAAATATCCGTAAGTGATGTCATCTGAGGCATTACTGAATTCGGATTCATTTTGTTCACTTCAAAGAGACAAAGATTATCGGTTGATCGAGCAGTGAAGTAAAGCTTGTGAATTGTGTTGAGTTTTTGTTGTAAGAAACCAAGATTAAATCCTCTAAAAAATCGTCGAAAAAACAAGTAAAATAACCCTTGATTCGGAACTTTTTGTTGATTCGGAAGTTTGATTCGGAAGATTTTGGCTTGGAAATACCTTGACTCGGAACTTTTGGTTCGGAAGTCTTGATCCGGAACTTTCCCTTGATCCGGAACTTTTCCCTTGATCCGGAACTTTCCTTGATCCGGAACTTTCTCCTTGATCCGGAACTTTCCTTGATCCGGAACTTTTGGTTCGGAACTTCCTTGATCCGGAACTTTTGTTGATCCGGAACTTTTCGTTCGGAACTTTTGGTTCGGAACTTTTGTTGATCCAGAACTTTGGTTGATCCGGAACTTTTTGGTTCGGAACTTTTTCGTCCGGAACTTTGGTTGATCCGGAACTTTTTGGTTCGGAACTTTTTCGTCCGGAACTTTGGTTGATCCGGAACTTTTTGGTCCGGAAGTTTGTCTGGGTAAACAAAAGGTTGTTCGTGATGAACAGTCGATCAAAAAACCAAGATTAAACCCAGATTTTTACGAAATAACCCAAAAAGTTTTGTGATTTCTACAATAATAAGTAAAAACTAATACTTATCCACTAATCCCAATCACAAAAACACCAAAAACACCAAGAATCAAGATGGATCTTCTTAAAGAACACTAATACAATCAAAAACTAAAAAACCACACAAATCACTACCTTAAATCACCCCATAGCTCTGATACCAAATGTAGAATCTTGATAACCTATGAATCTATGAAGTGGGTTGATGTTTTCTAGAGAGAGAAACTAGAGAGAGAAAGTGAGAGAAAACTATGTGTATTTTTATTAAGTGGAAAACACAAATGAACAACAACCACCCCTTTCCAAGGAGGAAAGGGGTATTTATACTTCCAAGTCATATGTGGACTTGGGTCGGCCCATGACAAGCCCATGGACCGGTTCTTACTTAACTAAATAGGTAACTATAAACTATTTGTTAACTACGAGCTATTACAACATAAATAATATTGTGGAGTGACCGACTCTTCTAATATACGTAAAAACGTATTTCTAGCATCTAATCTTGCTTAAATCTGCATTTTATATCTATTATTGTGCTTATTTGGGTTTGGGTGGTCTTGGATAACACTTTTGATTTGAAAATTTTGGATTTGAAAAGTTAAAAGGGTGTTTGGGATTATCTGTTATAGACCATAAGATGTTATTGTGTTTGTGGAAAGTGTTATTTGTGCTTTGTATCTGTTATTGACTTGGTTGAGTGCTATTTGCTGTAAGTTTTTGGGCTTAAACCCTTGAATCAAAGATTATGCCATAACTATTTGAGTTTGACTGTTTTTGACCTAAAATCTTGGTAATACTTAGAGTATATGCATGTTTAGGGATATAAGCTGTTAAATCAAAGTTATCATAACATATCTTAGAGATCTAAGTGTTTGAATTTTGCTTGTTGGTCAATTGCATCAGCAAAGTAAAAATCTGCTTGTGTTAGTGTTCATCAGCAACCTTCATTTGCTTGAATCTTGATTTAGGCTTTGAACCATTGCATGAAACTTGTTTAAACTTGTTCATTTGAGTTTATAATAGATTGTGTATGCTTTTGGTGCAATTTGGTTGTCTTAAATTTGCTAAAACAGAATATAAGTGCTTAACTACTTATTGTTCATGTCTGGGCTAGATCTGGTGATGTTTTGATTTAACTGTGGTAATTGCCTGTTAGTGATTGTGATTTCTTTGTTGTTATTGACTCCTCTTGATCCACTGATCATTTGGGTGCCTTTGTGTAACTTGAATCTCCAAAAAAGTCACTAAAGACAAAAAGTCAAACATGTCAAGCAGTGGAAACTTTTTCAACTGCTCAGACACCAAAACTAGCCCCTGCTAGTGTTAATTTTTAGCTAGCTTATTCATACGCCATATTGGCTTATCCAGACCTGCAACAACTTACGTTTTGTGATCAATCTTCATCATTTGACCCATTTGTTTGAACTGGAGCTTATTAGACTTTGACTTTGACTTTTTGCTAAAAAACTCTTAAAGTTGACTTTTAAGGAAGTGCTTAATTGCTTATTTCATCTTATTGAGTGAAATTATTTGAAAACTTTTTGTTGAATAAGTTTAGTTAAGTCATTTAAAAGCTTTTAAAACTTGAATCAGCTCTTGGGGTGACCTAGAACTCGAAAACGACTATTTTGTCATTTTGTGTAGATTGCTTATTGCATTTTCAGGCTTATTCCTTGGACTTTTTTTCAAATTTCTTTTTACATAAGTCTTAAGTAACTCAAAAGAAGCTTGTGTGTCTAATTTGAGCTTATGGCATCAGCTTATAGCTTAATGGGCCAAAAAGCCCATTAAAAATAAGTTGTTTGATACAAGTCAGCTTATTTCACATTTTCAGCTTTTTGGCCTTTGAAAAATTGTGTTCAGAATCAAATTTTGAGTCAGATAGGAGCGTTTGGGCCATTTTTATAAACATTTTTCTTATTGGGCTTATTTTGGCCCAATAAGGGTCTGTTTTGGATTTTGGCCCATTTGAAGGCCCATTAGGGGTATTTTTGTAATTTCAAGTTCATTTTCTGTTTAATTAGGTTAAATTAAGCTAGTTTGCAAGTTTTTAAAAATTTTTCTAAATTTTGGATTTTTAATATTATTTTATTATTATTTTATTATTAAAAATTAAAATTTAGATTTTTCAAGTTTTTATATTTTTCATAGGTTAAATATATAAAGTTAGGAATTTTACAATTTTTAGAATATTTTTATTGTTCTTAGATTAATTTTTATAATTATTTTAAGTTTTAATAGTTTTTAATTTTTTAAATAGTTTTTATTATTTTAAAATTTTCAAAAATAGCTTTAAATTAAGGTAGGATATTTTAGAGGATTACAAACTGATAAATCTCATTTTGGGCTTTTTATTAGTTATTTTGATTTTTTGGGCTTTAATTAGCATTAAAAATATTAATTAATTAAATAAAAGGTTTAAGTGAATTTTGATTTTTTGTAAACTCTTAATACATTAATTAGGATTTATTGCAGTTTTCTAGGAATTTTTAGGGTAAATTTTTAATTTTGGTGCTTTTTACGGTTTTACGTGTACGACTTATCGTCTTTGTTTAATCCGTCATCGTAACCGTCATTCTCTTCTAATCTCATTTCTATTTTCTTTTCTCATAATCATAATCAAATCATTAATCATTTCTTTACACAACACACTAGCCTCCTTGGGAAACGAACTTTGAACCACATTGGTCATTAGTGCTTGGTTACCGACACTTAATACTTTCCCTATTTTGTGCTCTTTTCCTAAAGGGTAGCAAAAACTCTACATCAATTTTGGCACCGTTGCCGGGGAGGCGTGTTGTGTTTCAATTGGCAATTGTTGTTTTTATATATAGCCATAATATCTATTGTATTAGTAGCACTCTACTAATACGTATTATTGGTTTTTCCTTTTTTTTGTGAATACTATTACTATATTGTATACATAGAACAATAAATTCACAAGTACTCCAAAAGTATGAAAACACAACCTTGACTTGGGAGGTCATTACCCAATCATTGTATTCGAATCTCAAACAAGAAAGAAAAGGCAAAAATAGATAAATACTTTCGTGAAGCTCGATTTTGAAAAATACAAACTATAAGGTGGTTATAAGGCGGGTATTATAAAATATACCCTAAGGAAAAAGGCTCTTAAGTGCTTCGCGCCGCCTCGTTTCCCCGCTTGCTTGTGAGTATTTGATTTTGAGAGCTAATCGAGGGTTTTGCCGCCCAAAGTATTATTAAGTATCATATATACTTTCTTGGTTTCTATTTGATTAAACCCTCTTGAACGTTTTGGTGTTCCACCAACGTTCTAAAGTCATCGAAGGCGTTCACTTCACGTGATCGTTTTCATTCCTTGAGGCTTCTTTAATCAAGAGATTTGATTAAGGAGGAGATTTGTAGATTTTGGTCTACTTAATACAATCACAAAAATCCAAAAAAGTAAAAGCAACCAAAAACCACAAAATTTTTTTTGGAAAAATACAAAACACCAAAAAGAGTATTCTTTGCTCATCCTCTCGTTGTACGTGACGTTTATGAAAACCCGCAATCAAGCAAGACGTGCACGTAAACGAAGAAACCGAAAGGAAACCACTCCTAATCTTTCTAGTGAGGAGTCTCCTATTGACGAACCCATTGTAAGAGAAGAACAAACCATGGTGAATCGTACTATGATGGAGTTACTTCAAGCAACCACCGAGGGTTATGGAGAGGCTATTATGATTCCCGCCATCCTTGCGGAGAGTTTTGAGGTGAAAACGGGTTTGTTGTCGATGATCCAAACAAAAAATTTCGTGGTGATGAAAAGGACAACCCGCACAACCATATCCGCCAATTCAATCGTCTTACCGCCACTTGCAAATTTAAGGATGTTGCTAATGACTCGATTAAGATGATGCTTTTCCGTATTCCTTAGTGGGGCCCGCTAAAATTTGGTTAGTGAAAGAGCCACCCAATTCTATATTGACGTGGAAGGATCTCGTTTCAAAGTTTGTGAACCAATTTTTCCCGCCCTCTAAGACTACGCATTTGAAAAACGAGATTTCAAAATTTTCACAAGAATTTAATGAGAGTTTTTAACGGCTTGGAATAGGTTTAAGGAAATGTTACATGTGTGTCCTCATCACGGATTTTCCGACTTGCATCAAATTGAGACGTTTTACAATGGACTTAATGATCATGAAAGGGATTATCTTAATGCCGCCGCGGGTGGTAATTTTTTGTGTAAAACGGTTGAGGAAGCGTTGTTGATAATTGAGAATAGATCTAAGGTGTATAGTCCTCGTAGCACGTCGAGTGTTCGTAAGCCTTCGTATTCGTCTTCACCTTCTTTGTCTAATACCATCGATGCTTGCCAAATTGAGGCGAACTTGGAAAACAAAATGTTTGATAAGCTTAAAGGACTTTTAATTGAATTCAAAGTTGGAGAACAAAGTGCTCCCGCTACGGCTAAAGCGGTTGAGGTCTCATGTATGTATTGTGGTGGAGGTCATGATTTCTCCGAGTGCATTACCAACGGTGGTAACACTTCGAGTGCCTACGCGGCCACGGGAACTTACAACCAAAACGGTCAAGTTACCCGCTCTAATCAATTGACTCCACCGGGTTTTGCTTCAAATCAAAATGCTAACAACAACTATCGAAACAATCAAGTTGGTTTCAAAAACAATTACAACAAGGAAAACTATGGGAATCAAGGGGCTAATAATCAAGTTTCAAACAAAAATCAAAGTGATTTTCAAAACAACAACTAGAGTTTGCAAACTTTGAAAGATCTTCCAAATGAATTTGTTGAATACGTTAATGGGAAGGATGCTAGGTTTGACAACATTCAAAGAGAAATCATTAGCCTAAGATCTGAGTTTAAGAACGACTTGAAGAAAGAGTTGAAAAATGAGTTAGCAAATGAGCTTAAAATCCATACAAACAAAATGGAAGGAAATGTAACGAGGTTACAACAAAACCAACAAAAAATGGAACAAGGGAAACATGAGATAAAACAAGAGATGATTAAGGCCGAGAAGAGGCAATCCATGTTTGAGGACAAAATTTCATCTATGTTTGAGGTAATTATGTGCAAACCGTCTTCGAGTAGTCTTCCTAGCAACACCTTATCAAACCCTAAGGGTGAGATGAAAGTGATTACCACACGTAGTGGTAAGACACTTAAGGAACCGACTCCTCAACCAATTGCTCCTACAGAGGAAGCAATCGAGGAAGAACCCGAGGTGGTGGTCGAAAAGAAGCATGTTCCAATCCCACGAAGTACCGCTCATGACACACCTACGGTTGACCCACTACCAACATTGGAAGCCGAGATTCCAAAGGCTATGCCTATGCCTCAACCCACACCACCTTTGCCCTATCCATCGACACTTAGAAAGGAGAAATGTCAAGAGCGCGACAATTACCAATTTGAGCTTTTTATGAAAATGTTTCGTGATTTGCACTTTAATGTGAGTTTTGTCGATGCTTTGGCCGTGATGCCTCGATTTGCCGCTAACTTTAAGAGTATTGATAGGTGTGTAAACACCCATCCTTTTTACCACTTAATTACAATAATAACCGGACCAAAAAGTGTATTTTATGTCTTTTATGTTGGAATTATGCGTGGTTTGTGTTTTTGTTGTGATTTAGGACGAAAAGGTGAAAAGTGGAGAAAACACGGGCATTCACGGGCTTTTATCGAAGAAAAAGACGAAAGACGAAGTCAAGAAGTCAAGAGTGCAAAAAGAACGGAAGTCCAAGACCAATTATGAAGATTTATCGAAGAAAAAGTCAAAAGACGGAAGTTTATCAAAACCCGAAAAACTCAAGTCTAATTTATTGAAGAATTACAAGACGAGTTTGAAGAAATCCCGAGACAAAGCCATTTAAATTCCAAGATTAAGAAGATTAAAAGGCTTAAGGACTAATGGTGCAATTAACAAATGATTAAGAAGAGAAGGACTAAGCATGCAATTAAGGAGAAAGGAAAGAGGGGAGGAAGCTTCCTAAGCACTCCTTAATCCTCCCCTATAAATAGATTAGGAAGTTAATCATTTTTCTTTGTTGGCTAGAGTGACACTAGTTCTTCCATCTTTAATTTTTGCACATTTACTTTTCATGTCAATTTAAGTACATTTTCTTGCACTTTTAATACCTTTTAATTCCAAGTAAGTGTTCTTTAATTTTGTTGCTTTAATCTTCATTTACCTTTGATCAAGTTTCTTTTATCATTCTCTTTCTACCTTTCTCTTGTTTTTGTTTGTTTTAAAATTCGGATTAAGCAAGTAATTGCTTAATCATTTGCTTATTTGATTAAAAGTTTCGTCCTTACTTTTCTCTTTAAGTTTTCATACGAGATAAGCCATAAGCTTGACAATCTTATGTGCTTATTTGGTATTTAGCTTAAGTGTTTTCAAGTTTTTCTCAAAAGTTTTATCTTTAAATTCCATTTCCTTAACTGTCGTCTTTTTAATTCCGAAAAGGTTTTAACTTTTTAGCTTATTATCTCGTCCATTTTCATTACAATTTAGTTTTTGTTATTGATTATTAGTTCTAGCTTATTTGGATTTGAGCTTATTACGAATTTGTAACTCCATCGGAAAGTAAGGGATTTTGTACATTGCGACGGTTTGCTTTCTCCACATTCCGATGGTGACAACATAGTACAAGGGGTTTGCATTCCGATTCGGGATTGCGATCTAGAGTATCATTACCCTCATTCCGGTCTGGGGTTGCGATCGCACATTGCGATCGCACATTCCGACGGGTCTTGAGGTTTATTGAAACGAAATGCTGCCTAATTTTTCTTAGCAATATTCCGATCTGAAGTTATTCCGATGGGGGTATTCCGATGAAAGTGACATTCCGATAGACTGCATCTTCCATTATTCCGATAGACCTAACTTTAATGCATTCCGATGGACACATTGCGATCTGGGTTCCGATGGCTATGGTGACAGCATTCCGATCAGACATTCTGATGGTTGTTGGTTTTGGATTATATTTTGCTTAGTTTTGTTTTTTAAGTTACATTTTTAATACTCCGTTAAACTTAATTTTCGTCATGCTTTAATTTTAAGTCATTTAATTAATTTACTTTTTCAAAGTTTTTAATATTGCACCCTTTCTTTAAATTAGACTTGGATTTAATTTCTCGCCATTTATTTTAAAATAGATTTAGAATTACTTTAACGTCATTTAGTTTTAAGTCTTGCACATTTTAATACTACAACGACACAATTATTTGTTTCCACCAAAGAATGACTGAGTCACATAGTTAAACCAGATCAATTCGATTAGACATACTTAAACGAATCTTTTTACCTGGCCAAAAGCCATGTATCAAATGGCGCCGCTGCCGGCTCTTTTCGTAAAGATAAACGGTTTTATGTGAGAGACGCGTTGCTTTTTGGGATCCGTTCACTTGTGAGCGTTACTTTTCTTGCTTAAAAATCTACAAAAATCCATAAAAATTAAAAAAATTGTTAAAAAAAAACCCTAAAAATTAAAAATTTCAAAAATCCAAAAAGATTTTATTTTTATTGTGTATATATATTGTCTTTGCGTTTGGTATTTTTTTCTTTTGCCTTTGTAGGTGTATGCGTACTAGATCTTCTAATTATCAAGAGCCCGAGACTCGAGAAGATTTAGGTATGGCAGGTGTTAACAACAACAATAATCCACCGCACCTCAACAATAACCACAATGTTCTTCCACAGCCCGATCTTCGGACAATGGAGGAACTTTGTCAACCTACCATGTTTGGACGAGGAGGACCGATTGCGCCGATGCAAATCACGGCTCCGGAGTTTTCGTTGAAGCACCACATGATTCAGTAAGTGCAAACAAATCCTTTTAGAGGAATGCCTGATTATGATACCAACAAACACCTCGACAAGTTCATTACAATCACTCAAAGCATGAAGTTGCCTGGTGCCACAATGGATGTTCTACGCCTACAACTCTTTCCACATACTTTATCACACCACGCCGAGAAATGGTTTGATCGTCTCCCGAAGAATTCAATTCATACTTGGGATGACATGACTCAACGCTTTTTATCGCGCTACTTTCCACCATCCATGGTCACGAGCCTTCGCAATCAAATCAGCGGTTTCATGCAAGAACCCGATGAATCTGTTTTTGATGCTTGGGAGAGATATAATGTCTTGATTGACGTTGTCCAAACCACAACATGCTCCTTGTGACCTTAATAGATACTTTCTACAACGGTTTGACTTTTCGAGATCGTGATACGATTAATGCAGCCGCCGGTGGCACATTTATGAAAAGGAGACCCGAGGAGTGTAGAGAGCTTACTGAGAACATGACTACTCACCACAAAAACTGGGATTCCTCCGCTTCTTCAAGGAACAACCCGAGAGTCAATGTTTCTTCTACTTCAGCAACCCCCGACATGACCGAATTCACCCGCATGATGACTGAAATGAACAAAAGTATCTTGCTTCTCGCTTCAAACCAACAAAAAAAACAAGTTAAAGCGGTAGCCAATCCTTGTGAAACATGCGGCGGTCCTCACTCATACACCGATTGTCCTTCTACACAAGGAAATCCGGAAAATGTGTATGCAGCTTATGGTAATTATTCACCGGAAAATTACCAAGCTCGACCTCAAGGGGATAGAAATTTGCTGAGTTACCGGTCAAACAACTACCTTTCACCCGGTTTATCTCCTCAAAACCAAAACCCCACCAACAACTACAATAGAAGCAACCAAATCCCACCAAGAGCTTCTACACCTTATCACCCACCCGCCCAACAAGCCCCACCCATTAACCCCGATGTTGAAGCCATCATGAGAACCCAAGGTGAGCAAATCAAGAATATGCAGAGCCAAATTATCAATCTGAATGGGGATATCACCAAGCAAGGGAATGACATTAGATCCGAGCTTCGAGATAATATCCAATCCTCCTTCAGCAATCAAACGAATGATTTGATATGCTTGCTAGTTTCTTGCCCCTAGCTCAACCTTCTACTTCGAGTTCTCTTCCTTCAAACACCGTCACCAATCCGCGAGCGAATGTGAGTGCTATTACTACCCGTAGTGGAGTCACCATCGTAGGACCACCTATCCTGCCCCCATCATCCACACCTCCTCCACCACCATTTATTCCTACTCCTCCTACACCTAGTATTAGTGCACCATTACCGTCCCCGCCTCGTCATGACGATGTTCCCAAGAAGACTACTTCAACATCTCACCCTTTACCTGCTACACCTACACCTTCACCAACCAAACCCAATATCCCTTATCCTTCTCGCTTAGGCAAGACCAACGAGCTCACCAAGAATGACTGTTAAGTGTCGAGCTATGTGAAGATGCTCTCTCAAATGAACATCAACATTAGCCTTGTTGAAGCACTTGTTCATATGCCGAAATTTGTCAAAGCATTCAAGGAATTGCTTAACAAGACGGAGAAGTTGATTGAGCTCGCCAACACACGCTTAAATGAAAACTGCTCTGCAGTTATTCTTAAAGAACTTCCGGAAAAGCTTGGAGATCCCGGTCGTTTTGTGTTGCCTTGCATCTTTAACAAAACCGAAGAATTTACTGCCCTAGCTGATCTCGGGGCCAGTATTAATCTTATGCCTTTGAGTGTTTGGAAAACACTATCATTACCCGACCTTACTCCAACAAAGATGACTCTTGAACTTGCCAATCGCACTCTCGCTTACCCCGTTGGTATTGCCGAAGACGTGTTCATTAAAGTTGGCACATTTACTTTCCCGGTCGACTTTGTCGTTGTTGATTATGAAATGGACCCTCGTATTCCTTTAATACTTGGTCGGCCATTCTTGAGAACCGGACGAGCTCTAGTTGATGTTGCCGAAGGTGAGTTAATCTTAAGAGTCGGGAATGATTCACAAGTTTTTAAAATGGGGAAGCTTACAAGCAAATCCTTTGGACAAGAATCAGTGAATATGATTAATGTGCTTGATGATTTTGTCGTCTACAACAATCCTCTATTCGAGTCTTGCAATGATAATCCACTTTTTCAAGATGATGTGGATGATTCTCTCTCCAATTTGGAACCTTCTCCCATTTATGATTCTCCACCGATCTTTGATGCTTATGATGATGATTCTAGCTCAGATTCGGGTGATTTTGATGATTGTACTTCCGAGTATCCCGACCTGCCTACATACGATGATTTTGACGAGGCTGATACTCTTTCGAGTGATTCTTCACATTATGAAGATCCTCCGCCATCACTCGATCCGAATTTGGACGATTACTCATTTGAGGAAGACTTCTCTGCATTTCTCAATACTTACTTCCCTCATGAGAGTGATGCTCCTCCTTATAATTTTGAAGATTATCGTCTTGATCCTACTTTGGATTTGAAGAAAATTCTTTCAAAGAAGAAGCAACCGGTCGACACCACCATCCGCAGCACATATGATTTAACACCTCTTTGTCCACCTTCTGAGGACGAGGTTGTGCATCTTCTTCGCGGATCTTCTTCACATTCTGCTGAGCATGAGTGCTATTTTCCCTTAAAGGAAAAGGTGTTCGACCCCGGTATCGATATTATTCAGCCATCTCAGTATCCATCTGATGAAATAAAAGGAAAAATCTTTGGAACTATTGAATATATGCTTGCACCACTCCACCCTTGCTTCCACCGTGCTCCGTCTTTGCTTAAGGGAACCTTTCCTACTCTTCTTTGGCTTGCCTTGTTCGCCTTATGCTTGTGTTATTTGATGGACGAAAACTATGTCTTTGATCCTGGTGGATATGTTTCATTCTTCTTCCTATGGTAATCAAGGTCGAGTCAGGCTCAAGACTCGGTAATCAAAAATCAAGCGCTTCTTGGGAGGCAACCCATGTATCTATCTTTTAGCTTTCTTTATCCTAAGTGTAGGGGAGACCCGTTGGTGTTTGCTATTTCCTCTCTTCTACTAATCAGGGATTCGAGCGCTCAATGATCCACTCTTGATGATTCTTGACGACCCGTGATTCCGTGTTCCCTTCTTCCCGGTTCTATCCTAAACTCTTTTCGATTCACTATTTTATATTTCTCAATATTAAAATAGGAATCTCTTTAGTTGTCTTTTCCTTAGCGAGATTTAAACAAAGTGCACAATGTCCTAAGTGTAGGGGAGTTTACTCCCACATGCTTAAACATTGAGGACAATGTTTATATTAAGTGTAGGGGGGACTTCTATCGAAGTTAAGTGGCTCTTTTCCTTGTATTTGTCCTCATTTTAACCGGAAATCAATTTTTCGATGTTTTTTAAAATTTATGATCTATTTTGGCCTATTAGCTTTTACCTTTGTAGAGTTATTTTTCTTTCCTTATTAGAATAAACTTTAATAAAGTGGTTTTAATTTTCAAACGTTGTGAATCTTTTGACTCAACCCGAGTTTACTTATTTAAGTTTACTCTAGCTAGTATCCTTAACGTGTTTAAGTTAAGTTTTGCTAGGCTTTTATACAGGGAGCTATAAAACGCGAAAGTCTTAACTCTCACGGGTTAAGAACAAGAACTTTTCGCAAGTTCCTATAATTGATCCTAGAGAGTCGTTTATCAAGGGAACTTTAAAACGCGAATTTTAAACTTGAAAAAGTCTAAGAATTTGCAAGATCCTATAGGCGACTCGAAAACCCAAAACTTTGATTTAATAGGCTAAGCATCCACGAGTCTCATTCCTTGAGATTTTAAACTGTGGAGAACGAGAGATGATAGAGAAAATTATAAGTTCGGTATTCTTTCGTGAATTTATGTGAGTTAATTATGAGCCTATTCTCCCATCGCCTGCTAATAAATTTATCTGCAATAAATAAGGTTGTACGATTTGAAAAGTTACTTAGCTTCTAGCCCAAGATCTTTTAATAGTTGCTCGGTATGGATTAGAGTTCATAGCCAAGGCATAACTTATTGAAGCGGGATGCGAAGATTGGCGAGTCCAAAAAGGTCCTAACAAGGCATGAGGGCTATATTCTGTTGCTAAATATCCAAGTGATGTGAAGAATCATTTATCGAAAATCAATACGAAGGATCGAGACACACGACGAAAAGCAAAAACTCCCCAAAAGACATGGAGAAGTCTATCCGAAAAGGCCCTAACAAAGTATGAGGATAAATGAAGCCAAGTCCAAAAAGGAGGCGGATCTTTGTATATCAAAATCCAAAATAAAGATTAAAGAAAAATGAAGAAGTCGTGGTCCAAGTATGAATCTCTCAAAACTTCAAGTGAAGAAATTCCTATTATGAAGAGAAGACCATTATTTCATGAACGTCTCTCAAGGTTTGAAGTATGAAGTCGCTGCCAAATATCTGTCCGAGAAAGGTCTCAAATCGCGAAGCGAGTTATGCCAAGATATGAACTTTATGAGGTCCCGAGAAACAGTTTTAAAAGATTTTATCCTTTAGCTAACTATTGATTAAATCGTTCACTTTATTTTCGGCCTAAATAACTATCGAAATAAGTCAACAATGCATCCTCGTGATCATTCAAGACAACAATAAAATATAAGAGATACACCTAGGAATAAGGGAGTCTAAGTGAGTAATTGGCCCACATGAGTTCGTTTTAGTTTACTAACTTATAATAACAATGATCTCATTTTTAAGCTTGGTTTGGAGAAAGTGAAAACTTGAGGATGATGATCATTCATAACATTTCCAAAACCCAAGGTATGCTTTTGATTTCTTTACTTTGAATGTTTGTAATTTTCTATCTCTTTAATAAAGGCCAAGGTGGATTGATTTTGATGAAAAATGTAAACGTGCTTTGTGACTAATGCATTGCATGAGGACATTGCAATGGTCAAGTGTAGGGGATTTGATAGGTGTGTAAACACCCATCCTTTTTACCACTTAATTACAATAATAACCGGACCAAAACGTGTATTTTATGTCGGAATTATGCGTGGGTTGTGTTTTTGTTGTGATTTAGGACGACAAGGTGAAAAGTGGAGAAAACACGGGCATTCACGGGCTTTTATCGAAGAAAAAGACGAAAGACGAAGTCAAGAAGTCAAGAGTGCAAAAAGAACGGAAGTCCAAGACCAATTACGAAGATTTATCGGAGAAAAAGTCAAAAGACGGAAGTTTATCAAAACCCGAAAAACTCAAATCTAATTTATTGAAGAATTACAAGACGAGTTTGAAGAAATCCCGAGACAAAGCCATTTAAATTCCAAGATTAAGAAGATTAAAAGGCTTAAGGACTAATGGTGCAATTAACAAAAGATTAAGAAGAGAAGGTCTAAGCATGCAATTAAGGAGAAAGGAAAGAGGGGAGGAAGCTTCCTAAGCACTCCTTAATCCTCCCCTATAAATAGATTAGGAAGTTAATCATTTTTCTTTGTTGGCTAGAGTGACACTAGTTCTTCCATCTTTAATTTTTGCACATTTACTTTTCATGTCAATTTAAATACATTGTCTTGCACTTTTAATACCTTTTAATTCCAAGTAAGTGTTCTTTAATTTTGTTGCTTTAATCTTCATTTACCTTTGATCAAGTTTCTTTTATCATTCTCTTTCTACCTTTCTCTTTTTTTTGTTTGTTTTAAAATTCGGATTAAGCAAGTAATTGCTTAATCCTTTGCTTATTTGATTAAAATTTTCATCCATACTTTTCTCTTTAAGTTTTCATACGAGATAAGCCATAATCTTGACAATCTTATGTGCTTATTTGGTATTTAGTTTAAGTGTTTTCAAGTTTTTCTCAAAAGTTTTATCTTTAAATTCCATTTCCTTAAGTGTCGTCTTTTAATTCCGAAAAGGTTTTAACTTTTTAGCTTATTATCTCGTCCATTTTCATTACAATTTAGTTTTTGTTATTGCTTATTAGTTCTAGCTTATTTGGATTTGAGCTTATTACGAATTTGTAACTCCATCGGAAAGTAAGGGATTTGGTACATTGCGACGGTTTGCTTTCTCCACATTCCGATGGTGACAGCATAGGACAAGGGTTTTGCATTCCGATCCGGGATTGCGATCTAGATTATCATTACCCTCATTCCGATCTGGGGTTGCGATCGCACATTGCGATCGCACATTCCGACGGGTCTTGAGGTTTATTGAAACGAAGTGCTGCCCAATTTTCCTTAGCAATATTCCGATATGAAGTTATTCCGATGGGGGTATTCCGATGAAAGTGACATTCCGATAGACTGCATCTTCCATTATTCCGATAGACCTAGCTTTAATGCATTCCGATGGACACATTGCGATCTGGGTTCCGATGGGTATCGTGACAGCATTCCGATCAGACGTTCCGATGGTTGTTGGTTTTGGATTATATTTTGCTTAGTTTTGTTTTTAAGTTACATTTTTAATACTTCGTTAAATTTAATTTTCGTCACGCTTTAATTTTAAGTCATTTAATTAATTTACTTTTTCAAAGTTTTTAATATTGCACCCTTTCTTTTAATTAGACTTAGATTTAATTTCTCGCCATTTATTTTAAAATAGAGTTAGAATTACTTTAACGTCATTTAGTTTTAAGTCTTGCACATTTTAATACTACAACGACACAATTATTTGTTTCCACCAAAGAATGACTGAGTCACATAGTTAAACCAGATCAATTCGATTAGACATACTTAAACGAATCTTTTTACCTGGCCAAAAGCCATGTATCAAGTATGTTAAACAACAAGGAGAAATTGCATCAATTGTCTAGTTGTTCATCGGTTTATCTTAATCGCATACCTCAAAAAGTCGGTGATCCCGGTAAATTCTTGATTCCATGTGCAATCCAAGATATGGAATAATGTTATGCCTTGGCCGATCTTGGTGCTAGCATTAACTTGATGCCACTTGCAATCTTCAAGTCGCTCAATCTTCATAATCTTACTCCGTCACTAATGTCTATTGAGTTGGCCGACCATTCCACGATTCCCGCATGTGAATTGGCGGAAGACGTATTTGTGAAAGTGGGAAAGTTCTATTATCTGGTAGACTTTATCGTTGTCGATATTCCCCACGGATCCTCAAGTTCCTCTCATTTTAGGTCGTTCGTTTTTAGATACGTCTATGGCTTTGATTGATGTTCATGCTAGAAAGATCACCTTGCGTTTCAACGACGAGGAACTTGTTATAAACGCAACTCAAAATTCTCAAATTTCTCATGTTTATTCTGTTGCAACCATAAACCTCGTTGATATGATTGACGTTGTTTGCGACGAATTTTCACAAGAAGTTTTAGGTTTTGGTGATGATGAAAATAGTGGCAATCCCATTATGTTAGATCACATTCTTGATAACTCGACACCAACCTTCACTCCATTTGAAGGTGGTGGTTTTACGTTGGAAGAATTCGATGTTCCACGTACTTGTAACGAAGACCTCGACAACGATGAGGACTTCTCGGTTATCAAGGATTTTCTTAACGATTTCCCATTTCCTCCACCCGAGGAGGTTATGAGTATCGAGCCCAAATCTTCAATTGAGGAACCACCTATCCTCGAGTTGAAAGATTTACCTCCTCATCTTGAATATGTCTTTTTGGAGGAGGACGACAAGTTGCCGGTTATTATTGCGAAAGAACTTTCAAATGATGAAAAAACCGCACTTGTCGATGTTCTAAAGGATCACAAAGGGGCAATTGCGTGGAAGTTATCCGACATTAAGGGGATCGATCCTAAATTTTTTACCCACAAAATCTTAATAGAGGAAGATTACAAGCCCTCAATCCAATGTCAAAGGAGGGTGAACCCCAAAATTCACGACGTCATCAAAAAGGAAGTCCTTAAACTCCTTGACGTGAGTCCTATTCGTTGTGTCCCTAAGAAGGGAGGAATGAACGTTGTGCCAAACGATGCCAACGAGTTAATTCCAACTAGACTCGTGACCAAATGGAGAGTGTGCATTGACTATCGTAAGTTGAATGAAGCCACTCGTAAAGACCATTTTCCCTTGCCCTTCATGGACCAAATGTTGAAGCGTCTTGCGAGAAAAGATTTCTATTGCTTTTTAGATGGTTTTTTCGGTTACTTCCAAATCCCCATCAATCATCGTGATCAAGAAAAAACTACGTTTACGTGTCCATATGGAACGTTTGCGTATCGTAGAATGCCATTCGGACTTTGCAATGCACCGGGAACCTTTCAAAGGTGCATGATGGCTATTTTTCATGATATGATCGAGAAGACGATGGAAGTCTTCATGGATGACTTTTCCGTGTTTGGTTGTTCGTTCACTTCGTGTTTGTCGAATCTTGAGAGAATGTTGAAGCGTTGTGAGGAAACCAACCTTGTGCTTAATTGGGAAAATGTCATTTTATGGTTAAAAGTGGAATCGTCTTAGGGCACAAGGTTTCGAAAGCGGGGATTGAGGTAGATCAAGCTAAGGTAGACGTCATCGCCAAATTACCTCATCCCAAAACTGTTAAGGGAGTTAGGAGTTTCCTAGGCCACACGGGCTTTTATCGTCGATTCATCAAGGATTTTTCAAAGATGTCTCGACCTATTACACATCTCCTTGAGAAAGATGCACGTTTTGTCTTTGACGAAGATTGTGTAGGAGCCATTGAAATCCTTAAGAGGAAACTTACCGAAGCTCCCATTCTTGTTGCTCCCAATTGGAACCTCCCCTTTGAGCTCATGTGTGATGCTAGTGATTACGCTATTAGGGCCGTATTGGGGCAATGTCATGAAAATCACTTCTTGCCTATTCACTATGCTAGCAAGACGATGACCGAGGCTCAACTTAAATACACTACAACGGAGAAGGAATTCATTGTCGTGGTGTATGCATTTGAGAAATTTTGACCTTATCTCGTCTTAACGAAATGCATAGTGTATACGGATCATTCGGCTATCAAGTATCTTATGGCTAAACAAGATGCTAAGCCAAGATTACTTCGTTGGATTCTCCTCCTTCAAGAATTTGATCACAAAATCGTTGACAAAAAAGGAGCCGAGAATCTAGCGGCCGATCATCTTTCTCGTTTGGAAGATCCTCACCAAAGTGTTTATGAGCCCAAGGAAATCACCGAAACATTTCCGCTCGAGACACTTGGTGTAGTGAATTCTAAGCTTTATTCTTCCACCCCATGGTTTGCGGACTTTGCAAATTACCATGCGGGCAACTTCATCATCAAGGGTATGACGACTCAAGAAAAACGAAAATTCTTTTGTGACGTCAACTTCTACTTTTGGAACGAACCTTACTTGTTTTGAACTTGTGCGGATCAAATTATTCGACGTTGTGTCTTTGGTACCGAAGCTTCTAACATCCTTAGAGCTTGTCACGAGGGACCCACGGGTGGTCACCATGGTGTTAATCTCACGGCTAAGAAGGTATTTGATGTCAGTTTCTTTTGGCCTACTATTTACCGAGATGCACATGAACTTGTGAAGTCGTGTGACTCATGCCAACGACAAGGAAAAGCCTCACAAAAAAATGAAATGCCACAAAATATCATCCAAGTGTGTGAGATCTTTGACGTTTGGGGTATTGACTTTATGGGGCCGTTCCCATCATCTCGTGGTAATAAGTACATCCTTGTCGCCGTTAACTACCTATCTAAGAGGGTAGAAGCTAAGGCTTTGCCCACCAATGATGCTCGTGTGGTAGTCAAGTTTTTGAAGCAATTGTTCTCTCGGTTTGGAACCCCTCGTGCGATCATAAGCGATCGTGGAACCCATTTTTGTAACGACCAATTCGAAATGGTCCTAAGGAAATATGGGGTTACACATCGGATTTCTACGGCTTATCACCCACAAAGGAGTGGGCAAGTCGAGGTTTCAAACCAAGCGTTGAAGAGGATCTTGGAAGGATCCGTAGGGGAAAACCGACAATCTTGGTCGGATAAGTTAGACGATGCTTTATGGGCCATTAGAACCGCTCATAAGACGCCCATTGGGTGCACTCCTTATAAGCTTGTGTATGGGAACAATTGTCACTTGCCAATTGAATTGGAACACAAGGCTTATTGGGCCCTAAAGCATTGTAATGATGATATGGAGACCGCGGGAAAACACCGGCAAATGCAATTAAATGAATTGGATGAATTAAGGGATATTGCTTATGAAAACTCATTGATTTATAAAGAAAAGACTAAAAAGTTGCATAATTCAAAAATAAAAAACCGGGTTTTAACATTGGGGATCAAGTTTTGCTTTTTAACTCTCGTTTGAAAATCGTTTCCGGTAAGTTGAAATCCCGTTGGTCCAGTCCATTCACCGTGACTCAAGTTTTTCCATATGGGACCATCGAGCTAGCTCAAAATGATGGCCCCAATTTCAAGGTGAATGGACATAGGTTGAAGCACTACTTTGGCGGGGAATTTCCATCCTTGAACTACCTCGACCAAATAACTTTCCCAATGATAATTAGTATTGAGGGGATCGAGTCAAGCTCATGACTCGGTAATAAAAAACGAGGTGCCTCGTGGGGGAGTCCCATGCTTATCTTATGTACATATTATTTCTTTTCTTATGTAGTAACGTGAGGGGATTTGTGCCCTTCCAACCTTTGTTTCGTGGTTGTTTGTGAATTGTGGATTTTAGATGATCATTATCTTCACGATTGGAGCCTCTCGTGTTCGTTTTATGGGAGCACTCGATCGTTTGCGTTGAAGACTTTCTCAATATCCATGATATATCCTTTGATGTTCTAACCTTAGGTTTATAGCACACTTTATAAACGGCTTTAAATTTAACGGTTACACCCTTTCCATGCTACATTAGGCATTCGACTACGTCTCTAGTATGGGGGTGTTTACACCCCTAGACTCGAAACATTAAGGACAATGTTTAACTTTAGTATGTGGGGTGAATAGATACTTGCCTTGCCAAACCTTCACGCTTTCCAAAGTTTATCTTTTTGTTTATCGTTTTGTTGCAAAATAAGGCTAAAAATGGCCAAATTTTAAAAAATTTCTCATGGTTTATAAGTGTTTGAAGACCCGAATGTTGGTTTTCCGATGGCGGGAATAAGAGTAATTTTTGACTCGACCGTGTGTGTTGAGCACTTAGCTTTGATTCCTTAACTTCACATTAGGCTAAGTGATATTAGCATTTTGCTAAGGTTCGGGTGTAGTTCTCGGTATCTCCTCGAATTGATTACAGCTCTAGTGGAATGATTGTTCTTGGTGACAAATAAGGGGTTTGGTTTTCTATTCTACTAAAAAAAAGTAAATGCAAGAAGTAAATAAAGATTTAAACCAAAACAATTACTTAAACAAAACTTGGATTTAAATTAAACAGTTAAATGACAAAGCATTAAAACAATCTTACTGAAAATATTCTCTGTTCGGAATATATGACCATGCGGAATAATGATTATGCGGAATAACAATGCCTACTCGGAATACCAGGCCTACTGGGAATCATGAAGTCTATGCGGAATATTTGACCATCCGGAATAATTCGACTATGCGGAATACAAACACTATGCGGAATAATACACCCTATGCGGAAAAAGATCTCTATGCGGAATATTAAGGTCACTCGGAATAAACAGTTACTCTGAATAATTTGAAGCTACGCGGAATATTGAAATATTCCGAATAAGGAATGAACTTAGGAAGGCTACTCGGAATATATATTATTCCGAATAAGAGACAGAATAAGCAAACTATTCGGAATATAGAAATATTCCGAATAAGGGAAAAAGAAAGATGACTATGCGGAATGTTCTTGGTAGGAAGAACCGAAACAGTTGAAAACAGGGGAAACGAATTTAAACAAAAATCAACCAAGGATTTAACCCAATCTTAAATAAAACTAATCAAAAATCATTTACTAATCATAAACAATAAATCCCAATCATAAAAACACAAAATCAACAACTTTTTAAGATCAAAACTCAACTAAATAAGAACTTAAGAACTTTGAATAAAAAGATGATGATGAACAAGAGGAATGAAAAGATTAA
The DNA here is from genome assembly GCA_025667525.1 of Glebionis coronaria. Lineage (NCBI taxonomy): Eukaryota > Viridiplantae > Streptophyta > Magnoliopsida > Asterales > Asteraceae > Glebionis > Glebionis coronaria. The sequence continues at coordinate 292,109,244 of CM046877.1, forward strand.
ATAAAAATGTGTATTGATTAAGATTCAATAAAACAAGAGGAAAGGATCAAGCTTACAAGATTCAAGAAGAAAATCAAAGGAAATGAAAACCACTCCTTAAGGGAGATGGTTCTTCCTACGAACTAGGAAAAGAGTAACTGAAAACTAAAAACTAGGTGCCAAATTTTTGTGAAGGATTTCCTTTTATAGGCTAAGTGGTTGGTTGGTGAGTGGGCTTTCTCCCTTTCTTCTTGTCTTCTCGTCTTTTCAGAAAAGTTGACGTTTTCGATTCTGATTCGGGATTTGTCGACGATTAAATTCAACTCGTCTTTTAATTTCTTCGTTTAATAGACTTGAGTTTCTTCGACATATGTAAATCTTCCATCTTTGGTCCTTTTCTTCGATAAATCTTCAAATAGGACCATTGACTTCAAATCTTTTGCATCTCTTGGAAAATAGACTTCGTCTTTAGTCTTTTTCCTTAATAAAACCCGTGCAATCCCATGTTTTCTTCAATAATCATCTGGTTGACTCTGAAAACACATTAAACACAAAAACCACGCATAATTCCAAACAAATGATATTAAACACGCGTTTTGGTCTTGTTTTAGTAAGAAATAAGTGGTAAAAGGATGGGTGTTTTCACACCTATCAAATCCCCTACACTTAACCATTGCCATGCCCTCATGCAATGCTTAGTGATAAAGCAAATTTACATTTTTTCATAATCAATCAACTTTGGCCTTATTAAAATACTACTAAACAAAAATTAAAGTACTAAAAGAAATTAAAACTTTAATGGAAACAAAAGGATAGAAAACCATTTTTAAAATAGCTATATGGAAATAACTTGCAAAGAGATCAAGGACTTACATTAGGGCTTCGGTGCTACGAAGATTTATCATCCTCAAGTTTCACGTTCCCCAAACTAAGCTTATTAACGAGATCATTGTTATTATAAGTTAGTAAATCAAACACTTACACACATGGCTTAATTAAATGCTTAAACTCCCTTATTCCTAGGTGTATCTCTTATATTTTATTTTTGTCTTAGAATGATCATGAAGATGCATTTTTGGACTTATTTCGATAGTTTATTTAGGCTGAAAGCAAAGTAGGACGATTTGATCAATAGTTAGCTAAAGGACAAAATCTCTTAAAACTGCTTCTCGGGATATCAAAAAGTTCATATCTTGGCATAACTTGGTTCACGATTTTAGACCTTTCTCGGGCCGATATTTGGCATGTACTTCATACTTCATATCTTCGAGAGACGTTCTTGAGATAATGGTCTTCTCATCGTAATAGAGTTTCTTCACTTGGAGACTTTTGAGGGGTACTCCAACTTTGTTGACCACGACTTCATGATTATTTCTTCAATCTCTAATTGGGATTTTGAGATACAACGATCCGCCTCCTTTTCGGACTTGGATCTATTTATCCTCATACCTTGTTAGGGTCTTTTCGGATAGACTTCTCCTTGATCTTTACGGGAGTTGATTGCTTTTCGTCGTGAGTCTTGATCCTTCATATTGATTTTGGGAATAATGCTTTTCACATCACTTTGGATCTTCAGCAATAAAATGGAATCCTCATGCCTTGTTAGGGCCTTTTCGGACTCGCCAATCTTCGCGCCCCGCTTCATAAGTTATGCCTTGGCTATGAACTCTTATCATTACCGAGCAACTTTTAAACGATCTTAGGCTAGAAGCTAAGTAACTTTTCAAATCGTACGACCTTACTTATTGCAGATAAATTATTAGCAAGTGATGGGAGAATAGGCAAATAATTACACCAAGTGAGCTTGTGCAAGAATACCGACTTATAATTGACTCTATCATTTCTCGTTCTCCACAATTTAAAATCTCAAGTAATGAGACTCGTGGATGCTTAGCCTAATAAACCAATTAAGGTCTACATGGTTAAGGATACTAGCTAGAATAAACTTGGATAAGTCTATTCGGGTTGAGTCAAAATAATCGCAACGGGCCTAATATGTCAAAGACTTCTAAACTAGCTACACCACTTTATTAATAATTTTGACTTTATTGCGGGATATATACATATGAAGGCAACGATAAAAATTTAAAAATTACGACTAAATGGCCAAAGTTAATTAAATATTTGAAAAATGTTGAAAAAGATGATTATCCGGTTAAATGAAGGCATTTTCATGGAAAAGTCCACTTAAAACTTCGATAGAAGTCCCCCTTACACTTATGATAAACATTGTCCTCAATGTTTAAGCATGTGGGAAAAATCTCCCCTACACTTAGGACATTGTGCATGTTGGTTAAATCAAGTTAAGGAAGAGACGACTAAAGTGATCAATTTCAAATGTGAGTATGAAGAAAATTGAATCACGATAGTTGAGAGATAGAACCGGATTTCGGATAACACGGGAGCACGGTTCTTCAAAGGTTCCAAAAGTGCATTCATCCCTGTAATCACATCACCACACAAAGACAAAAACCTATAGAAGTCCCCTTACACTTAGGAGGTTAAAACGGAAAAGGATAGATACTCAGGCTGCCTCCCGAGGAGCGCTTGTTTTTGATAACCGAGTCACGAGCCTGACTCGACCCAAAATTAGTTCATGGGGAACGTGGTGAGGGATGGAATCATCTCCTGAGAGATGTCCTCAACAAAGTACAACTTCACTCGTTGGCCATTCACCTTAAAATTAGGTCCATTAGGTTGAGCGAGTTCGAGAGTACCATATGGAAAAATTTGGGCAATGGTGAATGGGCCGGACCAACGAGCTTTCAGCTTGCCCGAAAAGATTTTCAACCGAGAGTTAAAGAGTAAAACTTTGTCTCCAACATGGAACTCTCGGTTTTTAATCTTAGAATCGTGAATGAGCTTAGTCTTTTCCATATAGATCAAAGAATTTTCATAAGCCTCATTACGGAGTTCATTCAGCTCATTGAGTTGGATCTTGCGTAGGTCACCGGCTTTGTTGATATCGAAATTAGCCCACTTCAAGGCCCAGTAAGCCTTGTGCTCCAACTCAATGGGGAGGTGGCATGCTTTCCCGTACACGAGACGATATGGTGTACAACAAATCGGAGTCTTGTATGCGGTACGAAAAGCCCACAAAGCATCATCAAGTTTATCAGCCCATGAGGCACGATGCTCTCCCACGGTTCTTTTACGAATCCGCTTTAATCCTCGGTTGGATATTTCAGCCTGGCCATTAGTTTGTGGGTGGTAGGCGGTGGAAAGACGATGATTTACACCATACTTTGCCATGACTCTAGCAAATTGGTCGTTGCAAAAATGAGTCCCGCGATGACTAATAATGGCACGAGGCACACCGAATCTAGCGAACAACGATTTCAAAAAGTTACAAACCACCCTTGCGTCATTTGTGGGTAAAGCTTTGGCTTCAACCCACTTTGAAACATAGTCAACGGCTACAAGGATGTATTTGTTTCCTTTAGAGGAAGGGAATGGCCCCATAAAGTCGATACCCCAAACATCAAAGATTTCACATTCTTGTATGAAATTTTGAGGCATCTCATCTTTATGTGTGATCTTGCCTTGTTTTTGGCAAGCATCACATCGTTTAACCATCTCGTGAGCATCACGGTAAATGGTGGGCCAATAAAATCCCGAGTCAAACACTTTTTTGGCGGTGTAGTTGGGACCAAAGTGACCACCGGTGGGTCCTTTGTGGCAAGCGTCAAGGATTTCCAAAGCTGCCGGTCCATCAACACATCGGCGAATAATCAAATCAGCACATTGTTTGAAAAGATACGGGTCATCCCAAAAGTAAGTCGTGATGTCTTTGAAGAACTTCTTCTTTTGTTAGGATGTTAACCCGTCAACGAGAATTCCACCCGCCAAGTAGTTTGCAATGTCCGCAAACCACGGGGTTTCATCAGCAGTCGAATTGATAGACATTAAGGTCTCCAAGGGAAAAGCATCATTGATTTCTTTGTTCGGATGATCCCCTTGGTAAGGATCCTCAAGTCTACTGAGATGATCCGCGGCTAGGTTTTCAGCTCCTTTTTTATCGGGAATTTCGATTTTAAATTCTTGGAGTAGCAAAACCCAGCGAAGAAGTCTTGGTTTAGAATCTTGTTTTGTTAACAAGTACTTCAACGCGGAATGATCTTGTGTAAACGATTGTGGTGGAAAGGACAAGATAGGTGCGGATCTTTTCAAAGTCATAGACAATAGCTAAAAGCTCTTTTTCGGTTGTCGTGTAATGCAATTGAGCCCCCGTCATTGTCTTGTTAGCGTAATGGATCGGTTGGAAGTGTTTGTTCACTCTTTGGCCCAAAACCGCTCCAATAGCAAAGTCACTAGCATCGCACATCAACTCGAAAGGCAGCTCCCAATTAGGGGTAACCAAGACGGGTGCCTTAGTTAGCTTATCCTTAAGAAAGTTGAAGGCTTCAAGACACTGTTTGGAAAAAATAAAAGGGGTATCTTTCTCCAAGAGGTGGGTCATCGGGCGAGCGATTTGAGAAAAATCTTTGATGAATCGACGGTAAAAGCCCGCATGACCGAGAAAACTTCTCACACCCTTCACGGTTGAAGGTGGAGGCAACTTAGCGATAACATCGACTTTAGCACGGTCTACTTCAAGACCGGCTTTGGAGATTTTGTGTCCTAGCACGATGCCCTCTTTTACCATGAAATGGCATTTTTCCCAATTAAGAACAAGGCGAGTGTCTTCACACCGCTTAAGAATACGTTCTAAATTGGCAAGGCAAGCAGAGAAAGAGTCGCCATAAACCGAGAAATCATCCATGAATACTTCCATAGTGTCTTCCACCATGTCATGGAATATAGCCATCATACACCTTTGGAACGTCCCAGGAGCATTGCATAAACCAAAAGGCATGCGTTTATAAGCAAATGTTCCGTAGGGACAAGTGAATGTGGTCTTTTCTTGTTCCTTGGGATCGATGGGAATTTGAAAATACCCGGAGAAACCGTCTAAAAAGCAGTAATAATCATTACCCGCAAGACGCTCGAGCATTTGATCCATGAATGGAAGAGGAAAGTGGTCTTTTCTCGTGGCATCATTGAGCTTGCGATAATCAATACAAACTCTCCACCCAGTTACGAGACGAGTGGGAATCAACTCGTTGTGTTCATTGGGAACAACGGTTATTCCGCCCTTCTTGGGCACACAATGGGCGGGACTTACCCACGGCGAATCCGAAATAGGGTAAATCAAGCCGGCATCTAGAAGTTTGATAATCTCTTGTTTGATGACGTCATGAATTTTAGGATTAACCCTTCTTTGTCTCTGGATTGCGGGTTTAAAGTCATCTTCCATGAGAATCTTGTGACTACAAAAGTTCGGATCAATTCCGCGGATGTCGGAAATTTTCCAAGCAATTGCCTTCTTATGATTTTTAAGCACGGCGATGAGGCGAGATTTCTCTTCTTCTTTCAAGTCTTTCGCAATGATGACGGGTGACTTCTTCTCTTCTTCAAGGAACACGTACTCGAGGTGGGGCGGCAACTCCTTAAGTTCTAAATCCGGAGGATTTTCGATGGGAGGCGTTTTTAAAGTCGAAGCATCGATAGCAATAACCGTGGGAGATGGTGGAGAAAGATTGTCTTCTTTAAGAAGGTTTTCAAAGAAATGCATGTCTTCATCCCAATCGGTGGGAGAATCTTCATTTGCTAAGTTCACATCTCCCATGGTGGCTTTAAGATCTTTCCAAAACAAATCACTTTCTCCAAATAGAGACAGTGATGAATCAATAGAGGAAACGGTCTCAACATTGGGAAGAGAGGTAGGAATATTTTTACAAGCATCAATAAAGTGTTCTTCACAAGCCTCATCGAGAACGTCAATACAATTAACACTCTCGTATGAATAAGGTTTTTTAGACAACTTTCCCATGTTGAAGACGATTTTATCATCACCCACTCTCATGATAAGCTCACCGGCTTCAACATCGATGAGAGTGCGACCGGTCCTCAAGAATGGACGACCAACGATCAATGGCACACGAGGTTCTATGTCGTAGTCAACGACAACGAAATCGGCAGGAAAATTGAATTTGTCGACTCCTACAAAGACGTCTTCGGCAATCCTCACTGGATAAGCAACCGTACGGTTAGCTAATTCCAGAGTCATTTTGGTGGGGACTAGCTCAGGGGGAGATAATTGCTTCCATACAGTTAAAGGCATTAAGTTGATACTGGCACCTAGATCGGCTAGGGCCATGCAATTCTCTACTCCCGGGAAGTTACAAGGGATTAGGAAACGACCCGGATCACCAAGCTTGGTTGGCAATTTCCTTAAGAGCACTGCAGAGCAATTCTCATTAAGTTGGGTGTTAGCAATATCAAGAAGCTTCTCCTTGTCGCTAAGAAGATTTTTGAACATTTTCGTGTACTTAGGCATGTGAGCGAGAGCCTCAGCGAAGGAGATGTTAAAATTCAATTGTTTAAACATTTTTAGAAAGTTCGAAACCTGAATATCATCCTTGCTTTTGAGCTTCTCTTTCCTCAACCTTGATGGATAAGGTATATCGGAATAAGAGGAAGGCTTTGGGAGAATAGGATCACTCACATCCTTGGGTGGAGGAGGGGTAGAAGTAAGAGGTGGAGAAATTGGGGAAGGAGAAGGATGAGGAATAGGAGCAGGTGGCTCGTTTCCCTTAGTCACAACCACCGTTGAAGGTATAGGAAGCTCGGGTTCCTTGGTACCTTTTCCACTGCGAGTGGTGATTGCTTTCATCTCCCCTCTTGGATTGGCAACGGTGTTACTCGGAAGAGTACCCGAAGAAGAGGGTTGATTACCTTGGAAGAAACTAGCCTTCATGTTCTTTAAGTCATTCGTTTGACTATCCAAAGTGTTTCTCATATCAGCTCTCAGATCGTTCCCTTGTTTCACCAGGTCTGCTTTCAAGTTGCGCACTTCCTGTTGGAGATTGTCCACGATCACATCATTAGTCCTCATGTAGGTTCCAATGTCTTGGTGTAATGCGGTGGGTTGGTTGGAAGGAGCATTGAATGCGGGTGGTTGATAAGCAGGTTGCTGTTAAACTTGGTTGTTTCTTTGAGGTGGATTTTGTTGTTTGTGAGGTGGTATGTATGGGCCACGAGATTTTTGTTGTTGTTGAGGAGGGCGGTTGAGGTTTTGTTGTTGGTTTGGGTTGTTAGGAGTAAAACTGGGTGGTGAGAGATAGTTGTTGGAGCGGTAGCTAAGCAGGTTGCGGTCACCTTGAGGACGAGCTTGATAAGCGGGTTGAGGATAGGTACCGTATGCTGCATTCACATTCTCATAAGGGTAGTCTTGGGTGGCGGTACAAGTGGTGTAAGAGTGAGGACCCCCGTAGATTTCACATGGTTGGCTGACAGCATTGACTTGAGCGTTTTTAGCATTGATGCTGTTGGTGTTGCTGACGGTTTGGGTAGCAAGCGATTCAAGAAGCGCAGTGATTTTGTCAAGTCGCTTATCGCTGTCACTAGTACTAGCACTAGCGACATTGGTCCGAACACTCTTGGTTTGCACACGAGACTTATTCTCAATGACATCCCAAGCATCATTGGAAGTCTTAGCCAAAAGATTACCCCCCGAGGCACTGTTTAGTGAATCTTGGTCATTCATGCTTAAACCATTATAAAAAGTGTTAATTAGGTGCACTTTGGTAAAACCATGTTGTGGGCATTTTCATAAAAGATCTTTGAAACGGTCCCAAGATTCACTAAAAGACTCATCGTACTTTTGTTCAAAATTAATGATTTCATTCCACAAAGCGGTAGTACGAGAGGGTGGGAAAAAGTAGTTGATAAATTTGGTCTCCAAATCCGTCCACGTAAGAATACTCTGTGGCGGTTCCTTAGCAAGCCAATGCCGGGCTTGTCCCTCTAAAGAAAAGGGAAAAAGTTGTAAACGGATTACCTCTTGTGGAACACCATTGAATTTGACCGTATTCGTGAGTTGTAGAAATCTCTTGATGTGGTCATGTAGATCATCAATGGTACGCCCCAAGAATGGTTGAGCAGAGACCATCTGGATAAAGGCGGATTTGAGCTCAAAGTTGTTGGCTGCAAACGCGGGTATGACAATTGGATCATTGTTGCCATCTACATGTGCTTGCAGAAGTTCAATCATCGGGCGATTATCCGGTAGAGGCTCATTGTTGTTGTTATTATTGTTGTTGAAAGGTGGGTTGTTATTGTTATTATTGTTTTGAGGGGGGTTATTGTTGTTGTTTTGTACACCGGCCATGTCTAAGTCTTCGAGAGGCTCGGGCTCTTGATAAGACGCTGATCGTGTACGCATGCACCTGCAAAAGAACTAACAAGGCAAAAACAAAGCAAAAATATTTTTGGTTTTTATGTTTTTTAATTTTTAGGATTTTTGAAAATTTTATATTTTTTAAGGTTTTTGAAAATTTTTATGAAAAAGTAACGTTCACGGGGAACGGATCCCAAAAGCCAAGTTCTCACAAAAAACTGTTGATCTTAACGAGAAGAGCCGGCAGCGGCGCCATTTGATATTAGCATTTTGCTAAGGTTCGGGTTTAGTTCTCGGTATCTCCTCGAATTGATTACAGATCAAAGTGGAATGATTGTTCTTGGTGACAAATAAGGGGTTTGGTTTTCTATTCTACTAAAAAACGTAAATGCAAGAAGTAAATAAAGATTTAAACCAAAACAATTACTTAAACAAAACTTGGATTTAAATTAAACAGTTAAATGACAAAGCAGTAAAACAATCTTACTGGAAATATTCTCTGTTCGGAATATATGACCATGCGGAATAATGATTATGCGGAATAACAATGCCTACTCGGAATACCAGGCCTACTCGGAATCATGAAGTCTATGCGGAATATTTGACCATCCGGAATAATTCGACTATGCGGAATAGAAACACTATGCGGAATAATACACCCTATGCGGAAAAAGATCTCTATGCGGAATATTAAGGTCACTCGGAATAAACAGTTACTCGGAATAATTTGAAGCTACGCGGAATATTGAAATATTCCGAATAAGGAATGAACTTAGGAAGGCTACTCGGAATATATATTATTCCGAATAAGAGACAGAATAAGCAAACTATTCGGAATATAGAAATATTCAGAATAAGGGAAAAAGAAAGATGACTATGCGGAATGTTCTGGGTAGGAAGAACCGAAACAGTTGAAAACAGGGGAAACGAATTTAAACAAAAATCAACCAAGGATTTAACCCAATCTTAAATAAAACTAATCAAAAATCATTTACTAATCATAAACAATAAATCCCAATCATAAAAACACAAAATCAACAACTTTTTAAGATCAAAACTCAACTAAATAAGAACTTAAGAACTTTGAATAAAAAGATGACGATGAACAAGAGGAATGAAAAGATTAAATAAAAACTTGTATTGATTAAGATTCAATAAAACAAGAGGAAAGGATCAAGCTTACAAGATTCAAGAAGAAAATCAAATGAAATGAAAAACACTCCTTAAGGGAGATGGTTCTTCCTACGAACTAGGAAAAGAGTAACTGAAAACTAAAAACTAGGTGCCAAATTTTTGTGAAGGATTTCCTTTTATAGGCTAAGTGGTTGGTTGGTGAGTGGGCTTTCTCCCTTTCTTCTTGTCTTCTCGTCTTTTCAGAAAAGTTGACGTTTTCGATTCTGATTCGGGATTTGTCGACGATTAAATTCAACTCGTCTTTTAATTTCTTCGTTTAATAGACTTGAGTTTCTTCGACATATGTAAATCTTCCATCTTTGGTCCTTTTCTTCGATAAATCTTCAAATAGGCCCATTGACTTCAAATCTTTTGCATCTCTTGGACAATAGACTTCGTCTTTAGTCTTTTTCCTTGATAAAACCCGTGCAATCCCATGTTTTCTTCAATAATCATCCGGTTGACTCTGAAAACACATTAAACACAAAAACCACGCATAATTCCAAACAAATGATATTAAACACGCGTTTTGGTCTTGTTTTAGTAAGAAATAAGTGGTAAAAGGATGGGTGTTTTCACACCTATCACTAAGTCTCTTAAATGAGGACGAGAAATGATAGAGTTAATTATAAGTTACTATGCTAAACGTAGAGTACTCGTATTGTTTCAGAAACTCATGTGTTCTCGTTGTTTGCTTATTCTCCCTTCGCTTGTAAATATTTTTTGCTTAATAAATATTGACTTAGCGGTTTAGTCTTGATTGTTGGGTTTCTAGTCTTTTCTAGTAGCTTCCGTGTAATTAAATTGGGAAGACATTAAGGTATCGCCAGCGTCACGGTTTTGAAGTATTGGCAACCCGAATAATCGAAAGCTTCACCCAATAATAAGTTTTCAAGTGCTCACCTAAATCAAGCAATTGAAAGTGAATCAAGCCTTAATCTTTGAAGCTTTAAAGATCCAAAATTCGCCTTAGCATAAGGATATACGTCTTTGGCTAATAAAACCACCGATGAGGTGGATAATAAAAGGCAAAGGCAAGACCGAAGTCATAATAAAAGCTTCATGGCGAAGTTGAATAAAAGATGGAGGTAAACCAATGATAATAAGGCCCTTCCGTTAGGGGGCGTATAAAAGTCTTGGTAATAAGTCTCATGTTCAATACCGTTATAAAATCGTGTTTATCGATCCTTCTTATTGACTTAATTTTTTGACATCGTTGTCTATTAGGAGGGGTTATTGATTTGATGGTCTTGGTTACACCGTTAGGACTCTATTTTTAGACCTAAATATCTATTATCGCATAAGTCAAACAATGTATCCTCGTGAAACATTCAAGACATAATAAAATATAAGAGATACAACTTAGGATATTGGGAGGATAAGTACGTAATTAGGGTATATGAGTAGTGTTAGCATTACTAACTTATAATGACAATGATCTCGTTGCAAGCTTGGCATAGAATTGGGGTGAAAATCGAGGACGACGAAATTATTTCTAACGAAGCGGTCACGTGTTCTTATTTTATGAACCTAAACGTCCCATTTTGCGATGAAAATCATACATTATGTCTAAAACGCAAGTAGTAGAAATAGTAGTTGTGTAGCTAGTTTATCATTCAATAAAAGTGAATAAAAATGAATTTTGGAGGTGATACGATACTTTATTCTAGCATTGCGTGAGGGCACGACAATGGTTTAGTATGGTGGAGTGATGAGACTGCTTTTATACATAGTCTCATCGTCCAAAAAGGGCTTTAAATGCATAAAATATCATGAAAATACCCCAATATATGCTTGTGTTTGTTGCTTGTGTATTTTGGGTACAGATACTGAGAAAAATGACAAAAGATCACAAGAATCATGCAAAAACGAACACGGGAAACGAAGCCGCACATTAAACCAAGCCTAATGAAGAATTTTCCAACAAAACCCTTGAAGATTTGAAGATTTATGAAGAAGAGTACTCCAATATTGAACAATTGACACTTTATACCCTTGTATCTTCATAATTACAAGATTGGTCCCTAAAGTTTGTCAATACTGCAAAAAGGGCCCTCTACTTTGAAGAATTGGCAATTTTATCCCTCAACAAAACTAAAATGTCAATATTGGTCCTTCTCAAAGTCAAACATACCATGAAGAACTTCAAGTTACAAGAATTACAAAATTGGTCCTTTGAAAATGTCAAAATTACCAAAAGGACCCTTGACTTTCAACTTTGGCAAGAATGGTCCCTCATAAATGAAGACTTGACAATTTTAGTCCTCCAAAATGTCAATCATACAAGTCAAGACCATATCTATTGAAGAAAATGCCAAAACAGCCCTTCAAGAATCATGAATTGGCAAGAAATACCCCTGAAAATACTTTGAAAAAGTATTTGTGGCCAAAATGTGAAAATGGAAACTTTGATTACAAAGGAAAACGGTTTGGAGGGTTTAAAACTTGAAATGACAAGTTAATAAAAGATCGGGGGTTATTAATAGCCGACACTCATTCATACCTAGACCACTCTCCCTCCAACACGTGTCCCACTACCACCTTTCAACCAATGGGAGCTCTCCCTGCTGCCATGTCACACTCCACTCACCCCATTATATTAACTAATCAAACTGATTAGTTAATTACGCGCCTAACACCTTGTTTAAAAAACAAAACAGATCAAACCATGTGTTCTTGGAGTTCTTAGCAAAATTGGGCTTTCCTTAAATACTTGCAATTAGCACTCAATTCCTTCCAGAATTACAATTAAGGTCTCCCTAATCTTAACCCAACCTTAAAATGGCTTGCCACATCACCACAATGTCACATGTTTCCCCCTGCTTTTCACCCTTTGAAGAAGACGCCAAAATAGTGGCCCTCATCCAACGTCCCACATGATAGCTTGTAAGTTAAGCTTATTCCACACCCTTGGATGCAATTCCACCAACTCAACAACAACAAAACGCCAAGATAAAGTCACGTGAGCTCAAGGTTTCAAATTTCCTCAAGGGTATTTCTGGAAGAACACAACTTAGGGTTTTCAGATTTTTAGGTTACAAAGGCCATGTACACCCTCTATATAAAGGGTATAGGGTCTCACATTTACATTTGCTCTTGAATTTTCCTTTGTTCACTTTTCTGTAAATCATATATTCAGTCTTAATGAAATGTGTTTGAAATTGTGAAGAAAACTCAAGTGCTAATCATACTATCTGCTTGTTCTTGTTCTTTGTTTGTTAATCTTGAATCCTAAACCTGTTTTTAAAAGGAGTGTGCAAAAGTTTGCACATTTTCCACTTTTCTTGATATTTTGCTAAGTCTTGTTCAAACCTTGGAATTCTTGGGCTATAAAGCTGATCATAGCATCCTGATATTGTGTTATCAAGGTGTGGTGAAGCCTATAACTTGTGCTTGTTCTTGCTAGCACATAAGCTTAAAATTCGTAGGTGTGGATGTACATCCATGAGGTACACCCCATTCTACCCAAAATCTGTTAAAATCTTGATTTTTGGTGAATTTTTTAGTTGCTTGTGTTCTTGCTGATTTTATGGTCTAATCTTGCTTAAATCTGCATTTTATATCTGTTATTGTGCTTATTTGGGTTTGGGTGGTATTGGATAACACTTTTGATTTGAAAATTTTGGATTTGAAAAGTTAAAAGGGTGTTTGGAATTATTTGTTATAGATCATAAGTTGTTATTGTGTTTGTGGAAAGTGTTATTTGTGCTTTGTATCTGTTATTGACTTGGTTGAGTGCTATTTGCTGCAAGTTTTTGGGCTTAAACCCTTGAATCAAAGGTTGTGCCATAACTATTTATGTTTGACTGTTTTTGACCTAAAATCTTGGTAATACTTAGAGTATATGCATGTTTAGGGATATAAGCTGTTAAATCAAAGTTATCATAACATATCTTAGAGATCCGAGTGTTTGAATTTGGCTTGTTGGTCAATTGCATCAGCAAAGTAAAAATCTGCTTGTGTTAGTGTTCATCAGTAACCTTCATTTGCTTGAATCTTGATTTAGGCTTTGAACCATTGCATGAAACTTGTTTAAACTTGTTCATTTGAGTTTATAATAGCTTGTGTATGCTTTTGGTGCAATTTGGTTGGCTTAAATTTGCTAAAACAACTTATAAGTGCTTAACTGCTTATTGTTCATGTCTGGGCTAGATCTGGTGATGTTTTGATTTAATTGTGCTAATTGGCTATTAGTGATTATGATTTATTTGTTGCTATTGACTCCTCTTGATCCACTGATAATTTGGGTGCCTTTGTGTAACTTGAATCTCCAAAAAAGTCACTAAAGACAAAAAGTCAAACAAGTCAAGCAGTGGAAAATTTTCCCACTGCTCAGACACCAAAACTAGCCCCTGCTAGTGTTAATTTTCAGTTAGCTTATTAATAAGCCATATTGGCTTATCCAGACCTGCAACAACTTACTTTTTGTGATCAATCTTCATCATTTGACCCATTTGTTTGAACTGGAGCTTATTAGACTTTGACTTTGACTTTTTGCTACAAAACTCTTAAAGTTGACTTTTAAAGAAGTGCTTAATTGCTTATTTCAGCTTATTGAGTGACCTTATTTGAAATGTTTTGTTGATTAAGCTTAGTTAAGTCATTTAACAGCTTTTGAAACTTGAATCAGCTCTTGGGGTGGCCTAGAACTCGAAAACGACTATTTAGTCGTTTTGTGTAGATTGCTTATTGCATTTTCAAGCTTATTCCTTGGACTTTTTTTTAAATTTCTTTTTGCAGAAGTCTTAAGTAACTTAAAAGAAGCTTGTGTGTCTAATTTGAGCTTATGGCATCAGCTTATAGCTTAATGGGCCAAAAACCCATTAAGAATAAGCTGTTTGATATAAGTAAGCTTATTTCACATTTTCAGCTTTTGGGCCTTTGAAAAATAGTGTTCATAATCAAATTTTGAGTCAGATAGGAGCTTTTGGGCCATTTTTATAAATGTTTTTCTTATTGGGCTTATTTTGGCCCAATAAGGGTCTGTTTTGGATTTTGGCCCATTTGAAGGCCCATTAGGGGTATTTTGTAATTTCAAGTTCATTTTCTGTAAAATTATGTTAAATTAAGCTAGTTTGCAAGTTTTTAGAATATTTTATAAATTTTGGATTTTTAATATTATTTTATTATTATTTTATTATTAGAAATTAAAATTTAGATTTTTCAAGTTTTTATATTTTTCTTAGGTTAAATACATACAGTTAGGAATATTAAAATTTTTAGAATATTTTTATTGTTCTTAGATTAATTTTTATAATTATTTTAAGTTTTAATAGTTTTTAATTGTTTTTAAATAGTTTTTATTAATTTTCAAATTTTCAAAAATAGTTTTAAATTAAGTTAGGATATTTTAGAGGATTACAAAGTGCTAAATCTCATTTTCGGCTTCTTATTAATTATTTTGATTTTTTGGGCTTTAATTAGCATTAAAAAATTATTAATTAGTTAAATAAAAGGTTTAAGTGAATTTTGATTTTTTTAAACTCTTAATACATTAATTAGGATTTATTGCAATTTTCTAGGAATTTTTAGGGTAAATTTTTAATTTTGGTGCTTTTTACAGTTTTACGTGTACGACTTATCGTCTTTGTTTAATCCGTCATCGTAACCGTCATTCTCTTCTAATCTCATTTCTATTTTCTTTTCTCATAATCATAATCACATCATTAATCATTTCTTTACACAACACACTAGCCTCCTTGAGAAACGAACTTTTAACCACATTGGTCATTAGTGCTTGGTTTTCCTAAACCGACACTTAATACTTTCCCTATTTTGTGCTCTCTTCCTAAAGGGTAGCAAAAACTCTACATCAGTCTTCCTCCATTAAGATTTTGTGGGTACAAAATTTGGGATCGACCCCCTTAATGTCGGATAATTTCCACGCAATGGCTCCCTTGTGAGTCTTTAGAACATCGATAAGTGCGGTTTTTCGTCATTGGAAAGATCCTTTGCAATAATAACCGGCAACTTATCATCTCCTTCCAAGAATATGTATTCAAGGTGTGGAGGAAGATCTTTCAGTGGTGGTTCCTCAATTGAAGATGTGGGTTCGATACTCATAACCTCCACCGGCGGAGGAAATGGGAAATCGTTGAGAAAATCTTTGATAATCGAGAAGTCCTCATCGTCATCGAGGTCTTCGTCACACGTACGTGGAACATCATATTCCTCCAATGTAAAACCACCTCCTTCAAATGGAGTGAACGAAGGTGTCGAATTATCAAGAATGGGATCAAGCATTGTGGGATTGCCACAATTTGCTTCGTCAACAAAACCTAGCATTTCTTGTGAATATTCATCGCAAACGACATCAATCATATCAATATCAATGTCGTTCATGGAAGTGATGGAATAAACATAAGAAAGTGTAGAGTTTTGTGTTGCGTTTATAACAAGTTCCTCATCGTTGAATCGCAAAGTGATTTTTCGAGCATGGACGTCGATAATCGCTTTCGATGTGTCTAAAAATGAACGTCCTAAGATGAGAGGAACTTGAGGATCCGTGGGAATATCAGCAACGATAAAGTCTACGGGATAGTAGAATTTTCCCACTTTCATAAAGACGTCTTCGGCCACCCCACATGCGGGAATTATAGAATGATCGACCATTTCAATAGACATTTGTGATGGAGTAATATTAGGAAGATTGAGCGACTTGAAGATTGCAAGAGGCATCAAATTAATGCTAGCACTAAGATCGGCCAAGGCATAACATTCTTCCATATATTGGATGGCACATGGAATCAAAAATTTACCGGGATCACCGACTTTTTGAGGTATGCGGTTAAGATAAACCGATGAACAACTAGACAATTTTTGCAATTTCTCCTTGTCGTTCAACATACACTTAAAGTTGGCGGCAAGTCTAGGCATCATGATTAGTGCGTCGGCGAAACTTATGTAAAAGTGCAAGTCACGAAACATTTTGATGAAAAGCTGAAATTGGTAATTGCTTCGTTCTTGCATCTTTTCCTTTCGAAGTCTCGAAGGGTAAGGCAAAGGAGGTGTGGGTAAAGACGATGATGGTTCAAAGGAAGAGGATGGTGTTGGGTGGGGCATAGGCATAGCCTTAGGAATCTCGGGTTCCAATTATGGTAAAGGGTCGACCGTAGGTGTGGTATGAGCGGTACTTCGTGGGATTGAGATATGCTCCTTTTCAACCACAACCTCGGGTTCTTCCTCAATTGGCTCCTTCGTAGGAGCAATTGGTTGAGGAATCGGCTCTTTGAAAGTCTTACCACTACGAGTAGTAATTACTTTCATGTCTCCCTTAGGATTCGACACGGTGTTACTAGGTAGACCACTCGAAGACGGCTTACACATTATATGTAACACCCCCAAATTTACACATTTCATTACAGCGGAAGACTCGTTGGTGTTACGGGATAGCACATTACTCACATCATAGACAACTCTTAAAATCGCTTCGTTTAATAATAAAGAATTTCCATTCATAAATATCAAATTTACATAGGTCCCAAGTCATTGTATTTCATACAGGTTTTACAAAACATTTGAAT
This sequence comes from Glebionis coronaria, assembly GCA_025667525.1. Classification (NCBI taxonomy): domain Eukaryota; kingdom Viridiplantae; phylum Streptophyta; class Magnoliopsida; order Asterales; family Asteraceae; genus Glebionis; species Glebionis coronaria. The sequence goes on from CM046877.1 coordinate 292,126,140, forward strand.
GGAAATTGTTGTTTAAGTACGGGCCATGAATTCTTGTTCTCTTCCCGAGAATTACCTTCAAGTACCTGAGATAAAACATGTTAAAAGAAAAGTTCAGCGAAAACGCCGAGTGAATTCATAGAGTTATAATTAAATCCATCAATATAACAGCGGTATAAAATTATTAACGAAAACCATTTTGTACAAATCTTTGTAATAGGCCATAAAATAGCCAAAGTCATTTTATACAAATCTTTATAAAAAATCGTAATATAGGCTTTTGCCATCAAAACCATTATACGAGCCATTGTCGTAAATACATCATACAATACGTTTTATAACGTTGTATAGATTAAATAAAAACCATTATATGAATATGGTTATGAAAAACCAAAACACGAACATAATATCAATAGTAAGACCTCGTATTGCTAGTCAGGCAATATATCGTAATTTAGTGCGTATAGCAGTATTTCATTATTTGGATTATTATAAGCCGCATGACATTGTTACCTTACTACAACAAACAACGGGTAGCTAGCGCGAAACTCATTTGCCCATCTAAGTCAGCGTGTCGTCACAATAATCACGCTTGTGTAAATCTTCTCATACATAAATTCGCTTACCAATCAATGTGGCACGACGGGGATCAACCGTCAAGGCGCGAACTGGGGTGATCGTCCCCAAATAGTACTATTATATGCATAAGCATTTACCAAATCCCGGGTCATACAATCATTCGGGTCCAAATAAATAAACAAACAATCGGGACAAATGATGTCATATTTTAGTAAAACTAACATGTTATCTCCATCGCGGGTTTATAAAATATTTCATAAAAACATTTAAAAGAGTGCGAGGCTATGAACTCACGTTGATGTGGGAAAGCGGGTTATCGGCAATTCGGATGTACGGTACGTGCTTCAATCACGGAAACCTAGACAAATAATACTCGTCTTAGACTCTTGTCTAATGACTTTATAAAAATAACAATTATGTATACATATGATGATTTTATGTATATGATGATCAAGTGGGTTTATATATTCTCATTTACTCATTTTAGTGTTATATGTTGGTAACTTTTATACTAGTTACACTAATTCAACTTGTTTACATTTTGGAGGCCCAATAGGCCCATTACAAGCCCAATACTTTTCATTAGCCCAATTATACTTTTATTATCAGTATTATACTTTACATGTTGGGCCCAAGTGGGTTAAGCCCAATAAGTAAATTTATAAGTGTTTAGCCCATTTAGTTGGATTATTAGTCCAATAATGCTAACTTAGCCCGTTAATGTCCGTATGTTATATAGTTCGGTTTTTATCGGTATTTACTTATTATATAAGTTCATATATCAGTATGTGAGTTTATAAAAGTTTACATTAGACGGGTCCGACCGTCTAAGTTTTATTTGACGAAAAACGTTAATTTTACGGTACTAGCCGAAAAGACGTAAAAATCATGTTTATAGTTTTTATAACTTATAAAACTTACCAAACTACCATTTTTATATAATGTACATTTATTTATCCTTATGCATATTTATATAAATGAAATATATAAGTTAGTGGGTTTTAATTCATATTTTATACTATATTATTTTGAGTGCTTATATTATATATTATTTATACAAAATCAGTCCTAAAAATCTAGTTTACTAAATGGTCATATCTAGAGTTCTACATGGAGATAGAACCCCAAATTTTTATCACAGAAACTAAATGATATGTGCTTCATTTTATTCATTTATAGCTACTGATGAATCAACCTCCAAGTATGTTATAAAACTCGTCCAAAACAGTGTAGTCAGATTTGCACTCTAAACTTGTTTTGATCATATCTCACTCATTATAATGATTCCATTGTATGGCCAACTCTCACATGTGTAAAAGACTCATAGCTTACTGTATATAAATTTATCCAACCCATTTTATCAGTTTATTATAAGATTCTTTACTGTTTTATACAGCCTCCTAACTTAGCCATGATTTTAACATCCTTTTATGTAGCTTTTAATCTTTTTAATCAAATCTATCAACACCAAATCCCCATATAATATTTTTAATCATCATTCATCATCATATACATATACATAAGTAAAAGAAAATACAAGATTACATAATCAAAATAACAAGAAGGACAGGAAGAATGATCCTTATACCACCATAGTGATGAAAAGATGAGGTTGATGAACAAAGCTTGGATTTTGATGGCAAAACTTGTGATATACCAATATCAACTTCAAAATCACCTATCTTCATGAACATCTTGTGGAAAATCAGCCCCAAGACACCAAGGAAACTTCTTTTTGGATGTTATAATCACCACCATTCAATAGAGCTTCAAGAGGGCATCATCATATGTATGAATAACATAGGATTTCATGGTTAAATCAAGATTAAAATGGGTGTTTTTGGTTGAGATGGGACGAATTTTTAGAGAGAGGAAAGGGAGGATGAGTGGTTTTGCATGTAAGAGTTTAGGGGAAATGGTATGTGTGAAGTAGTTTGAATGGTTTTGTGAAAAGTTAGCTTAAATTGTAAGCTTTAAGCAACAAGTGTAACACTTGTTTTTTAAGTGTTGACACCTAAGGGTGTGGTGGAGCTACTTGGTCGTCCCATATAGTGGGGTGGGGAAAAACTTGTTTTGTCTCATCCCTTTAATTTACGGGTATTCCTCGATTCTAGTTTCCTCGATTTGCGTGCCCTCGGGTCGTTTTACAAAAAACGTTTTTATAAATTATGAATCAACGACACAAAACTAATCTAATAAAAATTGTCTCATCAAAAACGGAGTTCTAAAACGTAAATACGTAATCCTAAGGTTTCCGGTTTAGTCGTAAAGGACGTTAAATTATAATCGTAAGTCCTAATCTCTTCTCGTAAATTTGTGAGTTTATGAACCAACACAAATTTAAAATCTCAAAATAATATTCACAGACAAATTTATTTTCTGAAATGTCGGACTGTCACCAAAGACGGTGTATGTAAACGTAAGCATGTAACGTAGAATCCTCTGGTTTAGACATAGTCGATGCTACTTCAAGACGTAAATCCAAATTTCTTCCCAAAAATAAGTGAGTTCATAATATAACATTAAAATAATATTTTCAAATAATAACTGCGAATAAAATATCAACCATAAATTGATGGATTGTCACAACATTTACCCCTAAACAGGATCTTTGTCCTCAAAGATCATCTTATCTCACTACTCGCTTCTTATAGAGTTAAAGCCATGTGGGTATTTCCTCCACATTCGGTCTTTTCTAACAAGTGTAATTCATTACAATATGCGAGTTTCATCAAACATAACTACAAGAATAAGATCAGGCTTATTGTTGACTTACTTTCGCTATCCGTGATGTTTACGGGTTTCTGATGAATGCAACTTTTCGCCGATCTAAACTTTACTAAGAAACAATCAGATTTTTACTTGATAGACATTTTATCAAGTTCGATATACGAAACATAATTCACGCAGCTCTTGAAGTCCTAGGGTAGATCCAGCTTATATGCCTTTCAAACCAATCTTTTACATCATCTCAATGGTCCCATACTACGGGGACTTATATCCCATGATCTTTCAGATCATCTATTCATTTTTCCAAGGTGAATTTTTTTGGCATAACTTTGCTACCCATCTGGCACTTCAAGATCTACATTTCATATTCACATAACCTCCTGCCCACTACTGGCAGTCAATAATCAGATCCTAATTTCAACAATCATTTCAGGTCTCGCGGGTCGAGTATTTTGTAAGGTTAGGTTCGCCATCATAGGAAACCTTAAACCTAAAAGACATGTCCAACTCACAATGGGTGTATGTCGGGTGTCTTCATCCCAACTCCTGCTTACAGATGCTCTAATGTTTAGATCCTAACAAGATTCGATCTCGATCCTAACACAATAATTATCAATGATAATCTCTCCAAAGGAAAACGATTTTACAGTCTATTACCAAAGGTCAATCATTCAAACATAGAACAACACTTATAGTATTTTTTATCGTTACTTTACCTCGTCCCTTCGATTTGGGGTGGTAAACAGTACTCTCATCAAGGTTCGTTCCCAATGACTTCTGAGCAAATCTCTAGAAATTCGATACGAAACGAGGATCTTGATAGAGATGATCGATACAGGCACACCATGTTTACATAACTCCTTTAAATACAAAAGAGTCAATTTCTTCATCAAGAATCTATCATTAACAGGAATGATATTAGCAGATTTGGTCAGTCTGTCGACGATGACCCAAATCGAATCAAATTCAGATGATGACCTTTGCAATAGCTAGACGTTTACTAATGTATGAGGCGATGTCTTCCTTCATAATTTTCCATCAGTACAACTTCTTCAGATAAAGATACATTAAATCGGAAATGACAAGAATAGAATACTTATACTTACGGGATTCCAACATAACTAAATCTCAAAATCTCCTTATTTAGAGGACCACAAGTGGTCTTTTAATCATTTAACGCCATCGGCTTCTCAATTCTTAATGGGTTACATTAGCTGTGAACCCCTTTTATTATCTATATTATCCTTTTTACAAACAACATTCATATTTAAATTGTTCGGCAATTTATTTTGCACCTTCATTATTAAGGAACATGTCCTAATTGGTTCTTTATCTTTTCTACATAATGCGTCAGTATCTATTTTCACCTTTCCTGATGAAATAATTATCATGACCGAATTCATTCAAAATTTCTTTCTTCATATTTTCTAAGTTTTAATTTCGTCTCACTTATCATTTTTATCCGTTTTACTCAATCCGACATCTAAAGCGTCGATAATTATTACCAGTAATTAAATAATAAATATTTAATTTTATGAAACGCAAGCGTAAAAATTTAAATTTTCTCAGTTTGTCCAATTATATAAAAATGTTCAAAATAAATTTGAATTTACTTAACACGATTTTTGTTGATTTATCGAAAATAATTAGTAAGATTCGTAAACGTTCGAAAAATCTTTTTTTATACTTTGGTCATTGTTTTCTTAGTTGAAAAGCAAAAATAGTCGTTTAAAATTTCATGTCATGGTTTAAATGGTTTCCTCAATCCCTCTTAGTTTTTCTTGAGGTATACAGAAACATTTACCCCTAAACAGAAGTTTAGTTAAATGTTCTGGGTATAAGGGAATAATCCCTCAAAAGTTTTTTTTCATAAAACATTTTTCAAAACATATTTGCACTTTTCTTTTTGGTATAACCTTAAGCCTTAATGGCTCTAATTTTTGAAATGTCAATATAGATCCTATTATCTTATTAATCACACGGTCAAATCATGTAAAGGATTAAGCCGTTAATCACATGTTAAATATTCACGGTACAGGTTTTCATTGTTCGGTCAATTCAGGGCAATCTATAAATAATTATTAAATCCTTCTTATTCTTATAAACAAACAAATGGTCCTTAATGATCACAAGCATGAATTTATCAAATTACAGCCTATACACGTGATTCACCAAATTTATGAATGCTACATGTGCATTGGTCAATCCAAACGACATCACGTGAAACTCATAATGTTCATTACAAGTTCTGGATGTAGTGATTGGAATATATAATCTTTTTCACGGACGCGAAGTTGATGATAACCATGCCGAGGATCAAATTTTTAAAACATACGCTAGAACCTTGTAAATGATCGAACAAATCTATCATCTTGGGTAGTGGATATAGATTTTAATCGTCAATTTACTTAGTTTAAGGTAATCAATAAACATAAGGAATGATAACACCATAGCTCTTCATGATGACGAGCTTGGTAGAATAAAAGCTTACTCCGACAACTCTCTCAGTTGTACGGTAATTCTTTTAATTCAGATGATGCTGACGTACAGTGCACAAGCCACAGGTGCATCACCGGAAATATAATCAATACCAAATTCAACTTGCCTTAATGGCGAAAGTCTAGGTAATTCACCAATAAAAACCTCCTAAATTTTCAGATAAAAGAAACATCTTTTAATAAATTCATATTAGGTTCTTTCTAAATTATAATATCTATTACTAGTTCATAACCATTCACGGTATAATTTCAAGTCTAAATGCAGGATATGGTCATCCATCAAGAATTATTTAGATCACTTTTGATAATCAACATCTTATCATTTAGGGGAATTCTACTCGAGTTCCCATTAATTAAGACAATGTCGTCATGTCATAATCAATCAATCCATTCTACTGGCACTATTAACTTTCCAGTTTCATTGTCGTCGATAAGATGTGAATTTCTCAAAAGACTAATAATAACTCATAATCCTTCACAAGTTCAAGGATATATGGAGACATAACTACCATTAAAAGAGTAAGGTCAACGCATAATCTACGCGAGAGAATTTCAAATCAGATACAGACGAAAACATTTAACGAATATGAATATATCCCGTGTTTTCATAATTTGAGTACGCATTTGAAAGCTCCTCGGATCGTTACCCAGGTCATTCAAATGAAATCTAATCAAAAGAAATGATAGGAACGTCGATACATCCAATCGGGTATCAACACTCGGTAATCAGATAGTTTTTCAAAGAATCTCACCACGGGAGAATTGGACAAAGAGGGAATATCAATTGTCAATTAAGACAATTTTCATAGATGATTAAATTCGACTCAGAAGAATAAATAGTACGGGCACATATGTAGATGTCCCTATCTATATGTTCCTATTTTTTTTTTCACTTCTTGCGGATCTCATAAAATTTAATCTTTCACAATCTCAAAGAAAGTTTAGTGTTTATTAATTAGTTTTATGGTGACTACTAATCAGCCTTGCATGGTCCATTCCAAATTGTATGTAGGCGCGTAACTATATACAATTTCAAGATTAACGATGCAATACTCAGTTCGTCAAAATTTTATAATCGTGTTTATAATAAAAACATTTTCATGTTTAATTCTTAAATAAGAATCAAAAATAAATTTACAAAGATGTTCTTTGTTATGGAAACAATTAAGTTTTCCAAGGTGTTTCATAAACAACTTCATTTCGATAACGATTATTTATAAGTCTCACTTTAAATAATCCATATGGTGATGAAAACCCAATTTTTCTCAAGGGATACTGTTTTAACTTATAAATACAATTAGTGATCTGCAAAGGAGTGATGAAAAGTTGTTCACCAAAAACTAACTACAATATAATAGGAAATGAGCTTGGCCAAATAATCATGAGGTTCATGACCTCGATGGCACTCAAAAAGAATAATCCACAACGTAACTCCATTTGAGATGAGTACTTGTTCAATGGTTGCATCACTAATGCGAGCATTAGGATGAAGCAATAAAAGATAGATAACATCGATCATGTAGGATTTAGCAATCAATTGTAGTATTTTCATTAATCACAAACAAGTCAAAATTGTACCGTAACATATTATGTGTCACTATGTCATACAATTCCAAGAACTCATCCTACCAACTGATGTCTCAGTTAAGTTAGGGATTATTTTTAAAAGATACCACAATGAATACTAATCTACAAGAGTAATTAGGTGTTCCACCTGTCCCGGAAGATCCATCGGTCTCAATTCAGAAGAAGATTTCTTCAATTTATTTCATGGACACTGGGCATCCTCGTTAGTGGACAATGGCCTAGGAACAACCCTTAACACAAACTAACAATCAATTAAAACCTTATAATTCAATCACAGAACTTAGCGACTTCCTCTTAACAATCTCATATTCCATACAGGTTAAATTTTACTTTATTCAAGTTTCAACCAAATTATACTCAATGCGATATCCTACCTCATTCTCCAATACTTTCAACCTTATTCTTAGACCTTAATAGGGAAATAAAAGTTCGATATGAACAACACTCAATTTTCAATCCTATAGCTTCTTACAACAATAGTTATCAAATAAGTCACTAGTATGAAATGACTCACACATTCAATTAGACTTCTCAGAAAGGTACTAGTGGCATGAGGCTTTTGGGTAATGGTTCCAATGACAGCCTCAAGTGCGACATTCACCCTTTCGATTTCAATTTAAGAATTGGATGACAATGAATCGGATGACATCTTTCTAGGTGGTAACGTTTTGTCAAACTCCACTCTATAAGGAAAGATCGTCATGACATCGATATCAGTTTTAATCTCGCCAATTCTTCTTCAATATCACAATCAACTAATACCTACATTTCTACGAATATTAACCATTTTGTTGGGATCATAAATATCCACAACTTGGTTTAGATCTAGAATAGCTAAAATTCCTACGAAAATAACTTTGATTGATTTGCTAGGGGAGTTAGGGTTCCTTGTGACAATCTACGTCGTATAAATACCTCGTATAAATATTAAAATAATCATCAAACAATCATGTAATCAAATTACAACATATATATATATATATATATATATATATATATATATATATATATATATATATATATATATATATATATATATATATATATATATATATATATATATATATATATATATATATATATATATATATATATATATATATATATATATATATATATATATATATATATATATATATATATATATATATATATATATATATATATATATATATATATATATATATATATATATAATCCAAGGTATATATATATTAAAATAACACTTCTCAGTTTGGCCTTGTCGGTAACTCGGGAATTCTTCGGCACCGTTATAGTCAAAAGATTTTTATACATTTTGTGAAAAATGTTTATAGTTAAAAGATTTTGAAATGTCTTATTCAGAACCTTGGTTTTAAAAATCTTTTGTTCTCTATAACGAGAGCTCTGATACCAAATTGTAACACCCCCAGATTTACACATTTCAATACAGCGGAAGACTCGTTGGTGTTACGGGATAGCACATTACTCACATCATAGACAACGCTTAAAAATCACGTCGTTTAATAATAAAGCATTTCCATTCATAAATATCAAATTTACATAGGTCCCAAGTCATTGTATTTCATACAGGTTTTACAAAACATTTGAATGGAAATTCTTGTTTAAGTGCGGGCCATGAATTCTTGTTGTCTTCCCGAGAATTACCTTCAAGTACCTGAGGTACAACATGTTAAAAGAAAAGGTCAGCGAAAACGCCGAGTGAATTCATAGAGTTTTAATTAAATCCATCAATATAAAATCGGTATAAAATTATTAACGAAAACCATTTTGTACAAATCTTTGTAATAGGCCATAAAATAGCCAAAGTCATTTTATACAAATCTTTATCAAAAATCGTAATATAGGCTTTTGCCTTCAAAACCATTATACGAGCCATTGTCGTATAAACATCATACAATACGTTTTATAACGTTGTATAGATTAAATAAAAAGCGTTATATGAATATGGTTATGAAAAACCAAAACACGAACATAATATCAATAGTAAGACCCCGTATTGCTAGTCAGGCAATATATCGTAATTAAGTGCGTATAGCAGTATTTCATTATTTGGATTATTATAAGCCGCATGAAATTGTTACCTTACTACAACAAACAACGGGTAGCTAGCCCGAAACTCATTTTCCCATCTAAGTTAGCGTGTCGTCACAACAATCACGCTTGTGTAAATCTTCTCATACATAAATTCGCTTACCAATCAATGTGGCACGACGGGGATCAACCGTCAAGGCGCGAACTGGGGTGATCGTCCCTAAATAGTACTATTATATGCATAAGCGTCTACCAAATCCCGGTAGTTCACAATTCATGCTAATGGGACTTTTAGTGACATAACCTAACTTTAATAAATTCATTTCATTTCATCTATCGGGTCATATAATCATAGATCGGGTCATACAATCATTCGGGTCCAAATCAATAAACAAACAATCGGGACAAATGGTGTCCTATTTTAGTAAAACTAACATGTTATCTCCCTCGCGGGTTTATAAAATATTTCATAAAAATATTTAAAAGAGTGTGAGGCTATGAACTCACGTTGATGTGGGAAAGCGGGTTATCGGCAATTCGGATGTACGGTACGTGATTCAATCACGGAAACCTAGACAAATAATACTTGTCTTAGACTCTTGTCCAGTGACTTTATAAAAATAAAAATTATGTATACATATGATGATTTTATATATATGATGATCAAGTGGGTTTATATATTCTCATTTACTCATTTTAGTGTTATGTGTTGGTAACTTTTATACTAGTTACACTAGTTCAACTTGTTTACATTTTGGAGGCCCAATAGGCCCATTACAAGCCCAATAATTTTCATTAGCCCAATTATACTTTTATTATCAGTATTATACTTTACATGTTGGGCCCAAGTGGGTTAAGCCCAATAAGTAAATTTATAAGTGTTTAGCCCATTTAGTTGGATTATTAGTCCAATAATGCTAACTTAGCCCGTTAATGTCCGTATGTTATATAGTTCGGGTTTTATCGGTATTTACTTGTTATATAAGTTCATATATCAGTATGTGAGTTTATAAAAGTTTACATTAGACGGGTCCGACCGTCTAAGTTTTATTTGACGAAAAACGTTAATTTTACGGTACTAGCCGAAAAGACGTAAAAATCATGTTTATAGTTTTTATAACTTATAAAACATACCAAACTACCATTTTTATATAATGTAAATTTATTTATCCTTATGCATATATATATAAATGAAATATATAAGTTAGTGGGTTTTAATTCACATTGTATCCTATATTATTTTGAGTGCTTATATTATATATTATTTATACAAAATCAGTCCTAAAAATGTAGTTTACTAAAATGGTCATATCTAGAGTTCTACATGGAGATAGAACCCCAAATTTTTATCACAGAAACTACATGATATGTGCTTCATTTTATTCCTTTATAGCTACTGATGAATCAACTTCTAAGTATTTTATGAAATTCGTCCAAAACATTGTAGTAAGATTTGCACTCTAAACTTGTTTTGATAATATCTCACTCATTATAATGATTCCATTGTATGGCCAACTCTCACATGTGTACAAGACTCATAGCTTACTGTATATTAATTTATCCAAGCCATTTTATCAGTTTATCATAAGATTATTTACTGTTTTATACAGCCTCCTAATTTAGCCATGATTTTAACATCCTTTTATGTAGCTTTTAATCTTTTTAATCAAATCTATCAACACCAATCCCCACATAATATTTTTAATCATCATTCATCATCATATACATATACATAAGTAAAAGAAAATACAATATTACATAATCAAAATAACAAGAAGGATAGAAAGAATGATCCTTATACCACCATGGTGATGAAAAGATGAGGTTGATGAACAAAGCTTGGATTTTGATGGCAAAACTTGTGATATACCAATATCAACTTCAAGATCACCTATCTTCATGAACATCTTGTGGAAAATCAGCCCCAAGACACCAAGGAAACTTCTTTTTGGATGTTATAATCACCACCATTCAATAGAGCTTCAAGAGGGCATCATCATATGTATGAATAACATAGAATTTCATGGTTAAATCAAGATCAAAATGGGTGTTTTTGGTTGAGATGGGACGAATTTTTTGAGAGAGGAAAGGGAGGATGAGTGGTTTTTCATGTAAGATTTTAGTGGAAATTGTATGTGTGAAGTAGTTTGAATGGTTTTGTGAAAAGTTAGCTTACATTGTAAGCTTTAAGCAACAAGTGTAACACTTGTTTGTTATGTGTTGACACCTAAGGGTGTGGTGGAGCTACTTGGCCGTCCCATATAGTGGGGTGGGGCAAAACATGTTTTGTCTCATCCCACTAATTTACGGGTATTCTTCGATTCTAGTTTCCTTGATTTGCGTGCCCTCGGGTCGTTTTACGAAAAACGTTTTTATAAAGTATGAATCAACGGCAAAAAACGAATCTAATAAAAATTGTCTCATAAAAAACGGAGTTCGAAAACGTCAATACGTAATCCTAAGGTTTCCGGTTTAGTCGTAAAGGACGTAAATTATAATCGTAAGTCCTAATCTCTTCTCGTAAATTTGTGAGTTTATGAACCAACACAAATTTAAAATCTCAAAATAATATTCACGGACAAATTTATTTTCTGAAATGTCGGACTGTCACCAAAGACGGTGTATGTAAACGTAATCACGTAACGTAGAATCCTCCGGTATAGACGTAGTCGATGCGACTTCAAGACGTAAATCCAAATTTACCATAAGTGAGTTCATAATATAACATTAAAATAATATTTTCAAATAATAATTGAGAATAAAATATCAACCATAAATTAACGGATTGTCACATTATAGCTTCAAACATGGATGAAATTTTATCCTCAAACATAGATTACCTCTTATCGGCCTTAAGCATCTCTTATTTTATCTCATGTTGACCTTGTTCCATCTTTTTTAGTTTTGTTGTAACCTAGTGACATTGCTCTCCATTTTATTGGTGTGAATCTTAAGTTCATTAGCAAGCTCGTTTTTTAACTCCTTTTTCAAGTCATTCTTAAACTCGGATCTTAAGCTAATTATCTCTCTTTGAATATTATCAAACCTAGCATCATTCCCATTAGCGTATTCAACAAATTCTTTTGGAAGATCTTGCAAGTTTTGCAAACTCTTGTTGTTGTTTTGAAATTCCTTGTTTTGCACTTGATTGTTAGCCCCTTGATTCCCATAGTTGTTACCATTGTAATTGTTCCTTTGATAGCCTACTTGATTGTTTCGATAGGTGTTATTAGCATTTTGATTTGGTGAAAAACCCGGTGGATTCAATTGATTAGTGCGGGTAACTTGACCGTTTTGGTTGTAAGTTCCCGTGGCCGCGTAGGCACTCGAAGTGTTACCACCGTTTGTAATGCACTCGGAAAAATCGTGATCTCCACCACAATACATGCAAGAAACCTCAATCGCTTTAATCGTAGCGGGAGTGGGTTGTTCACCAACCTTAAACTCAACTAACAAACCCTTAAGCTTATCAAAAATCTTATTCTCCAAATTTGCCTCTATTTGCATTGCATCAATGGTACGTGAAGAAGATGAGGATGGTGAAAACGAAGCCTTGTTAACACTCGATGTGTTACGAGGACTATAAACCTTAGACCTATTCTCAATAATCGTCAATGCTTCTTAAACCATTTTACACAAAAAATTACCACCCGCGGCGGCATTAAGATAGTCACGCTCATGATCATTTAATCCATTGTAAAACGTGTCAATTTGATGCAAGTCGGAAAAACCGTGATGAGGACACTCATGTAACATCTCTTTTAAACGATTCCAAGCCGTTGAAAAACTCTCATTAAATTCTTGTGAAAATTTTGAAATTTCGTTTTTCAAATGCGTAGTCTTAGAAGGCGGGAAAAATTGTTTCACAAATTTTGAAACGAGATCCTTCCACGTCAATATAGAATTGGGTGGCTCTTTCTCTAACCAAATTTTTGCGGGCCCCGCAAAGGAATACGGAATAAGCGTCATCTTTATCGAGTCGTTCGAGACGTCCTTGAATTTGCAAGTGGTGGTAAGACGATTGAATTGGCAGATATGGTTGTGGGGGTTGTCCTTTTCGTCACCATGAAACTTGTTGGCTTGGATCAGGGACAACAAACCCGTCTTAACCTCGAAATTCTCCGCAAGGATTGCGGGAATCACAATGGCCTCTCCATAACCCTCGGTGGGTGCTTGAAGTAACTCCATCATAGTACGATTAGCCATGGTGACTACTTGTTCTACAATGGGTTCGTCAATGGGAGAGTCTTCGCTAGAAAACGTTGGCGTTGTTTCCTTACGGTTTCGATGTTTATGTGCACGTTTTGCTTTAGAGCGAGTTTGCATAAACGTAACCTACAACGTGGGGATGAGTAAAGAAGATTCTTTTGGGTGTTTTTACTTTTTCAATTTTTTTGTGTTTTTGATTGTTTTTATATTTTTTTGGATTTTTGTGATGTATTACGTAGACCAAAATCTACAAATCTCTCCTCAAATCAAATCTCGTGATTAAAGGTGCCTCAAGGAATGAAAACGATCACGTGAAGTGAACGCCTTCGATGACTTTAGAACGTTGGTGGAACACCAAAACGTTAAAGAGGGTTTAATCAATTGAAACAAAGAAAATATATATGATACGTAGATAATACTTTGGCTGGCAAACCCTCGATTAGCCCTTTTTATCTAAACACGCACAAGCAAGCGGGGAAACGAGGCGGCGCGAAGCACATAAGAGCCTTTTTCCTTAGGGTATATTTTATAATACCCGCCTTATACCCACCTTATAGTTTGTGTTTGTCAAAATTAAGCTTCACGAAAGTAATTATCTATTTTGCCTTTTTTTTCTTTGTTTGAGATTCGAATACAATGATTGAGTGATGAAATCCCAAATCAAGGTTGTGTTTTCACACTTTTGGAGTACTTGTTAATTTTTGTGATACGTATACAATATATTAATAATATTCACACAAAAAACGAAAACCGATAATACGTATTAGTAGAGTGCTACTAATACAAATAGTTATTATGGATAATATAAAAACAACATTTGTTCAAATCAAAACACAACACGCCTCCCGGCAGCGGCGCCAAAATGATAGTTGTAAAAAACGCCCTTGTTTAGGAAAACAAAGAAGTAATTAGGGTAAGCAATTAATACGACGATTTAGGAAAATCGTGCACTAAAATGACCCAAGTGTGAGTTCGTTCTCAAGGAGGCTAGTGTGTTATGTGTGTAATGATTTGAATTAATTATTTGTGATTAATATTATGAAGAAAGAAAAGAAAAATGAAGACGGATACGAGAAAATTACACTAAGACGTAAAAGATGTAAAACCGTAAAATGGGGTAAAATAAAATTTTATTCTAAAAAATTAAAAACAATTACTAAAAATCCACTAAAATATTCTAGGGGTTTACAAAAAATCAAAACTTGCTAAAACTATTTATTTAATTAAATAGTAATTTTTAAATGCTAATTAAAGCCCTAAAAATCAAAATTAACTAATAAAAAGCCCAAATCAAGGTTTTAAAGTTTGTAAACCTCTAAAATAACCTAATTAAACTAAAAGTATTTTTCTAAATTTTAAATCCACTAAAAACAATTTTTAAATGCTTAAAAACTATAAAAATATTAAAATAATCCTAGAAAATAATTAAAAGGTGCTAAAAATATTTGGAAAGTTGTAAAATCCTAACTTAATGTATAAAACCTAGGAAAAATATAAAAAGTGAAAAATCTTAATAAAAACTAAAAATGATTATTTTAATAATAAAATAATAATAAAAAATTCAAAGTTTATAAAAAACTCTAAAAAGTTGCAAACTAGTTAGTTTTAACCTAAATAAAATAGAAATGAAGTTGAAATTACAAAATACCCCTATTGGGCCTTGAAATGGGCCAAAAGTTCAAACAGACCCCTTAATGGGCTTTTTATGGCCCAATAAGAAAAATGTTGTCCAAATAAGCCCAAAACTTCCTATCTGACTTAAAATTTTATTTTAAGAACAAAACTCTGAAGGCCCAGTAGCTGAAAATGTGTTTAAGCTAGCTTATTTCAAAGCAGCTTATCCTTAATGGCCTTTTTGGCCCATTAAGCTATAAGCTGATTCCATAAGCTAAAATTTGACACACAAGCTTCTTTTGAGTTACCAAAGAGATCTGTAAAAAGAAAACTTGAAAAAGCACAAGAAATAAGCCTGAAATAAGCCAAGACTCTCTTCACAAAATGACAAAATAGTCGTTTTTTGAGTTCTAGACCACCTCAAGTGCTGATTCAAGTTTCAAAAGGTTTTAAATGACTTAATTAAGCAAAATAATCAAAAAATTTTCCAATAAGCACACTGAATAAGCCAGAACAAGCAGATAAGCCCTTATGTAAAAGTCAACTTAATGAATTTTCTAGTCAAACTTAAAAGTCAAACCCTAATAAGCTCCAGATCAAATTAATGGGTCAAATAAGGAAGATCTATTACAAAAACAAGTTGTTGCAAGTCTTGATAAGCCAAAATGGCTTATGAATAAGCTGTTTGATGTTTGACATTAGCAGGGGCTAGTTTTGGAGGTTGAGCAGTGGGAAAAGTTTCCACTGCTTGACCAAATTGACTATTTGTCTTATGTGACTTTTTTGTGGATTCAGGTTATGCAAAGGCACCCAAATGATCAGTTAATCATGAGGAGTCAATAACAACAACAAAATCACAATTTCAATCAGCCAATCAATATAGTTTAATCAAAACATCACTAGATACGCGTCAGACATGAACAATAAGCAGTTATCACTAAATAAGCACTTTTAGCAAGATTCAGCCAGCCAAACGTCACCAAATGCATACACAAGCTATAATTAATTCAAATGAACATAAATTAACAAGTTTCACGCAATGGTTCAAAGTCTAGATCAAGATTTAAGCACAAAAATGTTACTGATGAACAAGAACAAGCAGATTTCAACACTTGCTGATATACATGACCACAAGGCCATATTCAAACACTCAAATCTACTTAACAGGTTATAATGAGTATGTTTAATCTCTTGTTATCCCTAAGCATGCATATAAGTTAAGTGTTTCCAAAATCTTAGGTCAAAAAAAGCAGATTTCCAACTTTTATAGCACAATCAAGAAATTGATGTTTTAAAGCCTAGAACTTGCAGAAAATAGCATACAACCAAGTATATTGCAGATACAAACACAAGTAACCAACAAACACAAACTCAATTTCAACTTATGCACTTAAACAAGTTAACCCAAACACCCCTTATCTTTTTCAATCCAATATTTAAACAAGTATAAGTGTGATTCAATGTTACCCAAGCCCAATCAAACACAATAACAGATATATTATGAAGTATCAAGCAAAAATTAAGCCACAAAAACAACAAGAACACTAGTAGAACACAAAATCATAAAAATCAAGTATTTTCATATTTTTAGGTTCAAGGGCTCAAACCTCATGAATGTAAATCCACACTCATAAATTTTGAGCTGATGTGCCTAGCAAAACAAGGCACAAGCTTCCACAAACAAGCTGCTAAGATTCAACAAGGTTAGAACAATAATATGAAAAACAGAAAGGTGACAAAAACTTGATTGATGCAACCTTTGTACCCACTTCTTGATGATCCCCAAACCACAAGCTCCCAATACCTTGATAAGCTCCTTATCAGGGTATTTAGACCACTTGCAGCCCAAAAATTCCAAGAATGTACGAAAGACTCAGCAAAATATCAAGATTTTTGGAACATATGCAATTTCTTGCACACTCTTTGAAAACAGGTTTTAATACTTCAAAAACACAAGCATGAAACAATAATAAGAAGTAAATAAGATTAGCACTTGGGTTTTTTTCACAAATTCAAACACTTTCCCATTAATCATGAAGGACGATTTACAGAAAAGTGATCAAAGGAAAAACCAAGAGCAAGCTGCTATGAAGCAGGTCCTATGCCTTTTATAGGCTACAAATGTTCTAGAAATGCAAGAAAAAACGTTAAACCCTAATGCTTGAAGTCCTAATTTTGCCCTTGCAGATTTTTAAAACTTGGAATCATGTGACGGTATGTTGGCTGTTTGTGGACATGTGAGCTGTTGGAATTGCATCAAGGGCTCACAAAGAGCTTAAGTTTGAAGCTACAATCTTGGACGTTGGATGGCTGGCAGTTTTTGGCATCTTCCTCACAAGACCGTGTATAAGGTTGGTGGCATGTGACATGTGGTGATGTGGCATGCAAAGTGAAGGTTGGGATGTGTTTAGTTCCACCATAATCTTAAATATGGAGAGGATTAAGGCTTAATTGCAAGTAATGAAGGAATACCCAATTTGATTAACAACATGAAGAACACACGTTTTAATCTGTTTTGGGTTTTAAATATGGTGTTTAGCGCCTTAATTAATAAATTAATTAAGGTTTGTTAAGTCTGGTGTGAGTGGAAGATGACATGGAGGAAGGGTGAGTTTTGATTGGTTGTGGGAGGTGACTAGGGTACGTGGCAGGCTGCCACTGGTTAAGGTAAGTTTGTTTGTCTGCCCATTTTAGTCCTTCTTTTCTGTTTTTCTTGTCACTTGAAGTTTTAATCAGCCAAACACTATTTCCTTTGCATAACAAGTTTCATTTTTTATACTTTGGCCACAAAATGTTTTCCAAAGTGTAATCAAGGACTTGTTTTGTAATTTGATGATATTTGAAGGGCTGTTTGGGCATTTTCTTCAAAGATTATGGTCTTGACTTGTATTGTTGACTTCTTGGAGGACTGAAATTGACAAGTCTTTCATTTTTGAGGGACCATTATTGCCAATTCTTCAAAGTGGATGGCCCTTTTTGTAATTTTGACAAACTTTAAGGGCCAAACTTGTAATTATAAATATAAAAGGGTTTAAAGTGTCAATTCTGCAATATTGGAGGACCCTTCTTGCATAATCTTCAATTCTTCAAGGGTTTTTCTTGGAAAATCTTCATTAGGGCTTGGATCTTTGTGCGGCTTCGTTTCCCGTGTTCGTTTTTGCTTGTTCTTTGTGATCTTTTGTCATTTTCTCAATATCCGTACCTAAGATATACAATGAACAAATACAAGCATATATATGGTCTTTTTGATGATGTTTTGTACATTTAAAGCCCAAAAAGAACGATGAGATCATGTATAAAAGCCATCTCATCAGTGGGATATCGAGAGAAGGCAATAAAATTGCACTAGGACATTGAGCAAAAAGATCATTCCAAGAAATGGTATTCTCATCGTCATCATCATCATAATAGTACGGACGCACAAGAGGAGGAGTATAAGCCTCGATATTCGATATTTGCTCTTGTCGGCTTGCCCTCTACAAGATAGCTGGGAGTTGACCTGAAGTCTCGACAATAGGAGCTAAAGTCCCCGGCAGCGGCGCCATTTGATTTAGAGATTTTACTCGTTGAAAGAGTTCTCGTATGTCTAATCGAATTGATCACGGTTAAATGTGCGACTTAGTCGTCTTTGGTGAATAAAAGAAAAGGGTTGTCGTTGTTTAAACTAATTAAAGCATAAAAATAAAAGCGAGGAAAGATTAAACTAAAAAATAAATGACGAAATATAAAAGAAATTAAAAATAAAAATGAAAACTTTAACTTAAATGACAAAATTATAAAACTCAAATGAAAGACTAAACGAAAATAAAATAATTCATAGTAAGTTTAAAACATAAAACACTAAAATAAAATACTTTAAAAATAAACTAAGAAAAGACAAATTAAAATAAAGCTTAAGAAAAATAAGATAAGATAAGTAAAAACAAGACTTAAGAAATGGCGGGAAAAATAATATTGAAAATTAATTTGGACAAAAACTAATTAATTCCGCAATTTAAAAAAATTAAATTAATTTCACAATTAAACAAATAATTTCGCAATTAAACAAATAATTTCGCAATGCTGGAAATATGAATTAATTTCGCAATATTAGAAAAGTAATTAATTCCGCAATGTTAGAAATATTCAATTCCGCAATAAGTGTAAATGAATAATTCCGCAATCCTGTTCTTGATTCAATTTTGCAATTCAAAAAAATGTTCAATTTCGCAATTCACAAAAAAGTTCAATTTCGCAATTCACAAAAAAAGTTCAAATATGGGTTCCACGATCAAACATCAAATTAATAACAAATATTAAATTGTAAACATTCTATAGAACTTTTTTGTTTCAATTAAACTTATTAATTTCAAATATTAAATTTAATTTAACAAATATTTAAATTAATAACAAATATCAAATTTATTAATACTTTAATATAGAACTTTTTTGTTTCAATTAAACATTCTATAGTAAGATTTGATGTAACTCCATATTTCTTTGATTATTGCGAAATTGAACTTTTTATTAATAATCAAACCCGTTTTCTATTTAAAGAGATATGGTCATTGTTTTTAAAGAAGCAAATATCCATGAAGACATTTTCCGTTTTAGTGATTGTTTGGAAACGATTCTGGTGGCAATAAGATTTCTCTTATTTTGACAAAATAAGTGCACTGACACGTACACTAATTTGTGTTAGACCAAGTTATAAAGTAAACTTGATCCCTTACAAGGTTTTAAAGTAAACCATGCCCGAGAAAATGAATTCTCGTTGAGAGCCAACGTTTTCAAAAGAAATACATGACTTTAATGCGAAAAGCGGGTTGCAGTCAGAAATAACTACAAGCCATGTGGGCATGGTTTAAAATATGTACAACTTTTATACGGACTCTATTTATGGCGCCGTGTCAATTTTAATTGACATTTATAAAGCCGTAAATATTACCGTACTAAAAGACATGCCCGGTTTTAAAAGAAAAAATATTTTTGGGTTTTCTTGATCTATATTTTTTATGGTTTTTGTAGATTTTATATTTTTGTCTTTTTCTTTTTGTGGTTTATATATATACGATAATATACAAGATCATGATCAAAGGATACGCTAGAATAGTTTACCACCACTATTCTGCAGATTCTTCTGCCAACTCCTGAAGAGTCGCTGGTGAGAATGATTTCATGCCCAGTTTTTCGATCAAAAACTCAATGCGTCCTCGATCCAAGGCCTTTGTGAATATGTCTGCCAGCTGATATTCAGTGTTGACAAAATATAGCTCGATGACTCCATTTTCCACTTGCTCTTTGATGAAGTGGTAGCGTATGTCAATGTGCTTTGCTCTGGAGTGTTGAACGTAGTTGCAACAAAGAGCAATGGCGCTTTTGTTGTCGTAGTACATCGAGATTTTGTTGAATCCAAGACTGTAGTCTGTCAGCTGAGATCGCATCCAAAGAACTTGAGCACATCATCCGGACATAGCAATGTATTCAACCTTAGTACTTGAAATCGTAGCGCTTTTCTGCCTTTTTGATGCCCAACTAATAAGTCTGTCTCCAAGAAGTTGCACACTGCCAGAAGTGCTACGTCTAGTATCTTAACACCCAACATAATCCGCATGTGCATATGATATTAGTGCAATAGAGGAATCCTTCGGATACCATAGACCACGATTAAGTGTTCCTTTAAGGTACCAAAATATCCGTTTCACAACATGTAAGTGCTTTTCGGTAGGCCGAGCCTGATACCGGGCACACATGCATATAGCAAATTGCAAATCAGGCCTGCTAGCAGTCAGATAGAGAAGGGTGCCGATCATTCCACGATAAAGTTTCGGATCGACAACAATCCTATCCATATCTTCATCTAACTTGGATCTCTCCACCATTGGAGTATCCACGGGGTCGCAGTTTTCAAACTTATACTTCTTTAAAGATTCTAGAGCATATTTGGATTTATTAATAAAGATGCCTCTGGGATTTTGAGAAATCTGTAATCCTAAGAAAATTGAGATTTTTCCCATCATCGACATCTTAAACCGTGCGGACATTATTTTCTAAAAACGGTCAGACAGTCTTTGAGTAGTGGCAGCAAATATGATATCATCAACGTAAATTTCTACCAGTATCATGTCGTTGTCTTCCTTGAGAATGAACAGTGTCATGTCCACTTTGCCTTTGGAGAAGCCTTCTGAGATGAGATATGATGATAGAAGATCGTACCACGCGCGTGGAGCTTGTTTCAACCCATAGAGATCCTTCTTAAGCTTGTACACATGGTTAGGATATTCTGAGTTGACAAATCTATTCGGTTGACTTACATAGACATCTTCCTTAAATTCACCATTAAGAAATGTCGTCTTAACATCCATTTGGTAGACGATCATGTTCATGTGAGAAACAGAGGAAAGGAATAGTCTAATAGCTTCCAATCGGGCAACAGGAGCAAAGGATTCTTCAAAGTCAATACCCAACGCTTGTTTGTAACCTCGAGCAACCAATCTTGCTTTGTTCTTTAACACTCCACCCATTTCATCAAGTTTAACCTTATAAACCCACAACAATGTAAGAATATCGACGTTGTTGGGTAAAGGAACTAATTCCCAAACTTCAAGACCTTGAAATTCATTAAGTTCCTCTTGCATGGCTTCAATCCATGATGATTGTGTCATGGCTTGTTGCCAATTATTGGGTTCAACTTCGGAGAGAAATTCATCAAAATAGCAGTATAATGCACTCTCTTGTAATTGATGGCGTGTAGTGACTGGTGTATCGATATTACCAATAATATTCCAGATTGGGTGATCCTTTGTCCATTTAATAGTGTGGTTTTCAATACTTGGTGGTCTGGAGTACACAGTTGTAGGAGCTTCCTCTGATGTTGACGCACCGTTAGGATTGTCGGGTATGTGTGACCCAAAGAAAGGAATCTCTTGAGAATGAGCATATTCCAAATCGTGATGGTAGTGATCCTCTTCATCATCATTAGGAACGAGTGGGGGTGAGGATGTGGGTGTAGTTTGAGAATTACTTGGCGATGGTACATCCGGTTCAATGGTGACGGTGGATGTATCGGATTGAGCTCCAATATCTTCATCAACGACTTCAGGAATTGGAGCTATCACTGCAGGTGCTGAAAATGTCTCACTAGGGGGATCAAATAATTCATCAAACATAGGTTGAAATAATTCATCCCACTCGGGCCTAGTTGGTGGTGTAAATGATGATGAAGTAGGATTGTTGGGGGTTAATCGAGAACTGATAATTCTGGTTCCCATCTCATGAAGCGCGGGTTCAGAGCTGCGTTGCTCAGAAGCCATCGCTGTCATCTCATCAAAATCGACATCTAAAGTTTCTACATTCTTTCCAAGATGACGATTATAGATTCGGTAAGCTTTCTTTGTGGGTGAATAACCAATGAAAATACCTATATCGGCCTTCGGTTGAATTTTACCCAAATTTTCACTATTAGTATTTGGATAACACAAGGCACCAAACACATGAAAGAACGAAATATCGGGTTTACGTCCATGAAGGAGCTCATACTGTGTTTTTCCATGGCGCTTGAGAATGATGGAACGATTTTGGGTATAACATGTTGTAGCCACTGCTTCAGCCCATAAGAATAAAGGAGCATTGGCGTAAATAAGCATAGTTCTAGCAGCTTCCATAAGAGTACGGTTACGTCTTTCCACGACACCGTTTTGTTGAGGAGTGCGAGCAACCGATGTTTCGTGTGATATACCAACCTCTTCATAATAAGCTTGTAAAGTTTGATTAACAAACTGTAACACCCCATTTTTGAAATGGAATTATCACAGAAATTATGGCGTGTCATCAAAGCATACAAGGAAAAATGTCTAAACATTACTTGACCATAAAAGGAAAATACCGGAATCAAACATCGGTAGTCTAAAAGTAAAGCTCATCACACACAAACATAGTATAATAAAGGAAAGGACTAAAAAATGTCCAAAGCATAAGTATCATAAGAAAGGAAATGCATAAAGTAAAGAAGGCTAGACAGCTTCCAGTCCATATGCACGTACTCTTAGTGTCTATGAGCGTCTCTGAGTACCTTCCGTTTTGGGAACATAGAAAAGGAAAACGGCTGAGCAAATACGCTCAGTGCACGGATGTACAATAAAGCATGAATAGGATAAGCATATAACATAATAACAGCGGAAGAAAAACTAAGTCCCGAGTAACCTGGTTAAGTCTTGATAAAACTGGTTTAATAGTTTGAAAGTCTTATGTTTATCTTATAAAAACTGTTTGACATATTTTACCATTAGCCAATATAGGTCATGAAAATCCACCGTGCATGAATACTTGGAGGGGTGACCTCATCATGCAAATTAGAGGGGCTGCCTCTAATTTAATATACTAGTTTTTGGGTAGGAGGGATCAGCTCCTTGTGAAGGATGCAAGGCACACACCACATTCACCATGAAATCCTGAATGAAAACATGTAACTAGGATGCACCCATACGCCCCACATGATAAATATAAATAAATGGCCAAAAGCTGAAGGGACGCCACGAGCAATCACTCCGCCGTGGTGAAGTCATAACATCAGTGCCTCTAATGTTATGGTTATGGTATCTCCATAACTAGGTGAAACTGGTCATGCATGTATATGGCTATAGGTAATCTTAACTAAACATAAGCAATCAAACACATAATTTATACTACGGGAAAACAGTTGACTGCATACGGGGAATCCTAATAGGAAAGAATGTCCATACTGAAAGGACGGGAATCCGTACCTTATGTCCAGTGAACGAAGAAGATGAACTGAGAGGAATCCTACTTCTGAATCACTAGTGCTACATACATACATACATGAATAAGTATCTGCTTACTAAATACGTAGCTGGTTTTATGTCATGTCTTAGCTTATTTTATGTGTTCTTACCATGTTTTACTGTTTTAAGGCCTTAAACTGTGTTTTGTCTTATATTCTGTTTAATCTGATTAAGTATTTCTGGTATTTCATGTGTTATTATACTTACTGTGTAATTATAAGTAACTTTCCAAAAATAGCAGGTTTCCTAAAGTAGAAAGTTTCCAAAAATAGAAAGTTTCCAAAAATAGAAAGTTACCAAAAATAGAAAGTTTCAAAAAATAGAAAGTTTCCAAAAATAGAAAGTTTCCAAAAACAGAAAGTTTCCAAAAATAGAATTACTGCTTAAAATAGATAAGTTTCTAAAAATAGAAAGTTTCCATAAATAGATCAGCTGCCTTAATTAAATAAGTTTCCATAAATAGATTAGCTGCCTGAAATAAATAAGTTTCTAAAAATAGAAGGTTTCCATAAATAGATTAGCTGCCTTATTTAATTAAGTTTCTAAAAATAGAAAGTTTCCATAATTAGAAATAAGCTGGTTAAATAAGCTAAGTATATAAGCCTAAGTGTTTTCATGATTATTTCCTAAGTCATATGATATAATGTGTAGTTTAATAATTATTTCATGTAATTAAATTAAACTATAGGTTAAAATATTTAATTAAAGTATAACGTGTTTTTAATTAAATAAGTTAAATACTTAGGTTATAATATGTATTATCATATATTAATAATATAACCTAAGTCATGTTAATTAATTAATTATATCCATGGTTTTAAAATAATTAATTAATTATAAGTCTTAAATATACAAATACTTAGGTTAATTAATTCCATGATTATTAATAATTAAATAACCTAAGTCATGTTATTAAATTAATCATATCATTTTATTAATTTAATTTTTAACATAAGATCATAAAACATAAAAAAACTAAACATACACCATGAACCGGATCCAAACTAAAAACAATGAACCGGACATGAAATCGACACCGTACCCTGAACCAACTCGGGGTACCCCGTGTCTTACTGCTGCCGTGGGACCCACACGCACCAACCAAGACCGTATGGTCTTGGTGGTGGTCGGCTTGGCCAAACCGAAACCCCTTCGGGTTTGGTGCAGCCTGCGGCCAAAACAAACACCCCTTAAAACATACTTTTGATTTTATTTAACCACAAATCATGTTAGATCCATGTTTAATTATTAGGTTTTTGTAAAAACATAACATGTTCTTGATTTATAAAAAGATTAAATCAAAAGAAAAGAGTTAAAAAGGACTTACCGAATTCGTGGATCAAAAGGATGAAGAACAAACACGATCACCAAGCAAAATTCCAAGATCCAAGATCACAAACCACCTCCTTGTGGTGGTTGTAGGGTGGCGGTACAAAGGTGATGAGATGGCATTTATACATGATCTCATCGTTCTTTTCGGGCTTTAAATGCATAAAAATGTCATAAAATACCATATATATGCTTGTGTTTGTTTACTTGTGTATTTTAGGTATGGATATCGTGAAAAAGACAAAAGATCACAAGATACAAGGAAAAACGAACACGAGAAACGAAGTCGTACAAAGAACCGGGCCCTAATCATGGAATTTTCATCAAATACCCTTGAAGACTTGAAGACAAAACAAGATTGATCCTCCAAGAATGAAGAAATGACACTTAAAACCCTTGTATATTGATAATTACAAGTTTGGTCCCTTAAGTTTGTCAAAATTGCAAAAAGGTCCTTCAACTTTGAAGAAATGGCAAGATTAGTCCCTCAACAATCTCAAATTGCCAATTATGGTCCCTTATGAAGTCAAAGTTAAATTGAAGACCTTTGAAGATCAAAGAAGTCCAAGATCAGTCCTTGAAATTTCACAAAATGGCAAAAACAATCCTTGATAACCTTTTATCAAAGTTTTGTGCAAAAAATGTCAAAGTGGGAAAGTTATTATCAAAGCAAAATCGTTTTAGGGCTGAAAAAACCTTTTATGCCAAAAAGTTCAAAAGAAAGGGGCTTAAAGTGACAAGTTGAAAGATTCAAACATAAACTGGCGCTTAACAACTATTTTTCCCCCAAATTAGGATCAAATGGAGTTACTGTATATCTTTTACACGCCCAGTTTTTACATCCACTTAACTTGGGTTAAAACCTAATTCACCTTGCACACGAGTAATTCACACCTGCCAAAACCCTTCCCACTCCTAAAAACCCCAATCCCACCACTTGAGGACCCCACCCCCAATTCCCATTCCACCAATCAGCTTACACCTTGTCCTCCAAGGCACATGACGTGTCCCAAATGAACAGCCAAGATATAATGCTTACTCACAACGCACAAATGAACAGCCAGGATCAAATTTGGACAACTCATTCACTCAAAACCGTCAAGGGCAACTTTGGGATTTTCTATGTATTAGGGTTTTGTTATTTGCATTCTAGATAGTTCTTAGAGCTCTATAAAAGGAGACACCAGCCTGTGGTGATCCCTTGTTCCAGTTTTAAGCATAAAATCCTTGTAATCCCTTTTTTATGAAATAAAAGTTTGGTATTTGAAAAATTCAATTGTAATTCCTTTTTAGTTTATAAAAAGTTGTGTGTTGGGTTTATGCTTGATTCTGAGTTCCAAGTTTATTTTGGTTCATTGATGTTGAGTTTCAAAAATTGTTCAAAGTTTCTGAAATTTGGAAAAATTTTGGTAAGAATTTGATCCATAGGATTTTGAGATAAAAGGTGTGATTCATTTGGTGTTATAAGGTTATTAAAACGTGTTTAAAAGGTTTGTAAGGTTTTACAAAGAGATTTAAAAAGAAAGGAAAGAATCAGAAATAGAATATTGCATAAATATTTGTGTGTTCTTTGGTTTGATCTCTCTTAGCAGGTGGTGATAGTTTGTTGATTTGTGTTCAACACCAGCCCGGGCTGGTAGGGAGGAGGATTTACATCCTCTAGGACCCTTGGATGTAAGGGTCCTAAGGTAAAACCCTTTACCTTGTTAAAGTTTCAGAAAATAGCTAGTTGTATGATCCTACATGATAGGGGTGCTTAAGTGTGTTTTGATTGCTTGATTCATGTTCTTTTGTGATTGTATGCATGATACATGATCTTTGGAACCAGTTTGAATAGGATTAGAGTGTTTTGGTTTGATAATTTTGGTTTACAAGTTTTTAAAGTAGTGTTTGGCAATAGGTTTTAGCAGGGGAGAGTAATTGATTTGAGTTATTAAAAGGTGTTAGAAGTATTTAAATAAGTTAAGTTAAGTTTATTAGGTAGTTATAGGGCATTTTGGATCAAGTGGTAACTAGTTTGGTGAGTTAAAAAGGGAAAGCTAGTTAGAAGTCTGCATAACCATGTTCTGCTCATTTTTGTGAAGATTTTGATGCTAGATTCTTAAGTGCTTGTTTTAGTTAGAGTGATTTAAGGTTGGAGTTTTCTTGTATGCTATTTGGTGAGGTTGTTTGCCAAGTTTGGACTTCTGAAACTCTCTAGGTTGCTAGTAAACTGAATAAACACCACCAGACTTAGCTTTTTCATCACAGAAACTGCATAGTGATTTTGGGTGCTTGATTTGCTTATTGAGTGTGCTAGGTGTGCATTATTTGTGTGTTATTGACTCCTTGAGCTTCAATAAGCTCAAGGGTGCCCCCCATTGTCCACAATAACCATCAAATAAGCTCAAACCAAGCCCCTCTTGGTTCCAAGTGCACAAGTATGCACTAAGCAATTGTTCATCAGAAAACTTGAAAGACCTGGCACATTTTTGATCTTCATTTGGCTAAATCCTGGCTAAATTGTTGAATTGGAGTTGGATTGTAGCTGTTTAAGGTCACTAGTTGGATTGGTAAAGAAAAAAATAAAAAAAAAATAAAAAGCAAAAACCGTCATAGCATGGACTCGAACCCCCGACCTGTCGTGCAGGAGTGAAAGGGCTTACCATTGATCTATGAGGCTTTTTCTGTTAGCCTCTCAACACAATAGTTATTTAACCAGTTCCATTTTCTAGCTTATTATTAAAAGTCGTGGCTTATTTTGCAATTTCCAGCTTATTTGCTTTTCATTTTTGCTTATTTTCATTTTTCCTAGAATCTTATTAAGTTTATAGATTTTTCTAGCTACTTTTCATATTTTTCACATTATTAGTTTATTTAATAGAATTTATTTAATATACGTTTTTTATTAAATCATTAAAAAATACCAAAAAGATTTTAAATTTTTAGGAAAAATAGTTTTTAGCTTTTTAATATATATTTTGAGGTTTACATATAGTTTTGGTTTTATAAACTTTAATTTTTAATTTTATATTATTTTAAGGTTTTTTATAAACTTTAAAGATTTTTATAAAATTATTAAAAAAGGTTTAGGAGCTCTAATTTGTGTTTTTCTCTTAGTTATATTAATTAGGATTTTTAGAAATTTTTTATTTTAAATTTTAGAAATTTTTTATTTTTAGCAATATTTTAATATTATTTTATTATTTAATTTTCAAAATTTTATTTTTCTTTCTTTTTCATTTTTCCTAGGTTCTTTATCATTAATTAGGACTATTTCCATTTTTAGAATATTTTTATAACTTTTAGATTTATTTTTATAATTAATTTAAGTTTAATTAGTTTTTAATCATTTTTAATCATTTTTAGAGTTTTAAAAATAGTTTTAATAGCTTTTAAATTTTAGAAAATTACTTTTTAGTCATATAATAATATAAGTTAAGTGATTATTCAATAAAATCATATTTTAGACATTTGAATTAGTTAAAATTTAATTTTAGGGCTTTAATTAGCATTTAAAATTAATTATTTAATTAATAAAAGGTTTTAAAATATCTTTGTTGGATTTTTATCTTTGTTTATATTATTTGAGACTTGTTTTTAGCCTTTTTGATATTTTGTTTTTGGTTTTAGTATTAAATTTTTAATTTTTGTGGTTTTTCTACGGTTTTACGTTTTCGTCGTAGTTTAATTTTAACGTAACCGTCTTTCATCTTCTCATCCTCATTCTCTTAATATTAATCTCAAATACATACAAGTTAATTCACAACACCATACCTCCTTGGGAAACGAATCTCTTCTCTCTTTTTATTTGATTGTGGGTCATTTGTGCACGGTTTTCCTAAACCGTCGTACTTAATACTTTCCGCTATTTACGCTCTTTTCCTAAAGAGTAGTAAATTTACTACAATCAAAAGGAGACAAGGGAGGAGGGTTTTTAGGTTTTTGTAAAAATCTTCTGTAAAAATTAAATGAGTAGTGAAATCCCCTTTTTCCCTTTTAGTAAATTTGAAAAATGGGCTTGGCCCATTTGCCCTTGTAGCCGCGGGTAGGGGCCCCACTTGGGGTACCCGTACCTTTTTCCGTGTCTCGTTGTTAAGTTAAACGTTTGTGATTATTTGTGTTCGTGTTTTAAGTGTTCTCGTTACGTAAATATCGTGATCTAATATATTTAATTACGCTCGT
The DNA here is from genome assembly GCA_025667525.1 of Glebionis coronaria. Lineage (NCBI taxonomy): Eukaryota > Viridiplantae > Streptophyta > Magnoliopsida > Asterales > Asteraceae > Glebionis > Glebionis coronaria. Next base: position 292,155,643 of record CM046877.1, read on the forward strand.
AATAAATATATATACGTAATTAATAATAGTTCGTGTTTTAATTACGTTCATGATTTCATGATCGCATGTTCGTGATTAATTATCGTCAAATAAATATTACGTGATCGTGCGTAGTAAATACTTATCGTCTTCTAACACGTACGTAATACGTAAACTCCTAACACGTAATCGTAATCATGCTATATTAGGAAAGTTTAAATCTAGTACGTACGATCTTAAGGGTACTATTCATGGTAAAAGCATGCGGGTTTTACAACTCTTCCCCCCTAAAAAGAATAATTCGTCCCCGAATTATAGATAAAGTAATCTGGAAAAGAAGAACATACCCGAATTCAAAATATGAAATGAGGGTAAGAAGCCCGGATAGACTCCTCTGTTTCCCAAGTGGCTTCCCGCTCGGTATGATCCCTCCATAGAATTTTGACGAATGGGATCGTCTTCTTTCTCATGACTCGTTCTTGTCTGTCAAGAACTCGTTCGGGTTCTTCTATAAAAGTGAGATCTTCACGTATCTGTTCCAGTGGATACTGAACCATGTGAAGGGGATGATACTGGTACCCTCTGAGTAAGGACACATGAAACACATTGTGCACATACGAAAGCTGCGGAGGTAACGCCAATCGGTAAGATACTTCACCGACTCGTTCAATGATATCAAACGGTCCGATGAAACGAGGACTGAGCTTCCCTTTAATCCTGAAGCGTCTAACACCACGTGCCGGCGGAACCTTAAGGAAGACGTGATCTCCAACATTAAAGTGTATATCTCTACGATGCTTATCGGCGTAACTCTTCTGACGTGACCGTGCCTCCTGAATTTTCTGCTTAGCTACTGCGATCTTCTCATTGGTCATCTCTATGATTTCCGGTCCTTCAAGTGTTCGCTCGCCAACCTGATCCCAGCAGATTGGGGCGCGACACTTTCTGCCATACAACATCTCAAATGGAGCACACTTGATACTTGCGTGCCAACTGTTGTTGTATGCAAACTCCACCAAACAGATGTATTCGTCCCAATCACCTGTCCATTCTAACGCACATGACCTCAACATATCTTCCAATGTCTGAATGGTTCGCTCCGACTGTCCGTCCGTTTGAGGATGAAGAGCCGTGCTAAGCTTAAGTTGTGTACCCCAAGCTTTTTGCAGACTCTTCCAAAAGCGCGAAGTGAATCGAGGATCTCTGTCTGAGACGATGCTGGATGGTGCACCGTGGAGTCTCATGGTCTCTCTTCTGTACGTATCTGCGAGTTTACTTACCGGATCTTCCTTGCGGATCGGTAAGAAATGAGCTGATTTGGTAAGTCGATCAACGATAACCCAAATTGCATCGTGCTTTCTCCTGGTAGGCGGAAGACCAGTAAAAAAATCCATGGTGATTTTGTCCCACTTCCACTCTGGGATATCTAACGGTTGAAGGAGACAGCCAGATCGCTGTAGCTCGATCTTAACCTGCTGGCAGGTAAGACATTTGGAGATGTAAGTGGCCACATCCTGTTTCATACCACTCCACCAAAAGTACTGCTTGATGTCATGGTACATCTTAGTCGAACCAGGATGTATAGAGAATGGGGAGCTATGAGCTTCAGCTAACAAAGCTTCCCAGAGTTCTTGGTCATCAGGAACACAAAGTCTCGTGCCCTGCCATACGATACCATCTACATCTACTCTGAATTCTGTCTGCTTCTCCAAATTCTGTACTATCGCCCAGATTTCTCCGTCATCCTTCTGAGCTTCCTTGATCTTAGAGAGTAACTCGGGTTCTACTCTAAGATTAGCCCAGTAACCGTGTTGTCCACGTACCATGATCTCGATGTCTAGACGCTCCAAGTCTCTGATGATTTCCTCTTCGATTTTAATGACGTTGATCATTCCGGACTTCCTGCTAAGAGCATTTGCTACTACATTTGCCTTTCCGGGATGATACTGTAGATTAATGTCATAATCCTTCAACAACTCTAACCATCTCCTCTGCCTCATGTTCAATTCACGCTGAGTGAAGATATACTTCAAGCTCTTGTGGTCCGTGAAAATGTCACATGATTCTCCATATGAGTAGTGCCTCCATATCTTCAATGCAAACACGACTGCAGCAAGTTCCAGGTCGTGTGTAGGGTAATTTTCTTCATAAGGCTTAAGCTTCCGTGAAGCGTACGCGATCACTTTCCTATGTTGCATGAGAACACAACCAAGTCCCTTCCCCAATGCATCGCTGTAGATTTGAAATCCACCCGTACAAGATGGTAGAGTAAGAATAGGTGCAGATACTAGCTTCTACTTCAGGTCTTCAAAGCTCTTCTCTCGATCTTCAGTCCAGACGAATTTCTCCCCTTTTCCGCATCAGTTTGGTCAATGGTAGTGCTAGGCGGGAAAAGTTCTCAACGAACCTACGGTAATAGCCAGCTAAGCCTAAGAAACTGCGGACTTCCGTCGCTGATGTCGGCCTTGGCCACTTAGTAATGGCCTCAACCTTCGTTGGATCCATAGTGATTCTTTCTGCTGATACAATGTGACCTAAGAATGCCACCATGTCTAACCAGAACTCACACTTGGAGAATTTAGCATACAGCTGCTTCTGGCGAAGAATCTGTAGTACTGTACGAAGATGGTCTTCGTCTTCCTCCTTGGACTTTGAGAAAATCAGGATGTCATCGATGAAGACAATGACGAACTTGTCCAGAAATTCATGGAAGATTCTGTTCATCAAATCCATGAACACTGCTGGAGCATTTGTCAGACCAAATGGCATAACTACAAACTCGTAGTGGCCATAACAGGTACGAAAAGCAGTCTTAGCGATGTCCTGCTCCTTGACCCGTAGCTGATGGTAGCCTGACCTAAGATCAATCTTGGAGAAATGTTTGGCCCCTTGGAGTTGGTCAAACAGATCGTCGATGCGTGGCAGTGGATACCTATTCTCAATGGTAATCTTGTTGAGCTCGCGATAGTCTATGCAAAGACGCATACTGTCGTCCTTCTTCTTAACAAACAAAACCGGTGCACCCCATGGAGATGCGCTCGGTCGAATGAAACCTCTTTCAAGAATTTCTTGCAGTTGATCCTTCAGCTCCTTCAGCTCTATGGGAGCCATGCGATAAGGAGCCTTGGAGATTCGTTTACCTCCTGGAATTAGCTCGATACTAAATTCCACTTCCCGTGCAGGTGGTATGCCCGGAAGTTCTGCTGGAAAAACATCTTGGAATTCCGACACTATAGGTTGATCCTGAATTGATGGATATTCAGCATCTATGTCATGAACCATAGCTAGATAACCCTCGCAGCCATGTGACAGTAGTGCACGCGCTTGCAGGGTAGATATGATTTGTACAGACCGTCCAGGTATGAACCCATTATGAATGTACTCTGGTGCATTAACATCACCGAAGATAACTCGATACGAATGCCAGTCTATGGTAGCATGATGCTCGGATAGCCAATCCATGCCCAAAATCATGTCGAAGTCATTCATGTCCAGCGGAAGTGCGTCGACAGGTCGAACCTTATCGTCAAATTGTAGGGGAAGACTCTTGTATACATGGGTGATTAATACAGAGTCCCTCAAAGGCATGGAAATAGTAAGCCTATTTTCTAGTGGCAAGGGAGGCATCCTAATGTTCTTAGCATAAGCAGTAGAAATAACCGAGTGAGTAGTACCCGTATCGAAAAGAACACATGCAGCTTGACCATACATATACAAGATTCTAGTGATGGTACATGTAGACTTGTTGGCCTGGTCTCGAGATGTAGTGTAGACACGCCCGGTACTAGGAGGCGGCTTGGTATCAGCATGTCCCGATGTACCCTCCATCTCGCCCTTACGACAATCCTTCATAATAAGGTCAGGAAGACAACATTTAAAGCACGCATCAGTATTACGGCGACATGGTCCTGGGTGCCTACGGTGGCAAGTACAGCAAAGAGGATGAGTGTATCCTCCAGCAGGTGCTCTGGCTGGCTGAGAACCTGATAAAACATTTTACATAAGACATGGTAATCGGGTACAAAGGACAAAGCGGATAATTATAAGATTGAATACTAATGATAGCTGGACGGCTAGGCTGCGAACCTCTCTGGTTCTGGTCCCTACCATTTCCATGGTTCCTGGTAGAAGTTTGCTAAAGTGTCAGAATATGAGTTATAACATGAAAACATAAGGAAATTTCGTAAGTATTAGGACCTGTTGCTGTTGGAGTGCCCAGCGTTGTTACGGTAGTTGTCATTACCGCCACGCCTATCCGTAGCAGAACGGTCGTTAGTCTGACCGTTTCCCTTGTGCTGATGAGGCTGCTGCTGAGTAGCCGGTTGAGACCGGTCCCCAGTTTTCTGCCTGGAAGATACGTTTAAGAGATGAATAATTGACATATGGAAAATATACGGATTGGTCACCGCTTGAATACGAAGGTTTACCTCTTGTCGGGTCTTTCAGCTTCCCCGAACTCATCTCTCTCCTATAGCATCTCCAGTTTCCGTGCTGCATCGGCCACTTGTGCTACAGTGTTGAACGTAGCGCACACCAGATTGTTTGCGACCGATGTGCGAAGAGCCATCTAAAGTGATGTGCCTGCTCTTCAGGAGTACCTGTTGCCGCACCAAGGAAACCAGCTAAGCGAAGAAAGCGCTGCATAAACTCGTTGCTATTCTCCCCAGCTCTCTGTCGGATCCCATGGTACTCTCTCTTGAGCTTGTCCTGCTCAGCCTTGGGAAAGAACTTCTCCATCACCCTGTCCTTGAACTGAGCCTAAGTCAAACCAGCAACCCACTCGTCACCACCTTCAGACTGCATAAATGCTAACCACCAGTTGAGTACATCGCCTTAGAACCGATAGCATGCCAACCTCGCCTTGTATGCGGGGTCACAGCCCATAGCGTTGAAAATCTTCTCGATGTGTGCCAACCAGCTTTCAGCATCGCTGGGGCTATCTGTCTTCTCAAAAGATCGAGGGCGGAGCTTGTTGAATCTCTCCAGCCATACTGCTAATGTCACTGGAGTAGGAGGAGGAGGTGGCTGATTATGCTGCTGATTGTTGGCAGCCTGAACTTCAGCCCTGATGTCATTCCTCAGTTGAGGAAGCAAAGCTTGCATAACAGCTTGAATTGCAGCATTGAGCTGCTCCTGTTCGCGTGTGAGAACCATCTGACAGTTTAACATAAAACATATGATTAAACAGATCAAAACATAAAATATATATATATATATATATATATATATATATATATATATATATATATATATATATATATATACATGAAAAAAAAATTATACTAAAATTTCACGAGAAAAATTTTATGCAAGAAAATTTTGTGTATGAATGCATGATGCAGTTTTATGAAAACTTTTGTATGCTCGAGAGTGAACGCCTCTGGTCAGTTCACACAAAACAAAAGACATAGCGAGGGGACGCCTATGGGTCGGTCCCAAATCTAAAAGTTTCGATAAAACACATGCGACTAAATAGGGCCAGTCCTGTACCAACCATTACTTAGTCAAAAACCCTACAACAATGACATGTATATGTATGCTTAAAAATGATGAATGCATGAAAACAACTGTCAGTTCTAGGAAGACCGTAGTGACTACCCACTAATCACAGGTCATATTTGAGAGCCTACAGGTCGAAGCCTTGGCTCTGATACCATAATTGTAACACCCCATTTTGGAAATGGAATTATCACAGAAATTATGGCGTGTCATCAAAGCATACAAGGAAAAATGTCTAAACATTACTTGACCATAAAAGGAAAATACCGGAATCAAACATCGGTAGTCCAAAAGTAAAGCTCATCACACACAAACATAGTATAATAAAGGAAAGGACTAAACAATGTCCACCGCATAAGTATCATAAGAAAGGAAATGCATAAAGTAAAGAAGGCGAGACAGCTTCCAGTCCATATGCACGTACTCTTTGTGTCTACGAGCGTCCCTGAGTACCTGTCGTTTTGGGAACATAAAAAAGGAAAACGGCTGAGCAAATACGCTCAGTGCACGGATGTACAATAAAGCATGAATAGGATAAGCATATAACATAATAACAGCGGAAGAAAAACTAAGTCACGAGTAACCTGGTTAAGTCTTGATAAAACTGGTTTAATAGTTTGAAAGTCTTATGTTTATCTTATAAAAACTGTTTTTCATATTTTACCATTAGCCAATATAGGTCATGAAAATCCACCGTGCATGAATACTTGGAGGGGTGACCTCATCATTCAAATTAGAGGGGCTGCCTCTAATTTAATATACTGGTTTTTGGGTAGGAGGGATCAGCTCCTTGTGAAGGATGCAAGGCACACGCCACATTCACCATGAAATCCTGAATGAAAACATGTAACTAGGATGCACCCATACGCCCCACATGATAAATATAAATAAATGGCCAAAAGCTGAAGGGACGCCACGAGCAGTCACTCCGCCGTGGTGAAGTCATAACATCAGTGCCTCTAATGTTATGGTTATGGTACCTCCAAAAGTAGGTGAAACTGGTCGTGCATGTATATGGCTATAGGTAATCTTAACTAAACATAAGCAATCAAACACATAATTTATACTACGGGAAAACAGTTGGCTGCATACGGGAAATCCTAATAAGGAAAGAATGTCCATACTGAAAGGATGGGAATCCGTACCTTATGTCCAGTGAACGAAGAAGATGAACTGAGAGGAATCCTACTTCCGAATCACTAGTGCTACATACATACATACATGAATAAGTATCTGCTTACTAAATACGTAGCTGGTTTTATGTCATGTCTTAGCTTATTTTTTGAGTTCTTACCATGTTTTACTGTTTTAAGGCCTTAAACTGTGTTTTATCTTATATTCTGTTTAATCTATTTCTGGTATTTCATGTGTTATTATACTTACTGTGTAATAAGTAACTTTCCAAAAATAGAAGGTTTCCTAAAATAGAAAGTTTCCAGAAATAGAAAGTTTCCAAAAATAGAAAGTTTCCAAAAATAGAAAGTTTCCAAAAATAGAAAGTTACCAAAAATAGAAAGTTTCCAAAAACAGAAAGTTTCCAAAAATAGAAAGTTTCCAAAAATAGAATTACTGCTTAAAATAGATAAGTTTCTAAAAATAGAAAGTTTCCATAAATAGATCAGCTGCCTTAATTAAATAAGTTTCCATAAATAGATTAGCTGCCTGAAATAAATAAGTTTCTAAAAATAGAAGGTTTCCATAAATAGATTAGCTGCCGTATTTAGTTAAGTTTCTAAAAATAGAAATTTTCCATAATTAGAAATAAGCTGGTTAAATAAGCTAAGTATATAAGCCTAAGTGTTTTCATGATTATTGCCTAAGTCATATGATAAAATGTATAATTTAATAATTATTTCATGTAATTAAATTAAACTATAGGTTAAAATATTTAATTAAAGTATAACATGTTTTTAATTAAATAAGTTAAATACTTAGGTTAAAATATGTATTATCATATATAAATAATATAACCTAAGTCATGTTAATTAATTAATTATATCCATGGTTTTAAAATAATTAATTAATTGTAAATCTAAAATATACAAATACTTAGGTTAATTAATTCCATGATTATTAATAATTAAATAACCTAAGTCATGTTATTAAATTAATCATATCATTTTATTAATTTATTTTTTAACATAAGATCATAAAACATAAAAAAACTAAACATACACCATGAACCGGATCCAAACTAAAAACAATGAACCGGACATGAAATCGACACCGTACCCTGAACCAACTCGGGGTACCCCGTGTCTTACTGCTGCCGTGGGACCCACACGCACCAACCAAGACCGTATGGTCTTGGTGGTGGTCGGCTTGGCCAAACCAAAACCCCTTCGGGTTCGGTGCAGCCTGCGGCCAAAACAAACACCCCTTAAAACATACTTTTGATTTTATTTAACCCTAAATCATGTTAGATCCATGTTTATTTATTAGGTTTTTGTAAAAACATAACATGTTCTTGATTTATAAAAAGATTAAATCAAAAGAAAAGGTTTAAAAAGGATTTACCGAATTCGTGGATCAAAAGGATGAAGAACAAACACGATCACCAAGCAAAATTCCAAGATCCAAGATCACAAACCACCTCCTTGTGGTGGTTGTAGGGTGGCGGCACAAAGGAGACATGGGAGGAGGGTTTTTAGGTTTTTCTAAAAATCTTCTGTAAAAATTAAATGAGTAGTGAAATCCCCTTTTTCCCTTTTAGTAAATTTGACAAATGGGCTTGGTCCATTTGCCCTTGTAGCCGCGGGTAGGGGCCCCACTTGGCGTACCCGTACCTTTTTCCGTGTCTCGTTGTTAAGTTAAGCGTTTGTGATTATTTGTGTTCGTGTTTAAGTGTTCTCGTTACGTAAATATCGTGATCTAATATATTTAATTATGCTCGTAATAAATATATATACGTAATTAATAATAGTTCGTGTTTTAATTACGTTCATGATTTCATGATCGCATGTTCGTGATTATTTATCGTCAAATAAATATTACGTGATCGTGCGTAGTAAATACTTATCGTGTTCTAACACGTACGTAATACGTAAACTCCTAACACGTAATCGTAATCATGCTATATTAGGAAAGTTTAAATCTAGTACGTACGATTGAAAGGCATCAAAAACCAACCATGGTTCGGGTGGTCGGGGATGATCAAAGAACATGTATGCCATTGTTGTTCTTAGAGAGAGAAAGTTAGAGAGAGGTGAAGAATGTTATATGTTTTATTCCAAGTGAAAATAAAACAAGAAAAATAAACAAACTTCCACACCCCCATGGAGAGTCATGGGGGGTATTTATAGGCCTAACATACTAGAACTATACTACCTTTACATAATAAGTCCCTGCATTTAGTAAAAGGATATAAGTCTATTCCAACTCACGTGAAAGGCGCCAGCTTACCAAAAAGTAAGTCTAACAATCTCCCTCCAAGATGGTGACTCACGTGAGTTGGTTACAATGTTTCCTACAAGCAAAAAACTAACGGAAAAAGGTGAGCATGAATCCAGCATTCCTTGAGACAGTCTTCAGCGACCTTCATCTTCTTGAATACTCCAGCTCAATTTCTCCAACTAGTAGAATCTAGTTGGGTTTTACTCCCTCCCAACTAGAAGGCCCTTCATAAAACAAGCAGTAAAGATTGCTCCCTCCCAAACAGATCATACAAAGGAAATCTGTGGGAGGTGATAACGTCATCAACATTCTCTCACAAATTGAAGCAATCCCAGTCTTGATTCTATGATAGATTACCAGAAGTACACACTCTATCCCGAACATGAAGTAAAACTGTAGCACCAGAGTCAATTAAGTCCCGGAAATGCACATTTCTCCTGCTAGAACAGTGATGATAAAAAGATTGCCACATCAAAGTCAATTAAGTCCCGAATGTAGTCAACTTATCCCTCTATGTAGAAACGGTAACACCAAAGTCAAGTGACCCCGCATGTACACATTTCTCCCTCCAGGATGATACCTATTAAGGGAATCATCCTTCATGTGTGTACGTGGTATGCCAACTGGAACCGCTTACTTAGTAACTATTACTATGTGAGAAGATGTCAACAATATCTCTCTAAACAAAATTCTCTCAAGATCACCCCGAACTGAATCCCCTTATCAATTCTGTTGGCTATTGATAGTGACCACTGATGAAGATAACCCGATAATCCAAACTTGAAACTGAAGTAGAATTCCCCAAACTTGATCTTAAGCTTGCACTATAGTAGAATGAAGAGCGATGCAGAGAAGTCTTAAACGTACCCCATACCAAAGAGCGGTATTAAAAAGGTACAACCTCTCTAAAGTACCCTATACCAAAACAGGCGGTATATGAAAAGATACTACATCTCTTGAAGAAATCCACAACTTCAAGTGCGTGTGACACTGAGAACCGCAACGAAGCTCCCAAAAAATGATAGTTATCCATGTCGTCGTCCATCCTCCCCTTGACAATGGAAACTAGATACTTCAAGTCTTATTCATAACCGTATATGCTCGAGCAAGTTATCTTAGAAAGTCGTAAGTACTTCTTTCAAGATAAAATAAGAACGCCTCTGAAAAATCTCACTTCAACCTCAAATAAGTAGCATCGAATCATCTTCGTAATCACATAAACCGTAATAGCCGTTAGGAATTTAGGTGAATTTTTGATAAGGATCGTTTTAGTGTAATGTACCGTGTGTGTTGTGTTTGTTGTGTTTGTTGTCCGTGAAGAAGTGATATGATCGAAAACGGATATTCAGCCAGAATGTCACTGTTTAAACGGCCCGCCAACGTATTAAAATCTTGTCCCATAATCATTTAACTCGACAACAATTTTATTACTTGGTTCTTTCGAAATACCCGGCTCAATCCAATGACCCCGTAACTCAAAAATCCGAAATGATTAATTTTGCAAAATTCGGAAATAAAATCGATCATGCCGAATACGATTGCAAAAATTAATCGACCCACAATATGCCTACATAAAATGTAGTGATCGGCCCGTCAACCATGTACCACACTTAGATATGAACATATGTCATATGTAATCACACTCATATATGAACATTTATCATTCGGCCCATCACTTTTGCATTACCCAATCAAAACAAGGTTAAAACAAGCCCCAAATGTAATAAAACTTTTAGGCCCATTAAATGTAATCAGTTGATTAACCGTGTGATCACAACACCTTGTAAAGTCCGCCCTTTACTAATAAAGCCACGTGTAGATTGAGTTTCAACAGATGAGATATAAAATCTCGCAATCCTAATGATTCTCACATACCTAACCTAGTCCATATTGTTTATACCGCCTCTTTCATCAAATCTCCATCTCAACAGCTCCCCAAACATCACCCATCACTCAATCTCATCTCAATCCCATCAAACACAAATCATCAAAGACGCAGCCCATCAAATCTTTAATCTTAAAAATCAATCACATACACAAAACACTCGAACGTCTCCCTAACCCACGAATCAAGAACAGAAACATAGATTAATTCCAAGTGATTCGGCATCCAGACCTTGAATATGACACGGGTAGGTATGATAATTGATTGAGGGCTTTGTTATTTTTGATTGTTGCATGCCGGAGATAAAGATTGAGTCTAACATACTTGTTATACTCAAGTCTTATCAATCTCAAATATCAACACGGGTGAAAGCCCTTGATGGATCTGTGAAGAGAAGTTAAACGAAAACAAATCTTTTTTAAAAGATTAACAAAAACGTTTAAACAAATCTGAGGTCTTGAAGTTGAATGTTTTTCGAGTCTATAATTAGAAGGGTTTAGGGGACGATGGGGTTAGGATTAGATATGAGGTGTTGTGGAGATAAAAGGATGGAGAGTAGAAACATTTTTGTTACAGATTTGGTCTCGGTTTAGGTCTCGGATTGATTTAAATGATTTGAGAAAAATGGGTCGAGTTGAATGTTACTGGTATTGCATGTTGTGTAATGAATTATCTGATGGTTTTAAAAGAATATGAGTCTAAATCTGATTTTATATGATGACTGATTTAAACTCTCTTTGCAATGATATTCGTCCAACCATCGCAATATTCTAAATAATGCACCATCGCAATCTGTTAACTTTTCCAGTCCATCGGAATAAGCATGAGTCTTTCATCGCAATGTTTTAACTTCCATCGCAATAAACACTTAAAACCTATCGCAATAAGCCAAAGTCCATCGCAATGTTGTCGAAAAAAATTTGGGCAGCGTGACGACTTGGCTACCATTGCGATGGATCAAGCCATCCATCGCAATGAGGACAGCCTTAACCATCGGAATGTAAAAAAAAATCCATCGGAATAAATCCGAGAAATGAAGCCGTCGCAATATCCATCTGAGTAATCCCATCAATATTCCATCTGAAAAGGGTTTTGTTTTGACCAAGTATTTTTGTCACCCCTAAAAAAATGGTTGGACCATATGAATTTTGTCCTTATCCCCACACATAAAAAATGAAGAACAGATTAAGGTAATAAGGGACAAAATCAAATAAACGGGTACAAAAATGGACAAAACTACAGAATATTTCGAGACAAGATTGGAATAAAGAGCACAAATTTGGACGACCAATAACAAACACAGATAACGAGACATGAAGTATTTGGAACAGATAGGAAAATAATGATACAAAAATTGATATTTCAAGATAAGAATTGAAAAGAAATACCAATCGCGAGTCATAACATAACACGAACACAAAGCACAACACGAATCACACGGATACACGACACCCCCGGTTATCTCTGATACCAATTGAAAGGCATCAAAAACCCACCATGGTTTGGGTGGTCGGGGATGATCAAAGAACATGTATGCCATTGTTGTTCTTAGAGAGAGAAAGTTAGAGAGAGGTGAAGAATGTTATGTGTTTTATTCCAAGTGAAAATAAAACAAGAAAAATAAACAAACTTCCACACCCCCATGGAGAGTCATGGGGGGTATTTATAGGCCTAACATACTAGAACTATACTACCTTTACATAATAAGTACCTGCATTTAGTAAAAGGATATAAGTCTATTCCAACTCACGTGAAAGGCGCCAGCTTACCAAAAAGTAAGTCTAACAACGATCTTAAGGGTACTATTCATGGTAAAAGCATGCGGGTTTTACACAAACTATGTGCCGTTGTCAGTTCGAATGCGGCGAGCAGTAGCATTAAGACGCACTTGGATCATCTTTAAGAACTTGATAATAAATTCCGGTACCTTATCCTTAGATGCCAAAAAATTTATCCATGTAAACCGCGAGTAATCATCCACCATAACTAGCATACACTTTCCACCACTCACATTGGCAGTCCGCACTGGCCCACAAAGATCCATATGTATAAGATGCAATGGTTCTTGGTTGGTATTTTCGGCTTTAGGTTTGTAAGATTTCTTGGTACTTTTCCCCAATGAACACGCGGAACATAAATGATCCTTGTTGAATTTAAGTTTCAGAAGACCACGAACGAGTTCGCTTTTAGCCAAGTGGTTAATAGCATCAAAATTAAGATGAGATAACCGTCGATGCCATAACCATGACTTGGTCTTCGAAGCTTTGTAGAGAAGAAATACGGGAGAGGCGGCCATCATGTTTTGAATAGACAATGTGTATAGATTATCCCCTCGAGAACCTTTTAACAAATCATTTCCTGCTAAATCACGAATGAAGCAAGTATGTTGTCGAAAAGCAACTTCAAGGTTGGAATCGCAAAATTGTCCCACTGAGAATAAATTGTGACCTAGTCCTTCCACATAACATACCCATGAAATCGTAACATTCCTAATCTGATATTCACCATACCCCATAATCTTAGCAATATGATCATTACCAAACTTAACCATTCTTAGAAACTTGCTGACGAAATTTTTGAGCATCGATCGATCTCCGGTCATATGCTTGGAGCACCCAGATTCCAAGTACCAGAGGATGATTTGGACCACCTGAAAAATATCACCAGACAAAGACGATGTATCAGAATCTATTTGTTCCTCAAAGTTAGTAGGTACAGATATAATTATCTTAGATTGGCTATCCTGAGGTTGCTTAGGTTTCCAAACTTGCTTCCTGGTTGTCGGTTTAGATACAGGTTGTCTAATGACCTGAGGTACTATCGCATTGGTAGGCACAGTAGTGGAGGCTGACCTAGTTAAAGGGCGTTGTTTCGCTACGTGAGTGCTAGGCTTCCTAGTTAAAGGACGCTGAGACCTAACCTTAGTGGAAGTGATCCTAGTTAAAGGGCACTTAGTTCCATTAGCAGTAAAGGTCCTACCAGTGGGTTTCCATTTCCATCCAACTTGGGTGAGTATTCTCCCAGTTGGTTTCTATTCAAGGTTGTTCCTAATAGCAAGCATTTCATTAAAGTGATCAAGAAGGCATAAATCATGACGTTGAGAAAACATGCATTCATTACAACTCTAACAACATAAATCAGAATTCACATTCGGCTTAGGCTGCTGCACAAACGCAGAGCTTTTAGTCTTAGCTACATGATTCTTTTTATTCGAATGCGAAATAGCATTCCTAGGGTGAACTTCTACTTCCTTCTGCGTAGTGCTACTAGTGAGAGGCTTGATCCTATCTTTCGTTGTGCGTGATCCGTTAGCCTTAGTAGACGAAATTAATCCTGTAGAAGGCAAAGGAACATTAGTGGCAGAATTTGATTTGGCCTTAGGTTTTGCATCTATCATTAACAAAGGTTTAGCTCCGGGAGTCTTATTGAATGGAGTTATGGCAATGGGTTGTGTGGTAAGTGGTGCAGAACCCGGTTGTCCTATGTATTGCAGGGATGCTAAGCAATATTGAACTCTCTTAATGTATGCATGAGCTGAGTAATAGTGACTACTTGAGGGATCTAACGCATAAAGGTCATCTAAGATATCCCTAACAAGGTTCACGTGCTTAATGGCATTTGACATGTACACAGCGTATGCATCCGGGTTATTCTTATGGGACGGGTTCTTATGAATTACCACTTGATGGGTTGGTGGAGCACTAGAGGATGGTGCAGAGATAGTAGATAGGTTATCAACAACTTCTTGTCGGGTGAGTTGAAGTGTCTCCTTTAACTCAGCCAAAACCATGTTTTTGTCAATGAGCTGGATGTTAAGTTCAGCGATTTCCTCACACTTTTGGTTCAGTTGTTCAACAAGTGATTGTTGCTGTGTCGCGTTAAAAGCGAACCGTTCTTCTATTAAACCATAAAGATTGGAAAATCCATGTCTTTCACGTTCCATCTCCCCTAGAACAGATGAAGTCTAGATTCTAAGGCATGGTTTTTTATCATTGCAGCATCTAGTTCGTGTTTCAAATGTTCTACAGATAATGATTCTCTCTTAAGTCTCATGATCTCTTCTTCTAATGCCTGAACTACCTGAATCATCTTGTCACTGGTCTCAATGTTGTTTTCACAATCGTTTGGTTTTGAAAGATTTTCAGTTACAGATTGCTGTTCTATTTCAAGAGAAATACAGTGTTGTTGAAGATTTTCAAAACGTTTTGAAAGTGAGTTAAAATAATCTTGAAGCTTTAAAAATTCAGCGTTAGATTCGTGACATGAATGATTATCTACGGTATCTACAGGTTCAACACTATTCACAGAAAGATCAGGCACATCATCACAACTATTCACAGCAGAGGTCATCTCACTAGCATACTTAATCGTCACAATTTGCATCACATCGACAGATACCGCTTGTTCCAAGAAACTATCGTATTCGGACAACATCTTTTCTTTCTCAACTAAATGTTGCTCATAAACATCATCCATTTCATGGAAAACTTTTTGAATTTCTTTCATTTCGAAATTAAGATTATCTCCTAGATCTAGATAGCTCTCGTGAAGACTACGTACAAATGGAATGATCTCTCTCTCAAATACCGATTTCATGTGTTCGAAAGCCCATTCTCCAGTGGTTTTTTCCGTTGGAGTTGTATTTTTTCCGTTGGAGTTGTACATTCGTTAATGACCTTTTCAAAATTACTAAAGTGTCGGTTAATTACTTCCAAGGAGATCAAAACTATACTTACTGGTGGAAGAACCTTTGGAGTCTCCTTAGGTTATGCCGAATTGAGAAGTGTAGGAAATGTACTAGGGATCTCTTTATTAGACATGTAATTGGGTTTTGAGATTAAATCCCCATGTATATTAAAGCGTTTTCTAAAGTCCGTTCTTGCATATTCTTCATTCATCTTAGAATAGTCAAACTCGGGATATGTGGGAAGGAGTTTAGAACGTCTCTCTTCATACGGTGACATAGGGTCAGAAGGTTCCTTAAAGGCAATCGGATCTAAGACCAAACCTAACATGGTTGCATCATAAAGTCGCGGGTTGTGGCGAAAAGCTTGCTTTGCAACCCCGGGTTAGGCTTAAGGTCTTTTTGACGCGAGAGATTGAATTCCTTAAAAGAAGCCTCGAACAAATGTACTAATTGTGACGTAGAGTATTGACGTAATAGCAAATTATCAATCTTCTTAATTTTATTAGACGCATTAATTTCCACTTCAACTTTTTTAGCCTCGGGGACTTCAAAATCCGTTTTAAATTTTTGAAAATTAGTTACGACTAATGCTTTTTCTTTAATTTTTTAGAAAGATTTGCCTTTAACGTTTCAATTTCTGTTAAATGACCCATTTGAGCTAGTCGAAAATGATCAAATTTGGGGTTGGTCAGACTAGTGGACGAGGGAATTAATTCCAAGGTTTGCACCTTTTGTTCATACAAAGCAAGCTGGTCAGATAATTCCTTGTTGGCATCTAGGGTTTCAAGGACCGTAGTATTCATTTGGCCAAGTAAAGATGCTGAAACTGTAACCAAATCTTGTTGAGCAGGAGACGTCATATGAGAAATAGTAGCTGGTTGTATTTCACTCAAAGTCTGGGGACTTGCATTGATATTGCTATCGTTGCTTGTCTCCTCGTTTGAGTTACTCACCACCGAAGGCTCTTCCTGATACTGAGACCCTTGCCCAACTTGATAAGGGACAATACTAGTATCATTGTTAGAACATGGTACCTCAGAGATGCGGTCAGACCCATAAAGTGAAATCTGAGCCATTAGAGCTGCCTTGGTGGTGTTGAAGTCATCACAGTCTGAGTCATATGCATCCAGATCATCTGCTTGATATGTTGCATTCTGAGTGTAGGTTGCTGTGGTTCCCTCATTTTCCGTAACTCTCGGATCCACAAGAAATGACAACTCCTCCTCATCTAATTCCCGACCCTATGCTTGAGCATTAACCAGATATAGTTTCTCTTGAAACCATGTACCATCCCTCTTCATTTTTTGTTGCTTACAATCCTTAGCCATATGCCCTTCTCCCTTGCAGTTGTAGCAGGTGATCATCTTCAATGTACCTGTAGCCTTTCCCTTTGAAGTAGCAATGGTATAAGTACGGACAGCAATTGAAGAACTTGGGCGCCCCTGAATTGGTTGAACCATGACCCTGCCATCTTGAATGGTAGCTTATTGACGAGAGTTAGAAGAATTCCTCAGTTGATTGTTTGTTGGAGACGGTCTTCTATACCCTTGTTTGCTTAATGTTTGAGTAAGATAGACAAACATCTTGGCTAACACTTCAACTGGATTATCTCCTTCTCTAAGTTCAGGGACTGGCACCTCATCGTCACAGTATAAAACTGGAGCTGGAGGAACTTCATACACATGTGAAGGAGCACTGACGTGTTGAGAGTAACTGGACTGACCTACTTCATGGTTTGGATAAGTGACTGCAGGAACCTGAGGAGATTGGTAAGGTAAATACCCTTGCTGACCATAAGTTGATGGATATAGATGTGGATCCCTTTGTGATGATGATGCTTGATGCTGATATTGATTCGGATAAGATGTGAGTGGTTGGGGTAAAATTGAATACTGAGAGAAGCTTGGTGTGCGATAAGCTGGCTGATGATAAGCGTGATGTCCCATTGTAGAAGATATGTTGTTATATGACAAACTTGGTTGATTTGCCATTAATGCCAATGGTTCGGGAGAGTATCCTTGAGACATCCATTTCATTATCACATGCCTTTCTTGTTGCTACAAGAAAGAGTACAATTGATCTAAGTTTGATTTATGCAAATCACGGATCAACTTAACATCAGTGACATATTGGCTCCACTCTACAGGTAGTGTGTTCAGAAACTTAGTGTTGATCTGAAACTGAGCAATGGAGAGGTTATAGACATTCAAGTCATTCATGAGTGTGGTGAATCGCCAATAATAGTCATGAAGAGTCTCCCCTGGAATGTATGTGAAACGTCATACAGTTGACATTCGCGTTCTTTCTTAGACAAGGAAGTGCCTTGTAGCAATACCTCCAACCGCTCCCATAATGCCTTTGTCACCATATAGTTACTTACCATTCGAAAAATATCTGGAGGAAGAGCTTGCCTGATAGTCTTAGTAGCACGTTCATCCGCCTCAGCAATGATTTGTTCTGCAGGTGCTAGTTCAGCAAAGACTCTTGGTCTTGTCACATTATCGATCATCACGGTTCCATAATCAAGTGGTCCTTCTTGAATGGACTTGACCATAAGGCATCCATTTGGACGATCCATAATATAAGATATCATGCGCTCTTGCCATGCTTCAAATAGATCTTTGATATGCAATGGTGGACGGGTATCGGTACCCGAGATGATGGAAATATCCGTAAGTGAAGTGAACGTCGGCATCATTTGCATAAATAAATGTGGATTCATGTTTAACACTTGAAGAAAAAGATTACCAAAAGTGATCGAGCAATGAAATAAGGTTATGTGTTTTTGTATTCTTGAATTAAAGATGTTCTTATCTTTTTGTTGTGTGGTTGTTGAGAATTACCAAATTAATGCAAAGTATTAAAATCCTCTAAGTTATGCAAATTTTATCCCAAAATTAAACAAATTCTATCGGAATAGTACACCTATCGCAATAACATATGTATCGCAATATGACCTTCTATCGCAAGAAACCCCTGTCGCAATAAACCCCTGTCGCAATAAACCCCTGTCGCAATATGTTGTCTATCGCAATGTTGCTAGTATCGCAATAAGACAAGTTTCGCAATGTATATCTATCGCAATATACCTATCGCAATAAGGTGTTGTCGGAATATGTATCGCAATATGAGACTATCACAATATGGCTGTCGCAATGTGGGCAGAGTAACGTTTCTATAAACCTTAAATCCGTCGCAATCAATGTAAGATCGCAATAAGCGTCGGAATAAGGGGTATCACAATCCTGATCACAAAGTAAAACCCTAGGGTTATTGCGATCAAACCTTTGTACTTACCTGTCCTTTTCCGATGGAAACCGTCGCAATATGTAGACAAATTCGCAACTTTTAGCCAAAGAATTTCGCAACTTTTTGCCAAAAAGATTCGTGCTTTAACCAAACCAAAATACCCAAATCACTAAAACAACAATAATAAAGGTATATGAATCACTTAGAACACTAAAAACACGAAAAAATTTTGAAACTTTGGTAAAAAAATATTCAAAACCCACGAACTTGTTGAATCAACAAGAACAACAATAAAAAACAACCTTTATTTCATCCCATGGCTCTTGATACCAATTGTAGAATATTGATAATCTTTGATTCTATCAAGAGGGTTGATGTTTTTAGAGAGAGAAACTAGATAGAGAAAGAGAAAGAAAAACAAAGTATATTATGAAAAATAATGAAACAACCAACACCCTCTCCATCAAAGGAGAGGGCTTTTATACCCAAGCCATGGTGGGCTTGGGACTTCCAACCCATGGACATTTCCATGGGCTAGGCTTTTAACTAAATAAAGTAAATAACTAACTACGAGCCTACAACGTTTAATAATATTGTTGGAGTGATCGATACTTCTAATATACGTTAAAAACGTATTTCCAACAGGGGAGATTGTTGGAAATACATTTTTCCAAAGAAAGTATCGGTCACATCATTGTTAGCATAGATCACGAGCTATAGACTATTTAGGAATTTGTAACTTGGAGTGACCTCCCTTAGCGGGAGATTGTTGGAATACGTTTTTACGTATTTAGAAAGGATCGGTCACTTACAACGATATATACGTAGTATGGGCTCGTGATCCAATATGTAAACATATAACCCATAAAGCCCACATGTAGGGTGGGCTATATATACCCCCTCCTAGCATGTTAGGAGGGGTTGTTGGTTCTCATTTTCTTCTAATCTAATATTTCTTTCTTTCTCTCCACCTTCTCTCTACTTTCTCTCTCTAGTTCTTCATCTATATCTTTATCTTTCTTAATCGTTCCAAGGTTTAGATAATACAAGGATTGCGTAGACCTACACACACAATACTCTAAACCCTAACATACTCAAACCGATTACTTACTCTCACGTTGGAGTCTAATCGTGGGTCACAAACCCACGGTAAGCCTAATGGTGTCTGTTTTAGTGCACAGGGTCTCATTCAAAGTTTCACTTGGTGCAAGATCCGGAGTCCACAAGACCTTGAATTAAGCTTAATTCAGGTCAAGCTCGGTCCATCCAACTTTTGTATCAACAGATGGTTGTGGCCCAATCCATACTAGTCAAAACTTCAATGAAAACATCGTGAGTAAGGATCAACAATACTCAAAATATCGTGACATAAATTTAAACAAACATCGTTTAGGAAGAGCCTGGTGACTACCCACTACTCACAGGTCAAGTTTTAGAGCCTACAGGTCGAAACCAGGCTCTGATATCATAGTTGTAACACCCCACTTTGATAAGTGGACCGTTACATAATAATTATGGTGTGTCATCAAAGCATGCAAATATAATATGCCCTAAAACATACATGACCATAGGGAAAAACAGAATCAAACATCAGTGTCACACCCCCAATTTATCAGAGTAAGGTAACGCAATGGGGTGCGACAGTCATGACTATCACAAGATATAGATACAAAGAACGACTATTTTAAAGCCGTTTTAATTTAATTAAAAGCATACATTTTGTTCGGAAGCAAATTACACATGATCAAATAAAACATTGTTTTCAAAGACTTCAACATTGTTTCAGACATCCAAAATACTAGTCACGACCATATTATTAAAATCTCCCAAGCATAACCACGTCACTCCTTCGTCTTGATACCTGAGAAAAACATTGCAAAAACGTCAACACAAAGGTCGGTGAGTTCATAGGTTTAAGTTTAAATGGTGTGATGAACCATAAGATTTTAAAGGCAACCGGCATATAATCTTATAACAAATATAAGATTATAATCAAAAGTATACGTTTTAATAACCTACGCCTAAGCTCATGACACCGAAGCGTTAACCTAAACCGACAGGATATAACAAGAGCCCGAGCAAATGCCCATCCATAAGCATTTGTAACACCTCAAATGTAAGTGTATCTAACTTTGTCCACACAAACAAATTAGATAGGGAGGTTAATCCCGATAGATCTATCCATAACATTCGTGCTTACACAAAGTATTTAACGATTCATGATAGTGGGCTAAAAGGCAACATGGGATCGCAGGACTTAGACATCATGTAGGCAAACGTATGAGTTTTTAAGGCACTTATGTTCATCCATTAAAACTAGAAATGTTCTCACCCAAAATAGTTAAAACAATTAAAAGTGGGGCTATGAAACTCACCTTGATGAAGTAGTAAATATGATCAAGTAAGATAGCTCGGTAAATCAAGGCACGTAAAACGATGCGCAACAATCTACCCGTAACCTAAGTAAAAATATTCGTACTTAGGCTAAATACAAGAGTAATAACGTACAATGCACTTGGTTGATAATTTATACTTGCTCTTGATTTATAAAAATGTTTTTATACATTTTTCTCGTTCAAAAAAATTAGTCACGGGGTCAAGTTTGGGTCTCGATAACTTATTAAATAATAGTTCGAAAAAATAAACGGGTTCTTGCTATGTAAATTAGGCCGCGAGGTCGTCGATATTTGTTAGATGTCATATTTTTATGAAGCTTCTAGGTCTAACAAATAATCATCCAAAGTAGAGCACTCTCACACATAACATAACTATTAAAGTTCAATTATATACAAGTGTAAATTGACCATTTTTGGAAATTTATTGCGGGTTCGTTATTTGACTTTAAGACAAACCGAGAATTGTTTTAAAAACTAGGCTGGGTCAACTTTCATGAAGTATTTTTATATATTTGGGCGAAAATCATTTGATTGGTTAAAACTAGGTGCAAAGTGGTGAACTCGGCCACACTTTATGTCTACGAATACAACTTACACTTGTTTTAGAATTCGGAAAAGAAATGGCAATCTTTTGTTCCTGTTTTTCTGTTTTACGCCCCCTTACACGCGCCCTTGAGGTGTCATAATTTCTCCCACTTGTTATTTAACAATTCACACATACATGGTAACCCAATGTATAACAAGTAAAAGGAAATAATCATTGTTGTTTTCTGCTCTACGCATATTGTCAAGAAGAAAGGGTATGGTCCCCTCTATTATTATTCATACTTTTAGTACACATATTTATCTAACAATTTTCAAAATCCACCTTGTTTGAGCAGTCACTGTTCGCAGCTCAAAGGAATAGGGTGGTCCTATTTGCTTTTACTTTCATTAGCATACCACATATGGTAACACCTCGCATAGCATAAAAATTCATACAGTAAGTCTAAATAAGGAATGAAAGGGTTTCCCCTGTTTTCTTGTTGTTTGTTTGCAGGTACCCCAAAGGAGGGTCTAGTCATAATTTTTACTTGACTTAATATATGCATACATCATAGCTAAGTAACGAAATAAACCTTAAGCATTTTATCCAGTTTTTGTAGCTTCTATCTCACACGTACATGAATAGAATTATTTACTTTCTCATGTTTACTTATACTCAAAAGCACACCTCGTACCACTCTTAAATACATACGTCTATTGTATACACAATGTATTGGTATTTGACACACCTTGTACACAGGGCTCATACATAAATATGTTTCATTTGCTTGTTTTTGGGTTTTCCCTCTTTGTCTGAGTACACACACGAGACACACATACACACGCCATGCCAAATAAGATTCACATAAAATCATGGCTACCACAAAACATGTACACTCCATTTATCAACATACATACATAGCATTTAATCGTTCATCCAGCAGGTCCAACAGAAGAATGGCATGGCTACTTATTTGTTTTTTGTTGGTTTTATATAATGGCAGTCCACACATCATACCTACTATACTCATTTCAGGTTTAATTTTGGAATTCAAAACTATCACTCACCTTATCATGCATGCACAACATTAACGTGAAGGGAGTGTGGGTTTTCATTTGTTTTACTAGTTGTTACCCAATACACGTCACACATATACACTCTTATAAGCATAAAGGTTAAGATTTAGATAGGTTTAGCATGCATACTTACGACATATATTTTAAATCACGATGAGGGGAGATTGTTTACACACAAACACATAACACAAATTAAGGCTTCAGTTACATGCCTACTCCTAACATACACGCATACACATAGCACAATCATACAATTTTAAACACTTGCTGCTATATACAGACCATATACTTGGGTTGGAGTATTTCTCTGTTATTGCTTTTATGAACACACGTACAAAACCTTTTATACCCACGCATGTACATCCCCATATTGATACTATACTACTGCTAATCACGCAAGCAGGGAGTTCACTTATGTATACATCAACCATTGTTACTGGTTATTTTACCTACATAAATCACATTCCAAACATTCCACATACTCACGTTTCATGATATAGATTTATATACAATGGCTTAACATAGTTCATGCACTTGAGTCACTTTCTTCTTCCTCACATGAAATCATAATTCCTTGTTTCACATTCGTGACCTAGTGATGCATTTTAGTTTGTTTTGTTTGTTCAAGAAACCTAGGTCATAAGCATTTCATCAAGACCTCATCGTGACTTAGTGTGGTTCGTTTCATCATTTAGGTCGTAAAGTAAACACCCATCCAAACCCTACTCGTGACTATTGTTATTGGTTTATTTTACAAAATTGTTTTAGCAAGTATAATCATCAACCAAAGTATAAGTTTTAGAGAGGGTTAGGATGGACTTACAAAAGGTCCTAAGTGATTTGGTGAAGATGGTGAACACGAACTCCTAACCCGAATCAATGTATAAGATCTAACCAAGACTTTACACTCTTAGGCTTGCTACTAAAACAAACCCAAGACTCTTGCTCAATTCATCATCAGTCGTGTCCTTGTAGTGATAGTTCGTGTGTTTTCCTTGAGAGAGATTTATTAAATTTGTGTGTGTGAGTTTATGAAGAGAATGGGCTTGTATTTATAGGCATGAGGGTGTGTCATTAGGGTTAAGAAAACTAGTTAGGACTTAGTTAGGGTTTTTTAGGGTTATAGTTAGATTGTAACTAAGTTTTGGGTTTAGTTCTTGGTTGGGAAAGTGTGAATGCTTTGGGGTTTCGATGTAGCAGAAAAGGGGAAGGGAAAGAGTACTAGTTTGACTAGTATACTTGTATCTAGTGAGTAATGAAGGAGAGAAGGAGGCAAAAAGGAATCCCATTAAATGGGATGGTGAAGTACATGCTGAATTCAAATAATAGTGAAAAAAGGAGAAGGAAGAAACGTGGGGTTTTGCTTAGTAGGTAGGAGAACCGGTTTTTGTGGTGTAGTAAGGAAGTAATATGCTTTTCTTTTTATTTTATTTTGGGTATGTTGTAGATGTATAGTATCTTTGTGGTACTTCAATTAACTTCTTTTGCTATAACTCCTAAATGTGTCATTGATATAGTTGGGGTGAACAAAATATTTATTTTGTGTCGCGAACTCTTAAATGAGGTTTCGTTGATATAATAAAACTTCGTTTCTTAAAGTAAGAATTCCTAACGAGTAATCGAAATGAACAATAGTCATTTACGTAATAATTCATGATTGTGATTCATAAAAGTTTTAAATCCGTACACAATTACGCGTAATCAATCGGGAACAGCAATAGACACACAAGTCTAACCCGAACTAACGCGTTTCACATAAATTAAATAGATCCTAAATTTACGTTTGTGACATCCGAAAACCCTTAAGTTTGAGCTTCGACCCCGAAGCTCATACTTCAATGAAACATATCAAATTAAATAGATGAGGATACTTAAGCTTAAATTGGTCTTCACGTTCCCAAGTAAACTCGGGTCCTCGTTGTCCATTCCAAGGCACTTTCACAATCATTATACGACTTTGTCTAAGTCGTTTTATTTCACGACTACAATTTCAACGGGTTCTTCAACAAACACGAGCTTGTCGTCAAGTTGAATTTCTTCCAACGGTATAACAAGCGTCTCATCAGATAGGCATTTGTTCAAATTTCAAATGTGGAACACATTATGCACGCGACTAAGTTCTTGAGGTAAATCTAAACGTTAAGCGACTTCACCAATTCGTTGAGTAATCTGGAACGGTCCAATATATCGAGGGTTTAACTTCCCTCGTTTTCCAAAATGAATGACACCTTTCCACGGTGCGACTTTTAGCATGACGAGGTCTCCAACTTGAAATTCCAATGGCTTACGTCTCTTGTCGGCGTAACACTTTTGACGATCACGGACCGCTTCCATACGGCTCTTGATTTGAACAATTTTCTCCGTCGTTTCATGAATTAATTCCGGGCCGGTAAGTTGTGCATCACCAACTTCCGCCCAACAAACGGGTGAACGAAACTTTCGACCATAAAGTGCTTCAAACGATGTCGCTCTAATGCTCGTATGATAACTATTGTTGTACGAAAATTCCACGAGCGGTAAATGACGGTCCCATCTGTTTTCAAAATCCATCACACACGCTCGGAGCATGTCTTCTAAAGTTTGGATGGTTCTTTCGCTTTGGCCATCCGTTTGAGGATGGTAAGTCGTGCTCATATCTAATTGTGTTCCTAGAGCTTCTTGAAGTGATTGCCAAAATCTTGAGCAATATCGACCGTCTCGATCTGAAATTATGGATATCGACACTCCATACTCAGCAACGATTTATTTCACATATAATCGCGCTAAATGATCCATTTGGTCTTTTTCTTTCATAGGAAGAAAATGTACGGACTTTGTAAGACGATCCACAATGAATCAAATCGTGTCATATCCCGCGGATGTCTTTGGTAATTTAGTGATAAAGTCCATAGTAATTCTTTCCCATTTCCATTCCGGGATTCTAGGTTTGACTAGTAATCTAGATGGATTTTGATGCTCGACCTTAACTTTCGTGCAAGTTAAGCATTTTCCAACATAAGTAGCTATATCGGCTTTCATGTTCGGTCACAAATAAAACATCTTCATGTCATGGTACATTTTATCCAATCCGGGGTGAATCGAATATTTAGATTTATGTGACTCATGCATAATTATGTTTCTCATGTTTCCACACCGTGGTAGCCAACTTTTATTTTCAAGACATAACGTTTCATCGACACATGCAACGAGTTTCTTTGTAATCATACCTCCGGCATCTTCTTTATGACTGTTTTCCGCCTTAATAGTTTCACGTTGAGATTATAAGATCTTTTTGGGTATGTTCAAGCCAATAGTCGTCATTAAAGCTCGAACTCTAAGAGGTTTATCGCGAGGTTTCCTACTTAGAGCGTTGGCTACAACATTACCTTTTCCCGGTGTATAACGAATTTCACAATCGTAATCACCAAGCAATTCCAACCATCGTCTTTGTCTCATGTTAAGCTCTTTTTTATTCAAGATGTGTTGTAAACTTTTGTGGTCGGTAAATACAACACATTTGGTACCGTAAAGGTAATGTCTCCAAATCTTGAGGACAAAAATGACCGCGCCTAATTCCAAATCGTGAGTGGTATAGTTTTCTTCGTTCGACTTCAGTTGTCAAGAGGCATAAGCGATAACTTTCTTTCTTTGCATAAGAACCGTGCCTAAGCCTTTAATTGCCGCGTCACAATAGACTTCAAAGTATTCACTACCCTCGGGTAGTGCGAGAATAGGTGCATCACAAAGTTTTTTTTGAGGGTTTGGAAAGACAATTCTTGATCGTCTCCCCATTCAAACTTTTTGTTCTTTTGGGTCAAAGTAGTCATAGATTTTGTGATCTTCAAAAATCCTTCGATAAATCTTCTATAATAACCGGCGAGTCAGAGGAATTGTTGAATCTCCGTGGGAGTAGTATGAGTCGCCTAATACTTGACCGCTTCAATTTTGGCGGGATCAACGTGAATTCCACTACTATCAATCACGTGACCGAGAAATTGAACCGTGTGAATCCAAAATTCACACTTTGTGAATTTAGCATACAAATGCTCTTGTCTCAATAATTCCAGAATCTTTTTCAAGTGCTCCCGGTGTTCTTCCTTTTTACGAGAGTAAATAACGATGTCATCGATGAAAACGATAACAAACTTGTCCAAGTAGGGTTTACATACACGGTTCATGAGGTCCATAAAAACCGCGGGCGCATTAGTCAAACCGAAAGGCATGACATGGAATTCAAAATGACCGTATCGGGTTCGAAACACCGTCTTGGAAATATCTTCTTCTCGAACTCTAACTTGATGATAACCCGATCTTAAGTCAATTTTTGAATAAATACTCGAACCTTGAAGTTGATCAAACGAATCGTCGATCCTTGGGATAGGATAACGATTTTTGATGGTAAGCTTGTTCAATTCACGGTAATCGATGCACATTCGAAAGGATCCATCTTTCTTCTTCCCAAATAGAACCGGAGCTCCCCAAGGCGAGGAAATCGCCCTAATAAATCCTTTGTCGGTAAGCTCTTTCAATTGGTCGGCTAATTCCTTCATCTCAGCCGGTGCTAAACGATAAGGTGTTATTGCGACGGGTGCGGCTCCGGGTGTTAACTCGATATGGAATTCTACTTGACGGAGTGGTGGCAATCCGGGTAAATCTTCGGGGAAAACATCGGGAAAGTCTTTAACAATTGGAACATCTTCAATCTTCTTCTCTTTCGGCTCGGCTTCTTTCTTGTCGGTAACTTGAATGAGAAAAATCGAACGACCATCCTTGATGTACGTTTTGGTTTTAGTACATGAGATGACATCTAATTGAGTTTGGCTTTTCGCGCCGTTTCTTTCTCCAAAGATAGTTAAATTTGCCTTCCATATGGAACACGAACTTGTTTTTCTTCACAAAGCAACTCCGCATGGTATTTAGACAACCAATCCATACCAACAATAACGTCGAAGCTTCCAAGTTCAATCGGCAAAAGGTCGATTAGGAACGGGATATTTTGTAAATTCAAGATATAATCCTTAAGAACGGTATTAGTGGAGATGGATTTTCCATCTCCTAACTCCACATCATATCTTGCTTCTAAGGCTACGGGATTCACATTAACTAGTTCGTTAAAGGTAGTAGATACAAAGCTGATATCCGCACCGGAATCAAATAATACAGAAGCATAAAGATTATTGAGGAGGAACGTACCGATGACGACGTTGTTGTCTTGGATAGCCGCCTCGGCACCCAAGCATATACGCGACCAATCGCTCCCGCTTGATTCCCATTTCCCCTTGTTCCACTACCCGAAGCTCCTTGGTTTTGTCTTGGATTCTTACGAGCTTGGTTGTTGTTGTTGTTGTTGCCGCGGATTTGATTTCCACGACCCACGGTGATGGATTTAGGAAAGTTGTTTTTAAAGTGGCCCTTTTCTACACAACCAAAACAAGTAACATCCGCATATTGCTCATTTGGAGCCATTGGGGCTCTTTGGTTCAACGGTCTTGGGGTACTACGACAATCCTTGGAAAAATGGTCGGCTTTACCACAATTGTGGCAAGTCTTACCACAAGCTTCCGGATGGTGTTTACCGCACTTAGCACAATAAGGTTGCCTACCTTGGTAATTTGAGCCACCATTGAGATTGAAAGCCTTGGACACATTATCTTGGCGCTTGTTGGGGTAGTTACCATGATTAGGGCCATGGTTTCCTTCCCACTTTCGCATGTGATCACTCGAGTCCAAGATAATAGCTTCCGTTATTCCATTTTCCATATCAATGGCTTCATTGAGATTGGTTGGTTTTGAAGAGATGACATCACCACGGATTGACGAAGGCAATACCACCATAAATCTTTCCACGACAAGAGTTTCCGTGGGAAGCATTTCCGGACACATCAACCTAAGTTCTTGGAACCTTTGAGTATATGACATCAAGTTCGTCCCATTCACACGAAGGTTCCACAATTCCGTCTCCAACCTTTGCATCTCATTCCTTGGGCAATACTTTTTGTAGAGCATGTTTTTGAAATGAGCCCAAGGTGTGGCATTCGCGACTTCCAAGCTAATGGCACGAACATGGATATTCCACCATGTTAACGCGCCATCAATCAAAGTACTAGATCCATACTTCACTTTGTCACATTCCGCCACATTGCTCACACTAAATTGAGCTTCCAATCATTCTATCCACCTAGCAAGACCTACGTCCCCTTCAGTTCCATTAAAAGAACCGGTGAAGCATGACTTAAACTCCTTGTACGTGCATGTACGAGTAGTTGTTGCCGTGGTGTTAGTGGTGTTGTTCCCTTATTGAGTACTTTCGGCGGCGGCGAGAGCAGCGGCCACACCGTCCGCTATCATTTGGTTAAGGACGGCCGGGTCGATAGCAATTGGAGCGGCGGGGTCGCGTTTGCATTTGGTCTTGCTCTACGTCTAACGGGTGCCACTGATCTAAATTAATAAAGATCACATCGAGCGTTAGAAATAACAATTTATAATATCACGGTTTCGCATGGCATAAATAGTTCATGATATCACAACAAGTATCACAAGTTTCACAAGTGATATAAACATAACCGAAACATTACATTCATCATGATTTTAATGTTTATGTTGGAAATACGTTTTACGTATTTAGAAAGTCTCGGTCACTCCAACAATGTAGTTATAGGCTCGTAGTTAAGTTAAGTATCATTTATTACATAGCCCGACCCATGAGCATGTTCATGGGCCGGAAGCCCAAGTCCTTTAAGGACTTGGGGTATTTAAACCTCTTTCCACCATGGAAAGAGGTGTTGGTTGTTCATTTCTCTCATTTCAATATACAAGTTTTCTTTCACTTCTCTCTCTAACTTTCTCTCTCTAGAAAAACATCAACCCTCTTGATTCATAAGATTATCATTGTTCTACAATTGGTATCAGAGCCATGGGATGAAATAAAGATTGGTTTTGTGTTGTTCATACTTTTTTTAAGTGTGTTCATGTGTTTTTGATTGATTTTTCCAAAAGCTACAAAAATTTTTCGTGTTCTTTGATTCCAAGTGATATACATATCTTCTAAATAGTTCTAGTAACGATTTGGTGATATTCGTTTGGTTAGAATCACGTTTTTCAAGGTAAAAATCCTTTCTTTCTTGGTGATCTTAGGTCTCGGAGTGTTTTTAGGGATACGATCTAACTCTGTGTTTGCATAAACCATTGGGGTTTCTACTTGCGATCCTGAGTTACGATCCATCAGTGCGATCCAGCTACGATCTATAGGTCCGATCTGTTGTTCATTACCTAGTGCGATCCATCAGTGCGATCTAGTATCACGATCAGGCTACGATCATCATACTGTGATCAGGTTACGATCATCTTATCACGATCAGGCTACGATCATCATACTGCGATCAGGTTACGATCATCTCATCACGATCAAACTACGATCATCACACTGCGATCAAGGTTTGATCATTCACCACGATCAGGCTACGATCATATCACCACGATCCGGCTACGATCATCACCACGATCAGGGTTCGATCACAACAGGATACGATCAGAATACGATCAGACATAGTTTTTTCACCACTTAGAGGATTTTCAATCTTGATTTTTATTTGGAAACATTAGAAAAAACACACAATCAAAAGATATTCATATCCTTAGTTACACAACATTAAAATACATAATCTTATTTCATTGCTCGATCATATTTGATAATCTTTTGTCAAGAGATAACAAAATGAACTCACATTCATTTATGCCAACTATGACTTCACTCACCGATATATCGATCATTTCGGGTACCGATACTCGCCCGCCTTTGCTCATCAAAGATTTATTTGAATCATGGCAAAGTCGCATGAGAACGTACATCATGGGCAAACAAAGTGGTCGACTTATGCTAGAATCAATTGACAAAGGTCCTTTGGATTGGGGAGAGGTTACAGTCAACAATGTGACAAGGCCAAGGCAGTATCATGAGTTAACCGATGCCAACAAAGCCATTGCAGATGCCGATGAAAGGGCTGTTCAGACAATTCTTCAAGCCCTTCCACCTGATATCTTCAGAATGGTGAGTGAACATAAAGTGGCCAAGGATCTTTGGGATCGACTTGCGGTTTTTCTACAAGGGACATCTCTCACTAAGCAAGAACGAGAATGTCAATTATATGATTTGTTTGATAGATTCCAATACATTCCAGGGGAGACTCTTCATGATTTTTACTGGCGTTTTACCACTCTGATGAATGACATGAATGTCTATAATCTAAGGATTGAACAATTTCAGTTAAACACCAAGTTTTTGAACACACTACCCCCTGAATGGAGTCAATATGTGACGGATGTCAAAATGATTCGTGATCTACACAAGTCCAACTTAGATCAACTCTATGCTTTCTTACAACAACATGAGAAGCATGTGATCCAAAACCGAATTTCTCAAGGATCCTATCATGAACCAATGGCATTATTGGCAAATCATCCTACACTGTCATATCACAACTCTCAGCTTGCTTTAGGACACAAATCTTCATATCAACATGTGTATCAAACACCAAGCTTTCCACAGTACTCGATTCTGCCACCGCCACCAACATCTTATCACCAACCAGCAACATCATCATCACAAGGAGATTCACACCCATCACCTTATGCTTCACACCAGTATTCACCGTATCAACCTCCCACCAACCCTGTTAGTACCTATCCATAACTCGAGGCTCCTCAACATCATTACTCACATCAAGAAAGTGTTCCAACCAATCAGTTTGTTGCTCAACCAGCATCAGCATTATACTGTGAAGATGACATCCCTGTCCCTGAATTTAAACAAGGAGATAGCCCTACTGAAATCCTAGCTCTGTTGTCTGCATTGTTAAGTCAAACTTTAAACAAAAGAGGTTACCGAGGTTCAGCACCAACTAACAATCAGTTAAGGAACTCGTCTAACTCTCGACAACAGGCAACAATTCAGGACGGCAGGGTCATGGTGCAACCACTTCAAGGGAGATCAAATTCGTCTACTGCTGGTGCACGTTCATCCAATACTACTGCTACAAGGGCTAACAGCACTGGTAAAATGAAGGTGGTTATTTGCTACAACTGCAAAGGGGAAGGGCACATGGTCCGAGAATGCAAGCAGCCTAAGAGGAGAAAGGACGACACATGGTTTAAGGAGAAGATTTACCTGGTGAATGCTCAAGCCCAAGGTCGTGAGCTTGATGAAGAAGAATTGGCATTCCTTGCAGATCTAGGAGTAGCGGAAACTGATCGTCTCACAACAGTCATCACCAACAATGCTGCTTATCAATGTGATGATTTGGATGCATATGACTCGGATTGTGATGACTTTAACACCGCCAAAGCAGCTCTTATGGCAAATCTTTCACTCTATGGGACTGATACCATTACTGAGGTACCAAATACTGCTACAGATACTAGCATTGTACCTTATCAAGTTGAGCAAATGTCTGAGTATTCGGAAGAGCCTCCGGTGGTCAGTAATTCAATCGATGAGACAAACAATGATAGCAATAACATTGCAAGTCCTCAGATTTTGAGTGAACCACAACCGGAAGCTCCTATGACTATTAATTCATCTGCTCAACCTGATTTGGTTATGGTCCCTGCATCTTTGCTTAGCCAAATGAATAATGCAGTCCTTGAAACCCTTAATACTAATCAGACTTTATCTGTTGAGCTTGCTTTGCATAAGGACAAGGTTAAAACCTTGGAAATGACTCCTGTGTCCACTACCTTAACCAATCCTGAATTTGATAGGTTTAGGAAAGTTCAAATGGACAATCTGCTTGAAATTGAAAGTTTAAGAGCAAATCTTTCGAATGAGCTTAAAGAAAAAGAGTCAGTCGTTACTAATTTTCAACAACTTCAAACGGATTTTGAAATTCTTGAGTCCAAACAGCTTGAAATGGAAATTAAGACGTCTAACAGAATAAAAGAAACCGAACTTAAACTTTTAAAACAATATGCTGCTTCACATCTAGTACACTTATTTCATGCATCATTTAAAGAATTCAACCTATCGCGTCTCATAGACTTACCACCTAACCCGAGTTATGCAAAGCAAGCACTTAACCACAACCCACGATTGTATGACGCAACAAAGTTAGGTTTGGTATTAGATCCGATAGTATTCTCAAGTGATTCCGTGACACCATATGATGAAAAGCAGTTAAAATTACTTTCGACATATCCTGAATATGATTATGCTTCAATGAATGCAAAAAGTGCCACAATAGATCTTAGAATTCGTTTTAATATGAAAAAGAGAACTCTCCAAACATCCACTTTCATGCCGACTAGAGAATGCCTTAGTATAATTCCTACACTTGTCAACTCGGACAAACCAAAGGAAATTCCTAAGAATATTCCCCCGGTTAGTACGGTAAAGCTCAGCATTGAAGAGATTGGGCAATACCTTACCGATTTTGACAAGGTCATCTTGGAATGTACGACTTCAACGGCTCAAACCGCTGGAGAATGGGCATTCGAACACATGAAATCGGTGTTTGAAGAAGCGATCGTTCCGTTTGTGAACCATATTAAACAAGGAGTCTATGATCTAGCGTGTAATTTAAGTTTTGAAGTTGGTGAAGTTCAAAAAGTTTTCAATAAAATGGATGATGCTTATGAACAACACTTAATTGAAAAGGAAAAGATCTTATCAGAATATGACCGCTTTTTAGAACATATGGTGTCTCTTGAAGTGATGAAAGTTGTTACTATTCAATATACTCATGAAATTTCATCTACTGTGAATATTTGTGATGATGTGCATAAATCTGTGAATACTAATGAACATGTGAATACTGTAGAAAATCATTCTTGTCATGAATCTAACGCTGAATTTTTAAAGCTTCAAGATTCATATAATACACTTTCAAAAAGTTTTAACGAGCTTCAACAACATTCTATATCTCTTGAAATTGAGAATCAATCTAAAAATGAAACTCTTTCAAAACTAAATGATGGTGGAAACTCCGTTGAGACAAGTGACAAGATGATTCAGATGGTTCAAAATTTAGAAGAAGAGATAATGAGACTTAAGAGAGAATTAGTAGAAACAAAAACGGAACTAGAGGCTGCAGAGGCTAACAATCATGTCCTAGAAACTAGAATTAATTCTATACTAGGAGAGCGTGAACAAGTAAGGCAGGGAGACTCACAAATTTCTGGTTCAATAGAAGAACACCTCGCGTTTAATGCGACAGAGCGAAAGTCTTTAATTGACAAACTGAACAAGAAATGTGAGGAAACCTCTGACCTAAAAATTCAGCTCATAGACAAAAACATGGTTTTGGCCAAGTTAAAGGAGACACTTCTTCTCACCCGACAAGAAGTTGTTAATAACTTAGCTAGCAATTCTGCACCGTCCTCTAGTGCTCCAACAACCAAGTCAGTAGTGCTTTATAAGAACCCGCTCCATAAGAAAAACCCGGTTACCTACGATGACTATATGAGGAATGCAACTAAGCACGTAGATCTGGTTAGGGATATTTTAGATGATTTGTATACGCTAGATCCCTCAAGCAGTTACTACTACACAGCTCATGAATATATTAAGCGTGTTCAATATTGCTTAGCATATTTGCAATATATAGGCAAACCGGGTTCTGCACTACTCACTACTCGACCCATTGCTGTAACTCCATTCAGTAAGACTCCAGGAGCAAAACCGTCATTGACACTATCAAGTAAGGCACCTTTAAAATATGTAACTAATGTTCCCTTGGCTTCTATAGGAGTAAATGTGTTCACTAAGGCTAAAGGATCTCGAGGAAAGAAAGATAGGATCAAGCCTTCCACTAATAGGACTGAGAAGAAGAAAGTAGAAGTGCACCCTAGGAACGTTATTTCAGTTTTAAATAAAAAGAATCATGTAGCTAAGACAAAAGGTCCTCTTTATGAGTGGAAACCTAAGCAAAGTGTGAATTCTAATGCGAAATGTTGGAATTGTAATGAATGTATGTTTTCTAAGCATCATGATTTATGCCTTATTGATCACGTGAATGAAATGCATGCTATTAAGAACAATCTTGAATGGACTCCAACAGGGAAGAAATTTACCCAAGTTGGGTGGCAATGGAAACCCACTAGTAGGACCTTTACTGCAAATGGAACTACGTGCCCTTTAACTAGGATCACATCCACGGAAGTTAGGTCTAAGCGTCCTTTAAATAGGAACACTAGCACTAAGAAATGGAAAAAGCGCCCTTTAACTAGGTCTGCCCCCACTAATGTGCCTACCAGTGGTAATGTCCCCAGTCAAAAAGTACCTCAGAATACTAGACAACTAGAATCTAAGCCAACCACTAGTAAGAAAATCTGGAAACCTAAAGTTTTGTCTGATAGCAAATCTAAGATAACTATATCTGTACCTGCTAACTCAGAAGAACAATTAGAATCCGATACATCGTCTGTGTTTGGTAAAATTTTCAGGTCGTCCAAATTATTCTTTGGTATTTTGACTCGGGGTGCTCCAAACATATGACTGGAGACCGCTCGATGCTCAAAAATTTCGTCAGCAAGTTTCTAGGAACGGTAAAATTCGGCAACGACCATATTGCAAAGATTATGGGTTATGGTGAATATCAAATTGGGAATGTCACGATTTCAAGGGTTTACTATGTAGAGGGACTTGGTCACAATCTATTCTCAGTAGGACAATTCTGCGATTCTAACCTTGAAGTGGCCTTTCGACAACATACTTGCTTCATTCGCGATCTTGCAGGAAATGATTTGTTAAAGGGTTCTCGAGGGGATAATCTCTATACTTTGTCTATTCAAAACATGATGGCCGCCTCTCATGTTTGCTTACTCTCCAAAGCATCTAAGACCAAGTCATGGTTGTGGCATCGTCGGTTATCTCATCTTAACTTTGATGCTATTAACCATTTGGCTAGAAACGAACTTGTTCGTGGTCTTCCGAAACTTAAGTTCGACAAGGATCATCTATGTTCCGCATGTTCATTGGGGAAAAACACCAAGAAATCTTACAAACCTAAAGCAGAAGACACCAACCAAGAACCACTGTATCTTTTGCACATGGATCTTTGTGGGCCAATGCGTACAGCTAGTGTGAGTGGTAGAAAATACATCCTCGTCATAGTGGATGATTTCTCAAGGTTTACATGGGTAAAGTTTTTAGCATCTAAGGATCAAGCACCAGAGTATATCATTACCTTCTTAAAGATGATCCAAGTACGTCGTAATGCTACTGTTCGCCGCATTCGGACTGATAACGGCACTGAGTTCGTTAATCAGACTCTTCGAACTTATTATGAAAAGGTTGGTATTTATCATGAAACATCTGTGGCTCGCACTCCACAACAAAATGGTGTCGTTTAAAGACGTAACCGTACACTTATGGAAGCTGCTCGAACTATGTTGATTTATGCGAATGCTCCTTTATTCTTATGGGCAGAAGCAGTGGCAACTGCATGTTATACCCAAAACCGCTCAATCATTCGCAAACGTCATGGTAAAACTCCATATGAGCTACTTCATGGACACAAACCCGATATTTCATATCTTCGTGTGTTTGGTGCACTTTGCTATCCAAATACAAATAGTGAAAATCTGGGAAAACTTCAACCGAAGGCTGATATTGGAATTTTCATTGGCTATTCACCTGCAAAGAAAGCTTACCGGATTTATAACCGTCGTCTTGGCAAGATTGTAGAAACTTTGGATGTCGATTTTGATGAGCTGACAGTGATGGCTTCTGAGCAACACAGCTCTGAACCCGCATTACACGAGATGGGAACCGGTACAATCAGTTCCGGATTAATTCCCAACAATCCTACTTCTCCATCATTTTTACCACCAACAAGGGCCGAGTGGGATAAATTATTTCAACCTATGTTTGATGAATTTTTCGATCCACAGAGTAATGATTCCCCAGCAACTGCAGCAGTAGCTCTGATTCCCGTAGTTGTTGCTCAAGATAATGGAAATCTATCCGAGGCATCTACTGTTACTCTTGAACATGATGTCCTATCCCCCACAAATTCTCAAACAACACCTGAATCAAAACCCCCACTCGTTCCTAATGATGTTGAAGAGGAACTATATGATCACGATCTGGAATATGCTCACTTACAAGAGCTTCCTTTCTTTGGTTCACATATACCTGATGACCCTACAGGTGCGTCTACCTCAGAGGAAGCTCCTGCAATCGTTCACTCCCGACCACCACGGATTGAAACTCACAACACTAAATGGACAAAGGATCACCCAATCCGCAATATTATTGGTGACATCGATCGACCAGTCTTAACACGCCATCAACTCCAAGAACATGCATTATATTGCTATTTTGATGCATTTCTTTCAGACATTGAACCTAAAAACTGGCAACAAGCCATGACCAAATCATCATGGATTGAAGCCATGCAAGAGGAACTCAATGAATTCCAACGTCTTGAAGTGTGGGAATTAGTTCCGTTACCCAACAACGTTGAAATCTTGACACTGTTGTGGGTATACAAGGTTAAGCTCGATGAGTTAGGTAGTGTGCTGAAAAACAAAGCTAGATTGGTCGCTAGAGGTTACAAACAAGCTTTGGGTATTGATTTTGAAGAATCCTTTGCTCTTGTTGCACGATTGGAGGCAATTAGACTATTCCTTGCTTATGCTGCTCACATGAATATGATCGTCTACCAAATGGATGTTAAGACGGCATTTCTTAATGGTGAATTAAGGGAAGATGTCTATGTAAGCCAGCCGAATGGATTCGTCAATTCAGAGTATCCTAATCATGTGTACAAGCTCAAGAAGGCTCTTTACGGGTTGAAACAGGCTCCACGCGCGTGGTATGATCTCTTATCAACGTATCTCATCTCCAAAGGCTTCTCCAAAGGCTTCTCCAAAGGCAAAGTGGACCCAACATTATTCATTCTCAAGGAGGACAACGACATGATACTGGTGCAAATTTATGTTGATGATATAATATTTGCTGCTACTAATCAACGTTTGTCTGACCGTTTTGAGAAAATTATGTCCACACGCTTTAAGATGTCGATGATGGGAAAAATTTCATTTTTCTTAGGGTTTCAAATTTCTCAGAATCCCAGAGGCATCTTTATTAATCAATCCAAATTTGCTCTTGAATCCTTAAAGAAATATCACTTTGAAAACTGTGACCCCGTGGATACTCCAATGGTGGAGAGATCCAAGTTAGATGAAGATAAGGAAGGGATAGCTGTCGATCCTAAACTTTACCGTGGAATGATCGGCACCCTTCTCTATCTGACTGCTAGCAGGCCTGATTTGCAATTTTCTATAGGCATGTGTACCCGGTATCAGGCTCGGCCTACCGAAAAGTACTTACATGTTGTGAAAAGGATCTTTCGGTATCTAAAAGGAACACTTAATCGTGGTCTGTGGTATCCGAAGGATTCCTCTATTGCATTAATTTCATATGCAGATGCAGATTATGCCGGGTGTCAAGATACCAGACGTAGCACTTCTGGCAGTGTGCAACTCCTTGGAGATAGACTTATCAGTTGGGCATCAAAAAGGCAGAAAAGCGCTGCGATATCAAGTACTGAGGCTGAATACATAGCTATGTCCGGTTGTTGTGCTCAAGTTCTTTGGATGAGATCACAATTGACTGACTACGGTCTTGGATTCAACAAAATCCCGATGTACTGTGATAACAAAAGTGCAATTGCTCTATGCTGCAACTACATTCAACACTCTCGAGCAAAGCA
Organism: Glebionis coronaria; assembly: GCA_025667525.1. NCBI lineage: Eukaryota > Viridiplantae > Streptophyta > Magnoliopsida > Asterales > Asteraceae > Glebionis > Glebionis coronaria. Next base: position 292,194,022 of record CM046877.1, read on the forward strand.
CATTGACATCCGCTACCACTTCATCAAGGAGCAAGTGGAAAATGGAGTGATCAAACTATATTTCGTCAACACTGAGTATCAGCTGGCAGATATATTCACAAAGGCCTTAGATCGAGGACGCATCGAGTTTTTGATCGACAAACTAGGCATGAAATCTTTTTCACCAGCGACACTTAAGGAGTTGGCAGAAGAGTCTGAAGAATAGTATTGGTAAACTATTCTCGAGTATCCTTTGATCGTGATCTTGTATATTATAGTACATACTTAAACCATCAAAAGCAAAATACAAAAATATAAAACCAAGAAAAACCATAAAAAATATAAAACCAAGAAAAACCATAAAAAATATAAAACCAAGAAAACACAAAAATATTTTTCTTTTCAAATCGGGCATGTCTTTTAGTACGGTAATATTTACGGCTTTAGAAAAGTCGATTAATATTGACACGGCGCCATAAATAGAGTCCGTATAAAAGTTGTACAAGTTTTAAAACATGCCCATTATGGCTTGTAGTTATTTTTGACTGCAACCCGATTTTCGCATTAAAGTCACGTATTTCTTTTGAAAACGTTGGCTCACAACGGGAATTAAGTTTCTCGGGCAAGGTTTACTTTAAAACCTTGTAAGGGGCCAAGCTTACTTTATAACTTGGTCTAACACAAATTCGTGTACGTTTCAGTGCACTTATCTTGTTTAAAATAAGAGAAATCTTATTTCCACCAGAATCGTTCTATATAATCACTGAACCGGCAAATGTCCTTATTAATAGTTGTGTCCTAAATATCTTTGACTACTGCTCTTTAAATAGAAAACGGGTCAGGGATTAAGGGGGAGCAAATATTAATTCTTTGTGGTAACAAATATGGTCATTAAAAAGGATTGTCAGAAAATATTAGCTACCCGTCATCTTCAGTTACACTATGTGTGCCTTGTGTGATTTAAGTATCTCTTGCATAGGTCATTAACATTTTGGTGTCAAGTAGTTGTGTTAGTGTTTGGGAACGAGTTTATTGTATGTTAAGTTAACTTTAACTAACAATTTAAATAGGGGGACCAGTTTTGCATTTTTTGCAAAAAGTGGTGGGTGTTTAAATCAATTTTGACCAAGTCAAAACTATACCACCCCCTCCTTCCCGTCGTCACTGAAAAAACACAAACTTCAGGAAGCGCCGGTTGCTTCGAAGCATAGAATAATTCGTCGGTGGACGACCATATGGAGCTCACCATCGTTTCACGGAACGAACCAAGTAATTTTGGTTCGTCTCATTACAGGTCAACTCCATATGTATATTATTGTGAATATGTTATTTTTTTACTTTATCAGCTTTTGTGGCTTGTTGTAGTGTTAAGATATGATAATTTTTTCAAGAATTTCTCACGAGATTCTAAATCTTTCAAAATATATCATACTAAAGCACTACAACTATCCCTTATTAACTTAAGGGGGAGCATTAACATGTTCTATGGCCAAACATCGATTTCATTTTTACCCAAAGACCGGTTAATCCATTCAATATCCCAAATATTAATGGTTAACATTTTGGATAAGGGGAGAAAATGGGATTAAGGAGACTTAAATAATACTTGGCTAAAAGATGAAAAAGATTTAATGATAATCCAACTTAATATGTGCATAGAACGTGTTAAGGGGGAGCGTTTTTGATGAACAAAACACCTAAGGTACAAAACTTTTGATTTCAATATCACAAGTACCTTAGGTGATTTTTCAAGGATTTTTTCATGGTGGCTATACTTTCCCCAAAACACGCTTAATTCACGACGAATGTGGTGACAAAAGGGTGGTAGGAATAGGTTTAGTCCAATGATTCATCAGATCCGATGGAATCTTCCCAAGGACAATTCCCTAGATAGAATTAGAAGTCCTAGGAAAGTTGGAGAAAGATTATGAACGTAGCTGAATGCCGACCAAGTACTTAAGTTAGCACTGGAACAATCACAACAAGGTGCTAGTTATGACGTATTGGTAAGCATTGAAGGGGTTGAAGAATGAAAAAGAAATGTAAAGATAAAGGGTGTAAAGAAAGAAGCCCTCCTTACAACTTTAGGCAGAAACCGGGTCAATACATATGCTATTGAGATCATTTTTGTTAATGAGTCTCGGTATTGAAGAAAGACATCATGGACCCAGTGATGCAATGCACAACCCTTCCCAGCTAACTCAAATATCTCTCAAAAGGTATTTGTTTTAATCACACGGAGATTAACACGTTATCTATTGGTTTATTCACTCCGAATAGACTGATATTGAGAAGGTGGCACTCCTCTCCAGCCATCGCTCACTAAATCAAAACGCACTATCGAGTCTAGAGCCAAGAGATCATCAAAAGTCTCATTAGGACACTTTCCATTTATTGCTTGCTTTCTCACACACCGTGAAAAGTAAGAGATTTTTATGAGTCCCACGCAGTATTCCTGTAATATTGCCAGAACATCCGAGTAATACGCAAGTATTACAATGAAGATGGAAATCCTGCTTGAGCCAACATCAAACAAGCTCATGGTAGGTTACACGTGCGGTTCTTCTAGAACCAATCTTGTGAAAAACTGGAAAGAAACAGTGGTTTAATTCTTAATTGAACTTAAACTCGTTCCAGGCCTCTACGCATTATCATATGATCTTGCCAGAACACTCAGAGTGACTCTTTATTGATCACAGTGACGAGTGGAAATCCTTCTAGTGTTAACATCAAACAGCACTTGGTAGGTAGCAAGCAAGATTCAATTTGAATCAAGTTTGTGACAACTGGAAAGCAACGATGGTGAATATCTTAATTGAAATTCACTTGTTCCAGGTTTCATGAATTGACGGCTTCAATCATAAGGATTTTTAATCCAAATGATTCACTCTTTATGTTCGCAGTCAGCTTTGGACGGTCGAATAAAGAGAACGGGGCTACCCGCGAAATCCTGTCAGGAAGTTACTTAATTGAAACTATCCGTCACGGGTACGAAATCTAATATCGTCCAACGGTCTTCACCGACCGGAGGTAAAATGCTACCGAATTAGAATAAAATGTCAAAGCCATTTTATTCGTGTCGTTGCTGTGTACCTGTTAAAGACGGTGGCGTTGCTGTGTACCTGTTGAAGACGGTGGCGTTGCTGTGTACCAGTTGAAGACGGTGGCGTTGCGGTGTACCTGTTGAAGACGTCCTCACATGCTTATTCCTTTAGCATCAAATACTCCTGAAAATTCAAGAAAGTATGACCTAAAAGTCTTCCGCTGTATCGACTCTGAAACTTTCAAGAATTCAACAAAGGATAAGTGTGTGGGACATGAAGTCACAAAGAGGCGAACCTCACAAGAAAAGTAAAGGCTGCACGTGAAAGGCCAAAAGAACATTTTCCAAGCAAAAAGGCTGATATCATCCAACACATATTCACAAAAGTAAAGAAAAAGAAAGAAAAGAAGACTACGAGCTCAAGAACAAGATCTAACATGCTAGATTAGGACTTTGTAAATTTGGAGTGACCTCCCTTTGGGGGAGATTGTTGGAAATACGTTTTACGCATTTAGAAAGTCTCGGTCACTCCAACAATGTAGTTATAGGCTCGTAGTTAAGTTAAGTATCATTTATTACATAGCCCGACCCATTAGCATGTTCATGGGCCGGAAGCCCAAGTCCTTTAAGGACTTGGGGTATTTAAACCTCTTTCCACCATGGAAAGAGGTGTTGGTTGTTCATTTCTCTCATTTCAATATACAAGTTTTCTTTCACTTCTCTCTCTAACTTTCTCTCTCTAGAAAAAACATCAACCCTCTTGATTCATAAGATTATCATTGTTCTACAGTTTACAAAAAGAGAGAGCATTACAATGTTTTGGGAATTGTTTTCAAAAGATTACATAAAAGTAAAGAAACGAAAATACAACATAACAAGACTAGTAAACATCTAGTCGGAGAAGCCCTCGAGACGATCCACCCTCTTAGAAAACTTGGTCAACTCCCTAATGACGTGGCTATGCAAATCTCCCATCCTAAAGTGTTGGTCATCCAACCTTCGGAAAATGATAGCAATACGATCTGGCTCCGGTGGGTCAACAATCCCTAAGGCAGCGATGATGTCCCTATTGCACTCCTCAAGCCGACTCATCAAGAAGGAAGGGACCCTTCCTAAGTTACGAAGGATATAGGTCATATCCTCTCGTAGGGAGTAAAGTCGAGCAAAGGAGTGTAGAGAGGTCATACGATACCTAGGTGTCGTAGAGCTCTCTGGGATATCCTCTCCATGGAGTGGAGGGATAGTAGTCATCTCGGGCAAAGCCGAATCATCATCCACCGGTGAAGTAGGTCCTAAGGAGATATAGGTGGAGCAAACCGGAGTCGAGTCCTTGGCCCAAGAAGCAAGCTTTTTCCCCGAATATGTTTGCCTCACTGACATCCGTGCTGTGTGATAACTAGATTTTACTCAGTTAAAAAGTTCTTTGTCGTATGTCAAATCGAATTGATAATTGGTTAACTATGCGACTCAGTCGTTCTTTGGTGAAACAAATAGTTGTGTCGTTGTAGTAATTAAAAAGTGCAAAACTTAAATGTAAAGAGCAGGTAATTTAAATCTAAATCTAATTTAAAATAAATGACGGGAATTTAAAAGCGTGGCGAAAAGTAAAAGGGTAATTAACGTAAATAACGCAAATTTAAAACTATCTAAGGCAAACTTAAAACGCAACTAAAACTTAAAATAAGGCAAGGATAAAATAAATCTAAGGCAAGTAATCTTAAAGTGCGACTAAGGAAAAAGGCGGGAAAAATAAAGCTTGAAAATTAAAAATTAAAAACAGAAACTTAAAAGAAACTGAAAACAGCTCATTCGGAATAATACCCTCATTTAGAATAAACATTCATCCGGAATGTCACCTTCGTTCGGAATGTTCTTCTTTACTCGGAATATTTACCAAAAACCTTGATTCGGAATATATTCCAAATGAATACCCCTTGATCCGGAATATTGAATATACCGGATGAACAAAACTTTGATTCGGAACTTTTGCTTGGTTCGGAACTTTGATTCGGAACTTTGCTGATTCGGAACTTTGATTCAGAACTTTGATTCGGAACTTTGATTCGGAACTTTGCTGATTCGGAACTTTGATTCGGAATTTTGATTCGGAACTTTGATTCGGAACTTTGCTGATTCGGAACTTTGATTCAGAACTTTGCTGATTCAGAACTCCCTTGATTCAGAACTTCCTTGATTCAGAACTTTCTGAACAAATCTTTGATCCGGAATATATGCTTTGTTGGTCCTTGATTCAGAATACCTAGGGAAACAGAAACCACGAAGAACACATGGAACAAACAAGAAACAAATTTGGACAAAATAATCAAAATCAAACCAAAAGATTAAATCAAACTAACCAACAATGATCAACTAATGATAATCAAACAAACCAAATCAATAAAACTAACAATACTAATCACAATAATCAAAACCCACTTGAATCAAATCAATAAAAAAATCAAAAACATGAACATGAACAATAAACATATAGATTAAGATCAAACAAGAAAGAAAGATAGGAGATAAACAATAAAAGTAAAGATTGACAATAATTAAAAGGAAACTTACTTGAAATTAAAGGTATTTAAGGTGCAAGAAAATTAATTAAATGACATGTAATTAAAGTGCAAGGTAATTAAAATGGAAGAACTAATTGTCACTATTAGCCAACAAGAGAAAATGAAATGAAATCCTAATCTATTTATAGGAGGATTAGGGAGGTGCTTAGGAAGCTTCCTCCCCTCTTTATTCTTTCTTTAATTGCATCATTAAGTCCTTAATCTTCTTAATATTTTGACTTTAACGACTTTTTCTTGGGATTCTTTTAAACTCGTCTTGTAATTCTTCAATAAATTAGACTTGAGTTCTTCGACATTTAGTAAACTTCTGTCTTTTGACTTTTTCTTCGATAAATCTTCAGAATTGGTGTTGGACTTCCTTTCTTTTTGCACTCTTGATTTCTTGACTTCGTCTTTTGTCTTTTTCTTCGATAAAAGCCCGTGAATGCCCGTGTTTTCTCCCTTTTCCACATTTTCATCCTAAATCACAGCAAAAACACAAACCACGCATAATTCCGACATTTACGACATAAAATACACGTTTTGGTCCGATTATTATTGTAATTAAGTGGTAAAAAGGATGGGTGTTTACACACCTATCAAATCCCCTACACTTGACCATTGCAATGTCCTCATGCAATGCATTAGTTACAAAGCACGATTACACTTTTCATCACAATCAATCCATATTGGCCTTTATTAAAGAGATAGAAAATTATAAACATTCAAAGTAAAGGAATCAAAAACATACCTTCGGGTTTTGGAAATGTAATGAATGATCATCATCCTCAAGTTTTCACTTTCTCATAACCAAGCTTAAAAACGAGATCATTGTTATTATAAGTTAGTAAACTAACACGAACTCATGTGGGCCAATTATTTACTTAGACTCCCTTATTCCTAGGTGTATCTCTTATATTTTATTATTGTCTTGGATGATCACGAGGATGCATTGTTGACTTATTTCGATAGTTATTTAGGCTGAAAATAAAGTGGGACGATTTAATCAATAGTTAGCTAAAGGACAAAATCTTTTAAAACTGCTTCTCGGGACCTCATAAAGTTCATATCTTGGCATAACTCGCTTCACGATTTGAGACCTTTCTCGGACCGATATTTGGCAGCGACTTCATACTTCAAACCTTGAGAGACGTTCATGAAATAATGGTCTTCTCTTCATAATAGGAATTTCTTCACTTGAAGTTTTGAGAGATTCTTCACATTTGGACCACGACTTCTTCATTTTTCTCCAATCTTTATTTTGGACTTTGATATACAACGATCCGCCTCCTTTTACGACTTGGATCTATTTATCCTCATACCTTGCTAGGGTCTTTTCGGATACACTTCTCCATGATCTTTACGGGAGTATTTGCTTTTCGTCGTGTGTCTCGATCCTTCATATTGATTTTTGATAAATGATTCTTCACATCACTTTGGATCTTTAGCAACAAAATGTAGCCCTCATACCTTTTTAGGGCCTTTTTGGACTCGCCAATCTTCACGTCCCGCTTCAATAAGTTATGCCTTGGCTATGAACTCTAATCCATAACGAGAAACTTTTAAACGATCTTGGGCTAGAAGCTAAGTAACTTTTCAAATCGTACAACCTTATTTATTGCAGATAAATTTATTAGCAAGCGATGGGAGAATAGGCTTATAATTAACTCATATAAATTCACGAAAGAATACTAAACTTATAATTGACTCTATCATCTCTCGTTCTCCACAGTTTAAAATCTCAAGGAATGAGACTCGTGGATGCTTAGCCTATTAAATCAAAGTTTTGGGTTTTCGAGTCGCCTATAGGATCTTGCAAACTCTTAGACTTTTTCAAGTTTAGAAATCGCATTTTAAAGTTCCCTTGATAAACGACTCTCTAGGATCAATTATAGGAACTTGCGAAAAGTTCTTGTTCTTCACCCGTGAGAGTTAAGACTTTCGCGTTTTATAGCTCCCTATATAAAAGCCTACCAAAACTTGACTTAAACACGTTAAGGATACTAGCTAGAGAAAACTAAGATAAGTAAACTCGGATTGAGTCAAAAGATTCACAACGTTTGAAAATTAAAACCACTTTATTAAAATTTATTCTAGCAAAGAAGGAAAATAACTATACAAAGGGAAAAACTAATAGGCCAAAATAGATCAAATTTTTTGAAAAATGTCGAAAAATTGATTTTCCGGTTAAAATGAGGACAAATACAAGGAAAATGCCACTTAACTTCGATAGAAGTCCCCCTACACTTAATATAAACATTGTCCTCAATGTTTGAGCATGTGGGAGTAAACTCCCCTACACTTAGGACATTGTGCACTTTGTTTAAATCTTGCTAAAGAAAAGACAACTAACGAGATTCCTATTTTAATATTGGAAAATATAAAATAGTGAATCAAAAAGAGTTTAGGATAGAACCGGGAAGATGGGAACACGGAATCACGGGTCGTCAAAAATCATCAAGAGTGGATCATTGAGCGCTCGAATCCCCTGAATATTAGAAGAGAGGAAATAGCAAACACCAACGGGTCTCCCCTACACTTAGGATAAAGAAAGCTAAAAGATAGATACATGGGTTGCCTCCCAAGAAGCGCTTGATTTTTATTCACCGAGTCGTGAGCCTGACTCGACCTTGATTATCATAGGAAGAAGCATGAAACACATCTACCGGGATCAAAGACATAGTTTTCTTCCATCAAATAGCACAAGCTTAAGGCGAACAAGGCAAGCCAAAGAGAAGTAGGCAAGGTTCCCTTAAGCAAAGATGGAGCACGGTGGTAGCAAGGGTGATGAGGTGCAAGCATATCTTCAAAAGTTCCAAAGATTTTTCCTTTTATTTCATCAGACGGATACTGAGATGGCTGAAGAATAGCGATACCGGGGTCGAACACCTTTTCCTTTAGGGGAAAATAGCACTCAGGCTAGACAGAATGTGAAGAAGATCCGCGAAGAAAATGCACAACCTCTTCCTCAGAAGGTGGAAAAAGAGGTGTTAAATCATATGTGCTGCGGATGTTGGTGTCGTCCGGTTGCTTCTCCTTTGAAAGAATTTTCTTCAAATCCAAAGTAGGATCAAGACCATAATCATCAAAGTCTAAAGCAGGAGCATCACTCTCATGAGGGAAGTATGTACTGAGAAAAGTTGAAAAGTCTTCCTCAAATGAGTAATCGTCCAAAGTAGGATTAAGCATGGTTGGCGGAGGATCTTCATCATCTAAAGAATCACTCGAAAGAGTATCGGCCTCATCAAAATCATCATACGTGGGCATGTCGGGATACTCGGAAGTAAAGTCATCAAAATCATCCGAATCTGAGCTAGAATCATCATCATAAGCATCAAAGATCGGTGGAGAATCATATATGGATGAAGGTTCCAAATTGGATAGAGAATCATCCACATCATCTTGAAACAGTGGATTATCATTGCAAGAATCGAATAGAGGATTGTTGTAGATGACAAAATCATCAAGCACATTAATCATATTCACGGATTCTCTTCCATAGGATTTGCTTGTAAGCTTCCCCATTTCAAAAACTTGTGCATCATCCCCGACTCTTAAGATTAACTCGCCTTCGGCAACATCGACTAGAGCTCTTCCGGTTCTCAAGAATGGCCGAACAAGTATTAAAGGAATACGAGGGTCCATTTCATAATCAACAACAACAAAGTCGACCGGAAAAGTGAAGGTGCCAACTTTAATGAACACATCTTCGGCAATACCAACGGGGTAAGCGAGAGTGCGATTTGCAAGCTCAAGAGTCATCTTTGTTGGTGTAAGGTCGGGCAATGATAACTTTTTCCAAACACTTAAAGGCATCATATTAATACTTGCCCCGAGATCAGCTAGGGCAGTAAATTCTTCTGTTTTGTTAAAAATGCAAGGCAACACAAAACGACCGGGATCTCTAAGTTTTTCTGGAAGTTCTTTAAGAATACCTGCAGAACAGTTTTCATTTAAGCGTGTGTTGGCAAGCTCAATCAGCTTCTCCTTCTTGTTAAGCAATTCCTTGAATGCTTTGATAAATTTCGGCATGTGGACAAGTGCTTCAACAAGGCTAATTTTGAAATTCATTTGAGAGATCATCTTCAAATAATTCGACACTTGAACGTCATCCTTGGTGTGCATTTTGGCCTTGCCTAAGCGAGATGGATAAGGAATATTGGGTTTGGGTGGTGAAGGTGTAGGTGTAGCAGGTAAAGGTTGAGATGTTGAAGGGTTCTTCTTGGGTACATCGTCATGACGAGGCGGAGACGGTAATGGTGTACTAATACTAGGTGTGGGAGTAGTAGGGATAAATGGTGGTGGAGGAGGTGTAGATGATGGGGGCGGGATAGGTGGTCCTACTAAAGTAACTCCACTACGGGTAGTAATAGAACTCACATTCGCTCGCGGATTGGTGACGGTGTTTGAAGGTAGAGAACTCGAAGTAGAGGGTTGAGTAGTGGGCAAGAAACTAGCCAGCATATTCTTTAAATCATTCGTTTGATTGCTGAAGGAGAATTGAATATTATCTCGAAGCTCGGATCTAATGCCATTCCCTTGCTTGGTGATATCCCCTTTCAAATTGATAATTTGGCTCTACAGATTCTTGATTTTCTCTCCTTGGGTTCTCATTAAAGCTTCAACATCTTGATTGATGGGTGGGGCTTGTTGAGCGGGTGGGTGATAAGGATTAGAAGCTCGAGGTGGGATTTGGTTTCTTCTAGTGTAGTTGTTGTTGGGGTGTTGGTTTTGAGGAGAAAAACCGGGTGAAAGGTAGTTTTTGGACCGGTAACTCATCCAATTTCGATCCCCTTGAGGTCGGGCTTGGTAATTTTCCGGTGAATAATTACCATAAGCCGCATATACGTTTTCTGGATTTACTTGAGTAGAAGGACAATCAGTGTATGAGTGTGGACCACCGCATGTCTCACAAGGATTAGCCATCGCTTTAACTTCTTGTTGGTTTGTAGCGAGAAGCAAGATATTTTTGTTCATTTCGGCCATCAGCGGGTGAATTCGGTCATATCGGGGCTTGCTGAAGTAGAAGAAACATTGACTCTCGGGTTGTTCCTTGAAGAAGCGGAAGAATCCCAGTTTTTGTGGTGAGTAGTCATGTTTTCGATAAGCTCTCTACACTCCTCGGGTCTCCTTTTCATAAATGTGCCACCGGCGGCTGCATTAATCGTATCACGATCACGAAAAGTCAAACCGTTATAGAAAGTATCAATTAAGGTCACAGGGAGCATGTTGTGGTTTGGACAACGATCGATCAAAACATTGTATCTTTCCCAAGCATCAAAGAGAGATTCATCGGGTTCTTGCATGAAACCGCCGATTTGATTGCGAAGGCTCGTGACCATGGATGGTGGAAAGTAGCGTGACAAAAAGCGTTGAATCATGTCATCCCAAGTATGAATTGAATTCTTCGGGAGACGATCAAACCATTTCTCGGCGTGGTGTGATAAAGTATGTGGAAAGAGTTGTAGGCGAAGAACATACATAGTTGCACCGGGCAACTTCATGCTTTGAGTGATAGTAATGAATTTGTCTAGGTGTTTGTTGGCATCATCATCAGGCATTCCTCGAAAAGTATTTGTTTGCACTTGCTGGATCATGTGATGCTTCAACGAAAACTCCGGAGCCGGGATTTGCATCGGCACAATCGGGCCTCCTCGTCCAAACATGGTAGGTTGACAAAGCTCCTCCATTTTCCGAAGATCGCGCTGTGGAAGAACATTGTTGTTGTTATTATTGAGGTGCGGTGGATTATTGTTGTTGTTCACACCTGCCATAGCTAAATCTTCAGGAGTCTCGGGCTCTTGATAAGTAGAAGATCTAGTACGCATACACTTACAAAGGCAAAAGAAAAAGAAACCAAACACAAAGAGAATATATATACACAATAAAAATAAAATCTTTTTGGATTTTTGAAAATTTTTAATTTTTATGGATTTTTAACAATTTTTAATTTTTATGGTTTTTTGAAATTTTTAAGCAAGAAAAATGACGCTCACGAATGAACGGATCCCAAAAAGCAACGCGTCTCTCACAGAAAACCGTTAATCTTTACGAAAAGAGCCGGCAGCGGCGCCATTTGATAACTAGATTTTACTCAGTTAAAAAGTTCTTTGTCGTATGTCTAATCGAATTGATAACTGGTTAACTATGCGACTCAGTCGTTCTTTGGTGAAACAAATAGTTGTGTCGTTTTAGTGTTTAAAAAGTGCAAAACTTAAAAGTAAAGAGCAGGTAATTTAAATCTAAATCTAATTTAAAATAAATTACGGGAATTTAAAAGCGTGGCGAAAAGTAAAAGGGCAATTAACGTAAATAACGCAAACTTAAAACTATCTAAGGCAAACTTAAAACGCAACTAAAACTTAAAATAAGGCAAGGCTAAAATAAATCTAAGGCAAGTAATCTTAAAGTGCGACTAAGGAAAAAGGCAGGAAAAATAAAGCTTGAAAATTAAAAATTAAAAACAGAAACTTAAAAGAAACTGAAAACAGCTCATTTGGAATAATACCCTCATTCGGAATAAACATTCATCCGGAATGTCACCTTCTTTCGGAATGTTCTTCTTTACTCGGAATATTTACCAAAAACCTTGATTCGGAATATATTCCGAATGAATACCCCTTGATCCGGAATATTGGATATTCCGGATGAACAAAACTTTGATTCGGAACTTTTGCTTGGTTCGGAACTTTGATTCGGAACTTTGATTCGGAACTTTGATTCGGAACTTTGATTCGGAACTTTGATTCGGAACTTTGTTGATTCGGAACTTTGATTCAGAACTTTGATTCGGAACTTTGATTCGGAACTTTGCTGATTCGGAACTTTGATTCAGAACTATGATTCGGAACTTTGATTCGGAACTTTGCTGATTTGGAACTTTGATTCAGAACTTTGTTGATTCAGAACTCCCTTGATTCAGAACTTCCTTGATTCAGAACTTTCTGAAAAAATCTTTGATCCGGAATATATGCTTTGCTGGTCCTTGATTCGGAATACTTAGGGAAACAGAAACCACGAAGAACACGGGGAACAAAAAAGAAACGAATTTGGACGAAATAATCAAAATCAAACCAAAAGATTAAATCAAACTAACCAACAATGAGCAACTAATGATAATCAACCAAACCAAATCAATAAAACTAACAATACTAATCACAATAATCAAAACCCGCTTGAATCAAATCAATAAAAAATCAAAAACATGAACATGAACGATAAACATAAAGATTAAGATCAAACAAGAAAGGAAGATAGGAGATAAACAAAAAAAGTAAAGATTGACAATAATTAAAAGGAAACTTACTTGAAATTAAAGGTATTTAAGGTGCAAGACAATTAATTAAATGACATGTAATTAAAGTGCAAGGTAATTAAAATGGAAGAACTAATTGTCACTATTAGCCAACAAGAGAAAATGAAATGAAATCCTAATCTATTTATAGGAGGATTAGGGAGGTGCTTAGGAAGCTTCCTCCCCTCTTTTTTCTTTCTTTAATTGCGTCATTAAGTCCTTAATCTTCTTAATCTTTTGACTTTAACGAATTTCTCTCGGGATTCTTTTAAACTCGTCTTGTAATTCTTCAATAAATTAGACTTGAGTTCTTCGGCTTTTAGTAAACTTCCGTCTTTTGACTTTTTCTTCGATAAATCTTCAGAATTGGTCTTGGACTGCCGTTCTTTTTGCACTCTTGATTTCTTGACTTCGTCTTTTGTCTTTTTCTTCGATAAAAGCCCGTGAATGCCCGTGTTTTCTCCCTTTTCCACATTTTCGTCCTAAATCACAGCAAAAACACAAACCACGCATAATTCCGACATATACGACATAAAATACACGTTTTGGTCCGGTTATTATTGTAATTAAGTGGTAAAAAGGATGGGTGTTTACACACCTATCACTGTGAGACGCATAGGATGCCCCTTGGGTGCAAGGGTTGATGAGCAAGGAGAAGTAGTCTTCTTAGCTTTCCCACGCCTTTGGTAGGAAATGTTTGGCTTTGGAGGTGGGGGTGGGAGTGGCTTTCTTGCGGGTGAACTTTCCGGTGATTCTCCAATCCTCATTGGTCTTAGTCCGTTGGGCAAATCTACCATGTAAATCTTCTCGTCACTAGTTGTCAACACAGCACTGCCAAAACAAGGCATTTATTAGTATTAGATCGAAAATAATAGCTTTTAAATTCGTAAATACATGTAAAAATAAATTATCCCAAAACTCTCACATAAAATTTTCAAATAATCATGTCGTTGTTTCAATATTAAGTTTGCATGGCAATAAGTTATTAGCACTTCAAGTTTTTGGATGTTTAGTACATACATCGTATAAATTGTCGTTCTAGCGCATATCCTTAAAGGATATCTAATTTTTTTGTATATCGATGTGCATAAATAAATCGGTCACAAATATTTTATATCAAATGGTAATTAGATTACACTAATCTTGCAACTTACTTGTATCAACGACGTGGAGTGAAGTGGTTCTTGGAGATTTTTGAGAGATAGTTATAGTCTAGAATTATTTTTCCGATAAACAAATTTTTGACTCACGTTTATAAAAATCATTTTATAAAATAACCTAGTTCTCTATAACTACATATCTGATACCAATCTGTCACACCCCCAATTTATCAGAGTAAGGTAAAGCAATGGGGTGCGACGGTCATGAATATCACAAGATATAGATACAAAGAACGACTATTTTAAAGCCGTTTTAACTTAATTAAAAGCATACATTTTGTTCGGAAGCAAATTACACAAGATCAAATAAAACATTTTTTCAAAGACTTCAACATTGTTTCAGACATCCAAAATACTAGTCACGACCATATTATTAAAATCTCCCAAGCATAACTACATCACTCCTCCGTCTTGATACCTGAGAAAAACATTGCTAAAACGTCAACACAAAGGTCGGCGAGTTCATAGGTTTAAGTTTAAATAGTGTGATGAACCATAAGATTTTCAAGGCAACCGGCATATAATCTTATAACAAATACAAGATTATAATCAAAAGTATACGTTTCAATAACCTACGCCTAAGCTCATGACACCGAAGCGTTAACCTAAACCGACAAGATATAACAAGAGCCCGAGCAAATGCCCATCCCTAAGCATTTGTAACACCTCAAATGTAAGTGTATCTAACTTTGGCCACACAACCAAACTGGATAGGGAGGTAATCCCGAAAGATCTATCCATAACATTCGCGCTTACACAAAGTAATTAACGGTTCATGATAGTGGGCTAAAAGGCAACATGGGATGGCGGGACTTAGATATCATGTAGGCAAACGTATGAGTTTTTAAGGAACTTATGTTCATCCGTTAAAACAAGCAATGTTCTCACCTCAAAATAGTTAAAATAATTAAAAGTGGGGCTACGAAACTCACCTTGATGAAGTAGTAAATATGATCAAGAAAGATAGCTCGGTAAATCAAGGCACGCAAAATGATGCGCAACAATCTACTCGTAACCTAAGTAAAAATATTCGTACTTAGGCTAAATACAAGAGTAATAACGTACAATGCACTTGGTTGATAATTTATACTTGCTCTTGATTTATAAAAATGTTTTTATACGTTTTTCTCGTTCAACAAAATTAGTCACGGGGTCAAGTTCGGATCTCAATAACCTATTAAATAATAGTCCGAAAAAATAAACGGGTTTTTGCTATGTAAACTAGGCCGCGAGGTTTTTGATATTTGTTAGATGTCATATTTTTATGAAGCCTCTAGGTCTAACAAATAATCATCCAAAGTAGATCACTCTCACACATAACATAACTATTAAAGTTCAATTATATACAAGTGTAAATTGACCATTTTTGGAAATTTATTGTGGGTTCGTTATTTGACTTTCAAACAAACTGAGAGTTGTTTTAAAAACTAGGCCGGGTCAAGTTTCATAAAGTATTATTATATCTTTGGGTGAAAATCATTTGATTTGTTAAAACTAGGTGCAAAGTGGGGAACTCGGCCACACTTTATGTCTACCAATACAAATTATACATGTTTTAGAATTCGGAAAAGAAATGAAAATCTTTTGTTCCTATTTTTCTGTTTTACGCCCCCTAACACGCACCCTTAAGGTGTCATAATTTCTCCCACTGGTTATTTAACAATTCACACATATATGGTAACCCAATGTATAACAAGTAAAAGGAAATAATCATTGTTGCTTTCTGCTCTATGCATACTGTCAAGAAGAAAGGGGATGGTCCCCTCTATTATTATTCATACTTTTAGTACACATATATTTACATATCAATTTTCAAAACCACCTTGTTTGAGCAGTCATTGTTCGCAGCTCAAAGGAATAGGGTGGTCCTATTTGCTTTTACTTTCATTAGCATACCACATATGGCAACACCTCGCATAGCAGAAAAATTCATACAGTAAGTCTAAATAAGGAATGAAAGGGTGTCCCATGTTTTCTTGTTGTTTGTTCACAAGTACCCCAAAGGAGGGTCTAGTCATACTTTTTACTTGACTTAATATATGCATACATCATAGCTAAGTAACGAAATAAACATTAAGCATTTTATCTAGTTTTTGTAGCTTCCATCTCACACGCACATGCATAGAATTATTTACTTTCTCATGTTTACTTATACTCAAAAGCACACCTCGTACCACTCTTAAATACATACGTCTCTTGTATACACAGTTTCTTGGTATTTGACACACACATACCTTGTACGCAGGGCTCACACATACATATGTTTAATTTTCTTGTTTTTGGGTTTTCCCTCTTTGACTGAGTACACACACGAGACACACATACACACGTCATGCCAAATAAGATTCACATAAAATCATGGCTACCACAAAACATGTACACTCCATTTATCGACATACATACATAGCATTTAATCGTTCATACAACAGGTCCAACAGAAGAATGGCATATCTACTTATTTGTTTGTTGTTGGTTTTATATAATGGTAGTCCACACATCATACCTACTTTACTCATTTTAGGTTCACTTTTGGAATCCAAAACTATCGCTCACCTTATCATGCATGCACAACATTAACGTGAAGAGAGTGTGGGTTTTCATTTGTTTTACTGGTTGTTACCCAATACACGTCACACATATACACTCTTATAAGCATAAGGATTACGATTTAGATAGGTTTAGCATGCATAATTACGACATATATTTTAAATCACGATGAGGGGAGGTTGTTTACACACAAACACATAGCAAAAATTAAGGCTTCAGTTACCTGCCTACTCCTAACATACACGCATACACATAGCACAATCATACAATTTTAAACACTTGCTGCTATGTACAGACCATATACTCGGGTTGGATTATTCTCTGTTATTTCTTTTATGAACACACGTAAAAAAACCCTTTATACCCACGCATGTACATCCCCATATTGATACTATACTACTGCTAAACACGCAAGCAGGGAGTTCACCTATGTATGTATCAACCTTTGTTACTGGTTATTTTACCTACAGAAATCAAATTCCAAACATTCCACATACTCACGTTTCATGATATAGATTTATATACAATGGCTTAACATAGTTCATGCACTTAAGTTACTTTCTTCTTCCTCACATGAAATCATAATTCCTTGTTTCACATTCTTGACCTAGTGATGCATTTTAGTTTGTTTTGTTTGTTCAAGGAACCTAGGTATAAGCATTTCGTCAAGACCTCATCATGACTTAGTGTGGTTCGTTTCATCATTTAGGTCGTCAAGTAAACACCCATCCAAACCCTACCCGTGACTATTGTTATTGGTTTATTTTGCAAAAAAATTTTAGCAAGTATAATCATTAACCAAAGTATAAGTTTTAGAGAGGGTTAGGATGGACTTACAAAAGGTCCTAAGTGATTTAGTAAAGATGGTGAACACGAACTCCTAACCCGAATCAATGTATAAGATCTAACCAAGACTTTACACTCCTAGTCTTGCTAATAAAACAAACCCATGACTCTTGCTCAATTCATCATCAGTCGTGTCCTTGTAGTGATAGTTTTGTGTGTTTTCTTTGAGAGAGATTTGTTAAATTTGTGTGTGTGAGTTTATGAAGAGAATGGGCTTGTATTTATAGGCATGAGGGTGTGTATTTTAGGGTTAAGAAAACTAGTTAGGACTTAGTTAGGGTTTGTTAGGGTTATAGTTAGATTGTAACTAAGTTTTGGGCTTAGTTCTTGGTTGGGAAAGTGTGAAGGCTTTGGGGTTTTGATGTAGCAGAAAAGGGGAAGGGAAAGAGTACTAGTTTGACTAGTATACTTGTATCCAGTGGGTAGTGAAGGAGAGAAGGAGGCAAAAACGACTCCCATTAAATGTGACGGTGAAGTACATGTTAAATTCAAATAATAGTGAAAAGGAGAAGGAAGAAACGTTGGGATTTTATTAGTAGGTAGGAGATTCGGTTTTTGTGGTGTAGTAAGGAAGTAATATGCTTTTCTTTTTATTTTATTTTGGTTATGTTGTAAATGTATTGTATCTTTGTGGTACTTCAATTAATTTTTTTTTCTATAACTCCTAAATGTGTCATTGATATAGTTGGGGTGACCAAAATATATATTTTGTGTCGCGAACTCTTAAATGAGGTTTCGTTGATATAATAAAACTTCGTTTCTTGAAGTAAAATTCCTAACAAGTAATCGAAATGAACAATAGTCATTTACGTAATAATTCATGATTGTCATTCATAAAAGTTTTAAATCCGTACACAATTACGCGTAATCAATCGGGAACATCAATGGACACACAAGTCTAACCCGAACTAACACGTTTCACATAAATTAAATAGATCCTAAATTCAGGTTTGTGACAATCAGCTCCCAAACATAAGCCCAAAACATGCATAAAGTAAATGAAGTGAAAAAAGGGGAAAAGTAAAAGATATCTCCCATCCTATGCACATCCTCTAAATTCTCAAGTCTAACCTTGGGTACCTACCGTATGGGACATGGAAAGAAATACGGCTGAGCAATACGTTCAGTGAACGGATATAATGACATGATATGAATAACTAAAACATAAGTAAAGCATGAGATTGCAGCGGAATAATGTAAGTCCTGGAAAACCTGGATCTTGTTATATAAACTGATTTATATCTGAAAAGTATGATGTTCATGCTTATATTGAAAGCCTGATGTTCATGTTTATACTGAAAGCTTGATTTTCATGTTTATACTGAAAAGTCTGTTGTTTAATCATGAAACTGTAATTTAAATGCCAAATAGCTCATATAGGTCATGGCATATATCAACGTGCATGAATACGTAAAGGGGTGACCTCGTCATGCATTTAGAGGGGTTACATCTAATTATAATAATCTAAGTGGAGGGATCAGCTCCATGTGATGGATGGAGAGCACACACCGCAGTCACCGTGTAAATCTGATAAACATGTACTAGGATGCACCCATTCGCCCCACATGATAATAATAATAATGGCCAACATGAAACGTGAAGGGACACCGCGAGAAATCACTCTCTATAACACCGGTGTCTCAAGTGTTATGGTTATGGTACCTCCATAACTAGGTGAAACATGGCATGCGTGTATATATCTCAGGCAATTTAAAATCATGGCATGGTAATCACATGAATAGTTTAATACATGTAAACTATTGGGGAAAACATATGGCAGCAGACGGGAAATCCTAATCACGCATAGTAAAGGAATGTCTATACTGAAGGACGGAATATCCGTACCTTATGTCCGGTAACGAAGAAGATGAAAGCGGAAAGAAATATACTTTAACTTCACGAGTGCTACATAATAAAGGATGTGAATGAGTTGCGTGTTCATGTTTAACTGGCTGATTATTAGTTTACTTGTTCTACATGTTCTTGACTTGTTTTACATGTTCTTGACTTGTTTTATATGTTCTTGACTTGTTTTACATGATCTTGACTTGTTTCCTGTTTCATGTGTTATCCTGTATTTCTTAGTGTTTTCATGTGTTCTTGATTAATGTAATTCATGTTTCATGTGTTATTGTACTTGATGTTTCATAATGAGTAACTTTCTAAAAATAGCAGGTTTCTATATATAGTAACTTTCCAAAAGTAGCAGGTTTCCATATATAGCAACTTTTTCTAAAAATAGTAAGTTTCCGTAAGTAGTAAGTTTCCAAAAATATAAGGTTCCCATATTTAGTAAGTTTCCATAATTAGCATGTTTCCATAATTAGCATGTTTCCATAATTAGAAATGAGCTTGTTTAATAAGCATGTGATAAGTTAAAACATAAATGATATCTTTATAAGTCATGATTAATTTAAAGTCGTAATATAGTAAAGTTTATTAATTGATAAATAATTAGGTTAACATAGTAATTATTAATTAATATCATAATACATACTTTATTAATAATTATTAATTAATAATATAACTTGACTTATATAATAATAATTTACTATAACTTGATATTGTATAATTAAATTAAAGCATGATATTTATTTAATTAACTTATGATTAATTTGTAAATAAAAACTTATGCTAAGTTATTTATTAAGTTAATGTAACATGTATTTTATCATGAATAATTATATGTATAATTATTATAAGGTATAGTTTATTTATTTAAAACCCAAATGCGTCGTATCATGTATCATGAATAATTATTTTAAATAATTATTATAAGGGCACCATGTTAAATTATAAAGCATAATCATTATAACCTAAGTTAGTTTAATTAAATGGCCATGTTTAATGTCATGATAATTAGTCAAATAACTATATCCTAAGTCCACATTAAATAGATTAAACATAACATGATTTAATTAACAAAATAATTAAATTAACCTTTATTAATTAAGTAAAAAAATAATTCAAACACCCCTTGGTGTTTTCGTGTACTTGAGCCCTTGAACCGAGCCACACCGATACACCATGTCTCGGCATGCCCCAAACCACAAAAGTCACCACAGCCGCAAGGCTGTGTCCCTTGCCGCTGCTAGCAGACAGCAGCCACCGGCTGTTGCCGGTTGCCATTACCGCCCACATGGATACCACCGAGAGCTCCATGGCTCTCGGTTCTCACTGTCTTGCCAAACGCCCCACTGCTTGGGTCATTTGGTGTTGCGGCCGAACAGCAGAAACAACCACCGACTACACAAAGTTTCCCAACATTGGCCCTGGGTTGCAACTAACAGACCACCATAGCCACTGGGTTGCGGTTGCTGGCCAAAATAAGCCACCGAGAGTCCCTTTTGGACCTCGGTTTGGTCCAAAACAACCAAACGAGCCTTTGGCTCTTGGTAAATAATGGGTTCTCTTGTTTCAATAATTCAAAACATGTGTTCATCCTTTACTTAATTCGATAAGTTTTCAACAAAAATAATTAAAAGATTTAAGGTGTAAAACCTCTGATTTTACCTCATTGACTTTGTCAACTGTAGTACTATTTATATTTAGAATTTATATAATTTCACTTTTATATGACTTATTAATTATCATATACCTATTGTCATACTACCTTTCATATTTATTTTATATTTATATGAACCTTTAGTCATTTATTGACTACTTTGGCAATTGACTGGCCACTTGATTGAATAATGAAATTCATCACCTCAGTACATATTTTGAGATAAACTGTAACCTTACTTAATTTATTTATTAAGTACTTGAATTATTTTTATATGTACATATTTACATATATTACTTAAAAGGATTACATACCTAAACACTTTAAAAACAATGTATATTATTCTACATTGTCACTTATTTACTTTATACAAGTAAACTAATTTTAGTAATGTATTTAATAATACACTTTCACTAAGTTATCTAAAAGCTTGAACAAAAATGCCTACAACACAACAAGTACCTATAATAATATACAAAGACTATTATTATCATACAACACTTGGCAAAAATTTACCAAAACCCTCCCCATGCATATATAATAAGGTGTGTATGTATGCATGCATACACTACCATCATTTGATTTAACTAGCTACAAGTAACTTAGTGTAATCATGCCACTCCACTAATACCCTATGCTAATGCATGCATAAACCATGCTTTACTTACACATAAGCCTACTTTACTTACACCCGCCATGCTTATACACTTACACACTCCATACATTTCGCTATACATGTCATTTTTGTCCCCCATTGACTTCCAAAAACCTACGGATGGAACCAAAAAGGGGATGGAGGAAAGTTGCTAGTTTTTAGCATGTGTGTATTTGAAAAGTGTATCCAATGAGTATCCATGCATATCTTGGATAGATATCTTGTACAAGGTACAAAGATACACCTTGATTCACTCTCTCTCTTTGATATAGGCCGAAACACACACACTATCCACAACACAAAAGAATTGCAATCTCATCATCTATCTCTCTCTATCAACTCACGGCTAAACACCCTTAACCACCATTTTCAAACCTTCAAGCTTTACTACTACTCCTATTATGTCTTCTACTACCTAAAGGTTAATCCTAAGCTCAACCTACAAGAAACCTTGATCCTTGAAGTAAGAACAAGAACCCTAGAAGCCTACTTGAAGCCCACGACATGTTTATGATCTCCTAGACCTCCATTGTTGAAAGCTTGTCACTTGTTTCTACCCATTCTCATATCATTCCTAAACCTATCTAATCAAGTAAGTCCATGTTAAAACCTATCTTTCCAAATACATTACCTTGATATATATTAATGTGTACATGTTTATTTTTGGTAAAGTTAACTTTTAAACAAGTATAGAAACCCTAAAAACCTAAGTAAAACTCACGGCTAAATTTTATATATAACAAAACTTGATGTAAAAACTTGTCAACCTTGAAGAACACATCATCATGATCTTGTTTAACTTGAAAAATCATGAAAACCTAACCATGCAAGTAATTTTGGACGTGAGCTACTAAGCCCATAATATGATTTTGAGAAATATTGTAATGTTTAGATATAACTAGAAACATTAGATTCATGTTATTAGGTTCCTTAAAATGTTAAGATCACTATTAGGCCTCATAAGAATAGTTTAAGCTCACTATAATACCTTGCCTAGATAAATAATCATTTCCATTATATAAATGTTTTTATAAGACTTTTAGTGTCAAAAATATGATTTTATAAAGTTTCTTGTTGAAAATATAAATCTATAATTATTTTGGATTTAAATGATAGATCTAAGAAGTCTTGGACTAAAATAGTAAATATATAAACATTCGGGTTAAAAATGGCATATATAATACTTTCGGGCTAAATTGTAATTCTATAAAGTAAAAGGGATCTAAATAAATAAGTGTGGAAATTTATATTTCAAAAACATAAACTTTGAATCACATTTTAAATATTCCCGAGAGTACAAGGGTGTGTTTTGAACATATCTGAAACTTTTTAGGTTTAAAAGGGACTAAAAAGAGATTCATAAAATATTAGGGTAAGTTGTATAAACTTTGGAAAACCTAGGGAATGTTTTGGACACAAGTCGTGACCTAATATAAACATTAGGGACTAAATGTGTCAAGATACTAAACTTAATAAAACCCTAAGTAACCCTAGGGACTAAACTTGCCAATAGCCGAAACCTGTACAAGCCCTAGGGGGCAATAATGTAACTTATAATAAACTTTATTATTAGCCGAAACTATAAGGACTAAAACTGCCATTAGGTGAAACTTTAATAAGCCCTAAAATAGGCCGTATACTATAAGGACCAAAATTGACACTTTAAAAAACTTTAAGAAACCCTAGTTACACGTGTAACTAGGGAGGGACCAAAACTGTAAATACTTGAAAGATTTAGAAACCCTAGGGGTATAAAAGTAATTTAATCGCGAGTATTTATTTATTTAAAAGGACTAAAACGTATTTTTATACAAGTATTACGAACCTTAAAATCTTATACATTTTAAACCTTTATTTAAACGTAAAACTTAAATAAACGTAACAATTGTTATTTTTCCAAACCTATAACTTAATAAATATAAATCTTACGTAAACATGGATTTTTAAATAAATGTTATAAATTTATAAACCTTATTTATATATTAAATATAAATTGAAAATGGTTAACTTATAAAATAAATATATTAATTATATTTATTTCCTATCACTTTAAATGTATATAAAACTGTCCTATATAAATATTTAAAGTGTGTTATAAACAACGTAAGTACAAAATATTAATTAAATGAATTAATTAATTAAACCTTATTATTTATTTTATACCTAAAATAAATACTATTAGAACTTGTACTACGACGAACAAATTACAAGTATTGTAATTAAATGCTTAAAACCAGTTTAAGCATGTACAGATTTATTCTGGAACTTTTATGCATTATGTTATGCATTTACTGAGACCTTATAATTATTTAGGTCGTTGACTCTATCGTGAGCATCCTTATCAGATTTATCTTCTGACTTATTGCTGTACTACTGAGGTGAGTTCATGGCCCCACTTTATATATTGACAAACTTTTAAACCTTTTAATGGGGAAGAAAACATGCAACATATTTGATTTTATGGACATAGATTGAACTGTGAAACTTTTTATTACCATGCCTATTGTAGATAAACAGCATGACCCGTGTATCCAAAACTGTTAGAATTATTGAATTACCTGAATGTTATAAATAGATCTATTTGGGATTGACCGTCCCCATCTGGGTGAGTCATGCTCACTGTGCCTCGGTCGGGACAACAGATGTTTCACATGTCAGCACTTATTTTTGTTATGGGTGCCTTGATCAAGATAAGGCGAAGGGTCCTTATCTGTTAAGGACTTAACTGTCAAGTTTCAGTTTCGGGCAATATGGAAATGTAATTACTTTTAAGTATTAGTGCTTTGTGCATTACTACTTCTTGAATATCTAATGTCCAAACTTATTTTAATTAAACCTGTGAATTCACCAACTTTATGTTGACTTTCTAAGCATGTTTTCTCAGGTAACTGAAGCAGGTAATGGTGTGCATGAAGTCAAGCATCATGATAGGTTGCATTTATAGAGTTCATCTGGGGTTTTATAAATTGGGAATAATTTTAAACTTTCAAACAATGTTAAAGACTACTGTAATACTATTTGCACTTTCAATCATGTAATAAATGTAAGGATAATCTTTTATCTGTTGCTCTATATTCTGTCTGCTGTTGATCCACCTATGTGACACCCAAATATTATCTCCTTTGCGTTTGACTCAATTTGGGGGTGTCACAGAATGGTATCAGAGCGATAGTTATAGAGAATCAGAACCAAGTTTAAAATAAATATAAAAATAAAATTTTTATATAATCTGAACTATAACTGCTTTAAAAATCTTTTGGGATTTTCGGGACTAGAATAGTTAAGCATATAGACCCGTAGAGCATACATCGATTGTGTGATTGCCTGTGCATTGATTATTAACATCCGGTTAATTAATCTTATAAGTATTAACGTAACCTTTAGCATGACGAGTGTTAAATGGCATTATTATATAATTTTAAATTATATTTTTCAAAATTTTTAACTTGAGTAAGTTTATACTTATATCAATTAAAACTATATTACTTTCAGATTTATCATGACTTCACCTAGCGATACACCTGCTGCCGTATCTCCGACGACCGTCTTATGTGGATGGTTATCTGCTAGTGACTCCGGCGATAGTCACACTTCTGTCGACGCTGCATCGATTGAGGCGCTTATTTCTACACCACCTATTTCCCCCGCTGGGGAAGAGGTCCAGCCTCCTACTGCTACACCACCTGTACCACTCGTGACTGTACTACGGGAGCATGCACCCGAGTCTTTGCCACCTCGTAAGAGGAGGTACGAGGCACCTCTCGATTCCACCTTCGAGATCGGTGAGGGCTCCCAGGCCAGACATGCTGACCCTGTCCAGGCCCATATCACGGCACTTGCCGCACGCCAGGCCCATGAGGTAGCAGACATTCTTGCTCTGCTAGCGGCCGGACAGACTGAGCACACTGTTCTACAGTAGCGCCATGACCTTTTATCATGGACCGTGAGTTCAGAGGCACACGCTGCCCGAGGGGTGTGGTCGACTACTTACCATTCTCTCCAGTGGTTGCTGGATGAGAACGAGTTCCTACGAGAGCATATTTACCTACTGTAGAGTCAGCAGACAGAGACTCACACCGCTCTTATGACCATGGAGCAGACTCTTGCCATATTCTTCGACCTCCAGGATGTCCGCCATCAGGGGTTGACATCAGAGACCGCTCATCTCCGGGGAGTTCAGCAGACTCTCAGAGACCAGTTCCTTGAGGCACTTCGAATGCTCAGGGAGACTAGGACTGCTATGACCGCGATGCAAGATGCCATGCAGGCACCGGCTGTCTCATCTCCGCCCTTGGCGCCAGCCGTATCCGAGGAGTCAGTTAGGCATCAGTAGATTAGATATGCTAGACCTTTTGTACATCATGATAAGCTATTAGGGTTGCACCCCGGCTATCATGATATAGGATCTCTTGTATTTGTACTTTTCTTTAGTCAGTTCTATTCCTGTACTGTACTATTTAGATTAGGGATTCATAGATGATGTACTTTAGATTTCATGTACCACCATCCCAGACAGGCGGGTTGTGCTCTGTCTTGGATTAGGTTGTGCATTTTGTATTGTATTCCTATTCTAGACTTATGGCATGTACTCATTAGCTTTTGTTATAGCCGTACTGTATTATATTATGAACTTTAAACAGGTTATCCAACTTATTGCAAAGTCTATACATGAAATTCCTTTTCGTGTAATTATATAAAACTGTGCTAACGCCTCGAACTATGGATTTCATTTTTGTGTATAATTATAGGAAAATGGTAAACACTAGAACGAACCCCAACAATGCCGAGACTACCCAAAACGTCACTGCTGCCCAATTAAGGGAAATGATTGACCAAGGCATCGCATCTGCGATGGCTGCCAGCAGGAACGTGGACGACAGTCAAAATTCCAACAACCGCCGGAATAATCAGACCACCAGGGGTTGCTCTTACCCCGACTTATTGAAATGTAAACCTTCCTATTACAAGGGCAAAGAAGGAGTGGTGAAACTGATGAAGTGGTTTGAGAGGTTGGAAACGGTCTTTCGCATCAGCGATTGTGCAGAAGAGAACAAAGTGAAGTTTTCCGCCTGCACCCTACTTGAGAGTGCTCTTACTTGGTGGAACTCTGTTGTTGCTACTCTTGGACACGATGCTGCCTATGCTCTCAACCGGACTGAGTTGAAAGAGAGGATGACTGAGAAATACTGCCCAAGGGGAGAAATGAAGAAGCTGGAGATCGAGTTATGGGATCTCAAATGCAGGAACAATGACATCACTGCGTACAACCAAAGGTTCCAAGAGTTGACCCTAATGTGCACCAGGATGTTTGTAGAGGAGGATGATAAGATTGAGAAGTATGTGACTGGACTCCCAGACGCCATTCACGACAGTGTGCTTGCATCTCGACCTACTACCGTCGAGAGTGCCATTGAGTTCGCTGCTGAGTTGATAAACAAAAGAGTCCGTACCTTATCCGAGAGGCAGACTGACAACAAGCAAAGGGCAGACGAGTACTTCCGCAGTCAGCACCAGCAGCATCCTAAGAAGCAGAATGCTGGGCAAGTTTACAGTGCTACCTCTGTAGTAGTTAACTCGTACGTGGGCGCCAAACCTTTGTGCCCAAAATGCAACTATCATCATACGTTTGATAGCCCATGCTAGACCTGCTACAAATGTGGACAAGTAGGCAACTTTGCAAAAACTTGTCGAGTTAATGCTGTCACTCAGGCCCGACCCACTCAAAACACTGGGAACTACAACAACAGGGGTGGATACAATGCCCGTGGGAACGGGAATGGACAGCAGGGGAACCGCAACGCTACTGGAGGAAACGACAATGGACCCAAGAAGGGAGTTGTGTGCTACGAGTGTGGAGCACCAGGACACACGAGACCAAGTTGCCTTAAGCGGGCAAACCAGAACAAGAACAGTGGAGGAGCTTCATCCAGAGTGTACGTGGTCGGCAATGCAAAAGCCAACCCCGATTCAAATATCGTTACTGGTACGTTCCTATTGAACAATCGTTATGCATCGGTCTTATTTGATACTAGAGCAGACCGAAGTTTTATATCGACTGAATTTAGTCAAGTACTAGAAGTTGTCCCTACAAGCTTAGATCACCGTTACTCTGTAGAATTAGCTGACGGTAAAATTGTAGATGCTGACACTATCATTAGAGGTTGCACCTTAAATCTTTCCAAACATCCGTTCAACATTGACCTTATCCCCGTAAACCTTGGTAGTTTTGATGTTATTATCGGCATGGACTGATTAGCGAGATACCGCGCAGTCATTGTTTGTGACGAGAAACTAGTCCGTATTCCATGGGGAAACGAAACTCTAATCGTTCGAGGTGACGGTAACACCGACCTCGCTGACACTAGACTTAGTGTTATCTCTTGTACAAAAGCTCAGAAATATCTGTTGAGAGGATGTCCTATCTCCTTGGCCCATATTTCTCAAACGAATGAAGAAGACAAACCCGAGAAGAAGCAAATCGAGGACGTACCCATTGTCCGAGATTTTCCAGAAGTCTTTCCTGATGAGTTGCCAGGCTTACCACCGACTCGACAAGTGGAATTTCAAATTGATTTGGTTCCTGGAGCAGCACCTGTAGCTAAAGCTCCATACCGGTTGGCACCATCAGAAATGAAGGAATTAGTTGAACAACATCAAGAGCTATCTGACAAAGGATTCATACGACCCAATTCCTCACCATGGGGAGCTCCTGAGTTACTTGTCAAAAAGAAAGATGGTTCTTTTCGAATGTGCATCGTTTATAGAGAGCTGAATAAGTTAACTGTGAAAATCGTTATCCGCTTCCTAGCATTGACGACCTATTTGACCAACTGCAAGGGTCAAGTGTGTATTCCATGATTGACTTGAGATCTGGATACCATCAGCTACGAGTCAGGGAGGAAGATATTCCAAAGACAGCTTTTAGAACCCGTTACGGCCATTACGAATTCCAGGTTATGCCATTTGGGTTGACTAATGCACCAGCTATTTTCATGGACCTTATGAACCGTGTGTGCAGACCCTACCTGGATAAATTCGTGATAGTCTTCATCGACGACATACTCATTTATTCTAAGAACGAACAGGAACATGGAGAACATCTTGCACAAGTACTAAAGGTACTCAAGGAGGAGCAGCTCTATGCTAAGTTCTCTAAATGTGAATTTTGGATTCCTAGAGTGCAATTCCTTGGTCATGTCATCGATTGTGACGGTATTCATGTGGATCCAGCAAAGTTCGAATCTGTCAAGGATTGGGTATCTCCTAAATCACCGACGGAGATCCGCCAATTTCTGGGCCTTGCCGGATACTACCGTAGATTCATTGAAGATTTTTCCAAGATAGCCAAACCAATGACCAAACTCACACAGAAGGGAATAAAGTTCGAGTGGGGAGAGAAGGAAGAATCAGCTTTCCAACTGATCAAGCAGAAGTTATGCAGTGCACCCATACTGGCCTTGCCTGAAGGCAACGATGATTTCGTTGTATACTGTGACGCCTCACACAAAGGCTTAGGTGCCGTATTGATGCAAAGGGTGAAAGTGATCGCCTACGCTTCAAGGCCAATTGAAGAAGCATGAGAAGAATTACACCACTCACGATCTAGAACTTGGATCCGTAGTTTTTGCTCTCAAAATCTGGAGACATTACCTATACGGAACAAAGTGCACAGTGCATACTGACCACAGAAGTTTGCAACACATATTGGATCATAAGGAGTTGAACATGAGACAACGCCGTTGGATTGAGTTATGAGTGACTACGACTGCGAGATCAAATACCACCCAGGAAAAGCAAACGTGGTTGCTGATGCTTTAAGTCGTAAGGAAACGGACCCTCCTATGAGAGTTCGGGCATTGGTGATGACAATCAGTTTGGATCTACCCAAACAGATTTTGGAAGCTCAGACTCAAGCCCAATTGCCTGAAAACCTTGTGAAGGAAGATGTCGGGGGAATGCTCAGAACTGATCTTAGCAAAGAAAAGTTAGAGCCTAGAGCAGACGGAACCCTATGCCTTCACGGACGAAGTTGGTTACCATGTTATGGAGATTTGAGGAACGTGATCATGCACGAATCTCATAAGTCTAAATATTCTATACATCCCGGATCTAAAAAGATGTATCAGGATATGAAGAATTTATATTGGTGGCCGAATATGAAAGCCAACATCGCCACCTACGTTCAGAAGTGTTTGACCTGTGCTCGTGTCAAAACTGAACACCAGAGACCATCGGGTTTACTTGTACAACCCAAGATACCGGAATGGAAGTGGGACAACATCACTATGGACTTTGTTACCAAACTCCCAAAGTCATCTCACGGTTATGATACTATCTGGGTAATCTTCGATCGACTCACCAAGTCCGCTCATTTCCTGCCAATTAGGGACAACGATTCCCTTGCCAAACTAGCAAAGACGTACCTGAAGGAGATTGTGATCAAACATGGAATACCAGTGTCGATAATCTGTGATCGAGATGGTAGGTTCACGTCAAACTATTGGAGGGCTTTTCAACGAGCCTTAGGTACCAATTTGGATATGAGCATTGCTTATCATCCGCAGACTGATGGTCAAAGTGAAGAACCATCCAGACTCTAGAGGACATGCTACGAGCATGTGTGATTGATTTTGGAAATGGATGGGTTGACCATATTCCTTTAGTGGAATTCTCCTACAACAGTTATCATGCCAGTATTAAGGCTGCCCCTTTTGAAGCACTGTACGGTCGCCGTTCGCCTGTGTGCTGGGCAGAAGTAGGTGAATTTCAGCTCACTGGACCCGAGTTAATCAAGGAGACTACTGACAAGATCGTCCTCATCAGACAGAGAATTCAAGTTGCTCGCGATAGACAAAAGAGCTACGCGGACCTGAAACGCAAACCTATGCAATTTGAAGTAGGTGACCGTGTTATGCTCAAGGTATCACCTTGGAAGGGTGTTGTACGTTTTGAAAAACGTGGAAAACTGAATCCACGTTATGTTGGCCCTTTCAAAGTAATAGCCAGGATCGGGGAAGTAGCGTATCGTTTAGAGTTGCCCCAGCAACTGAGTCGGGTACACTCTACCTTTCATGTTTCTAACCTGAAGAAGTGCTATGATGAAGAACCACTGGCTATGCCATTGGAAGTAGTTCAAATTGACGACAAACTCCAGTTTGTAGAAGAACCAGTGGAAATCATGGAGAGGATAGTTAAGAAGTTGAAACGCAGTCGCATCCCGCTGGTCAAAGTACGTTGGAACTCTAGGAGAGGCCCTGAGTTCACCTGGGAACGAGAAGACTCGTTCAAGACCAAGTAACCAAACTTGTTCACCTGACCAATAGCTTCATCTTAAGCTTTGAGGACAAAGCTAAAATAACGGGATGGTGCTGTAAAACCTCTGATTTTACCTCATTGACTTTGTCAACTGTAGTACTATTTATATTTAGAATTTATATAATTTCACTTTTATATGACTTATTAATTATCATATACCTATTGTCATACTACCTTTCATATTTATTTTATATTTATATGAACCTTTAGTCATTTATTGACTACTTTGGCAATTGACTGGCCACTTGATTGAATAATGAAATTCATCACCTCAGTACATATTTTGAGATAAACTGTACCCTTACTTTATTTATTTATTAAGTACTTGAATTATTTTTATATGTACATATTTACATATATTACTTAAAAGGATTAAATACCTAAACACTTTAAAAACAATGTATATTATTCTACATTGTCACTTATTTACTTTATACAAGTAAACTAATTTTAGTAATGTATTTAATAATACACTTTCACTAAGTTATCTAAAAGCTTCAACAAAAATGCCTACAACACAACAAGTACCTATAATAATATACAAAGACTATTATTATCATACAACACTTGGCAAAAAGTTATGATAGGTGTGTAAACACCCATCCTTTTACCACTTAATTCGGGCTAAAACAAGACCAAAACACGTATTTAATATCATTTGTTTGGAATTATGCGTGGTTTTTGTGTTTATTGTGTTTTCAGAGCTAACCGGATGAATATTAAAGAAAACATGGGATTGCACGGGTTTTATCAAGGAAAAAGACTCAAGATAAAGTCTATTGTCCAAGACGTGCAAAAGATTTGAAGTCACTAGGCCTATTCGAAGATTTATCGAAGAAAAGGTCTAAAGACGGAAGATTTTCATAAGTCGAAGAAACTCAAATCTATTTAACGAAGAAATTAAAAGACGAGTTGGAATTAATCGACAACAAATCCCGAATCAGAATCGAAAACGTCAACTTTTCTGAAAAGACGAGAAGACAAGAAGAAAGGGAGAAAGCCCACTCACCAACCAACCACTAGGAGTATAAATAGACACTCCCCTCACACAATTAGAGGGAGCTTCATTTTTGTTTTTCCAGTACCTTAGGTTCGTTCATCAACCAACTCCATTAGGGAGTTTGGTGATTTCCATCTTTTTCTTTTCATCTTGTAATCTTTAATCATTAACCTTGTTACTTTTACATTAATCAATCCATTCCATCTTTCTATTCATCTTGATCTTCATCATTTTTATTGCAAGTTTCTTAAGTTTCTTATTTGATTCAAGTTTGATTTCAAAAAGTTGTTGATTTAGTGTTTTTATTGGTGGGATTTGTTTCCTATGGTATGTTAATGATTATTGGTTAGTTTGGTAAAACCTTTTTGAGTATTTGGTTAGATTTTGGTTATAATTCGTATCCCTTGTTCTTGCGGTTACTGTTTCTGTTTTTTGGATTCCCAGGATTTTCCGAACAAAGCTTTTATTCCGAGTAGACTTGTTCCCGTTTGCCTTACTCGGAATATTTCAATTATTCCGAGTGGAGGTTTTATTTTTCTTTATTCGGAATATTCCACATATTCCGAATAGGTCCTTACATTCCGAATAGGGGTGTTTTTATTTCATTACTCGGAATAATTTCAATATTCCGCATAGCCATTTCTCAGTTCCCTTATTCGGAACATTTTTCCGAATTGCCATCTTTCCGCATAGAGATCATATTCCGCATAGGGTTAGTTTTCCGAATGAAGCAAATGTTCCGCATAAGCCATCTTTCCGCATGGTGTAAACTTTCCGAATAGAGCAATATTTTTCGAATGGTCAAACTTTCCACATAAGGGTTACATTCCGCATAGGGTATTTTCTCAATAGAATATTTTTCCAGTTTTGCTTATTATTTGTTACTTGTTTTAAGTTTACTTCATTACCATTATACTCACTTTCCTGTTTAGTAGAATAGAAAACCAATCCACTTTTTGTCACCAAGAACAAATCATTCTACTTTTAACTGAGATCAATTCGAGAGGATTCCGAGAATTATTTTGAACCTTAGCAAAATGCATGTATTAAATGGCGCCGCTGCCGGCTCCTCTCGTTAAGATCAAAAGTTTTTTGTAGAACTTGGATTTTGGGATCCGTTCCCCGTGAACGTTACTTTTTCATAAAATTTTCAAAAACACTAAAAAATATAAAATTTTCAAAAATCCTAAAAAGTAAAAAACAATAAAAACCAAAAATATTTTTGCTTTGTTCTTCTTTGTTCGTTCTTTTGCAGGTGTATGCGCACTCGATCCACGTCTTATCAAGAGCCCGAGCCTCTCGATAACTTAGACATGGCTGGTGTACAAAACAACAATAACATACCACCTCCGAACAACAATAATAACAACAACAACCCGCCTTTCAACAATATGAATAACAACAACAATGAGCCCCTTCCGGATAATCGCCCAATGATTGAACTGCTGCAAGCTCATGTTGATGGCAACACGGATCCAATTGTTATACCACCAATTGCCGCCAACAATTTCGAGCTCAAGTCAGGCTTTATCCAGATGGTCTCCGCTCAGCCATTCTTGGGACGAACCATTGATGACCCA
Organism: Glebionis coronaria; assembly: GCA_025667525.1. NCBI lineage: Eukaryota > Viridiplantae > Streptophyta > Magnoliopsida > Asterales > Asteraceae > Glebionis > Glebionis coronaria. The sequence goes on from CM046877.1 coordinate 292,227,504, forward strand.
CATGACCATATCAAGAGATTTCTACAACTCACCAACACGGTCAAATTCAATGGGGTTCCACAGGAGGTTATAAGGTTACAACTTTTTCCCTTTTCTTTAGAGGGACAAGCCCGGCATTGGCTTGCTAAGGAACCGCCACAGAGTATTCTCTCGTGGACGGATTTGGAAACAAAGTTATCAATTACTTTTTTCCACCCTCTCGTACTACCGCTTTGCGGAATGAGATTATAAACTTTGAACAAAAGTACGATGAGTCATTCAGTGAATCTTGGGATCGTTTTAAAGATCTTTTAAGAAAATGCCCACAACATGGTTTTACCAAAGTACATCAAATAAATACTTTTTACAATGGTTTAAGCATGAGTGACCAAGATTCACTGAATAGTGCCTCAGGGGGTAATTTATTGGCTAAGACTTCCAATGCTGCTTGGGACATCATTGAGAACAAATCTCGTGTGCAAACCAAGAGTGTTAGGACCAATGTTGCTAGTGCTAGCACTAATGACAGCGACAAGCGACTTGACAAAATCACCACGCTTCTTGAATCGCTTGTCACCCACACCGTCAGCAACAACAACAGCAACAACGCCAAAAACGCACAAGTGAATGCTGTCAGCCAACCTTGTGAGATATGCGGTGGTCCCCACTCTTACACAACTTGTACCGCCACCCAAGATTACCCTGCTGAGAATGTGAATGCGGCATATGGCACCTACCAACAACCTGCTTATCAAGCTAGACCTCAAGGTGACCGTAACTTGCTTAGCTACCGCAGCAACAACTATCTTTCACCACCTGGCTTTCCTCCAACCAACCCAAACCAACAACAAAACCTTAACCGCCCTACTCAACAACAACAACAACCTCGACAACCATACGTCCCACCTCACAAGCAGCAACAACCGCCTCAACGTAACAATCAAGTCTACCAACAACCTGCTTACCAACCACCTGCATACAATGCTCCTCCCAACCAAGCCACCACTGCATTACACCAAGAGGTAGCAACCTACATGAGGACTAATGATGTGATAGTGGGAAACCTCCAAGAGGAAGTGCGCAACTTGAAGGCAGATTTGGTCAAGCAAGGAAATGATTTGCGAGCTGATATGAGAAACACGTTGGATAGCCAGACTAATGATCTGAGAAACATGATGGCTAGTTTCTTCCAAAGTAGTCAACCCTCTTCTTCGGGTACTCTTCCGAGTAACACCGTTGCAAACCCAAGAGGGGAGATGAAAGCAATCACCACTCGAAGTGGTAAAGGTACCAAGGAACCCGAGCTTCCTATACCCCCACCGGTGGTTGTGACTAAGGAGAACGAGTCGCCTGCTCCTATTCCTCATCCTTCTCCTTCCCCAATTTCTCCACCTCTTCTTTCTACCCCTCCTCCACCCGTGGTTGTGAGTGATCCTACTCCTCTAAAGCCTTCCTCTTCTTCCAATATACCTTACCCTTCAAGGTTGAGGAAAGAGAAGCAAAAGAGCAAGGATGATATTCAGGTTTCTAACTTTCTTAAAATGTTTAAACAACTGAATTTCAATATCTCCTTCGCTGAGGCTCTCGCTCACATGCCCAAGTATGCTAAAATGTTTAAAGATCTTTTGAGCGACAAGGAAAAGCTCCTCGACATTGCCAACACCCAACTTAATGAGAACTGCTCTGCAGTGCTCTTAAGGAAATTGCCAACCAAGCTTGGTGATCCGGGTCGTTTTCTTATCCCTTGCAATTTCCCGGGAGTAGAGAATTGCATGGCCCTAGCCGATCTAGGTGCCAGTATTAATCTCATGCCTCTAAGTGTTTGGAAGCAATTATCTCTCCCAGAGCTAGTCCCCACTAAAATGACTTTGGAATTGGCCAACCGTACGGTTGCTTATCCAGTGGGGATAGCCGAAGATGTCATCGTAGGAGTCGACAAATTCACATTCCCTGCTGATTTTGTTGTCGTCGACTACGAGATGGACCCCCGTGTGCCACTTATTGTTGGTCGTCCATTCTTAAGGACCGGTCGCACTCTCATTGATGTTGAAGCCGGTGAGCTTATCATGAGAGTGGGTGACGATAAAGTAGTCTTCAACATGGGAAAGTTGTCTAAACAGCCTTATTCATATGAGAGCGTTAATTGTATTGACGTTCTTGATGAGGCTTGTGAAGAACACTTTAATGATGCTTGCAAAAGTATTCCTACCTCTCTTCCCACTGTTGAGACCGTGTCCTCCATTGATTCATCGTTGTCTCTATTTGGAGATAGTGATTTATTCTGGAACAATCTTGAAGATACCAGGGGAGATGCGAATTTAGCTACTAATGATTCTCCCACCGAGGGGGATGAAGATATGAGTTTCTTTGACAATCTTCTCACCGAAGACAATCCTTCGCCTCCATCTCCCACGGTCACTGCTATCGATACTCCGACTTTGAAAACGCCTCCCGTCGAAAATCCTCCGGATTTGGAAGTTAAGGAGTTGCCGCCACATCTCGAGTATGTGTTCCTTGACGATAACAAGAAGTCGCCCGTCATTATTGCAAAGGATTTGAAAGATGAAGAGAAGACTCGCCTCGTTGCTGTATTGAAAGAGCATAAGAAGGCTATCGCTTGGAAAATCTCGGATATTCGTGGAATTGATCCTCACTTCTGCACACACAAAATTCTCATGGAGGACGACTTCAAGCCCACTATTCAAAGCCAACGAAGGGTGAATCCAAAAATACATGAAGTCATCAAAACAGAGGTTATCAAACTTCTTGATGCGGGTATGATTTACCCTATTTCGGATTCACCGTGGGTTAGTCCAATCCATTGTGTGCCCAAGAAGGGCGGAATAACCGTTGTTCCCAATGAACACAACGAGTTGATTCCCACTCGTCTCGTTACTGGGTGGAGAGTTTGTATAGACTACCGCAAACTCAATGATGCCACGAGAAAGGATCATTTCCCTCTACCTTTTATGGACCAAATGCTTGAACGATTAGCCGGTAATGAATATTACTGCTTTTTGGATGGTTTCTCGGGTTATTTTCAAATACCCATCGATCCCCAAGATCAAGAGAAGACTACATTCACTTGTCCCTATGGCACTTTCGCTTACAAAAGAATGCCTTTTGGCTTATGTAATGCGCCAGGGACTTTCCAAAGGTGTATGTTAGCTATCTTCCATGACATGGTTGAACAAACCATGGAAGTCTTCATGGATGATTTCTCGGTCTTCGGGGATTCCTTCTCTGCTTGCCTTGCCAATTTAGAACGTATGTTAAAGCGGTGCGAAGACACTCGCCTCGTTCTAAATTGGGAAAAATGCCATTTTATGGTAAAAGAAGGCGTCGTGCTTGGACATAAAATTTCGAAAGCCGGTCTTGAAGTAGACCGTGCTAAAGTCGATGTTATCGCAAAGTTGCCTCCACCTTCAACTGTGAAGGGTGTGAGAAGTTTCTTGGGTCATGCGGGCTTTTATCGTCGATTCATCAAAGATTTTTCTCAAATCGCTCGCCCGATGACCCACCTCTTGGAAAAAGATACTCCTTTTATCTTTTCCAAAGAGTGCCTTGAAGCCTTCAACTCGCTTAAGGATAAGCTAACTAAGGCACCCGTCTTGGTTACCCCTAATTGGGAGCTTCCCTTTGAGTTGATGTGCGATGCTAGTGATTTTGCTATTGGAGCGGTTCTTGGACAAAGAGTGAACAAACACTTCCAACCGATCCATTACGCTAGCAAGACAATGACTGGGGCACAATTGCATTATACGACAACCGAAAAAGAGCTTTTAGCTGTTGTCTATGCTTTTGAAAAATTCCGCCCCTATCTTGTCCTTTCTACCACCATTGTGTATACCGATCATTCCGCGTTGAAGTACTTGTTGACAAAGCAAGATTCCAAACCAAGACTTCTTCGCTGGGTTTTGCTGCTCCAGGAATTTAAAATCGACATCCGCGATAAAAAAGGAGCAGAAAACTTAGCCGCGGACCATCTTAGTAGACTTGAGGATCCATACCAAGGGGATCATCCGACCAAAGAAATCAATGATTCTTTTCCCTTGGAGACCTTAATGTCTATAAACTCGAAGCCGAATGAAACCCCGTGGTTTGCGGACTTTGCAAACTACTTGGCGAGTGGAATTCTCAAGGAAGGGTTGACGTCCCAGCAAAAGAAGAAGTTCTTTACCGACATCAAGACTTACTTTTGGGACGACCCTTACCTATTCAAACAATGTGCTGATCTGATAATTCGCCGATGTGTTGATGGACCGGCAGCGTCGGACATCCTTGATGCTTGCCACAAAGGACCCACCGGTGGTCACTTTGGTCCCAACTACACCGCTAAGAAAGTGTTTGATTCGGGATTTTATTGGCCCTCCATATATCGTGATGCTCACAATATGGTTAAGCGATGTGATGTTTGCCAAAAGCAAGGCAAAATCACACATAAAGACGAGATGCCTCAGAATTTCATCCAAGAGTGTGAAATTTTTGATGTTTGGGGTATCGACTTTATGGGGCCATTCCCTTCATCTAAAGGAAACAAATACATCCTTGTGGCAGTTGACTACGTTTCAAAGTGGGTTGAAGCCAAAGCTTTGCCTACTAATGACGCAAGGGTGGTTTGTAACTTTTTGAAAGCTCTATTCGCTCGCTTCGGTGTGCCTCGTGCCATTATTAGTGATCGTGGGACTCATTTCTGCAATGACCATCGCCCAAATTTTTCCATATGGTACTCTCGAGCTCGCTCAACCTAATGGACCAAATTTTAAGGTGAATGGCCAACGAGTGAAGTTGTACTTTGGTGAGGACACCTCTCAGGAGGTGATTCCATCCCTCACCACGTTCCCCATGAACTGAATTTGGGTCGAGTCAGGCTCGTGACTCGGTTATCAAAAACAAGCGCTCCTCGGGAGGCAGCCCGAGTATCTATCCCTTTAACCCCCTAAGTGTAGGGGAGGACCTATTTTGGTCATTTGTGTTTGTGTGGTGATGTGATTACAGGGCTAATTGCAATCTTGGAAACTTTGAAGAACCGTGCTCCCGTGTTATCCGAAATCCGGTTCTATCTCTCAACTATCGTGATTCAATTTTCTTCATACTCACATTTGAAATTGATCACTTTAGTCGTCTCTTCCTTAACTCGAGTTAACCAACGTGCACAATGTCATAAGTGTAGGGGAGACTTTTCCCACATGCTTAAACATTGAGGACAATGTTTATCTTAAGTGTAGGGGAGACTTCTATCGAAGTTTTAAGTGGACTTTTCCATGAAAAATGCCTTCAATTAACCAGAAAATCCTATTTTTCAGCATTTTTCAAATTTTTTATTAACTTTGGCCATTTAGTTGTAATTTTTAAATTTTTATCGTTGCTTTCATATGTATATATCCCGCAATAAAGTCAAATTTTAATAAAGTAGTGTAGCTAGTTTAGAAGTTTTTGACATATTAGGCCCGTTGCGTTTATTTTGACTCAACCCGAATAGACTTATCCAAGTTTATTCTAGCTAGTATCCTTAACCATGTAAACCTCAATTGGTTTATTAGGCTAAGTGTCCACGAGTCTCATTACTTGAGATTTTAAATTGTGGAGGACGAGAAATGATAGAGTCAATTATAAGTCGGTATTCTTGCGCAAGCTCACTTGGTGTAATTATTTGCCTATTCTCCCATCACTTGCTAATAATTTATCTGCAATAAGTAAGGTCGTACGATTTGAAAAGTTACTTAGCTTCTAGCCCAAGATCGTTTAAAAGTTGCTCGGTAATGATAAGAGTTCATAGCCAAGGCATAACTTATGAAGCGGGGTGCGAAGATTGGCGAGTCCGAAAAGGCCCTAACAAGGCATGAGGATTCAATTTTATTGCTGAAGATCCAAAAGTGATGTGAAAAGCATTATTCCTAAAGTCAATATGAAGGATCAAGACTCACGACGAAAAGCAATCAACTCCCATAAAGATCATGGAGAAGTCTATCCGAAAAGACCCTAACAAGGTATGAGGATAAATAGATCCAAGTCCGAAAAGGAGGCGGATCGTTGTATCTCAAAATCCCAATTAGAGATTGAAGAAATAATCATGAAGTCGTGGTCAACAAAGTTGGAGTACCCCTCAAAAGTCTCCAAAGTGAAGAAACTCTATTATGATGAGAAGACCATTATCTCAAGAACGTCTCTCGAAGATATGAAGTATGAAGTACATGCCAAATATCGGCCCGAGAAAGGTCTCAAATCATGAACCAAGTTATGCCAAGATATGAACTTTTTGATATCCCGAGAAGCAGTTTTAAGAGATTTTGTCCTTTAGCTAACTATTGATCAAATCGTCCAACTTTGCTTTCAGCTTTAATAAACTATCGAAATAAGTCCAAAAATGCATCTTCATGATCATTCTAAGACAAAAATAAAATATAAGAGATACACCTAGGAATAAGGGAGTTTAAGCATTTAATTAAGCCATGTGTGTAAGTGTTTGATTTACTAACTTATAATAACAATGATCTCGTTTTAAGCTTAGTTTGGGGAACGTGAAACTTGAGGGTGATAAATCTTCGCAACACCAAAGCCCTAATGTAAGTCCTTGATTTCTTTACAAGTTATTTTCATCTTTTGTTTATTTTAAAGTTTTAAGTTCTCTTAGTATTTCGATTATTGTTTAGTAGAATTTAAATAAGGCCAAGGTTGATTAATTATAAGAAAAATGTAAAATTGCTTTATGACTAAGCATTGCATGAGGGCATGGCAATGGTTAAGTGTAGGGGATTTGATAGGTGTGTAAACACCCATCCTTTTACCACTTAATTCGGGCTAAAACAAGACCAAAACACGTATTTAATATCATTTGTTTGGAATTATGCGTGGTTTTTGTGTTTATTGTGTTTTCAGAGCTAACCGGATGAATATTAAAGAAAACATGGGATTGCACGGGTTTTATCAAGGAAAAAGACTCAAGATAAAGTCTATTGTCCAAGACGTGCAAAAGATTTGAAGTCACTAGGCCTATTCGAAGATTTATCGAAGAAAAGGTCTAAAGACGGAAGATTTTCATAAGTCGAAGAAACTCAAATCTATTTAACGAAGAAATTAAAAGACGAGTTGGAATTAATCGACAACAAATCCCGAATCAGAATCGAAAACGTCAACTTTTCTGAAAAGACGAGAAGACAAGAAGAAAGGGAGAAAGCCCACTCACCAACCAACCACTAGGAGTATAAATAGACACTCCCCTCACACAATTAGAGGGAGCTTCATTTTTGTTTTTCCAGTACCTTAGGTTCGTTCATCAACCAACTCCATTAGGGAGTTTGGTGATTTCCATCTTTTTCTTTTCATCTTGTAATTAATCATTAACCTTGTTACTTTTACATTAATCAATCCATTCCATCTTTCTATTCATCTTGATCTTCATCATTTTTATTGCAAGTTTCTTAAGTTTCTTATTTGATTCAAGTTTGATTTCAAAAAGTTGTTGATTTAGTGTTTTTATTGGTGGGATTTGTTTCCTATGGTATGTTAATGATTATTGGTTAGTTTGGTAAAACCTTTTTGAGTATTTGGTTAGATTTTGGTTATAATTCGTATCCCTTGTTCTTGCGGTTACTGTTTCTGTTTTTTGGATTCCCAGGATTTTCCGAACAAAGCTTTTATTCCGAGTAGACTTGTTCCCGTTTGCCTTACTCGGAATATTTCAATTATTCCGAGTGGAGGTTTTATTTTTCTTTATTCGGAATATTCCACATATTCCGAATAGGTCCTTACATTCCGAATAGGGGTGTTTTTATTTCATTACTCGGAATAATTTCAATATTCCGCATAGCCATTTCTCAGTTCCCTTATTCGGAACATTTTTCCGAATTGCCATCTTTCCGCATAGAGATCATATTCCGCATAGGGTTAGTTTTCCGAATGAAGCAAATGTTCCGCATAAGCCATCTTTCCGCATGGTGTAAACTTTCCGAATAGAGCAATATTTTCCGAATGGTCAAACTTTCCACATAAGGGTTACATTCCGCATAGGGTATTTTCTCAATAGAATATTTTTCCAGTTTTGCTTATTATTTGTTACTTGTTTTAAGTTTACTTCATTACCATTATACTCACTTTCCTGTTTAGTAGAATAGAAAACCAATCCACTTTTTGTCACCAAGAACAAATCATTCTACTTTTAACTGAGATCAATTCGAGAGGATTCCGAGAATTATTTTGAACCTTAGCAAAATGCATGTATTAAGTTACCAAAACCCTCCCCATGCATATATAATAACGTGTGTATGTATGCATGCATACACTACCATCATTTGATTTAACTAGCTACAAGTAACCTAGTGTAATCATGCCACTCCACTAATACCCTATGCTAATGCATGCATAAACCATGCTTTACTTACACATAAGCCTACTTTACTTACACCCTCCATGCTTATACACTTACACACTCCATACATTTCACTATACATGTAAATTTTGTCCCCCATTGACTTCCCAAAACCCACGGATGGAACCAAAAAGGGGAAGGAGTAAAGTTGCTAGTTTTTGAGCATATGTGTATTTGAAAAGTGTATCCAATGTGTATCCATGCATATCTTGGATTGATATCTTGTACAAGGTACAAAGATACACCTTGATTCACTCTCTCTCTTTGATATAGGCCGAAACACACACACTATCCACAACACAAAACAATTGCAATCTCATCATCTATCTCTCTCTCTCAACTCACGGCTAAACACCCTTAACCACCATTTTCAAACCTTCAAGCTTTACAACTACTCCTATACTATGTCTTCTACTACCTAAAGGTTAATCCTAAGCTCAACCTACAAGAAACCTTGATCCTTGAAGCAAGAACAAGAACCCTAGAAGCCTACTTGAAGCCCACGGCATGTTTATGATCTCCTAGACCTCCATTGTTGAAAGCTTGTCACTTGTTTCTACCCATTCTCATATCATTCCTAAACCTATCTAATCAAGTAAGTCCAAGTTAAAACCTATCTTTCCTAATACATTACCTTGATATATATTAATGTGTACATGTTTATTTTTGGTAAAGTTAACTTTTAAACAAGTATAGAAACCCTAAAAACCTAAGTAAAACTCATGGCTAAATTTTATATATAACAAAACTTGATGTAAAAACTTGTCAACCTTGAAGAACACATCATCATGATCTTGTTTACCTTGAAAAATCATGAAAACCTAACCATGCAAGTAATTTTGGACGTGAGCTATTAAGCCCATAACATGATTTTGAGAAATCTTGTAATGTTTAGATATAACTAGAAACATTAGATTCATGTTATTAGGTGCCTTAAAATGTTAAGATCACTATTAGGCCTCATAAGAATAGTTTAAGCTCACTATAATACCTTGCCTAGATAAATAATCATTTCCATTAAATATATGTTTTTATAAGACTTTTAGTGTCAAAAATATGATTTTATAAAGTTTCTTGTTGAAAATATAAATCTATAATTATTTTGGATTTAAATGATAGATCTAAGAAGTCTTGGACTAAAATAGTAAATATATAAACATTCGGGTTAAAAATGGCATATATAATACTTTCGGGCTAAATTGTAATTTTATAAAGTAAAAGGGATCTAAATAAATAAGTGTGGAAACTTATATTTCAAAAACATAAACTTTGAATCACATTTTAAATATTGCCGAGAGTACAAGGGAGTGTTTTGAACATATCCGAAACTTTGTAGGGTTAAAAGGGACTAAAAAGAGATTCATAAAATATTAGGGTAAGTTGTATAAACTTTGGAAAACCTAGGGACTGTTTTGGACACAAGCCGTGACCTAATATAAACATTAGGGACTAAATGTGTCAAGATACTAAACTTAATAAAACCCTAAGTAACCCTAGGGACTAAACTTGCCAACAGCCGAAACCTATACAAGCCCTAGGGGGCAATAATGTAACTTATAATAAACTTTATTATTAGCCAAAACTATAAGGACTAAAACTGCCATTAGGTGAAACTTTAATAAGCCCTAAAACAGGCCGTATACTATAAGGACCAAAATTGACACTTTAAGAAACTTTAAGAAACCCTAGTTACACGTGTAACTAGGGAGGGACCAAAACTGTAAATACTTGAAAGATTTAGAAACCCTAGGGGTATAAAAGTAATTTAATCGCGAGTATTTATTTATTTGAAAGGACTAAAACGTATTTGTATACAAGTATTACGAACCTTAAAATCTTATACATTTTAAACCTTTATTTAAACGTAAAACTTAAATAAACGTAACAATTGTTATTTTTCCAAACCTATAACTTAATAAATATAAATCTTACGTAAACATGGATTTTTAAATAAATGTTATAAATTTATAAACCTTATTTATATATTAAATATAAATTGAAAATGGTTAACTTATAAAATAAATATATTAATTATATTTATTTCCTATCACTTTAAATGTATATAAAACTGTCCTATATAAATATTTAAAGTGTTTTATAAACAACGTAAGTACAAAATATTAATTAAATGAATTAATTAATTAAACCTTATTATTTATTTTATACCTAAAATAAATACTATTAGAACTTGTACTACTACGAACAAATTACAAGTATTGTAATTAAATGCTTAAAACCAGTTTAAGCATGTACAGATTTATTCTGGAACTTTTATGCATTATGTTATGCATTTACTGAGACCTTATAATTATTTAGGTCGTTGACTGTATCGTGAGCATCCTTATCAGATTTATCTTCTAACTTATTGCTGTACTACTGAGGTGAGTTCATGGCCCCACTTTATATATTGACAAACTTTTAAACCTTTTAATGGGGAAGAAAACATGCAACATATTTGATTTTATGGACATAGATTGAACTGTGAAACTTGTGATTACCATGCCTATTGTAGATGAACAGCATGACCCGTGCATCCGAAACTGTTAGAATTATTGAATTACCTGAATGTTATAAATAGGTCTATTTGGGATTGACCGTCCCCATCTGGGTGAGTCATGCTCACTGTGCCTTGGCCGGGACAACAGATGTTTCACATGTCAGCAGTTATTTTTTTATGGGTGCCTTGATCAAGATAAGGCGAAGGGTCCTTATCTGTTAAGGACTTAACTATCAAGTTTCAGTTTCGGGCAATATGGAAATGTAATTACTTTTAAGTATTAGTGCTTTGTGCATTACTACTTCTGGGAATATCTAATGTCCAAACTTATTTTAATTAAACCTGTGAATTCACCAACTTTATGTTGACTTTCTAAGCATGTTTCTTAGGTAACTGAAGCAGGTAATGGTGTGCATGAAGTCAAGCATCATGATAGGTTGCATTTATAGAGCTCATCTGGGGTTTTATAAATTGGTAATAATTTTAAACTTTCAAACAATGTTAAAGACTACTGTAATACTATTTGCACTTTCAATCATGTAATAAATGTAAGGATAATCTTTTATCTGTTGCTCTATATTCTGTCTGCTGTTGATCCACCTACGTGACACCCAAATATTATCTCCGCTGTGTTTGACTCAATTTGGGGGTGTCACATAAGGTTTGATGATCACCTTCATGATTTGCAATAGAAAAGGATGGACACGAATATACACTAACAAATAGAGATCGAACAAAAGCCCTATCCTTTTCTCTTCTTAGGCCGGCGGCTGGCATGAACAACCCTAGGGTTTCTTTTGATTTCTTAATTTGTTACAAATGACACTAATTGTGTGCATTTTGGATAATAATTTCCATGGGCCGAGCATGGGCCTTAGTTTCTTGTAAAGCTTGTTATAACTACTAGTCCATCTAATTATCATGTGACATAACTCGTATTCCTGTGCCTTACTTGTATTTTCATGTATTATTATTCGTGTCGTGTGTTAGTGTTTTAACCTCGTGTACTTCTTGTCATGTAATATTTTTTATACGTGAATACTTACGTAAATACTTGTCATAATTAAATACTCATACACGTAATACTTGTACTTGTTCATTAAATATTCGTGGTACGTGTCGTGCATTAATTAAATGTAAAGTTTTAATTAATCCGTGATTTCATGTAATTAATGCATTCATGTAATTTAAGCGGGTTTTACATCCCTTGAAAATATAAACTTTTTATTTTCCAAACTAAACAACTTATATCCCTTTTTATCAAAAGCATATCCAACAAAGACACATTTTCCAGACCTGGACTCAAACTTATGAGACACATTTAACACAGTAAAAAAACATAAACAACCAAATACTTTTAAATGGAGAACACTAGGTTTAGACTTATAAACCATTTCATAAGTACTTTTACCAGATAACACAGCAGTAGGTAACCTGTTAATCAAATAAGTAGTAGTTAGCACACATTAAAGCCACATGTTTAATTGTTCTAACAGAAGTAACAAGTAAGTAATGATGCTACTCGATCTTTGAATAGACTGGTTAAAAAACAAAGAAAAAAAATTTAAGTTTAGTTAAATTCACAGGTGCAATCTATCACAAATCAATGACCAAGTTCAAATATATGTGTACTTTCATAACCTAAATTTACTTATATTGTTTTCAAAATAATTTAGTTTATGAAAAATTACCAAAAGGGTCCATTGCCCAATTCAATATCCTAACATGGGTTTAAAAACAATGCCAGACCCAAAAAGGTCTATGTTTTTGGGCAACAAGGGCAACTGAAGCAGAATTTGACACTTGTCAAAATTCGTCAGTAGGTGTCAGGTATTAATACGGTTTTGTCTTCTGGGCAATCTAGAGAAATTGGGCAATTTACTTTTTAGGCAATTGGGTTTTTAGTAATTTCACCCTCTGTCATCAGGTACAATTCATTTTTGGGCAACAAGAAGATTTAGGGCAACCTACTATTTCTTAATAGAGCAACAATACAATTATACCCATTAAACTACCCATTTGGCCTCACTTCAAACCCAAAAAAGCACATTTTCTTTCGATATTTTCCAGCCTCTTTCTTTCATCTTCTCCAGCCTCTTTTTCTTCTTCCTCTGTATGAGTTCTGGTACTAAGCAAATCTATCTAAAAATCCGTCACTTAAACATTGATCCATCTTAATTGTCATATGTTATTTTAACTATTATCTGTTTATCGTATGCATGTTACTCACGTCATGAACAATAACGTAATACTATAATCTTTTTTCCCATATTTTATTATTATTCCCTTCTTTTGCGTCAAACGTTTGCAATTAATAGAGCCATTATCTTGGGCTCCGTTAATTTCTCATCTGCGTTGGCTTCATTCCGTGTTTATCAAGGTGGGTTTGTTGCCAGCTATTTTAAATTTGTGGGTTGTATATATGATTCTGCTTCTGCTTTCTTTTTACATAGTCAAAACATAGGTCCGATTTTGTTTCAATAATTAGGGTTTTCTTCCTCTTTTTGATTCATAATTTTTTCCATTCATTTTGTGCAATTGTTATTTGGCATCATTAGTTTTGCTAATTATTTTAATTGTTGTTTGGTTTTTTACTAATTTTTTAATTGACTGTTGTTTTTTGTAGAATAGAAAAGAAATTCGTACTGCTGCTGAATATATCTGTATCAGGTAATTTGTGAGTTTTCTTGATGATTATACTTTTTCTGATTTTGTTTTATTTATGTCCTAATATTTTGTCCTTGTGTTGTCATTGTTGTTTGTCCTAATGATTTTGCCTTTTCATCATTGCCTTTATTTTATATATTTGTTTTCGTCTATGGATAAATTCACAAAGTTTTTTAATTTGTTATTTGTTGCTTTAAAATCAGTAGCATAGGCAAATAAGCAAATAAATTAAGCATACCTACCCTATACATCTAAATGTCAGGACACACATGTTTGGTTGAATCTATATAATTAATTTAGCATGTTGTTGACTAAGATTTGTTGATTAGAAGAGTCATACATGTTCCCAATGTTTTGATGCACCATATGTTGGTGTATATTTTTTAGGAACTCACACGTGCACACTTACAATAGTCGGTGGTGCTTTAGGAAGATCTCTCTTCTTCCAGATTTAGTCCGGGGGGCAAGGGGTATGCTCCCTCATATCCCGCTTTGGAGGGATTGGGTTTGTTGTTGTTGTCGTTGTACATCTACTTATGGTTATTCTGGTGATTTTGTTTTTTCAAATAGTTAAACGCCTACTTTGTTAATCATAATTAGGTCACACTTAATTGTGTAAAAATTAATAACGAAATTAACAAAGTTAAATGAATGCATGAAAAGTGATGATTACTAGGAAAGAGAAATTTGGAATACGAGGAGGAAATAGATGATTGTGGAAGAAATGAAGGAAATGATTCTTGTGAACACTTTTGCTTTACGGGTAATATGACCCTAAAATTGGCGGATGATATGCCAAAGTTTTGATTATTGGTATATGTGTGGAATGTGTGTGTTTTGAAAGAGATGAGTAAGGGTAAAAGTAGGAATAGTTTATTTAGTTTCTCGATTTTTCCTGTTGCCCATTGATGAGACTGTAATTATACATGATCTCATCGTCCAAATCGGGCTTAACGCGTAAATATATCATAAAATACCGAAAAATATACTTGTATTCATTTGTTGTTTGTTTTAGGTATGTATATCGAGAAAAAGACAAAAAGATCACAAGAAACAAAGAAAAACAAACACGGGAAACGAAGCCGCACAATGAACCGGACCCGAATGATGAATTTTGGAAAAGTCCCTCAAGTTTGAAGAAATGACAAGATTAGTCCCTTAACTTTTTAAGAATTGTCACTTTTGGCCCTTGTAAACCTCAAAAATTACTAAGGAGTCATTAAAGTTTCAAGAAGTTACATTATTGACCCTTGAAGAAATTACAAATTGACAAAACAATCCTTATTCTAAGATTGCTAAAGCTTGGAGGACTAAATTGTCAATATGCCAAAGATATTAACATGTGATATTGCCCTAATTGCTGACTCAACTTGGGAAGCCAAATATAGCAAGCTGTGGATACCTTAGGGGGCAGATATGTGCAAACCATACCCATTTTCATCAATCACCCGACCCAGTCCACCAATTTAACCCACCTTAGCCCAAAAGACTTACCCGACCAGCCCATACCTGATACATTTATACCCACCCAACCGTTTACATTTATTAACATTTGAAAAATGTTAATATAATCCAAACGCGCTTAACACTATAAACTTCCCCTTTCCCAGATTAAACTCACACACTAGAACACACACCAACCCTAAAATCCTAAAACCTTACCTACCTAATAATTAATCCTAATACTATCCAGAAACCTAATTTTTCTCATGATAACCATACCTAAACCAACAAACCCGACCCCACTACACCCATGTGCTCTCCCCAACCTTCCCCTGACCCATCACCATCTCACAAAACCCCATAACCCGACCAAATCCACGGCAGAGAATTGTTACTTGGTCCCAAAGTGTAAAGGAACGTCTAAGATTGTTTCAAGAAGCTGGAAATAACATGTGCTATGATCAGAGGTCACAGATTGAGCCTTGACCAAGTCCTATATTTAAACATCAAAATCACGAGCAATTAGGGTTTTTAGTTTTTAAATTCTATAAGATTCTATAGCCAGTATATAAGGCATTAGGAGTTCTTATTTCCTTTTTGTTCGAGTTTTTCTTCATAATTAATTATAATTCCTTTTTATATTTGATGAATGTTGGTGTTTGTTATGAATGTAATTCCTTTTCATATGTTAAAAGTTGGTAAATTAATGAAGAAAACTTGAGTTCCACATTTATCCTTGTTTGGTTTTGAGTTCAAGTTTTCATATAAGCATAAGGGTAAAAGTTATACAATACCAACGTACTTATTCAAATGTATCGACTTTAAACACTTACTATTTAATCGCTAGGCTTTACCAATGAACTTTTAAATTTGTCATGTTTTCACCAATGTAACCGTGAAATGACTGTATTACCTTTTTAGATTGACTAAAATACCCTTTAGTCTTTTTCCTTTTTATTTAGGGTCTAAGTGTGGTGCTTATAGGGCATCGGCCTTTTACTTGCTCCCCTGCTCCATTGCTTCAATCTTGAATCATCATAAAAACAAACCCCCTTGAAGATCCTAAAGTTCTAGCCTGAGAGACTGTTTGTATGCTACCGATCTTAGTAGTCTATAAAGTAGTAGTTATTTTCTATATTGATAAAAATGTTCTTACTAACTAAATTCGGTTGTGGTATAATGCAGTTAGTGTAAGCGAAGTAGAAGCACTCTATGAGTTGTTTAAAAAAATTAGCAGTGATGTGACGGGCTGATTAGTAAGGTTTAAATCCTCTGCGTAATGTATTTTTTCTTCTTCTTTGATAATTATAGGATTGAAATATCAATTTAATTAGATGCTAATTTATATGTACAACACATGAAGAGTTCCAATTAGCCTAATTTAAGACAAATAAAAAGAAGAACCATTTTTAAAGTTCATCCGTCCTGTGTTGAAGGTGAAAAAGACGACTAATTGTTAATGTTTTAAAATGAGTTTATTAAATTTTGATTGATTATTTCTCTATTACTGTTAATGGGACAAGTAAACTTGTAACACCCCATTTTGGAAATGGAAATATCACAGTAATTATGGCGTGTCATCAAAGCGTACAAGGTAAAATGTCTAAAACATTACTTGACCATATAAAGGAAAATACCAGAATCAAACATCGGTAGTCCAAAAGTAAAGCTCATCACACACAAACATAGTATAGTAAAGGAAAAGGACGAAACAATATCCAAAGCATAAGTATCATAAAGAAAGGAAATGCATAATGTAAAGAAGGCTAGACAGCTTCCAGGTCCATATGCACGTACTCTTAGTGTCTACGAGCGTCACTGAGTACCTGCCGTTTTGGGAACATAGAAAAGGAAAACGGCTGAGCAATACGCTCAGTGCACGGATGTACAATAAAGCATGAATAGGATAAGCATATAACATAATAACAGCGGAATAAACTAAGTCCCGAGTAACCTGGTTAAGTCTTAATAAAACTGGTTTTATAGTTTGAAAGTCTTATGTTTATCTTATAAAACTGTTTGTCATATTTTACCATTTAGCCAATATAGGTCATGAATATCCACCGTGCATGAATAATTGGAGGGGTGACCTCATCATGCAAATTAGAGGTGCTGCCTCTAATTTAATATACTGGTTTTATGGGTAGGAGGGATCAGCTCCTTGTGAAGGATGCAAGGCACACACCACATTCACCATGTAATCCTGAATAAAAACGTGTAACTAGGATGCACCCATACGCCCCACATGATAAATATAAATAATGGCCAAAAACTGAAGGGACGCCACGAGCAATCACTCTGCCGTGGTGAAGTCATAACATCAGTGCCTCTAATGTTATGGTTATGGTACCTCCATAACTAGGTGAAACTGGTCATGCATGTATATGGATATAGGTAATCATATTCAAAACATAAGCAATCAAACTCATACTTATACTACGGGAAAACAGTTGGCTGCATACGGGGAAATCCTAATAAGGAAAGAATGTCCATACTGAAAGGACGGGAATCCGTACCTTATGTCTAGTGAACGAGAACGATGAACTGCGAGAATCCTACTTTTGAATCACTAACGCTACATAAATACGTACATGAAATAAGTATCTGCTTACTACATACATAGCTGGTTTTATATCATGTCTTAGCTTATTTATGTGTTCTTACCATTTACACTGTTTAAAACCTTAAACTGTGTTAAATCCTTTATTCTGTTTAATCTGATTAAGTATTTCTGATATTTCATGTGTTATTATACTTACTGTGTAATAATAAGTAACTTTCCAAAAATTGCAGGTTTCCTTAAAAAGATAGTTTCCAAAAATAGAAAGTTTCTAAAAATAGAAAGATACCAAAAATAGAAAGTTTCCAAAAATAGAAAGTTTTCAAAAATATAAAGCTTTCAAAAATAGAAAGTTTCCAAAAATAGAAAGTTTCCAAAAATAGATTTACTGCTTAAAATAGATAAGTTTCTAAAAATAGAAAGTTTCCATAAATAGATTAGCTGCCTTAATTAAATAAGTTTCCATAAATAGATTAGCTGCCTTAAATAAATAAGTTTCTAAAAATAGCTGGTTTCCATAAATAAAATAGCTGCCTTATTTAATTAAGTTTCTAAAAATAGAAAGTTTCCATAATTAGAAATAAGCTGGTTAAATAAGCTAAGTAAATAAGCCTAGGTATTTCCATGATTATTTTCTAAGTCATATTATATATTATATAGTTTAATAATTATTTCATGTAATTTAATTAAACTATAGGTTATAATATTTAATTAAAGTATGACATGTTTTTAATTAAATATATTAAATACTTAGGTTAAAATATGTATTATTAAATACTAATAATATAACCTTAGTCATGTTTAATTAATTAATTATATCCATGGTTTTAAAGTAATTAATTAATTATAAGTCTTAATAATAAAAATACTTAGGTTAAAATAATTCATGTTTATAATTAATTAGTTAACCTAAGTCATGTTATTAAATTAATTACATCATATTAATTTAATTCTTAACCTAAGTTTATATCATAAACAATTAACATAATCATGATCCGGATCTACGCTTAAAAACATGCACCGGATCTGAACAAACACCGTACCCCGAACCAATTCGGGGTACCCCCTTGCTGCGTGGGACCCACACGCACCAACCAAGACCCAAAAAGGTCTTGGTGGTGGTCGGTTATAACAAACCGAACCCCCTTGGGGTCGGTTGTTCCTGCGGCCCAAAACAAACACCCCTTAGATCGATCCCATTGATTAATTAATGCTCATAACATGTTAGATCTAGGTTTAATTAATATGTTTTTTATGAAAAACATCATGTGTTCTTAATTAATAAAAGATTAATTAAAAAGAAAACAAGTAAAAAGGTTTTACCGTATTCGTGGATCAAAAGGGTGAAGAACAAACACGAACAATTACTAAATCAACAAGATCCAAGATCAAAATCACCCCTTATGGTGATTTGTAGGTGGCGGCACACAAAGAAGAAGGAGGAAGGGTTTCTAGGTTTTCTTGAAATTCTTCTGTAAAAATAATCTAAGTAGTGAAAATTAATTAACCCCCCTTAAGTAAAATTAGCAATGGGCTTGGCCCATTGTTTCTTGTTTGGCCGCGGGTAGGGACTCCCTTGTGGGGGTCCCGTACCTCGTTTCGTGTCTTGTAATTTTGTACACGTTTACGTTTAATTATGTTCGTGTTTTAAAAGTTCTCGTTACGTAAATATCCTACACTTATATATTTAATTACGCTCGTATTAAATATATATACGTAATTAATAATATCTCGTGTTTTAATTACGCTCGTGATCTC
The DNA here is from genome assembly GCA_025667525.1 of Glebionis coronaria. Classification (NCBI taxonomy): domain Eukaryota; kingdom Viridiplantae; phylum Streptophyta; class Magnoliopsida; order Asterales; family Asteraceae; genus Glebionis; species Glebionis coronaria. Next base: position 292,246,776 of record CM046877.1, read on the forward strand.
GTGATCGTATGTTCGTGATTAATTATTGCTAAATAATTATTACGTGATCGTTCATATAAAATACTTATCGTGCTCTAACACGTACGTAATACATAAACTCCTAATACGTAATCGTAATCATGCTATATTAGGAAAGTTTTTAACTAGTACGTACGAACTTAAGGTATTATGCATGGTAAAAGCATGCGGGTTTTACAACTCTTCCCCCCTAAAAGAATAATTCGTCCCCGAATTATAGATAAAGTAAACTGGAAAAGAAGAACATACCCGAATTCAAAATATGAAATGAGGGTAAGAAGTCCGGATAGACTCCTCTGTTTCCCAAGTGGCTTCCCGCTCGGTATGGTCCCTCCATAGAATTTTGACGAATGGAATCGTCTTCTTCCTCATGACGCGTTCTTGCCTGTCAAGAACTCGTTCGGGTTCTTCTATAAAAGTGAGATCTTCACGAATCTGTTCCAGTGGATACTGAACCATGTGAAGGGGATGATATTGGTACCCTCTGAGTAAGGACACATGAAACACATTGTGTACATGCGAAAGCTGCGGAGGTAACGCCAATCGGTAAGATACTTCACCGACTCGTTCAATGATATCAAACGGTCCGATGAAACGAGGACTGAGCTTCCCTTTAATCCCGAAGCGTCTGACACCACGTGCCGGCGAAACCTTAAGGAAGACGTGATCTCCTACGTTAAAGTGTAAATCCCTACGATGCTTGTCGGCGTAACTCTTTTGACGTGACCGTGCCTCCTGAATCTTCTGCCTAACTACTGCGATCTTCTCGTTTGTCATCTCTATGATTTCTGGTCCTTCGAGTGTTCGCTCGCCAACCTGATCCCAGCAGATTGGGGCGCGACACTTCCTGCCATACAACATCTCAAATGGAGCACACTTGATGCTCGCATGCCAGCTGTTGTTGTACGCAAACTCCACCAAATAGATGTATTCGTCCGAATCACCCGTCCATTCCAACGCACATGACCTCAACATATCTTCCAATGTCTGAATGGTTCGCTCCGACTGTCCGTCCGTTTGAGGATGAAAGGCCGTGCTAAGCTTAAGTTGTGTACCCCAAGCTTTCTGCAGACTTTTCCAAAAGCGCGAAGTGAATCGAGGATCTCTGTCTGAGTCGATGCTGGATGGTGCACCGTGTAGTCTCATGATCTCTCGTCTGTACGTATCTGCGAGTTTACTTACCGGATCTTCCTTGCGGATCGGTAAGAAATGAGCTGATTTGGTAAGTCGATCAATGATAACCCAAATTGCATCGTGCTTACTTTTGGTAGGCGGAAGACCGGTAACAAAATCCATGGTGATTTTATCCCACTTCCACTCTGGAATGTCTAACGGTTGAAGGAGACCGCCAGACCGCTGATGCTCGATCTTAACCTGCTGGCAGGTAAGACATTTGGAGACGTAAGTGGCCACATCCTGCTTCATACCACTCCACCAAAAGTACTGCTTGATGTCATGGTACATTTTAGTCGAACCCGGATGTATTGAGAATGGGGAGCTATGAGCTTCTGCTAGCAAAGCTTCCTGGAGTTCTTGGTCATCAGGAACACAAAGTCTAGTGCCCTGCCATACGATACCATCTGCATCTACTCTGAATTCTGTCCGCTTCTCCAAATTCTGTATTATCGCCCATATTTCTCTGTCATCCTTCTGAGCTTCCTTGATCTTAGATAGTAACTCGGGTTCTACTCTAAGATTAGCCCAGTAACTGTGCTGTCCATGTACCATGATCTCGATGTCTAGTCGCTCCAAGTCTCTTATGATTTCCTCTTCGATTCTAATGCTGTTGATCATTCCGGACTTCCTGCTAAGGGCATCTACTACTACATTTGCCTTTCCGGGATGATACTGAAGATTAATGTCATAATCCTTCAACAGCTCTAACCATCTCCTCTGCCTCATGTTCAATTCACGTTGAGTGAAGATATACTTCAAACTCTTGTGGTCCGTGAAAATATCACATGATTCTCCATATAAGTAGTGTCTCCATATCTTTAATGCAAACACGACTGCAGCAAGTTCCAAGTCGTGCGTTGGGTAATTCTCTTCATAAGGATTAAGCTGTCGTGAAGCGTACGCGATCACTTTCCCATGTTGCATGAGAACACAGCCAAGTCCCTTCCCCGATGCATCGCTGTAGATTTGAAATCCACCTGTACCAGACGGTAGAGTAAGAATAGGTGCAGATACTAGCTTCTGCTTCAGGTCTTCAAAGCTCTTCTCTCGATCTTCAGTCCAGACGAATTTCTCCCCTTTCCGCATCAGTTTGGTCAATGGTAGTGCTAAGAGGGAAAAGTTCTCCACGAACCTACGGTAATAGCCAGCTAAGCCTAAGAAACTACGGACTTCCGTCGCTGATGTCGGCCTCGGCCACTTAGTGATGGCCTCAACCTTCACTGGATCCATAGTGATTCCTTCTGCTGATACAATGTGACCTAAGAATGCCACCTTGTCTAACCAGAACTCACACTTGGAGAATTTAGCATACAGCTGCTTCTGGCGAAGAATCTGTAGTACTGTACGAAGATGGTCTTCGTGTTCCTCCTTGGACTTAGAGAAAATCAGGATGTCATCGATGAAAACAATGACGAATTTGTCCAGGAATTCATGGAAGATTCTGTTCATCAGATCCATGAACACTGCTGGAGCATTTGTCAGGCCAAATGGCATAACTACAAACTCGTAGTGGCCATAACGAGTACGAAAGGCAGTCTTAGCAATGTCCTGCTCCTTGACTCGTAACTAATGATAGCCTGACCTAAGATCGATCTTGGAGAAGTGTTTGGCCCCTTGGAGTTGGTTAAACAGATCGTCAATGCGTGGCAGTGGATATCTATTCCGAATGGTAATCTTGTTGAGCTCGCGATAGTCTATGCAAAGACGCATACTGCAGTCCTTCTTCTTAACAAACAAAACCGGTGCGCCCCATGGAGATGCGCTCGGTCGAATGAAACCTCGTTCAAGAAGTTCTTGTAGTTGATCCTTCAGCTCCTTCAGCTCTATGGGAGCCATACGATAAGGAGCCTTGGAGATTGGTTCAGCTCCTGGAACCAGCTCGATACTGAATTCCACTTCTCGTGCAGGTGGTATGCCCGGAAGTTCTGCTGGAAACACGTCTTGGAATTCCGACACTATTGGTTGATCCTGAATCGATGGAGACTCAGCATCCAGGTCGTGAACCGTAGCTAGATAACCCTCGCAGCCGTGTGACAGTAGTGCACGCGCTTGTAGGGTAGATATGACTTGTACAGACCGTCCGGGTATGAACCCGTTATGAATGTACTCTGGTGCATTGACATCACCGAATATAACCCGATATGAATGGCAGTCGATGGTAGCATGATACTTGGATAGCCAATCCATGCCCAAAATCACGTCGAAGTCATTCATGTCCAGCGGAAGTGCGTCGACAGGTCGAACCTTATCATCAAATTCTAGGGGAAGACTCTTGTATACATGGGTGATTAATACAGAGTCCCTCAAAGGCGTGGAAATAGTAAGCCTATTTTCTAGTGGCAAGGGAGGCATCCTAATGTTCTTAGCATAAGCAGTAGAAATAACCGAGTGAGTAGCACCCGTATCGAAAAGAACACATGCAGCGCGACCATACATATACAAGATTCCAGTGATGGTACCTGTAGACTTGTTGGCCTGGTCTCGAGATGTCGTGTAGACACGCCCGGCAGTAGGAGGCGGCTTGGTATCAGCATGTCCCGATGTACACTCCATCTCACCCTTACGGCAATCCTTCATAATATGGCCAGGAAGACCACACTTGAAGCACGCATCAGTATTACGGCGACATGGTCCTGGGTGCCTACGGTGGCAAGTAGAGCAAAGAGGATGAGTGTATCCTCCAGCAGGTGCTCTCGCTGGCTGAGGACCTGATAAAACATTTTACATGAGACATAATAGTTGGGTACAAAGGACAAAGCGGATAATCGTAAGATTGAATACCAGTGATAGCTAGACGGCTAGGATGCGAACCTCTCTGGTTGTGGTCCCTACCGTTTCCATGGTTCCTGGTAGAAGTTTGCTTAAAGTGTCAGAATATGAGTCATAGCATAAAACATAAGGAATTTCGTAAGTATTAGGACCTGCTGTTGCTGGATTGCCTGGCGTTGTTACGGTAATTGTCATTATCGCCACGCCTATCCGTAGCAGATCGGTCATTAGTCTGACCGTTTCCCTTGGGCTGATGAGGCTGCTGCTGAGTAGCCGGCTGAGACCGGTCCCCAGTTTTCTGCCTGGAAGATACATTTTAAGAGATGAATAATTGACATATGGAAAGATATACGGATTGAACACCACTTGAATATGAAGGTTTTACCTCTTGTCGGGTCTTTCAGCTTCCCCAAACTCATCTCTCTCCTGCAGCATCTCCAGTTTTCTTGCTGCATCGGCCACTTGTGCTACCGTATTAAACGTAGCACACACCAGATTGTTTACGACCGATGTGCGAAGAGCCCATCTGAAATGATGTGCCTGCTCTTCAGGAGTACCTGCTGCCGCACCAAGGAAACCAGCCAAGCGAAGAAAGCGCTGCATAAACTCGTTGCTATTCTCCCCAGCTCTCTGACGGATCCCATGGTACTCTCTCTTGAGCTTGTCCTGCTCAGCCTTGGGAAAGAACTGCTCCATCACCCTGTCCTTGAACTAAGCCCAAGTCAAACCAGCAACCCACTCATCACCACCTTCAGATTGCATCAAAGCTAACCACCAGTTAAGTACATCGCCTTCGAACCGATATCATGCCAACCTCGCCTTGTATGCGGGGTCACAGCCCATAGCGTTGAAGATCTTCTCGATGTGAGCCAACAAGCTTTCAGCATCGCTGGGGCTATCAGTCTTTTCAAAAGCTCGAGGGCGGAGCTTGTTGAATCTCTCCAGCCATACTGCTAATGTTACTGGAGGAGGAGGAGGTGGCTGATTGTGCTGCTGCTGATTGTTGGCAGCTTGAACTTCAGCCCGGATGTCATTCCTCAGTTGAGGAAGCAAGGCTTGCATGGCAGCCTGAATTGCAGCATTGAGCTTCTCCTGCTCGCGTGTGAGAACCATCTGACAGTATAACATAAAACATATGATTAACAGTTCAAAACATAAAATATAACATATATACATGAAAAAAAAATTTCTACTAAAATTCCACGAGAAAAATTTTATGCAAGAAAATTTTTGTATGAATGCATGATGCAGTTTTATGAAAACTTTTGATGCTCGAGAGTGAACGCCTCTGGTCAGTTCACCCAAAACAAAAGACATATCGAGGGGACGCCTATGGGTCGGTCCCAAATCTAAAAGTTTCGATAAAACACATGCGACTAAATAGGGCCAGTCCTGTACCAACCATTACTTAGTCAAAAACCTTGTAACAATGAAGTATATATGTATGCTTAAAAATGATGAATGCATGAAAACAACTGTCAGTTCTAGGAAGACCGTAGTGACTACCCACTAATCACAGGTCATATTTGAGAGCCTATAGGTCGAAGCCTTGGCTCTGATACCATAATTGTAACACCCCATTTTTGAAATGGAAATATCACAGTAATTATGGCGTGTCATCAAAGCGTACAAGGTAAAATGTCTAAAACATTACTTAACCACATAAAGGAAAATACCGGAATCAAACATCGGTAGTCCAAAAGTAAAGCTCATCACACACAAACATAGTATAGTAAAGGAAAAGGACGAAACAATGTCCAAAGCATAAGTATCATAAAGAAAGGAAATGCATAATGTAAAGAAGGCTAGACAGCTTCCAGTCCATATGCACGTACTCTTAGTGTCTACGAGCGTCCCTGAGTACCTGCCGTTTTGGGAACATAGAAAAGGAAAACGGCTGAGCAATACGCTCAGTGCACGGATGTACAGTAAAGCATGAATAGGATAAGCATATAACATAATAACAGCGGAAGAAACTAAGTCCCGAGTAACCTGGTTAAGTCTTAATAAAACTGGTTTTATAGTTTGAAAGTCTTATGTTTATCTTATAAAACTGTTTGTCATATTTTACCATTTAGCCAATATAGGTCATGAATATCCACCGTGCATGAATAATTGGAGGGGTGACCTCATCATGCAAATTAGAGGGGCTGCCTCTAATTTAATATACTGGTTTTATGGGTAGGAGGGATCAGCTCCTTGTGAAGGATGCAAGGCACACACCACATTCACCATGTAATCCTGAATAAAAACGTGTAACTAGGATGCACCCATACGCCCCACATGATAAATATAAATAATGGCCAAAAACTGAAGGGACGCCACGAGCAATCACTCCGCCGTGGTGAAGTCATAACATCAGTGCCTCTAATGTTATGGTTATGGTACCTCCATAACTAGGTGAAACTGGTCATGCATGTATATGGCTATAGGTAATCATATTTAAAACATAAGCAATCAAACTCATACGTATACTACGGGAAAACAGTTGGCTGCATACGGGGAAATCCTAATAAGGAAAGAATGTCCATACTGAAAGGACGGGAATCCGTACCTTATGTCCAGTGAACGAGAACGATGAACTGCGAGAATCCTACTTCTGAATCACTAACGCTACATAAATACGTACATGAAATAAGTATCTGCTTACTACATACATAGCTGGTTTTATATCATGTCTTAGCTTATTTATGTGTTCTTACCATTTACACTGTTTAAAACCTTAAACTGTGTTAAATCCTATATTCTGTTTAATCTGATTAAGTATTTCTGATATTTCATGTGTTATTATACTTACTGTGTAATAATAAGTAACTTTCCAAAAATAGCAGGTTTCCTTAAATAGAAAGTTTCCAAAAATAGAAAGTTTCCAAAAATTGAAAGTTACCAAAAATAGAAAGTTTCCAAAAATAGAAAGTTTCCAAAAATAGAAAGTTTCCAAAAATAGATTTACTGCTTAAAATAGATAAGTTTCTAAAAATAGAAAGTTTCCATAAATAGATTAGCTGCCTTAATTAAATAAGTTTCCATAAATAGATTAGCTGCCTTAAATAAATAAGTTTCTAAAAATAGCTGGTTTCCATAAATAAAATAGCTGCCTTATTTAATTAAGTTTCTAAAAATAGAAAGTTTCCGTAACTAGAAATAAGCTGGTTAAATAAGTTAAGTAAATAAGCCTAAGTATTTCAATGATTATTTTCTAAGTCATATTATATATTATATAGTTTAATAATTATTTCATGTAATTTAATTAAACTATAGGTTATAATATTTAATTAAAGTATGACATGTTTTTAATTAAATATATTAAATACTTAGGTTAAAATATGTATTATTAAATACTAATAATATAACCTAAGTCATGTTTAATTAATTAATTATATCCATGGTTTTAAAATAATTAATTAATTATAAGTCTTAATAATAAAAATACTTAGGTTAAAATAATTCATGTTTATAATTAATTAGTTAACCTAAGTCATGTTATTAAATTAATTACATCATATTAATTTAATTCTTAACCTAAGTTTATATCATAAACAATTAACATAATCATGATCCGGATCTAGGCTTAAAAACATGCACCAGATCTGAACAAACACCGTACCCCGAACCAATTCGGGGTACCCCCTTGCTGCCGTGGGACCCACACGCACCAACCAAGACCCAAAAAGGTCTTGGTGGTGGTCGGTTAGAACAAACCGAACCCCCTTGGGGTCGGTTGTTCCTGCGGCCCAAAACAAACACCGCTTAGATCGATCCCATTGATTAATTAATGCTAATAACATGTTAGATCTAGGTTTAATTAATATGTTTTTATGAAAAACATCATGTGTTCTTAATTAATAAAAGATTAATTAAAAAGAAAACAAGTAAAAAGGTTTTACCGTATTCGTGGATCAAAAGGGTGAAGAACAAACACGAACAATTACTAAATCAACAAGATCCAAGATCAAAATCACCCCCTTATGGTGATTTGTAGGTGGCGGCACACAAGGAAGAAGGAGGAAGGGTTTCTAGGTTTTCTTGAAATTCTTCTGTAAAAATAATCTAAGTAGTGAAAATTAATTAACCCCCCTTAAGTAAAATTAACAATGGGCTTGGCCCATTGTTTCTTGTTTGGCCGCGGGTAGGGACTCCCTTGTGGGGGTCCAGTACCTCGTTTCGTGTCTTGTAATTTTGTACACGTTTACGTTTAATTATGTTTGTGTTTTAAAAGTTCTCGTTACGTAAATATCCTACACTTATATATCTAATTATGCTCGTATTAAATATATATACGTAATTAATAATATCTCGTGTTTTAATTACGCTCGTGATCTCGTGATCGTATGTTCGTGATTAGTTATTGCTAAATAATTATTACGTGATCGTTCATATAAAATACTTATCGTGTTCTAACACGTACGTAATACATAAACTCCTAATACGTAATCGTAATCATGCTATATTAGGAAAGTTTTTAACTAGTACGTATGAACTTAAGGTATTATGCATGGTAAAAGCATGCGGGTTTTACAAAACTCCAAAGACCAAACTCGTTTTCTTAAACTCATTCGTTATATTATACTATTGAGTTTACTTGTTTTGATGAAATATGTTGACAAATATCGCTATTTCATTTTCATATACGTAGTACTTTTTTTCATTTCCAAATGTAAAGTAATGATCACAAGTTTTAACCAAATGGATAATTCTAAAATCTTGGGCGGTTTTTTGGCTGTTTGGTTTAATTTATTTAGCATTGTGATATTTTTAAGATCTGAGATATGGTAAATGTGGTAATGTGTGTAATTATGTTAAAGAAGATAAGGGTAATACAGTTACTTTACGGTCATATTGGTAAAAACAAAACAAATTTGAAAGTTCATTGGTAAAGCCTAGCGATTAAATTGTAAGTGTTTAAAGTCGGTACATTTGAAAAAGTACGTAGGTATTGTATAACTTTTACCCTAAGCATAATACATTTTTTTCCAAAGTTGAAAAAAGCTGGTAGATTGTAGAAGATTTGGTCCAAAATTTCATATGTCATAAAATTTTCTAATTGAGAAAGATTTCAAAGAGTTTTCAAGTCAGTTTTTAGGTTTCAAGTTTTAAAAGATTATGAAGAAAGTAAAAAAATTAAGTTTATTGGTGTTTATTGTTCTAACCATCACTGTATTGAAACTCAGATCAAATGCTAACTTCTACATAGCTTTTGATGATGTTCAATACTTGAAGTTCTTCTGTTTTGTGTTGTGATCAAACAGGAGCAACCCAAATATATAAAAAGTCTTTCATAGACTTATTTGGTTTTCTGTGGTAGTCAACCAAATCTTGACCCACTTTCATCAGCCTTCTTCCATGGATGCTTGTGCTTTATGCACATCAACTCAAAATCAAGGGTGTGGAGGTACACCCTTGAGGTTTGACCTCTATTAAAAATTTCTTGTTCATGTTTTTGAAATTTTGAGTGTTTATTGATAATCTGTTGTTGTATGCTCATGAAGATCTTGATTGATTGATCTCTCCCTTTGCTTGTTTTAAGAGTATTTTATTGGTTAATTACTTTAGTTGTTGATATTCTGTGTTTTATTTGCAAAAATATTGCCTACTAAAACTTTAATGGGTGTTTGAGACTGTTGAGGAAAGGGTAGGTTAGACCCTTCTTGCTTGAAGCTATACTCTGAACTTGTTTATAGGATTAGGAAGGGTGGATTTCTGCATTTGTTTTGGTAGTTTGCTCTGAAATGTCATATTGCCTTATATTCATAAATCTGTCAAAGTTGTGGATCTAGGATTGTGATTTTATTAACTGTGCACATCTTAGTTGTTTTTTAGGTTGTTTAATCTGGTTGGGTTGGTAGATTTAAGTGTAATTTAGGATTGTTTGAAGTTTGGTTAAGAATCGATGGGATATTCAGCTTAGACTGTCAAATAAAGTCACCCAAAAGTGCTTAAAGAGTCACTGGCTGAATATAAGGGTGTAGGACTGTTCATTTTTAGAGCACTGTTGGCTTAGTAGTATTGTTTAGGGCTTATTTGATCCTCTCAGCTTGTGTGCACCTTGATGCTAGTTTGCAGCGTTGTTGTGTTTGTGAAATTTGTGTCTAACAACAACTAAGATAAGTCACCATAAGAGCTTTACAAGCCACTGTATGATATCATTTGAGGGGTGTTTGTTTGCTTGTTACTAGTCCACTATTTCCTTAATCTTGCTACTCATTATTGGTATTATTTGTGTTTGTTGTGTTTGTGCTCATCTGGACTCCCACAAGCAACTGCTTGTGGGGTGCCTTTGCCTCCCAACACCAAAAGTAAACCAAGTAAAAGAGAAACAGTGGGTACCTGGTTGTTTGGTGCTGAAATGTGAGCAAAAATACTTCAAAATTGTGGCGTTATTGGTTTTGTAGTTTTGTTTATGGTGATTGAGGTTTGAGTTTGTGCCAGTGGTATCCATAGAAATCAAAAAGAAAGAAAAAAAATGCCAAAAAGCATGGCCGGGGTCTCAAACACGTGACCCCTCGAAGAGGGAGTATATGCCTTACCAGTATGCCATGCTTTGTTTCTTGCGAAGTATTGATAACGCTGGTTTCTTATAGGCTTTTCTATCTTGCTTATCAAAATCAAGCCGTGGCTTAATAAGCCAATCCTGGCTTATTGGGTCAGTTTTTTGTCATCATTAATTTTCCTTTATTCTACTTAGATTTTAAAACTTTTCTGTTTTAGTTCCATAATTTTCCCTTTTATAATTTATTTTTTATGATTATTTTTTATTTAAAATTTTCTAAAGTAAATAAAAAATAGAAAACGTTCTGAAAAATCTTTGAAAAATATTTTTTAGGTTTAGTTTAATTAGTTTTCGGTTTACAAACTTTAAAATTTGGATTTTGACTTTTCTTTGATTATTTTATTTTAGGATTTTTATTAACTTTAAAATTAAATAATAATTAATTAAATCACTTTCATAAATTTTGGTTTTCAAATTTTTCTTAATTACTGTTTTTAGGTAATTTTAGCAATTTTTAATAATTTTAGGTAAAAATTTTAATTTCGTTGCGTTTTAACGTTCGTACGTTACACGTTTTCGTCCGTTTTTAGCGTAATTCGTTTTCATTTTCTTCTTTTCAAAAGCGTAATACTCAAATAAATAACGTACTTAATGTTGACTTAAACACCATACCTCCTCAAGAACGAACTCGATTGTCGGTATCTGCGTTTTTCCTAAAACGTAATTACTAATACTTACCCACGACATTTGTGTGTGCTTTGTTTATACCAAAAATAAAGTATATAAAAAAAATACTACATCACCCATGGCACAATTGCCCTAAATTATATTATAAAATATTATTCTACATTTTTATGAAATGACCAAAAACCCAATTGCCCAAAATTCCAATTGCCCAAGTATGTTAACTTTCCCAGAAGACAGCTCTTACACAATACGTACCTTAATTGTATATATAGTGTAACACCCCCAAAATAGGCCCAGCGGAAGCACACCAGATTTGGGGCCTGTTACGTCATGATCTTCCAAGTCTTGATCCGAGAAAACGACTTCTATGCCAAATATCACAAAGTAGACTCCAAATAATCATACAATCAAGTACCTGAGAATACATGCTTAAAACGGTCAACATAAAGTTGGTGTGTTTATAAGTTTTATTAAAATGTTTATGACACTTCAAAAGATTATAAAGTCTACTACCAAAAGTAGTATCGTAAAAACGTTTAGAAATCCAGAGTTTCGCAACAAAAGCAACGCTTACTACAAGGTTCAATCATAAATCAAAATTTAGCCAAAAGCATTACAGCCAACATAAAATAGTTCATTTCAACATCACATGCACGATTAATATCAAGATCACATGCACAAATTATAGCAAAATCACATATAAGAAGCATATCAAGATCATACCAGATATTAGAAAGATTAACATGCAACAATCATACCAAGGTTCACAGTTAAGATCAATACAAGATCATAACAAGATTCACATGCAAGAATCATACCAAGGTTCACACTCCAGAACAATTCAAGTTTCCAATTATAGCAAGAAATGGACCGCAAAAACATAGATAAGATATGCAAGACCATCATGGGAGATATGACGTCAAGCATATTGGGTACAACACAGTGTTTATGATAGCACTAAGCTCATGAAACCGAACTATGGCAAGTACGCCGAAACATCGCGCGCATGAGATACAAGTTTCCCTAGTAGGTGTCTAACCCAAGACCACCTAGCACAACATCAAATGGTACACGTCCGTTTGGAAGTGGCGATCTACAAATCCCCGGACGGAGGTTGCCAAAACCTCAATAGATCTATCCATAACATCAGGTTCACTTTACCGGTCATCCGGAAGTGATTAACGGTTCATGAAGGGGACTAAGAAGAAACGTGGGTTAAATCTACTTAGGCATATCCATAAACCAACTTCAACGAAGTATAAAACGAGAGCACATTTTGCGTCCAAGCAAGTGACAAAGCATTATCTCATAGATAAACAATATCTCAGCGAAGTATTCTTATTCAAGCATAGTTCCATCCATAAGCAAATAACAAAGCATTATCTCTCCCCAAATAGATTAAGCATATAACGCAGATTAAGAGAAGAAATGACTCACTCACATATTCACAATATGCAACATAAACAATTCTTCATATGTATAAACACATATGCATCGCAAACAATACTTGAGAAGTATAACCACGTATGTATACAAACAATCATCAAACGTATAAACACATATTTGACATCGACAAGCATGCATCTCCCCCAAAAGAGACTAAAACATTTATAAAGCGATTCCAAAAATAGAAAGAGGGGGTATGAACTCACCTCGACGTAGTAGCGCAGACGATAGTGATGCTAATAATATGGTCTGCATAAACGTGAATCGAAACGGCTCGGCCATGGTGTTGTGGTTTAACTAATCGGCTAAATCTAATAACTTAAGAAAATATGCATTTGAGTTCTCGATAGATATGTACATCAACGTGACTCGTTGGTAATACATTTAAGTTCCAAGTTATAGTAGTTTAGTGGTTGGTTAAATAAAATTAATAAGATAAGCACACACCAAATATTGAATGTATCCCGTACACATTACGAATAACCATACGATTATATAATTCTTATGTTGAATTATATAATAGAGACAACAATCTTACAAAATAAACCAAAGTTTATATTTATTTGGTATTTATAGTATAAAGATCGTGATGAAATACTTAGACAACATAGTTCGACATATTTTAAGAAAATTAACACTTATATATAGAATTTTATATAAATTTCAACATGACCTATTCGTTTATACAACCTTTTTCATTTTAACCAATTCTCAATATTTTCCAAACAATCTACGTTACGCAACTCATGTCTTAACATATTTAATCACCATAATAAAAACCAAACACAACCTATGTGTTATAAATTAAAAGCCAAGCGCCCGATGTGAGCTATTTAAACACATATTTAAACGTATTATCATTTTTATAGTTCTCGTGATAATTATAGTGTTCGACATATGTATTTAACCAAATATATATACTTATATATGTATACCACTGGTTGAGTTAGTTAATAGAGTTAAATGCGTTATTAGCCGATTCCTAAACCACAAACAACCATGAACTATATCGCGCCCGGTACTCTAAACCCTTGCAATCCCGCGTCCAAACACACTCAAAATAATAAACAGCAAACCAAACACCCCTTTATATCTCGTCTGCAGTCCCAAATACCCAGTTATAAACTGCCTGCAGACCCAAACGCACCCTTACACTTTCTGCCGCAATCCCAACGCTCCCTTACACTCGCTGCTAGTTCTAAGCGCACCGGTACAGTCCGGCTGCTATCCCAAACACACCCTTACTGCAGCTGGTAATCCCAAATGCACCCTTACTACTTAACAACAGTCCTAAACGCACCCATACTGATGTTAACAGTAGATCAAAACAGCCTGCTGCGTTTTTCTACTAGTCCAACAAATCCTATGTCGTCTCACGCGCAACCAAACACGCCCTCGTCTGCGTTTTTCAGCTAGCCAAACAAACACACACCCACTACTGTTGTTGTTGTAAAAACGACGTACCCATGGTGGTACTACTGCCGCAAACGAAGGCACCCTTGGTGTTGTTGCTGCCGTAACCATACGCACCCTCGGTGGCGCTATATATAAACTGAATCGAATACCCACTATGAGTCGACGAACCGCAACGAACAAACCCTCCTGATGGCTGAATATAACCAAAACAAACACCCTTATGGATCGTTTTCATAACCCAACGCACCCCCTGCTGCTTATTCCTGAAACCAAAACGCATCTGTTGTCTTTTATTTCTGCTCGAGTCAAACACACCCTCGTATTTTTATTGTCGAACCTACCACGAGCTCGTCACCATCGAGGTACGGCTGTGGTGACGAAAAACAAATTTGAGCACTAATAAAGTGTTGGTTTTGGTGGCTGTGGGTTTCAAGCAGTGTGGTGGTGGTGGCTAGTCGGTTAGACAATGGAGGTGACGTTGAGTCGTGGCTGAAGTTATGGTGGTGGCGCGTGGTGGAAATACCACGATGGTGGTGATGTTGTCGATGGTTCAGAGGTGTGGTTGATGGTGGTATAGTGGTAGATCTAGTGATGTGGTAGTTTTGGATAGTTGGAGGCGGCTAAAGTTCATGGCAGTGGTGGCTAAAAGTGATGGTCACGATGGTAGTCGTTTTATTATGATGTGTAGCGGAGGCAGGTGGTTGTGTAGAGTGGTTAAAGAAAGTGGCGGCTGACTATTTTAGTTAGATCAAGATGGTGGGTCTCGATGGTAGTGATGGTAGATCGTGAATCTATTGGTGTGGGGTGGCGACGGTGATGAGAGATGATGGTGGATGTAAAGTTGCTACGTTGTGGTAGATTTCGACGGTGGCCGGGATATTTTCTGGCGATCGGAAATTAGTGGGTGGCGGCTGGAGTATAAGAGTGGATGTGTGTGTTTTATAAATTAGGTTTAGGGTTTTTGAAAAATGAGGTGGAAGTATAAAAATTCTCGTTATATATGCAAGTAATAAAATTAACATGCCAAATGTTGAATGGTTGCGGTTTTGTTATGTAAATTATTTACTTAACTTTTTTTCTATCTTGTTTAAAGTGGCTCGGGACTCGTTAGGGATTGATAAAATATGACCGATGTTCCGTAATTTTTACCGTTGCGTTTAAAATACCTTTTTCACGAAATAAGGTCAATTATACGACAAGAAATTTATAAATCGGTTATAAATTCATTTAAATGTTAATTATCTATCGGTTTTCCCGGTCAACCTCAGTTTCAACGAAAAATGGAGTTCGACTTGATTATTCGCGTTTTTGAACAAAAATTATTGACATAAAAACATTAATTAATTTAATAAATACTTTTATTAACTATCTCATGACAACTAAATATTAATTTTTATATTTTTTTATTGTGTCGGTACGCAGACTGTGATTTTTCACGTTAGCAAAATATGTCCCTTTTTCAAATCCAATAAGTTTAGTAATGCTCAAAAATGAATTTCAAATAATAATAATATATTTTATTATTATTTAAAGTAAGAAAAATTCTCGGGTGTTACATCATCCACGTGCCATTTTGAGTTTCGTCCTCGAAACTCGATTGTTGTTAATAGGTTGAGAAGTGACAAGAATGTCGAAAAGGAATAGGTAAAACTGGAATGTATCCGAAAGGTTTGACAGTCAATCTGACAAAGCGGTAACAGTTCATAGAACAATTAAATGACAATTAGAAGCGGATAATCTAGCAAGTCGTCTACTCTGAAAAGTCGATATCGGGTTAACTACAGTTAGTTGATTAAGCTCACGTCGGTCGATGTTCATCCGAAAAATCTGTGCCACAATTCACGAGTCATTTGAAGTTTGAGAAATTTTTCGCCAAAACGTAATAATGGTAACGGTAAAAGGACAAAAGAACGATTAAATCGTACGGACAAACTGTAAGTCAAAATGAACAAGCTCCATAACTAGTTTAATAAAATAATATAAATAATGAGTCACGTTGAATGCACTTAAGCCCACATGTTTATAAATCGTTATTTACATCGAGAAGCATCCTAATCCATGTAAATTAAAATTTATAACCTTATGGTTCGGTGACCTATGATTTCTTTATTCAAAGGAAAAGGCGTCCCAATTCGATTGAATAAAGATTTCATAGCTCATCCTACTTAAATATTTCCAACATGGCTTATCATCAAAATATATATAATATCTAAGAAAATAGATATTACCAAGAGAGTTTACAGCCAGTTTATTTATAAATTTCGTATTCAGACGTCCCATTCCATCTCAATACGGAACCATAAATAAGCTTCTAGTACGGTGGCTTATGATTTCCCATTTAGACGTCCCATACCACCTAAATATGAAATCATAATTTAACTTGTGCTCAGGAGACTCATGTTTCATATTCAGACGTACCATTCCATTTAAATATGAAGTCATAAGTACCCTGATTTGAGTCACACCGCACCATTTAGACATGCAAACTATCCAAATAATATTACATGAAATTACCAAAAGCAAAGTGTGTGAGTCGTCAATAGTCGTGTCCCGTAAGTAGACGTTCAAATTTATAAGCAAAAGAAAATAAATACGACACGCGATACGTGCACAAAAATACGTATCAAACAAGGAGCTCGTGTATAATATAGTAATATATTATAATAGTCACCAAATAGATAAAAGTAAAAATCAACATACAAAGCAATCATAATCAGATTAAGCAAGCAGTCATGCAGCAGCGGATAATGAAATTGCAAACACGCAAAACGAGCATTCATATAGCAACGGATAAAGCAATCGTAATATGTAAACACTTATTCATATAGCAGGGGAATGATCAAGATAAAACACACGAGAGCATTGGTTTTAGTCTAGGCCTATACAGTATCACCTAGTTCTCTAAAACCAAGTCTCTGATACCAATCTGTAACACCCCCAAAATAGGCCCAACGGAAGCACACTAGATTTGGGGCCTGTTACGTCATGATCATCCGAGTCTTGATCCGAGAAAACGAATTCTATGCCAAATATCACAAAGTAGACTCCAAATAATAATACAGCCAAGTACCTGAGAATACATGCTTAAAACGGTCAACATAAAGTTGGTGAGTTCATAAGTTTTATTAAAATGTTTATGACACTTCAAAAGTTTATAAAGTCTACTACCAAAAGTAGTATCGTAAAAACGTTTAGAAATCCAGAGTTTCGCAACAAAAGCAACGCTTACTACAAGGTTAAGTCATAAATCAACATTTAGCCAAAAGCATTACAGCCAAAATAAAATAGTTCATTTCAACATCACATGCACGATTCAAATCAAGATCACATGCACAAATCATAGCAAAATCACATATAAGAAGCATATCAAGATCATACTAGATATTAGCAAGATTCACATACAACAATCAACCAAGGTTCACAGTCAAGATCAATGCAAGATCATAGCAAGATTCACATGCAAGAATCATACAAAGGTTCACACTCCAAAACAATTCAAGTTTCGAATTATAGCAAGCAATGGACCGCAAAAAACATAGATAAGATATGCAAGACCATCATGGGAGATATGACGTCAAGCATATTGGGTACAACACAGTGTTTATGATAGCACTAAGCTCATGAAACCGAACTACGGCAAATACGCCAAAACATCGCGCGCATGAAATACAAGTTGCCCCGGTAGGTGTCTAATCCAAGAACACATAGCATAACATCAAATGGTATATGTCCGTTAGGCAGTGGAGATTTACAAATCCCCGGACGGAGGTTGCCAAAACCTCAATAGATCTATCCATAACATCAGGTTCACTTTACCGGTCATCCATAAGTGATTAACGGTTCATGAAGGGGACTAAGAAGAAACGTGGGTTAAAGCTACTTAGGCATATCCATAAACCAACTTAAACGAAGTATAAAACGAGAGCACATTTTGCGTCCAAGCAAGTGACAAAGCATTATCTCATAGATAAACAATATCTCAGCGAAGTATTCTTATACAAACACAGTTACATCCATAAGCAAATAACAAAGCATTATCTCTCCCCAAATAGATTAAGCATATAACGCAGATTAAGAGAAGAAATGACCCACTCACATATTCACAATATGCAACATAAACAATTCTTCATATGTATAAACACATATGTATCGCAAACAATACTTGAGAAGTATAACCACATATGTATCACAAACAATCATCAAACGTATAAACACGTATTTGACATCGAAAAGCATGCATCTCCCCCAAAAGAGACTAAAACTTTTATAAAGCGATTCCAAAAATAGAAAGAGGGGGTATGAACTCACCTCGACGTAGTAGCGCAGATGATAGTGATGCTAATAATATGGTCTGCATAAACGTGAATCGAAACGGCTCGGCCATGGTGTTGTGGTTTAACTAATCGGCTAAATCTAATAACTTAAGAAAATATGCATTTGAGTTCTCGATAGATATGTACATCAACGTGACTCGTTGGTAATACATTTAAGTTCCAAGTTATAGTAGTTCAGTGGTTGGTTAAATAAAATTAATAAAATAAGCACACACCAAATATTGAATGTATCCCGTACACATTACGAATAACCATAGGATTATATAATTCTTATGTTGAATTATATAATAGAGACAACAATCTTACAAAATAAACCAAAGTTTATATTTATTTGGTATTTATAGTATAAAGATCGTGATGAAATACTTAGACAACATAGTTCGACATATTTTAAGAAAATTAACACTTATATATAGAATTTTATATAAATTTCAACATGACCTATTCGTTTATACAACCTTTTTTCATTTTAACCAATTCTCAATATTTTCCAAACAATCTACGTTGCGCAACTCATGTCTTAACATATTTAATCACCATAATAAAAACCAAACACAACCAATGTGTTATAAATTAAAAGTCAAGCGCCCGATGTGAGCTATTTAAACACATATTTAAACGTATTATCATTTTTATAGTTCTCGTGATAATTATAGTGTTCGACATATGTATTTAACCAAATATATATACTTATATATGTATACCACTGGTTGAGTTAGTTAATAGAGTTAAATGCGTTATTAGCCGATTCCTAAACCACAAACAACCATGAACTATATCGCGCCCGGTACTCTAAACCCTTGCAATCCCGCGTCCAAACACACTCAAAATAATAAACAGCAAACCAAACGCCCCTTTATATCTCGTCTGCAGTCCCAAATACCCAGTTATAAACTGCATGCAGACCCAAACGCACCCTTACACTTTCTGCCGCAATCCCAACGCTCCCTTACACTCGCTGCTAGTTCTAAGCACACCGGTACAGTCCGGCTGCTATCCCAAACACACCCTTACTGCAAATGGTAATCTCAAATGCACCCTTACTACTTAACAACAGTCCTAAACGCACCCATACTGATGTTAACAGTAGATCAAAACAGCCTGCTGCGTTTTTCTACTAGTCCAACAAATCCTATGTCGTCTCACGCGCAACCAAACATGCCCTCGTCTGCGTTTTTCAGCTAGCCAAACAAACACACACCCACTACTGTTGTTGTTGTAAAAACGACGTACCCATGGTGGTACTACTGCCGCAAACGAAGGCACCCTTGGTATTGTTGCTGCCGTAACCATACGCACCCTCGGTGGCGCTATATATAAACTGAATCGAATACCCACTATGAGTCGACGAACCGCAACGAACAAACCCTCCTGATGGCTGAATATAACCAAAACAAACACCCCTATGGATCGTTTTCATAACCCAACGCACCCCCTGCTGCTTATTCCTGAAACCAAAACGCATCTGTTGTCTTTTATTTCTGCTCGAGTCAAACACACCCTCGTATTTTTATAGTCGAACCTACCACGAGCTCGTAACCATCGAGGTACGGCTGTGGTGACGAAAAACAAATTTGAGCACTAATAAAGTGTTGGTTTTGGTAGCTGGGGGTTTCAAGCAGTGTGGTGGTGGTGGCTAGTCGGTTAGACAATGGAGGTGACGTTGAGTCGTGGCTGAAGTTATGGTGGTGGCGCGTGGTGGAAATACCACGATGGTGGTGATGTTGTCGATGGGTCAGAGGTGTGGTTGATGGTGGTATAGTGGTAGATCTAGTGATGTGGTAGTTTTGGATAGTTGGAGGCGGCTAAAGTTCATGGCAGTGGTGGCTAAAAGTGATGGTCACGATGGTAGTCGTTTTATTGTGATGTGTAGCGGAGGCAGGTGGTTGTGTAGAGTGGTTAACGAAAGTGGCGGCTGACTATTTTAGTTAGATCAAGATGGTGGGTCTCGATGGTAGTGATGGTAGATCGTGAATCTATTGGTGTGGGGTGGCGAAGGTGATGAGAGATGATGGTGGATGTAAAGTTGCTACGTTGTGGTAGATTTCGACGGTGGCCGGGATATTTTCTGGTGATCAGAAATTAGTGGGTGGCGGCTGGAGTATAAGAGTGGATGTGTGTGTTTTATAAATTAGGTTTAGGGTTTTTGAAAAATGAGGTGGAAGTATAAAAATTCTCGTTATATATGCAAGTAATAAAATTAACATGCCAAATGTTGAATGGTTGCGGTTTTGTTATGTAAATTATTTACTTAACTTTTTTTCTATCTTGTTTAAAGTGGCTCGGGACTCGTTAGGGATTGATAAAATATGACCGATGTTCCGAAATTTTTACCGTTGCGTTTAAAATACCTTTTTCACGAAATAAGGTCAATTATACGACAAGAAATTTATAAATCGGTTATAAATTCATTTAAATGTTAATTATCTATCGGTTTTCCCGGTCAACCTCAGTTTCAACGAAAAATGGAGTTCGACTTGATTATTCGCGTTTTTGACAAAAATTTTGACATAAAAACATTAATTAATTTAATAAATACTTTTATTAACTATCTCATGACAATTAAATATTAATTTTTATATTTTTTTATTGTGTCGGTACGCAGACTGTGATTTTTCACGTTAGCAAAATATGTCCCTTTTTCAAATACAATAAGTTTAGTAATGCTCAAAAATGAATTTCAAATAATAATAATATATTTTATTATTATTTAAAGTAAGAAAAATTCTCGGGTGTTACATCATCCACGTGCCATTTTGAGTTTCGTCCTCGAAACTCGATTGTTGTTAATAGGTTGAGAAGTGACAAGAATGTCGAAAAGGAATAGGTAAAACTGGAATGTATCCGAAAGGTTTGACAGTCAATCTGACAAAGCGGTAACAGTTCATAGAACAATTAAATGACAATTAGAAGCGGATAATCTAGCAAGTCGTCTACTCTGAAAAGTCGATATCGGGTTAACTACAGTTAGTTGATTAAGCTCACGTCGGTCGATGTTCATCCGAAAAATCTGTGCCACAATTCACGAGTCATTTGAAGTTTGAGAAATTTTTCGCCAAAACGTAATAATGGTAACAGTAAAAGGACAAAAGAACGATTAAATCGTACGGACAAACAGTAAGTCAAAATGAACAAGCTCCATAACTAGTTTAATAAAATAATATAAATAATGAGTCACGTTGAATGCACTTAAGCCCACATGTTTATATATCATTATTTACATCGAGAAGCATCCTAATCCATGTAAATTAAAATTTATAACCTTATGGTTCGGTGACCTATGATTTCTTTATTCAAAGGAAAAGGCGTCCCAATTCGATTGAATAAAGATTTCATAGCTCATCCTACTTAAATATTTCCGACATGGCTTATCATCAAAATATATATAATATCTAAGAAAATAGATATTACCAAGAGAGTTTACAGCCAGTTTATTTATAAATTTCGTATTCAGACGTCCCATTCCATCTCAATACGGAACCATAAATAAGCTTCTAGTACGGTGGCTTATGATTTCCCATTTAGACGTCCCATACCACCTAAATATGAAATCATAATTTAACTTGTGCTCAGGAGACTCATGTTTCATATTCAGACGTCCCATTCCATTTAAATATGAAGTCATAACTACCCTGATTTGAGTCACACTGCACCATTTAGACATGCAAACTATCCAAATAATATTACATGAAATTACCAAAAGCAAAGTGTGTGAGTCGTCAATAGTCGTGTCCCGTAAGTAGACGTTCAAATTTATAAGCAAAAGAAAATAAATACGACACGCGATACGTGCACAAAAATACGTATCAAACAAGGAGCTCGTGTTTAATAT
This sequence comes from Glebionis coronaria, assembly GCA_025667525.1. Lineage (NCBI taxonomy): Eukaryota > Viridiplantae > Streptophyta > Magnoliopsida > Asterales > Asteraceae > Glebionis > Glebionis coronaria. The sequence goes on from CM046877.1 coordinate 292,268,944, forward strand.
AGTAATATATTATAATAGTCACCAAATAGATAAAAGTAAAAATCAACATACAAAGCAATTATAAACAGATTAAGCAAGCAGTCATGCAGCAGCGGATAATGAAATTGTAAACACGCAAAACGAGCATTCATATAGCAACGGATAAAGCAATCGTAATATGTAAACACTTATTCATATAGCAGCGGAATGATCAAGATAAAACACACGAGAGCATTGGTTATAGTCTAGGCCTATACAGTATCACCTAGTTCTCTAAAACAAAGTCTCTGATACCAATATGTAACACCCCCAAAATAGGCCCAACGGAAGCACACTAGATTTGGGGCCTGTTACGTCATGATCATCCGAGTCTTGATCCGAGAAAACGAATTCTATGCCAAATATCACAAAGTAGACTCCAAATAATCATACAGCCAAGTACCTGAGAACACATGCTTAAAACGGTCAACATAAAGTTGGTGAGTTCATAAGTTTTATTAAAATGTTTATGACACTTCAAAAGTTTATAAAGTCTACTACCAAAAGTAGTATCGTAAAAACGTTTAGAAATCCAGAGTTTCGCAACAAAAGCAACGCTTACTACAAGGTTCAGTCATAAATCAACATTTAGCCAAAAGCATTACAGCCAAAATAAAATAGTTCATTTCAACATCACATGCACGATTCAAATCAAGATCACATGCACAAATCATAGCAAAATCACATATAAGAATCATATCAAGATCATACTAGATATTAGCAAGATTCACATACAACAATCATACCAAGGTTCACAGTCAAGATCAATGCAAGATCATAGCAAGATTCACATGCAAGAATCATACAAAGGTTCACACTCCAAAACAATTCAAGTTTCGAATTATAGCAAGCAATGGACCGCAAAAAACATAGATAAGATATGCAAGACCATCATGGGAGATATGACGTCAAGCATATTGGGTACAACACAGTGTTTATGATAGCACTAAGCTCATGAAACCGAACTATGGCAAATACGCCAAAACATCGCGTGCATGAAATACAAGTTGCCCCGGTAGGTGTCTAATCCAAGAACACCTAGCATAACATCAAATGGTATATGTCCGTTAGGCAGTGGAGATTTACAAATCCCCGGACGGAGGTTGCCAAAACCTCAATAGATCTATCCATAACATCAGGTTCACTTTACCGGTCATCCATAAGTGATTAACGGTTCATGAAGGGGTATGTAAGCCATGTATCTGGGAGGAACTTAAAAGAAGGGCTTTTGGTTTTTTTCACCCCGTTTTGTGGTCTTGCAGCTATTTAAATAAATAGACTAAGAAGAAACGTGGGTTAAAGCTACTTAGGCATATCCATAAACCAACTTCAACGAAGTATAAAACGAGAGCACATTTTGCGTCCAAGCAAGTGACAAAGCATTATCTCATAGATAAACAATATCTCAGCGAAGTATTCTTATACAAACACAGTTACATCCATAAGTAAATAACAAAGCATTATCTCTCCCCAAATAGATTAAGCATATAACGAAGATTAAGAGAAGAAATGACCCACTCACATATTCACAATATACAACATAAACAATTCTTCATATGTATAAACACATATGCATCGCAAACAATACTTGAGAAGTATAACCACATATGTATCACAAACAATCATCAAACGTATAAACACGTATTTGACATCGACAAGCATGCATCTCCCCCAAAAGAGACTAAAACATTTATAAAGCGATTCCAAAAATAGAAAGATAGGGTATGAACTCACCTCAACGTAGTAGCGCAGACGATAGTGATGCTAATAATATGCTCCGTACAAACGTGAATCAAAACGGCTCGGCCATGGTGTTGTGGTTTAACTAATTGGCTAAATCTAATAACTTAAGAAAATATGCATTTGAGTTCTCGATAGATATGTACATCAACGTGACTCGTTAGTAATACATGTAAGTTCCAAGTTATAGTAGTTCAGTGGTTGGTTAAATAAAATTAATAAAATAAGCACACACCAAATATGTAATGTATTCCGTACACATTACGAATAACCATACGATTATATAATTCTTATGTTGAATTATATAATAGAGACAACAATCTTACAAAATAAACCAAAGTTTATATATATTTGTATTTATAGTATAAAGATCATGATGAAATACTTAGACAACATAGTTCGACATATTTTAAGAAAATCAACACTTATTTATAGAATTTTATATAAATTTCAACATGACCTATTCGTTTATACAACCTTTTCCATTTTAACAAATTCTCAATATTTTCCAAACAATCTACGTTACGCACCTCATGTCATAACATATTTAATCACCATAACTAAAACCAAACACAACCTATGCGTTATAAATTAAAAGCCAAGCGCACGATGTGAGCTATTTAAACACATATTTAAACGTATAATCATTTTTATAGTTCTCGTGATAATTATAGTGTTTGACATATTTATTTAACCAAATATATATACTTATATATGTATACCACTGTTTGAGTTAGTTAATAGAGTTAAATGCGTTATTAGCCGATTCCTAAACCACGAACAACCATGAACTATATCGCGACTGATACTCTAAACCCTTGCAATCCCGCGCCCAAACGCACTCAAACTAATAAACAGCAAACCAAACTCCCCTTTATATCTCGTCTGCAGTCCCAAATACCTCGTTATAAACTGACTGCAGACCCAAACGCACCCTTACACTTTCTGTCGCTATCCCAACGCTCCCTTACACTCGCTGCTAGTTCCAACCGCACCAGTATAGTCCTGCTGCTATCCCAACACACCCTTAATGCAGCTGGTAATCCCAAACGCACCCTTACTACTTAACAGCAGTCCTAAACGCACCCATACTGCTTTTAACAGTAGATCAAAACAGCCTGCTGCATCTTTCTGCTAGTCTAAAAAATCATATGTCGTCTCACGCGAAACCAAACACGCCCTCGTCTGCGTTTTTCAGCTAGCCAAACAAACACACACCCACTACTGTTGTCATTGTAAACACGACGCACCCATAGTGGTACTAGTGCCGTAAAAGAATGCACCCTTGGTGTTGTTGCTGCCGTAAACATACGCACCCTCGGTGACGCTGTATATAAACTGAATCGAATACCCACTATGAGTCGACGAACCGCAGCGAACAAACCCTCCTGATGGCTGAATATAACCAAAACAAACACCCCTATGGATCGTTTTCATAACCCAACGCACGCCCTGGTGCTTATTCCTGAAACCAAAACACATCCGTTGTCTTTTATTTCTGCTCGATTCAAACACACCCTCGTATTTTTACAGTCGAACCTACCACGAGCTCGTCACCATCGAGGTACGGCTGTTGTGCCGAAAAAAAATCTGAGCACTAATAAAGTATTGGTTTTGGTGGCTGGTGGTGACAAATCCGACGGTGGCTGGGGGTTTCAAGCATTGTGGTGGTGGTGATTAGTCGGTTAGACAATGGAGGTGACGTTGAGTCGTGGCTGAAGTTATGGTGGTGGCGCGTGGTGGAAATACCACGATGGTGGTGATGTTGTCGATGGGTCACATGGGTGGTTGATGGTGGTATAGATGTAGATCTAGTGATGTGGTAGTTTTGGATAGTTGGAGGCGGCTAAAGTTCATGCAGTGGTGGCTAAAAGTGATGGTCACGATGGTAGTCGTTTTATTGTGATGTGTAGCGGAGGCAGGTGGTTGTGTAGAGTGGTTAACGAAAGTGGCGGCTGACTATTTTAGTTAGATCAAGATGGTGGGTCTCGATGGTAGTGATGGTAGATCGTGAATCTATTGGTGTGGGGTGGCGACGGTGATGAGAGATGATGGTGGATGTGAAGTTTCTACTTTGTGGTAGATTTTGACGGTGGCCGGAATATTTTCTGGCGATCGGAAATTAGTGCATGGCGGCTGGAGTATAAGAGTGGATGTGTGTGTTTTCTAAATTAGGTTTAGGGTTTTTGAAAAATGAGGTGCAAGTATAAAAATTCTCTTTATATATGCAAGTAATAAAATTAACATGCCAAATGTTGAATGGTTGCGGTTTTGTTATGTAAATTATTTACTTAACTTTTCTTCTATCTTGTTTAAAGTGGCTCGGGACTCGTTAGGGATTGATAAAATATGACTCATGTTCCGAAATTTAGACCGTTGCGTTTAAAATACCTTTTTCACGAAAACAGGTCAATTATACGACAAGAAATTTATAAATCGGTTATAAATTCATTTAAATGTTAATTATCTACCGGTTTTCCCGGTCAACCTCAGTTTCAACGAAAAATGGAGTTCGACTTGATTATTCGCGTTTTTGACAAAAATTATTGACATAAAAACATTAATTAATTTAATAAATATTTTTATTAACTATCTCATGACAATTAAATATTAATTTTTATATTTTTTTTATTGTGTCGGTACACAGACTGTGTGATTTTTCACGTTAGCAAAATATGTCCCTTTTTCAAATCCAATAAGTTTAGTAATGCTCAAAAATGAATTTCAAATAATAAATAATATATTTTATTATTATTTAAAGTACGAAAAATTCTATGGTGTTACATATAGGACACATTGCGGATTCTTTCTTCGTTTCTCGATATGCGGTTGTTGCCCTAGACAAATTGAGAAAAACATAATCCTAGATGTAGAATGGGAATTACCCATATTTGGTGGACTCGTTTGACAATTAGCCATTTAGTTTATAGGTGTTTAGATAAGATCAAGGTTGCAAAAATCGTGAATCGCTAGTCGGCCGGTCGTCCACCTTGTAGCTGGTAATCGTTCTAGGCGGGATTAATCGGATTGGTATTTTAAGCAAATTTTTGGTATTTTCGGCAAGTTTTGAGTACTTGTAACATGTTTCATGTAATTCTGTCAACATTATTCTTAAAATACAACTTATCATACATATAAATAGTTAATATAAGTGATAAACACAGAGTTTTCGGTATTTTCGGCAAAATTTGCAGGTTTTTAGCAAGTTTGACCTCCCTTGACCATCTTTGACTACACTTGACCGCCATTAATCGTCTTTTCATTAATCGGTATGGTTGAACACCTTGTAGTGATTAATCGACAATTAATCGGGCTTGTAGACCTTTATTTGGAACATTGGATGATATGAAGGTGATGTGAAATCGAGAAAGCAAGTAGTACATAGCAGAAAGCTTTCTCTAAGAGCATAGGGTGTGATTTCGTATTCTGGTGTGGTGATTTGTAAAAAGTAGGTGCCATGTCAGCATCTTACTCTATAATACCACAAACTCTATAACATTAGAAACTTGCCTCTTTGGTTAACACCAGATTTCTAATGTTATAATGGTCTCACTTTTAATAAAAAATAATAAAAAATACAAAAAAATAATTAAAAAACTCACGGCGCTAGTCTATAACGTAGGCCCACGATACAATTCTCGCGTCGCGAGCTTGCATTGTGTCCATCATTTTTGGCTAGAAACTACGACGCTAGACCCCATGGCGCGACAAACGGTATAGTTTTTAGCGTGATGGTTCTTGTGTTGTGGCCATGACTTGAGCCATGGTCTCCCACACCATCTGCACTAAACACGTTACCTCCCACACCATCTCCTCTAAACAAATTACACACCATATACTCTAAACAAATTATCTGAGGAGTTGAGATCATTCACTTTTAAGAGAAAAAGACGGATATGGTCAGTTTGACCATTGAAAATCAATCTCTCGTCATGACTCAAAGATTTGACGAATTTGGTCATTACCATTCCATGGTTGACAAATGTCCTCCAAAAGATACTTTTTAAATGATCAACCGACGGTGCTCAACCATCAGATGATCAACTTGTCAGTGTACTTTTTCTTGAAAATTGAAAGAGAATAAAAAGTATCGACACACTTGATGACTTGGTAGTTGAGCACCGTCAGTTGATCATTTGGCAAGGTAATAGGACAAATATTGTTTTTGTTATGGGAGACATGTATGAGAACGGAAATAGTTACAAAAGTGTACCTTCAAATTACACATGGCAAACATGTAGTGGAGTTGAGCAGTTGTGTAATTGTGTATAACTAAATCCGTCATTTTTATTTGGCTTGACCAAGAAGTGAATTGAGAGGGGGGATTTTACCAAATCCATCTTTTCCGTCACCTATAAACATAAACCATATTAATCAATTATATTCATTCAAATCAACTTTTTACCTTTTTTCTTAAAAGATAAATATCTCACAACCAATAAATCCAAGTCTACACCATTACAACGAGAATTAAATCGTATTTCTATCGAGAGGCATATGTATATATTTTCGACGAACTTTTTTTTCTCTGAGAAAATCATATATGATTCGTATCACGAATCATATATATTCTCAGAAAAAAAAGTTCGTCGAAAGCACATACATGTGCTCCTCGATAGAAAGACGATTTAATTCTCGTCACGTTAGTATGTTTCGTTTTCGTAACTTTTAACGGTTTGTGAGATATTTAATTTGTAAACAAATTGATTTTTTTGTTAGATGAAAAATATATGTTAAAAAAAGAGTTTAGATCGAATTTTTCCTATAGTCTTTATGTCAAGGCCTCATATTTTTAACGGTTGATACCTAATTTAAATTACTCAATAATACGAGAAGGTCCATTTGATACCACTAAAAAGTTAGAAACCAAGTAAATCACATCACATGTGATTAAATCCAATCTATACGGTCCCGTTTTGGATGAAAATGCCAGGTTAGATTCGTAAGTGTGAGTTTTTGGACGTACATATGACAATTACAAAAATGAGTGAAGGAATGATTGTTCAAATGCCGTGTTTACCTTTTAGCGGGAATAAACGGTTTACCTATCAACTTAATGGCTATGGAATTTTTGTCTTTTGACTTTCGGTGTTTTCATATGTATTAACTTATGTTTTAAGTTATTCTAGAATAATTACTTAATATAATAAGTGTTCATTTTAACTTTTATCGTTTTTTCTTATTCAACTTTGAATATGAATATTTTTATTTGTGTTATATAATAATAGATAGAAAATATATATAAGGATTAAGATATAAATGCATTTTCATTAAATAAATTTTCCATCCGGTATCATATGATACACATGAAGATATTTATAGTTAAAGTTGAATAAAGAAAACCAAAAATATTAAAGTGGACATTTTTTATAGGACAGGAAAGAGTAACATCTATTATCAGGATGTATTTGTTTGCAAATGTTGCTAAAGACAACATTTTACAGATATGGTGCTGACTTTTTATTTTATTTTAATTCTAGTAATACATGCACGAATAAATATGACAATTTTATGTTCTCTTTCTATGCTACTTTATTCCAATGCATAAGAATATAAGATCATGTTCCCCCCCCCCCCCCCCTCCACCCACCACCAACAACTCCTATATAACTTGAACAATCTCATTCAAACAAGGATACTAATTAACTACATATACACTATAATTAGAATATTTTCCTAATTTCCATTTGTTATTAGTTATTACCATCTCAAGTCTTTTCAAATGAGCTAGAACTTCATATATTTGAAACAATTTCATCATTTTATTGAGTCTTGTAACATCAAGAAAGAACCAAGTCTTCAAGGAAAATGAGAGTGAACAAAGGAAGCAATCTATATAAGCTGTTTGCAATTCTAGAAAAGAAGTTTTGTGTTGAAAAAAGGTTTTATTTCTGGATCTTCCAAAGTTTCAACATACACAATTTGGATACTTAAATCGCTTAGCTTGGTGTTTACTACTAGTTATCTAGATCACGTTGAAACGTTTAGGGGTTGTTTACTTTTTTTAGTGGTATCATTTAAGGCTCTTAATATGTCTCTTGGTGGGAAAAGAAAGGTTTTGGTGTGAGTGTGGAACAAGATGCTCAAATGGTTTGACCCACATTTGTTTCCCACTAAGAGGTCGCAAAAGAAAAAGAAACACCCTCTTAGTTAATAATGGAAAGCCACAGGAAAAGACCGAACAGTCCTTGACCAATCATCTGTTTTAGGGTACCGCAAAACCCTTGTCTTCTATCATGGTCGAGCCCTTTTTGGCAATCGCACAACCTGGGTCATGCATGAGTATCAATTATGTGATGAAATGTCTGTAGGGATACCAAGTATTCAAGTAATAACTTCACCTTCCATTAGTGAATAACCTTATATAAAATTGTGAACTACTAACCGAATTGATTTCAGGTACCGTTTACCTTGTGTCGTGTTATAAAAAGGAATGAGCAGAAAACCAGTTATGTCAATAATGAACCGAGAACTAAGGGCGTCGGTAGCAGTTCAAACTATGCAAATGAGCCAATAGGCAGTGAGAGTAATTTTTCGACCCCTCTCACTTATCTTTGCACAAGACCTATTTCAGTTGAACAAAGTTCATCAACATGTCCTATTGATCCTCCTCCAAGCTTTTGTGTTTCACCTGCATTAATACTTGATTCTTCAAAGGTATTGATGCATAAAAATAAATACAATAGTAGTAGAGGTAGCGGAATGTGCTGGCTTGGTAATCTTTCTATGGGTTGACTAGAAACATGTTATCAAAAAACTCTACTCATAAATTAGTAATAATTGGTATTTCAAAAATATTTTTGTGCAAATACCATGTCAACAAGATGGAGGTTTTATGCATTAAAAGACGACTTGTTATAAGAGAGAATTGCAAAAATGGTCTTTGTGGTCATCCGAGTTTAACAGATATAATCCCTTTACTTTTTTTTTCTCGGTTCTGATCTCCGTGGTTGTAACTTATAACAGGTTTGGTCCTTTGACCATATTTTCTGTTAGTTTGACTGTTAAGTATTGGTTTAGAGGGTTAAAATGACATAAATACCCTTTTACAAATAGTCCCTATCGTCTGTGGGATGTAACAAATTTAGTCCCGAATTTTTTTTTAACTTTTTAATCAATCGAATTTTTTTTTAAAATGTTCGAATTTTTCAAAAAAAATATTAAACATTGAAAATTTATACTATAAAAGTTTTTTTTTTTTACTATTCTAAAGAAATGTATTTTTGTAAAAAACTTATTATAAATCTTTTTAAGACATTCGAGAATTAAAAATAAATTTAAAACATTCGAAATTTATATTTTAAAAGAACTTTTTTAATTTTTTTTAACATTCGAATTTTCAAAATTTTTATTTTAAAAAATGTCACATATTTCAACAATTTCGTAAGAAAAATCGAGTATTTAAAAAAAATTCCAAATTTTCTAAAAAATCAAGTATTTTAAAAAAAAAATTCTAAACTTTCTTTGACGACATTATACTCTTGAATCAAATATTTGAATTTTTTTAAATATTTGAATCTTTTAATAAAATATTAGAAAAATGGTATTTTTTTATAAAAAATATTCGACTTTTAAATCATTTGAAAAATATTCTAATTTTTTAAAAAGATTTAAAAAATATTCGAAATTTTTTCTAAAAGAATATTTAAAATATTTATAAAAACTGAAAAATTTAGCCAAGATTTTGTTCTTGATCCGAAAAGAATATATATATTCTAAAAAATGTTTCGTGTAATTTTTTTATGTTATAAACATTTTAAAGACATTCGAGAATTTACAAAAATAAATAAAACGTTCAAACTTTATATTTTAAAAGAAATTTTTAGTAATTTTTTTGAACAGATTAGAAACCTTTTTGTAAAAAATTTTGAAATTTATAAAAAAATTCAAAAATATAAAAAATTTCGAATAAATTTTGAGATTTTTTGAGTTAAGGAATATTTGAAACTTTAAGAATTTTTTTTTTAATTTTCTATAAATATTCGAATAATTAAGAAGTTAAAAAAAATTTGGGACTAAATTTGTTACATCCCACGAACCACAGGTACTATTTGTAAAAGGGTATTTATGTTATTTCAACCCTCTAAACCGACACTTAGCGGTCAAACTAACAGAAATTTTGTCAAAGGACCAAACCCGTTATAAGTCACAACCACAGGGACTAAATCCGAGAAAAAAAAGTAAAGAAACTATATCTGTTAAACCCGGATGACCACAAGAACCATTTTTACAATTCTCTCGTTGTTATAAATAAACCTGTAAGTCAAGTGGTAGAAATTGTCTACTCTACTAAAAGTATCCATGTATTCGATAATATTTATTCTCCTGTTTTTGTGATAATAATGAAAACGCAGGAACAATTGGAAAAAGGACAAGAAAGGCAATCTGGGAGTTACCGACAAAACGAGTTTACTAATCCTACAATCCCATGGCATAAATATGACCAATTTGGGTTCTCGCCAAGTCTATCATACTCAAATTATTCAGAGGAAGATGATATAATTCGATTTGGATGCATGTCACCATATTCAGAAGATGAAAATTTGATGGGATTATTTGGAAACGAAGATCCTATGTGATGGAGGCTTAAGTATCGAAGAACGGCCTTTTTGGAAGCCTAAGATCGTGTGACGAATAATGGTTTCTTAAAGCGGTCATAACTTGAGCATCGTAAGTTTGTCTTTAGCCCGTGGCCTGTCAAAACGACCGAAAAAACGAGAGGAATGACGCTGTAACCACCTTTATGCTGGTTACGGATTTTCCGAGGCCTAAAAAGCCATTTACTATCATTTATTTGCATTTTTGTGTTACTTACATTTTCTGGTGGACTTTGTCTTTGGGCCACAATCCAAACCATTAGTGTTTTAGGGGTTTTCTTTGTTTTCTGTAATTATTTAATCATTCTGCTGTAACCCCATCAAGACAGTTTTTAGTTTAATTAACTTTTATATAAAGGAGGAGAATCACAATGGCCACTGTTTGCCAAGTTTTAACTCTAATAATTGGTATTCATTAAAATTAACGATTGTTAAAAGAATTATTTGTGGTATTTATTGGAATCAACAGATCCAATTATGTGTTTTTTTTCTGGTCTACATCACTATGTTTTTTAAGGGTTATGATTGGAGTAGTTGACTGACATATCTGAAACACTTTGAAATATGCACAGTACATTGTTTACCAATATAGTTCCGTTCTAGTATGTTCAATGAGTTTTCGTACACTTTTTTGTAAGCTATTTCGTTGGTTACACACTTATTTATGTAGTTTAAAAATAAGGGCATCCTAGGTGGGGTCCCTTATTGAATTTCACCAGGACGAACTTCATATAATTTTAGCTTGTATTATCTACATCTATATCTCTATCTACATGGAGGAAGAAAATTTTGATTCCAAGGATAACATTTGATATGAAATGTTTTTTCCAAATTTAATTTAAGAGGCTTACCTAAAATGAAAAACAAACCGACATTAAACATGCTGACAAAAAGTCTAGAATTAGGTTAAAAGAATGGTGTTGTCATATACACATGAGCGGACGTGAAATATCCATTCAAAAAATCTTTTATTGAGCGGATTGGGAACATACTGATCTTTAATGCACTATATTATCAATGATCTCTACTGCTTTAAGGGAATATATTTACGAGAAAAGCAATAAAATGGAAACTAACTTTCTAAAAGTGTTGTTGAGAAACGCAGAGCAAGTTACTTTTGTTGCCTAAAATTGCTAATTATACGAGTGTGTACAGTAACACATTCATCATTTGTAGGGAGGTCGATCAAATAAACATATCCCATCTCCAAGTACACATCTTCGACGATACCTTAGCGGTGGATAAAAGTATTAGGGTGTTATTATATCGTAAGATCAAACGTATGTGAGGACGAAGCATATCAGCGTGAGATATTACTTCATCATAGAGATCATATAATCTAAAGAAACTGAAGTGGCGAAGTTAGGCACGAAAGATAATGCAGCTCGTGCATTTACAAAGGTGGTTCCAGGGCCAAAATTCAAGTATTGCATGAAGGTACTAGGTGGCGGGAAGTCTTATCACTAAGGTGAAAATTGTTAAAGTTAGTGTCGAGTCTAGTTAAACACATACGATAAATAGAAGATATCTAAGTTTAGGAAGTGTGTAAGTAGGCTAAGGTTGGGCTTAGGCTTTCTTATTCGACATGTGTGTAACTGACCCCTTCACCCTATAAAAGGAGGTGAGGGGGTGATGGTTAATTACACCCATCTTTTATTCTTTTTATAAACCGATCGTTATTAATAAAGGTCAATCGTTTGGTTTAACTTATTGGGTTTCATTTCTTCTAGTTGAAATTTATGCTCGATACATACGTCGATCTAGTGATTCAGCAATCGAGCTTCTCTTTGTTGGGTTATTGTCCAACAAATGGTATCAAAGACACGGTTATTTTGGTATGTGAAGATCGAGTGCTAGATCGAGGTTACGAGTTCGAATGTATCGAGGTTCGATTACGATTTTTTAAATCGTTTTGTCTGAGTAGATGTCGACCGCCCGAGACGATAATTAAAAAGTGACGTGAATGTGCTTAGTTTACCAAAGCGGATGTAATATGTAGAAAACTAGACGGGGGTTGAATAGTTTTTACCGATTAGTTATAATTACTTTGAAACTTTTTCGTGATCGTGAATAGATATAGACCAAGTGTAAATTAACAAATTAATAGAATTGAAGTAATAAAGAAACAAACCACAATGCACAATGATTTATAGTGGTTCAGCCTAGCAAGATCTCACTTATCTTGCCCCTACTTCCACTCCTCGAGTATCCACTCGAGAGTTCTACTTCACTAGTAATTGAATCTCCTTTACACCGGTGGAGAAATCTTCACACTTAAGCTTACTATCTTTAACGACACCTAAGCTAGAATGTCCCATTCTTTACAAAGGTACAAAAATGCCTTATTCACTATAAACTTGTGGTTTACAACACCAACCATTCTATTATACAAGTATATGAATGAATGGGTACAACAATGGTGATTGTGTAGGTGACACTTAACACATTCACAAAAAGTGAAGCCTTGGAGGATCAAAGCTTATAGTTGAGATTTCTTGTGATCGTCTTGAAATGAGCAAGGATCTAAATCACAAAAAAGAAGAGAGTAGACAAGAGAGATTAGAGGGTTAGAATATGTACTGAGATTATAGATAGAATAGATAGAAAGGGGTGAATATTAAGCTTGGAAAAGCTTGGTATTTCTAGACACTCATCAGACATGACTGGAACCCGTCAGCCTCCTTACCTAGGGGTCCGCGGGGTCTGGCAGGTCTGAATTTGGTAGCCTCATAAATATTTTGTCCAAGATCATAAGAAAACATTGTGTTTGTCATTGTTTGACTTTATATATCTGACAAGAGGGTCAATAGTCAACATTTTGGTCCATTTTGTTTTTCCATTTTTTGTTTATATAAGTTATGTAAACTTTATAAAAAGTTTAGTACATAAATTCATGGACATAAAAGACTTTGTAGAAACTAGAAAGGAGGGTTGAATAGTTTCTCTTCGATTGGTGACCAAATTAAAATTGCTTTCAATATGGTTTGTATCAAAACTATCTTTTACTTAAAGCTAAGTTGCATAATGATTAGGTTCAATTGAAATGCACTAGCAAGAATAATAAGCAAGTATAATGATAGTGAAATAAGTAAAGAGCAAGGAAGGAGACAACCAAGTGGGAAGACACCAAGATTTATAGTGGTTCGACAACGAGGCTCTATCCTCGTTTCTACTCCACTCCTAGAGTACACCTACTCGAGATTTTCACTATATCCACAAGCTCCCTTCTCGACGGAGAAAACCTTACATCGTTGCTTACATTATTTTCCGAAACTAAGCTAAATGTCGAGACCTAATCTTTAGCTAGGACCAATCTACACGACGTTGCCTACTTCACAATTTAACGACACAAGGCTAGATGTCGAGTTCTAATCTTAAGGTAGAACCAATCTTCACGACGTTGCCTACTTCACCATTTTACGACACAAGGCTAGATGTCGAGTTCTAATCGAAAGCTAGAACCAATCTTCACGACTCTTCACTTTGAAGCTAAGTGAGAACTTCACACAACACAACTACTAATCACTTTAAAGTTTAGTGAGAACTCACAAGACACAACCACATCACTTTATAGTTTAGTGAGAACTCCTAATCAAATCTATTACAACTCAACTAGACTTATCCAAGTACACACATGTAGCTTGGATTTACACAACACAAATCCAAGCAAACACATATGCAATGGATGTACACAAAAAATCCAAGTATTCACAAATAACTTGGATGAACACAACCAGTCCAAGTATTCATAAATACATTGGATTGACCTAAAACACAAAGGTATCATGATGAATATGACTAGCTCATAAATTCATCTTTATCACTACACTAGTGAGTGAGTGATCTTCTCATTGGACATGGTAAAGGAAGGGATCAAGAGGATAATCATATGCAAACATCCTTAACAAATTAAGTGATCATTTAATAATGATTATGCTATAGAAAATAGAAAAAGGGCTGAGAAAAACGTCCAAGAGGCTTGCTGGAAAATGAGATTTGACCCACTATTTAAAGGAGACAAAGTTACAACGGATCTATAACGGCTACTGTGCGCGGTACCTTATCTCACCCCTCGGTACCATATCGCTAAGGTACCGCGTAGGTACTTAAGGTACCGCCACTAGACTCCGCTCCGTTTTTTGTCTTTTAGCGGGGTGGGAATATCTGAGGTATTTGAACCCATCAAAGGATATCCTAACAGCATTTGGAATATGCCATTTTCAAATTTTCATTTTCCAATTTAATAAAACATTTTCTAAAAAAGAAAGTTTATTAAAAAATCTTTTGTCTTATTAACAAAAGTGAGTTTTAAGGATAATCATTTTGATGATCACTAAGTATGATTAAGAAAGGTTAGTGATATGATTATTACCTTGATGATAGTGTTAGTTAAATAATTCATTTTGTGTTTCTACACTAAATGTGTTGTATGGTTTGTTGTGATCAAAACTAAGAAAGATTAGTTAACACTAATAATGTTTTTAGGCATTACTTGCATTAACAATCTCCCCCTTTTTGATTACGACAAACGATAAACTCATTTACGTAGAAACACAAACTATGAAATTATTAACTAGTTTATCACTATCATTTCTCCCCATTTGTCGTAGAAAAAAGGTTAGCATAAGTCTTTGAAGTGCATCGAACTTTGCTAGTAGCTCCCCCTTGGTGGTTGCTCCCCCTTGCTTGGGGCACCAAGTTTGTGAGCTAAGGTGACATGCTACACAAAGGTTAGTAGAAAGGAAAGAAACACCAATGTATATATGATCACTACCTACTAAGTAACTTGAGAGGGAGAAAGAGAAGAAATCTCAAATTAGAAGCAAGTATTTTGCTAAGTATGTCCAAAGAGGTAATTGACAAAATCAAACTTCAATATAATGAAGATGATAAGCTTGTCAATGGGTTAAAGCTTTAGAATTGATGGAATTACCCATAAGCAATTGTAAAAATTTAACCAAGATCAACTCAAAATAGAACTAATTAGATAGCACACAAATAACACAAAGGTTAAAAAAAAGAATACAACAAAGAAGATAGTCATACACATAGTATGAGTATCTAAAAGCAATAAATATGGAAAATAAACCACTAGGCATAAGCTAGTCTAATTGTGATATTTTCCAAGATTGCTAAAAATAAAATAAAACTAAAAAGACGACGATACATCATTCGAAGTTTTGTCCACCAGAACGAAAACTTGAATAGGAGGTCGAGTGAGGAGGAATTCAATAAAATTTAACTTCTCATACACATGAGCAAGTTCAATTTGTTGAAATCGACAACAATCACATGAGGATCCATGATGCAACACAAAATCGTTTGATGGGGGTATGGCATCTTAGGGTTTGGTGGTGGTGGGGTAAAGGGTTTGGGAGTGTTTTCACAATGCCTTGTGAGGTTTGGGAAGGTGGAAAGGTCATTGAGTTGGGGGGTATTGAAGGATTGTGGTGGTGGTGGAACATTTTCTTTTGCTCCGGTGATGGGGTTTATGGTATAAGTCTTATTCCAATACTTGATTGGAGAGAAGGTAGGGTTTTTGGGTGGTTTGGGCGAATATGGTTCATTCTTCTTAACCCAAACGGGTCGAACCGAGATTTTCGGTTTCTTTGAAAGCTTGGATGAAGAAGCTTTGGGTGAGAGGGGTTTTGACAAAGAAATGTCAAGGTTAGGAATGTAGGAGTTAGGCATTGTGAGAGTGTGAGAATGATATCTCAAGGTTATGTGAGAATGAATTCTCAAGGTTGGGAAGGTGTGTGAATGAAATCTCAAGGTTGGGGTATAAGTAAAATGTAATCAAGGTAAGAATTTGAATACAAAATGTGTAGTGTCAAGGAATGTTTAGTCAATTTGAGTAAACAAGGAATCTTGACTGGGAATAGGGTTTAAAGGTTTTGACCAAAAATTCGTCAAAAGTCACTTTCTGGCAGCGGTACCTTATAGGGTCCGGCGGTTCCATATCACTAAGGAACCGCGGGTCTTTAAGGAACCGCATCCAGAGGACTTTAAACCATGTTTATCCTGGGTTTTGGGAAAAACTAAGACTTTTTCAAAAAATTGCAAATCTTGGATTTTTACCTCTATTAGAACCAAAATATGCTAGGGTTGCATAAAGCAACACATTCACAAAGAATGTCTTGACAAAGGGTGACAAAATAATTTAGATATCATTTTGAACCAATTTTAGTCAAGTTTAGGGGTTGTGATAGATTTAGGTTCAATTTTAATTTCAAATTAAAGTTGATTAGTGTGCACAAAAGGATAGAATCACACAAAGCTAAATCCATAAGTCAACAACACGAAAAATTCATTAGTGAGACAAGTACAAAGATAAATAAAACTAACTAATACATAGCTAGCTTATCATTAAATCTAGATAGGTGGTTTTCTTTGGCTTGTTGTTGAAAATCTTTATTTAAAAGAACTCCATCATTCATCTCCTAGGAGGAGGCATGGAGAACAAAGCAAGCAAGAAATCTTGCAAACCCCTATGTAGTCCATACATATCCATCCTTAGGTTTTGGATGAGGAAGTGGTTGTAGAGACAACATGGACATCTAGGACCATGAGTTTGTTGAAACCTAAAGTAAGGATCACCCAAGAGGAGGGAAAGAGGGACACCCAAAATTGGGATGTTTGAGTTGGGTAGAGGTGGAGGAGGCAAGTTCTCCAAGGGTGAAGTGGGTGAAAGTGGAGGCATGTTCCTCAAAGGGGAAATGGGTGAGTGTGGAGGTAAATCCTCCAAGGTTGGTGAAATGGGTGAGTTGTAAGGGGTAAATGGTGAAGTCACCAAAATGTCATGAAAGTCATTCCCAAAAGGAATGCTTTGGATTGGTTGAGGTTGTGTGGTCATTTCCAAGGGTGCACTTGGAGTGAAGGGTGAAGAAAGCTCATTCATTCTAGAATTAAATGAGGAGGAGGTAGAACCAATGGAGTGGTTAGTACCATGGGTGGAGGAGGTCATGCATGGTGCAAGAGGTGGGGAAGGTGATGAAGAAATGAGGATAGGAGCATTCTCATTCTTAGGTGTATGGAAAGGTGAGGAGTTAGGCTTAGCTACCTTAACCCTTATTTTGAGTGTTTTTCTTGGGATGGAGGTATTGGAAGTGTTTGAGGTTTTGGTACACACCATGGTTGATTAGGGTGGTTTAAGGTTTATGGAAGTATGTTTGATGTGTGAAGAACATGGCAAACAAGGTGGGTTTAAATGGTTGAGGGGTTGATCCAAACTAGTAATGGGTTAAAATCATTTTAGGTGAATAATGAATTTAGATACCCTAGTTTAGGAAATGTGCAGTTTATTACTGAAAATCATGCAAGGTTTACACAAAATTAAGAAAACAGTGTAAAGCAAAGATGCTGTCGTGCACAGTGGCCGGCGGTTCCTTATCTAGGGCCGGCGGTACCTTATCGATAAGGAACCGCGGGTCGATATGGAACCGCTACCATAAGGTTTTAAAAAATTTCCCATTCTAGTTTTTGATAAACCCAGATTTTTCCCAAAGGTTTCACAAGCCAAAGTTAACTACAGATCATAATCTAATAAGCTAACTATCATATGGCATGCACAAAGCTATGTAAAACACAAATATGAAGGCACAAGCAACATTTAGGATCAAAATAAATAGTAATCCAAATAAGTAACATAAGTAAATAAACACCTAAACCAAAGTGTTAATAAGCAAATGTTTAAGCTGCAAAAGATAACCAAACTTTGACACACTACAAAGTATTCACCTCCTTTTCTTGCTTAAATCCTTGATCATTTTTCCCAAATACTTGATTCCCCTTCTTGAGTCAATCCGGTGTTCATGCAAATCACCTCGGGTTCGAAGATTTTGACGGTAAAGTTCCTCCAAATTGAGATTATTAGGAACTTCACTAGAGGAATGGTGGGGAGGGGAAGCAATGTCATCTAAACCATCCACGAATGAGTTTGTGGAGTGGTGAGAAGAACTCGAAGAGTCAATGGGAGCACTTGTGCCAATGCCATCACCATCACTTGTTGGCATGTCCATGTCCTCATCACTGAACTCTTGTTGATCGGATTTACGGTCAGATCTTGTCTTTCTCATACACCTCTCGAATAGGTAGCATGACCTGTTTGACCGGTTGAAATTGAGAAAGATCAAGATTTGGAAAATCACGGCCAACCCTTTTAAAAAGGCAAGTGAGAAGCATTGCTTAAGGGAGGTTTGTTTTAGGCTTGTGAATAGCATAATTGATCCGTTGAGCGATAAAATACGCCAAATTGTAATTTCTGTTGGTAAAGATGCAATATAACATATGCACTAAACACGCCGGAACATGATCCCGGTTTCCACCAAGACAAAACACATTTTCCCTAAGGATATTGGTCCATTGAACCATATTATCATTAAGGTCGCTCAAGAGAACCTCATGACGTTTCACCGAACGTACCTTAGTATGAAGGCTTCTCTTAACAGGCCGATTACGCTTTTTGGAGACAATATCGACAATGAAGTCAAGATCAATTTCCTCATGATCATTTGGAGGACAATTGTTGGATTCAAGGAGAGCACTAAGCTTCCATTTATCCGTGAAGCGACAAGTGCCTACAAATGGGACATCAAGAATTTGACCAAACACTTCGAGAGAGTATTGAATGAGTTGATCTTTCAAGATGAACCTAACAAATATTCCATCATTGTTTTCAATGACAGAGTATGTGCTAAAGAACTCCAAAAGGAATCGAGGATAGATGTCTTCCTTAATGTTCAACCAACAATCAAATCCAATGTGTTCGAACATGGACTTGATGTAGACATAATTCTTGATATCCTCTTGGACAACTCTACCCTCATGAAAGCAACGGGATTGGAGAGAGGAAAAAGTATGGGAAAGGTGAGTTGAGTGACAAAAGTCGGATAGATTTGGCATATACTGTTTGGTGAGTTGATGATCCTTTTGGTATTGTGAAGGCATGATTAGTACCTAAATAAGCAAAAAAAATATTTCTCCAATCACTCATATGAAAAATAAAAAGGAAAACGAAAAATGAAAATGTGTTATATCAATTTCTTGACAAACATAGGATTGAATCCATATCATTTTCATGTTCACAATGTGTCTATTCCATCCTTGACCAAGAACACATGATCTATGTTATATCAACAATGGATTAGAACATTGGTTTTTCAAAACAAGGTTTTTAGGTAAGCATTAACACTGTCATTACCTACTTGTTCATGGGTTCATCTCAAATCCATCATTCAACCAAAATCATTTAGCCTAAATTCGGATTTGTTCTACAAGTGGGTTTTAGTGAAATCTTAATGAATATCAACCTAAGGAATCATAGTAAGATTACCATGTCAACCCACATTCCTATTAAGGTTTTAATTCAATTTCAATTTTAAAAATCCCCAATTATGAAAGGATTAACCCTAGAACAAAATAGAGGAAATTGAAAGAAAATACTTACAATTAATTGATGTTAGATGAAGGATGAGTGAAACCCACAACCTGGAATCAATTAATTTGAGTGATTGAAGGTTTTGGAAGCTTCAACAATGGTGGAAAAAGTAAAACCCGTCGGCTGTATGTTTTTGGGAGAGAGAGAGTTTGGTTTAAAAAAGAATAAAAAAACACAAACTGGCGCTCTGACAAAAGTTACTGCCCGCGGTACCTTATCGATAAGGAACCGCGGGTTTGAGCCGCGGAGATAAGGAACCGCCTGCAGAGGCAGGTTTCTATCTCTGAAAAACGCCAAATTTTGAAAATCCAGTTTTTCTAAAATACTTAAAATTAAATCATGAGCCTTTTAGAATATCACTGGATCATCATAACACTAAGCAATATGCCTTAACGAAGGATTACGAGTTAAATCAAGATCGAAAAGAACCGAAACAGACAAACGACTACTCGTAGCAAAACGACTAAGTGGAGAGAAATCAAGGGAAGTGAATCAAGACTAGGATCAATGCTCAAGGGATTAATGACAATATTCAAATAGTGGTAACGAGGAGCTTGTGTCATATATAGTGGTTTAAGACGTGCCTTTTCGGCGAAACGTTAAACGGCTTTGGTAATGAATAAGCACAAAGCAATTATTCAAGTATAGACTAAGATCACTTTCAATAATAGTCTTAGTCTAAACGAAAATATGAGCAAGGTATTAATTCACTTTCTCTCCCACAAAGGGCCTACTAACCGTATGGGTGCAAACCATAGAAATCATGCTTGATACTTTAAGCTTCTACTAACTCACTCTACATCACCATAGTGAGTCAAGTATCCAAGCAATGAAGGTTTGAGAGGATAAAGGAAAAGAAGCACAAACCACAAATAAATGTCAAGGCAAGGATGCCGAGGACAAGCACATAGTCAAGTAATGATCAAAAGAATGATCAAAGGGCGTGTGGGAGAACGAAAGCATACCTTGGCCACAAAGAGCAATCCATGAAGGAATAAGTGCTATGCCCAATCAATGACTATGATGAGTACTAAGTCTTCAAGGACTAGTATCATTCCCAATCACCTTGGTATCATCATTCAAAGATGTTAAAGATCAATGAAGATGATTCTTCTACAAGTGCAAGTAACTCAATCCACAACCAATTAAGTGATTGATCTTCATGAGTACCTACAAAAAGCAAGATGCAAACTAGTAGATACATTTCAAGAGTATATCTAAAATGCATAAAGGCTACTAATCTTAAGTGGGATGCGATATTATCAATTAAAAGACCTATTTTTCAAAGAAAACTTAGTTTTGACCAAAGAGAAACTTTAGTACAACTAGACCTTCTAATTTGAGGAGACAATGGATCGATCCAAGTTTTAAAGAACAATATACTTCAAAGATCTTGAGTGACCATCGCTCTGATACCAATTGTAGAAACTAGAAAGGGGGGGGGTTGAATAGTTTCTCTTCGATTGGTGACCAAATTAAAATTGCTTTCAATTTGGTTTGTATCAAAACTATCTTTTACTTAAAGCTAAGTTGCATAATGATTAGGTTCAATTGAAATGCACTAGCAAGAATAATAAGCAAGTATAATGATAGTGAAATAAGTAAAGTGCAAGGAAGGAGACAACCTAGTGGGAAGACACCAAGATTTATAGTGGTTCGACAACGAGGCTCTTTCCTCGTTTCTACTCCACTCCTCGAGTACACCTACTCGAGATTTCCACTATATCCACAAGCTCCCTTCTCGGCGGAGAAAACCTTACATCGTTGCCTACATTATTTTCCGACACTAAGCTAAATGTCGAGTCCTAATCTTTAGCTAGGACTAATCTACACGACGTTGCCTACTTCACAATTTAACGACACAAGGTTAGATGTCGAGTTCTAATCTTAAGGTAGAACCAATCTTCACGACGTTGCCTACTTCACCATTTTACGACACAAGGCTAGATGTCGAGTTCTAATCGAAAGCTAGAACCAATCTTCACGACTCTTCACTTTGAAGCTAAGTGAGAACTTCACACAACACAACTACTAATCACTTTAAAGTTTAGTGAGAACTAACAAGACACAACCACATCACTTTATAGTTTAGTGAGAACTCCTAATCAAATCTATTACAACTCAACTAGACTTATCCAAGTACACACATGTAGCTTGGATTTACACAACACAAATCCAAGCAAACACATATGCAATGGATGTACACAACAAATCCAAGTATTCACAAATAACTTGGATGAACACAACTAGTCCAAGTATTCATAAATACATTGGATTGACCTAAAACACAAAGGTATCATGATAAATATGACTAGCTCATAAATTCATCTTTATCACTACACTAGTGAGTGAGTGATCTTCTCATTGGACATGGTAAAGGAGGGGATCAAGAGGATAATCATATGCAAACATCCTTAACAAATTAAGTGATCATTTACTAATGATTATGCTATAGAAAATAGAAAAAGGGCTGAGAAAAACGTCCAAGAGGCTTGCTGGAAAATGAGATTTGACCCACTATTTAAAGGAGACAAAGTTACAACGGATCTATAACGGCTACTGTGCGCGGTACCTTATCTCACCCCGCGGTACCATATCGCTAAGGTACCGCGTAGGTACTTAAGGTACCGCCACTAGACTCCGCTCCGTTTTTTGTCTTTTAGTGGGGTGGGAATATCTGAGGTATTTGAACCCTTCAAAGGATATTCTAACAGCATTTGGAATATGCCATTTTTAAATTTTCATTTTCCATTTTAATAAAACATTTTCTAAAAAAGAAAGTTTATTAAAAAATCTTTTGTCTTATTAACAAAAGTGAGTTTTAAGGATAATCATTTTGATGATCACTAAGTATGATTAAGAAAGGTTAGTGATATGATTATTACCTTGATGATAGTGTTAGTTAAATAATTCATTTTGTGATTCTACACTAAATGTGTTGTATGGTTTGTTGTGATCAAAACTAAGAAAGATTAGTTAACACTAATAATGTTTTTAGGCATTACTTGCATTAACAGACTTATATGTTGCATATAATTCAAACAAAAAAATATGTTTGATGTTTTGTCATTAACAAACCGTTAAGTATGATTAAAACGTAAATATCGTTTAAGTGCGATATTTGCATTTACAATCTCTCCCTTTTATTGAAGAAAAAACATGAACTTATTTTTAGTTGGTATGTACATCAACATATAAGTTTTTATAATATGAACTTATATTTATCTTCTCCCCCTTTTTGTCGAAAGAAAATGGGAAGGTTTTTAATGGAAAAAGGTTTTGGGAGAGATGTTGCGATATCACGATTAAGCAGGATAGAGATCAAATATTTTTCCATGACTCCCCCTTGGTTACAACTCCCCTAGTTTGGAGAACCGGGAGCCATGGATTATGAAAATCCTGCAAGAAAAAGGGTTAGAAAGCTACACAACATTTTTACACATTATACACATGAGATAGCCCAACATTGGACTATAAGAATTCACACATTTTATACAAGAGAAAATATGTAATTTGTGTTGAGATTTAATCTCATGGAACTACCCCTAGATTTATGCCCTTTGGAATAATGATGATATGTAACGTAAGTCTTTCAAAAGAAAGTTAGTTTCTCGAGTCGAAGAGTCGAGATAGGAATATAAGCACGAAACATTCAATGTAAAACCCGCATGCTTTTACCATGAATAGTACCCTTAAGATCGTACGTACTAGATTAAAACTTTCCTAATATGGCATGATTACGATTACGTGTGAGGATTTTATGTGTTACGTACGTGTTAGAACACGATAAGTATTTACTACGCACGAGCACGTAATAATTATTTGACAATAATTAATCACGAACATGCGATCATGAAATCATGAACGTAATTAAAACACGAACTATTATTAATTACGAATATATATTTATTACGAGCGTAAATAAATATATTAGATCACGATAATTACGTAACGAGAACACTTAAAACGCGAACACAAATAATCACGAACGAATAACTTAACATCGAGACACGGAAAAAGGTACGGGTACCCCATGTGGGGCCCCCTACCCGCGGCTACAAGGAGCAAATGGGCCAAGCCTATTTTTAATTTTAACTAAAGGGGGTTAAAGGATTTTTACACTACTCAAAATCACTTTACAGAAGAATTTAGCAAAAACCTAAAACCCTCCTCTCTTCTTCTTTTTGGCCGCCACCCTCAAAACACCACAAGGGGGTGTTTGTTGATCTTGGATCTTGGAATTCTAGTTGGTGATCGTGTTTGTTCTTCGTCCTTTTGATCCACGAATTCGGTAAATCCTTTTAAAACCTTTTTCTTTTGATTTGATCTTTTATAAATTAAGAACATGTTATGTTTTTACAAAAACCTAATTAAAATCATGGATCTAACATGAATTGGGGTTTAATAAAATCAAAAGTATTGTTTTAAGGGTGTTTGTTTTGGCCGCAACCTACACCGAACCCAAAGGGGGTTTCGGTTTGGCCATCCGACAACCACCGAGACCATATGGTCCCGGTTGGTTGGTGTGGGTCCCACGGCAGCATCAAGACAAGGGGTACCCCGATTTGGTTCGGGGTACGGTGTCGATTTCATGTCCGGTTCATGGTTTTTAGTCTAGATCCGGTTCATGGTGTATGTTTAGTTTTATTTTTTTATGATCTTATGTTAAAAATTAAATTAATAAAATGACATGATTAATTTAATAACATGACTTAGGTTATTTTAATTATTAATAATCATGAAATTAATTAACCTAAGTATTTTTATATTTTGGACTTATAATTAATTAATTATTTAAAAACCATGATTATAATTAATTAATTAACATGACTTAGGTTATATTATTAATAAATAATAATACATGTTTTAACCTAATTAATTAACTTTATTTAATTAAAAACATGTTATACTTTAATTAAATATTTAACCTATAGTTTAATTTAATTACATGAAATTATTATTAAACTATACATTATATCATATGACTTAGAAAATAATCATGAAAACACTTAGGCTTATATACTTAGCTTATTTAACCAGCTTATTTCTAATTATGGAAACTTTCTATTTTTAGAAACTTAATTAAATAAGGCAGCTAATCTATTTATGGAAACCTTCTATTTTTAGAAACTTATTTATTTCAGGCAGCTAATCTATTTATGGAAACTTATTTAATTAAGGCAGCTGATCTATTTATGGAAACTTTCTATTTTTAGAAACTTATCTATTTTAAGCAGTAATTCTATTTTTGGAAACATCCTATTTTTAGAAACTTTCTATTTTTGGAAACTGTCTATTTTTGGAAACTTTCTATCTTTGGTAACTTTCTATTTTTGGAAACTTTCTATTTTTGGAAACTTTCTATTTTAGGAAACCTGCTATTTTTGGAAAGTTACTTATTATTACACAGTAAGTATAATAATGTATGAAATACCAGAAATACTTAATCAGATTAAACAGAATATAAGATAAACACAGTTTAAGGCTTTAAACAGTAAAACATGATAAGAACATATAAAATAAGCTAAGGCATGACATAAAACCAACTACGTATGTAGTAAGCATATACTTATTCATGTATGTATTTATGTAGCACTAGTGATAGGGAAGTAGGATTCCTCTGATACAAGATTTTTTTGTATGGGTTCAAGATTGTTCTCGGTATCTCCTCGAATTGATCACAGCTCAAAGTGGAATGATTTGTTCTTGG
Source organism: Glebionis coronaria (assembly GCA_025667525.1). Taxonomy (NCBI): domain Eukaryota; kingdom Viridiplantae; phylum Streptophyta; class Magnoliopsida; order Asterales; family Asteraceae; genus Glebionis; species Glebionis coronaria. The sequence continues at coordinate 292,294,445 of CM046877.1, forward strand.
TGACAAAAAGTGGGTTTGGTTTTCTATTCTATTGGAAAGATAAATGAAAGAATTAATGAAATTAAACTTGCAGTTAAATTAAACTATTAAATGATAAATCAGAAAAATAACCTTACTAAAGAAAGGTGCTATTCGGAATATTTAAGCTATTTGGAGTAAAGTCCTATTCGGAACAATCAGACCATTCGGAATAATGACCTACGCGGAATAATGATCTTACTCGGAATATTTTGTCTATGCGGAATAACAAGCCTTATGCGGAATAAGTGCCCACTCGGAATATTTTGTCTATGTGGAATAACATACTCTACACGTAATAATTGGGGCTATCCGGAATAATGAGACCATGCGGAATAACATACTCTGTACGGAATAAAAGCACTATTCGGAATATATAAATATTCCGAATAACGAACAAAATAAGCAGACTATCCGGAATATAGAAATGTTCCGAATAAGGGAAAAAGTGGGAAGCCTATCCGGAATAGCTAATCATTCCGAATAAGGGAAAAAGTAAACAAGCTTTTCGGAATATTGCTGGGAATGAAGACAGTAAGCAGCAGAAACTTAAACAGGGGACACGAATTTAATTCAAATTTAGCCAAATAAACAAAAAGGTTTAACCAAATTAACCAATAATCATCTATTAACCATAAGGATCAAATCCCAATCATAAAAACACAAAATCAACAACTTTTAGAAGATCTAATCAACCAAGCTAGAACTTTAAAACTTTGAATAAAAAGAGAAGATGAACAAGATGAAATGGAAAGATTAAATGAAAACTTGTATTGATGATTAAGATTCAATAAACAAAATGAAAGGATTAAACTTACAAGATTCAAGAAGAAAATCAAAGGAAATGAAAACCACTCCTTAAGGGAGATGGTTCTTCCTACGAACTAGGAAAAGAGTAACAGAAAGGAAAACTAAAAAACTAGCTGCCAAATTTTGTGAGGGTGATTCCCTTATATAGGCTAAGTGGTTGGTTGGTGAGTGGGCTTTCTCCCTTTCTTCTGGTCTTCTCGTCTTTTAAGAAAAGTTGACGTTTTCGATTCTGATTCGGGATTTGTCGACGATTAAATTCAACTCGTCTTTTAATTTCTTCGTTTAATAGACTTGAGTTTCTTCGACATATGTAAATCTTCCATCTTTGGTCCTTTTCTTCGATAAATCTTCAAATAGGCCCATTGACTTCAAATCTTTTGCATCTCTTGGACAATAGACTTCGTCTTTTGTCTTTTTCCTTGATAAAACCCGTGCAATCCCATGTTTTCTTCAATATTCATCCGGTTGGCTCTGAAAACACAATAAACACAAAAACCACGCATAATTCCAAACAAATGATATTAAACACGCGCTTTGGTCTTGTTTTAGTACGAAATAAGTGGTAAAAGGATGGGTGTTTTCACACCTATCAAATCCCCTACACTTAACCATTGCCATGCCCTCATGCAATGCTTAGTGATAAAGCAAATTTACATTTTTCTCATAATCAATCAACCTTGGCCTTATTAACATACTACTAAACAGAAATTAAAGTACTAAGAGAAATTAAAACTTTATAGTAAACAAAAGGATAGAAAACCATTTTCACTTGAAAATATCTATATTGAGATAACTTGCAAAGAGATCAGGGACTTATATTATGGCTTTGGTGCTGCGAAGATTTATCACCCTCAAGTTTCACGTTCCCCAAACTAAGCTTAAAAACGAGATCATTGTTATTATAAGTTAGCAAATCAAACACTTACACACGTGGCTCAATTATATGCTTAAACTCCCTTATTCCTAGAGGTATCTCTTATATTTTATGTTTGTCTTAGAATGATCATGAAGATGCATTTTTGGACTTATTTCGATAGTTTATTTAGGCAGAAAGCAAAGTAGGACGATTTGATCAATAGTTAGCTGAAGGACAAAATCTCTTAAAACTGCTTCTCGGGATATCAAAAAGTTCATATATTGGCATAACTCGGTTCATGATTTGAGACCTTTCTCGGGCCGATATTTGGCATGTACTTCATACTTCATATCTTGAGAGACGTGCTTGAGATAGTGGTCTTCTCATCGTAATAGAATTTCTTCACTTGGAGACTTTTGAGGGGTACTCCAACTTTGTTGACCACGACTTCATGATTATTTCTTCAATCTCTAATTGGGATTTTGAGATACAATGATCCGCCTCCTTTTCGGACTTGGATCTACTTATCCTCATACCTTGTTAGGGTCTTTTCGGATAGACTTCTCCATCATCTTTATGGGAGTTGATTGCTTTTCGTCGTGAGTCTTGATCCTTCATATTGATTTTGGGAATAATGCTTTTCACATCACTTTGGGTCTTCAGCAATAAAATTGAATCCTCATGCCTTTTTAGGGCCTTTTCGGACTCGCCAATCTTCGCGTCCCACTTCATAAGTTATGCCTTGGCTATGAACTCTTATCATTACCGAGCAACTTTTAAACGATCTTGGGCTAGAGGCTAAGTAACTTTTCAAATCGTACGACCTTACTTATTGCAGATAAAATATTAGCAAGTGATGGGAGAATAGGCAGATAATTACACCAAGTGAGCTTGTGCAAGAATACCGACTTATAATTGACTCTATCATTTCTCGTTCTCCACAATTTAAAATCTCAAGTAATGAGACACGTGGATGCTTAGCCTAATAAACCAATTAAGGTCTACATGGTTAAGGATACTAGCTAGAATAGACTTGGATAAGTCTATTCGGGTTGAGTCAAAATAATCGCAACGGGCCTAATATGTCAAAGATTTCAAAACTAGCTACACCACTTATTAATATTTTTGACTTTATTGCCGTACATATACATATGAAAGCAACGATAAAAATTTAAAAACTACGACTAAATGGCCAAAGTTAATAAAAAATTTGAAAAATGTTGAAAAAGATGATTTTCCGGTTAAATGAAGGCATTTTCATGGAAAAGTTCACTTAATACTTCGATAGAAGTCCCCCCTACACTTAAGATAAACATTATCCTCAATGTTTAAGCATGTGGGAAAAGTCTCCCCTACACTTAGGACATTGTGCACGTTGGTTAACTCAAGTTAAGGAAAAGACGACTAACGTGATTAATTTCAAATGTGAGTATGAAGAAAATTGAATCACGATAGTTGAGAGATAGAACCGGATGTCGGATAACACGGGAGCACGGTTCTTCAAAGGTTCCAAAAGTGCATTCATCCCTGTAATCACATCACCATACAAACACAAATAACCTAAAGAGGTCCCCATACACTTAGGAGGTTAAAATAGAAAAGGATAGATACTCGGGCTGCCTCCCGAGGAGCGCTTGTTTTTGATAACCGAGTCACGAGCCTGACTCGACCTAAAATTAGTTCATGGGGAACGTGGTGAGGGATGTAATCATCTCATGAGAGATGTCCTCACCAAAGTACAACTTCACTCGTTGGCCATTCATCTTAAAATTAGGTCCATTAGGTTGAGCGAGCTCGAGAGTACCATATGGAAAAATTTGGGCAATGGTGAATGGGCCGGACCAACAAGATTTCAGCTTGCCCGAAAAGATTTTCAACCGAGAGTTAAAGAGTAAAACTTTGTCTCCAACTTGGAACTCTCGGTTCTTAATCTTGGAGTCATGAATGAGCTTAGTCTTTTCCTTATAGATCAAAGAATTTTCATAAGCCTCATTACGGAGTTCATTCAGCTCATTGAGTTGGATCTTGCGTAGGTCACCGGCTTTGTTGATATCAAAATTAGCCCACTTCAAGGCCCAATAAGCCTTGTGCTCCAACTCAATGGGGAGGTGGCACGCTTTCCCGTACACGAGACGATATGGTGTACAACCAATCGGAGTCTTGTATGCGGTACAAAAAGCCAACAAAGCATCATCAAGTTTATCGGCCCATGAGGCACGATGCTCTCCCACGGTTCTTTCGAGAATTCGCTTTAATCCTCGGTTAGAAATTTCAGCCTGACCATTAGTTTGTGGGTGGTAGGCGGTGGAAAGACGATGATTTACACCATACTTAGCCATGACTCTAGCAAATTGATCATTGCAAAAATGAGTCCCGCGATCACTAATAATGGCACGAGGCACACCGAATCTAGCGAATAGCGATTTCAAAAAGTTACAAACCACCCTTGCGTCATTAGTGGGTAAAGCTTTGGCTTCAACCCATTTGGAGACGTAGTCAACGGCTACAAGGATGTATTTGTTTCCTTTAGAGGAAGGGAATGGCCCCATAAAGTCGATACCCCAAACATCAAAGATTTCACATTCTTGTATGAAATTTTGAGGCATCTCGTCTTTATGTGTGATCTTGCCTTGTTTTTGGCAAGCATCACAACGTTTAACCATCTCGTGAGAATCACGATAGATGGTGGGCCAATAAAATCCCGAGTCAAACACTTTTTTGGCGGTGTAGTTGGGACCAAAGTGACCACCGGTGGGTCCTTTGTGGCAAGCGTCAAGGATTTCTAAAGCTGCCGGTCCATTAACACATCGGCGAATAATCAAATCAGCACATTGTTTGAATAGATACGGGTCATCCCAAAAGTAAGTCTTAATGTCTTTGAAGAACTTCTTCTTTTGCTGGGATGTTAACCCGTCAATGAGAATTCCACCCGCTAAGTAGTTTGCAATGTCCGCAAACCACGGGGTTTCATCAGAAGTCGAGTTGATAGACATTAAGGTCTCCAGGGGAAAAGAATCATTGATCTCTTTGTTCGGATGTTCCCCTTGGTAAGGATCCTCAAGTCTACTGAGATGATCCGCGGCTAGGTTTTCAGCTCCTTTTTTATCGCGAATTTCGATTTTAAATTCTTGTAGTAGCAAAACCCAGCGAAGAAGTCTTGGTTTGGAATCTTGCTTAGTTAACAAGTACTTCAACGCGGAATGATCGGTATAAACGATTGTGGTGGAAAGGACAAGATAGGGGTGGAACTTTTCAAAGGCATAGACAACAGCTAAAAGCTCTTTTTCGGTTGTCGTGTAATGCAATTGAGCCCCCGTCATTGTCTTGCTAGCGTAATGGATCGGTTGGAAGTGTTTGTTTACTCTTTTCCCCAGAACCGCTCCAATAGCAAAGTCACTAGCATCGCACATCAACTCGAAAGGCAGCTCCCAATTAGGGGTAACCAAGACGGGTGCCTTAGTTAGCTTATCCTTAAGCGAGTTGAAGGCTTCAAGACATTATTTGGAAAAGATAAAAGGAGTATCTTTTTCCAAGAGGTGGGTCATCGGGCGAGCGATTTGAGAAAAATCTTTGATGAATCGACGGTAGAAGCCCGCATGACCAAGCAAACTTCTCACACCCTTCACTGTTGAAGGTGAAGGCAACTTAGCGATAACATCGACTTTAGCACTGTCGACTTCAAGACCGGCTTTCGAAATTTTGTGTCCTAGCACGATGCCCTCTTTTACCATGAAATGGCATTTTTCCTAATTAAGAACAAGGCGAGTGTCTTCACACCGCTTAAGCATACGTTCTAAATTGGCAAGGCAAGCAGAGAAAGAATCGCCATAAACCGAGAAATCATCCATGGATACTTCCATAGTGTCTTCCACCATGTCATGGAAGATAGCCATCATACACCTTTGGAACGTCCCAGGAGCATTGCATAAACCAAAAGGCATACGTTTGTAAGCAAATGTGCCATAGGGACAAGTGAATGTGGTTTTTTCTTGGTCCTTGGGATCGATGGGAATTTGAAAATACCCGGAGAAACCGTCTAAAAAGCAGTAATAGTCATTACCAGCTAGACGCTCGAGCATTTGATCCATGAAGGGAAGAGGAAAGTGATCTTTTCTCGTGGCATCATTGAGTTTGCGATAATCGATACAAACTCTCCACCCAGTAACGAGACGAGTGGAAATCAACTCGTTGTGTTCATTGGGAACAACGGTTATTCCGCCCTTCTTGGGCACACAATGGACGGGACTTACCCAAGGCGAATCCGAGATAGGGTAAATCAAGCCAGCATCAAGAAGTTTGATAACCTCTTGTTTGATGACGTCATGAATGCGAGGATTAACCCTTCTTTGGCTCTGGATTGCGGGTTTAAAGTCATCTTCCATGATAATCTTGTGAGTACAAAAGTTCGGATCAATTCCGCGGATATCAGAAATTTTCCAAGCAATTGCCTTCTTATGATCTTTAAGCACGGCGATGAGGAGAGATTTGTCTTCTTCTTTCAAGTCCTTCGCGATGATGACGGGAGACTTCTTCTCTTCTTCAAGGAACACGTACTCGAGATGGGGCGGCAACTCCTTAAGTTCTAAATTTGGAGGATTTTCGATAGGAGGCGTTTTCGAAGTCGGCGCATCGATAGCAATAACCTTGGGAGATGGTGGAGCAATTATGTCTTCTTTAAGAAGTTTCTTAATGAGGCGAAGATCTTCATCTCAATTGGCGGTAGAATTGTCATTAGCTAAGTTCACATCTCCCACGGTGGCTTCAAAATCTTTCCAAAGGAAATCACTTTCTCCAAATAGAGATAGTGATGAATCAATAGAGGAAATGGTCTCAACATTGGGAAGAGAGGTAGGAATACTTTTGCAAGCATCTTTGAAGTGTTCTTCACAAGCCTCATCAAGAACGTCAATACAATTAACACTCTCGTTAGAATAAGGCTGTTTAGACAACTTTCCCATGTTGAAAACGATTTTATCATCACCCACTCTCATGATAAGCTCACCGGCTTCAACATCGATGAGAGTGCGACCGGTCCTCAAGAATGGACGACAAACAATTAATGGTACACGAGGGTCCATATCGTAGTCAACGATAACGAAATCGGCAGGAAAAGTGAATTTGTCGACTCCTACAAAGACGTCTTCAGCTATCCCCACTGGATAAGCAACCGTACGGTTAGCTAATTCCAAAGTCATTTTGGTGGGGACTAGCTCAGGGAGAGATAATTGCTTCCAAACACTTAAAGGCATTAAGTTAATACTGGCACCTAGATCGGCTAGGGCCATGCAATTCTCTACTCCCGAGAAGTTACAAGGGATTAAGAAACGACCCGGATCACCAAGCTTGGTTGGCAATTTCCTTAAGAGCACTGCAAAGCAATTCTCATTAAGTTGGGTGTTAGCAATATCAAGAAGCTTCTCCTTGTCGCTAAGAAGATCTTTGAACATTTTTGCGTACTTAGGCATGTGAGCGAGAGCCTCAGCGAAGGAGATGTTGAAATTCAATTGTTTAAACATTTTTAGAAAGTTCGAAACTTGAATATCATCCTTGCTTTTGAGCTTCTCTTTCCTCAACCTTGAGGGATAAGGTATATCGGAAGAAGAGAAAGGCTTTGGGATCGAAGGATCACTCACATCCTTGGGTGGATGAGGGGTAGAAGTAAGAGGTGGAGAAATTGGGGAAGTAGAAGGATGAGGAATAGGAGCAGGTGACTCGTTCTCCTTAGTCACAATCACCGGTGGAGGTATAGGAAGCTCGGGTTCCTTGGTACCTTTACCACTGCGAGTGGTGATTGCTTTCATTTCCCCTCTCGGATTCGCAACGGTGTTACTCGGAAGAGTACCCGAAGAAGAGGGTTGATTACCTTGGAAGAAACTAGCCATCATGTTCCTTAAGTCATTCGTTTGACTATCCAAAGTGTTTCTCATATCAACTCTCAGATCGTTCCCTTGTTTCACTAGGTCTGCTTTCAAGTTGAGCACTTCCCGTTGGAGATTGTCCACGATCACATCATTAGTCCTCATGTAGGTTCCAATTTCTTGGTGTAATGCGGTGGGTTGGTTCGGAGGAGCATTGTATGCGGGTGGTTGATAAGCAGGTTGTTGGAAAACTTGGGTGTTTCGTTGAGGTGGATATGGTTGTTTGTGAGGTGGTATGTATGGTGCACGAGGTTGTTGTTGTTGTTGTTGAGGAGGGCGATTAAGGTTTTGTTGTTGGTTTGGGTTGTTAGGAGGAAAACCGGGTGGTGAGAGATAGTTGTTCGAGCGGTAGCTAAGCAAATTGCGGTCACCTTGAGGACGAGCTTGATAAGCGGCCGGAGGATAGGTATCGTATGCTGCATTCACATTCTCAGAAGGGTAGTCTTGGGTGGCAGTACAAGTAGTGTAAGAGTGAGGACCCCCGTATATCTCACATGGTTGGCTAACAGCATTGACTTGAGCATTTTTAGCATTGATGCTGTTGGTGTTGCTGGCGGTTTGGGTAGCAAGCGATTCAAGAAGCACAGTGATTTTGTCAAGTCGCTTGTCGCTGTCACTAGTACTAGCACTAGCGGCATGGGTCCGCACACTCTTGGTTTGCACACGAGACTTATTCTCAATGATATCCCAAGCAGCATTGGAAGTCTTAACCAAAATATTACCTCCCGAGGCACTATTTAGTGAATCTTGATCATTCATGCTTAAACCATTGTAAAAAGTATTAATTTGGTGCACTTTGGTAAAACCATGTTGTGGGGATTTTCTTAAAAGATCTTTGAAACAATCCCAAGATTCACTAAACGACTCATCGTACTTTTGTTCAAAATTGATAATTTCATTCCGCAAAGCGGTAGTACGAGAGGGTGGGAAAAAGTAGTTGATAAACTTGGTCTCCAAATCCGTCCACGTTAGAATACTTTGTAGCGGTTCCTTAGCAAGCCAATGTCGGGCTTGTCCCTCTAAAGAAAAGGGAAAAAGTTGTAAACGAATTACCTCTTATGGTACACCATTGAATTTGACCGTATTCGTGAGTTGCAAGAATCTCTTGAAGTGGTCATGAGGATCATCAATGGTACGCCCCAAGAATGGTTGAGCAGAGACCATCTGGATAAAGCCGGATTTGAGCTCAAAATTGTTGGCTGCAATCGCGGGTATGACAATGGGATCATTGTTGCCGTCTACATGTGCTTGCAGAAGTTCAATCATCGGGCGATTGTCTGGTAGAGGCTCATTGTTGTTGTTATTATTGTTTTTGAGAGGTGGATTGTTATTGTTATTATTGTTTTGAGGTGGGTTATTGTTGTTGTTTTGTACACCGGCCATGTCTAAGTCTTCGAGAGGCTCGGGCTCTTGATAAGACGTTGATCGTGTACGCATGCACCTGCAAAAGAACTAACAAAGGAAACAAGAAATATTTTTGTCTTTTTTTTATGTTTTTTTTAGGATTTTTGAAAATTTTATATTTTTTTGTGTTTTTGAAATTTTTTATGAAAAAGTAACGTTCACGGGGAACGGATCCCAAAATCCAAGTTCTCACAAAAAACTGTTGATCTTAACGAGAAGAGCCGGCAGCAGCGCCATTTGATACAAGATTTTTTTGTATGGGTTCAAGATTGTTCTTGGTATCTCCTCGAATTGATCACAGCTCAAAGTGGATCGATTTGTTCTTGGTGACAAAAAGTGGGTTTGGTTTTCTATTCTATTGGAAAGATAAATGAAAGAAGTAATGAAATTAAACTTGCAGTTAAATTAAACGATTAAATGATAAATCAGAAAAATAACCTTACTAAAGAAAGGTGCTATTCGGAATATTGAAGCTATTTGGAGTAAAGTCTTATTCGGAACAATCAGACCATTCGGAATAATGACCTATGCGGAATAATGATCTTACTCGGAATATTTTGTCTATGCGGAATAACAAGCCTTATGCGGAATAAGTGCCCACTCGGAATATTTTGTCTATGCGGAATAACATACTCTACACGGAATAATTGGGGCTATCCGGAATAATGAGACCATACGGAATAACATACTCTATACGGAATAAAAGCACTATTCGGAATATATAAATATTCCGAATAACGAACAAAATAAGCAGACTATCCGGAAGATAGAAATGTTCCGAATAAGGGAAAAAGTGGGAAGCCTATCCGGAATAGCTAATCATTCCGAATAAGGGAAAAAGTAAACAAGCTATTCGGAATATTGCTGGGAATGAAGACAATAAGCAGCAGAAACTTAAACAGGGGACACGAATTTAATTTAAATTTAGCCAAATAAACAAAAAGGTTTAACCAAATTAACCAATAATCATCTATTAACCATAAGGATCAAATCCCAATCATAAAAACACAAAATAAACAACTTTTAGAAGATCAAATCAACCAAGCTAGAACTTTAAAACTTTGAATAAAAAGAGAAGATGAACAAGATGAAATGGAAAGATTAAATGAAAACTTGTATTGATGATTAAGATTCAATAAACAAAATGAAACGATTAAACTTACAAGATTCAAGAAGAAAATCAAAGGAAATGAAAACCACTCCTTAAGGGAGATGGTTCTTCCTACGAACTAGGAAAAGAGTAACAGAAAGGAAAACTAAAAAACTAGCTGCCAAATTTTGTGAGGGTGATTCCCTTATATAGGCTAAGTGGTTGGTTGGTGAGTGGGCTTTCTCCCTTTCTTCTTGTCTTCTCGTCTTTTCAGAAAAGTTGACGTTTTCAATTCTGATTCGGGATTTGTCGACGATTAAATTCAACTCGTCTTTTAATTTCTTCGTTTAATAGACTTGAGTTTCTTCGACATATGTAAATCTTCCATCTTTGGTCCTTTTCTTCGATAAATCTTCAAATAGGCCCATTGACTTCAAATCTTTTGCATCTCTTGGACAATAGACTTCGTCTTTAGTCTTTTTCCTTGATAAAACCCGTGCAATCCCATGTTTTCTTCAATATTCATCCGGTTGGCTTTGAAAACACAATAAACACAAAAACCACGCATAATTCCAAACAAATGATATTAAACACGCGTTTTGGTCTTGTTTTAGTACGAAATAAGTGGTAAAAGGATGGGTGTTTTCACACCTATCATCCTCTCAGTTCATCTTCTTCGTTCACTGGACATAAGGTACAGATTCCCGTCCTTTCAGTATGGACATTCTTTCATTATTAGGATTCCACGTATGCAGCCAACTGTTTTCTCGTAGTATAAGTTACGTGTTTTATTGCTTATGTTTAATTAAGAATACCTATAGCCATATACATGCATGACCAGTTTCACCTAGTTATGGAGGTACCATAACCATAACATTAGAGGCACTGATGTTATGACTTCACCACGGCGGAGTGATTGCTCGTGGCGTCCCTTCAGCTTTTGGCCATTTATATTATATTTATCATGTGGGGCGTATGGGTGCATCCTAGTTACATGTTTTCAGTCAGGATTTCATGATGAATGTGGTGTGTGCCTTGCATCCTTCACAAGGAGCTGATCCCTCCTACCCAAAAACCAGTATATTAAATTAGAGGCAGCCCCTCTAATTTGCATGATGAGGTCACCCCTCCAAGTATTCATGCACGGTGGATTTTCATGACCTATATTGGCTAATGGTAAAATATGACAAACAGTTTTTACAAGATAAACATAAGACTTTTCAAACTATAAAACCAATTTTATCAAGACTTAACCAGGTTACTCGGGACTTAGTTTTCTTCCGCTGTTATATGTTATATGCTTATCCTATTCATGCTTTATGGTACATCCGTGCACTGAGCGTATTTGCTAAGCCGTTTTCCTTTTCTATGTTCCCAAAAAGGCAGGTACTCAGGGACGCTCGTAGACACTAAGAGTACGTGTATATGGACTAGAAGCTGTCTAGCCTTCTTTACTTTATGCATTTCTTTTCTTATGATACATTTGCTATGGACATTGTTTAGTCCTTTCCTTTACTATACTATGTTTGTGTGTGATGAGCTTTAATTTTTGACTAACGATGTTTGATTCCAGTATTTTCCTTTTATGGTCAAGTAATGTTTAGACATTTTTCCTTGTATGCTTTGATGACACGCCATAATTGCATGTGACATTTCCATTTTCAAAATGGGGTGTTACAATTATGGTATTAGAGCCAAGGCTTCGACCTGTAGGCTCTCAATTATGACCTGTGATTAGTGGGTAGTCACTACGGTCTTCCTAGAACTGACAGTTGTTTTCATGCGTTCATCATTTTTAAGCATACATATACATGTCATTGTCGCAGATTTTTGACTAAGTAATGGTTGGTACAGGACTGGCCCTATTTAGTCGCATGTGTTTTATCGAAACTTTTAAATTTGGGACCGACCCATTGGCGTCCCCTCGCTATGTCTTTTGTTTTGGGTGAACTGACCAGAGGCGTTCACTCTCGAGCATACAAAAGTTTTCATAAAACTGCATCATGCATTCATACACAAAATTTTCTTGCATAAAATTTTTCTCGTGAAATTTTAGTATAAATTTTTTTTCATGTATATATATATTTTGTGTTTTGATCTGTTTAATCATATGTTTTATGTTAAACTGTCAGATGGCAAACACAGACAATCTCTGGGCAATATTTGCAGCTGCTGATGCAGAGATGCAAGACGCCCTTCATCAGAACGACGGTTATCCTCCCCCGCCTAACATCTTTCCCATGGAAGGAAGGAATTGGCTCATAAGGGAATACTATACTCTTAGACAACGACCTGACGAAGACAGCAATGACTTCATGCAGCGTTTCCTTCGCTATGCTGGTGTCCTGAGAGCAGCTGCAGGCACCACTAAGGAACAAGCACTACATTTTTGTTGGGCTCTTAATCCAAGGATCGCCAATAACTTATCAGGTGCTCCGTTGGATACGGTAGCACAAGTGGCCGATGCATCACGTAAACTGGAGATGCTGCAGGAGAGAGATGAGTTCGGGGAAGCTGAAAGACCCGACAAGAGGTAAACATTCGTATTCAAGCGGTGATCAATCCTTATACTTTCCACATATGTCAATTATTCATCTCTTTAAATGTATCTTCCAGGCAGAAAACTGAGGACCGGTCTCAGCCGGCTACTCAGCAGCAGCCTCATCAGCCCAAGGGAAACAGTCAGACTAACGACCGTTCTACTACGGATAGGCGTGGCGGTAATGATAATTACCGTAACAACGCTGGGCACTCCAATAGCAGCAGGTCCTAATACTTAAGCATTTCCTTATGATTTCATGTTATAACTCATATTCTGACACTTTAGCAAAACTTCTACCAGGAACCATGGAAACGGTAGGGACCAGAACTAGAGAGGTTTGCAGCCTAGCCGTCCAGCTATCACTGGTATTCAATCTTACGATTATCCGCTTTGTCCTTTGTACCCAATTATCATGTCTTATGTAAAATGTTTTATCAGGTTCCCAGCCAGCCAGAGCACATGCTGGAGGATTCACTCATCCTCTTTGCTCTACTTGCCACCGTAGGCACCCAGGACCATGTCGCCGTAATACTGATGCGTGCTTCAAGTGTGGTCTTCCTGGCCATATTATGAACGATTGTCGTAAGGGCGAGATGGAGGGTGCATCGGGACATGCTGATACCAAGCCGCCTCCTACTACCGGGCGTGTCTACACGACATCTCGAGACCAGGCCAACAAGTCTACAGGTACCATTACTGGAATCTTATATATGTATGGTCAAGCTGCATGTGTTCTTTCGATACGGGTGCTACTCACTCGGTTATTTCTACTGCTTATGCTAAGAACATTAGGATGCTCCCCATGCCACTAGAAAATAGGCTTACTATTTCCACGCCTTTGAGGGACTCTGTATTAATCACCCATGTATACAAGGGTCTTCCCCTAGAATTTGACGATAAGGTTCGACCTGTCGACGCACTTCCGCTAGACATGAATGACTTCGACATGATTTTAGGCAAGGATTGGCTATCCAAGCATCATGCTACCATAGATTGCCATTCATATCGAGTTATCTTCGGTGATGTTAATGCACCAGAGTACATTCATAATGGGTTCATACCCAGACGGTCTGTACAAATCATATCTACCCTACAAGCGCGTGCACTACTGTCACATGGCTGCGAGGGTTATCTAGCTACGGTTCACGACATGGATGCTGAATCTCCATCAATTCAGGATCAACCTATTGTGTCGGAATTCCAAGATGTTTTTCCAGCAGAACTTCCGGGCATACCACCTGCACGAGAAGTGGAATTCAGTATCGAGCTTATTCCAGGAGCTGAACCAATCTCCAAAGCTCCTTATCGCATGGCTCCCATAGAGCTGAAGGAGAAACTGCAAGAAATTCTTGAACGAGGTTTCATTCGACCGAGCGCATCTCCATGGGGCGCACCGGTCTTGTTGGTTAAGAAGAAGGACAGCAGTATGCGTCTTTGTATAGACTATCGCGAGCTCAACAAGATTACCATTCGGAATAGATATCCACTGCCACGCATTAACAATCTGTTTGACCAACTCCAAGGGGCCAAACACTTCTCCAAGATTGATCTTATGTCAGGCTATCACCAGCTACGGGTCAAGGAGCAGGACATCGCTAAGACTACCTTTCGTACCCGTTATGGCCACTACGAGTTTGTAGTTATGCCATTTGGCCTGACAAATGCTCCAGCAGTGTTCATGGATTTGATGAACAGAATCTTCCATGAATTTCTGGACAAGTTCGTCATTGTCTTCATCGATGACATCCTGATTCTCTCAAAGTCCAAGGAGGAACACGAAGACCATCTTCGTACAGTACTACAGATTCTTCGCCAGAAGCAGCTGTATGCTAAATTCTCCAAGTGTGAGTTCTGGTTAGACAAGGTGGCATTCTTAGGTCACACTGTATCAGCAGAAGGAATCACTATGGATCCAACGAAGGTTGAGGCCATTACTAAGTGGCCAAGGCCGACATCAGCGACGGAAGTCCGCAGTTTCTTAGGCTTAGTTGGCTATTACCGTAGGTTCGTGGAGAACTTTTCCTGCCTAGCACTACCATTGACCAAACTGATGCGAAAAGGGGAGAAATTCGTCTGGACTGAAGATCGAGAGAAGAGCTTTGAAGACCTGAAGCATAAGCTAGTATCTACACCTATTCTTACTCTACCATCTGGTACGGGTGGATTTCAAATCTACAGCGATGCATCGGGGAAGTGATTTGGCTGGGTTCTCATGCAACATGGGAAAGTGATCGCGTACGCTTCACGGCAGCTTAAGCCTTATGAAGAAAATTACCCCACGCATGACCTGGAACTTGCTACAGTCGTTTTTGCATTGAAGATATGGAGGCACTACTTATATGGAGAATCATGTGACATTTTCACGGACCACAAGAGCTTGAAGTATATCTTCACTCAGCGTGAATTGAACATGAGGCAGAGGAGATGGTTAGAGCTGTTGAAGGATTATGACATTAATCTACAGTATCATCCCGGAAAGGCAAATGTAGTAGCAGATGCTCTTAGCAGGAAGTCTGGAATGATCAACGGCATTAAAATCGAAGAGGAAATCATCAGAGACTTGGAGCGACTAGACATCGAGATCATGGTACGTGGACAGCACGGTTACTGGACTAATCTTAGAGTAGAACCCGAGTTACTCTCTAAGATCAAGGAAGCTCAGAAGGATAACGGAGAAATCTGGGCGATAGTACAGAATTTGGAGAAGCAGACGGAATTCAGAGTAGATGCAGATGGTATCGTATGGCAGGGCACGAGACTTTGTGTTCCTGATGACCAAGAACTCCGGGAAGCTTTGTTAGATGAAGCTCATAGCTCCCCATTCTCTATACATCCTGGTTCGACTAAGATGTACCATGACATCAAGCAGTACTTTTGGTGGAGTGGTATGAAACAGGATGTGGCTACTTACGTCTCTAAATGTCTTACCTGCCAGTAGGTTAAGATCGAGCATCAGCGATCTGGCGGACTCCTTCAACCGTTAGATATTCCAGAGTGGAAGTGGGAAAAAATCACCATGGATTTTGTTACTGGTCTTCCGCCTACCAAGAGGAAGCACGATGCAATTTGGGTTATCGTTGATCGACTTACCAAATCAGCTCATTTCTTACCGATCCGCAAGGAAGATCCGGTAAGTAAACTCGCAGATACGTACAGAAGAGAGATCATGAGACTCCACGGTGCACCATCCAGCATCGTCTCAGACAGAGATCCTCGATTCACTTCGCGCTTTTGGAAAAGTCTGCAGAAAGCTTGGGGTACACAACTTAAGCTTAGCACGGCTTTTCATCCTCAAACGGACGGACAGTCGGAGCGAACCATTCAAACATTAGAGGATATGTTGAGGACATGTGCGTTGGAATGGACGGGTGATTGGAACGATTACATCTGTTTGGTGGAGTTTGCATACAACAACAGTTGGCACGCGAGTATCAAGTGTTCTCCATTTGAGATGTTGTATGGCAGAAAGTGTCGCGCCCCAATCTGCTGGGATCAGGTTGGCGAGCGAACACTTGAAGGACCGGAAATCATAGAGATGACCAATGAGAAGATCGCAGTAGCTAAGCAGAAAATTCAGGAAGCACGATCACGTCAGAAGAGTTACGCCGATAAGCATCGTAGGGACATACACTTTAACGTAGGAGATCACGTCTTCCTTAAGGTTTCACCGGCACGTGGTGTTAGACGCTTCGGGATTAAAGGGAAGCTCAGTCCTCGTTTCATCGGACCGTTTGATATAATTGAACGAGTCGGTGAAGTATCTTACCGATTGGCGTTACCTCCGCAGCTTTCGCATGTGCACAATGTGTTTCATGTGTCCTTACTCAGAGGGTACTAGTACCATCCCCTTCACATGGTTCAGTATCCACTGGAACAGATACGTGAAGATCTCACTTTTATAGAAGAACCCGACTGAGTTCTTGACATACAAGAACGAGTCATGAGAAAGAAGACGATTTCATTCGTTAAAATCCTATAGAGGGATCATACCGAGCGGGAAGCCACTTGGGAAACAGAGGAGTCTATCCGGGCTTCTTACCCTCATTTCATAATTTGAATTCGGGTATGTTCTTCTTTTCCAGTTTACTTTATCTATAATTTGGGGACGAATTATTCTTTTTAGGGGGGAAGAGTTGTAAAACCCGCATGCTTTTACCATGAATAGTACCCTTAAGATCGTAATTACTAGATTAAAACTTTCCTAATATGGCATGATTACGATTACGTGTGAGGATTTTATGTGTTACGTACGTGTTAGAACACGATAAGTATTTACTACGCACAAGCACGTAATAATTATTTGACAATAATTAATCACGAACATCCGATCATGAAATCATGAACATAATTAAAACACAAACTATTATTAATTACGTATATATATTTATTACGAGCGTAAATAAATATATTAGATCACGATAATTACGTAACGAGAACACTTAAAACGCGAACACAAATAATCACGAACGAATAACTTAACATCGAGACACATAAAAAGGTACCGGTACCCCATGTGGGGCCCCCTACCCGCGGCTACAAGGAGAAAATGGGCCAAGCCCATTTGTAATTTTGACTAAAGGGGGTTAAAGGATTTTTACACTAATCAAAATCACTTTACAGAAGATTTTAGCAAAAACCTAAAACCCTCCTCTCTTCTTCTTTTTGGCCGCCACCCTCAAAACACCACAAGGGGGTGTTTGTTGATCTTGGATCTTGGAATTCTAGTTGGTGATCGTGTTTGTTCTTCGTCCTTTTGATCCACAAATTCGGTAAATCCTTTTAAAACCTTTTTCTTTTGATTTGATCTTTTATAAATCAAGAACATGTTATGTTTTTACAAAAACCTTATTAAAATCATGGATCTAACATGAATTGGGGTTTAATAATATCAAAAGTATTGTTTTAAGGGTGTTTGTTTTGGCCGCAGCCTACACCGAACCCAAGGGGGGTTTCGGTTTGGCCATCCGACCACCACCGAGACCATATGGTCCCGGTTGGTTGGTGTGGGTCCCACGGCAGCATCAAGACAAGGGGTACCCCGATTTGGTTCGGGGTACGGTGTCGATTTCATGTCCGGTTCATGGTTTTTATTCTAGATCCGGTTCATGGTGTATGTTTAGTTTTATTTTTTTATGATCTTATGTTAAAAATTAAATTAATAAAATGACATGATTAATTTAATAACATGACTTAGGTTATTTTAATTATTAATAATCATGAAATTAATTAACCTATGTATTTTTATATTTTAGACTTATAATTAATTAATTATTTAAAAACCATGATTATAATTTATTAATTAACATGACTTAGGTTATATTATTAATAATAATAATACATGTTTTAACCTAAGTACTTAACTTTATTTAATTAAAAACATGTTACACTTTATTTAAATATTTTAACCTATAGTTTAATTTAATTACATGAAATAATTATTAAACTATACATTATATCATATGACTTAGAAAATAATCATGAAAACATTTAGGCTTATATACTTAGCTTATTTAACCAGCTTATTTCTAATTATGGAAACTTTCTATTTTTAGAAACTTGATTAAATAAGGCAGCTAATCTATTTATGGAAACCTTCTATTTTTAGAAACTTATTTATTTTAGGCAGCTAATCTATTTATGGAAACTTATTTAATTAAGGCAGCTGATCTATTTATGGAAACTTTCTATTTTTAGAAACTTATCTATTTTAAGCAGTAATTCTATTTTTGGAAACATTCTATTTTTGGAAACTTTCTATTTTTGGAAACTTTCTATTTTTGGAAACTTTCTATTTTTGGTAACTTTCTATTTTTGGAAACTTTCTATTTTTGGAAACTTTCTATTTTAGGAAACCTGCTATTTTTGGAAAGTTACTTATTATTACACAGTAAGTATAATAATGCATGAAATACCAGAAATACTTAATCAGATTAAACAGAATATAAGATAAACACAGTTTAAGGCTTTAAACAGTAAAACGTGGTAAGAACATATAAAATAAGCTAAGGCATGACATAAAACCAGCTACGTATTTAGTAAGCAGATACTTATTCATGTATGTATTTATGTAGCACTAGTGATACGGAAGTAGGATTCCTCTCAGTTCATCTTCTTCGTTCACTGGACATAAGGTACGGATTCCCGTCCTTTCAGTATGGACATTCTTTCCTTATTAGGATTCCCCGTATGCAGCCAACTGTTTTCCCGTAGTATAAGTTACGTGTTTGATTGCTTATGTTTAATCAAGAATACCTATAGCCATATACATGCATGACCAGTTTCACATAGTTATGGAGGTACCATAACCATAACATTAGAGGCACTAATGTTATGACTTCACCACGGCGGAGTGATTGCTCGTGGCGTCCCTTCAGCTTTTGGCCATTTATATTATATTTATCATGTGGGGCGTATGGGTGCATCCTAGTTACATGTTTTCAGTCAGGATTTCATGGTGAATGTGGTGTGTGCCTTGCATCCTTCACAAGGAGCTGATCCCTCCTACCCAAAAACCAGTATATTAAATTAGAGGCAGCCCCTCTAAATTGCATGATGAGGTCACTCCTCCAAGTATTCATGCACGGTGGATTTTCATGACCTATATTGGCTAATGGTAAAATATGACAAACAGTTTTTACAAGATAAACATAAGACTTTTCAAACTATAAAACCAGTTTTATCAAGACTTAACCAGGTTACTCGGGACTTAGTTTTCTTCCGCTGTTATATGTTATATGCTTATCCTATTCATGCTTTATGGTACATCCGTGCACTGAGCGTATTTGTTTAGCCGTTATCCTTTTCTATGTTCCCAAAACGGCAGGTACTCAGGGACGCTCGTAGACACTAAGAGTACGTGCATATGGACTGGAAGCTGTCTAGCCTTCTTTACTTTATGCATTTCTTTTCTTATGATACATTTGCTATGGACATTGTTTAGTCCTTTCCTTTACTATACTATGTTTGTGTGTGATGAGCTTTACTTTTGGACTATCGATGTTTGATTTCGTTATTTTCCTTTTATGGTCAAGTAATGTTTAGACATTTTTTCTTGTATGCTTTGATGACACCCCATAATTGCATGTGACATTTCCATTTTCAAAATGGGGTGTTACATTCAAACACATTAATCATAGATGTACAAATCATAACTTGAATAAAAAGGGTTCATTCATTTTGTCCCAAAGTAAATTACAACTTATTAAGCATGTGAAACATTTAGTTAAGAGAAATGAAGTACATTTGAAAAAAATAAAAATTAAATAAATATTAAGACAGCAGACCCACGGACCCTTGTGGGTGACGAACCCTTATTTGAAGGGGTCCGACGGGGCCCAGGGCTGTCTGTAGAAAAAAATAGAGAAGTTAAAAACGGGAGCCCGGGAGGTCGTACACTTAATGCTAATGAGAAGGGGGATGTAGAAGTGTATTAACACTCTGAAGAATGTTGTTCAGAATGAACCTCATCTCATCACGGATGTCTGATGTTGTATTTTGTATATATTTTATTTTAGGAAAAACAAAGCGACAAAAGCGGGTAAGTATTAAGTATTACGTTTTGTGAAAAACGCGAATACTCGTCGTTGAGTTCGTTCTCAAGGAGGCATGGTGTTAAGCCAACAATAAGTACATGATATTTATTCGAGTTATTACGTTTTTGGAAAGTAGGAAAAAAAACGGAGACGATTTACGCTAAAAATGGTCGAAAACGCTTCAACGTACGAACGTGAAAACGCGACCAAACGAAAAATTTCACCTCAAAAAATAATTAAAAATTACTAAAAAGTCCTAAAAATTCTAATTAAAAATAAAATATAAACTAAAAAATTTGAAAGTGCTTAAATTATTTTATATTAATTTTTAAAATTAATTAAAAACCTAAAAACTAAAAGTAACTAAGAAAAAGACATAATTCAAAATTTAATATTTGTAAACCTAAAATATATCTAATAAAAGCTAAAAAATATTTTTTGAAAATTTTAAAATACTTTTTTTCTATTTTTAAAAGACTTTACAAATTGAAAAAGTAGAATATTGATTAAAATTAATTTATAGACGAGAAATATATAAAATTGTTGTCCCATATTTATTTAGATGATTAGTGATAGAAAATAGATGAAAAGAGATGGATTCCTAGAGAGAGAAAGTAGTGAGAAAAATTAGAGAGAAGGATGATTAACTTAGTGAATATTAGATTAGGAATAATGAGAGTTACAAATGACCATCCACCCTCCTAACATGCTAGGAGGGTAGTATATATAGTCCACCCACATGCGGGCTTTAATGGGCTATATATTGGGTCGGGCTTGTCTTTTGGACTTTAATTAGTTTATATTCAAGCTCGTAAACCACGACTAATTAACTACCTATTACAACGTTCTAATAAATATTACAATATAAACCTATGACCGAACATTCTTGTTTGACTCAATATTTTGAGGCTAACAATCTCCCCCAGTGTGAGGTTATTCCTCTTCGATATTTGGATTCCAGTGGAGATTTATGAATTTCGTCATAAATGAGTCTTGAACGTGTAATAGTAGTCTTGTTCCTTCATGCTGTGATCTTTGAGCCTTTGTCGTTGTCTCTTGACTTTGTCTTTCAACTTGAGATCTTCAAAATTATCCTTGACTTGTCTTTGCCCTCTTGTGATGTTTTGTTTATATCCACATGCTCACACTATTAATTGTTGAATAAGTCTTTGGGCATGAATATGTGGTTTTAAATCTTTGACTTTGCTGAGTACACCGTGACGCCACCTTCTTGAGACAAAACATAGAAACGGACTGAATGGCTTTGACATTCGTCCTAAATCGATAGCGTTTTACCTCCGGTCGGTGAAGACCGTTATACGATATTAAATATCGTACCTGTGATTAGGTAGATTCAATTAAGAATCTCCTTGACAGGGTTTCGCGGCTGTACTAGCCGTTCTCTTTACTCGACCGTCTCAAAGCAAGAGTGCGAACATAAAGAGTGAATCAATTGGATAAATATCCGCTTGTTTAAAGTCGTCAATTCAAATTCCTGGAACAAGTTTGATTCATTAAGAATCTTACCATTGTTGCTTTCCAGTTGACACAAGTTTGATTCATAAGAATCTCACAAGTCACCTACCGTAGCGATGTTTGATGTTGACACTAGAAGGATTTCCATTCGTCACTGTGAATATTAATAAATATCACTCTGAATGTTCTGGCAAGACCATAAAGATATTACGTAGAAACCTGAAACGAGTTTGAATCAATTCAGAACCAAACCACTGTTGCTTTTCAGTTTTACGTATGTTCAATTCATAAAGAATCTTACATATGACCTACCGCAGTGCTGTTTGATGTTAACATTGGAAGGATTTCCATTCATCATTATGAATACTAAGTAGTATGACTCTGAGTGTTCTAGCAATCTCACAAGGATATAGCGTAGGACTCTCTTGATCTTCATCCGTGTGTCCTAACGAGATTTGATTGATCTCTTGGCTCTAGACTCGATTTGTGCACTTTTAGTGGTCGGAGGCTGGAGCAGATGCCACCTATTCAATATCAACTATCTCGGAGTGAGAAAGTCAATAGAAGTCGTGTTGTTCTCCGTGACAATAAAACAAACTTCTTTTGAGAGAAGCCTGAGTAGCTAGGAAAGGGTTGTGCTTCACATCACTGGGTCCATGATGAGTTGTCTTCATGATGTGTTGACCCGGTTTCTGCCTAAGTTGTATGGAGGGCTTCTTTCTTTACACCCTTTATCCTTACATTTCTTTTCATTCTTCAACCCCTTCAATGCTTACCAAGACATCATTAATAGCACCTTGTTGTGATTGTTCCAGTGCTATCATCTGTACTTAGTCGGCATTCAGCTACGTTCACATTCTACTCCATCTTTCCTAAGGACTTCTAATAATCTATTGGATTGTCCTTGGGAAGATCCCTCCGGTTCTGGTTGGATCATAGGACTTAAACCTAACCACCCTTTTGACACCAATAACGTCGTGAATTAAAGATGTTGTGGGTATTTGATCGTAACCATGAGTGACTGAGTCTTTAGATCACATATTAATCACATTTTCTCCCCCTATATCTAATATATAAAATCGTTTAATATTAGAGATACCAAATTTGATTAAAATATATTTTGAAAAATAGTCTTGAAAGTCTTCGGGTGAAAGATGTGTCAAACTTAGCATGAATTTTGTAACGCTCCCCCTCAAAATATGATTCAATGGAATTGTCATTACGAGGATTTGATCTACAATAAACTTTTGAGGATAGGAGTTGTTGAACACACAATTTTTTGAAATATTTTGAATATCATTGAGAAATTCTTGAAAAAATTGTGTTCAACGCTTTTTGAAAAATCAATTCTTTTTGACGAAAAGGTTTTTCTAAAGCATAAACTTGAGTTCATAGACTTTGAATGTCTTGACGAATCCACTCAAGTGTAAGAAGATTTAACTTCTTTTGCTAATGGTAAAGGCAAAAAATCGTACACTCCCCCGTGAATATAGTTCCGGGTTGCAATCTGGAAATGATTACAAGCCATTGTGTTGAGCTCAAAACGTTGAATGTTTTGTGACAAGCTCAACCCAAGATAGATTGCTCTACCCGTTGTTGGAAATATTGTCCAAAATAGACAATTTCCTTTTGGAAAGATAGAAATGACATGTTTTGAAAAAAATTTACAACTTTCATTCGAGCTTTATGTACACACCCATGTCGTTATTGAGCGACATTTCTAGGTATGTCCATATTATCGATACTGAAAGACATGTCGAGAAGAATATTTTTGGATTATCATAGATTTTTTAATTTTGTATTTTGCTTTTTCATTAATATTTACAAGATAGATGTTTGATAGATGAATCAAGCAGGCTTCTTTGCCAGAACCTCCAATTCTGCTAGAGTCAAACATCTCATACCAATTTGCCTAACAAGATACGCAAACCTCTCTTTCGAAAGTGCTTTTGTAAACAAGTCAGCTAATTGGTAATCATTTCCAACAAAGTATAATTCAACAATACCCTTTTCAACGGGTTCCTTAATGAAGTGATATCTGACATCAATGTGCTTCGTACGGGAATGTTGTACCGGATTGCAGGAGATGGCTATGGCAGACTTTGAGTCACAGTACATAGGTACTTTATCAAAGTGGAAGCCATAATCCGTGAGTTGTGTTCTCATCCAAAGAACTTGAGCACAACACGCAGATAGAGACACATACTCCGCTTCGTCTGATGACAATGATGTGCAATCCTGCTTCTTGGAATACCATCCCACAAACTTGTCTTGACCTAGAAATTATGCACCACCAGAAGTACTTTTATGTGTATCAAGACACCCTGCATGATCAGAATCTGAATTGGCCGTTAGAAAGAAACCGGTTTCCCTCGGATACTAGAGTCCCATGTGAATGGTATTCTTAAGGTACCGAAAGATCCGCTTAACCTCCTTGAGGTGCTTTTTAGTTCGTCGTGCTTGATATCGTGCACAATAACATGTAGCATGATGAATATCAGGTCTGCTTGCTGTCAAGTACATGAGGGACCCGATCATGGAACGATATCTCGTTTGATCTATGGGTAATCCCTCCAAATCAGCATCTAGGGATGTGGTTGATAAAGGTGTCCCAACGGGGTCACATGATGTCATACCATGCTTTGTGATTATCTCTTGACAATACTTAGCTTGGTTAATAAAGATACCACTTGGGGATTGGTGAACTTGAATTCCTAGAAAGAATTTTAGTTCGCCCATCATAGATATTTCAAATCTGCTGTGCATTACTTTTTCAAACCATTTTGAAAGTTTTAGGTTTGTAGACCCGTAAATAATGTCATCAACATAAATTTGCACAAGGAAAATGTCATCCCCATATTTATAAGTGAACAAATTTATGTAAATGGAACCTTTTGAGAAACCTTTGGAGACCAGAAATTTCGAGAGCTCGTCGTACCACTCCCTTGGAGCTTGCTTGAGTCCATAAAGTGCTTTGTGGAGACGATACACCTTGTCAGGATAATGAGGATTGACGAATCCTTCCGGATGCGTGACATAAACTTCTTCCTTCAAAGGACCGTTAAGAAACGCCGTCTTTACGTCTATTTGATAGACAATGAATCCCTTATGTGCAACATAAGCAAGGAAAATCCTGACCGCTTCCATTCGAGCTACTGGTGCAAATGATTCTTCAAAATCAATAACCTCTTTCTGTCCATACCCTTTAGCCACTAGCCTAGATTTATTCTTGATGATCGTGTTCTCTTCATCCATCTTGTTTTTCCAGATCCATCGAAGATTTAATGGTGTTACATCGTATGGTCTGTCAACAAGTTCCCAGACTTTAAGTCTATCAAATTGTTGAAGTTCATCCGTCATCGATTCAATCCACACATGATCAGGCATGGCTTCTTTGATGTTTTTCGGTTCAGCAGTACTCACGGCGAGTGCGAACATACAAGCATCGCCATCAGTTTTAAGTTGTCGTCTTGTACGAACGGGCTGTGAAGGGTTTCCAATTACGTGAACCAAAGGATGATCTCGGGTCCAATGATGTGTTGAAGGATGTCGTTGGTAGAACGTATGCATATTTGACGAATCAACATGGCGAGTAGAAGACTCTCCAGTTTCGTGTACCGGTGTACCGAATGGGTTAATAAATTCGTCTGCGTCAAATAATGCATCGTCTGCTTGATTTGTGTTCTCTGGAGCAATGACAGTAGTTGTGGATGCTGTAGGAGCGATTGTTGAAGTGATATTCTGAGGAGGTAAATCTGCAGCAACCGGTGTTGAAGTAGATGAAGTTGCATCCATTTGTTGACGATGATCGGTATCATCATTCATATCATGAGTGACAGCGGAAGACTTTGATACAACTTGTTTCTCCCCCGTGAAATATTCATCATACATTGGTCCATATAACATTTCCAACTCTTCAATTGTCGTGTCGACTGTCATATCAGCTCTAGGAACATTTTCTTGAACCAGCGTTGAACTTGACGATTCATTGCTGTGGTCTTGAGTTCCGAGTTCCGTGCGGTTGTGAACGGAAGTCATTTGTCGTTGTGGATCGGGACTTAAACTGTTTTGTTCAAGTGCCATTTCTTGTAATTCATCAAATCGGATGTGAATAGTCTCGACAATCAATTTTGTTCTCTTGTTGTATACTCTATATCCCTTAGACTGAGTTGCATATCCCGCAAGAATACATGCATCACCTTTTTCTTTCATCTTATCCAAATTTTCACCATCTCGAATGATGTAACAGGTACATCCAAAAACATGAAGGTGTTTGAGTGAAGGTTTTCGATCATGAATTATGTGATATGGTGTCTTTTCGTGTCTTGGGATAATTAAGGAGCGGTTTTGTGTGTAGCATGCGGTTGACACGACTTCGGCCCAAAAGTATAGTGGAAGTTTTGAAGCGGATAATAATGTTCGAGCAGCTTCAACCAAAGTACGGTTTCGTCTTTCAACAACGCCATTTTGTTCGGGTGTTCGAGCAATAGATGTTTCATGTTCAATCTGTTCGGCTTCAAAATACTTTCTCATATTTGAATTCAAAAATTATGTACCTCTGTCAGTACGAACCACTTTAACTTGAGCTTGAAGACCACGTTGTATCAATTTAAGGAAGCTGATGAGAACGTCGGATGTTTCATCCTTGGACCGCAAGAAGTGAGTCCATGTGTACCTTGAGTAATCATCGACTATTACCAGAATATATTTCTTTCCATTGATACTCTAAACACGCATGGGACCACACAGATCCATGTGAAGAAGATCTAACCGTCCTTTAGAGCTTGGTGTGGTCTTTGTTTTGAAGCTACTTCGTTTAGCTTTACAAAGTTCACAAGAAGAACAAAGATGATCTTTGATGAATTTCAAGCTTGGAAGGCCTCTCACAATATCTTTCTTGGAAAGCAAGTTAATGGTATCAAAGTTGAGATGAGAAAGACGTTGATGCCATAACCATGCCTGAGTCGTTGAAGCTTTAGCCATGAAACAAATTGGAGTTGATGAAGTTGTGTCTTGAAGTGAAATTGTGTAAAGATCAGTACCCAATTTACCGGTAAGTAAGTCATTCCCATCATAATCACGAACAAAACATGTCTTCTTTCTGAAAGCAACTTCCAAATCCGCATCACAGAATTGACGAACCGAGAAAAGATTGTGATTGAGCCCTTCGACGTAGTATACCCTTTTAATCGTGATATTCCCCTGAACCAAATCTCCATATCCTAAGATCGGCGCAAATTGATCATTTCTGAATCTGACCATACCCAGGAACTTCTCCACGAAATTAATTAGAAGCTTGAGATTCCCCGTCATGTGCTTTGTGCATCCGGAGTCCAGTATGAAGAGAATTATTTGTATCACCTGCAGAAGAGTTAGAACACGATGGGGAATTTGCTAAATTGGATACCACAGTAGTTGTGATAGTAGAATCATTAGTGTCCTTATCAACATTTAAAGGTAAACTAACACTCGTTTTCACATTTTCTGTCCTAGCTTTCGGCATCCATTTATATCCGGGAGGACATTGATTAGCAAACCACCATTTCCAAGACTTGCTAGCAGACTCATATAATTCCATAATTTTGCTTCTAGGATTCTGAGTGGTGGAGTCTGATGCATTACTTTTCTTAGTGGGGGTAGCACCAGAATGGTTCTATGCGTTTGGGTTTACTAGCTCTAATAGGCATCACAACTTTCTTCTTAGTTCTAGTATCTACGCCTTTGACTTTATTCATAGCACACATAGAATGATTAGCATTAGCACACTTGCCTCATTTGACACAAACAAATTTCACATTCATAGCATTCAAATCATTCACATCATTCATATCGTCATTACATGCGATTACAGAATTTTTTTCTTAAAAACATTCAAATTCCTAGGCGTGCTTCTACTTCCTTCATCTTCCCTTGATTCTTGTGTGTTTCCAGACCTTATCATTCACTTGAGTGCTTTTAAGCTGAGGCCAGCTAACACTAGTAGTGGATACTATTCCTGTAGTAGAAGACACACGAATATTAGTGTTTCCAGAAGTCTGAGGCGATTGAATAACTTTGTTTGTGGGCTTAGTGGTCATTCTCTAAATCCCTGGTTTAATCACATTAGTGTGCTTAACGCTTTGTGCTATGGCATTCCTTATGGGTTGATTTTGTGGTAACCTTTTGATGGAAATACGTTTTACATATTAAGAAGGATCGGTCACTCCAACGATAGTCCATGTAATAGCTCGTAGTTTAGTAAACTTTCTTTATTTATCAAACAAGTCCAAGCCTAGCCTACAACATGTGTAGGCCGGACCAAACGTGTAAGCCCAAGCCCATTACAAGGCTTGGGTATATAAACCCTCTCCTTTGATGGAGAGGGTGTGTGGTTTCATAATTTACACATAGTTCTCTTAACTTTCTCTCTCTAAAAGTGTGAAATCCACCATCTCTTTCTCTCTCTAAAACATAAGCAATATTTACATTTCTTCAAATGGTATCAAGAGCCATGGGATGATTGTTTAGTTCTTGTGTTTGTGTTCTTGATTCTCTCGCCATTTTTGATCTATTTTCACACGTACCAATTTTTTTTTTTGTGTTTTTATGGGTTAATCTTGATTTACTTCATCTTATTACTTGTTATAGTGATTTGGTATTGTTATTTGGGTTAAAAACACAAAATCTTTTTGGTTGTTTGATTCATTTTTTGGCTTAGAATCTTGAATTGTTTGTGTTCGTGTACTGTCCGAGAAAAAAGGTAAGTTGGTATCCAGTACGATCTGACTTTGTGTTTGCATAAACCCTGGGGGTTTCTACTTGCGATCCATCGTCACGATCTGTTGTTACGATCTAACTGCGATCATTAGTATGATCCAAGTTGCGATCTTGACTTCGATAGCTCACCACGATCCCTAGTACGATCCATCACTACGATTGCAGAGTACGATCCCTCAATCTGATTGCTTAGTATGATCACTTGTTACGATCTGGGAGTACGATCTGAGTGCGATCACTTGTTGCGATAAGGGAGTGCGATCAGGGTACGATCGTTGGGTACGATCTAGGAGTCCGATCTGAGTGCGATCACTTGTTGCGATAAGGGAGTGCGATCAGGGTACGATCGTTGGGTACGATCTGGGAGTCCGATCTGAGTGCGATCATAGGGAGTGCGATCACAACTACGATCTGAGTACGATCATAGGGAGTACGATCACCACTGCGATCTGAGTACAATCCAACATTTTTTCAAAAACGTGTTTTTGAAAATTTTGACTTGGATTTTTTGGTTTATGGAAGACATAATTTAGGGGATTTTAACATTATTTCTCGGTTTTAACACACTACAACAAACACATTTACTTTCTTTCATTGATCGATCAACTTTGTAAATCTTAACTTATTGAAATGGAGTACACATCTCTTACGGATAAGTCCATCCTCTCGGGTACGGATAATCGTCCACCAATGTTGGAGAAGTCTATGTACGAGGATTGGACTTCCATAATGGAACTTTACATGTTGAACAAGGAGAACGGACATCTTATTTGGGCATCAGTGCTCAATGGACCAATAGATTATGGTACACTGACGGAAGGTACAACTACTCGTCCTTGCACAACCGGTGAATTGACTGGAGATATGAAGATTCAAGACAAATGTGATAAGTATGCTACAAACATCATTCTCCAAGCCCTTCCTCCAGATGTCTACAAACTCGTCAGTAAACATAAAGTTGCCAAAGATTTATGGGATAGAATTCGGGTTCTAATCCAAGGCACCTCGTTAACTAAACAAGAACGAGAGTGTAAGCTTTATGATACTTTTGATAAGTTTGCCTATGTGCCAGGGGGAGACTCTCAATGATTACTATCTGAGATTTACCCTATTGTTGAATGAGCTTAATATCTATGGCATGGAAATTCCTACCTTTCAATTGAACACCAAGTATTTGAACACTCTTCCTCCAGAATGGAAAAAATACGTGACGGATGTTAAATTGGCTAAGGACTTGCATAACACCAATGTGGATCAACTTCAAGCTTTTCTTCAACAACACGAATGCCATGTGATCGAGGCTCGGTTGTCTACACCTCAAGTTCATGATCCACTTGCAATGTATGCTTCTCAACCAAACATGGCTTATACTTATCAACAACCATCATACTTGCAGCAACCACCACCACACACCTATCAAAAACCATCTTATCAACCACCAATGATGCCACAACAAGCATTTCAACAAGGTGTTCATCAACAATCTTTTCCGCAGCAACCATCATATCAGACATCACCATCACAAGCCAACACTTCTCCAATGGGCTATACTCCTCAGCAAGGATATTTTCCATTAGAAGCACAACCAGCACAAGCTTTCTACTCTAATGAACTTCCACCAATCCAAGCACCGGTCTTTACTCCAAATGATACGCCAGCTGATGTTTTAAACCATCTCACAGCCTACTTGTCAAAACTTGTTGCAACTAGAGGATTTCCACCAACAAACAATCAGCTCCACACCTCATCAAATCCTCGACAACAAGCCACTGTTCAAGATGGTCAAGTGACGGTGCAACCTATTCAGGGAAGGCAAAATTCATATAGACCTCCTACAAGGACTGGGAACAATCAAGCTGTGAATTCTCAAGCTAGTGAAAATGGGAGTCCTATTGGTCCTAAGAAGGTTGTGACTTGCTATAATTGCCGAGGAAAAGGTCATATGGCTAGGGAATGCACTCAGCCGAAAAGGAGGAGGGATGATGCATGGTTTCGTGAGAAGATGTATTTGGTTGATGCTCAGTCTAAGGGGAAGATTTTGGATTCAGAGGAGTTGGCATTTCTTACAGACCCAGGGGCAGCAGATACTGAAGGCATTGCAGTCGTTTCTACTTCTAATGCAGCTTATCAAGTGGACGATCTTGATGCATACGATTCGGATTGTGATGACATTCACTCTGCCCAAGATGCTCTCGTTGCTAATCTCTCTCACTACGGTTCTGATGTCATCAGTGAGGTACCAAACACATCTAATAATATTGATGATAACCAACATCAAGTTGGGCATGAAAATGACAACCTCGAACAGCATTCGGGAACTAGTAACTCAAATGATGTGGTACCCAATCCTACACATTTGAGTGAACCTCAACCAAATGCTACGACGGGTATGGCATCTTATGCTCAACATGATTTGGTCATGGTGCCTAAACATATTATTGATCAAATGCATATGGCCCTCAGACAATCCGTAGATACCAATTCCACCCTAACTGCTGAGCTTGCGTTGCATAAAGAAAAGGTCAAAGCTTTTGAAATGGTCCCTCAAGCAGAGAAAATAACATGTTATGAATTTGACCAATTTCGTTTTGAAAAGAATGAACACTTGAAAGAAATAGAATCATTAAAAGCTAATCTTTCCAATGAATCAAAAGCAAAAGAGTCGGTTGTCAATGATTTTCAGAAACTTAAAATGGATTTCGAAACTCTCGAGTCTAAAAAGGTTGAATCGGAAATTAATGCTACCAAACTTCTTAAATTTAAAGAACAACAGCTTTTAAAATAATACGCTTCCACAGAAAAGGTTCATCTTTTAACTAAATAATTTAAAGAACTCGAACTTAAGCGTCTTCAAGATTTACCACCTAATCCAGGTTATGCAAAACAAGCTTAGGAACATATTCCTGGTCTTTATGATATGACCATAATTGGCAAATCGAAAGGAGCAACTTTTGTTCGTAGTACTGAGGAGACACAATCACTTGCGGATGAAACTCATTCTAAAATGCTTTCAAAATTCCATACAATTGATTATGATCAACATAACAAAGATCAATTTTCGAAAAAGACACGCATTCGCTTACAAAAGGAATTAGCAGAATTGACAGTTCTTGTGCCCCAAAGTTTGTCAAATGAAAACCTTTCTAGTACGTCTCCTACACTTGTCAGAACGGATTTAACAAAGTTAATTCCACCGGTAAGTAAGGCGTCCGTTAATTTAAATGCGATACACCAACACTTAGCCGATTTTGACAAGGTCATTTTGGAACGTACGACGGCTTCGGCCATCACGGAAGGTGAATGGAACTTTGAGCACACTAGAGCTGCGTTCCGAAATGAAATTGTTCCGTTTGTAGACAATGTTAAGGCTTGTCTTAGTAATCTTGATCAAGATTTGCTTTTGGAAATAGAAGAAGTTAGACGTGTTTTCAATGAAATGGAAGATGCTTATGAAAACAGTTTACTTGAAATAGAACGAGTTTCACGCCAAAATGATCTGCTTCTGAAGCAAGTGATGTCTCATGATATAGTTTCTGTCTGTGTGAATAAAAGTGTTGATAATGATTCTATTGTGCATAATGTTGAATCTGTGGATACTGTGGTAGATAGTACTTGTCACGAATCTGACGCTGAATTTTTAAAGTTTCAAGATTCATATTCTTCGCTTTCAAAACGTTTTGATGAGATTCAAACACATTGTATTTCGCTTGAATGCAAGCAACAATTTATTCAAGAAATCTTTGAAACGTCATTCGAAGGTGTTAATATCGATGATGCAAACTTTGAAAAGAATTTTTGATTGAATTTACAATCAAAACAGCGTCAGCCAAGTGACAATGTTGCTAAATCTTTGCCGATAGAAATAGAGAAATATAAGGAGCTTAACTGTGTGAACGTACTTGAGGCCGCTAAGAAGTTTAAACTTGATCTAGATAATCGAGTTTCCAAGATCTTGTCCAAAGTTGATAACTTAAAACAGAAAAATACACGACTCTTCGATTCAGTAAAGCCCGCATGTGCTAATACCACTGCACAGAATCAATCATTGATTGAACAATTGAATCGAAAGTCGGTGGAAATATCTGATTTGAGGGAACAAATTTGTGATAAAAATCTGGTATTGGCTGAGTTAAAGGAAACACTTCGTACTCTAAAAGGTAAGAATGTTGTGGATAACACAGCCACTGTCTCAGCATCGTCCTCTAGTGTAATCAAAAGGAACCTTATAGCCGTCACACCAATTAACAAGGGTCCTACGACTAAACCATCTCAAACTTTGGTCACTAAAGATAAGGCGGAATCAAAACCAGCTTCTAATATTCCCGTGTTGCCTTCTATAGGAGTAAGCACCACTACTAAGGCTCAAAGATCTAAGCTTAAGAGAAACAAGAAGAATGATAGGATCTTGCCCCCATCTAGTAGTCAAGTGAAGAAGAAAGTAGAAGCCCATCCTAGGAATGTTATTTCTGTTTTGAATAAAAAGAATCAGGTAGCTAAACCTAAAGGCTCTGCGGTTGTGCAGCGTTCTAAGCCTACTGTGAATTCTAATTTAAAATGTTGGAATTGCAATGAATGTATGTTTTCTAGTCGTCATGATTCTTGCCTTATTGACCATGTGAATGAGATGTATGCCCGGAAAAATGGATTAGAATGGAAACCGACTGGGAAAGTGTTAATCCAAGTTGGTTGGATGTGGCGCCCCACTGGTATAACTTTCACTATAGTAGGAAATATGTGCCCTTTGACTAGGATCACTCCCACTAAAGCGAAGAAAGCATGCCCTTTAACTAGGAGTACCAAGGCTACCAAAACACAAGCGTGTCCTTTAACTAGAAACACTAACACTACTGTAGGAACCAAGTGCCCTTTAAATAGGTCTACTCCCACTGTAGTGCCCGCGAATAATCCAAAACCTAAGAAAGTTGGAACAGTAAAACCTGTTAGTGCTAAAACTCACATTAGAAAACACAGGAAATCTAAGGGTCTCAAAAATGTTAGCAATTCTGATAATTCTATATCTGTATCTGCTAAAACTCCGGAACCAATAGTTTCCAATGCATTGTCTACTGTTGTTATTGAAAACAGGTGGTCCAAATTGTTCTCTGGTATTTGGACTTTGGTTGCTCCAAGCATAGGACCGGAGATCGCTCTCAGCTCAGAAATTTCGTCAGCAAGTTTCTTGGTACGGTTCGATTTGGAAATGATCATATTGCAAAGGTAATGGGTTACGGTGAATATCATATTGGGAATGTTATAATTTCAAGAGTGTATTACGTGGAAGGTCTCGGTCACAACTTATTTTCTGTTGGACAATTTTGTGATGCAAACCTAGAAGTCGCTTTTCGAGAGCATACCTGCTTCATTCGTAATTTGGAAGGGGTTGATTTATTGAAAGGTACTCGAGGGAATAATTTGTATACCTTGTCTCTACAAGACATGATGGCCGCTTCTCCCGTATGTCTTCTCTCCAAAGCATCGAAGACTAAGTCATGGTTATGGCATCGACGGTTATCTCATCTTAACTTTGACGCTATTAATCACTTGGCGAAAAACGAACTTGTTCGTGGTCTTCCTAAACTATCATTTCACAAGGATCATTTGTGTTTCGCGTGTACAATGGGGAAAAGCACTAAGAAATCATACAAACCCAAGACGGAAGACACCAACCAAGAGAAACTTTATCTGTTGCATATCAATCTTTGTGGGCCAATGCGTGTTGAAAGTCTTAGTGGCAAAAAGTACATCCTTGTCATTGTCGATGATTACTCTCGGTTTACATGGGTGAAATTTCTTAAAGAAAAAAATGAGGCACCTAAATTCATCATCGGATTTCTCAAGATGATTCAAGTGCGTCTCAACACTACTGTCCGACGCATTCGTACAGATAATGGAACCGAATTTGTGAATCAAATTTTGCGTGATTATTATGAAGAAGTTGGCATTTCTCATGAAACATCCGTTGCTCGCACTCCACAACAAAACGGTGTCGTTGAAAGGCGAAATCGCACACTTATGGAAGCTGCTCGAACGATGTTAATTTACGCAGAGGCTCCATTGTTCTTATGGGCAGAAGCAGTATCTACAGCAGTGTACACCCAAAACCGGTCACTAATTCGTAAACGCCATGGTAAAACACCTTATGAGCTTCTCTATGGAAAAGTACCAGATTTATCATATCTTCATGTATTTGGTTCTCTTTGCTATCCAAATAATGATGGTGACAATTTGGGAAAACTTCAACCAAAGGCTGATATTGGTATTTTCATTGGTTACGCCCCCGCAAAGAAGGCATACCGAATCTACAACCGTAACTCTCGCAAGATCCTCGAAACTATGAATGTTGATTTTGATGAGGTGACAGCAATGGCTTCTGAGCAAAGCAGCTCTGAACCCGCACTTCAGGAAATGGGACCCAGTAACATTAGTTCTGGTCTTGTCCCAAACAACCCTACTTCATCATCATTTACACCACCTACTAGGAAGGAATGGGATACGTTGTTTCAACCGTTCTTTGATGAATTCTTTACTCCTCCAAGTATTGTTGCTCCAGAACCTGAGGTAATAGCTCCGGTAACCGAAGTTGTCGCTCCAGCAACCGAAGCACAACCAGACAAATCTTCACCTACAATTGGTCTAGATATACCATCAACAAGTAATTCTCAACCAAAACATGTTTCAACTACCCATGTCATGCCTATTGATGATGAAGAGGATGATGATGATCACGATTTGAATTCGCTCAAATGCGTGAACTTCCATTCTTTGGTGTACCAATTCTCGACTATAATCAAGTCGGGTCGTCCACCTCAGAGGAAGCTCCTAGTACGGTTTACTCCAATCCACGGATTCGTGAACATGGCAGCAAGTGGACAAAGTATCATCCTATAGATTCTATTATTGGTGACCCTAATCGTCCGGTATCCACACGAAGTCAGTTACAAGAAAATGCAATGTTTTGTCATTTTGATGCTTTCCTCACTGAAGTTGAACCTAAGACATGGCAACAAGCTTTTACTCATTCATGTTGGATAGAAGCTATGCAAGAAGAACTTAATGAATTCATACGTCTTGAAGTATGGGAACTTGTCCCATGCCCGGATCAAGTGCAGTTACTCACATTGAAATGGGTTTACAAGGTGAAACTCGATGAGTTAGGCGGAATATTGAAGAACAAAGCTCGACTAGTAGCTCGTGGATACAAGCAATTATTGGGCGTCGACTTTATTGAATCCTTTGCACCTGTTTCCCGTTTGGAAGCTATTAGACTATTCCTCGCTTATGCAGCCCACATGAATATGATCTTCTATCAGATGGATGTGAAGACGGCATTTCTTAATGGTGAAATCAATGAAGAGGTCTATGTTCAACAGCCGGATGGTTTTGTGAATCCTAATTATCCTAATCATGTGTACAAGCTTAAGAAGGCTCTCTATGGGTTGAAGCAAGCTCCACGCGCATGGTACGATCTATTATCACAATTCCTCATTACGTAAGGCTTCGCTAAAGGCAAGGTGGATCCCACGCTGTTCATTCAGAAACGAGGTAAAGATATGATTATGGTACAAATATATGTTGATGATATTATATTTGCAGCCTCGACCCAAACCTTATCGGATGAGTTTGGGACACTCATGTCTTCCAAGTTTAAGATGTCAATGATGGGCAAGGTATCATTCTTCTTAGGTCTTCAGATATCTCAGAGTCCCAGAGGCATCTTTATTAATCAATCCAAGTATGCCCTTGAATCGCTTAAGAAATATAAGATGGAATCTTGCGACCCCGTGGACACTCAAATGGTGGAAAAATCTAAGCTTGATGCAGATCCACATGGAGTTGCCGTTGATCCGACACTTTATCGTGGAATGATAGGTACTCTTCTGTATATCACAACCAGTCGACCTGATCTTCAGTTTGCTATATGTATGTGTGCTAGGTATCAAACTAGGCCTACTGATTTACACTTAGCTACTGTTAAAAAGATCTTTCGATATCTTAAAGGAACCATTAATCGGGGACTTTGGTATTCGAAGGACTCTTCTATTGCACTAATGGCATATGCAGATGCGGATCCCGCGGGTTGTCAAGATACTAGGCGTAGCACGAGTGAAACTTTGCAACTCCTAGGAGATCGACTAATCAGTTGGGCATCGAAAAGGCAGAAAAGTGCTGCAACAAAATTCCGATGTACTGTGACAACAAGAGTGCAATTGCCTTATGCTGCAACAACGTTCAATTCTCTCGGTCGAAGCATATTGACATTCGCTACCACTTCATCATGGAGAAAGTGGAAAATGGAGTAATAGAGCTTTACTTTGTCCGATCTGAGTATCAATTGGCGGATATTTTCACGAAGGCTTTAGATCGCGCTCGAATTGAATTTTTGGCCGACAAGCTAGGAATGAGAACCTTCTCGCCTGAGACTCTAAAGGAATTGGCAGATGAAGCGAAAGAATAGTGATGGTAAACTATTCTCCGTATCCTTGGTGATCATTTGTATATATTCTTTATATTTTTATCCACAAAAGAAAAAAAATACAAAAATATAAAACCATATAAAAACCATAAAAATTAAAAAATCTAGAAAAATCCAAAAATATTTTTACTTTATTTTTCAAAGGCATGTCTTTTGGTACGATAATATTTACGGCCTTAGAAATGTCGATTAATATTGACACGGAGCCATAAATAGAGTTCGTACAAAAGTTGTAAATATTTCATAAAACATGCCTAAATGCCTTGTAGGTATTTCAGACTACAACCCGGTTTTAACATTAAAGTCAAGTATTTCTTATGAAAGCTTTGGCTATCAACGGGAATTAATTTTCTCGGGCAAGGTTTACTTTAAAAACCTTGTAAGGGATCAAGTTTACTTTATAACTTGGTCTAACACGAATATATGTACGTGTTAGTGCATTTATTTGTTAAAACAAGAGAAATATTGTTTTTATGAAGCTATCATCTCTACAACCATAGAAATTTACAATTGGTATCTACATACTCGACGATGCGACTACTCAACCGACGACTACAACTCTTTCAATAGAACACGGATCAACAATTGAGGGGGAGCAATTTTCAAGCATTCAGAATCTTCGATGCCGAAAGTGCCAAGTTCACAAGTTGGTGTCAAGACAACAATACCAATCGTACACGTGATGTCAAGAGATGGCTTCAGACGTGACGAGGCGACCAACATATGCTGACAAGAACCATTTGATTTTATCATATGATGTTCTCATCTATCAGGTCCAACCTTGTCAATTCTTTTCTAATATGGTGAATATGTGATCATGTTACAAATCGGTATCATATCTCATACATTTGATATCATAAAGATAAAACGGACTTGCATTTTTCTTCCCAAAACCTTTGTTAAAACTTCATTAAATCAATTGATATTAAAAACATCGATTGGGTTAATATTTTTAATATGGGGGAGAAAATGTGATTTAATATGGGATATTATCACAAATGGTTTGACTTAATGTGCTGGCTCATCCCGACATGTGCGAAATGTTTTCGAATATCGTGGCATATGTTAAGGGGGAGCAAAATGGATTTGCTATATCAAAATGGATTTTCATGGTGGCATATACTTACCGAAAACCCATTTATTTCACGACGATGAAGATTGTGGTGACATAAGGATGGTAGGTTAGGTTAAGTCCTATGATTCTTCCAGAACCGGAGGAATCTTCCCAAAGACATTCCATAGCTAGAAATAGTAGTCCTTAGGAAAGTTGGAGAAAGATTGTGAACGTAGTTGAATGCCGACCAAGTACTTAAGTTAGCACTGGAACAATCACAACAAGGTGCTAGTTATGACGTATTGGTAAGCATTGAAGGGGTTGAAGAATGAAAAAGAATTGTAAAGATAAAGGGTGTAAAGAAAGAAGCCCTCCTTACAACTTTAGGCAGAAACCGGGTCAACACATATGCTATTGAGATTACTTTAATGATTCTCGATATTGAAGACAGACATCATGGACCCAGTGATGCAATGCACAACCCATCCCAGCTAACTCAGATATCTCTTAAAAGATATTTGTTTTAATCACACGGAGACAACACGTTATCTATTGATTTATTCACTCCGAATAAATTGGTATTGAAATGGTGGCACTCCTCTCCAGCCTCCGATCACTAAAATCCAAAATGCATGATCGAGTCTAGAGCCATTTGAGATCATAAAATATCTCATTAGGACACACTTTCATAAATTCCTTGCTTCTTCATACACTGTGAAAAGTAAGAAAGATTTTAACAGTCCTACGCAAAATCTTCATGATCTTGCCTGAACATCCGAGTAATACGAAAGTATTTACAATGAAGATGGAAATCCTTCTTGAGCGAATATCAAAAAGCTCATGGTAGGTGACTTGTGCGATTCTTTATGAATCAAGCTTGTGATAACTGGAAAGCAACAGTGGTTTAATTCTTAACTAAACTTAAACACGTTTCAGGCCTCTACGCAAAATCTTAGTGATCTTGCCAGAACTCTTAGAGTGATACCTTAGTGTTCACAGTGATGAGTGGAAATCCTTCTAGTGTTAACCTCAAACAGCACTTGGTAGGTAACTTGCAAGATTCTATACGAATCAAGCTCGTGACAACTGGAAAGCAACGATGGTACGATTCTTAATTGAATTTCACTTGTTCCAGGAACATGAATTGACGGCTTCAAATCATGCATATATTATTATCCAAATGATTCACTCTTTATGTTCGCAGTCAGCTTTGGACGGTCGAATAAAGAGAACGGGTTTACCCGCGAAATCCTGTCAGGAAGTTACTTAATTGAAACTATCCGTCATGGGTACGATATCTAATATTGTCCAACGGTCTTCACCGACCGGAGGTAAAATGCTACCTAATTAGAATGAAATGTTCAAAGCCATTTTGTTCGTCTCTACTCATGTTGCGGCATTTGAAGACGGTGGCGTTGCGGAATCCAAGAAGAAGTCGTCCCCGCATGCTTATACTTTATGCACTTAATATCTCATCTAATTCAAGAAAGCCTAAAAGTTAAGTCTTCCGCAGTATCAAACTCTGAAGCTTTCAAGAATTACGAAGGTATAAGTATGTGGGACATGGTGTCACGAAGAGGCGAAGATCACAAGTGATGGATGCACGAGATCAAGGCAAGAGATTAATTCTCAAGATTGATATCAATGGTCACATCAGCATGTTCACCTGAAAAGAAAAAGAAAAGAAAGACGAAGACTACGAGCTCAAGACAAGCATAGTATGCTAGGTTTATTTCATTATTGTAACTCGGGTAACGCCCTTGTTTGGAGTGACCTCCCTTAGGGGGAGATTGTTGGAAATATGTTTTACGTATTAAGAAGGATCGGTCACTCCAACGATAGTCCATGTAATAGCTCGTAGTTTAGTAAACTTTCTTTATTTATCAAACAAGTCCAAGCCTAGCCTACAACATGTGTAGGCCGGCCCAAACATGTAAGCCCAAGCCCATTACAAGGCTTGGGTATATAAACCATCTCCTTTGATGGAGAGGGTGTGTAGTTTCATAATTTACACATAGTTCTCTTAACTTTCTATCTCTAAAAGTGTGAAATCCACCATCTCTTTCTCTCTCTAAAACATAAGCAAGATTTACATTTCTTCACATTTCCTTTCCATCTATCTTGGGGGCAAACACAGGTTTTGCAAACGAGGAATTTGATAAAGCCGATGGTTTTCCCAAGATAGAGGATCTATTCACTTTAGAATCATTGGGTTGTTTAACAACAGGTTTCTTAATGCTAGGTTCCACGATTTTCCCACCCATTTTAGCAACGAGTTTGTGCAACTCTGCTATCGCCCTGTCCCTGTCTTGTAACTGAGCTTTCAACCCTTTAATTTCCAAATTCTGTTCATTCATTTCTCGAAACGTCTAGGAAAGTTTTTCTTGCAATTTATTATCATGTGGAAAACTACCAACGTCTTTTTGCAAAGCAAGTTCAAGTAAATGACAATGTTTTTGAAGGAAATCAGTTTTGTGTTGAAGTAACTCAAAAGCCTTTTTTTCAACATTTTTTTTACGTTTCGAAAGCTCAATTTCAAGACATTCACATTCTTTGCTTTTATCAAGATATTGGCATGCAACTTCAGAATATTCATCAATATCAGCACAAGATGTAAAATAAGCACACGCAACATCTTTAGAAACGCACTCTTGCAAGAGTAAATCATATTCATCTGAAAAATCAGAGTTCTCCATTTGAAGATCTTCAATGTGTTTCTCAAGAGATTCAACATATTTTAAATCATCATACATTTCAGTCCGAATGAACTCCTCAAGTTGAAGAACAGTTTCTTTAATCAACGTCGTGTTAGGAATTAAGAGTTCTTTCACAAGCAAGGTAATATCTTGAGGAATCGGACGTGTCCACTCAGCATTTTCATGTTTTGCCCAGTCTCTTTCAACAATAGATTTAACATTATCTATGTGGTGTTTAAGAATACCTAATGTTTTCCTACTCTTGCTTTTAGATTCATCTAGAGGGAGGTAGTTTATGTATTTGTAAACATTAGATTTCTTAGGGGAAAATGCTTTCTTCCATTGAATTCTCTTTTGTTTGCATTCTAGAAACACTTCCTCACGAGTTTTCTGAGTTTGTTTGTTGAAAAGACCATAAAGACTATTCTCATAAGCATAATTATATGGTTTCACAAACTCCTTATTGACAAGTGGTTGACTATCATCATCCCAAAGGGCAATCTCTTCACTATCGACACTAACAGGCATGCTATCAAGATCAGTCCTTTTAGTCTCATCAAGATAAAGATGCGGGTTCATAGCTTGAGCTTTGGCAATGTACTCAGGACTTGCAAAGCTAGCTTGACCCTTAAACATCGACGGAGGTGCTAGCATTCTTACGGATTGAATAGAACCATGCGTTTTATAAACAACGTTCTTCAAAAATTCGACTTGTGCTTCTAGTTTCGTTACTTTTTCGGTTTCCTTATCATATCTACTTTTGAAGTCTTGTTTTAACGCATCTACATCTTGTTTCTTATCCTCAAGAATTTTAGCAGAATCGGTAGTGGTCATAGAGAGCTTTTGTTCAAGTTCATTAACTTTGGTATTGGCAATGTACGTTTTTTGACGTTCATCCATTAAGAAAAAATTATATTGACGCTTCTCTTTGGCTAATAACTCAAGAGTTGTATTATATTTGTTTTCAAAATCGTCCTTTTGACTTTTTAACGCACTTCCCTTGTACCCCTCAAGCTCTTTGGTTTTCTGAAGGAGCTCATCTCTATAGCTTTCAGTCATCTCAGTAGATTTGATAAGAGCAGCTTTGCATTCTTCAAAACTTTGAGTGAGCGTAGCGTTTGCCTTCTTTAATTGCTTTTGACTCTTTTTATTTTCAGTGACATCTTTTTGTAAAGTAGCAATTAAATTAGCAAGCGCAATACGTTCCTCTTCATCATATTCATTTGCATGTTGATCATCCTCAGACTCATTATTGCACATGTCTGGTGAATCGGGTGTGGTATTGCTATCAACCGTTTCCATCATACACGTGTCATTAATGACATTGGATAGATCACTATGCTCAGGAATATCACCAAACATATTATATTCATCAGTAGTGTGTACCTTATCGATTGGCTCAGTGTCAAAGATAGGGCCATTGTCATCTTCAGTGACTTTGAGAACTTCTTCAACCTTTGCCATGTACGAGTAATGTGCATTGAGCTCTTGATCAGAATCTTCATCATCAGTATCAGCAAGCATAGCTCCTTCCTCAGCTGACAATTTAACCCCTGTTTCCATTTTCTTGTAGAGCAGCATCTTTTCCTTGTGATAGCTGGAGTCTCTAACCCTTTTCGGCTTCCTGCATTCATTTGACATATGCCCATAACCTTGGCAATTAAAACATTGAATCCCACTCTGTTTAACCACTTGACTTCCAACAGTTTCCCTATTCCCAGTAGCAGCAGCAATCCTCTGAGTATCATACTTGGCAGTTTGTCGATCATACCTTGCAGAACCCTCAAAATGTGTTGGATTATGTCGATCATACCTAAAAGGACTTTCACCACGTAGACGTGTGTCATACCTTGGAGGACTCTCAACATATCGGTTCTTGGTGTTAGATGATGTGCGAAGATTGTTGTTGGTGGGTTTGTAGATTTTCTTGTAAGTCTT
This sequence comes from Glebionis coronaria, assembly GCA_025667525.1. NCBI lineage: Eukaryota > Viridiplantae > Streptophyta > Magnoliopsida > Asterales > Asteraceae > Glebionis > Glebionis coronaria. The sequence goes on from CM046877.1 coordinate 292,337,008, forward strand.
CATAATGAAAGCAATTTGTTGTTTCATCTCTTGATTCTTTTGAGCTTGGTCTTCATCACTATCTTCTTCAGATGATGACTCAGATGGTGGTGATAGTGCTCTTGGCACTTTACCTCGAGATCTTGTGGATGATGAAGACTTAGATGATGTGGAAGATCGTGGTGAAGATGATGTAGTGGAATATGACTTAGGAGCACGAGAGTTATGACCTTGAACATGTTGAGTTGTAGTCACTAAAGCAAGTGGATTAGCCGTCTTGGCAACACGTTCAGATCAAATCTCATTTGCTTCATTCTGAAATTGCTTCAAGATGTCAAAGAGTCGATGATATGAGACCTCGTCTAACTTTTCTTGTTGTTTCACCAAAGTGATGAACCGTGTCCACTCGAGTTGAAGTTGTTGAAGAAATTGAACATTGACTTGCATAATGGAGACTTGCAAATTATTTCTTGTCATGTAAGAGTCAGTTGATTCTCCATCCCTTGAAGTAAACTTGCCAAAATTCCAAAACAAGTTTGTTTTGACATCTTGTTTGTTGAGGGATTCTCCTTGTTGCAAGCGTTCAATAGCAGTCCACATTTCATGTGTTGTAGGACAAGCATCAACCGTGGAATAAATGTCATCTCCAATCCCACTTAGAACCATATAGATGGCTTCCTTCTTCGCATCATGCCAAGCACAATCTTCAGGTGTGCGATCAGCTCTTGTTTCATCACGTTCACTTGTAGGAATTGGATCAGTAGTATATGTGGCTGCTCTTGGAGGACTTGAGATTTTCTTGAATACATATCGTCCATGAGTAATACATTTCCTCAAGGCATCACCATTTGGTCTTGTATCAAGGTATCGTATGAAACGTGATTGCCATTGAGCATACCGACCAGATACAAGCATTGGTGGTCTCTCTTTATTCCCGCCACCATGATATTGTTGTTTGTGACACGATACTCTTGAGTAGAATCCATATCTAGAAACTTGAAATCGATGAAGTGTAAGTGGATCTTAAGTATATGTGTGTTGATTGTTGTTGTCGATGAAAAATGTTAAAATCCCCTAAAAATTGTCTTCACAAGAAACCAAAAATTCGAAAGCGAATATTTTCACTGTTGGGGTTTTTTCGGAATAACTAATATTTTCAGAAAAAATGGGTATTTCGGAATAATGAGGTTTTCAGAGAAATGCAAATCTTCGGAATATGTACTATCTTCGGAATAGTCTTCGGAATAAGCAAGTCTTCGGAATTATCTTCGGAATAAGCAATTCTTCGGAATAATCTTCGGAATAAGCAAGTCTTCATAATTATCTTCGGAATAAGTAATTCTTTGGAATAATCTTCGGAATCCGCAATTCTTCGGAATAATCTTCGGAATAAAGACTTCTTCGGAATAATGAGTTTTAAGAACTTTCTTCGGAATAAATGCTTTTTCGGAATATTGTTGTTTTTAGAACTTTCTTCGGAATAAGTGCTTTTTCGGAATATTGTTTTTTTCAGAGAAAATTTCGGAAAAAATGCTTTTTCGGAATATTGTTGTTTTCAGAACTTTCTTCGGAATAAGTGCTTTTTCGGAATATTGTTGTTTTCAGAGAAAATTTCAGAAAAACCCACTTTTTCAGAAAAATTCACTTTTTCAGAATATTCACTTCTTCGGAATAGTAAACCCTTTTCCGAAAATCTTTTTTCGGAATAATTGACCCTTTTCTGAAAAGTTTATTTATGAATAATCTTGAATCAAGGACGAACCGTAACTCCAAAATGACTCCAAACACCTCAAAAATCTTGCGATTTTGACCACGAAAACCAAACCAAGTCCCTACCAAATCGATATAAATGATTTATATCAAGATTTCTAGCACGAAAATACTAAACAAAATTTAATTCGGGATGATTTAGATAGAAAAATCAACCGAATCAAACTAAAACCAAACAACCAAACACAATTTACCCCGTGGCGATTGATACCAAATGTTGTCCCATATTTATTTAGAAAAATAAGTCACGAATAAGCTAGAAAACGGCTTTCTATGTTCAAATTGTGATTAATTAGCCAAACACAAATGCCCTTAAATACCAACCAACTCTCCCTTTGGACAGTAAAGTCCCTAGGGCAGAGTTGGTTATGAGATGTGTGTGTGATGCGTTGAGAAGGGTGAGGTCGTGGGTTCGATACTGGGCAACCTCAAAAATTTTTAAACCTTTTTTTTTCTTTTCTTGTTTAGCTTTGGTGCACAGACCACTAACCACTATCCACAAAACGTGTCAATCACTCAATTTACCCAATCAGGCCACGAATTTGAGGTCTTGTTTTGCACAGTTCAAATGAACAACAGCAGGTCTACCTCTTGGAACCTTTTCTTTGATGGTTCCTTTGGTTTCACAGTGACTAAATTTTAGCCCAAAACATCAACACACGCCAAATCACCAAGTATGATGCCACGGATTTTGTCTTAATTTCTCACAGACCTCACACTATGTACTCTTGTGTTACTTTTTGATAAGGATACAGTGTTTGATGTTTTTCTTGATGATTTCTCAGACAAAAAGAACTCGACCCAAAGCAAAGAAACTCAACCTAAATCAACTCAAATAAAACCACACGCTTATGAACTTATTTTCACAACTATTTTTAAGCAGGGACAATTTTATTTTGTTTCTTTCTATTTCTTTACTTGGTTTCGCTGTAGGTGATGACAGTAGGTACACAAAGACAACACAAAGACTTAACACCACAACTGGATATGCAGGTAAGGATATGCAGATCTTATCAAACTCACCAAAATGACAAAAAACAATATTCCAACAGTGGACATATAAAACAAACACAACGCACAGACACTATGGGCACTCTCTTTACTTTTTGGTTTATCTTTTATGCTCAGTTAGCTTATGATGCACAATGACTTACTACAATCACAAAAATATTGAAACACAATCCAATCACCACTCACGCCTTTAATTAAGAGCTTATGCGAACATAGAAACTACATTGCCAAACACTAACAACTACAATAATTTGAGCTTTTGTACAGTTAAGGACACAAGTAAACACTTTTTAGCTTTCAGCTTTGGTATACTTTGTAAGTGCTTGCTGTTGGGATTGGACAGCAGACACACAACACGTATAGACAAACAAAAGGCACAAACACAAACTAAATCAACCAAAAACGACACCAATGAAGCTGAAATTCACGCAGCAAGGAACCTAATATTTTCTGTTTATTTTTTTCTTTGGTTTTTATGTCGGTTTGCTATTTTAGGATGCAAGGCACACGAACATGCACAACAATGATGCACAATCGAACACACCACAATATATGCAATCAAAGAGAACATCGTGAACAATCAAGAGTAATCAATAAGCAAAAGTACTACACCCTTATGTTTCTGTTTACGTACATGATGCAAGGCACATAAACACGCATGCACTATTGGTTTTTATCTTGCTTTGTTATTTTTCTAGGATTTTCTTAGTTTGGTCCACATAATTTCAAACACTAAACACGCCCAAACACTAGATCAAACACACGACTACAAGTTACCTAAGAGAAAACGCCACAAGTTCGGGATTTGTGTGCACAACACACACAAACAAGATCACAGGCACACTCTACTGGTTTCTTTTTCTATGGGAGGCAAATGCACCCCACAAGCGTTTATGCTTGTGGGAGTCACGTTTTAAGCACAACACACTCACATAAACACAGATTTTAGCACTAAGCAAACCTCTTATCAACTCTAATAGGCAGATCAAAAGTGGGGTCTAGAACAAGCTTTCACACACTTCCTTATGCAAACAGTAGCTATCAAATGGTTATTGGTGAGTTACTTTGTGCAAAATAAGCTAATATCAGCACTTCCAATTTAAACCCTAACACTAACAATCCTAAATTTAACCTAAAACTGCATGCTGGCCAAATTTTAAGCTAAAACCATCTAATGTACAACCTAATACATAATGTTGAGCAAAATGCAAAATTACCTTTTTTAAACTAAAACACAAATTCTATTGATAAAATCCACTTATCCTAGACCACTAGATAAAGTGAAGAGCTAAGTTGGGCTTTGGTGGTGAATCACTACCCAAAAACCAACCGTCCCAAACACCCCAAATGAGTCTAAAACTTGCAATTATTCAAAGCTTGTTCAAGAGATTTGGACACTCAAACTATAACCATAATATGAACACACTTTATTGAACAAAAGATAAACATAGGATTACAAGCAATATTTCACAAACTCATAGCACATAACAGAGAATCAAATCCACACAACTATTTTTGCAAGAAAAATGGAAAAACGAGAAAAACTCAACTCAAGGGCATACCATCCATGCCCTTGATTATTAGAGCTTATGAGCTAGCTAGAACAAGATCAAGCTTCCATAATTTCCTGCTAAGAATAATAAACATGAACAGAAACACAAATAGAATAAAACACTGATCTCTCTTTTTTCTTTTCTTTTCTAAAAACTCTTCACACAACCTTTTGAAATCACACTAAACAACTTCCTGAAACTCAAACAGGAAACTTTTGAATCTTGGAAACTTGAAACAAACAAACAAATACAACTAAGATTTGGATCAAAATCTTTAAAAATACCAGCTGTTTATGTAACATAAAAAAAGAAATTACTTTTTAACAAGAACTCAAACACAACACTTGATAATAATTGAACTCAATATCTATTCTCAAACAAAACCAAACTTTTAAACTCATAAAACACAATTACATTTACTTAAAAAACAAACTTTTATAAATATTAAAAAGGGATTACAGGTTTGAGAAATAAAAACTGGAACAAGAGCTATACTAATCCTAACTGCCCTTTATATAGGGTCAAAAGGAAGATTCTAAAACAAAGATACTGATAAACCCTAATGCTATGACTTACCAATAATACCCTTGTGTCTTGGATTCATTTTTGGTCAAAAAGATGCATCTTGTAACTTTCCCAGTGAAACCATGTGGGTGCCAATTGTATAATATTCATTTCAACCGTCAATTTTGAATTGGGGAGGAAGGAATCAAGCTCAACCAATGATCTTCCTGCTTCCCTTTTGGATTCTTGTAAAACGTGGGTCAGGGGACCACTGGGGAAGGCACATAGGTTGGTTTGGGTAAAGTGTGAGGGTAGGGTTATGATTAGGGTTAGGGTAATTGATGATATAGAGGAAATTAGCTTATAATTTTTTGTTTATCAGAAACTAGGGTTTTGGGATTGAATAGTAGGTTTGATCTTGGTTGGGGGGAGTTTAGTTTGTTAACTCGGAAAGATGAGTGTGTTTAGTTTATACTAGACGAGTACCCGCGCATAGCGGCGGGAATTTCAAACAGTAAATAAATACCACAAATGATATTACGGTAACTGTTTGGTGTAAAGTTCAAAAGTAAGCGTGAAAAGATCAAAATATAATTGTAAACGGTTTTGACTTACGATAGTTCAACTCTCGCAAAAATTCAGAACATGTATCGAACAATATTGTATCCGTGCCTAGCTTAACACACTAACATAATGACAACATTTTTAACAAAATATGAACACACATGCCAACTAACAACAACATTATTAATAAAAATCGACATGTTATAGAAAACAATTAATAACATCGTTACAAGCAAATTTAGGTTACGAATGTCATAAAACTTACAAACACACTTACAATATTCATGAAACTATCCAAGGAAATTTACATACGAGGTTTCAAGACTTGCGCTTCGTGGCGACATTTTTGCATATGCGAGTATATTAAGACATGTTAGAACTTTCCACGTTCCAGGCGATTCATGGAGAAGCTATATGTTGATTTTCAATTTTTGTGCACAACATATATAAATATAGACAATGAAATATTCTCCTTGAGGAATGATATTTATCAAATTTATTTATTTATAATATGTTTCCCTTCTTTGTAAAGATTCGTCTTTACTTTAGTTTAATATTTTATTGTAGTGGCATGTCTTTTTGCTATTATGGGAGGCTTCATTTGTTTGCTTTTGTTGCCTCCATATATTAGTTTTTCTCCATAGTCATGATTTTCCTATTCAGGTTATACATATATGTGTCTATAATTCAGGAAAGCATACATCAATATAAGACAAAGAGTTACCTAAACTATATCTATCATGTCCATTAATACTCATTATATCTATTAGAGAGACGGCCACTGTATTAAGGTACATATGGGTCGAGCGGCATATATCAACTTATTTGATACCATAAATCTTTCTCTATATCTTTTTTTATTCTTTTTAAACTCAATTCAGAGCTGCAATTTGGCAAACAAATATATGGGTGCATGATAGAGTGATATACAGCCTCATAAAAAATTCAAGGACTATTAGTCTAAGTTATTCTCAAATATAAACAAGGGCCGCTTGTTTTAAGAAGGTCACCAGGCATTTCGTATAACCCTTACACAATGACATGTAGTCAACGAATATATAAACTCATGCATAACAAACTCATGAAACAATGATATGGCTTAAGAACTCATATTTAAGCAAGTACCAGATTTGTTAAATAAAATGGAATCCTTAGTTTGGATTTTTTGCCTGTAAGAAAAAATTTCTTTTGGGCATAGAATTTGGCTTATTTTGTATCTGATATAGAGATTTTACTAGTTGAAAGTTCGTTTCTCGGAATCTCTTCGAATTGATCTCTGGTTAATTGTGCGACTCAATTGTTCTTGGTGACAAATAGGGGGTTTGGTTTTCTATTCTATTGAAAAGATAAATGAACGAAGTAATGAAATAAAACTTGAAGTTAAATTAAACAATTAAATGATAAAGCAGTAACATGACCTTACTGAAGAATTGTGCTATTCGGAATATTGAATCTATGCGGAATAAAGTCCTACCCGGAATAAAGATGCCATGCGGAATAAATAAGGCTACTCGGAATATTAGTGCTATTCGGAATAAGATGGCTACACGGAACAATGATCCTATTCGGAATATAAGTGCTATGCGGAATAATTGGTTCTATGCGGAATAAATAAAGCTATGCGGAATAAATTCTCTACCCGGAATAAAGAGGCTACTCGGAGTAAAAAAGGCTATGCGGAATAGTAGGCTATTCGGAATAAAGATTGCAATGCGGAATAATGAGCTCTATTCGGAATATCAGTACTATGCGGAATACATGGGGCTATCCGGAATATATAAATATTCCGAATAAGGGACAAAATAAGCAGGCTATTCGGAATATATGAATATTCCGAATAAGGGACAAGGCAAATGGACTATTCGGAATAATTGGGTATGAAGAACAGTAAACAGACGCAAGAACAGGGGAACGATTTTAATCCAAAATCAACCAAGTTTTTAACCAAATCATAAACAAAACTAATAACAAATCATCTACTAACCATAAACATCAAATCCCAATCATAAAAACACAAAACCCATTAACTTTAGAAGATCAAAATCAACCAAACAAGAACTTTTAAACTTTGAATAAAAAGAGAAGATGAACAAGATGAAATGGAAAGATTAAATTGATGATTAAGGTGTAAACAATCAAAGGAAAAAGATTAAAAGCTTACAAGATTAAGGATTCAACAAAATGAAAAATCACCAACACCTTAGTGGTGTTGGCTTCCTACGAAAGAAAAGAAGAAACTGGGAATGAAAAACTAGTGCCAAATGTGTGAGGGGTTTTCCTTATATAGGCTAGTGGTTGGTTGGTGAAGTGGGCTTTCTTCCTCTCTTCTTGTCTTCTCGTCTTTTCAGAAAAGTTGACGTTTTCGATTCTGATTCGGGATTTGTTGACGATTAAATTCAACTCATCTTTTAATTTCTTCGTTTAATAGACTTGAGTTTCTTCGACATTTGTAAATCTTTCATCTTTGGTCCTTCTCTTCGATAAATCTTCAAATAGGCCCATTGACTTCCAATCTTTTGCATTTCTTGGACAATAGACTTCGTCTTGAGTCTTTTTCCTTGATAAAACCCGTGCAATCCCATGTTTTCTTCAATATTCATCCGGTTGGCTCTGAAAACACAATAAACACAAAAACCACGCATAATTCCAAACAAATGATATTAAACACGCGTTTTGGTCTTGTTTTAGTAAGAAATAAGTGGTAAAAGGATGGGTGTTTTCACACCTATCAAATCCGCTACACTTAACCATTGCCATGCCCTCATGCAATGCTTAGCGATAAAGCAATTTTACATTTTTCTCCTAATTAATCAACCTTGGCCTTATTAACATATTACCAAAACAGAAATTAAAGTACTAAGAGAAATTAAAACTTTAAAGGAACAAAAGGATAGAAAACCATTTTCACTCGAAAATAGCTACATGGAAATAACTTGCAAAGAGATCAAGGACTTACATTAGGGCTTTGGTGCTGCGAAGATTTATCACCCTCAAGTTTCACATTCCCCAAACTAAGCTTAAAAACGAGATCATTGTTATTATAAGTTAGCAAATCAAACACTTACACACATGGCTTAATTAAATGCTTAAACTCCCTTATTCCTAGAGGTATCTCTTATATTTTATTTTTGTCTTAGAATGATCATGAAGATGCATATTTTTACTTATTTCGATAGTTTATTTAGGCTGAAAGCAAAGTAAGACGATTTGATCAATAGTTAGCTAAAGGACAAAATCTCTTAGAACTGCTTCTCGGGATATCAAAAAGTTCATATCTTGGCATAACTCGGTTCACGATTTGAGACCTTTCACGGGCCGATATTTGGCATGTACTTCATACTTCATATCTTCGAGAGACGTTCTTGAGATAATGGTCTTCTCTTCGTTAATAGAGTTTCTTCACTTGGAGACTTTTGAGGGGTACTCCAACTTTGTTGACCACGGCTTCATGATTATTTCTTTAATCTCTAATTGGGATTTTGAGATACAACGATCCGCCCCCTTTTCGGACTTGGATCTATTTATCCTCATACCTTGTTAGGGTCTTTTCGGATAGACTTCTCCATGATCTTTATGGGAGTTGATTGCTTTTCGTCGTGAGTCTTGATCCTTCATATTGATTTTGGGAATAATGCCTTTCACATCACCTTGGATCTTTAGCAATTATATTGAATCCTCATAATGCCTTGTTAGGGCCTTTTCGGACTCGCCAATCTTCGCGCCCCGCTTCATAAGTTATGCCTTGGCTATGAACTGTTATCATTACCGAGCAACTTTTAAACGATCTTGGGATAGAAGCTAAGTAACCTTTCAAATCGTACGACCTTACTTATTGCAGATAAATTATTAGCAAGTGATGAGAGAGTAGGCAAATAATTACACCAAGTGAGCTTGTGCAAGAATACCGACTTATAATTGACTCTATCATGTCTCGTTCTCCATAATTCAAAATCTTAAGTAATGAGACTCGTGGATGCTTAGCCTAATAAACCAATTAAGGTCTATATGGTTAAGGATACTAGCTAGAATAAACTTGGACAAGTCTATTCGGGTTGAGTCAAAATAATCGCAACGGGCCTAATATGTCAAAGACTTCAAAACTAGCTACACCACTTTATTAATATTTTTGACTTTAGTGCGGGATATGTACATATGAAAGCAACGATAAAAATTTAAAAAATACGACTAAATGGCCAAAGTTAATAAAAAATTTGAAAAATGTTGAAAAAGATGATTTTCCGGTTAAATGAAGGCATTTTCATGGAAAAGTCCACTTAAAACATCGATAGAAGTCCCCCCTACACTTAAGATAAACATTGTCCTCAATGTTTAAGCATGTGGTAAAAGTCTCCCCTACACTTATGACATTGTGAACGTTGGTTAAATCAAGATAAGGGAGAGACGACTAAATTGATCAATTTCAAATGTGAGTATGAAGAAAATTGAATCACGATAGTTGAGAGATAGAACCGGATTTCGGATAACACGGGAGCACGGTTCTTCAAAGGTTCTAAAAGTGCATTCATCCCTGTAATCACATCACCACACAAACACAAAGAACCTATAGAGGTCCCCTTACACTTAGGAGGTTAAAACAGAAAAGGATAGATACTCGGGCTGCCTCCCGAGGAGCGCTTGTTTTTGATAACCGAGTCACGAGCCTAACTCGACCCAAAATTAGTTCATGGGAAACGTGGTGAGGGATGGAATCATCTCATGAGAGATGTCCTCACCAAAGTACAACTTCACTCGTTGGCCATTCACCTTAAAATTGGGACCATTAGGTTGAGCGAGCTCGAGAGTACCATAAGGAAAAATTTGGGCAATGATGAATGGGCCGGACCAACGAGATTTCAGCTTGCCCGAAAAGATTTTCAACCGAGAGTGAAAGAGTAAAACTTTGTCTCCAACTTGGAACTCTCGGTTTTTAATCTTAGAGTCGTGAATGAGCTTAGTCTTTTCCTTATAGATCAAAGAATTTTCATAAGCCTCATTACGGAGTTCATTCAACTCATTGAGTTGGATCTTGCGTAGGTCACCAGCTTTGTTGATATCAAAATTAGCCCACTTCAAGGCCCAGTAAGCCTTGTGCTCCAACTCAATGGGGAGGTGGCATGCTTTCCCGTACACGAGACGATATGGTGTACAACCAATCGGAGTCTTGTATGCGGTACGTAATATTTTGTTTTTAGTGTAGTTGTCTTCTCAGCTCGATTCGAATTGATATAACGTTTTTAAGCTCGACTTAATCGTTTTTGGTTAAAAGAATCAATTTTGGTATTCTATGACTACTTGGCAAATAGCACGTAAAAAGTGTAAAATATACTATATTACCTACATATACCTACTATACTAAAACATCTTGCACGTACCACTTTTAAATGCTCAAAATGTAAAGGATGTAAAATACAAATTTATTCTACAAATTTAAAATGAAAAATACAAGGAAAAAAACTAAAAAGTATTTTTTATATAAAACTAAAATGAAAATTTTATTTTAAAAATCTAAAATGAAAATTTAAAACATATTACTCTAATTTTTACTTTTACCAAATATTAAACTAGCTAGTTATTAAACTAGTCCATTTAGTAAATCCATAGCCCATCAATTCTAGACTAAGCCCAAGAGAAAATTAGCCGTTATTTCTAACTATCTGCTCGTTAACTCTAACAAATTGGACCGTAACTGTAACGAAGAGAGACAAAGTGAAGGACCTAATGTGTTTATTATCCAAACTTTTGCAAGTGAGATTACTGCTGTGAATTAACCTACTGACTAAACTCCTTGAATTTCTATATCTCAAGATCAATTAAAAACTACCACATCTAAACACTCAATATCATGCAGAAGTCAAATCTCAGAAAGCTAAAAGGCTAGAAATCAAGAACTAAGCTGATACATATAGTAAACATGTTATCACTTAGCAATTAAAGTAGAAAACAACTAGAATTCCACTACACTACAACAATCCAGCAGATTACACTATAACTGGCAGAAACTTAATGTGCTTAACCAATTCGTAGCTACCTTAGTCCTTAAACCTATCACACCTCAAACTGACTTAACTCTAACAGCAAAAGCTAATTTCAGTATCTAAATGAGCAGATCAAGAAGTAAGGATCAAATGAAGACGAAAAACTAACATTAACAGATATAGATCATACAGTAAAACAATCGAGCTTACACTACACTTACACACTAGCAGATTATTCCAAAAATACATGAAATAAAATTTTGTGCTTAACCGATTCATCCGAAGTAAGACCGCTGAGTCGAAGCGGAGCGCTGAGCTCGCTTAAATCCAAACACCAACTCTGACTGAACACGAAACATCAACGGACCCGTAACTTTATCAAATTAAATGCAAATTGCTGAACTGATCTAACACCAATGACCTGCATAAACAAATGGAAAGGCAAAAACGCGAACTTCTGAACTGACGAAATTTCGACTCTTACTTAACTGATTAGAACTACTCTTACTCATCAAAGACAATCGAATACTGAATTGATATACGAATGAAACAGAACTAAGAGAAATAGAAATGAAACTTTATCAAAATTATAAACTCATCAAACTCTACTAATCTCTAACCCAAGGCAACTAAGGAGTAACTTGACTGGAAACCAATATCGATGATCAGTACGCTGAGTAAAATCAAGAGTTTAAACATTATTTAATGGAGGAAAAATGTAATATTTGCTAAAATTGATCTCAAAAGAAATGTAACTAATTCAACTAACTTTTTTAACAGTTTTAACTAATAAGAAACAGATCTATGAAAAGCTTGAGAAATCATGAACCAAAACTTGAATAGAAAATCCACTACCCCTAATTATTAAGAGAACTAGACACGTCACATAAGCTACTTTAAAAACTCACAATGAAAGCTATTAGAAAATTGAGAAAGAACAAAATGAAAAAGCTAATGTTTTCAAAAACTATAACCAATTCAACAAGACTCGACCGACTGTTTAACTAATGAGCAATGAAGAATGAGAAAGCTCGAATTTTTCATTAATGGAGGAAAAATATAACATTCGGTTACAAACTAGAAACTGAATCAGTTACAAATTTTAATAAGAAAGATGAAAGAAAAATTAAAACTCCTAACTAACTCTAACCTATCTATGTGTAATCTAATCCTAGGCTAACCGATTGCAAATGAGGTCTTCATCTTCTTTTATAGGCGTCGAGAGGAGTGATGTGACGTGGTTTGTCCAATAAGCAATTGACACGTGGAAAATACGAGGTTGACTCGTTCTTCATCTTCAATCCAAAATTGGGCGTTTCTTTGTTGCTTGATCTTGACGCAACTAATTGACACCATGTTGTAGAGGAGATGGAGAGGAGTATTTTTTATGTTGAAGGCTTTGGCTGAATCTTTGTGAATCTTCCAAGAATTGAACTTGCAGGTTATGGTGGTGAAAGATGAATAAACCGTCTCTCTCTCTTGAAGGTTGAAGAAGACAGATAACACGTTTGTGTGTGACCGGTTTGACCGAGACTTGGTCAACAGACCAAGTAAATAAGACTTTCCAAACTTTTCATTTAATTTGCATTTTAATCCTTCCACTTTTCATTTCTTTTCAAATGTGTATTAAAGCTTTTAAGTAATCACTTTTCCATCCTTTATCTTAATGAAAAGTGTATGCTAAGCCCTCGATCTTTGAAGTAGTGACAAGTAAGGTCCTTGAAAAGCTTTATCGTCCTTTTCTTCGTCTTTTGTGATATAAATCCTTGAAAACGCGTCTTTGTTCCAAAATTGTATCTTGTTACCTGAAAACACATAAAACACAAATACACGCATAATTCTGATATTTTAAAGTTAAAATAATGTATTTGACTGTGTTTTTAGTGGTATTTGGATCATTATTGATGAGTGTTTTCACACTTATCAACTCCCCTCCACTTGACCATTGCCATGACCTCATGCAATGCAGCTTTTAAAGCACCAAGTTACACTTTTCTCATAATTAACCAACCTTGGCCATTTTATGATTTAATAACTATACTATGCTATATGATGAATGGTTTTGAATATTTACAATGCAATGCAAAGAAAACAATTCTATTTATATATTTTTGATTTTTATTAAAATGGTTTTGATGGAAATAACTCATAAAGAATTCAATGACTTTGATTAGGGCTTGGGTACCATGGACACTTATCATCCTCAAGTTTCACTTTCCCCATACCAAGCTTAAAAATGGGATCATTATATTCATAAGTAAAAAGTGCATCAACTTATTCATGACAATTAAATGTGGAACCGGTTATTATTTGAGCAAATTGCTTGTGAGCAAATTTGTCATTATTCAAGCGTGAAGTATAAGAAATGTAAAATCCAAAAATAAGGAAGCACGGTTTTAATCCTAAGTAATCCTCTCATCCATTACTTGAAAAACCGCTCACAATTAATACAAGTCCGTTTCAAGAATAATAAGTCATTCGCCTTATGTGTAAGATCCTCATGTCATGCTTTCATAAGTAGCTACACACTCGCTAAGGAAAGAAAAATAAACTCACGCAATAATTTACATCCGCCATCTTTTTGAGACTTTGGATCTTCAACCCCGCAACCCGTCAAGGTAATATTGGATTGGAGCAATCTATTGAATCCCCGCAACCCGTCAAGGTAATATTGGAACTCAATAGTCACTATAATTAACACCACACTGCCCCTCTTGGGAGTCTTGTATATATTTTTTTTTTCTTTTCTTTTCTTTTTTTTTTCTAGCCACTCATATTTTTTCATAAGCCGCTCTTATTTTTCTTTATTCCTCACAAAGAAAGTTTAAAAGAATAAAAGGAAAAACACCCGCTAAATATTGAGCATGACATAAGTCTAGTACACATAAAACGTTCTAACTTAGAATCTTAAGACGTACTCATACCAACCATGAATGATTAGACAAAAATGCATAAGAGATTACAAACCAATTAAAACCGTTCTTGATTATTTATTAACAATTATATTCATGCGAAGAAAATAGAGGCAAAGAAAAGAAGGGTTTAGCCACAAGTAATTATCATGAAGTTTATCTAGCCCTTTTATACTTGCTTCAACTCTATCATTTCCCATTCTCCACAAATTTAAAATTTCAAATAATGAAATTGGTGGATGCTTAGCCTAATAGACCAATGAAGGACTACATGGTTAAGGATACTAGCTAGAGAATGCTAAAATAAGCAAACTCGGGTTGAGTCAAAATATCTATGGTGGGCCTAATATGTCAAAGAAATCTAAACTTGTTAAACCATGTTTTATTTTATAATTTTTTTTTCTTTTTATATATTTTTGATGAAAAATAAGAGAAGAAATATATACAATGCAAATGTATTATGCAAATGAAAAATGATTAATGAAAAATATGAATGCATATTTTTTGGTGGCCAAAGTAGATTAAAAATTTGAAAAATGATCGAAAAATTAATTTTCCCAATTATCATGAAGTTAAGGCAATGGTCTAGGTAAGGTCACTTCGATAGAAGTCTCCCTACACTTAAGATAAACATTGTCCTCAATGTTTAAGAGCATGGAGTAAACTCCCCTACACTTATGACATTGATTACTTTCTTTAACCCAAGTTAAGGAAGAGACAACTAAAGGGTATTCATTTTAAGCACAAGTGTTGAATATCACGATAGCAAAAACTAATCGAAATGAACCAGATACACGGGCCTCCTCCATAAGCTCCAAGCATGAAATGTGAGAGAGCAACCCTTGAAACAAACACCAAAAGACGAAGAAAGGCATCCCTCCACTTCAACTCTACTATAACATCCTTTTAATTAAACCTAACCTATTGAAAATCTACTCTACGTTTTCTAACCTAGTTATTCAATGCTTGAGTTTTTTTAACCCTAAGTCGCTAGCTCGACTCGGCCCCGAATTAAGTTGTCCTTGGGGAAACCATCATGGAGAACAAAGGATATACACTTTGAAGCACATCTCACATGATACACTCAAACTTAGCACGTTGCCATTTACTATAAGATTAACCAAATCTGCCTCGATAAATGGAACGGTCCAACGTGTCTCAAGTTTGTTCAACATACAAAATCTCTCAAATATGAAGAACCCCAGGATCAAATACAAAGTTTCCATCTCGACAAGTGAACAACTCCAAAATAAGTAGCATCACCAAAGTAAGCTCATACAAGAAGCCCAGATCAATCGAAATCACACTCTTAAGTGGAGTAGATGAAAACCAAGGTGTCTCAAATTTATGTATCCCAGGATCAAAAACCTTTCCCTTCATGGGAAAATAAGAAGATGAGCTCATATCAACCATATAAGATTCCCCCTTAGATATCAAAGCGTCATGAGACAATGAAGGTGTAGGTATCAAAACATTCATAACAAGTATATCCATATTAGGCTCGTCATCATCATCAAAAAGTGGGTAATCTTCCATAGAAGGCATAGAGAAAGAAGGATCAAGATTAATAGTGTCTTGTGGAGAAGGTGTAGGCTCTAGGGTCCCAAAAAGCATGTTCTCAATAAGACGAATATCCTCTTCCCAATTAGAAGAAGATGTATCAACCACAATATCATCTCTCTTAAGATAATCTTCAATTTGTTTATCTATCAATTCATCTTCACTAAGCAATCTTTCAGTCTTTAGAATCTCCTCATTCTCATCAATGATAGACCCCTCCTCATCACTATAGTAATCATATATTGGTTTGTCAAAGATTGGTGACTCCTTAAAACTGAAGGAAGTGTGATCATCAAAAAATGGAGATTCACAAGTGGAAAACTCATTATCACTATAATCGTCATATATTGGTGTATCACAAAGAAAAGGTTCATCATCACTAAAATCCTCATTGGTTTCTTCATCATGATGGAAAAGTGGGTTATCAAATGATGTTTCAAAAAGAGGATTTGAATGCATCACAAAATCACTTAGAGGAATAGGTGAAGGAGTCATAGAGGACATGGATTCATCATCAGATGTAAAGGACTCATCACTATCATAAGGATCATCAAAGGTTTCATCACAAGAATCATAAGGTGGGAGAGGAGAAGGATCCATATTCCCTATAGGATCAAACTCTTCATCCAAATTAGCAATGTTATCTTGACAAGACAAATCATTGGATGATATAGCATAAGACGCGTCACTAGAATCACAATCATCATCCTCCATTTGTGTCAAGTCTTTCACAAACTCTTTCTCAATCTCATTATCCCTTTCTTTAAATAATTCATCAAGATCAAAATCACCAAAATCACTAGTAGTAGCATGAAGGTCAATATGTGATAAAATCTCAATGTGATCATGAGGAGAAGAGGTATCAACACAAAGCTCATCACATGGTTCATTGGAAATACCCTCAAACTCTCTTTGGATTGGGATAAGGTTCTTAACACTAGAAGAGGTTAATTCATCCAAATCGGTGTTTGTATTAGTGCTAAGAGGCTCGTCCCCCATGGTTAAAGAATCGGTGGGTTCCACGTGAGGTAAAGGTGATGAAGGTGTGTATGGCTCAAGTATAGTCGGTGGAGAGATGGAAGGGTCTATAATAGGAACATCACTAAGTGTATCATCCTCAACATCTACTCTCAAAGAAGGCTCATCATCAGGTAAAGCATCGTTCGGTCTCATGTGTTGCAAGATGTATGTGCTCAAGCCTAAGATTTTCGGATCAGTTGACTCTTGCATTGTCTTAAGTGCTTGCATTACCATATTAATAGCGTCTTTACTCAAGAAATGATAAATGCCTTGATTGTTAACGGTTTTTTTATTAGGACTTTGAAAATTTTCTTCATTTTGAAAATCGTCTTGATTTAAAAATTCTTGATTTTGAAAATCCTCATCAAACCCTTGATCATAATTAACCGCATATAGATGACAATTATTTTCACTATTCGATCCTCTACAAGTCGCACAAGGCCCATACATAGCTCGATATTTCTCGTCGTGTAATCTCTCCAAAATAGGACGATTATCCCTGTGTGGCAAAATGGTCGAATGGGAAAATCCTTGATTTTGAAAGGTGTCTTGATTATGGCTTGGAAAATTCTCATCATTTTGAAAGCCTTCATTATTTGAAAATCCTTGATTATGAAAGGTTTCTTGATTATAGCCTTGAAAATTATCATTGTTTTGAAAACCCTCATAATTGGAAAATCCTTGGTTTTGGTATGGCACATTAAAGGTTTGATCATGAAATGATGGTGGAGGTTGTGATGAAAACCGGAATAGCCCATATAGTCATTACAAGTGTAGTCCATTTGAATGTTAGGTCGAAAATTAAAGTTCTCGGTTCCATTATAAGCATATCCCTCCCCATAATAACCATTATTTTGATCACATAAATACGTATCGTGTGGACCACCACAAGTCGAACAAGGCGAATAATTAACGTTGGCGGATCGTTGTTGCAAAATCTCCAACATGGAACGAGTATCCATGTGTAACAAGGTGGCCGAATGTATATACAAGTATAATGACGTTTAAAAGCTTCCTCGGGGAAGGAAGTAATACACCAAAGGTGGTATGTTTACACGTGTGCGAGTACACGTGTAAGTAAACACGAGGAATGAGGGAGTAGCCCTCGGTCGACTTTTGAAGGAGAAGAGATTATCTCCCTCGAGGTTCGATATGAAATATCCACAAGAAAGTATATATATAATTACTACTTGGGTGCAAGACCCCCAATAAAGCCTTCCTTCTTAGAATACGCACTAGTGAACGGGGGGTTAGGTGGCGTGAAGCACTTAAGTACCTATTAACCCTTAGACGGCATTTTATAGCACGTCGCCTTTCTATTCACTTTGTAGTTTGTATTCTGCGAATTATTGCCTATTGGAAGTATTTATCTATTCTTGCTTAATTAAATTGGATCGATACGCATGTCAAGGACCGGAACGCCCCTCAACACGGTGTATTGCCTCGGCAATACTTATGGAGATATGTAACTTGGTTGTTCGTATCTACGTATACTTATTTACATATAATAATATATCAAAAATATTTTTGTATTTATTTGATTTTTTAAGAAAAATACTATATCTACGTAAAAAGCAATGAAAACCAATAATATATATTTTTGGGTGTAATCTTTTAGGAAAAAGATTACTTTTTGGATTTTTTTTATTTTTTTTGTTTCAATTCTTTAGGAAAAGAATTGATTTTGTGATTTTTTATTTTTTTGTATTTTTATCTTTTTGATTTTTTTTTATGTTTTTTATTTATAATACGTAAAAATAACGTTCACAAAGTGAACGGATCCCAAAATCCAATCGTCTCACTCGAAATCGTTAATCGTCACAAAAAGAACCGGCAGCGGCGCCATTTAATATTTGTCTTTTTAGTTCGTTTTTCTCGGTATCTATTCGAATTGATATAACTTTTCAAGCTTGACTTAATTGTTTTTGGTTCAAATAGCTCGTTTGGAATCTATGTCTACTTGGCAAAAAGCATGTAAAAAGTAAAAATAATATCTAGCTACATATATGTACTACGCTACAACACGTTGCACATACCACATTTAAATGCATGAATTGTAAAATGGAAAGTCAAATTTAAACTACAAATGAAGATAACAAACTAACTAATTTTGTAACAAGAAATAACAAAACATAACAAACTGCACTCTAACAAATTTAACAATTTTAACAAACTAACCAGTTAGAAAAATGTAACAAAATGACAACTAACTTTTTTAACAGTTTTAAGTAATAAGAAACAGATCTATGAAAAGCTTGAGAAATCATGAACCAAAACTTGAATAGAAAACCCACTACCCCTAATTATTAAGAGAACTAGACACGTCACATACGCTACTTTAAAAACTCACAATGAAAGCTATTAGAAAATTGAGAAAGAACAAAATGAAAAAGCTAATGTTTTCAAAAACTATAACCAATTCAACAAGACTCGACCGACTGTTTAACTAATGAGCAATGAAGAATGAGAAAGCTCGAATTTTTCATTAATGGAGGAAAAATATAACATTCGGTTACAAACTAGAAACTGAATCAGTTACAAATTTTAATAAGAAAGATGAAAGAAAAATTAAAACTCCTAACTAACTCTAACCTATCTATGTGTAATCTACTCCTAGGCTAACCGATTACAAATGAGGTATTCATCTTCTTTTATAGGCGTCGAGAGGAGTGATGTGACATGGTTTGTCCAATAAGCAATTGACACGTGGAAAATACGAGGTTGACTCGTTCTTCATCTTCAATCCAAAATTGGGCGTTTCTTTGTTGCTTGATCTTGACGCAATTAATTGACACCATGTTGTAGAGGAGATGGAGAGGAGTATTTTTTATGTTGAAGGCTTCGGCTGAATCTTTGTGAATCTTCCAAGAATTGAACTTGCAGGTTATGGTGGTGAAAGATGAATAAACCGTCTCTCTCTTGAAGGTTGAAGAAGACAGATAACACGTTTGTGTGTGACCGGTTTGACCGAGACTTGGTCAACAGACCAAGTAAATAAGACTTTCCAAACTTTTCATTTAATTTGCATTTTAATCCTTCCACTTTTCATTTCTTTTCAAATGTGTATTAAAGCTTTTAAGTAATCACTTTTCCATCCTTTATCTTAATGAAAAGTGTATGCTAAGCCCTCGATCTTTGAAGTAGTGACAAGTAAGGTCCTTGAAAAGCTTTATTGTCCTTTTCTTCGTCTTTTGTGAAATAAATCCTTGAAAACGCGTCTTTGTTCCAAAATTGTATCTTGTTACCTGAAAACACATAAAACACAAATACACGCATAATTATGATATTTTAAAGTTAAAATAATGTATTTGACTGTGTTTTTAGTGGTATTTGGATCATTATTGATGAGTGTTTTCACACTTATCAGTACGAAAAGCCCACAAAGCATCATCAAGTTTATCAGCCCATGAGGCACGATGCTCTCCCACGGTTCTTTCAAGAATTCGCTTTAATCCTCGGTTAGAGATTTCAGCCTGGCCATTAGTTTGTGGGTGGTAGGCGGTGGAAAGACGATGAGTTATGATCGACGTCGAAGTGCCGGTCAAAAAAATAACCTAATTACCTTATACTAGATAGGGTAAATGGGTATCGATCTACGAGGACTATGTGGTTTTAGTTTAAGTTTTGAGGTGATCACTGATCAATAAAGGTTTTGGTTTTGAAATCTGACAACTAAAATACTTTTGATAATAAAAATGTGAATTAAAAATTAAAATAGTTATTAAGCTAATAATAAAGCTAGAAAAATAAAATAAAGATGTAAACAATTAAAAGAAAAATGTAATCCCTTCCAGCTCCTAATATTTATGGTTGATCACACTTATGGATTATTGGAACTTTTTAGAACCGATTACAAAGATTACTTTGACTTAATATGAATGAATTAATGTCGGCATTTATTATGTTTATCAACGACTCACAATAATAAATCTTATATTAATCCAACCAATAATTATGTTTTAACAATTTATCTAGGTACAATTTATATTGATTATACGACCATCTTTTTTTTTAACTAAATAAAATGAGTATGAATCGTTAACTAATAATAAATTGTCTCGCACAAATAATTAAACATAATATTAAGTCAATAAAAATAACTTATAAATAAATCATCAATCAATGTAATGAAAATATGATAACCCAAAAGTAATGATCAAACCATAAATAAAGTTACCCGAAGGAATTACAACAAAATTAGCCGGACATCGCGGTGTACCCGACCCGCTGTGTGCTCTTCATTTACTTAAACTTGACGAATAAAAAACAACCACAAACAACAATTTCGTTTCTTCCTCCAGTAATTATGAATTGTTTTTTTTATGTCAAAGAATCTTCTGTTGTGGAACCCCACTTCAATTGCACAATTGTTGTAATGTTACCATCTTTCTTTAATTGCAAATATACAACCCTTTGTTTATAGATCTCCCAAAATTCGACTGTCTTTGATCCCCACTACTGCGATCGTTTTTTTTTTTCTTCTAATATTCTCTTCGACCTCTAATAACTTTGGCCCAATAAAAAAAATAATCCAACATCAATAATTGCTCAAACGAAGCCAGGACAAATAAAAGACGACCGAAAATATTGCGACGCGCTCAAATCTTTTTCTTCAATATTTTTTCTTCATTAATCGGCGCTCACAATGTCTTTTCTCCAAAAAATTAATTAAGCGTCCATTTTTATTCCACTTCACTCGTAACCTACATAATCACAAAACACACTCAAAGTACATATATAACGAAAAATATATATAAATATACTAAATTAACATGCTATGAGGTGTATGCAAAATACACTGATTAACTCCCCTCAACTTAACTTTTACCGTCTCGTGTAAAAATAAAATAAAAATATACGAACATGTTAATTTCATAATTTTTAATCATACTATTGAAATTTAATCAAAAAGATCACATTCAACCTAATACACTAATAACCATCCTATATGACAAATAATCCAAAATAATTACCAATATTTTTGTCCTTTTAAACACTTAGCATAACCATTCCCATTGACTCCATTTACTTTATATTTCATATAATTAACCATGTGTCCAACGTACCTATTACACACCTATAATCAATATACACATTAATCTAAAACAAGAGGTGAGAATATCGTACACCTTTTATAACATTGGAGTTTTTATACCATAAGAACACATCATAAGCCATCATACTTTAGCTTACATACTTCCACTTTTTTTTTTCTCATCATTTTTTTTCTTTTTTTTTTTACATCACACATAAGCTCTTTCTTTTTAGCCATTCAAGACCGTTTCTTATACAAGTCATCCCGAACGCTTTATACACTCCTTTTAAGGTTGATATAAAGACCAATTTTTCAGAAAAATGAATATCTATCCTATAGGTGCATACTAAGACACATCGGCACATGAGAACTGGTTAATTAAGTCTGTTTAATTAAATGTGAACAGTTATACTTCGTGCCTACTGGTACATCACATGATGGAGTTATCTACCACATAGTCTAATTATACAATGCACTAGATTAAACTGATCTTCCTAATTTTATTACAACAATACAAGGATTGGGTTATTTTACATAAAATTGTCTCAGCTAAGTGCAATGCTATCCATCATAAAAATTGGCGTCTGACCCATGCTAACAACTAAAGTATCACCTTGCGCGGGTGACGAATCAGATAGGCAAGCCCAGCATATGACTACCACCAATAATTATGACAGTTCTCCAACTTTTTTCTAAGGCCACCGTGCGCGGGTGGCGAGCCGAATAAGATCAATTCTAAATGTCCTAACCCAACTATTACATTACTATATTTCATATTATTTATTTAAACTTTTTACTCGATCTAAGCAAAGGTAAATAGAGGGAATTCAACCGGCGTAGTTTGATCATCTAAATTATACATATGCCTAACTACATGCAAACAATCAAATCAATTTAATAACCAAATTATACAATGGAATCGGGTGCACCTGATAATTATGG
Organism: Glebionis coronaria; assembly: GCA_025667525.1. NCBI lineage: Eukaryota > Viridiplantae > Streptophyta > Magnoliopsida > Asterales > Asteraceae > Glebionis > Glebionis coronaria. The sequence goes on from CM046877.1 coordinate 292,359,833, forward strand.
CCAAATCTTCTAACTTGCTCCAATAAATCATCCACAAGCTAATCTTTAGAATCTGCAAACACTCAACAAACATATATGTAGAAGAAACTTCCACATCTAATTAGCACAAGACTCTTATAATGTGATGTAAAATTTTAAAAATTTTCCATTTTTCCCAAAAATCACATTTTAACCCATTTTGACCAAAATTTCACACAAAAGCATGTAACACACGTGCCACCCCCCCTCAACTTAAAGCATTGCATTGTCCCTAATGCAAAAACTTTAAATTGAAATTTTGGTTAAAAATCAATTTGACAAACTCACACAAAAAACAAAAACCTAACTCACTTTCGTAGGAATCACGGTTGCATTTAGCGTATGCAACAAGCCTTTAAACCACTCGGCAACCCGACCGGACGAGTTTTGTCTCGTGAGGGTTTGTAGTGAACACACCCACAAAGTTCCACAAACCACGGGTTGCCTCCCGCGAAGCGCTAAGTTTACCGTCTTCAGCCAGACATAACTCAAATGAGCTATTGAGACGGTTGGAGTGGTTCTAAGTAAACCACATCCACCGTTTCCATCTGATCACTCTCCAACTCAACATACGGCTTTAAACGGTGTCCATTAACTTTAAAAGGCTCTCCACCCACCATATTTTTTATTTCAATGGCTCCATATGGAGAGACTTAAGTCACTATATATGGACCCGTCCATTTACTTCTTAACTTTCCAAGAAAAAGCTTAAGTCTAGCATTGAATAACCAAACTTTTTGACCAACCAAGAACGATTTCTTGGTGATGTGTCGATCATGAAAAGCTTTGGTTTTCTCCTTATAAATCCTAGAACTCTCATAAGCATCACGTCTAATCTCATCTAGTTCAGATAATTGAAGTTTCCTAGAACTACCCGCTTTCTCTAAATCCAGATTAACAGTCTTAATTGCCCATTCAGCCCTATGCTCTATCTCAACCGGTAAATGACACGCCTTGCCATAAACCAACTTATACGGTGACATACCAATAGGAGTCTTAAAAGCCGTCCTATATGCCCACAATGCATCATCTAACCTCAAGGACCAATCTTTCCTATCACTACGAACGGTCTTTTCCAAAATTCGCTTAATCTCCCTATTAGATACTTCCACCTGTCCACTAGTCTGTGGGTGATAAGGGGTAGCTATCCTATGATTAACTCCATAGTGTTTCAATAATTTTCCAAATCTAAAGTTCTTAAAGTGGGAACCCCCATCACTAATGATAGCCTTAGGAATTCCATGTCTAGCAAAGATATTCTTCTTAACAAACTTAAGAACTACACTATGGTCATTGGTTCTAGTTGCTTCAGCCTCTACCCACTTAGACACATAATCAACTGCCACTAAAATGTAAACATTGCCATGGGAAGTGGGGAATGGTCCCATAAAATCAATACCCCACACATCAAAGATCTCAACAACAAGTATAGGATTCATAGGCATTTGATCACGCCTTGAAATCCCTCCAACTTGTTGGCAACGAATACATGCTTTTACAAAAGACTAGGCATCCTTGAAGATAGTCGGCCAAAAGAAACCGCTTTGCAGGACTTTATGCCCAGTTTTCGTAGCACCAAAGTGACCACCACATGCATAAGAATGGCAATGAGACAATATGTCCATATGCTCAGGGTCGGGAACACATCTCCTAACAACTTGGTCAGCACACACCTTATAGAGTTCCGGATCCTCCCAAAAATAATGCTTCAACTAGGAGAAGAAGTATTTTCTTTGTTGCTTGGACCAAAAATCCGGAAGCTTTTTAACAGCTAGGTAATTAACTATATTTGCGTACCAAGGAACCTTAGAAACCTCAAATAAACTTTCATCCGGAAAGCTTTCCTTAATCACATCAGAAGGGTTGAACGGCGGAGGGATAATTCTAGACAAATGGTCGGCAACTACATTTTCTGACCCCTTTTTATCCCGAATTTCTAGATTAAATTCCTGTAAAAGCAAAATCCACCTAAGCAACCTCGGTTTTGTCTCTTTCTTAGTCAACAAATGTCTTAAGGCACTATGATCTGAAAATACTATCACCTTAGAATGCCCCCAAATATATGACCTAAACTTATCAAGAGCAAAAACCACAGCTAACAACTCTTTTTCAGTAGTGGTGTAATTCATTTGAGCTTCTGAAAAAGTCTTACTAGCATAAAAGATCACAACGGGTTTCTTATCGACCCGCTGTCCCAAAACCGCCCCAGCGGCATAATCACTCGCATCACACATGATCTCGAAAGGCTTCGACCAATCAGGGGATTGCAGAATAGGGGCTTCTACAAGCTTTTGCTTAAGCATGTTGAATGCTTTAAGACATGATTCATTAAAGTCAAAGCGTGCATCTTTTAAGAGTAGATTGCAAAGAGGCTTTGATATAGCACTAAAATCTTTAATAAATCGCCTATAGAACCCAGCATGACCAAGAAAAGAACGCACACCTTTGACGGTAGTGGGAGGAGGAAGGGTTGAAATTACTTGAACTTTGGCACGGTCAACCTCAAATCCTTTTTCAGACACAACATGCCCTAATACAATTCCCTCTCGAACCATGAAATGGCTCTTCTCCCAACTAAGCACCAAATTAGTTTCGGTGCATCTTTTTAACACACTTTCAAGCTGATCAAGGCAGCTTTCAAAAGATTGACCAAAGATGGAGAAATCATCCATAAATATCTCTACAGATTCTCCAACCATGTCAGAAAAGATACTCATCATACACCGCTGAAAGGTAGCGGGTGCATTACATAGGCCAAAAGGCATTCTTCGAAATGCAAACGTTCCATAAGGACATGTAAACGTAGTTTTGGCCTGGTCATCAGGATGGATGGGTATTTGATTATAACCAGAGTACCCATCCAAGAAGCAATAGAACTTCTTACCAGAAAGCTTCTCAACTATTTGATCAATGAAAGGTAGTGGGAAGTGATCTTTAGATGTGGCATTATTCAGCTTACGGTAATCTATACAAACTCTCCACCCAGTGACTGGTCGGGTTGTGAGCTTTTCCTCATTCTCGGTTTCAACAACGGTGATTCCGGCCTTTTTAGGCACCGTTTGAGTAGGAGGCACCTCCAAAGACGGCTTCGTAGCTGTGTCAAAAGTAGAAGGCAAAGGTTTTAACTCAAGAGTTGGAGGCACCTCCAAAGACGGCTTCGTAGCCGTGTCAAAAGTAGAAGGCAAGGGCTCCACTTTATAAGACCAAGGTGGTTTTTGATGGTCCAAAGAACTGACCAAACACTCTTGAATCTCTAGAACTTCAGCAACATCAAGAATCTCCTCGTTATCACCAGTTAAATATAATTCCAAAGGATCATCCTTAAGCATACGGGATGCATGCTTTTGAACTTCCTCATCAATCACATCTACTTGGTAACATTCATTCATCGTAGAAGAATTCATAGAATTAAACACATTCAATCTTATCTTCTTATTACCGAATGTAATATCCATGGCGCCAGTTCGACAATTAATCCTAGCATCTATCGTGGCTAAGAATGGGCGGCCAAGGATAATAGTTGGTTGAACATCCTTGTATTGTGACTCGGTGTCCATAACAAAGAAGTCAACTGGGTAATAGAAAACATCAACTTTCATAATAACATCCTCTAAGATACCTCTAGGAATTTTGGTAGATCGATCGGCTAAGGAAATAATGGTGTCTGTCTTACGAAGAGTTCCTAAGTCATACTTATCAACCAAACTAGCAGGAAGGATGTTGATACTGGCACCAAGATCAAGTAGCGCCTTCTTAATGGCAATATTTCCGACCACAACTGAAATCAACGGTGCTCCAGGATCTTTGAATTTAGGAGGAAGAGAGCTAGATAAAACTGCACTAACATGCTCAGTTAGGTCAATCTTTTTAGGCAACGATGCCTTCAGCTTCCTCTTCTGGGTACACAAGTCCTTTAAAAACTTGGCATATGCAGGAATTTGCTTGATAGCATCAATAAGGGGGAGATTGATCTTAACTTGCTTGAAAGTCTCCCACATATCCTCAGCGTGAGGACCCTTTTTAGCTAACTTTGCAGATGTCGATTTCTCCAAAGCCGTAGGGTAAGGTGTGCTGGACACACCACCCTCCTCAACTTCGGGAGTTTTCGTAGCTTTTGGATTCGGTGTTGTTGGTTTAGGAAAATCATTTAACAAATCATTTACCAACTCAGAACCGGACTTAACATTATCAGAATTTTTACCTTCGACAATAATTTCGTCATCGGTAACGAAATCCTCGACATCAGGAGAATTTGGAATCCCCTTGTCATTGTTGTAGATTTTACCGTTTCGAAGAGATGTCACCATATTCACGTGCTCATTTCCATTTTTCTTGTTTGTGGGATTCATGGTGGGGTAGCTCGGTAGCCTTCCCTCATCTCTTTTGCTTAATTGATCCGCTAATTGACCAACTTGTCTCTCAAGAGCTGCAATAGATTTAGTAGTGGTCTCGTGTCTTTGATTAGTGACCTCAAATTTTCTATTGATCTCTTGATTGTTGGTAGCCAATGAATCCATAAGCCTATCAAACTTTCGGTCAAGGTTCAAGAGACGGTTTTCATCTTGCCCTTGGCCCTGATTTGGATATTGTTGTTGTGGCCTATGATTGTAAGAATTTTGTTGGAAGTTAGATGAATCACAACCCTCGTACCTTGGTTTGTAACCATAGTGTTGTTGTTGGGCATTATTAGGGCGACTGTCTTCATCTTTCCAACGGAAATTGGGGTGATTGCGCCATCCAGGATTGTAACTTTCGGAGAATGGGTCATTTCGTGGACGACCACCATAGACTCCATTTACCTCCTCATTTGGTGGTGCCCCCAACTTTGACAATTATCGACAGAGTGACTCAGATCACCACACATTGAACACCCACTATGCGACACATTAGACACATTTGGAACACCTTTTCCTATATTTTTCAACAAAAGATCAACTTTCTTACTTAACTCGCTAATTTCAGAATTTGTGCCACGTTGGTTAGACACATAATTGGCGGAAGATTGGTGGTTGTTTCGATCCACTGAAGCTTGGGTCTTAGAACCTTTGCTTAGTTTTTCAAAAAACTCCCATTCTTCCTCCATAGGTCGCGAGAAAAACATACTTCCACTAGTGGCCATCACAAATTGTTGGTTGTTATAATCCAACCCATCATAGAAGACTTTGACAAGCTCCCATTTTGGAACATCGTGATGAGGGCATGTTCTTAATAACTCCTTAAGTCTATTAAATGCTTCATGAAACTGCTCGTCTGGGATTTGACGAAAGGATTTAATCTTATTCCTAATGGCAGCAGTCTTACTTATAGAATAAAATTCCTCAAGAAAAGCAGATTGCATTTCAGACCATGAGTTAATACTACCTGGCTCAAGAGATGAGAACCAGTCCTTAGCTTGATCTTTAAGAGAAAAAGGAAAAAGGCGAAGTCTTACCTCATCCTTGGTAATGTTATTAACTTGATGTGTGTCAGCAATTGAGAAGAATTCTCGCAGATGTGCGTATGGTTCCTCACGACCTCTAAACACTGGCAAGATTGCTATGAGGTTCGGTTGGATCTTGAAGTTACTTGTAACCCCTTTAACCGGATCCGGATAAACGATAGGCGAAGGATCCTCGAAGATCCCCGGCCTATAATAAGAATCAACACCCCGTGGTGGAGATTCTTCTCCGCTACTACTGCCGCTAGCACTTCCGCCACCATCTTCGTCACCTGGCATTTCAGCGAAAAGCTCTGCTAAACCTGAAAAATCAAGATTAGTAGAAAAATGTCGAAACGTCTTCCTTCTCAACCTCGCACTTTTCTCAACCTCGGGATCGTAAGCTAACGGTGATGTACGTCCCGATCTACGTGTGCGCATACACTAACCTGCACACTCACAAGAAACAAACAAACAAACAAACAAAACAAAACAAAACAAGAAAAATAAAATCTTTTTGTATTTTTGTATTTTATTAAAGAAAAATATTAACAAAAACTTAAACGAAAAGCTCACTGAGTCCCCGGCAGCGGCGCCAAAATTTGATCGACGTCGAAGTGCCGGTCAAAAAAATAACCTAATTACCTTATACTAGATAGGGTAAATGGGTATCGATCCACGAGGACTATGTGGTTTTAGTTTAAGTTTTGAGGTGATCACTGATCAATAAAGGTTTTGGTTTTGAAATCTGACAACTAAAATACTTTTGATAATAAAAATTCGAATTAAAAATTAAAATAATTATTAAGCTAATAATAAAGCTAGAAAAATAAAATAAAGATGTAAACAATTAAAAGAAAAATGTAATCCCTTCCAGCTCCTAATATTTATGGTTGATCACACTTATGGATTATTGGAACTTTTTAGAACCGATTACAAAGATTACTTTGACTTATTATGAATGAATTAATGTCGGTATTTATTATGTTTATCAACGACTCGCAATAATAAATCTTATATTAATCCAACCAATAATTATGTTTTAACAATTTATCTAGGTACAATTTATATTGATTATACGACCATCTTTTTTTTAACTAAGTAAAATGAGTATGAATCGTTAACTAATAATAAATTGTCTCGCACAAATAATTAAACATAATATTAAGTCAATAAAAATAACTTCTAAATAAATCATAAATCAATGTAATGAAAATATGATAACCCAAAAGTAATGATCAAACCATAAATAAAGTTACCCGAAGGAATTACAACAAAATTAGCCGGACATCGCGGTGTACCCGACCCGCTGTGTGCTCTTCATTTACTTAATCTTGACGAATAAAAAACAACCACAAACAACAATTTCGTTTCTTCCTCCAGTAATTATGAATTGTTTTTTTTATGTCAAAGAATCTTCTGTTGTGGAACCCCACTTCAATTGCACAATTGTTGTAATGTTACCATCTTTCTTTAATTGCAAATATACAACCCTTTGTTTATAGATCTCCCAAAATTCGACTATCTTTGATCCCCACTGCTGCGATCGTTTTTTTTTTCTAATATTCTCTTCGACCTCTAATAACTTTGGCCCAATAAAAAAAATAATCCAACATCAATAATTGCTCAAACGAAGCCAGGACAAATAAAAGACGACCGAAAATATTGCGACGCGCTCAAATCTTTTTCTTCAATATTTTTTCTTCATTAATCGGCGCTCACAATGTCTTTTCTCCAAAAAATTAATTAAGCGTCCATTTTTATTCCACTTCACTCGTAACCTACATAATCACAAAACACACTCAAAGTACATATATAACGAAAAATAAATATATAAATATACTAAATTAACATGCTATGAGGTGTATGCAAAATACACTGATTAAGTTACACCATACTTAGCCATGACTCTTGCAAATTGGTCATTGCAAAAATGAGTCCCGAGATCACTAATAATGGCACGAGGCACACCGAATCTAGCGAACAGCGACTTCAGAAAGTTACAAACCACCCTTGCGTCATTAGTAGGTAAAGCTTTGGATTCAACCCACTTTGAAATGTAGTCAACGACTACAAGGATGTATTTGTTTCCTTTAGAGGAAGGGAATGGCCCCATAAAGTCGATACCCCAAACATCAAAGATTTCACATTCTTGAATAAAATTCTGAGGCATCTCGTCTTGATGTGTGATCTCGCCTTGTTTTTGCCAAGCGTCACAACGTTTAACCATCTCGTGAGCATCACGATAAATGGTGGGCCAATAAAATCCCGAGTCAAACACTTTTTTGGCGGTGTAGTTGGGACCAAAGTGACCACCGGTGGGTCCTTTGTGGCAAGCGTCAAGGATTTCTAAAGCTGCCGGTCCATCAACACATCGGCGAATAATCAAATCAGCACATTGTTTGAAAAGATATGGGTCATCCCAAAAGTAAGTCTTAATGTCTTTGAAGAACTTCTTCTTTTGTTAGGATGTTAACCCGTCAACGAGAATTCCACCCGCCAAGTAGTTTGCAATGTCCGCAAACCACGGGTTTTCATCAGAAGTCGAGTTGATAGACATTAAGGTCTCCAGGGGAAAAGAGTCATTGATCTCTTTGTTCGGATGTTCCCCTTGGTAAGGATCCTCAAGTCTACTGAGATGATCCGCGGCTAGGTTTTCATCTTCTTTTTTTATCGCGAATTTCGATTTTAAATTCTTGGAGTAGCAAAACCCAGCGAAGAAGTCTTGGTTTGGAATCTTGTTTAGTCAACAAGTACTTCAACGCGGAATGATCGGTGTAAACGATTGTGGTGGAAAGGACAAGATAGGGGCGGAACTTTACAAAAGCATAGACAACAGCTAAAAGCTCTTTTTCGGTTGTCGTGTAATGCAATTGAGCCCCTGTCATTGTCTTGCTAGCGTAATGGATCGGTTGGAAGTGTTTGTTCACTCGTTGGCCCAAAACCGCACCAATAGCATAGTCGCTAGGATCGCACATCAACTCGAAAGGCAGCTCCCAAATAGGGGTAACCAAGACGGGGCCTTAGTTAGCTTATCCTTAAGAAGGTTGAAGGCTTCGATACACTCTTTGGAAAAGATAAAAGGAGTATCTTTTTCCAAGAAGTGGGTCATCGGGCGAGCGATTTTAGAAAAATCTTTGATAAAGCGACGGTAGAAGCCCGCATGACCAAGGAAACTTCTCACACCCTTCACGGTTGAAGGTGGAGGAAACTTAGCAATAAAGTTGACTTTAGCATGGTCCACTTCAAGATCGGCTTTGGAGATCTTGTGTCCTAGCACGATGCCCTCTTTTACCATGAAATGGCATTTTTCCCAATTAAGAACAAGGCGAGTGTCTTCACACCGCTTAAGCATACGTTCTAAATTGGCAATACAAGCAGCGAAAGAATCGCCATAAACCGAGAAATCATCCATGAATACTTCCATAGTGTCTTCCACCATGTCATGGAAGATAGCCATCATACACCTTTGGAACGTCCCAGGAGCATTGCATAAACCAAAAGGCATACGTTTGTAAGCAAATGTTCCATAGGGACAAGTGAATGTGGTCTTTTCTTGGTCTTTGTGATTGATGGGAATTTGAAAATACCCGGAGAAACCGTCTAAAAAGCAGTAATAGTCATTACCCGCTAGACGCTCAAGCATTTGATCCATGAAAGGAAGAGGAAAGTGGTCTTTTCTCGTGGCATCATTGAGCTTGCGATAATCGATGCAAACTCTCCACCCAGTAACGAGACGAGTGGGAATCAACTCGTTGTGTTCATTGGGAACAACGGTTATTCCGCCCTTCTTGGGCACACAATGGACGGGACATACCCACGACGAATTCGAAATAGGGTAAATCAAGCCGGCATCAAGAAGTTTGATAACCTCTTGTTTGATGACGTCATGAATGCGAGTATTAACCCTTCTTTGGCTTTGGATTGCGGGTTTAAAGTCATCTTCCATGAGAATCTTGTGAGTACAAAAGGTCGGATCAATTCCGCGGATATCGGAAATTTTCCAAGCAGTTGCCTTCTTATGATCTTTAAGCACGGCGATGAGGTGAGATTTCTCTTCTTGTTTCAAGTCCTTCGCGATGATGACAGGCGACTTCTTCTTTTCTTCAAGGAACACGTACTCGAGATGGGGCGACAACTCCTTATGTTCTAAATCCGGAGGATTTTCGACGGGAGGCGTATTCAAAGTCGGAGCATCGATAGCAATAACCGTGGGAGATGGTGGAGAAATATTGTCTTCTTTGAGAAGTTTTTCAATGAGGCGAAGATCTTCATCCCAATCGGTGGGAGAATCGTCATGTTCTAAGTTCACATCTCCCATGGTGGCTTCCAAATCTTTCCAAAGGAAATCACTTTCTCCAAATAGAGATAGTGATGAGTCAATAGAGGAAACGGTCTCAACATTGGGAAGAGAGGTAGGAATACTTTTACAAGCATATTTGAAGTGTTCTTCACAAGCCTCATCAAGAACGTCAATACAATTAACACTCTCGTATGAATAAGGTTGTTTAGAATGTTTTCCCATGTTGAAAACGATTTTATCATCACCCACTCTCATGATAAGCTCACCGCCTTCAACATCAATGAGAGTGCGACCGGTCCTCAAGAATGGACGACCAACAATTAATGACACACGAGGGTCCATATCGTAGTCGACGACGACGAAATCGGCAGGAAAAGTGAATTTGTCGACTCCTACAAAGAAGTCTTTGGCTATCCTCACTGGATAAGCAACCGTACGGTTAGCTAATTCCAAAGTCATTTTGGTGGGGACTAGCTCAGGGAGAGATAATTGCTTCCAAACGCTTAGAGGCATTAAGTTGATACTGGCACCTAGATCGGCTAGGGCCACGCAATTCTCTACTCCCGGGAAGTTGCAAGGGATTAAGAAACGACCCGGATCACCAAGCTTGGTTGGCAATTTCCTTAAGAGCACTGCAGAGCAATTCTCATGAAGTTGGGTGTTAGCTATATCAAGAAGCTTCTCCTTGTCGCTAAGAAGATCTTTGAACATTTTCGCATATTTGGGCATGTGAGCGAGAGCCTCAGCGAAGGAGATGTTAAAATTCAATTGTTTAAACATTTTAAGAAAGTTCGAAACTTGAATATCATCCTTGCTTTTAAGCTTCTCTTTCCTCAACCTAGATGGATAAGGTATATCGTAAGAAGAGGAAGGCTTTGGAATCGAAGGATCACTCACATCCTTGGGTGGAGGAGGGGTAGAAGTAAAAGGTGGAGAAATTGGGGAAGTAGAAGGATGAGGAATAGGAGCAGGTGACTCGTTTTCCTTAGTCACAATCACTGGTAGAGGTATAGGAAGCTCGGGTTCCTTGGTACCTTTGCCACTGCGAGTGGTGATTGCTTTCATCTCCCCTCTTGGATTCGTAACGGTGTTACTCGGAAGAGTACCCGAAGAAGAGGATTGATTACCTTGGAAGAAACCAGCCATCATGTTCTTTAAGTGATTCATTTGACTTGCCAAAATGTTTCTCATATCAGCTCGCAGATCGTTCCCTTGTTTCACCATGTCTGCTTTCAAGTTGAGCACTTCCCGCTGGAGATTTTCCACAATCACATCATTGGTCCGCATGTAGGTTTCAACATCTTGGTGTAATACGGTGGGTTGGTTGGGAGGGGGAGCATGGTAAGTGGGTGGTTGATAAGCAGGTTGTTGGTAAACTTGGTTGTTTCTTTGAGGTGGATATGGTTGTTTGTGAGGTGGTATGTATGGTGCACGAGGTTGTTGTTGTTGTTGAGGAGGGAGATTGAGGTTTTGTTGTTAGTTTGGGTTGTTAGGAGGAAAACCGGGTGGGGAAAGAAAGTTGTTAGAGCGGTAGCTAAGCAAGTTGCGGTCACCTTGAGGACGAGCTTGATAAGCGGCCGGAGGATAGGTACCGTATGCTGCATTCACATTCTCAGAAGGATAGTCTTGGGTGGCGATACAAGTGGTGTAAGAGTGAGGACCCCTGCATATTTCACAAGGTTGGCTAACAGCATTGACTTGAGCGTCTCGAGCGTTTTTAGCGTTGATGCTGTTGGTGTTGTTAGCGGTGTGGGTAACAAGCGATTCAAGAAGCGTATTAATTTTGTCAAGTCGCTTGTCGCTGTCACTAGTACTAGCACTAGAGGCATTGGTCCGCACACTCTTGGTTTGCACACGAGACTTATTCTCAATGATATCCCAAGCGGCATTGGAACTCTTAACCAAAATATTACCCCCCGAGGAACTATTTAGTGAATCTTGGTCATTCATGCTTAAACCATTATAAAAAGTATTAATTTGGTGCACTTTGGTAAAACCATGTTGTGGGCACTTTCTTAAAAGATCTTTAAAACGGTCCCAAGATTCACTAAAAGATTCATCGTACTTTTGTTCAAAATTGATAATTTCATTCCGCAAAGCGGTAGTACGAGAGGGTGGGAAAAAGTAGTTTATAAACTTGGTCTCCAAATCCGTCCACGTCAGAATACTTTGTGGCGGTTCCTTTGCTAGCCAATGCCGGGCTTGTCCCTCTAGGGAGAAAGGAAAAACTTGCAAACGGATTACCTCTTGTGGAACACCATTGAATTTGACCGTATTCGTGAGTTGCAAGAATCTCTTGATGTGGTCATGTGGATCATCAATGGTACGCCCCAAGAATGGTTGAGCAGAGACCATCTGAATAAAACCGGATTTGAGCTCAAAGTTGTTGGCTGCAATCGCGGGTATGAAAATTGGATCATTGTTGCCGTCTACATGTGCTTGCAGAAGTTCAATCATCGGGCGATTGTCCGGTAGAGGCTCATTGTTGTTGTTATTATTGTTGTTGAGAGGTGGATTGTTATTGTTGTTATTGTTTTGAGGTGGGTTATTGTTGTTGTTTTGTACACCGGCCATGTCTAAGTCTTCGAGAGGCTCGGGCTCCTGATAAGACGTGGATCGTGTACGCATGCACCTGCAAAAGAACTAACAAAGCAAAAACAAAGCAGAAATATTTTTGGTTTTTATGTTTTTTAATTTTTAGGATTTTTGAAAATTTTATATTTTTTTGTGTTTTTGAAAATTTTTTATATATATATATATATATATATATATATATATATATATATATATATATATATATATATATATATATATATATATATATATATATATATTTTGGGTTTTTGAAAATTTTTATGAAAAAGTAACGTTCACGGTGAACGGATCCCAAAATCCAAGTTCTCACAAAAAACTGTTGATCTTAACGAGAAGAGCCGGCAGCGGCGCCATTTGATACAAGAGATTTGCTATGGGTTGAAAAAGTTCGTTCTCGGTATCTTCTCGAATTGATTACGGTTTAAAATGGAATGATTGTTCTTGGTGACAAATATGGGGGTTTGGTTTTCTATTCTATTGAAAAGATAAATGAACGAAGTAATGAAATAAAACTTGAAGTTAAATTAACAATTAAATGATAAAGCAGTAACATGACCTTACTGAAGAATTGTGCTATTCGGAATATTGAATCTATGCGGAATAAAGTCCTACCCGGAATAAAGATGCCATGCGGAATAAATAAGGCTACTCGGAATATTAGTGCTATTCGGAATAAGATGGCTACACGGAACAATGATCCTATTCGGAATATAAGTGCTATGCGGAATAATTGGTTCTATGCGGAATAAATAAAGCTATGAGGAATAAATTCTCTACCCGGAATAAAGAGGCTACTCGGAGTAAACAAGGCTATACGGAATAGTAGGCTATTCGGAATAAAGATTGCAATGCGGAATAATGAGCTCTATTCGGAATATCAGTACTATGCGGAATACATGGGGCTATCCAGAATATATAAATATTCCGAATAAGGGAAAAAATAAGCAGGCTATTCGGAATATATGAATATTCCGAATAAGGGACAAGGCAAATGGACTATTCGGAATAATTGGGTATGAAGAACAGTAAACAGACGCAAGAACAGGGGAACGATTTTAATCCAAAATCAACCAAGTTTTTAACCAAATCATAAACAAAACTAATAACAAATCATCTACTAACCATAAACATCAAATCCCAATCATAAAAACACAAAACCCATTAACTTTAGAAGATCAAAATCAACCAAACAAGAACTTTTAAACTTTGAATAAAAAGAGAAGATGAACAAGATGAAATGGAAAGATTAAATTGATGATTAAGGTGTAAACAATCAAAGGAAAAAGATTAAAAGCTTACAAGATTAAGGATTCAACAAAATGAAAAATCACCAACACCTTAGTGGTGTTGGCTTCCTACGAAAGAAAAGAAGAAACTGGGAATGAAAAACTAGTGCCAAATGTGTGAGGGGTTTTCCTTATATAGGCTAGTGGTTGGTTGGTGAAGTGGGCTTTCTTCCTCTCTTCTTGTCTTCTCGTCTTTTCAGAAAAGTTGACGTTTTCGATTCTGATTCGGGATTTGTCGACGATTAAATTCAACTCGTCTTTTAATTTCTTCGTTTAATAGACTTGAGTTTCTTCGACATTTGTAAATCTTTTATCTTTGGTCCTTTTCTTCGATAAATCTTCAAATAGGCCCATTGACTTCCAATCTTTTGCATTTCTTGGACAATAGACTTCGTCTTGAGTCTTTTTCCTTGATAAAACCCCTGCAATCCCATATTTTCTTCAATATTCATCCGGTTGGCTCTGAAAACACAATAAACACAAAAACCACGCATAATTCCGAACAAGTGGTAAAAGGATGGGTGTTTTCACACCTATCAGTATCACAAATAATAAAAATTACATTAACACGCAACAAAGCGAACACGCGTTCTCTTCGACATACATCTGAATCGAAAAAAAGTTGACAAACAAGGAAATTTTTATATGAACTAACCGATGTATTAACTGCTCGGGATTGGTCCCAACGTTGTCCTTCTGCTTTATCAGACCTTTTGGGTGTGACAGTGGTCCCGAAGCTTATATCTAACTGGCTAAACAACAGGTGGATGGAATAGACGATATAAGAAAGCAGTCGGCCACAATTTCATCTACCGAGTCACTCAACTCTACAGCTGGAATTCATTCCACACGGGGCCTATAAACATAGGAATTTATTTGCACACGTCATGAGCAAAAGAGCACGGAAAAAGAAGATATACATCTAGTACAACTATTTAATGATATAAAAAAGAGGTACCTGCTCGTAGGAGACCAGAATTGTAAGAAGCTTTAAGAAGTGATCTGCATATGGCAACAATTTTGATGATTGGTTTGGCTGATTTTTTCGGTTGTAACCTCAACTCAAGCAGCGGCAGCAACAACCACAATAATATGACATTGTTGATGTTCAGGAACCAGTCGACACCTCTTTAACCTGAAATATGAATCCTTAAATCTGTGATGGTCTAATATTGTATAAGGTTTCGGCGTTGTGATATTCATTTATTTCTACATATGCTTTTTCCAAACAACTCTCATTTCTACATATGTTAAATATCAATATTTGCAAAGTTACCCAAAAAAACTGATAGCGTGATGAGTTTAAAAAACGGAACAACAACATAGCCTCCAACCACCCCGGAATTGCTTATTTTCCATCTTCTGTTTTTGCTCTGCGGAAAACTTCAACATTGTTGAGTAAATCATGGTCACAACACCATCCGTTTGTTCGTGCCTAGCCGCCACCTGCCTCTTTTCCATTGGCGCGAGATAAATAACAGAAGATAAATCTTGTTAGATGTGCTCACAATACGAGCTCAAAACACCAACCAATTGTGCTTAATCACCACCTGTTCTCCAAAGGCCGTCTACCATCGGTTGCTCGGTCCAAGCTCGCTGATATGTACCCCTTTTTCGTTTCAATACAGAAGAAGAAGATACAGCTTCGTAGGAGTAGTTGCTAATAAATGGTTACCTGCATCAAAATCACATGCCATTCCATCAATAAACGCTTTTGTATATACATATAAGACATCATACATAACTTATAAAAAATTTAAATGGATCCAGTCGCTTGTTGTTTGTTCATCGGGCAACCTAGGATAAGTATTGTTAGCAACAAATTTTTGTTTCCCTTTCATATGTTAATATAGCAAAGGCGATATTGCCAAAAAAAACAAAATGCAAAAGATAGCAACAATTCGCAGTTTATAAATATTCATAGTAAGAATTAGAAGGCATAGTATAATAGAAATTTGTAATTTACCAAAAGAAACAAAGTCTGCATTCCAAAATTTTCATAGTTCACAAAGTTGTTGAACTCACAATTGAAAAGAAAACATTACATAAAACCTAAAAAACAATAAAAAGAACACCTATGATCAAAAATATGAAACCCACAAATTAATCAGTTTTATGGATGTTTCACACAGCGGGAGAGTAATATGGCTGCAATAACTTTGGTGGGAGGGTCTTTAATTTTAAGTTGTGCTAATGGGTGGTCTAGCGTAATGCTTGTGGGTACGGTTTGAGTTTTTTCGACACTCAAATTTCAAAAGCTTCAAATAAATACCCCACTAAGCCACGTTAGAGATAGTTTAACACTTTATCCAAGACCAAGTCTTCCAAATATGGAAGAACTTAAAAGAATTCAAATTTAACTATCGTTACAAAAATATCTGCTAAACATTTTCCTTAAGAGTAAGAGCAATCAAATGTAAAGCTTATAAATTCAATGATTGTACGCACTATATTTATATCATAAAGAACCATAAGTGTTTAACAGCATATTGAGATCACTTGTGACTTTAAAAGGTATCACCAATATGTTAATGAAGCATTTAATCAGAGACCTTGTTGTCGGTCTCTTTGCCATCTCAAGGCATATGGAGACCTAAAGTGAGGTCTCAAATTACCACCTTAATTTTTAAAGCCTGATTCTTATCTTTATCATTTGAGATCGTCTTCTAAACACGCCACAACCACCTGGAAAACATTATCAGCGTTATCTTGCAAATTCAAATTTTGGGTCATGTTTATAATCAATCAACAACGTTAAATACTCACTAAAACACGAGATTTAATTGAAAGTATGAAAAGAATAAAAAACTAAAATGATTCAATATGTGTAAAACACATTGACCCGAACATTTCAACTATAGAAAAATTATTTGGAGCAATTTTCAGAAGTACAACTCACCATAATATGCGGGGCTCTCTCAATTGCATTCAAATTACCCGTATATCGGGTCAACACACAACAAAAAAACAGACTAAAACAACACCGGAGTAGTGGATCTACCGAATCCAGTAGTGTACTCAAAGAAATAGTGTCGTCGTGGCTTGGGTTCATGGTGATGATGGTGTCTATGGAGGAGATGGTGGTCGAAGATTACCTTTAATGGATCCAATAGTGTACTCAAATGAAGTTAGGTGTGGGTACGTTAGAAAGAAAGAAAGGGAAGAGAATGATGTTTGTGTGATGAAGTTTTTTGGGTGTGTGTTTATATGTGATGCGAGCCTTGACAGTTTCAAGTTTTGCTCAAATCATTTCCATTTTTAAAAGTTACTCCTTTTGTCAAGTCAACTTTGAATTACAAACTGTATCATAGCTATTATATCAACATTTACTTTGGATATATCTTAGTTATGATTCATTTGTAACAGAATAGAACATTTCCTTAATTATGAAAGATACTTACCATATTGAGGCATGCCATTTCATAATACGTATAATTACCGAATGCTGAGAAGATTATACCCTGGAGCTTTCCTTACATAAGAAGTTTTGTTGAAAATTTTCAACTTTCATAAAATTAGATGGCTCCTTTATAGTTAGTATAGATTAGTTTAAACTAATCATAGTGGGTGACATAGGGTGTTTTATTTTGAGCTGGGTCGGGTTAAAAGGTCGGGTTTGGTTGGGTTTATGGGTAGGATAATGGGTTTGGGTTTTAAAAGTGGCAGGTTTAGTCCCCATGGTTCCCAAAAGTGTGCACAGAATTCTTGGCTCCCTTTTCTTTATTTTCCTTTGTGAAAGACTTTGACAAGGTTTTCATTGGCACAAAGACTTTTATACTCTAAACAAGGACCAATCTTGCATTTCTTATGATCTTCAAGGACCATTTATGAAATTTCTTGAAACTTAAGGGACCAATATGTAATATTTGAGATTTATAAGGGTATTAAGTGACAAGTCCTCAATTCTTGAGGGACCAAACTTGACAAATCTTCAAACTTTAAGGGCATCTTTGAAAATTCCAAAATCGGGTCCGATTTGTTGTGCGGCTTCGTTTCAAGTGTTCGTTTTTCTTTGTTTTCTTGTGATATTTTTGTCTTTTTCTCGATATCCATACCTAAAATACACATTGAACAAACACAAGCATATTTTGGGGTATTTTATGATATTTTTAAGCGTTTTAAGCCCGATTTGGACGATGAGACCATGTATAAAATCAGTATCATCAATGTCCGTGACAATAGTTTGTGTAAAATGACAATGGTCGCATACATGTAGTGTGTTGGTGTGAGGGATATCATGGTGGGAGGAGAGGTTTGTGAAGTCTCTAATATGTTCAACCTCATGAAGGTGCATGTTGATCATGTCATTGAAGGCATGGAGATGATTGAGCTCATCAATTTATGCTTGCCTTTGTTGAGCGGGTGGAAGCACTCTAGTGGGTGTGCAAGGTGAGTGTATGTTGGGAATGTAAGGCTCAATTGGTGACGACTCAAACCATGGCGAGTTGTTTATTCCCATGAATAAGGGAATATATGGAGAGTCCCCCGATGGTAGAGAGAGGCCATCAAGTGGTTGCAGTTCAGGTGAAAAGGGTGTTGGGATATGTGGTTAAAAGTGGTTTGAGATGGTTGTGAGAATATGGGAACGGGTGATCTAGGCGGGGCTTCGTTATTTTCGTCTAAAAATGGATTTGGTGAAGTTGGAGGTGTTACAAATAGCTCCATAGGCTGGAGATTGGTACTCATAGGAGTGGAAGTGATTTTTGGTGTGTGAGTTGGTGCAAGGGGTCGAGTGGTAGCAATTGGTGTTTTGGTAGGTGGAGGTGTAATTGGAGATCTAGGTTGTTGAAGAAATGCACCTAGATTTTTTGGGATTTATTCCCGGATAGGTGAAGTGATATTAGAATATTGGTTTGGTGATGGTGGTGAATAAGGTTGGGTGGTAGTACAACATGGTTTGACTCTTAGTCGGATAGTGGTTTTGGATTTTGTGATTTAGGAGGTGCTTTTAGTCATGATGATAATAGAGAGGCTGAGAGTTTGGTTTTAGTAGAGAGAAATTAAGGTGTGATGAAGGAGATGAAAATGAGTGTCTTTAAATAGGTGTGTTTGGATAATCAAGAAGCTAATGAATTGAGGTTGGATTGGAGGAAGGAAAAAGATGAGTAGGTGCTAAATTTCAGTTACATACTAATAAGAGGAGGAGGAGTGTTTAGGAAAATGGAAGAATTAATGGAAGGTAATAATGAAATTTTGCATGTAATCTACAGACCCGCGGAACCGGTCGGACCCTTTAGCAAGGGGTCCGAGGAAAAAGGGGCAAAAAGTGAAAAATTATCTTTGAGGGAAAGACGCGGAACCGGCCGGACCCTTTGAGGAGGGGTCCGACGGGGTCCGTATGTGTATGAGACCAGAAAATTTTATAAGATACAAATGAGGGAATTTTGACCCATAGCATAGTATTTTTAAGATTGATAATCTAGAGGGATAATGTTTCACACGAGTTTAGCTGTAAGTTGAGTTGTTGAGGATAAGAGAATGTACCTTTGTTCTTTTCGGGTCATGACTCGTCAAATATGAACAACTACCCACATATCACATAAGAATTTGATAATCCTAGCATCAGTTACAAACAAAGCTTAGAGTAAAAAGAAAAAATGAGAACAAATACAAATGTTAAGTATTTTACAAATCACCATTGTTTTTAACCATGGAACAAAGTCCATTTTTACCCATTCACTTCATCATTATTCACTTGTTCTTCTTTTTGTCCATCTTGGTGAGAAATCTTCTAAGGCACTTGAACATACCCTTAGTTTGTTTGAACTCGGGAGATGCATTAGGGATCTCGGGTAATTGGCTAAGATATTCTAAGGGTGATAGCCTTGAACTAGGAAGACCGTCATTATCACTACTCGACGATGAAGAACTTGATGGATGTTAAGGCCTTTTCCCTTGTCCCTAGATTGGGTGGACATGATCCTTGTCAATCGTTCTTCACTAATAGGAGTCATGACCCTATCAACAAGATGCTATATTTCCTTTCGGGCACTAATACTAGGTGGAATGGGTGTTATAGAGTGATAAAGGCGAGTGAGTAGCATTCCATATGGAAGTACGGATGTGACTAGACTACGTATACAGGACATCCTATTTGCTATGTAGTATTCAAGATTGAAGGGCTTCCTGATTTCGAGGCTATAAATCATGTAGCTCTCACATGCGTTTATGTGATCCTTGTTTCTCATTAGGCTCATGACATTGCACCTTAAAATCCTTTCCCACTTCTCATACTTATATTTGATTTCTTTGGCTTCCATTCCGTATGGATCTTTGTGGATAAACCTACTTGTGTTTGAAAGTCTAGTGTCCTCGACTCTTCGTTTGAAAAAGGTTGTCTTAACGAGATCATTGTCGTCAAGCCTAGTATTATATTTAATTTGAGCTCCCCTAGGGATGTTGGTGTTCTCAAGGGCTGTGAGAGAGTGTAGGTCGGAGTAAAAGCATGCTCCTTGGTTAGGAATCCTAAGAGTGTTATAAAATTGGTCTAGAGAGTAGGATTAGTTAATTCTATTTGCTCTAAAGTTCACAAGGAGAATATGGTTTTCATCAAAAGTTACATTCATAGACATATAGAATTCTAAAACAAATTCGGGACAGTTTTGCTCATTTATGTCCAAGAGGAAATCATAGTTGATTCTAGAGAATACCTCACGGATGTTGGTGTCATCCGTAACGGAGTGGTTGACAACGCGAACTTCGTGGAAGGTGCCGTTTTCTAACTCCTTGCACAAATCTCTTTGTGCGGAAGTAATGTGTTTAGACCTATGGTGTTTTGGGATATATCTAGCGGTGTCTTTGTGGTCATATGTCCAAGCGGAAGGCATTTTGGATCCTAAGGCATAATTTTTCTAAGTTAGTCAAATTATGGAGAATGACTAAATAGGTGCCTAGTGTGTGCCTATATGCAACAAATGTGGAGGTGCGGTTATCTCGACCCTAAAAATTATTTTTAATAAAGAGGTGCAAAATGCATAGTTTTGAGTAACCTAAACGCTCATTAAATTCAATATAGCTTCAAATGAATGTACCCGAAAATGTATATAAATTATGAAATTCATTTAGCGTTCATGAGTCTTTAAGCTATGATTAAAAACATAGTTTTTAGATATTTGTTATTTACAATGTTTAAAAAATGATTTTTCGGCATGACCTAAGTAGTGAGAATCATCTTTTTGAAATTTCTTTGATCAATTAGGATTTCTTAGCAATTTCTAGCGATTTTGTTAATGGGTTTATGCATAAAAGGTGTTTTAACAACATAATCAATCAATGCATTGGTTAATTTCACTAACTTAGATGAATCCCTAATTTCAGATTTGTGCAATTAAAAAGAACCCTAGACTCAGATTAAGGATAATTCGATGACAATAGAATATAAATAAGATAGAAACACTTACATTGATTGATTAGCATAAAGAAAATGGTTAATTTTGCCTTAAGGATTGGTAGAGAGATGAAATTTTGGTGGTGGTGTTCGTGTTTTACAGAAAGAGTGAAATGAGTTTTGGTTTATGGGTGTTTGTCTAACTATTTTAATGTTTTGCAATATCTTTGGACTGACGGACCCTTACATGGAGCCTTGAGGAAAGGGTCCGACGGGTTCCGTGGGCACAGGGGACAGTCCACTATTTTCTTTAACATAAAGTTTCCATGAATCCTAAACCTAGTCTCAATATGTTAAATGGCTCACGCTTAAGAGGTTTTGTCAGAATATCGGCTATATTGTCTTCCGAAGATACCTTTTCTATAGAGATATTACCTTTTTGGACATTGTCTCGTAGAAAATGATGTCAAATTTGATGTTTTTGGTTCGTGAGTGCAACACGAGATTTTTGCTTAGATCATAGCTCCTTTGTTGTCACATAGAATTGTGATATCATTCAACTTATTATCATAGTCAACAAGTCCTTATTTCATCCATAATGCTTGTTGAAATGCTTTGCTCGCCGACACGTATTCAGCCTCAGTTGTGGAAATGGCAAGTGCATTTTGCTTTTTCGAAAACCATGAGGTGAGACAACATCCGATAAATGTACATACACCACTTG
This sequence comes from Glebionis coronaria, assembly GCA_025667525.1. Classification (NCBI taxonomy): domain Eukaryota; kingdom Viridiplantae; phylum Streptophyta; class Magnoliopsida; order Asterales; family Asteraceae; genus Glebionis; species Glebionis coronaria. The sequence continues at coordinate 292,381,502 of CM046877.1, forward strand.
TACTTTTTATATCGACATAATCACAGGCATGGTTCGAATTTGCGTAGACAACGTTTCCATTCCCTTGCCTTTTGGATACCATAGTTTAAGATGAGTTGTTCCTTTGATGCATTTAAAAATTCTCTTGACCGCTTCAAGATGTGACACATTTGGATTGTCTTGGAAACGAGCAAACATATAAACACTAAACACAATATCCGGCCTACTAGTCGTAAGATAAAGTAAACTACCAATCATGCCATGATATTTGGTGCTATTAACAAAATTATTGGTACGATATTTGGTTAGTTTAGTTTCGGTTGACATTTGAGTGTTTGTTGGTTTAGAATCTTATATTCCAAATTTCTTTAGCATTTCTTTTATGTATTTAGATTGGTTGAAGAAGATCCCATCTTCCATTTGTTTAATTTGTAAATGTAAGAAAGTATTAAGTTCGCCCATCATGCTCATTTCAAATATGTTATGCATAATTTTACAAAATTCATTACAAAGTTCTTGACATGTGGACCCAAAAACAATGTCATCAACATATATTTGGACGATAATTATATGTGACCCCTTTTCCTTAATGAACAATGTATTATCCACTAACCCAATTGAGTATTTGTGTTCAATTATAAATGACTTAAGTCGGTCGTACCATGCCTTGGTTGCTTTCTTGAGACAATATAGAGCCTTTTTGAGTTTGAAAACATGATTAGGTTTTTCAAAGTCTTCCAAACCGAGAGGTTGTGCAAGATACACTTCCTCGTCTATGAAACTATTTAGGAATGCACTTTTAACATCCATTTAATAGAGTTTTAAATCGTGAGCACAAGCATAAGCGAGTAAAATTCTTATGGACTCAAGTTGAGCAACTAGCGATAGGTTTCATCATACTCAATACCTTCTTGTTAATTATATCCTTGAGCAACAAGCCTAGCCTTGTTTGTCAATACTATACCATTTTCATATAGTTTATTTTGAAAGACCCATTTTTTTCCAATTACCGTTTGATTTGTAGGTCTTGGTACCAAATACCAAACATCATTTATCACAAATTGATTTAATTCTTCTTGCATAGCAAAAACCCAACTTTCATCAATAATAGCTTCATCAATGTTTCTGGATTCAATTTTAGATACAAAACAAAAGAAATTACTTTTATTTTGACCTCGTGACCTTAGGGTTAGTTCATTTAACTTACCAATAACATTTACTAATAAATGTCTTTTTGATTCTTTGATGTTCAAGGGTTCATTTTTAATTGTTCATTTCCGTTGTCTTTTTCAAGATTAATTTGTTGGTTATTGGTTTGGCCTTCAACTAGATCATCATCTACCAAAGGTAATGTTCTAGAGGGAGATGGTCTTTCATCGAAGGTTATGTTTAACGATTCCTCAGCACACATGGTTTGTTTATTTAACACAATGTAAGTTTTGATATTTTGAGAATATCCAAGAAAATACTCCTTCGTACGACTTTGAGTCGAACTTAGTGAGATAATCCTTAGTGTTAAGAATAAAACATTTACTTCCAAACACTCTAAAATATCCAATGGACGGTTTTCTTTCTTTTAATAGTTCATATGGTGTTTTATCTAGAATTGGTCTAATTAAACCCCAATTTAAAATATAACTTGGGGTATCAACCACATGACACCAAAACTTTTGAGGCATGTTTGACACATTTAACATTGTTCTATTCATTTCTTGAAGTGTTCTGAATTTGTGTTCAACTACCCCGTTTAATTGAGGTGTTCTTGGAGGCGATAAATTATGAGTGATCCCCTTAGTGTCACAAAAGGCTCCAAATTGCCCTTCATTGTCAAACTCTCGACCATGATCCGTTCGAATTGACACAATTTGACAATTTAATAGATTTTAAATTTTCTTACTTAGAATCTCAAAATGGTCAAAGTCTTCGTTTTTAGTTTTCAAAAACTTTGTCCAATTGAATCTTGAGTAGTCATCCACGACAACAACGGTATAAAGATTTCCTCCGAAACTTTGTACCGCAGATGACCAAAAAAATCTATATGTAAGAGTTCTATACATTTAGTTGTGGTGACAACATTTTTAGCTTTATGACTTGTGTGTGTTTGTTTTCTGATTTTACATGTATCACAAAAATGTTGATCATATTTTAACTTTGGTATGTTTCTAACAAGATCTTTGTTAGCCAAAGATTGTAAAAGAACTATGTTGATATGACTGAGACGCCTATGCCAATGGGTTAAGGTGTAATATATAGTGGTCAAACAAATGGCGTCCTTTGATGAATCAAACTTCATCACGTCTATGTTATTTTTCTAACTCCTTTTGCTATTATTATTCCGTCTTTTATTATTTTACTACCATTTTCTTCAAATAGAACTTTGCATTTGTTACTACAAAGTTGACTAATACTAAGTAAATTAAAACCTAAGTTTTTGACGTGAGAAACATTATCCATGGTGATATGGTCATTAGAAATCATACCTTTGCCGATGATTTTGATTTTGACGTTGCCTCCGAAAATAACATTACCTCCGTCCGTTGGTGTGTGGGTGCTAAAAAGGTTTATGTTACCCGTTATGTGTCTTGAACATCCATTGTCCTTGATCCATTCATCCAGTTCAAGTCCAACCTTCAAGCATACCTACACACTTAGAAACTCAAACGTTTGGTCCCCATCGTCTCATGGGTCCGTTTGGGTTAAACATACGTCTCATGGCAATCTCTATCGGAGTGTTGCCAAATACATCCCAAGGTACCAAGTTTCCCACTGAAATTTAGTTGTGGTAGTCATAGTTAAACGGTACTTAACTATACCTTCCTAGCTATAACATCTAGTAGATTTTTCTAATGTAATATCAATGTATGTGCATTTTCCCATTTGATAAAAATAAAGAGGCAAATTTACTAAGAAATTTTTTCATATATGATTGAATTGTGGAATATATGGATTCTCACTGTCTCAATTACCACTTCAACATATGCCTATATGTTATACATAATATATATATATATATATATATATATATATATATATATATATATATATATATATATATATATATATATATATATATATATATATATATATATATATATATATATATATATATATATATATATACTAGCCAAGTACCCGCGCCTAACGGCAGCTGTGTATAACTTTCGACAAAATTGCGAGGCGAATGATTTTCGATCGTAAAATGTATTTGTCGTGCTCGAGAATTATTTTCGATGAATTTATCATAATGGCATGGTTGAATAGTGGTGTCGATCAAATTTCGACGACAAATAATTTTTCAGCGACATGATTCCATTTCCTTTTTAATGCCACTTTGGCATTGTTCCTCGTTGCATAGTTTTAAGTTGCAATAATCTTGTAAAACTGTTATAATAAATTTTTTCGACCATTATATAAATTACCAAGTCTTATTGACAGCTTCTTGTTATAGTTAATGTTTTGAAACCCGGGTTTTGAATCGGCCGGTCGAGCGATCGGGTCACCGGTTCAACCGGTCGGGCCGTCGGGTCTACCCGGTTTTCTATAAAAATATTATATATATATTTTTAATATTACGAAAAATATTTATTTAAAAATCACGAATATTTCATATATTTGGCTTAAAACCTATTTACTAATAAATATAACATGTAAAATGAAGTTACGTTGCAAAATACATTAGTTTTAGTTCATTTTTTTATCATTTATCGAGAAAAAAATCTAACGGCTATGCCTATCTTTTTTTTTATTTTAAATAATTTGTTAAAAAATAACAAACATGATATCATCGCTTGTAACTTTTCATTACGTATATTTTTACATGTTTAGAAATTTCTTTGTAATTAACTTATTCAGAAATTTAAAATTTGAAATTTGAATTGCCGTCCAAATTTTAAACAACTCAACCTGTAAAATTCATTGAAAGCATATTACTCCCTCCGTCTTATATTAATAGTTCATTTTACTATTTTGAGACGTTCTAAATTAATAGTCAACTTTTAAAAATATATATAAAGTTACTATATTATCCTCATTTGAAGTATTATTACAAATAATAAAAATTAATTGAGTAAAAGTAAAATTGTATAAAAAGTCAGTAAGTAGAAAACTGAAAATATATTATTTTTATTAAATACGTATTTTTATCGGCAAATTATTATTATTATTATAACACTGAACTTTTTTTCAAAAAATGCTGAAAATAAAATCTCGATTAATGTGTCACAAGTGATAGGAGACCAACTTTTGAAACTTTTTTCTTCAATAAAGCATCTTAATTGCTACAAATTTTTAAAAAAATTACTGTATTGTATAACTTTAGGAAAGAGAAACTATTTACTTTTTTTATTATGACTATGACCTAACATGTGAAAAGTTACAATGTATGCACACTTCTTCTTATCTATGTACGTTTTCAAAAGCAATGCATGCTTCAAGACTTGTGCAAATTTTGTACAGTAGGTCACAATCACATTTGTTATGTCTCCATCATATCTTTATCCTTTCTAAGTTTGACTTCACTTTTTATCTTTGAACATTATTTTAATAATTTCAAAATTCAAAAACTTTTACTTATTTTACTAATAAAACTGAAATTTCAAATATTTCATTGACCAAAAGAATTTTTGGCTTATTTCATCGAACGTTTTCAAATTTCAAAATTTCGAATTTTATTTACCTTTTAACTTCTAAATTTAAAAAAAACAATCTAAATTTCACACATTACAACTATTTTAATTTTGACATCCAACAATTTATGAAAATAATTTTACCAACATAAATATTTTACTAATTTCAAATGTTTCGAATCTTAACATATTTCAAACTGTGTTTGAATTCTAATTTCACATTTTCACAATTCATATACATAAAATTTTAACGAAAATATATACTGTAGCAACTTAACACATCAAGCTTTTACACTAAAAAATATATACCTCCTAGAATTTATCAACCACAACTTAATAACAAAATTACAAACTAAAACAAATATAACAAATAAACAGACCTACATTAAAGGTAACTAAGTTTATAACAAAAGTTACTACAATAAAAATATACAGAAACAATTATAACAACATTTGAGTGAGTTTACCAGCAACGTAAAAATAAAAAAATAAACTATACAAAAAAGTTGAGTAAAAAAATTAACAACAAAATTAACCCAATAAACTTTATACCGTAATTTACCAATAGGTTTAAAAATTGCACGCATTTTCCGGCGACTAAAGCTTCTTTCGTTGATTTTGTTGACGAAGAAACGGGCGACGTTGGCAAATATTCCGGCGACCAAAACTAAGGTTCTTGCGGTGAATCTACAAAAAGAAACCAATGTTAAAGAAATTTAAATTTATTAATAAAAACTAATCTATAAGAAACATAAACAAATATAAAGATTTATAAAAAATAAAACTTTTAAAACATAAAAGAGACCTAAATATATAAACAAAACTCAAAAATGAATATGACGACAATATATCAATTAATGTTAGTAGCAAACTTTACATATTCTAGGATACCAACAGTGGTGGGGGGAGGTATATCCGGTGAAGAGCTACGACACCATCTTTTTCCGGCAAGTTGAGGGCGGAAACAGGCGACAACTATAACAAAAAAAAGTACATAAATGTTAGAAAAACTCAAATATACAAATAAAACTTATAGATAGATCTATTCAAAGTAAATTCAACAAACTTATAGATCTATCAAAGAGGGTTGTCTTTCATTTATGTAGTAGTGGGGTTTCAGAGTGGTGAAGATAGGCGGTGGCGGAGACAAACGACGGTGTGAGATGAGATGAATTTTTTGTGTGTGTTTTTAGATTAGATTTTTCAATGTGTGTTTTGTTTGACATAAATAAATCGAGGTAGTGGAGGGTTATAGTTTTTAGGGTATTTTTATATGGTAGCATATAGGTTCGTTGGTTTGGTAATTTTTTAGACTTGGAATGTTGGTTTGGTGTGTGTAAATTTAGGGTTGTAGATAGGTTTGGAAGTCTGAATCTTAAAAAGGGAGGGTTTGATTTTGGTTAGGGATTTGCATGCTTTATAAGGGAGTATATATATATATATATATATATATATATATATATATATATATATATATATATATATATATATATATATATATATATATATATATATATATATATATATATATATATATATATATATATATATATATATATATATATATATATATATATATATATATATATATATATATATATATATATATATATATCAAGTCTAAGTTCTAAAAATAATCATATGTATACACTATAAACAAAAACATTCCAAGTATAATAAAGATATCCTAAATCATTAAAGAACCATAAAAACCCGAGAATTTCCTTATAAACAAATATTTCAAGCAATATAATTACAAAATATCCATGTATGAATATCCAATACAATGTACTAGTTATAATATATCATATAAAGAAAATGTAATTGATCATAAAACACTAATTATAAGTAATCTAAAGCTACTTACAAGTAAGACCTAGTAACCTAGATTAGCACCTAAAATCTATTTCACATTGAATTAGAGTCTAATCTTTTGTAAATAATTATAAAGCTCAACTAAGTATCATATTAATATCATACATTTATCTCAAGACAAGTTACAAATTAATAAACCACAATGTACAAGTTATTAAAGCATAAAACTATAAGCTAACCTAATTGCACCTAGGATATGATTACCTTATTCAAACGCTTAAAATAAGTGTATAGAATCATTAGAAGTTTTAAACATATTATATAATACCTAGAATAAGTTTACATGATGATATAAACAATAATTACCCAAAGTAGAAAGTCATTAGGCTTAATTACCTAAAAACCCTCATATTAAGGATTTTACATAGAATCAACACCTAGTATTTTAGGACAAGAACACCAACACTTATATCATAAAATTAAGGTTAAAACATTATCTTAGAAAAATTTACAAGTACCCTAAAGCACAAGGTACAAGATTTCAATGCATGACTTGTAAATTAGGTCAAAATAGGTATTTTCACTCTTTAGACATGTTTACTTAGAATAACCTACCAAACCAAGTGTGGAAGCACTTTGTATACTTAAAACACAATTTATAAGACATAAATTGAGATTAAATCAATATCTAAGTGATTGATAATGACTTTAACAAAGATTTAACCCTAGATCATTAGAAACCCTAACCTGCATAGGTTCTCTTACCAATTTCACTTCAAACCTTTGTTAAACTTCAAACCAAGGACCTAAAACTTCTAAATACAATGTGTAAACCCTAATTACACCCTAATAAATCACTACTTACATTCCTAAGTCCTTAATTATCAAAACTAAAAAGTTACAAGTTACAAGCCCTAGATATTGAACACAATTTAGTTTTCCCTCCAAAACCTAGCTTAAAGTTTCTCCCTCCCAAATTAAAACCTAAGATCAGATCATTTAGATATTTTAGAGTGTCTAAAAGGAGGTGGATCACCTACCTCAGGCCTACACATCACCATTCTTATCAAAAACATGTCGTGACATATTTTAGGCCACATACCTTAGATATTTTAATTCTAGATTCCATGACACATTCCTATACTTTCATAGACTTCCATAGCTTCCATTAGTTACTTATCTACCTATGTTAGACGTTCATGGCCAAATAATTGAGCCTAGGGGTAAGAAATGGCTATAAAAGGGGCGAACTACATAATGGAAGAACTTGCACCCAGTTTTCATTATATCTAAATACCCATTCTGAAATAAACTTCTACAAAAGTTCTAGGACTCTTAGAATTATATAAACTAGGTCTGGAAAGAATCCATTGAAGCTCTTGAAGCTTTGATAGCAAGTAGTGTTCATAAGAAGTCATAAGGAGCCATTTTGGAGCTACCTAGGTAATCTCTATGTTAACTAAGCTTTGATCTTGTTATAATCTTTTCTTATACTTGATATAATGTTAATAAGGTGTTAGTAAACTAATATAAAAATAATTAGATCATGTGATCACTTAAAATGAAAGTTATAAGGTAAAGATGTCTTAAAACCCTAGTTTTGTAATTTACAAGAAATAAATAGAAATGTTGTTATTACGATTATAAATGTGTTTCCAAACTTTTTTATAACTTCCTAGGTCAATTGGAGTATTCTTGAGCTTGTTATATAATTTTAAACAAGTATAGGGACTAAAAATGTCATTTTTGAAACTATAAACATTTTGGGCCAAAAGTTTCATTTTATAAAAGTTAAAACTATAAGGATTAATATTGTATAGTTTGAAACCCTAAGGTTAAAATTTTAAGGTTTAAATTGTAAATATTAAAACTCTATACTTTAGGGGTTAAAAGTGTAAATATTCCAAACATACAACTAAAAGGGCTATTTTTGCCAATATTGAAACTATAGAAGATAAATTATAACTATGAGATAATATAAAAGGTATCATGTTAGTAGGGAGCTTTGTACAAGGATGTTCCATCTTGATATTACGTTTTGACTGAGTGGTTGGGTTTACGATTTAAAGTGCCCTCGCTCCTCAAACGTTTATAGAATGACTTCTGAGTATAATAGAACGAACAATGATGCTATAATTCCAAATGATATGAATCAAAGAAAGGATATATAAATTACTATATCAAAATATTGAACTCAGAGGTTACGACTTGATATAAATACATATTTGTGTGTTAACTCAGATCTGTGAGAAGTTGTGATTGATATATCAGAGTAACTCAAGATTCAATCGGCTAAGGTGAGTTCACAGCCTCACTTTTGAAAGTTTATAAATGATTTGAAAACCCGTGAGGGGGATATATGCTAAAACTGGAATACAAGTGTTTAATATGCTGCCTGATATGATTATTGACACTACGTTTACTTATTTCCATTAAGTCCCTTTTTAATCGCGGACCGCTAATCATTTCTAGAAAATGAGCGCTAATATTATGAATAGTACGATTGAGGACTGGCATCCTCTATCTGGGCAAGTCGCACTTGCTAGTAGCTAACAGGTTCCTACCTAAGCTAAACAGATATGCTTTATTTTGCAAAACTCAGGATAGTCCGACAAACTTCCTGCATAAGGGCAATTTGTTAGTTTTTCAGAAAATGTCTATGTCACACCCCACCATGGCGGAATATGGGGCGCGACGTATGGATATCATCACAACAATAGCGTGTCAATAGAGATAACTAAATGATATAAGAAATGCCATAAAATGGTGACACAAATGTCATGACAATATCTCAACAATGCAGGAGTCTAGATAAGTAGGTAACAGTTCTACCACTTACCCAAGACAAACAATAAACATAATCCAAAACAAACATATAGGTGCCAACAGTATCACTTATTCAAACTGATAGGTGTGTAAACACCCATCTTTTCTACCACTTAATTACAATAACAACCGGACCAAAACGTGTATTTTATGTCTTTTATGTCGGAATTATACGCGGTTTGTGTTTTTGTTGTAATTTAGGACGAAATTATGAAAAGTGGAGAAAACACGGGAATTCACGGCTTTTATTGAAGAAAAGGATGAAAGATGGAGTCGAGAAGTCAAGAATGGAAAAAGAACGGAAGTCCATGACCAATTCTGAAGATTTATCGAAGAAAAAGTCAAAAGACGGAAGTTTATCAAAAGCCGAGAAACTCAAGTCTGTTTTATTGAAGAAATTAAAGACGAGTTCAAAAGATATCCCGAGCCACAAGTCCTTAAAGTCCAAATTTAAAAGAAAGATTAGAAGAAAAGGACTAATGACGCAATTAATGAAGATTAAATGAAGGAGGGACTTAATCCCGCAATTAACAAGAAATGAAAGAGGGGAGGAAGCTTCCTTAATCCTCCCCTATAAATAGCATTAGTTGTTAATCATTTGTTATTGTTGGATAGCTTGACAAACTATCTCTTCCATTTTTAATTACCTTGCACCTTTAATTACTTGTCCATTTAATTACTTTGTCTTGCACCTTAATTACCATTTAATTCAAGTAAGTTTTTCTTTTAATTCTTGTTAATCTTTATCTTTATCTTGTTAATCTCATTCTACCTTTCTTTAATATTTGTGTTGATTTGTTTATGTTCATGTTCTTAATTTTTTGTTGATTTATTTAAGTGGGTTTTGATTATTTTGATTAAGTTTTGTGAGTTTGATTGTTTTGGATTGATTGTTTATGTTTAATAGTTGTTTTATTATTAGTTTGATTTAATCTTGTTGTTGATTTGGTTAAGTTTTGTTTAGATCCGTGCTTATATCTCATCCCTTGTTCTTCGGACATATTGTTTCTGATCTTTCCCAGTAAACGCCTCCAATTATTCCGAATCAAGGATTTGAAGGGCTATTTATTCGGAATATTGAAACATTCCGAGTAAGGGTTTAGCAGCTAGGCTTATGCGGAATATTCTATATTCCGAGTAAGGGTGATTTTCCGAATAGGAAATCATTCCGCATAGGAGCTATATTCCGAGTAAGACTAACTTTCCGAATAGGGAGTATATTCCGAATAGGGGTACTTTCCGAATAGGGTTAAACTTTCCGAATAGCCATGATTTTCCGAATAGGGCCCATATTCCGCATAAGACTTTATTCCGAATAGGGACAGATATTCCGAGTAGAGGTATTATTCCGAATAGGGGCTTGATTCCGCATAGAGCTGACATTCCGAATAGACAAAATATTCAGAGTAAGGTTTTATTCCGAGTAGGGACAGAGATTCCGAATAGCCATTTATTCCGAATAGGAGTTTATTCCGGATAGGGAAATTCAGTTTTTAAGTTTCTGCCTTTTTATTTTTAAGCTTTATTTTTCCCGCCTTTTTCTTTAGTCGCACTTTAAGTTTAATTGCCTTAGATTTAATTTAGTCTTGCCTTAGTTTAAGTTTAAGTTTTAGTTGCTTTTTAAGTTTGCCTTAGTTAGATTTAAGTTTGCGTTATTTTCATTTAGTGCCTTTTAATTCTCGTCTCGCTTTTAATTACTTGCCCTTTATTTTAAATTAGAGTTAGATTTACTTTAATTGCACTTTTACTTTATTTGTTCTGCACCTTTAATTTTAAACACTACAACGACACATTTTTGTTCCACCAAAAGATAACTGAGTCACATAGAGAACCTAGATCAATTCGATTAGACCAACACACAACGAACTTTATTTTTATACGGGCCAAAACCCTTGTATCACAAACACATAAAATAACTAAGAAGGAACGTGGTTCTCCTTCTAAATGCATTCCTACGCTCTCCAAATCCTAGCCACTTATGTTCTCACGCTTAACCATAATATCACCTGAAAGAGACACTAAAACACGTCAAGATAAAGTTGGTGAGAGTCACAGGTATAGACTCAAACGTCAAAATCATACCATAAGCTGTGAATAATAACCAAATCTAAGAAACATATGGACAATGTGTTACAAACAAGCATTAACAACTAATATTCAAGATATAACAAACCAAACCAAATCCAAGGCTCCCAACCTTACCAAACACCATATTCCCATAGGCGTTCAAACACCTATGAACCAATCCCAAGGCCCCGCCTTGCCAATATCCCCTTGGTACCAAGTCAAAACATAATCAGTCAAGAATCAACTAGCAGTTAATCACATAAGTATGCACACATAAGTCCATTACCAACGCAAAACATTCACAGCATAATTTATAAATAACAAAACAGTGTCTCTTCCATCCCATCTGGAAGTCATAAACATTAGTAAACATGGGACTATGAAACTCACCTGATTGAGCTTCTCCAAAAGTCCGCGCACTAGCAAAAAGCTAACAAACCAAAAACACATAATCAAAAGATGAACCAACCACTAAAACGGCTCATCAACCTATGATGGACATCTAGCCTTCTCCCATATATGACCCTCATTAATATGCTCTAAACACCCCATTACCCTTCTCTAACAAGTCCTTAACTTGGTTAAGTTTGATAACTATCCCGTTCATATTTTACACAAAACACTCCCAACTTTTAGGTCTCCAAACTATAAGCCAAACGCCAAACCAAACATACCCATGATCTCTGTAAATGGAATACTTATGCCCTTACATATGTTAGCTAACACCTCCCATTTGCCTCAACCTTAAAGCTACTGTTAAGGCCCCGATATATATATATATACTTTTGTCTATCCAGATTTTACTGATTTTGAACATGCAAAAAGTTTGTTATGATTAGGGGGTCTTCCACTATCCCAATTGATTAGCTCTCCTCCAGATATCTTATATAACATATAAAATAACTCTCATGTTCGTTTCAAGGTCCAAGTGTACTCCTAAGTACCCTAACCATCTTAAAACATAAAATGAAAACAGGCTGACTTCAAAACTGTTTTGACCTCCGACTGTTGTAACCTGTTTTTGACCCACTTCCCTACCTCCAATTTAGTTCTGGTTTCTTGCATTGGAAAGCCACTTCAATTACCTTTCCATGGATACTTGGATTGCAAAATAAGAGTTTGTAGAACTCCCTATATGATCAAAACAATTGACCCTAAATTCTGCCCAGTTTTTAAAAACGGGTTTAATTAAATTAACCTAATTAATTACCCATAATCCCACCAATTACAAGCCCTAAATTATTTAATCATTATAGTATCATTAATATACTGTTTTTAATTTAAAACCTAACCTAAATCCATCATAAGATGATCATAAAAACTTTAAAAACAATTTAAATAAAAAGGGTTATGAAGGTTTTACCTTGATATTAATGGAAGATGAAAAAAAAACAATGAAACCCTAAAACCCTTGTTTGATCGTCGGTTTAAGCTTCTGATACAAGGCTTTTGCCCGTATAAAAATATTATAGTTCGTTTAAGTGGTATAATCGAATTGATAACTGGTTAACTATGCGACTCAGTTGTCTTTGGTGAAACAAATAGTTGTGTCGTTGTAGTAATTAAAAAGTGCGAAACTTTAAAGTAAAGAGCAGGTAAAATAAATCTAAATCTAATGTAAAATAAATGACAAGAATTAAAAGCGTGACGAAAAGTAAATAGCAATTAAAGTAGATGACGCAAACTTAAAACTATCTAAGACAAACTAAAAACGCAACTAAAACTTAAACTAAGGCAAGGCTTAAAATAAATCTAAGGCAAGTAAACTTAAAGTGCTACTAAGTAAACAAGGCGGGAAAAGTAAAACTTGAAAATTTAAAATTAAAAAAAAATCAGAAACTTAAAAAAAACTAAAAATGCTCATTCGGAATAATACCCTCATTCGGAATAAACATTCATCCGGAATGTCACCTTCGTTCGGAATGTTCTTCTTTACTCGGAATATCTACCAAAATCCTTGATTCGGAATATTTGCTTCACTCGGAATAATGGTTCATCCGGAATATGTCACTTATCCGGAATACTCACTATTCCGAATGAACACCTTTGATTCGGAAGAAATTGTTGATCCGGAATAAATCCTCAAAACCCTTCGTTCGGAATGTTCCGAATGAACACACCTTGATCCGGAAGAAATTTGATTCGGAATATTTCACAACAACTCCTTTATCCGGAATGTTCCGAATGAACAGCTGATCCGGAATATCAAATATTCCGAATGAAAGACCTTGATCCGGAATATGTCACTTTATCCGGAATAACTTTGCTGATTCGAAACTTCCACTAATTCGGAACTTCCACTGAGTCGGAACTTCCTGAACAAAACCTTGATTCGGAACAAATAGCTTGATCCGGAATAACCAAAAAACAAACCTTGATTCGGAATAAAGTCTTGATTCGGAACAACCTGGAAGCTCAGAAACAGCGAAGAACAAGGAGAAACAAGAATAACACGAATCTAATCTAGATCAATCAAATCAAACCAAAAGATTAAGCAAGACTAACCAAATAACATCTACTAATCATAAACAAACAATCCAAAACAATCAAACTAACAATACTAATCAAAATAATCAAAACCCACTTGAATCAAATCAATAAAAAATAAAAAACATGAACATGAACGATAAACATAAAGATTAAAGATTAACAAGAAAGGAAGATAGGAGATAAACAATGAAAATAAAGATTGACAATAATTAAAAGGAAGCTTACTTGAAATTAAATGAATTTAAGGTGCAAGACAATGTATTTAAATTGACATGAATTTAAAGAACAAGTAATTAAAAGGGTGGAAGAACTAGTGTCACTCTAGCCAACAAAATAAAAATGAAATCCTAATGATCTATTTATAGGAGGATTAGGGAGGTGCTTAAGAAGCTTCCTCCCCTCTTTCTTCTTTCTTTAATTGCATGATTAAGTCCTTGTCTTCTTAATTCTTTGACTTTAATGACTTTGTCTCGGTATTTCTTTAAACTCGTCTTGTAATTCTTCAATAAATTAGACTTGAGTTCTTCGGCTTTTAGTAAACTTCCGTCTTTTGACTTTTTCTTCGATAAATCTTCAGAATTGGTCTTGGACTTCCGTTTTTTTTGCACTCTTGATTTCTTGACTTCGTCTTTTTTCTTTTTCTTCGATAAAAGCCCGTGAATGCTCGTGTTTTCTCTTTCGCATTTTCGTCCTAAATCACAACAAAAACACAAACCACGCATAATTCCGACATTTTATGACATAAAATACACGTTTTGGCTTGGTTATTATTGTAGTTAAGTGGTAAAAAGGATGGGTGGTTACACACCTATCAAATCCCTTACACTTGACCATTGCAATGTCCTCATGCAATGCATTAGTTACAAAGCACGATTACACTTTTCATCATAATCAATCCACATTGACCTTTATTAAAGAGATAGAAAATTATAAACATTCAAAGGAAGAAAATAAGTAAAGGAATAAAAAACATACCTTAGGGTTTTTGAAATGTCGTGAATGATCATCATCCTCAAGTTTTCACGGTCTCCATGCCAAGCTTAAAAACGAGATCATTGTTATTATAAGTTAGCAAACTAACACGAACTCATGTGGGCCAATTATTCACTTAGACTCCCTTATTCCTAGGTGTATCTATTATATTTTATTGTTGTCTTGAATGATCACGAGGATGCATTGTTGACTTATTTCGATAGTTTATTAAGTCTGAAAATAAAGTGGGACGATTTAATCAATAGTTAGCTAAAGGACAAAATCTTTTAAAACTGCTTCTCGGGACCTCATAAAGTTCATATATTGGCATAACTCGCTTCGCGATTTGAGACCTTTCTCGGACCGATATTTGGCAGCGACTTCATACTTCAAATCTTGAGAGACGTTCATGAAATAATGGTCTTCTCTTTATAATAGGAATTTCTTCACTTGAAATTTTGAGAGATTCTTCATACTTGGACCATGACTTCTTCATTTTTCTCCAATCTTTATTTTGGGATTTTGATATACAACGATCCGCCTCCTTTTTGGACTTGGATTTATTTATCCTCATACCTTGTTAGGGCCTTTTTGGATAGACTTCTCCATGATCTTTACGGGAGTATTTGCTTTTCGTCGTGTGTCTCGATCCTTCATATTGATCTTTGATAAATGATTCTTCACATCACTTTTGGATCTTTAGCAACAAAGTGTAGCCATCATGCCTTGTTAGGGCCTTTTCGGACTCGCCAATCTTCGCATCCCGCTTCAATAAGTTATGCCTTGGTTATGAACTCTAATCCATACCGAGAAACTTTTTATCGATCTTGGGCTAGAAGCTAAGTAACTTTTCAAATCGTACAACCTTATATATTGTAGATAAATTTATTAGCAAGCAATGGGAGAATAGGCTTATAATTAACTCACATAAATTCATGAAAGGATACCAAACTTATAATTGACTCTATCATCTCTCGTTCTCCACAATAAAATCTCAAGGAATGAGACTCGTGGATGCTTAGCCTATTAAATCAAAGTTTTGATGTTTCGAGTCATCTATAGGATCTTGCAAACTCTTAGACTTTTTCAAGTTTAGAAATCGCATTTTAAAGTTCCCTTGATAAACCACTCTCTAGGATCAATTATAGGAACTTGCGAAAAGTTCTTGTTCTTAACCTGTGAGAGTTAAGACTTTCGCGTTTTAAAGCTCCCTATATAAAAGCCTAGCAAAACATGACTTAAACACGTTAAGGATACTAGCTAGAGTAAACTAAGATAAGTAAACTCGGGTTGAGTCAAAAGATTCACAACGTTTGAAAATTAAAACCACTTTATTAAAATTTATTCTAGCAAAGAAAGAAAATAACTATACAAAGGTAAAAACTAATAGGCCAAAATAGATCAAAAATTTTGAAAAATGTCGAAAAATTGATTTTCCGGTTAAAATGAGGACAAATACAAGGAAAAGACCACTTAACTTCGATTGAAGTCCCCCCTACACTTGAGATAAACATTGTCCTCAATGTTTAAGCATGTGGGAGTAAACTCCCCTACACCTAGGCCATTGTGCACGTTGTTTAAATCTTGCTAAGGAAAATACCACTAACGAGATTCCTATTTTAATATTGAGAAATATAAAATAGTGAATCGAAAAGAGTTTAGGATAGAACCGGGAAGACAGAAACACGGAATCACGGGTCATCAGAAATCATCAAGAGTGGATCATTGAGCGCTCGAATCCCTGAATAGAACAAGAGGGGAAACAACAAACACCAACGGGTCTCCCCTACACTTGAGATATAGATAGCTAAAAGATAGATACATGGGTTGCCTCCCAAGAAGTGCTTGATTTTTGTTCACCGAGTCGTGAGCCTGACTCGACCTTGATTAGCATAGGAAGAAGCATGAAAAACATCCACCAGGATCAAATACATAGTTTTCGTCCATCAAATAGCACAAGCTTAAGGCGAACAAGGCAAGCCAAAGAAGAGTAGGCAAGGTTCCCTTAAGCAAAGATGGAGCACGGTGGGAGCAAGGGTGAAGAGGTGCAAGCATATCTTCATAAGTTCCAAAAATCTTTCCTTTTATTTCATCAGACGGATACTAAGATGGCTTAAAAATATCGATACCGGGGTCGAACACCTTTTCCTTTAGGGGAAAATAGCACTCAGGCTCAGCAGAATTTGAAGATGATCCGCGAAGAAAATGCACAACCTCGTCCTCAGAAGCTGGACAAAGAGGTGTTAAATCATACGTGGTGCGGATGTTGGTGTCGTCCGGTTGCTTGTCCTTTGAAAGAATTTTCTTCAAATCCGAAGTAGGATCAAGACCATAATCATCAAAGTCTAAAGGAGGAGCATCACTCTCATGAGGGAAGTATCTATTAAGAAAAGTAGAAAAGTCTTCCTCAAATGAGTAATCATCCAAAGTAGGATCAAGTGATGGCGGAGGATCTTCATCATGAGAAGAATCACTCGATAGAGTATCGGCCTCATCAAAATCATCATAAGTGGGCATGTCGGGATACTCGAAAGTAAAAGCATCATAATCATCCGCATCTGAGCTAGAATCATCATCATAAGCATCAAAGATCGGTGGAGAATCATAAATGGGTGAAGGTTCCAAATTGGATAGAGAATCATCCACATCATCTTGAAACAGTGGATTATCAATACACGAATCGAATAGAGGATTGTTGTAGACGACAAAATCATCAAGCACATAAATCATATTCGCTGATTCTCTTCCCTAGGATTTGCTTGTAAGCTTCCCCATTTCAAAAACTTGTGCATCATCCCCGACTCTTAAAATGAGCTCACACTTATCCACATCAATTAAAGCTCTACCGGTTCTCAAAAATGGCCGTCCAAGTATTAACAGAATACGAGGATCCATTTCATAATCAACAATGACGAAGTCGACCGGAAAAGTGAATGTGCCAACTTTAATGAACACATCTTCGGCAATACCAACGGGGTAAGCGAGAGTGCGATTGGCTAACTCAAGAGTCATCTTGGTGGTTGTAAGGTCGGGAAATGATAACTTTTTCCAAACACTTAAAGGCATCAAATTTATGCTTGCCCCGAGATCGGCTAAGGCAGTAAATTTGTCGGTTTGGTTAAAAGTACAAGGAAGCAAAAAACGACCGGGATCTCCAAGTTTCTCCGGAAGTTCTTTAAGAAGGACGGCAGAAAAATTTTCATTCAATCGAGTATTAACAAACTCGGCCATCTTCTCCTTCTTGTTAAGCAATTCCTTAAACATCTTGAAAAATTGTGGCATTTGTGCAAGAGCTTCAACAAGGGTAAAGGTGATTTTCATGCCGACAATCTTTTCCAAAAAGTTAGCGACTTGAAGGTCATTCTTTGTCAAAATTCTAGCTTTGTTGAGTCGAGAAGGGTAAGGAATGCTGGGGTTGGGTGGTGGAGGTGTAGAAGGTGAAGGTGGGGTTGGTGAAGGTTGAGATGTTGAAGGGTTCTTCTTGGGTATATCGTCATGACAAGGCGGAGACGGTAATGGTGTACTAATACTAGGTGTGGGAGGAGTAGGGATAAATTGTGGTGGAGGAGGTGTAGATGATGGGGGCGGAATAGGTGGTCCTACTAAAGTAACTCCACTACGGGTAGTAATGGCACTCACATTCGCTCGCGGATTGGTGACGGTCTTTGAAGGTAGAGAACTCGAAGTAGAAGGTTGAGTGGTGGGCAAGAAACTAGCCATCATATTCTTCAAATCATTCGTTTGATTGCTGAAGGAGGATTGTATATTATCTCGAAGCTCGGATCTAATGTCATTCCCTTGCTTGGTGATATCCCCTTTCAAATTGATAATTTGGCTTTGTAGATTCTTGATTTGCTCTCCTTGGGTTCTCATTAAAGCTTCGACATCTTGATTGATGGGTGGGGCTTGTTGAGCGGGTGGGTGATAAGGATTAGAAGCTCTAGGTGGGATTTGGTTGCTTCTAGTGTAGTTGTTGTTGGGGTTTTGTTTTTGAGGAGAAAAACCGGGTGAAAGGTAGTTGTTTTACCAGTAACTTAGCAAATTTCGATCCCCTTGAGGTCGGGCTTGGTAATTTTCCGGTGAATAATTACCATAAGCAGCATACACGTTTTCCGGATTTCCTTGAGTAGAAGGACAATCAGTGTATGAGTGAGGACCGCCGCATGTCTCACAAGGATTGGCTATCGCTTTAACTTGTTGTTGGTTTTTAGCGAGGAGCAAGATATTTTTGTTCATTTCGGCCATCATGCCGGTGAATTCGGTCATATCGGGGTTTGGTGAAGTCGAAGAAACATTGACTCTCGGGTTGTTCCTTGAAGAAGCGGAGGAATCCCAGTTTTTATGATGAGTAGTCATGTTCTCAATAAGCTCTCTACACTCCTCGGGTCTCCTTTTCATAAATGTGCCACCGGCGGCTGCATTAATTGTATCACGATCTCGAAAAGTCAAACCGTTGTAGAAAGTATCAATTAAGGTCACAGGGAGCATGTTGTGGTTGGACAACGATCGATCAAGACATTATATCTTTCCCAAGCATCAAAGAGAGATTCATCGGGTTCTTGCATGAAACCGCTGATTTGATTACAAAGGCTCGTGACCATGGATGGTGGAAAGTAGCGCGACAAAAAGCGTTGAGTCATGACATCCCAAGTATGAATTGAATTCTTCGGGAGACGATCAAACCATTTCTCGGCGTGGTGTGATAAAGTATGTGGGAAGAGTTGAAGGCGAAGAACATCCATAGTGGCACCGGGCAACTTCATGCTTTGAGTGATAGTAATGAATTTGTCGAGGTGTTTGTTGGCATCATCATCAGGCAATCCATGGAATGGGTTAGTTTGCACTTGCTGGATCATGTGATGTTTCAACGAAAACTCCGGAGCCGTGATTTGCATCGCCGAAATCGGTCCTCCTCGTCCAAACATGGTGGGTTGACAAAGATCCTCCATTCTCCGAAGATCGGGCTGTGGAAGAACATTGTTGTTGTTATTATTGAGGTGCGGTGGATTATTGTTGTTGTTCACACCTGCCATAGCTAAATCTTCACGAGTCTCGGGCTCTTGATAATTTGAAGATCTAGTACGCATACACCTACAAAGGCAAAAGAAAACAATACCAAACACAAAGAGAATATATATACACTATAAAGAAAATAAAATCTTTTTGGATTTTTGAAATTTTTTAATTTTTATGGATTTTTAACAATTTTTAATTTTTATAGGTTTTTGAAATTTTTAAACAAGAAAATAACGCTCACGAATGAACGGATCCCAAAAAGCAACGCGTCTCTCACAGAAAATCGTTAATCTTTACGAAAAGAGCCGGCAGCGGCGCCATTTGATACATGGCTTTTGCCCGTATAAAAAATAAAGTTCGTTGTGGTGGTCTAATCGAATTGATAACTGGTTAACTATGCGACTCAGTCGTCTTTGGTGAAACAAATAGTTGTGTCGTTGTAGCAATTTAAAAAGTGCAAAACTTTAAAGTAAAGAGCAGGTAAAATAAATCTAAATCTAACGTAAAATAAATGACAAGAATTTAAAAGCGTGACGAAAAGTAAATAGCAATTAAAGTAGATGACGCAAACTTAAAACTATCTAAGGCAAACTTAAAACGCAACTAAAACTTAAACTAAGGCAAGGCTTAAAATAAATCTAAGGCAAGTAAACTTAAAGTACTACTAAGTAAAAAGGCGGGAAAAGTAAAGCTTGAAAATTAAAAATAAAAAAAAAACAGAAACTTAAAAAAAAACTAAAAATGCTCATTCGGAATAAAACCCTCATTCGGAATAAACATTCATCCGGAATGTCACCTTCGTTCGGAATGTTCTTCTTTACTCGGAATATTTACCAAAATCCTTCATTCGGAATATTTGCTTCACTCGGAATAATGGTTCATCCAGAATATGTCACTTATCCGGAATACTCACTATTCCGAATGAACACCTTTGATTCGGAAGAAATTGTTGATCCGGAATAAATCCTCAAAACCCTTCGTTCGGAATGTTACGAATGAACACACCTTGATCCGGAAGAAATTTGATTCGGAATATTTCACAACAACTCCTTTATCCGGAATGTTCTGAATGAACAGCTGATCCGGAATATCAAATATGCCGAATGAAAGACCTTGATCCGGAATATGTCACTTTATCCTGAATAACTTTGCTGATTCGGAACTTCCACTGATTTGGAACTTCCACTGATTCGTAACTTCCTGAACAAAACCTTGATTCGGAACATATAGCTTGATCCGAAATAACCAAAAAACAAACCTTGATTCGGAATAAAGTCTTGATTCGGAACAACCTGGAAGATCAGAAACAGCGAAGAACAAGGAGAAACAAGAATAACACGAATCTAATCTAGATCAATCAAATCAAACCAAAAGATTAAGAAAGACTAACCAAATAAAATCTACTAATCATAAACAAACAATCCAAAACAATCAAACTAACAATACTAATCAAATAATCAAAATCCACTTGAATCAAATCAATAAAAAATCAAAAACATAAACATGAACGATAAACATAAAGATTAAAGATTAACATGAAAGGAAGATAGGAGATAAACAATAAATGTAAAGATTGACAATAATTAAAAGGAAGCTTAGTTGAAATTAAATGAATTTAAGGTGCAAGACAATGTATTTAAATTGACATGAGTGTAAAGAACAAGTAATTAAAAGGGTGGAAGAACTAGTGTCACTCTAGCCAACAAAATGAAAATGAAATCCGAATGATCTATTTATAGGAGGATTAGGGAGGTGCTTAGGAAGCTTCCTCCCCTCTTTCTTCTTTCTTTAATTGCATGATTAAGTCCTTGTCTTCTTAATTCTTTAACTTTAATGACTTTGTCTCGGGATTTCTTTAAACTCGTCTTGTAATTCTTCAATAAATTAGACTTGAGTTCTTCGGCTTTTAGTAAACTTCCGTCTTTTGACTTTTTCTTCGATAAATCTTCAGAATTGGTCTTGGACTTCCGTTCTTTTTGCACTCTTGATTTCTTGACTTCGTATTTTGTCTTTTTCTTCGATAAAAGCCCGTGAATGCCCGTGTTTTCTCCCTTTTTCACATTTTCGTCCTAAATCACAACAAAAACACAAACCACGCATAATTTCGACATTTATGACATAAAATACACGTTTTGGCTTGGTTATTATTGTAGTTAAGTGGTAAAAAGGATGGGTGTTTACACACCTATCAGCTTCCCAGGAGAAAAATAATGTGTTTTTGTTTTAATTAAAACCCTTATATAATGTATGGAAAAGCTTTAGTCCAACATAAAGCCCAACTCCCTTTCCTTTTTCCTTTTCTTTTTTTTTCCTTCTTGCGTCCAAACCAAACCGACCCCCTATTTTTTATTATTTTTTATTATAATTACTTATTAATACATTATTAATGTTTCCTTAAATTTCCTTAATTTATTTCAGCCCTTAAGACCTCCCAAACCTCAAAACCGTAAAACTAGTCAAATTTACGCGTTTACCGTAAAAGACGAAAAATATACACTTTTTTAAAAAATCTCAAATTTTGAAATAAACTTTATAACTAAGTCCTGAATGACTTAAAACCATCCCGAAAAATATTCATATGACTAAACACCTCATCCGAGACCTCTAAATGCTAAACTGTAAATCGTAAAAATACGATTTTCTATAATACATATATGTATACGTAAAACCACTAAATAACACCATCTCACTTCATAGTCACTACCATGTGCACTCATGAACATGAAATCATCACACATTGTTTCACTCACAAGGTACCCCGTACCAGAAACGATATCCAAACCACAATCTATACACACCAATTAGCACATAAACACGTAAAGACACGTAACTATCACAAAATAAAACTAAATGACCAACCTCAAAACCGGGGTTGTCACATCACTCCCTCCTAATAGAAATCTCGTCCTGAGATTTACTCCTTAGGATCAAACACACAAACAACAAATCACATGAGGATACTTGTTCTAAACGAACTCCTCTCATATCCACGTGAACTTTAGTTCAAGTCTCAAATTACCACATATACTAACCAACAAATATTTAAATTCATTGCCAAACTCTTGACCTCACAGTCAATAAATCTCACAAATGACTCTTATTAACACAAGTCCCGAATAACCGAACATGCAAATATGCATATTCAAACAACATTTACCAATATTAATACATGAAATATATCATGTATACCACTCAATTTCCCCCAGGTAATTCTATGCTCATAAGCTACTGGTCTGATATTTCCAAAGATCATAAATGGACCTACAAAACTCTACATCAACTCTTCCATTTTACCAAAACATACGACCCGTTACTATGGGTGAAACTTCATACAAAACTTTGTCACCAACTCTAGTGGTTTCCTCCTTTTCTACATAGCATCCCTTGTTGCTCTCATCCTTTCCACAAACACCATTACCACATTAGTAGCCTCTTTTACCAATTCTAGTCCACAATGGGGACAACTCACCCTATCCTTTCATATAGTGCCTTAAATGGCATTAATCGAATTCTAGTATGATAACTATCATTATATGAAAACTCAGCCATCGCTAACGAGTTTCCTAACTACCTCTAAATCAATCACCCATAACCTCAGTGTAACACCTAAGGTTGTATAAATATCTCACTTGCCTATCCTTTTCTAGTTAGCTGGATATACTCATATCCAATCATGTTCATCAACTCCCTTTAGTCCGTACTCCAAACTACTTAAAAATTCCAATTTCTTTACAAAGTGACCTATGACGGTCTTTCACATATCCCTTAGTTCTTCTAATCCAAATCAACTTATGATCTATACACATCATCAAAAGGACGGTTATCTCAGTTAGTCTACCAACTGCCATCCAAACCCATGCTACAACTACTTCCATTAAATTTGGATAGCTCATTAGTAGCACCTATACACTTCTTTCTCACTTTTCTTCATGATTTTTTTATACCCAACACTTCCTTTATACCTACACAATTTCCTACCTTCAAGGTCTTATTGCTCCTCATCTTGACTCAGTTAGACCAAGCCCTTCGTCCCTATGGCACATCACACCTATAACTCCTCATCCATTCGATTATCGATACTCAGCCTCCCAAACAATCAGTATAGGTCAGTGCCATTTACTTTTCCACACTACGACAGTATTAGCCTGCTTTGTGCTTTATTATACTCATTAAGCTCTACCAAAGTTTTACCTCCGGTTCCTATCTCGACCTATTTCATTCATGCTTCGCTTCTATACACACTTCCTTCTTTCTTCCTCAACTCATTCCATACATCACGATGTGATGCTTCCCATCGTTTCTTCCCTTGCCATAATCCTTCATAAGGCATTCCATACATATTAGGCTAACTTTTACGCAAAGCCCTCTATTTCATCACATCCGTACGCACTCCTTCCAACTTCTCAACTATGTGACTACTCATTCCTCTTGAAATATGAGATGAATTAGTCAGTCTATCGACTATCACCCAACTCTCGTCACTACCACCAATTTCGTCCTTACATTGCCCTATCTAAGCTACTCCTATCTATGTAGGAAGTATAGTCTACGTCCCTTTTCTCCATATGATTGTCCAAGCCACGCAACATACATGTTGACGCGTTCTCTGCTTTAGACAACTCAACTCGTGCAACCTACATCCCTCATCCAAACCACCCTAATACGTCATCCATATAGTTCAAGTTCGTCTCAGCTTCACTTCATTCTTCTTATTCCATGTCTCATCAACTATGCTTGCCTTTCCCAGATGGTACTTGGCCTTGCAATTTACTTTCATCACTTAACTCCACCCATCACCTTTTCCAAATGTTCAATCAAGATGATTAAATATGTGTTGGAGACGTTCATGATCTGTATAGATCATTCTCTACGTCTCGTACCCCAAACGCCTCCAGCAGTCTAGGCAGATATAACAATCCAGCTCCACTGACTAAGTCTATCTATGTAACACCCGTGAAAAGTGCCGTAAGATGCTAAGTTATTGTCTCAAGAGTTGTTCAGTATGAGCATCTCTCTTAAGTTGTGGCTCACTTGTGGATGTGATATCCCGAGCCCAACGTCATTTATTTAATCCTATTTTACGAATATTTTTGAAATTTCTAAGAATTTTTATCGTGGATATATTTGACGGTTTAAGTTGAAACCAACGTTTACGGCCGTAATTTAACGTTTGACAATTTAAGAAGAACCGATAACGACTACGATACCGACGGATGCCCAAAATTTACATTTTATTATCGATTGATCGATATTTGAGTTTTTCGAGATTTTATTTATATTACGTGTTAAGTCGAGTCGGAACCATATGAATATTCGTTTTGTGTGCGTTTGAACCATTTAAAAGTATTTTCGAGTGTTCGGGACGACCCCCGACTTCCGTAAAGTTTTAAACCGACTACTAGTCAATCCCATAAACATTTGAGGTCGTTTTCACTTAAGGCCAAAAGAATACCAAAATTGCACCCAAGGACCTCCCAAAAATTAAAAAGGGACAAACTAAACACACACATTTCACTTTACAAAAAAAAAAAAAACAAACACTCTCTCCTTTCTCTCCCATGGCCGACGGCCACCACCACTAAACCACCTCCACCACCATTTTTTTTGGGTTTTTGGAAAAAGCAATCAAAGACCCATCATCCTTTCCTCTTTGTAAGTCTTTTCATCCATTAAAAACACACATGCAACAACTTGATTTTTCCAAGAATCAATGGTTTTTCAAAAATACGTTTTGATCTAATTAAATCATGAATTTGTTTAATTGGTGTATTGATAATGCTAGATAATTAATTAAACAAGATGGGTTTTATGTTATGGGTTCTCCACAGCCCCTAAAAGCCACGAATTTTTGGGGTTTTGGGGTGTGTTCAAGGTGTTTGATGAAATGTCATGGGTTTGTGTTTATAATGATGTTTTGGGTGTGTTTGAATGGGTTAAACACATTGCATGTATATTTTTATGATTTTGGTTTTATGAGGTTGATGATCAATAGGGGTTTAGGACTGAAAATAATGTTTGGTTGTGATTAGGGATGCTTAGGATGGTGTCTAGTGTCGATAAATGGGTTTGGAAACGAGCGTTGGTATGATTTTGGTATAGTTGATTTTAGGCAGAAAGTTTAAGGCATTTTCGTAAAAATTATTTTGAAAACAGGTCTTGTGGATAGGATAGATTTGTAGAGCATCTTCTTAGCTTCGATTTGGTATAAGGTAGAGCTTACGACTCCTAACGAGTCAAAAGTTACGACGTTTTGAAATTCGTGTACCGGGAGATGAAAACCGTCATAATCCGAAATTATGCTTGGTTTAGGTCAAATCCCGGGGACTATAAGTCTAGTTTGGTAAATGGTCAAGGGCTGAATTTTTGTGTCAAACCTGCACATTTGAGTCTATTATAGGACTTAGGTGTCAATTGGGTCAATGGAGTATTTTAAACGGGTCAAATGAGTCCGACTTGCTCAAAGTACAATTTCAGTCCGAAAAACGTAGTTTTTGGAAAAGTGTTGAGTAATGAGTCGTAGAAGTAAAAACTTTTATTGGGATTAAAAATGGGTTTTCTACAAGTCTTAGGGTATTTTTGAGAATTTCCTTAATTTTTATAACAAGGGTTAAGTCTAGTAAAACAGCCCATACTTTTGGTAAGTATCGGCGAAGTCGTAAAATGGATAGTAACTTTATTAACATTGATAAATGGTATAAGTCTAGTAACAACTACTTGTTTGACTGTGGCGTGAGTTTTCATAAGCATTGAGTGTGTTTGTATTTGCGTGTGTTTAGTACAATAATGTACGCGGAGTATTGATTTGGTTTACGTACCTTGATTTTAGGTCAAGTGTTTGATTTTCCCGGGCATCCACGTCGTCGGTGACATTTCTCGTTACGTCTTCGCTAGAACCACTACTACTACGCAAGGTGAGTCTATAGCCTCGCTCTTTACTTATTTCAAATGATTTTACCCGCGAGGGGGATACATGCTATTTAAATGAAAATGAACATAAGTCTTGAATGATTGTTGGACCCGAATGTTGCCTTAGAAATTGTGTTGAGTACCTAGTTGCAAAAGTCCCTAAATTCATGAACTATTAACTATTGTCTTGCCCTTGCGAAGGGGGAAATAGCCGCTTATACAAAGTGATAGTACTATGGGGTTGACTACCCTATCCGAGACGAGGGCTAGTACGTTGATACCCCCTGCGGACGGATAATTTGTGATAAGAGATAAGGTATAATTGCAACTGATGCCTTATTAGGGGCCATGGTTTCATCTGATTCACGCCGGTAATTATTACGCGGGTGATTGAGTTAACGGTTTAGTGTCATGAGCTTAAACACAATTGTCATATCCTTGAATAATAGATTGTATGGCCACAATACTATTGAATGATCATGATTGGTTTTTTTTTATACTTATGTTCAACTGATGATTTGATAAACCTATAGATTCGCTCAACCTTTGTGTTGACGATTTTAAGCATGTGTTTCAGGTAATCAAGGTTGATAGCAGTGGAGCATGCGAGGATGGAAGTTGTTGTGGCTTGGCGGTCTACTTGTTTTCCTCCCTTTTTGAACTTAAAACTCTTTTATATTATGTCATGTGAACGAAAATTGTATTTTTGGTTGAGATTCAGTGGGGACCTAAACGCAAACTCTGTTTTGTATTATCTTGGTATTTGGAAAACCGTAGATTTGTATAATTTAAAAATGTTTAAATTCATGTTTAAACTTTTACGTCTCTTTGAGTCGTTTAATATAGCTTATGTGTGATGATAACTACGTAGCACCCAAATGTTGTAGTTCCGCTGCGCATAGCATTTGTGGGGGTGTTACAGATTGGTATCAGAGCCATGAGTTATAGAGAACTAGGTCATTTTGAAAAATCCTAAACTATAACTTTTGGTGTCGTAAGAAATTGTCCAAGCACACAACTATCCTGCATGGCTCCGGTAAGAATTCTTTAGCATTGCTTTATATTTTAGATGTATCCCTCAAAATTGATATGAATTCCCGAGTATTTAGTAAGTAAATACTTTGATATATATTGAGATATATTGTTTTGTACACTGAGTACTTATCATCGTAATTTGCAAATTCTCGTAAGATTATCTTATATGTTGCCTGTAATTGGCATAACGGGCTACATTGCATTACATGGCAACATCGTGTTGTAATCCTACGTGTATGTAGGAATGGTTGTATGTATAAGTATGTATATACTATGGTATTTAAAGGCATTGCACGCGAAGCAATGGCCCTTGGGTAATTATCGTACATTAAAATGCGGTTTTGTTGAGAATTCGGCCTCACCGTAAATTATCAATCTTGATAATTAATTTATTGTTCGGATAACCGAATATGAACCTCGTTTGATACTCTAGATACGTAAGTAACGCTTCGTAACATATTGTATATTAACAAGATTGATCTTGATTGTCGTTATCGCACCGTGATGTGTCATTTTGGACATTTTCTTTTGAAACGTAGTTTACTTACGTATTACTTTATTTCATTTATTCCTTATGGGTTTGATATGATAGTTGGCGTAACTATAATATAGACGAAGTATAATCAACGATGCGTACATCGTAGCGACGAATCACATTTGTGTGTGTTATAAAACGTGGTTGAGGCTTGTTGCCATTTAATCGTTGTTTACTATTCTACTTGAATTTAAAGATGTGTTTTAAAATTTGACTAGCGTTGTGATCAATCGCGATAACTTAGAATTTGGTTGGTTTGTGTTAATTTTGTGGTGTACAATTTCGAGACTCATCCGAGGCCGATAACAACACTTAGTTGACATACGTATTCTCGTCCCATTTATTTCATCTTGTTTTTGTTGTTTCATTATTTTGAAGTTAATATTTTACATGACGAGGTCCGGCATTTGTGTGAGTTAAGTAAGCACTAAACTTTGTTGATCGAATGACTTAAACATAAAGTGATTTACATATTTAATACTTGGCGGATGAAACTTTTGGATAAAAATGACGTATGATGTGTCTTATAACAAGTAAAACTCTTATAGAGAGTAAAGTGATAAAGTGAAACTATTTTTCCTTCAACCTTGGTTGGTATATCTTAATAAGTAATTATTATTACTCGTAAAATCCTTGTTTTTTTATATATTAATAATTTGATACTAGAAGCTAGTGATGGATTTGTTAAGAATTTATTTAATATAATTTTAAAAAGGAGTTTATAATAAAATTTACGATATGACTATTGAGTATATGTAACTTGGATTTAGTATGAATTAATTTTCGGGTCAATATAGTAAACTTTTGGCGTATCTTGTAATATAAAACATGAGTAGAAGAATTGGTCATGCATTTTGGAGATAAAAAAAAATTTGTAAAATTTGTTTTATTTTAAACATAAGGTTATGTTTACGTATGCATTGGTGTAAACTAGAACACGTTACTTGTTGTATTGAATAAACTGGGTTAAAAATCGGAATGTACACTTTAAGTGAGAAATTCTAACGCTTGAAATAAATTTTTAAACATTTATGGAACGTCATTTGAAATAATTTGTTTGTCTAATTGTCGTTATAGAGAATCAATATGTGTAATTTGATGATGCTTGTTTAAAATCATTTGAAAAATCTTTCATTTTATTCCGCTGTGAGATGTGTTAATTTTAAAATCACTTGATAATGGGCTAATGATTAAAGGTTGAATTTTACATATCTTTGAATTATTGAAATAAGCATCTTAATTATTTATTATTTTATTATTATCATCGAGATTCAAGTGTCGACTAAAATCAGTAAATTATCTGAAATAATATTACGTAAAACCTCTTTATCATTTGAGTCGAAGCGCGCGAATGTGATTTAACAAATCAGTTTTAAGAAAGACATGTGTATAATGAAAAGTCAAAAGTTGATTTTAAGAGTTAATTGGACTAGTTTGAGTTATTTTGGATATTTGTATATACGTAATGAGATAAGTCTTAATAACATTAATGAGAAACTTGGAAAATTCTTACTGTATACGTTTTGGTACTTAAGATATGAACATTAACGAAATTTTGACACAAGTATGGAGATTTTCAAACCTAATGATTTGTCAATTATGATAACCGAGTCACCGCATCTACTAATGTTAATAACTTCCGAGAGATTGAAATTTTTCCAGAAATGAAAACTTCGTCAAGATTGAAAAATGAAAGGTATAAATTCTTTAATGGTATAACACAAATTAAAAATGTGTAAATGTTCGGTTTTACAATGTACAAGGTAACATTAATTATTATACGCAAATGGATTACCCAACAAACGAATATTTGTATTATTTTCTTAAGATGTATATATAATGTTTTGAGTCACGATGGTTCGATCGTACGACATCCCTTATTTGATTTTGTGAGTCTATATCTAAATTTGGGTAGTCATGTGATTTTTCGTTTTAATATTGTCAATGGCATGAGACCATTATTTATTTTGAATTGCTACTTCACTATTACATGATAATAAGGGTATGTCACCCGGTGTATATTTTGTCCTGTTCACGGACGCCGTAACTTTTCTTCTTTCGGTTAATGGAACCTAAAATTCTGTATTTACTTGAATGATACTATAAATCTTCATTAAATTGGCTATTTATTTATATTGAACAAAAGCAAGGAGGCGAAGCCGCTTTACCGAATTGTAGAGGTGAAAGAACTCGACCTTCCTGGTAAAATTGTTTCTATTCGACCAAGTGATTATTCTTCTCTCCCCGTATACCCTTGGTGGAATGTGTGTGCAACTTAAGACGAGGGGAATTATGATCGTTGTTTTATTTTTGACGCTTGTGCTGATATTCGATTTTTACTCTATATATTCGTAGATCGCTGTTGTTATCCCAAGACTTTTGTCATATATTTGAAATATTTTCGTTTTTAATGTAGTTAATTTTAGCTGGCAATTATATTGCTCGTTTACCTCGTTCGATCCCATTGATTTTTGATTTTATTACTTGATGTGCTTGCAATGATCTTTAAATCTTGAACCACCTTACCGTTATTGTGTGAATAGTCTATTTTGAAAATATGTATGAGTGTGTCAAATGGTTCGTTCAACCAAATGCTAATGGTGTCGATTTATTTATTTATTTATTTATTTATTTTCTCATAAAAAGGCAAAGCAAAAAAAAAATATATGTTTTCAAAGTGTATGAAAAATGTTTGATGTGTTTCTTAAAACGATGGTAACAATATTTTCCCATTTCAAATTTCATTTCAAATGGTTTAGTTATTTTGAAGATTAGGTCGAAAACTTTCGTAGTCATATTTGGTATGTAATAATAATGTTTGTGTCGTCACTCGACCCTCAATTATGCGCAGCTTAGCTAACTATGCATAATTCGGGAAGAGTCCTGTTTTGTTGGTTGTTGTTGCTTGACCCTTAAGTATGCATGATCTAGCTAATTATGCATAGTTTAGGAAGGGCACTATCGTGTCAAACAAATTGGTCATCTTAAAACTTGTGGTGTTTTGATAAACGTTTGGATGAGAACGTTACTTTTTAAAATGGTGGATCATTTTTGCAAGTAGTCGTAATTTCTTTGATTCTTAAAGAAAATTTTTGAATTTTCTTGTGTTCTTTGAAATCTTTTCTTTTTGTTTGGCGTTGACTTAGTAAGTCACTGTGACCGAGTAATTTTGGAAAATGTTTTTATGTGTGTATGTAACATGTGAATTTCATCGGAATCACGAGGGGGTTGATTAAATACCTAAAGGGGCTCGTATCGACACTGAGAAGAAATTTTAAACAAGAATAGAAGACTGCCGAAGTAGAGGAAATCCGAGTTCGAATAACTCTGAGGGAAATGACGAAGACTTCTCCTACACCAAATGTATCGTACCTTATATATTTTCTTTTCTTGTTCTTTTGATATGTTTAACGACACGCGATAAATTGTTGAAGTTTACCAACTGTGCATCAGTAATTGGAAGACAAATCCATTGTCGTCTTCGTTTATTTAAGTGAGGAATCCTCTTTGCTTGACTCAACCATCCTTGATTATCGATGGTTAAACGATAGATAGCCATAGTTGATGTTTTTATGGTGAACCCTTGTCTTTCATGTATTTATGTGTTAAGAGATCTGGTCGAGTGATCGTAAGTTGTGAGAACTTGAGACGACATTGTCCAATGAAGTCCGATCATGGAGAACACGTGCCATGTAATATATTTTTTTTTACTGTGAACGATGATGCTTATTGAGATTTTGACCACGTTTGGGACGAAAGTGAGATGGTGTTCTTGTAATATCTTTTGGGTATGGATCCGTGTGTGAGCACCCTGCGATGACATATGTATGTATTTTATTTCTTTTTGGATATGCATCCATAGCTGGCAAGCTCGTAAACCTTCTTTATCTTGCAATTTTCTTTCGACTGGACTCATCCGAGAATCATGTCAAAGATTCTTATTTCATCATGGCTTGGTTGATTAGCAAGCATGAGTTAACTTGATTGAACTTATTTTACTTGGCATGGTTTGGCTGTTTCGCAAACATGTCGTGATACGGCTTTATGTGTTTTATTATGGCTTTTGTGTTTGATTGGATTGTGACGTTTTTGAGAGAGTTATGTATTACGTCGAATGATTCCGTATCGATGAATTCGTTTTGACGGACTAGGTTTGTATGTACCTAATATTGCGACAAGGTGATTTTGTACGACTAGTAATAATTACTTCGTCTTGTATATTCTGAACGTTTTCGATGGGGTTATGTGTGACCCGTGCGATTTTATTTTGTGAGTAGTTGTTTTTATGAGATGATGAACCAAGTGAAAGGACGATTCGAAAGTTGGAAGACGTGCTCCGAGCGTGTGTGATTGATTTTGGTAGTTGTTGAGATCGACACTTGCCGCTGGTAGTACCTTTGTACAACGACTTTTACCATGTTAGCTTTGAAGCTGTAGCATTTGAAGAATTACGTTGATGAAAATGTAGATCGCCAGTTGGATAGAATGAAGTAGGAAAAAGTAAGTTGAATGGACTTGAGAGGATTCGAGAGACTACGGAAGAGATGGTGCAGATTTAGAATCACTTGTTAACCGCGAGAAGCTGTGAGAAGAGACGTGTCGATAACCGTAGGAAGAATTTGGGAAGTTGAAGTGGAGATCAAGGATCGAGATGTTAAGAGATTGAAGCAAGGTATAATCCTCATTGTGAAGGTGTGATGGAACCCAAGATGTGAACCGAATCCCACATCGGAATGTGAAGACCTCTTTAGGAAGTAGTACCATCATCTTCCTAGTAGTACAAAATGCGAGTACAAGAACCGGAGAGCGCCGGGACGTCGCTCCCTTAAGGAGGGGAGGATGTAACACCCGTGAAAGTGCCGTAAGATGCTAAGTTATTGTCTCAAGAGTTGTTCAGTATGAGCATCTCTCTTAAGTTGTGGCTCACTTGTGGATGTGATATCCCGAGCCCAACGTCATTTATTTAATCCTATTTTACGAATATTTTTGAAATTTCTAAGAATTTTTATCGTGGATATATTTGACGGTTTAAGTTGAAACCAACGTTTACGGCCGTAATTTAACGTTTGACGATTTAAGAAGAACCGATAACGACTACGATACCGACGGATGCCCAAAATTTACATTTTATTATCGATTGATCGATATTTGAGTTTTTCGAGATTTTATTTATATTACGTGTTAAGTCGAGTCGGAACCATATGAATATTCGTTTTGTGTGCGTTTGAACCATTTAAAAGTATTTTCGAGTGTTCGGGACGACCCCCGACTTCCGT
Source organism: Glebionis coronaria (assembly GCA_025667525.1). Classification (NCBI taxonomy): domain Eukaryota; kingdom Viridiplantae; phylum Streptophyta; class Magnoliopsida; order Asterales; family Asteraceae; genus Glebionis; species Glebionis coronaria. Next base: position 292,415,044 of record CM046877.1, read on the forward strand.
AAAGTTTTAAACCGACTACTAGTCAATCCCGTAAACATTTGAGGTCGTTTTCACTTAAGGCCAAAAGAATACCAAAATTGCACCCAAGGACCTCCCAAAAATTAAAAAGGGACAAACTAAACACACACATTTCACTTTACAAAAAAAAAAACAAACACTCTCTCCTTTCTCTCCCATGGCCGACGGCCACCACCACTAAACCACCTCCACCACCATTTTTTTGGGTTTTTGGAAAAAGCAATCAAAGACCCATCATCCTTTCCTCTTTGTAAGTCTTTTCATCCATTAAAAACACACATGCAACAACTTGATTTTTCCAAGAATCAATGGTTTTTCAAAAATACGTTTTGATCTAATTAAATCATGAATTTGTTTAATTGGTGTATTGATAATGCTAGATAATTAATTAAAAACAAGATGGGTTTTATGTTATGGGTTCTCCACAGCCCCTAAAAGCCACGAATTTTTGGGGTTTTGGGGTGTGTTCAAGGTGTTTGATGAAATGTCATGGGTTTGTGTTTATAATGATGTTTTGGGTGTGTTTGAATGGGTTAAACACATTGCATGTATATTTTTATGATTTTGGTTTTATGAGGTTGATGATCAATAGGGGTTTAGGACTGAAAATAATGTTTGGTTGTGATTAGGGATGCTTAGGATGGTGTCTAGTGTCGATAAATGGGTTTGGAAACGAGCGTTGGTATGATTTTGGTATAGTTGATTTTAGGCAGAAAGTTTAAGGCATTTTCGTAAAAATTATTTTGAAAACAGGTCTTGTGGATAGGATAGATTTGTAGAGCATCTTCTTAGCTTCGATTTGGTATAAGGTAGAGCTTACGACTCCTAACGAGTCAAAAGTTACGACGTTTTGAAATTCGTGTACCGGGAGATGAAAACCGTCATAATCCGAAATTATGCTTGGTTTAGGTCAAATCCCGGGGACTATAAGTCTAGTTTGGTAAATGGTCAAGGGCTGAATTTTTGTGTCAAACCTGCACATTTGAGTCTATTATAGGACTTAGGTGTCAATTGGGTCAATGGAGTATTTTAAACGGGTCAAATGAGTCCGACTTGGTCAAAGTACAATTTCAGTCCGAAAAACGTAGTTTTTGGAAAAGTGTTGAGTAATGAGTCGTAGAAGTAAAAACTTTTATTCGGATTAAAAATGGGTTTTCTACAAGTCTTAGGGTATTTTTGAGAATTTCCTTAATTTTTATAACAAGGGTTAAGTCTAGTAAAACAGACCATACTTTTGGTAAGTATCGGCGAAGTCGTAAAATGGATAGTAACTTTAGTAACATTGATAAATGGTATAAGTCTAGTAACAACTACTTGTTTGACTGTGGCGTGAGTTTTCATAAGCATTGAGTGTGTTTGCATTTGCGTGTGTTTAGTACAATAATGTACGCGGAGTATTGATTTGGTTTACGTACCTTGATTTTAGGTCAAGTGTTTGATTTTCCCGGGCATCCACGTCGTCGGTGACATTTCTCGTTACGTCTTCTCTAGAACCACTACTACTACGCAAGGTGAGTCTATAGCCTCGCTCTTTACTTATTTCAAATGATTTTACCCGCGAGGGGGATACATGCTATTTAAATGAAAATGAACATAAGTCTTGAATGATTGTTGGACCCGAATGTTGCCTTAGAAATTGTGTTGAGTACCTAGTTGCAAAAGTCCCTAAATTCATGAACTATTAACTATTGTCTTGCCCTTGCGAAGGGGGAAATAGCCGCTTATACAAAGTGATAGTACTATGGGGTTGAATACCCTATCCGAGACGAGGGCTAGTACGTTGATACCCCCTGCGGACGGATAATTTGTGATAAGAGATAAGGTATAATTGCAACTGATGCCTTATTAGGGGCCATGGTTTCATCTGATTCACGCCGGTAATTATTACGCGGGTGATTGAGTTAACGGTTTAGTGTCATGAGCTTAAACACAATTGTCATATCCTTGAATAATAGATTGTATGGCCACAATGCTATTGAATGATCATGATTGGTTTTTTTTTACTTATGTTCAACTGATGATTTGATAAACCTATAGATTCGCTCAACCTTTGTGTTGACGATTTTAAGCATGTGTTTCAGGTAATCAAGGTTGATAGCAGTGGAGCATGCGAGGATGGAAGTTGTTGTGGCTTGGCGGTCTACTTGTTTTCCTCCCTTTTTGAACTTAAAACTCTTTTATATTATTTCATGTGAACGAAAATTGTATTTTGGGTTGAGATTCAGTGGGGACCTGAACGCAAACTCTGTTTTGTATTATCTTGGGATTTGGAAAACCGTAGATTTGTATAATTTAAAAATGTTTAAATTCATGTTTAAACTTTTACGTCTCTTTGAGTCGTTTAATATAGCTTATGTGTGATGATAACTACGTAGCACCCAAATGTTGTAGTTCCGCTGCGCATAGCATTTGTGGGGGTGTTACAATCTAGTCATCTATACGCCAAAATTTTCCAAGTAACTTCACTTGTTTTTCTCACAACCAGTTCTCCTACTCCCTCCTAATAGGGACATACTAGAGTTTCCTGTGATTCCATGCGGATCACACTCTCATCTTATACCCACATTAGTTTCCATTTGTCTTCTAATCCATATTTTGAATTCTTATTCAAATCTCATACTTCTACTTTGATCTTGCACCGAACATGAGGTATTTTCAATCATCATCTTCTAGGAACACTTGGTTCTCTCCTTCCATGATTCTCCCTTATTCCTACACTATCCCGTCCAACAAAAGTTCCAAACTTCATTCATCAAATCTATGGAAATCACTAATGCATTGGATAATGCATAGCTGTCTCTTCCAAAGATCTTTCGTAACACCTTCACAAAACCGACTCTCTAATCACTTCTCCACGAAATTTATCCAGCTCAGCTTCACTCCGATACTCGATCTGCCCTTCTTCGTCACGAACCATACGTAAATTTCCCATCATAGTGCTTGCCACCTTTCTAGTCCTTGCAACTTTTGTGACTCCTTCGAAATCTCTTGCATCATTCTTGCAGCCGACACGTAGTCCTTTCAGCTCCTTGCTTCACGATGTAGCTCTTTACGTACTCCTTCTCGTCTTCATGATGTTACCTAGGAACTTCACACTACCAGTAGCTTCTAACTTCAACTCATCTACCACAATATTTCTAAAAGTACTTCAACCCCTCAATGGCTCACTCTTCCTTACTTGTTGTACTTCACCGTTAATCAGCCTCCTACCAATCATTCTTTCACATTCCTGTTTTCCTTCACGTGTCTACTACTCCCTTGCCTCCATAACTATACCAATCCCTTGCGTGTTATTTACCCAACCTTTCCATTAGTATAAACTTTCTACTCTACCCTCACATCCGCTAGTACTTTCATCAATCTCCTAATGGTACTTCAACCAACTTCTCATAATATGACATCTCATTCCCATGACCGCATAAATAAATCAACCATGACGTGTAACAAAAGAATTCCAAACAATCGTGTCCCAAAATAAAATATAGGGTAAAATGAACCCTAGCCAAAACAACTGAAAACAAAACAATGTAATCCGAAAGATCAATGGAGTGTGCCAATGACGAAAAATTTAGACTCTTCACGATTAGTATTACCAAATCTCGATACCTTAGAAAATTTTTAAACTTTCGTCCCAATTAGTTACTTCTCATAAGAACCAAACTCCAAAAATCAATCTTACTCGTTTTTAACCAATAACTCATCCTTTATCTTCATCATTTAATCCAGATATCAACTAGTAAGTATACTACAATCTTATTCTAACCACTATCTTGTTTACCCATATTCACTTATTTCACTTGTTATTATGAAACCAATACGTTTATAAAATACACTGTTTTTTTTCTATATTATTATTATTAATTTATAATATCCATTTAGGATGGTTATAACTAAACTACTACACGTTTACAAGGTGTGGTGTTATCATTATCATTACTACAATAAAATCTCCCTTTTTACTCTTGCCGTCTAGTTAGATACTTCTAAAATTTTAACTCCACTTAAGAAAATTTTTGTAAAATTTCTTTACCCCTTTAAAATGTATTATCACATGTTACATAGAAAGCTAATCCAATTTTTTTCAAGAAAATTTTTTTATAGCTTACTACCACAAACTTAAAAAAATATGTAAGTCACGATATCATACCATACACTTACAAATTATTTTCAAAACCGTTTTCCTATAATCAGCCACACTTATTTGCAAGAAATTTAGTAGTTCTCATTAGTTAAATACATACCTGAATGTAGACACACATCAAAAGACTCAAAACGTCGTTGGAACTCCATTAAACTCCAGCACCTTAAAACACAAGCAAACACAAGGTACGTTCAAGTTATAATAACTACTGAACGACCATATATCATAACTTAACACATATTAGTATATATACATCCGCATATATATACCTATTAAATCTCCCAAAACATACTTGTTATCATACATATCAAGTCAATCGATCGCGTCATACACTCGTTTTTTTCCATACGAGTAATCACCTTCTCACCATCTCACCATGCCACAACAAGGCACAAAACCTATCACCAAAACCAACCCATATCGTGTGACCCCATAATCACACAACATGACTATAACTCAAAACAATAACACACTCAAAAAATAGCCATATCGTAGGCAGCCATTACATAAACACATATATTATAAATATACCAAAATCCACATCTCATCATATACAAGCATGTACTAACCCTCTTTCATGCAATCATACTTAGGAACCCATTGAAGTTGTGGTACTTGTATAACTATGTTGGCCACCATACTTATACAATTACCCTTTCCCCAATGCACTCCCTCCTATGATGACACTTATAAGAATTAATACAACATATAACACATAAATCCATCAACTCACCTAAGCACATAACCACATAAACAATAAGGTCTAAAACTCCAACTATTTAAATAACATAGTCAAACTCTTGAAATATATAAATCCATAGTCTAGCTAAAACAGCATAGACTAAATCTAAAACGAAAACATAATCAGTTATAAGTCATATCGCCCATAAGAGTGGAAATAGCTAAAAAATCCTTTATACCCACCTACTCCTAATAACTCGAACCACCACATGATTCTTAGGGAACATGACTTAAACATCAAAATAAAAAATACTATACCTCAGGTACATAAGATAACCCAACAAAAGATAGAAACTACCATGTACCAAATTATGTACTATAACGTACTATTTAAGCAAAATACGACAATGACTAGCGTGGATGATTACGGTTCAACCCGCACTAGTCACAACCCGAAAAGAAAATAACATGTGGCTAAGTATGAACATACTATGGTTCAATTCATACTAGTCAAAACATCGCAATAAATAACATCCAAACACATCAATTATTATAAAATGCACACATACTCCTATGACGCCTATATGTAGGGACCCTTAAGCTATAGACTAGGCTACGTGACTAGGCAACCTAATTCTCTATAACCATTGTCTCTGATGCCATTCTGTCACACCCCACCATGGCGGAATATGGGGCGCGACGTATGGATATCATCACAACAATAGTGTGTCAATAGAGATAACTAAATGATATAAGAAATGTCATAAAATGGTGACACAAATGTCATGACAATATCTCAACAATGCAGGAGTCTAGATAAGTAGGTAACAGTCCTACCACTTACCCAAGACAACAATAAACATAATCCAAAACAAACATATATGTGCCAACAGTATCACTTGTTCAAACACATAAAATAACTAAGAAGGAACGGGGTTCTCCTTCTAAATGCATTCCTACGCTCTCCAAATCCTAGCCACTTATGTTCTCACGCTTAACCATAATATCACCTGAAAGAGACACTAAAACACGTCAACGTAAAGTTGGTGAGAGTCATAGGTTTAGACTCAAACGCCAAAATCATACCATAAGCTGTGAATAATAACCAAATCTAAGAAACATATGGACAATGTGTTACAAACAAGCATTAACAACTAATATTCAAGATTTAACAAACCAAACCAAATTCAAGGCTCCCAGCCTTACCAAACACCATATTCCCATAGGCATCCAAACACCTATGAACCAATCCTAAGGCCATGCCTTTCCAATATCCCCTTGGTACCAAGTCAAAACATAATCAATCAAGAATAAACTAGCAGTTAATCACATAAGTATGCACACATAAGTCCATTACCAACGCAAAAACATTCACAGCATAATTTATAAATAACAAAACAGTGTCTCTTCCATCCCATCTGGAAGTCATAAACATTAGTAAATATGGGACTATGAAACTCACCTGATTGAGCTTCTCCAAAAGTCCGCGCACTAGCAAAAAGCTAACAAAGCAAAAACACATAATCAAAACATGAACCAACCACTAAAACGGCTCATCAACCTATGATGGACATCTAGCCTTCTCCCATATATGACCCTCATTAATATTCTCTAAACAACCCATTACCCTTCCCTAACAAGTCCTTCACTTGGTTAAGTTTGATAACTATCCCGTTCATATTTTACACAAAACAGTCCCAACTTTTAGGTCTCCAAACTATAAGCCAAACGCCAACCCAAACATACCCATGATCTCTGTAAAGGGAATACTTATGCCCTTACATATGTTAGCTAACACCTCTCATTTGCCTTAACCTCAAAGCTACTGTTAAGGCCCCGATATATATATATATATATATATATATATATATATATATATATATATATATATATATATATATATATATATATATATATATATATATATATATATATATATATATATATATATATATATATATATATATATATACTTTTGTCTATCCAGATTTTACTGATTTTGAACATACAAAAAGTTTGTTATGATTAGTGAGTCTTCCACTATCCCAATTGATTAGCCCTCCTCCAGATATCTTATATAACATATAAACTAACTCTCATGTTCGTTTCAAGGTGCAAGTGTACTCCTAAGTACCCTAACCATCTTAAAACATAAAAAGAAAACAGGCTGATTTCAAAACTGTTTTGACCTCCGACTGTTGTAACTTGTTTTTGACCCACGTCCCCATATCCAATTTAGTTCTCGTTTCTTGCATTGTAAAGTCACTTCAATTACCTTTTCAGGGATACTTGGATCGCAAAATAAGAGTTTGTAGAACTCCCTATATGATCAAAACAATTGACCCTAAATTCTGCCTAGTTTTTAAAAACGGGTTTAATTAAATTAACCTAATTAATTACCCATAATCTCACCAATTACAAGCCCTAACTTATTTAATCATTATAGTATCATTAATATATCATTAATATACTGTTTTTAATTTAAACCCTAACCTAAATCTATCATAAGATGATCATAAAAACTTTAAAAACAGTTTAAATAAAAAGGGTTATGAAGGTTTTACCTTGATATTAATGGAAGATGAAAAAAAAACACAATGAAACCCTAAAACCCTTGTTTGATCGCCGGTTTAAGCTTCCCAGGAGAAAAATAATGTGTTTTTATTTTAATTAAAACCCTTATATAATGTATGGAAAAGTCCTAGTCCAACATAAAGCCCAACTCCCTTTCTTTTTTCCTTTTCTTCTTTTTTTTTCCTTCTTGCGTCCAAACCAAACCGACCCCCTATTTTTTATTATTATTTTTACTATAATTACTTATTAATACATTATTAATGTTTCCTTAAATTTCCTTAATTTATTTCAGCCCTTAAGACCTCCAAAACCTCAAAACCGTAAAACTAGTCAAATTTACGCGTTTATCGTAAAAGACGAAAAATATACACTTTTATAAAAAATCTCAAATTTTAAAATAAACTTTATAACTAAGTCCTAAATGACTTAAAACCATCCCGAAAAATATTCATATGACTAAACACCTCATCCGAGACCTCTAAATGCTAAACCATAAATCGTAAAAATACGATTTTCTATAATACATATACGTATACGTAAAACCACTAAATAACACCATCTCACTTCATAGTCACTACCATGTGAACTCATGAACATGAAATCATCACACATCGTTTCACTCACAAGGTACCCCGTACCGGAAACGATATCCAAACCACAATCTATACACACCAATTAGCACATAAACACGTAAAGACACGTAACTAGCACAAAATAAAACTAAGTGACGAACCTCAAAACCGGGGTTGTCACAGTCTAGTCGCGGGGTCATGAGCTAGTTCAATAAGAATTGATGAATTTGAATATAAGGTGTATAACACTGTATCCCTGGAGTCATGATTCTATTCAAATATTGCTTGAACCTATTAATTCACTCAACCATTGTGTTGATTTTTAAGCATATATTTCAGGTAAATGAAGACTGGCGGGCTGTGAACGGTGGTGTATTGAAAATTTATCATTCTAAATTAATAAAACTAGATCTTTAGGGAAACCTGTGATGTATAGTGTATGTACAGTTGTTTTGTTAACTCTGAATAATAAATGAATGATAACGTAAGATTTTAATAAAATGTCTTTTCGAGCATTTTCTATTATTGTGACTATGATACCTTAAAAGTAATACCCCAGATTAGCTGCCGCTCCTATATGGTAAAAACAGTGGTGTTACAGATTGACATTAGAGCCTACGGTTATAGAGAATAAAAGATTTTTAAAGTATAACTGAGATTTTTAAATTTCAAGACCATCAACCATCATCAATGCCAGTGTAATATTTTTATCCCTTTAGTAGCATATATTATGTTATTATATTATAAAAACTACAAGGATGTCTACCTCTACGTATATTATCATCTACGATGATGAAAGAGAAGTTCCTATATTCACACAATCTCCCACAAATGTGCGTGTTCCATCCCTGTCATATTAAGATGACCCCAAAGTGTAAGAATATTTTGCGCGTCAGAATGAAATGATATGTAGTAAACCTTCACCGATATATGTTGTAGGATATTGTAAATCTTGCTTATATTCTAGAGAGAGAAAGAGATAGAAAGATGGTGAGAGCACACACACTTAGAGATAGAAAGTAAAAGAAAACACCTTTTCACTATGTGTAATCAAATGTGAACCACACCCTCTCCAACTAAGGAGAGGGTTTATATACCCAAGCCTTGTGATGGGCTTGGGCTTACAATGGGCCGCCGACTTACACAAGATGTAGGTTTGGCTTGGCCTTGTTTCTTTAATATTAAGTTAACTAAACTACGAGATACTACTTAATCTATTGTTGGAGTGACCGATCCATTCTAATACGTAAAACATATTTCCAACAATCTCCCCCTAAGGGAGGTCACTCCAAAAAGGGTGTTACCCAAGTTACAATCATAAAATAAACCTAGGATACTATGCTTGTCTTGAGCTCGTAGTCTTCGTCTTTCTTTTCTTTTTATTTTCTGGTGAATATGTTGATGTGATCTTTGATATCAATCTAGAGCATTAATCTCTTTCCTTGATCTTGTTCATCACTTATGATCTTTGCCTCTTCGTGAATTCATGTCCCACATACTTATACCTTTGTAATTCTTGAAAGCTTTAGAGTTTGATACAGCGGAAGACTTGACATTTAGGCATTCTTGAATTTGTTGAAGTATTAAGTACTAAAAGTATAAGCATGCGGGGACGACTTCTTCTCGGATTTCGCAACGCCACCGTCTTCAAATGTAGTAACATAAGTAGACATGAACGAAATTGCTTTGAACATTTCATTCTAATTCGGTAGCATTTTACCTCCAGTCGGTGAAGACCGTTGGACGATATATAAAATATTGTACTTGTGACAAGTAGATTTAATTAAAAATCTCCTTAACAAGATTTCGCGGGTAAACCCGTTCTCTTTACTCGAACGTCCAAAGCTGACTTTGAACGTAAAGAGTGAATCATTTGGATAAAATTATCCACATGATTGAAGCCGTCAATTCCGATTCTTGGAACAAGTTTGATTCTTTAAAGAATCATACCATCATTGTTTTCCAGTTGTCACGAGTTCGATTCATATTGAATCTTGCAAGTTATCTACCAAGTGCTGTTTGAGGTTAACACTAGAAAGATTTCCACTCATCACTGTGAACACTGAGGTATCACTCTGAGTGTTCTGGCAAGATCACTAAGATAGTGCGTAGAGGCCTAGAACATGTTTAAGTTCAATTAAGAATTAAACCACTTTTGCTTTCCAGTTATCACAAGTTTGATTCATAGAGAATCTCACAAGTCACCTACCATGAGCTTTTTGATTTTCGCTCAAGAAGGATTTCAATCTTCATTGTAAATACTTGCGTATAATTCGGATGTTCAGGAAAGATCATGAAGATTTTGCGTAGGACTCTTAGTCTCTTTCTTACTTTTCACAGTGTGTGAAGAAGCAAGGAAATATGGAAGTGTGTCCTAATGAGATATTTGATGATCTCAAATGGCTCTAGACTCGATCATGCATTTTGTATTTATAGTGATCGGAGGGTGGAGAGGAGTGCCACCTTTTCAATATCAATATATTCGGAGTGAATAAATCGATAGATAATGCATTGTCTCTGTGTGATTAAAACAAATACCTTTTGAGAGATATCTGAGTTAGTGGGGATGGGTTGTGCATTGCATCACTAGGTCCATGATGTCTATCTTCAATATCGAGCATCACTAAAAAGGATCTCAATAGAAAATGTGTTGACCCGGTTTCTGCCTAAGGTTGTAAGGAGGGCTTCTTTGTTTTCACCCTTTATCTTTACAATTCTTTTTCATTATTCAACCCCTTTAATGCTTACCAATACGTCATAACTAGCACCTTGGTGTGATTGTTCCAGTGCTAACTTACGTACTTGGTCGGCATTCAACTATGTTCACAATCTTTCCCCAACTTTCCTAAGGACTACTATTTCTATTTATGGAATGTCCTTTGGAAGATTCCATCGGTTTTGGAAGAATCATTGGACTTAACCTATCCTACGATCCTTATGTCACCACAATCTTCATCGTCGTGAAATAAATGGGTTGTGGGTAAGTATAAATCACCATGAAATACATTTTGATATAGCAAATCCAATTTTCTCCCCCTTAACGTATGCCACGATATTTGAAAACATTTCGCACATGTCGGGATGAGCGATCACGTTAAGTCAAAACATTTGTGATAAATTCCAATATTAAATCACATTTTCTCCCTCATATTAAAAA